>OY740718.1:83499607-85899607 GCA_963513945.1 Hydrotaea diabolus | reverse complement strand
AAATACAAAAGTTACATGCGTTTTAAAATTGTATAAACTCGAAGAGTCCAATTTGGGGGCCCTGTAGCTCCGTCCCTGCATATCGTGGGAGGACCAAACTCAAAACTTAAGCTCGAAAACACCTTTACATTAAGTGTGTGAAATTTTATAAAATTTAATTTTATTTAATTTAAGTGTGTTAAATGAAAAAATGAAAATAATTCAGCCATTTCTAAACTATTTTCATTTTTTTTAATCTCATCCCACTGTGCATCGGGTAAATGCGTTCAATAGTTATTCGAGAATTTCGGATTTCGATGTATAACAGTTCGCCTTAACCCATTCCTGTCTAATGGGTATTTATTTACCCAAGAAAGTGTTGATACATAAATAAGTTGAGCGTGGGCCAGGTGAGCGATATCGTCGTATTTTTTTTTATAGAAAAGAGGAAAGATTGGGCTAAATTAAAAAATTTAGCAGGATTTTTTTATTTTTTGTTTTTTGCAGAAGATTTTTTTTTCGGAAAATGCTCCGGAATGGTTTTATTGTTTTTCAAAGTATTCTCCAGCATGATTTATACACTTTTGCATGCGCTCAAACCAATTGCCGAAGCTCTTTTTCCACTCCGATTGAGACACCTCCAAAACATGGTTTTTGAATGCTTCAACAGCATCTTCTGGCGACAAAAAATGTTGACATTTTTTTCTTCTGGCATTTTTTTTCTTGATGTGCGGGAATAAAAAAAAGTCATTGGGTGCCAATTCAGGGCTGTACGGCGGATGACCCATCAATTCGACGTTTTGGCCGGTCAAAAAGGCGCTGGTTTGAGCCGGTTTCGTCCTCTTTGTTCGTTTTTCGAATTTCTTCGAAGACTTCTGCCAAACAAACTGCGGTGTACCACTCAGAATTGACCGTCCTACGTTGCTCAAGCGGAACAGTCGCCACATGACCTGTTTTGCCGAAGAAACACGCGACCATTTGCTTCGAAGTGCTTCTTCCACGAACAACTTTCGTTGGATTTGGCTCGTCTTAAAAGACCCACACAGTCGATTGCTGTTTTGTTTCGGGCTCAAACGCATAGATCCATGATTCGTCATCTGTGACGATCTTATAAACGTCTTTAGAAGCACCGCGATCATATTTTTTTCAAAATTTCTTTGCACCAATCGACACGAGTCTTTTTTTTTTTTTGAGCGATTGTCAAATTGTGCGGGATCCAACGAGGACAAACCTTTTTTACGGCCAGGTGTTCATGCAATATCGAATGTATGCTGGTTGAAGAAATGTCCAAGGATGCCTCTATCTCGCGGTATGTCACATGAAGATCTTGCATTATCAAGTTCACGCACGGCATCAATGTTCTCTGCCATAACGGCCGTTTTGTACGACCATAGCGACCTTCGTCTTTGAGCGAGCGTCGGCCACGATTGAATTCATTAAACCAGTTATTCACAGTGCTATAGGATGGTGCTTCATCGCTATACAAAGATTTAAGTCCATCGATGCATTGAAAGTTGTGAAAAATGATCGCACGAAAATGTTCACGAGTTAATTCCATTTTTTTCCAAATTGATTTTTTCAAGTCACTGTAAACAACACCATTGATGGAAGTACGTCAAAACGTTCTGAGTACGCTTATGCTAAAAATTTCAAACTTTCCAATGGAAATGTCAGATGGCGCCAGGCAACACTTAGTGTTGCTTTGGCCAGAAATATACTCGTATATAGCAACCCTTGTATAGCTTAAACCTCTGCTTACATTGCAATAAAATACAACTTATAAGTATTCCTCAATCGCCGAATATAAATGAAAGTGAATCATAAATTTATGCAAAACGTTTTGTTTGGGTGACTTAAAAAAAAATCAAGTTTAAATTAAAAGTCGAACTTTAGATTTTTTTTTTAAAAAAAGTAGACTTACCACTTTAACTTTGTTATACCTAAAAGTTGGTTAATCGAAAATCGATTACGAACCTCTTAAGATGATGGAGGCTCAGCCTGGCCAACGTTTTTACTTGTTTTTCACAGGTTTCCTCAATTCGGTGTGAATTTTTAGTTTCAGAGAATCAACACTCTACGAAATTTCTGCTATCAATATTGTGATCTACGGTTTGCCTTCCACCGACAAAGAGACAGATCGACTTATACTTACAGGGCTTTCCATTAAGGGCATACAAATTTTATATTTATAAACACAGAATATTTAAGATATAGAGTTCAAATTTATTCCAGGTGCCGTGCAAATATTACATTTTAGAATGAAATTCGATTTCGGTTATCTGACCACCACGAGTCCGTGTACAGCGATCCATTCTTTGGACCTAATTTTCCAACACTCTTGCACACAATTTGAACGAATCGTTGGCAATTTCGCGTTGGATGTTGTCTCTGAGCTCGTCTAAAGTTGTTGGCTTATTAACATAGACCAATGACTGGATATGGCCCCATAAAAAGTAATTCAATGGCTTTAAATCGCATGAACGAGGTGGCCATTCGACCGGCCCATTTCTCGAGTTAACGCGTTCACCGAACTTGCCTTTCAGTAAAGCGATTGTTACGCGTGCTGTGTGGCTAGTGGCACCGTCTTGTTGACACCTTATATTGGCAATGTCAAGCTCATCCAATTCTGGCAAAAAGTAATTTCCTTAAATGACACAATAGAGCTCTCCATTGACGGTAACATGACGATTGTTTTCATTGACGAAAAATACGTCCCAATCACACCTCCGGCATGAAAACCACACAGTAAATTTTTGCGTATGTAGTTGTGTCTCTTGAAGCTTATGTGGATTTGTTGCTGTCCAATAACGCATATGTGACGCGAAAATAGAAAGGGACCTAAGGTTAAAAACCAGTTTTGTTCAGGAGAGCTACTTTAAGGATTAGGTCCCTTTCTATTTGCGCTTAGAATCGTCGACTTCACTTTCATAAAACGCGCATATCTCTGGGAGGGAACACTTTTGGGGCATGGGATCGGTCTCATTCGATGCTCAGATGTTGTCGACATCAAAAAAAGAAAAAAAATGAAAATTGATTTTGTTTACCCTTAGGTCCCTTTCTTTATACGCTGTCACATATTTGGTTTATTGACAAAATCACTCAGCCAGAAATAAGCTTCAGATAAAGATGATTTTTCGATGAAATTCTGGATTTTCATGAAGCTTTTGCCAGAGCCCAATCGGAGATGTTTCGGCGTTTTAAATGATCAAGTGGCTTTAGCTCCTGAGTCAGTTTGTTATAAGAATGAAGGCCAAGATCTTTCCGCAAAATACGCCACAGTAAGGTTTGAGAGATGCCCAATTCCTGAGAACGACGTGGAATCGACTGATTTGGATTATTTTGATCGGATACACTTACGGCTGAGATATTTTCGTCGATTCGAGCGGTACGACCTCTCTTTGGCGCCGGAACATCCAGAAGTGAAAATTTGGATCTAAATTTATCCACATCCTGTCGGGTGGGACGATTTTTACGTTCGAAAATTGGAGTAAGCGCTCTTGAAGTTGCGACCACTGACTCAGAATTTCGGTAGTAATTTTTAATGATTTCGAAACGTTGCTCGTAAGTAAACTTTACCATGCTGAAAATGTTGACTTCGAACAACGTTTTGACACTGCGAGATCCCAAAAAATTTTTAAGAGTGCGTAAAGATACGAAATTGTAACGACCCTATTGACAAACCCTTTATTTAAAAGACGTTCAAGATTAATTATACATACGGGTACTCTTTAGGATCTCAGATCGATACTTCTAGATCAGCAATTTCGACAACAGTGCGTTTAACAGTGCCCAAATGCAAAATAACAGTTTAAACTTTTGTAAAATAATTTCGCGATTTGTGCAGTCGCATAAACGTGAGAATAAAAATTGCGTCGTATTAAAGACGTTGGTCAAAAATTGTCATGTATTCATAAGTTGACACGTACCAAATTTAATTTTTGTCAAGATCTAGCTCTCATAAATACACCAACGCTCCGACATTGGTATATGGACTCTGAAATTATAGAAAACAAATGGTTTGAAAACTCTTCGAATTTTTGGCCAACTCTACTGACGAGGTGATGTTTTTAAAACAATTACATGGTCATTTCCAGCAAGAGTTTAATGCGAGTTCACGCCTCATTAACGAAGATTTAATTTTGAATTAGAAAACAATCAGCAGGCATAATTATTGGCAAACTATAGAGAAAACCATAGTATTAAATAAAATTCACAAGTTTTCGTACACGTTTGCATACTTTCTTTTTGTGGAAATCTACAACTCATCCCGGCCAACATGTCTTATCTCAAGGACATACTTTGGCTTAATATTGTGCTTCTGCTGATCCATGCCAACCTGGTGTCATCGTCGAAATTTAAATTTACCAACGCGAAATGTGAAGATCATGATGTCGCATTTTCACGCATTAAGTTGTGTAAATTGAGCGTTTTAAGGCGAGGCGTGGTTACGCTTAACATTTACTTGGGCCTTCACAATCCGCTTAGGAATTCTACGGTACATATACGAATTACTAAACAGCGATTTACCAGATCCCAAAGATACCGAATGTGTTGTTTTTCTTTAGATTAAAGTGGCTCTCTATAGACGTGTGAATGGCTACCAGCCCTATCTGTTCAATAAATCTGCGGATTTGTGTGCCTATTTGGCTCAGCGAAATAAGTATCCCTTAATGCATGTAATATTCTCTATGTTTGTGAAAAACTCAAATTTAAATCACACCTGTCCCTATCATGTAAGTTGTTAAACATTCCAATATCCCTTGATTATCGAAAAGAAATACTTTCATTTTAGGATTCAATTGTCGTCAAGGATTTGGTTTTGGATGAGAGCATGTTTCAATTGCTTCCACTGCCAAATGGCCAATATTTGTTCAAGCTTATGTTTTACGCTTACAATGATCTGAAGCAGACATTTCAAATATTTTACACTCGCACCGATTAAGTGCAATCGGTGAGAATATAACTAAAATAGAATTATTCCCCATCTTTAACGTAGGACGGTGGTTTATTATTTTTTTATTTTTGTTGTTACGTTATTTGTAGCCTGCAAACTCTAGAAAATGAACGCGGAAAAAAATCTTCTAAATCAAATTTAAAAACTCCTGTTGTAATTGAAAAAAACACTAAACTGATTAAAAATTTGAATAAAAAGTATTAATAGTTTTAATATAAAGGGTGTACACTATTGTGGTATCATTTTTACTTTGTTGCCATTTTTATTCTAAATATTATTTTTTCTGATTCTAAATATGTGACGCGCAAAATAGAAAGGGACGTAAGGGTAAAAACCAGTTTTGTTCAGGAGAGCCATTTTAAAGATTTAAATACGTGTATCTTTGGTGTACCATCACTTTCATAAAACGCGCATATCTCTGGGAGGGAATACTTTTGGGGCATGGGATCGGTCTCATTCGATGCTCAGATGTTGTCCTCATCAAAAAAAATGTGAAAATTGATTTTTTTACCCTTAGGTCCCTTTCTCTATGCGCTGTCACATATGGAATTTACATAAAACATTTTTTATAATCGTTAAAGAAAATGGGAGTTTTTTTTAACAAAATAATCTTCACCGACGAAGCCCGTTTCCAGCTCAATTTCTACGTCAACAAGTAGAATTGCCAAGAGAATCCAAGAGTTATCTTAGAGCTACCATTACATCCACAAAAACATACGGTTTGTCGTCCGGAGGAATCATCGGTGTAAATTGAAAATAGTAATGCCATACAATGGAAATCACTACATGGAGATAATCCAAAGATTTTTGCAACGAAATGTTAATGATTTAGACGAAGATAATATGTGGTTTCAAAAGGATGCTGCCAATTGTTACACAGCAAGAGAAACATTGAATCTTTTTAAAAAAAAAGTTCGAAAATCGAATTATTTCTCGTTGATGAGGATTGGCCACCAAGATCGTACGATTTGACACATTTAGATTTTTGGGGGTTTTTTTAAATCGAGAATGAGCTTAAAGGGAATCCTTTAAAATTTATTAGCTCTAGGTGGCTGCATTCGTGAGATATGCCAGTTTCAAAACACCTATATAAATTGAATCAAGTAAAAAAATGGCATAAACTTTTTAGTCACCTTGAATAAAAGTGGTGCGACCCTTACTTAATACACATATTAAGTAAGGTTGACCCTTAATTCCGCTTAATACACATAATTAGCCCATATTTGTATTTGCATTAAATCCAGCTTCAATTTTACTACCCATATTAGGCAGTGGTCGCTTCTTTTGAATATAAGGGCCGTTTTTTCGGGCCCTTCCTTTCGCTAGTCCGATATAATAAATCCGAACTTTATAATAAATCCGAACTATTGACCGCCTGTTTAGACCATACACATAACCCGAAACAACTATGTCCTATTTTGACCTTGCCCACAGAAAATAATGGCATGTGGATACCTAAACAAGTTGAAAGAAGCATCAATGTTTTTGTCACCCTGAATAGAAGTGGTTCGACTTTTTGGTCTCTCTAATTTCAGCCGGCTAAAATTTGAGTACCGGTGTTTACCGGCGGTTCCTTGTTTTGAACAAAATTGCCGTTTTTCGGCCCCTTCGGTCCGCTAGTCTGATCCTTATCGCGGAAAAGACTTCATAAAAAAACCGACTGCAATTCGTGGCAAAATTTGCTTTATTTTAAGTACCCTATACATATATCTATATTTACTATTGGCCACCTGTTTTGGCCAGATGTGCCCATTTTTGGGCCACATGAGCCGATTCATCCAGCAACTACTTTCTTTTTTTGACGTGTTACTTAAGTGCATACCAATTGTCTGTATTCAAGCCACAGAAAATTTATGGTATGTTGAGAAAATACTATAAACTTTGCGGAAGTACCTTCAGTCGCTTTTTCAAGGAAACTTTTTCCGTGAAACCAATATCGCCAATTTACAACCCATACATTTTCTGTCGTTTTAGCCCAAAAACGACAGTATACGCAGGGAAAAGATATGGTTTGACAATAGTATGATTGCGCCAAAACTAATATTGTTGAAATGTCACAACTGTATTATTGCCAAATTTTAAAATGAAGTTATGGTTGTAGCAGCAAGTATTTATTTTTTTGGTTTTATGTAAACAAAAATATGATTACGGCAACCATACCGTATAATTGCAATTTTCATGAAATTTTAATAAATAATTTTGGGATTCATAGTATGGCTGAATAGGATCTTACTATGGTTTGGAGAATCATAATATGGTTTTGGGCATCATAGTATGGTTGAGTGTTAGTCATAATACGGTTGTGAGGATTATGGTATGGTTAGGTGTAAATTTGATATGGTTGTAGGGAACATAGTATGGATGTGAGTGAATCATACTGCTGTTGTAAGGATTATAATATTGTTGTGACAACCATTTATCCAAAAATAGTATGTGCTTTCGAATATTGTTACCCACTTTTTTTCGTGTGGTGCCATTTTGGGTTTTTCCAACAAAATTTGTTCGGATGGTCGGTCCAATTCGATTTTTGTAAATTGTCGCTGCGCCAATGCTGTTGAATTGTTCTTGAACGACACAATGGATTTAGAAATGTACTATGTTATTCTTCGCTTTTCATAACTTCCACTATAGGATGGAGTGTTTGCAACAACTCGAAATACTGATCCGAGATCCTATTGTGTGTATAAGTATCGGGTTATTAATCTAGAGGTATTTTTGCAAAATATATATAAAAATATATATATTAATCAAGTGTGGAATCTGTATTGTTCATTCGAAAAGACATTTTTTGCCATTTATTATTAGAATATAATTTGCTTCAAATGTTGGCCGCAACTACGCCTCAGGGTGTCCATTCTGAGGGTCCAATTTTGGATGACTCGTTTGAGCATTTCGACCGGTATGGCGCTAATGTTGGCTTCCAAAACATGAATCGTAGCTGGTTTGTCAGCATATATTGGACTTTACGTAGCCCCAAAGAAAAAAGTCTAAAGGTGATATCACACGATCTAGGCGGCTAACTTACCGGTCCAAAACGTGAAATCTGCTCTTCGAAATGTCAGCTCCATCGATCCATTGTTTGAGCAGATGTATGGCAATTGGCAACGTCCTGTTGAAACCAAATGTCGTCAAGATTACGGCCTTCAATATTAGGTAGCAAAAATTCCGATATCATGGCGCGATAGCGATTACCATTCACAGCTACGTTCCTGCCAACATCATTTTTTGAGAAAAAATTTGGACTGACTATTCCACCAGCCGTGGTTTTCTATGGGGCACCTCTTGAACCTCTTCTGGTTGCTCTTCAGTCCAAATGCGGCAATTTTGTTGATTGACCTTGCCGTTGAGCCAGAATTGGGCCTCATCACTGCATACAATTTTTGTGGAGCTTTCGACGTATAGGAACATTGTTAGGTTTCAGTTCCTGGAAACTAACACAACTCACACGTAATCTGTGAAAAAACTTCATTGAAAAAAATACGTCTAGATTGATCACCTGTTATTTTTTATTATGATAGAACAATCTATGACAATTATGTGTGAAACAAAATGTCGGCCAAATGTTCGCTGCGGCTTCGGTGGCATTCCTCTATCCGATGGACCATGTTTTAATGACTGCAAGACGTAATGGGGTTCAGTGTCTTTAATGTCCGGAATTCATCATCATCCTTTAGCTTTTAAATTGATATTGACTAAAGAAAGAAGTGACAAATCACATGGTCGCCACGACATTAGACAACATTTTCGAAGAGGAGTTTTCACATTCCCTACAGATCCGGTTATCTGAAATTTGTGTACAATTCTCCCGATTGTGGACACTTTTGGTCGATTATGCCGCCCAAAAAATTACGAATTGTACGAAATACATTTTGATTTAAAAAGAATTTCCGCTTAAGGCTTCAACAATCTTAACGGGCTGCTTAATTATGTACCGCTCCATGGTTGAATTTGTCACTGAAACAATGAAATGTCAAATTTATATCGGCAAAACACTTGACATTAAGGCGTGACTCAAAATTAACATCGCGCATTATGGTTGAACAACCCTTTCACATTTTCGAGAAATGTCCAAAAATCTTTGGGCTTTTGTCAAAATAACCTAACCGTATCTAGATTGTTCTTGCTTTCCTCAGCAATAATGGGTTTCTTCTACAAAACGATTGGTTACCACCACCATCCATTCTGACAACAAATGAAAGCAAAATGTAATCATAGTTAAGTCATGTAAAACCGATTGTTTCCTAAGCCTATATAAATTCAGTGATTGCAACAGAAATTCTTGTAGTCGCACAGTGCTCCGTCTTATTGGCAAGACTCAGAAAACTGAACTGCTTCGAACTTAAATTTTTGTATCATTTGGTATTATTTTAAAGGTACTAGTCCAACTATGAAAAATCCGCAAATATTTTTTCGAACAAATAGTTTTTTTCAAAGTGAGCGATTTGTATCCAGAATTAATTAATATTGCTGTTTCGTTCCTGAGTAGTTAAACGAAAATACTTGTCAAAGACGCATTTTTAGACTGAATCGAATTGGCTTATAACTTTTTAATGGTTAAGAAGTAATTCAAATTTATATTTTTTTAAATTGTTTTTTTTAAATTTTATAAATATTATTTTAAATTAATTTTTTAAATGAATTTGTGAACAATTTACAATTTTTGCTGATAAATTTAAAAAAAATAAGTTTAGCTCGTTTGTTTTATTTCGATCTGTTGCTTTTACACATTGAACAGGGATTAATCGGCGCAAGACCTCTTGCTTCTGTATTTAAATAGAAGACAAGTTTTTAACAAAATGGCAAAGTGACATTGATTTTGGTGGCTGCACACTGCTTTTATCATGATTTCGGGTCCGTGACAACCATCTTCAGAAAGCTTTGCTGCAATTGTTGAAAGTAAAACCGAACTCTATAAGGCCAGGCTCTCCCCAAACGAATGAGAACTACTGTTGTAAACCTTACATTCGTTTGGGGAGAGCCTTGCCTTATAGAGTTCGGTTTTACTTTCAACAATTGCAGCAAAGCTTTCTGAAGGTTAATATAGAAGCAAGAGGTCTTGAGCCGGTTAATCCCTGTTCAATGTGAAAAATAAATAACAATAAGATATTTTGGATTTTTGCCGATTTTGTCTGATTCCTTTTAATTTTCAATTTTTAAAAAGTGTATGTTGATTTTTTAGTCGAATAATTCTCAATTTTTTGATTCCAAAAAGCAAATAACATCAACAAATTTGGGGAATTTTTTTTGCACAATAAATTTGTTTTGTCTTTCGTCTATGAGAAAAAAACACAAAAAGCGATATTGTCCGATTTTTATTTTTTTTAAAGTATCTATGATTATTTTTTTAGTTAAAAAATTCTCAATTTTTGATGCCGTTGATTCGTTGAAATGCACAATAAATTAGTTTGAAAGTATTAGAAAAAACAAAATCTTCGCCGATTTTGTCCGATTCTTTTTGATTTTCATTTTATAAGTGTCGATGATGAATTTTTTATTCAAAAAATTCTAAATTTTTATTACAAAAAACAACAAAAAATACGGTGAATTTTTTTTTGCACAATAAATTACTTTTGACTTTTGTCTATTAGAAAAAAAACGAATTTTCGCGGATTTTGTGAGATTAATTTTTTAAGTGTCGATGATGCACTTTTTATTCGAAAAGTTCGAAATTTTTTATTACAAAAAACAACAAAAAATACGGTGAATTTTTTTTTGCACAATAAATTACTTTTGTCTCTTAGAAAAAAAACACGAAATTTTCGCGGATTTTGTGAGATTCATTTTTTAAGTGTCGATGATGAATTTTTTTTCGAAAAATTCGCAGTTTTTGATTCGAAAAAGCAAAAACACCAAAAAATTGGTAAAGTTTTATTGCACAACAAATTAGTTTTGTCTTTCGTCTATTAGAATGAAATAAATTCTTCTTAATTTCCATTTTTTTAAATAAGTTTGGACTTTCGTCTACTGGAAAAAAAAACGAAATCTTCGCCGATTTTTTATTTTTATTTTAAAGAAGAGACTAAGATTATTTATTTTCAGAAAAGCCCATTTTACAAGTTACATAGAAACCGATAACATTTTTAGAATCAGCGTATTTTAATTTATTTTAATCAATTTAGAAATAAAGTTTCATTGTATTCTGAAAATACCATCTATTTTTGCCCAGTAGAATGGGAACGGAGAAGGATGTGAGTCGAGCAGAAACTTGGTAGATCGAGGAGCATTGCAACTGATTTCGGTATGTGTACATTTCAATCTCCTCACACTCGCGTAAATTTTCTTCATAGAAATTTTGAATAGGCGCTTTTCTACGCTTCCGATAACTCTCCCTGCAACGTTGCGTTCCATTCTTTGCATCTGTAGCTTTTTTACACTAGTCATCGTACCATGATCGTACCAAGGCGTCATTGGATTTTCCTTTGGGTGCTGTCGACATTGAGTAGGTGAATATGGAGTCTTACGGCGAAAAAGACGTAAGCGCCACTCGCTTTTTAATGAAATTCAATTGTGCAACGCTCTTGAGCTGAAATATTAAAAGTTAAATATTAATATTTAGAAAGAAATAGCAAATTTAATTGTATCGGAATCCTCCAGATGAATTAGAAAAAAAGAAGAAAAAATCTCTTCTGTAACATTTTCTTTTTAGCGCTTACGAGTACGTCTTTTTTGCGGTTAGGGCTCGTTATTTTGCCACAGCGCACTGAAATCATATTGAGGAAAACGATTGTTTTTTTTCCCATTTCCAACGATAGTTATCTTGCCAGCCAACCGGACATAGAAATGAACACAAGCGCCAGATACGTCTCGCTGGATCCTACGTATATAGAAAGCAAAACAAAATATTTTGATTTTAATTACACACAAAAATTAAAATTAGAAATTAATTTTCAAAAAAAATAAATACTAGGAACGGAAATTTTGATCTACAATCAGGGTGCAATTTAATGGTTCGCAAACAAGTTTTTAATTATTTCAAAATATTGAAAACAACTAAAGTACATGTAAAGCTTTTTCCCGAGTGTTCAGTGACGAAACATCGGCCATTTCAATATGTCTGCCATCAAGCGTGCCATACATTGGCTCAATATCGTGGTGCTCCTAATATATTTTTCGAGTCCGTCATCAGCAGCTAGATTTAAATTTACCAATGCCAAATGTCAGGATTATGACGTAGCATATTCACATTTTGAAAAGTGTAAACTGTCGGTGCCAAGACGTGGCGTGATTTCCTTCGATCTCGATTTGAAATTCTACAAACCGCCTGTTTCAAATGCTTCGGTACAAGATCCATAAAACAATTGGGGTATTCATTAAATGTCGTCAAGAAAAATATATACATGTTTTCATGAATACCCCCGAATATATAAACTAAAGAGGCTTATGATTTTGATTTCTCGCGTTTTCTTCAGATCAATATGGCCCTCTTTAGAAGAGTGAATGGCTATCAGCCCTTTCTGTTCAATAAGACCGCCGATTTGTGCGCCTATTTTGCGCAACGCAACAAGTATCCGGTATTCCATATGATATTCTCGATTTTTGTGAAAAACTCCAATCTAAATCACACATGTCCCTACTATGTAAGTGGTTTTTGCCAAACATTTGCCTTACAATTTAAATCAATTTTTATTTTTTTGTTTAAGGGTTCCGTTTTCATCAATGATTTGGTGTTGGACGAGAAAATGTTCCAATTGTTGCCCATGCCCAATGGCCAATATTTGTTTAAATTCCTATTCTACGCTTACAACGATTTGAAGGGGTCGATTGAAGTTTTCGTCTCACGTGCTGATTAATTTTAAATAAAAGAGTGCAACAGAAAAATATTTGTTTTATTTACATACAGGGAGCTCAATAATAAGTTGTCTGTGTTGAAGAGTTCATGCGAGAAAAACAGTAAAAACATTAAGTTTGGCCAAGCCGAACCTTGTATATTCTCTGCGTGAATTATAGTGGTCCGGTTTTGGGTTCACGAGTCCCAGACTTATAACTGCCTAATCGTTAAAATAAATATTTGGATTCGTAGCGAAACTGGCTTTAATTTAGGTTCCCATATGTCTATATTTACAAGTGGTTTGTTCTTTCAAACACATGGACTTTTTATTGGGCCCTTTTGGACCATAAGCCTGACCCAAATCTCAGCCAAAACTTGAAAATAAATCCATATTTGAAAACCCTAAAAATATATTCTTTAAAGAAAACTGAAAAATGACAAATGTTGTACTGATTTATTTTATTATCTTATTTTCAGTCTCCTAAGAATGCAAAGGGTAATGAGAGGTCATTACTCTGCAAGGCAAATGGTAATGCGTTGAACTTACTACAATATTGCTGGAATCAAATGGCAATGCCTTGTACTTGCTGCAGTATTGCTGGAATCGAAACCGGACAAAGTTATATCATGAGAAACGAGGTATGTAACCGAATTTCTTTAAAAAAATCTAAAATTATTCTTTAAAAGAGGTGTGACTGAGACCTTTATAGAGGTTTATATTTTGAATTGATTCGAACTGGTGTGCCAGAGTTTCACAATAATTCGTTGCTGCATGTGAATGTTTAACATTCACGAAATTTTATAATTAATTTTGAAAATTGTGCAATTTTATTTCGACAATGATGATTTAGTTTGGAACTTACGGTTCGCTATGCCTTTTTTAGTGCCGACAAAATAATTCATCCGAGCGACATATTCGACTATGCATAAATGAATTGTTTTTTTTTTGTATTTAAATACAGATACGCATCTGCCAAGATGTAAAAAAGTGCTTACTGATGAAACAATTTATACTTTAGAGCGCTGTAGTGAGAAGGGCCCGAATACATTTCATAGAGAGAACTGAAAAATTACAAATGTTGTAGTGATTAGGTATTATACCTTATTTTTAGTCTCACTAGAATGCAAAAAGTAATAAGGGGTCATTACTCTGTAAAGCAATTGGTAATGCGTTGCACTAAATAATTTTTTGCTGGAATCCTATCCGGACAAAGTTATATCATGAGGAGGTATTTAAAGGAATTTCTTTAAAACGATCTAATAAAAAACTATTCTTTAAAAAGAGGTGTAAGTGAGATGGCCAGGACCTGTATTGAATATAATGATCCGCTTTAGAGCTTAGCACTGAGAAGGGTCCGAATAAGTCGATTTAGTAAATATTTTCTACTTCAATTAATTTTACGCAATAATGACCATCACATTGCGCTGTATGTTCGGTGAAGCGGAGAAAGTCAACCCACTCCAATATGGACCTTTGTCCATAGTCCAAGCCCCAATCTCATCTAAAACTTAACAATTATTCCATATTTGTATTCGTAATGAAATTTTATTTAATTTGAGTATCCCTTTGTTTATATTTCCCTTTAGTCGCCTGTTTCGAATACTTCGACCGACTTTTGGAATCCTTGGGTTCATACGCCCGACAAATCCTCCCAATAGCAGACAAATCCTTAAAATAAAACCATATTTGGAGTCATAAATGGTTACTTTAACTTAAGTTAGCATTTGTCAATATTTTCTATCGGTCGTTGGTTTCGATCATATGAGCTTTTGGGTCCAGGGCCAAACCTCAAGAATGAATTGCTTGATATTCGCCTTGAGGGCCTTCTCCGAACGGAGAAGATTAAAAGAAAAATTTATAAATGGCTTAGAGAATAATCTCTTTGTGGTAAAGTCGTCGGTATTTACCAGAAAGAAACCTGCCGCTGATAAATTGTTAGATATTTTTATACGGAGTTGAACCAAGGTATGGTAGTCGTGCACAATAAACGTCACACCACGGCGGTCCGGTTTCAAGATAACAATGTGAATGTAATACAATGTCCTGCAGAATTCCTTCAGCTAAATCTTATAAAATATTTTTTAGAATATAAAGTAGTCAGGAAAAAAACTCCGACCAAAGAGGTCATGAAACTATTCCAAATTATACGAGAAACATTTTACAAGCATAACATTATGCTTTGAAAAGGACTTGCCAGTATTTGGTGGACCCAATGCCAACAAGAAGCCCAGGGTTAAAATAAAGATTTTCCTGAAGGGAGACATTTGTGCCAAAAAGGATGACATTTGGGACATTAACAAAGAGCCTCTTGAACTTTCGGAGGGCACATTTTAGAAAAAGGTGGCATACCTCTATCCGATGGTCCATATTTTCATTGACTCTGAGACATTATGGAGGTTAAATGTCGTTAATGTGTCGAATTATTTCATCCTTTAGCTCTTGAATTGTTGTTGGCTTATTGCTGTACACTTTTTCTTTTAAATATCCCCAAAGAAAAAAGTCACACGATATGAAGTCACATGATAACACGGCCATTGAAATTCTCGCGCAAAAAAATCATGGTTTCGGTTGCTTCGTCCGTGTTGAAGGCACTTAATGGACCTTAAAGTTTTCATTTAAGAGAATCAAAGTTCTTCCGAAAAAGGTACATTTTTTGAGTGTTTCTTTGACATTTACGAATTATTTGTAAAGTCAACCATACAATATGGTTGGTAGACCCAAAGACTCCAGTGGCCCATAAACGGTTTATAATGGCTCTAGCAAGTAGTAACGAATAAATATGGGGAGACTTAAAGATATTTAAATATTTTAATTGTTTGAAATATAAGTATAGGGGCCAAAACCAAGCTGCTATGGTTAAAACAAGAGACCAATTCTAAATATGGACACATTTAGCAAATTTTGCTACAAACCAAAACGCATCGACTTAATTTAAAAAAGGCAGATAATTCGAACACACGCTACTAATTGTAAATGACTACATAAGCTTATTCAAATTAAAGGGAAACAAATTGCGCAAATTTATATGGATTTATTTTTAGATATTACTGAGAATGAAAAGTGGTCTAAAAGCGATTCTTATTGTCAAAAAGGACATAAATATGATAATTGAAATTGAGTTACATCTCAATAGCGAAACCGTGCGCAAAGTGAAAAAATCAGTTGCAAATCGGCTCGAACTTAAAATATTCGCATGGATGAACGTATTTTTCGTTGAAATCACCAACATTTCATGGCATTGATAGTTACATGGTTCGAACTACCATTAGATGGCACATACAATACGAGGGCTGCTATATGTGTGACAGCGCATAGAGAAAGGGACCTAAGGGTAAAAAAAATCAATTTTCATTATTTTTCTTTTTTTTTTGATGTGGACACCATCTGAGCATCGAATGAGACCGATCGATCCCATGCCCCAAAAGTGTTCCCTCCCAGAGATATGCGCGTTTTATGAAAGTGAAGTCGACGTTTCTAAGCGCAAATAGAAAGGGACCTAATTTTTAAAATGAGTCCCCTGAACAAAACTGGTTTTTAACCTTAGGTCCCTTTCACATATATTTCTGGCCTAATAATGAAAATGCGAATATTTATCACCAAAAATAGTTTTATTGTTTTTCAAAGTATTCTCCAGCATGATTCCTACACTTTTGCATACGCTCAAACCAATTGTCGAAGCACTTTTTCCACTCCGAATGAGACACCTCCAAAACATGGTTTTTGAACGCTTCAACAGCATCTTCTGGCGACGAAAATCGTTGACCACGCATTTTTTTCTTGATGTGCGGGAATAAAAATAAGTCAATGGGTACCAAGTCAGAACTGTACGGCGGATGACCCATCAATTCGACGTTTTGGCCGGTCAAAAAGGCTCTGGACTGAGCCGATGTGTGAGAGCTCGCATTGTCATGCTGCACAATGATTCGTCTTCTCTTGTTCGTTTTTCGAATTTCTCTGAAGACTTCAGGCAAACAAATTGTGTTGTACCACTCAGAATTGACCGTCCTACGTTGCTCAAGCGGAACCGTCGCCGCATGAGCAGTTTTGCCGAAGAAACAGGCGACCATTTGCTTCAAAGTCCTTCTTCCACGAACAACTTTCGTTGGACTTAGCTCGTCTTCGTAGAACCACACGGTCGATTGTTGTTTTGTTTCGGGCTCATACTCATAGATCCATGATTCGTCACCTGTGACGATCTTATAAACGTCTTTTGAGGCACCGCGATCGTATTTTTTCAAATTTTTTTTAGTACCAATCGACACGAGCCTTTTTTTGAGCGGTTGTCAAATTGTGCGGGATCCAACGAGAACAAACCTTTTTACGGCCAGGTGTTCATGCCATATCGAATGTATGCTGGTGGAAGAAATGCCCAAGGATGCCTCTATCTCACGGTATGCCACATGACGATCTTGCATTATCAGTTCACGCACGGCATCAATGTCCTCTGGCACAACGGCCGTTTTTGGACGACCTTCGTCTTTGAGCGAGCGTCGGCCACGATTGAATTTATTAAACCAATTTTTCACAGTGCTATAGGAAGGTGCTTCATCGCCATACAAAGATTTAAGTTCATCGATGCACTCTTGTGATAATCCTCGTCGAAAGTTGTGAAAAATGATCGCACGAACATGTTCACGAGTTAATTCCATTTTATTGCCAAATTGATTTTTTCAAGTCACTGTAAACAACACCAATGATGGTCGTACTTCAAAACGTTCTGAGTACGTTTATGCTAAAAAATGTCAAACTTACCAATGAAAATGTCAGATGGCGCCAGGCAACACTCAGTGTTGCTTAGGCCTAGAAATATATATAACAACCCTATATTTGCCATTAATTCTTCATAAAAAAATTGCCTATTTTTACTTTTTTTTTGGTTTTTATAATTGATTGATAATTTTTCGACTTTGTCGAACTGTATCTCATACATTTTAAGAGCTTCTGCACAAATACGAGGGCGACCGCAAAAGTAACTGGCCTAACATAAAAAGAACCGTTTTTTTTGGAATTATTATTATTTATTTTTCAACATAATCTCCTTCCAACTCAATACACTTCATCAAACGTTTTCAAGTTTTTTAATTCCATCCGAAAAATAAGATTTTTCAAGACCTACAAAATATGCCTCAGTTTCAGCAATAAGCTCGCTATTGGACGAACATTTTTTGCCACCGAGATTTTTTTTTAAATCTGGAAACAAGAAATAATCAGAAGGAGCTAAATCTGGACTATATGGAGAAATATGGACAAATCTGGAGCAATTTCAAATCGTAATTCGACCAGTTTTTGTTGAGCTAAAAATGCAGTGTGTAAAGGAGCATTATCTTAATGAAGAAGAATTTTTTTTCTAAATGCGGTCGTTTTATCTTGATTTCTTCACTCAACCGATCCAATAATGCACAATAATATTCACTATTTATAGTTTTTCCTTTCTCAAGATAATCAATAAATATTGCATCCCAAAATACTGTGGCCATTACTTTTCCTGCTGACTTAACAGTTTTTGCCTTCTTGGGACCACTTTTACCAGCTTCTATCCATAGTTTTGACTGTTCTTTGCATTCTGGGATGTAGTGATGGATCCATGTTTCATCAACAGTTATGAATCGGCGCAAGGTCTCTATTGGATTACGCTGATAAATCGCTAAAAGCTCCTCGGAATTGGTCCAACGGGGCAAAGTCAACAAACGCGGCACATATCTTGCGGATAGCTTTTTCATGTGGAGTTCGTCATGTAAAATACTCCAAACTTGTTTTTTGTGTATTTTAACAATATCAGCAAGTTCTCTGAGCTTTATTCGTCTATCTTGTCACTTCATTAAATATTTTTCTAATGTTTTCAATAGTAGTAGCAGTTTTCGGTCTTCCAGAGCGTTGTTCATCTTTCGTACTTGAACGACCCATTTTAAATTGTTGAACCCAGGATTTCACGGTGGAGTATGATGGTGCATTATCACCATGAACAGAATCCAATTCATCTTTGATTAATTGTGGCGTATTCGTAAGTAAAAACTAAGCTTTCAAAAAAACTGCTCATAATTCCAGTTACAGAATCACTGTTTTCCAATCTTTAAATATAAAAATTTAATTAAAAAAAAGTTATTTTATTTCGGTGAAACAACCGAATACATGATATTTACCGTCAGATAATCCACTTAACAAATGCACGTGGTAATGACAACCGAATTCAAAGAGTTTGTATAGCCAATAATCTATAAAAACAACCATTACATGTACAAAGTTAAATCCAATAATCAGCCCAATTACTTTGTCTCTTCAACCGATAATACTAGTTCCTAATATTAATTTTAGCTGTGTACCGGATCAACATTCGCTTGTAGCGATGGAATACATGGATAGCACGAGCAACCACCCTTATTCGGTTGTGGCAACAACACTGTTCTCTGTCTGTGTGGGCGAGTTTTAGCTGAGCAGATGGAACAAATGAGCATAACGAATGTGTGGGCGGTTAATTAAAGGGCAAACTTTGGTACATAAAAGGGTTAACAGGGCAACCTCTAAATAATTTTTGTAAAGCTACACCTAATTAATATAATCTCCTTTAATGGAACCACCCAGCATCTCATCTGTCTGACCACAAGAAATTGCCTTCTGTGGAAGGAAACGATGCTGCCCTTACTTACATCTAAACTTATAATCAAAGTGTCTGAGCGGTAGCCAGAGATACGAGTAAAAAATTTCTCTTCTGTGGGCTGTGATAAGTAAATCTGATTGTTAATCAAACAAACCCCTTTTGCTGTTGCCTTGTAATCATAGTTGTTGCCGTTCTTGCTTTCTTTGTTTGTACATTTGAAGACGTCGTCTTGATTTCCTTCACCGGCCAATACCCACACCAATTGCCGGACAACACGGGAAAGAAAAAAAAAATATGCTCTAGTGTTTTTTTTATTTCTCAAACACAAAAGGGCCGAAGTGGTTCCTTTGTTGTTGGGCAAGGAACATGAAATCCCTTTTTGCCATCATCATAATTCTTCGTTAAGGAGGTCTACACCATACAAAGGCAAATGTCTTGTGTAAATGAAAGTCTAAGAAGCGGCGGAGGCTGCAGACGGAGAGTATAGAGCGTGTGGTGGTGGTCTGGGTGGACTGGATGTGGAGGTGGAAGTGTAAAAGGAAATGGCATCCTTTTCAGTTGCCACCATGAATAGTCATGAAATTAGATGAAAAGTGGGTCAGTCAACAGTCAAACAGTGTCTAAAGAGGTCCATCCATCTGAACAAATTTTAAGCCTTTTGAGGCTTAATTTCACAACGCACACAACAACAACAAGAGTGATATGAGAATTTCGCATGCCACACTCCTCAACAACACCGCCATCATCATCATCGCCACCACCCATACAGCATCCAATACCATCCCCCCTTCCTCGCCGTCCTCCATCCTTCCCATTCCACAAAGTATTTGTTTAACTGTCACATCATATTGTCAAAGGACATCGTTCGTTTTCTTTCTTTTCACTCGTTTTCTTTTCTTTTACTTTATTTTATATTCCCTTACTTTTTGTGATGTGTTCACAAACGCTTTGACACTGATGGGGTGATGTGACGCAAAAGGGTTAAGCCTTTCGTCCGTCCGCTCATATGCCTGCCTCTTTGGCTTGCCAGGATGCGGATGTGTTGATATGTATGTATTGGTGTGCGTAAGTATCCCTCAGATACTATAAAAGTGTTCATACATTTACATTATCATAATTATGAACTTTTGTGCTGACGTATGCTCTTTTTTTATTATTTAGGTTTGCCTACAGCCTTTCAATGATTTTGTGCAAATCTATTTTTTATGTTTTTCTTTATAATACGATTTGCTGAAAGTACAGTCAGTAGATTACTTTCGAAAGATTTCGAATAATAGCCAAATAGAAATAAATAAGATTAATGTACCCACTATAGATTTGGTAAATGTTGTGCTGAGATTAGAAGAACTCTGTAAGGAACAAGCAAAAAAAAACCTTGAATAGGTTCAAAATAAAACGTATGGAAGAGAGTTAAATCGGCAGCGAATGCCTTTGTGATGTCCCACACTAAGACGAAGGTTGCTATTTATATTTCGGGTCAGGCAATAAAACACACAATAATTTATCTTTGGAAATGGTTTTATTATTTTTCAAAATATTCTCCCTTAAGATCAATACAATTTTGCATGTGCACAAACCAATTTTCGAAACACTTTTTCCACTCCGATTGAGACACCTACAAAACATGAATTTTTAACGCTTCAACAGCTGCTTAGGGCGATGAAAAACGTTGAACACGCATTAATTTTTAGATGCTAGGGAATAAGAAGAAGTCATTGGGTGCCAAATCAGGGCTGTAAGGTGGATAATCCATCAATTCGACATCTTGAGTGGTCAAATATCATCGTTTTAGCTGATGTGTTAAGGCTCGCATTGTCGTGACGCAAAATGATCCGTCTTCTCTTATTATCTTTCCTCATTCCTTCGAACACTGTTGGCAAATAGATGGTTGTATACCACTTAGAATTGACCGTCCTACGTACCACTAAAGGCACTGTGGCAACATGGCCGGTTAAACCAAAATAAACGGAATCATTTGCTTCGATGTAATTCTTCCACGAACAACTTTTATTGGATTTGGCTCGCCTTGAAAGACCCATACGGTCGATTGCTGTTTTGGGTTCACATGCATAGATCAATGATTCATTACCTATGACAATGTTGTACATTGCCTTTGAGCTTTCAACATCTCTTTGTACCAATCCATACGAGCCTTTTTTTGAGCATTCGTCAAACTATGTGGGATCCAACGAGAACAAATTTTTTTCACGGCCAAATGCACATGCAATATCTTATTGATGCTTGTCATACTAATGCCCAAGGATGCCTTAATCTCACGGTATGTCACATGTCGGTCTTGCTTAATCAGTTCACGCACAGCATCGATGGTTTCTGGCAAAGTGGCCGAAGTTGGACGTCCTTTACGAAATTCATCCTAGAGCGAACGGCGTCCGAGACGGAACTCTTGGTAGCAGCGATTAACAGCGGTTTTTGATGATCGCCAAAAGTCGAAACAAGTTGATTTTAACCCACGCCGAAAATTGTAAAAAACCATCGCACGAAAATGTTCACGGGATAATTCCATTGTCTGACTGAGATGAATTTTTAACACACTGAAAAACAAAACAATTCGCCCACAAATGACAAAACGTTGAGTGAAGTTATGCTAAAAAAATGTCAAAGTTTTCAATGGAAGTTCCTGTTTGCATCTGGGAACAATAATATTAACAGGACCCGAAATATACATAGCAACCCTCGTATGTGCTTCTTTTATCGGATATTCTCAGAAAAGTGCTGCACAGTAGAGTTTCAAACCTTTATGTAGTGATGAATTTTGCAACACAGGGTACCATTGTAAAATTGCTAAGTTCTGAATCATAGGTCGCATTTTTGTTCTCTTCAAAGATAGCCCTACCTTTAACCTTTCCAAAATTACCTAAACAAAGCCCAAAGATCCAACCGTTCCAAAGTTATGACTATTTCACTGAAATGCAAATTTTATTTTTTTATAAAACCCTTCTCTACTGGATGTGAGGAAAAGCTGACTGAAAATATATATTTAGAGCCCCCTGGGGGGGGGGGTGTCTACACCGACAACAGATTTGTTGCCACGCCCGAATTTTTTGTCAACCAAATGGTGGAGGTTGCACGTACTATCCAGGTATTGTGCGGGCTCTTAATTTACACACACAGACTACAGACTTGGTGCCACAACAAAATTTTGGAGGTTGCACGTACTACTCATGTATTCCATCGCAGCAACCGAATGTTAATTGGGTGCACGGCAATTTTTAGTAATGGGAACTGACAATATCACTTAGAAAGACAACGCATCGGTAACCCTAACAAATTAGGATGATTATTGGAACTGACTTTGTACATGTATTGGTTGTTATTATGGATTATTGGCTATACGAACTCTTTGAATTCTGTTGTCATTACCACGAGCATTTGTTAGCTGGATCAACTGTACTTAAATTTTATGGTTTCGTTTATCTGACCGAAATAGCCAAGTTTTTATTTTATTTTTATATTCAACTAAAGAGTGTTTTTTTAGACGTGTGGTTTTCAAGCTGGCCACACTTTTACGGAGTTGGTCTTTTTTGACAGCTGACTTTTACAAGAAAATTTTGTTCGACGATGAAGCTCACTTTTGGTTGAATGGTTACGTAAATAACCAAAATTGTCGTATTTTGAGTGATGAAAACCCACAAGCAATTGTTGAGACGCCTTGACATTCTAAAAAAGTCACTATTTGGTGTGCTCTGTGGGCAGAGGGAATCATTGGTCCACATTTCTTCAAAAATAAAGCCAGACATAATGTAACAGTCAATGGGGAACGCTATAGAGACATGATTATTGACTTTTTCGTGCCTGAATTGTTCCAACAAGACGGCGCTACATGCCATACAGTCTACGAAACAATCAATTTGTTGAAGGAAACTTTTGGTGAGCGCACTAACCAGCGTCGCGGGCCTGTAGCGTGGCATCACAGATCGTGCGATTTAACACCGCTGGTATATTTTTTGTGGGTTTATGTGAAGTTGCTTGGCTACGCAGATAAGCCCGACAAGATTGACGCCTTGAATGTGAATATTCGGCCCCAAATGCCGCAAAAAATGGTCGCTGCAATTTATTCGAGCCAGCCAAAATCAGTTTAAACCATAATGGCAAACCCTTAGTTTTATAATACAGCTAAATTCTTGACCATCACATTAAATTTTATGAGTTTTATTTCTTCTTGAAAGCTGCACGTCTGAAAAAAACACCCTTACATACATTCTTCCTCTCGAAAACACTTCTTTATGGTGGCATTCAATTTCGCCTTCAAATTGCGCCATACCCGGTTAGATCTTCTTTACTCCCCTTAAACCAATATTGCGCAATATCAGTACGCAATTGCATTGAGTTTAGCAGACCGTCTTACTGTTTTTTGTTAGTTGTTTTTGACCTGAAAGTTAAAATAAATCGTATTTTTCCATTTTTCAATATAAATAATCAAAACATAAATTGTTGGCACTACTCGCTTAATTTTTTTTTTGGCGGAAGTGTTTCCCAAAGTATTCCCATTTTTGAAGTTCGTGTAGAATAAGGGAAAAGAGAAAACAATCTCGGGGAGATTTTATTTAGACTAGGGGAAGAGGAAAAAAATCCTAGGGAATTGTCATTGAGAATCGGGCTGATTGTATTTTAGTAAACCATATGTGACAGCGCATAGAGAAAGGGACCTAAGGGTAAAAAAATAAATTCTCATTTTTTTTCTTTTTTGATGTGGACAATATCTGAGCATCGAATGAGACCGATCCCATGCCCCAAAAGTGTTCCCTCCCAGAGATATGCGCGTTTTATGAAAGTGAAGTCGACGATTCTAAGCGCAAATAGAAAGGGACCTAATCTTTAACATGGCTCTCCTGAAAAAACTGGTTTTTAACCTTAGGTCCCTTTCTATTTTGCGTGTCACATATACCGGGTTGCCCATATTCGACGGACCCATCTGGAGAAGTGCGCCTTCTAAGAACACCATTAAGCGTTTATACGAAAAATTTTCGACTGGTGAGGCTCTTTCTAATCCGAAGAGGCCAATTAAAAGTCGACCAAGGCGATCGGCCGAGAATATCGCTGCCGTACGAGCCAGTGTTGAGAGGTCCCCAAGAACATCCCAAAAACGCCGTTCTCACCAGTTGGGCATGGCTCGGTCCACTTTACAACGGATTATTCGCGTTGATTTGCATTTGTTCCCGTACAAAATTCAATTGACGCAAAGATTGTTGCCTGTGGACAAGCCTCGTCGATTGGAATGGGCCCAAAGAGTCATCGAAATGGCCGAAGATGACGAGCAATTTTGGAACAAAATTATCATGTCCGATGAAGCCCATTTCACCATTTCGGCCATTTGAGAGATATCATATTCAAAAATTGATGTAAACAAATCTACTTGGAACAAATTAAATGATTAAGATTGCCAACCGCCAAATTTTTATTTTTTTCTTTGATTTTTTTAAAAAAAACATGGGTCCGTCGAATATTGGCAACCCTACACGTTTTATGCTGTAAAATAAAAAGTACTGAATGTTTTCGGACCAAATATTTTTTAATATATTTATTGATGTATGTTGTATCCAAAAAGAATCTACTTATTCGAAATGTCCGCCTTTTGTCTTTACACACACCTTAAGTCGCACTGGCCAGTCGTCAATAGCTGCACGAACCTCGTCCATTGGAAAATTGGCCACAACTCAAACCAAAGCAGTCTTAAGAGATCCAATGTTGGGGTATCTTTGGTGACAAATCTTGTCCTCTAAAACCGTCCACAATTTGTAATCCAATAGGTTCAAATCTGGACTGCCTGAGGGCCATTCTTCATAGGAAATGAACGCTGGCAAATTGTTTCGAAGCCAGGCCTGGGACGTTCCATGGCTGGTTTTGGAACAGGGAATTGTTAAGAGGCTTCACAACAGCTTTCCAAAACGGGTTCTTGGTAAACTTTGGCCGATGTTTTGACTCCTTGTTCGCAGAAATACAGGTCAGTTACCCCATCGTAAGAGACACCCCACCAAACCATGACTGAAGCTGGGTGATGGCCCTTTTTCACCCTTGGCATCAGTTCAGACGCTTCCTTAGATGACCCCGCATACACTCTCATTCTTCATTTTGCTTGTTAAATTTTTCCTGAATGGTAAAATTTTTTCCATCGGTGCACAATATTGTTCTGTGCAAGTTATCAGCGTGCTTCATCAAAATACGTTTGCATTTTTCAATCCTATTTTTTTTTTAAAGCTGCAGTCAAGAAATGTCCGATACGTCGTTTAAAAGCACCAAGTCCCAAGTCTTTTTTAATGATTCGACTCATGGACTTTTGCGTGACATTCATCTCACGAGCCATGATTTTCTGTTTTCGGAGCGGATTTCTGTGAATTCTTGATTTAACAACTTTGATGACATGCGGTGTTCGAACAGAGCGTGGGCGGCCCGACCGGTGGCGGTCTTTTACATCTCCAGTCTCCTCAAACAGTTTTATGCATCGGTAGACGAACATGCGGCTTATCCCTAGTGGCTGGAGCGTTTTGTAAATATCGCTTTTTTCATTTCACACTTGAAAAGCGCTATTACAGCGCTACGGTTCTCATTATCTGACCACTCCATGATGAAAGTTGAAACGCTATTGAGGTTAGCTTTCAAAACCCATATGAGATTAACGGGGTATGTTCAGTTATACTATTGCAATGGGTGTGTTCAATGTTGTAACAGTATTTATGTCCCTACTAAGTATTTTAGGGTCACCTGGGCTCTTTATTTACAACGAACGATGTTTTAGTGGGCCGACTTTTCGTCCCTAGCTTTCTTGGCCTCGACGCTGTGTCCACATTGATCCAGGGTGGTTGTTGGTAATACACAATAATAAATTTTATCAAAATCCTACTTCCTACTTAATGCGGTTGTTGTACAGCGTCGGTATATAAAATCGGGTCGGACGTGAGTACAGCAGCTATATTAAAGAAATTTATCAAAATATCCCCGAAATGCATTTCTTGCATGAATGTCGTGAAAATATCATTGGGATTTATTGTAAGAAAGGTTTCGTTAATTTTCGAATATATATTTCACTTGATCCAATAAATCATCAATTGAAACCGAAATCCTCCCTATGCAATAAGGATACACCATTTGTTTCCAGCAACAACAACAACAATGTAATCAGTACAATTTGTATACAAGTTTCTAAATAAAGTAGAATCCCGGAATTCGTATTCATATTTTGTGCCACTTACTCCGTAACTACATCCAGATGTACTTACATATGGACACTCACTCCACAGCCAGCGCGCCCTCTTTGGCATAACAAAGGAAACACAGAAGCAAGTTTCGGTCTCGATTTTTTGCCGTTCTCATGTTCCTTCCGTTTCGACGCACTTAATGTTCCAACAATTTGTGTTACGAGTGCTAAACTTTGACACAAGTTCAGTCAGTCCTTCTATATGAGATTTTCAAATTAAGTGAAACGTGACCGACCACCAAACTCCGAAGCGAATAATGCCAACCCTTGTGAAAATTGTGTTACCCAAACGCAATGAAAACGTACAATGAACATGCGTCCCCGTCCCCATTTAGCCAGGAACAGTTCAGAGTTTCATGGGTAATGTCGGCCGGGCTGTCTGTCTGTCTGCTAGCCTGTGCGAGTTCGCATGAGGAACTGTCAGAGCTCAATGTCGAAGACAATGGAAGTAAAGTGTGTATCAACCATAATCTATTATGATAAGTATACATAAAAACAAATGCTTTATGGACAAACAAAACACCCCTCCCACCGACGACACGGTGTTTGGATAGGCAGAGA
This sequence comes from Hydrotaea diabolus, assembly GCA_963513945.1. Taxonomy (NCBI): domain Eukaryota; kingdom Metazoa; phylum Arthropoda; class Insecta; order Diptera; family Muscidae; genus Hydrotaea; species Hydrotaea diabolus. Next base: position 85,872,536 of record OY740718.1, on the reverse strand, counting down.
GATGGAGCTAGTGGGAAGTAGGAAAGCGTACACCGTTTCAAAATGAAATACAAATTAAGCGGGAATTATAAAGAAAGTAGATCACTAATTTGAGATAAGTTAATTACACAACATTTTCCTGGGTATATCACACAAGGCTAGAGTTAGGGTAAAGTCACTGGTCCATGGAACTGCTCTGTAGAATATGTATGTATGTTCCTCTTCAGGCCTGAATTTTTAATATTTAATATTTTTATTTGCTTGGTCCCTTTCAAAGTAATCAGCACTGCTCAGTGGTCCTCTAAGATGTTCCATTATACCCTAAACTACACTGGTATTTTGGCTAGCGCTCATGTTTCTATTGTTGTAGCGGCACATAATGCCGGGGTGACAGCCCTTGGCCAAAGAATTCCTCCTTCGGGTCGATCCAATGCATACAACCGGCTATGTTTCTAACACCATATACCGTTGCAAAGAAAGTACAAATCGCATATATAAACCGAAATCTAGGTCCATTGTTCAGGATTAGACTTAGAACGAACCCTATTGAATTTAATCCATTTCGGTCCATTTTCTTGATACACCAAATTTAAAGATCTTTCCCGATTTTAGAACTTGTTGCTCTAGAAGCCAAATATTACATTCGATACCAACCAAATTTCCGTACTGTCTTACAAGCAAAAAGTTACCGTTTCTGGTAAAATTGAACCTTATGGCCCTATGTTTTCGAATATCCCCCACACAAACGTCACACACCTAATTTGAGTTCCTGTCACTACATAAGCCCGACATTAAACCCGATCTAGCCCAACTTTCGCCTTCCAATGATCACATAAAATAACCCTACGGAAAATGCAGAGTCTATTACCCTGAAAGTGCCGAATCGAGGATGGGTAAAAACAGAACCTGTCACAGAACTGGTTCGGTAGGGATACAGTGGTTTCAATTACTTGAAATTTCAACGTCGTCAGATTCGCAGTATAACTTGGCAAACCGCACACAAAAGATTTTACATATCCACAGATTTCAGATATTTTTTTGAACAAAATCCACTCCCTTAAAAATTTATATGAAAATTTACATACAGATAAAATTTTTCAAACAATCAGATTAATCGTTAAATTGAACTGATGTGGTGGAATGGATAGGTTCTGTGATAGGTATTTTATGATAGATACAATGACACGTTCGGTAGCTGCCCTTGATCAGTCCTGTGATATATCACATGGTATCTGTAAAGTGTCAATTGACTCTCTCCAATGACAAAGCCATGTAAAAGTAACAGGTTCTTTTCATGTAGTTAGGTCGGTACTGGGACCGGCCCCTATCAATCAGTAACTTGTCACTTGACTGGTTCTGTACCGGTCCAATTTCCCATAGGGAAATTTCACTTCCAATCTCACTCAAAGTGGATTATACCAAAAGCTGCTAAAATGGGACCTTGTTGGTCAATTTTTTTTATATTGAACAGTGATGGTGCAGTGGCACCATCCTGTTGAACCATGTATCTACTAATGGCATTGCCTCAAGAGCCGGCAGAAAAATAAATGCCAAGAGCAAGTGCTTGCTACCGAGCAGAGCATTACGGAGATTGCAGAACTACTGCTCTAACTCTCTCAATGTTTTGTGGTGTTGTAATCCTTCTCTCGGTTCCCTTTCGTACTCATGACACATTCCCTGCTGTTCTCAGTGAAGTTTCCCAATTTACAATTGATTGTCTTTCAGGAACACGTCCGCGTGGGGGAACAGCGATTCGTAAACGAAAAGCATGCTGCACTGCAATGATCGCGTGCGCATTTGCAAAAGACGCTTTAACACAAACTGACCACTCCTTACGTGCCCAATGCCTGATGGCAACTGAAAGGCAGACGAATACAAATCTCCCCTCAGCCACTATGAGCAATGCACACTCTCCACTTTCTTCGACCACCACTGCCACCAGAGCCTGCGGTGCAAAAAAGCAAATTACCGCGCTCCACCCTGTATAAACCCTCATGCAAAGGTCCCTCCGCCATTGTACATAAAAGCCACAATTGAGGTCTGATCTTTCCCAACTTTAGCATAATGCATTGCGAGACACATATAACCAGCCTAAATAAAATTGCACCAAATCGGTCTAAGTTTTCACACGGCCCTTACACAAAGGTCCCTTCCGATTTCAAGTCCAGCCGCTCTAGATGCCACAAATCAAATTGGATTATGTTAAAATTCGGCATAGTAGGTTACAAGCTCCAGTTATCATCCATATTAAAATGGGGTTATTTATAACGGTCCATGTTTTCCATTTGTCACCATGCGAAGGTCACTCACCCCCATGCAAAGGTCCCACTGCCATTTTTAAAGCCACAATTTAAATCTGATCTTTTCCAAGTTTAGCATAATGCATTGTAAGAGGTATAGAATCAACCTAGTTGAAATTGGACCATATCGGTCTACATTCTACATTATCGGTCCCTTTCGAGTTAGTTCAGGTCCGCTCTAGATGCCACAACTTAAATTCGATTAAGTTAAAAATTCGCATGGTACGTTACGAGCGCCCTGTAATCAGCCCTGGTAAAATGGGATTATAAGGGTCCATGTTTTTCAACAGTCACCATACAAAGGACCACCAAGATTTAAGGATCATTGAGCGGCGGATTCTTAAATCGGGGTAGTCCGTCGTATGGTTAGTATTGAGAAACAAGGACCGTTGGTTGTAACCCCATTTTAGCATCGGTGACTACAAGTCACATTTTACCTCGATCTTTTCGCATAATTTAGTTGACTACGCTTTACTTATAAGCATAACTAACCCTACCGAAGATGGGTTATATCGGTCAATGTTTTCGTATCGCCTCCATACAAAGGACCCCCAATTTGTGGCCCTGCCGGTCTACTAGCTCTATTTTTATTCAGATTTTGTTCAAATTAAAGGTAATGCGTGATGTGTGTCCTATAACTTACCCAGGTGAAACGGAACGACTTCGGTTTATGTTTTGAAGTGAAGGGTACAATAAAGTCGGCCATGTCCGAACTTAGATATTTTACTAGTTTATTTTTAAACAAAAAACAATGCTCTATTCGATTTTATTGCATTCTTAGAATCTAGAAATGGAAACAATTACTTTACTTCTGATTGGGAAAATATTATACATTTTTAGGCAAAAAAACCGCCTAGTCCTGCAGGAAAATGTTCGGACGCAACTGGCTTCCGCAGCCTAAAATTATATACTATAAGTAGATATATACACCGATAATGTATTGGTCTCATCTACGGATCAGTCGTACGGCAAAAAAATTGACGAAAGAAAACACATCTCTCACATGTAGCTAAAGTTTCTAACACTAATATGCGCTGGAGGAGCGGTTGCCCTTAGATCCCCTTCTTAATTGCCCTCAGATCCGCTCCTCAACTGCTGGAGATGTTGGACCTTCAACCCGTCCATGCCTTTACTGGGCGCACCGCAGCGAAAGTGGCTCTCGTGCTTAGTAAATTAGGAATGCGAACATGGCTAAGTTCGGAACTGCATGGGTACAACAGGTTAAAATGGGCCTTTTGACTACTTGGCAACGAAAAACAAAAACAGCAGTTTAGAATTAATCCTTTAAGGTGGGTAAAGCCAACCAAGCCTCAAAAATCGTCATAGAAACTGATAGAATTTAATCTTCACTGACGGCTTACAAATAGAGACGGTCACGGTGTGTCGGGTAAGGTTCCTGCGGGCAAGAAAAAAACGCGGTCCCTTACGTGCGCATGCCATAAAACATAAAAATCAGAATTGTAGACTTGCTCGATCTTTTTAGCTGGTCATTGATTTGACTCGGCAAGAGGATACTCAGTTTATTTTACAGGGTTTATTACCTCAACGATCTAGCAGGTGCATCCCTAAACGCCTCGTTAACTTCGTAGAGAAAAGTTTCTGGTTCAATAGAGCTATAAAGAATAATTCCGAGCGATATGCAACAAAACTTTCCTTTAATCTTCACCTCTTACTTCTTAACTTGTCTCCTTCTACTTGGAACCACAAAGGACCGAATTTGGTCGGCCCCAAATGAATAAGCCAGTTGTAATTAAACTGAAGGGCGTCCCATTCAATCTAACCTTATCGTTGCCGGCAGAACATTGTTGAAGTCTTATTTTATATTTCTGTTGTAATCTCTACTAAAGGACGTCTCAATCAGCCTAACCTAACCTGATTGATCCTGGCAGAACATTAATTTATATTAAATCAACCGAAGGATAAAAGGTATTTCAAATTTGTCATTCCGTTTGCAAATCGACAAAAAATTTATAGAAGACCCTATAAAGTACATATGTGACAGCGCATAGAGAAAGGGACCTAAGAGTAAAAAAAATCCATTTTAATTTTTTTTGTGGACAACATCTGAGCATCGAATGAGACCGATCCCAAGCCCCAAAAGTGTTCCCTCCCAGAGATATGCGCGTTTTATGAAAGTGAAGTCGACGATTCTAAGCGCAAATAGAAACGGGCCTAATCTTTAAAATGGCTCTCCTAAACAAAACTGGTTTTAACCTTAGGTCCCTTTCTATTTTGCGCGTCACATATTATATTGATCGTCGTAAAATTCTAAGGCGATCTAGTCATGTCCGTTTGTATAAGTTGAAAGCACGATAGCGGACGAAATTGGCCCAGGCGAAAAAAAGTTTTCCTTTAAGGACTAAAGATACTTCGGTAAAATGTATACTTTTTGGAGTTCTAATACCCTTAACCAAAGAAATTTTTTTTGAATTTTTTATTCCGTTTGCAACACTATTATATATTCATCGGGGACCCTATAAAGTACGCATTCGTGATCGTCGTAAAATTCTAAGACGAACTAGCCATGTTCGTGTGGTTGTCCCTTCGTGCGTCTGTTGAAAGCAATATAGCGGTCAAGCGAATCAACCGAGGGTTCTGAAATTTTGGATGATGATTTATGGTCGAAAGCTGTTTAGGTTTGCAAATGGGCAAAATCGGACCAGGGGAGAAAAGTTAAGGGACTAAAGGTACCTCGGTAAAAAAGTACTTAGGAAATAATATTTTTTTCTGGACGGACAATAGATTAAATATGTCCTGTTAGTTGGAACGCACTAAATACCTCAAAAAAGCGCATAGGTGCTAGACTTTTTGGCTCATGTGGCCCAAAAAACGTAATGCATGGTCAAAAAGGCCATTAGTAGTGATTACGTACAGATGTGTACTCAATTTGTAGCAAATTTAAGTAACTTTGAAATATAAAGTAATTTAGAAGTTTTAGCTTAGAATAGGAACGGAGGCATGGGCCAAAAGGACCCAAAAAACGGACCATTTGTTTACATTAGTAGCGAAGGGACGACGGTGGAAGGTATAAGAGGTATATATTTTGTGCACGGACATTGATTTAAATAGGCACTGTTCGTTTGGACGCACTAAATAAAGGAATAAATCCTGTACTTTTTGAGCTCATATGGCCAAAAACACGTACCGCATGGTCACCGTAGGCGATTAATAGTCAATGTGGGCATATGAGAATTTAAATTAAAGCAAATTTTGCTACGAGTGCATATTAAAAACATTTTAAAATTTTGGCAGAAATTAGGGACGAATGGGCCCTAAAAACGGACCATTTTTGTATTGTTTTTCGCTTTAGTGGCGTATAGACGGACGGTGGAGGTTATAAAAGCTTCAGCCTGGCGGAACATAACGACGCTTTTCTTCTTTTTTTAACAAATCATAATTTTTGTGGATGGACAATGATTAAAATGGGCAATGTTAGCTATAACGCACTCATACCGCTAAAAGGTCATAGTTGCTGGACGTTATGAGTGATGTGGCCCATAAAACGTCACGAATTGTTAAAACGGGCCCAAAAAACGTGCCGCATAGTCAACACTGGTACCTCAATTAAAGCAAATGGAAACTAACAATTTAAAAATAGACTAATTTGAAATTTGGCTAGAATTAGGGACAGGATGATAAAAAACGGACCATTTTTTGTGCAGGGAATATTACATTCGTTGTTGCCGAACTTAAAGACGTTTTTACTCATTTAAATTAAAATTGTCGCATTTGAAATGGTGTAGTCATCATAGTTGCGTATAAGAGACTCCTGACGAGAGCGGACGGAACCCAAAGTCGATAATTTCCGCTTACAAATGTCTCAGCTGATGTTAATGCTGACGATGATGCGAAGAATGATGAATATTCCCGTTATTATGGTGATGGGTCATGGGTGGGCTGGGGGTGGTGGTAGTGCTAGTGGTTGGGCGATGGTGATAAACACCCGCCATTATGTGTTGCCATAGTTTTTAATGTAATGCGACGAAACAGAATCCTCAAATGGATGCGATACTTTCGTGTCCATATGTCGTCTAATCAGATACTCTCGCCGTTGCTTTTTGTCTACCAATGGTGCTACGGATTGCTGCCAGCACCACACATTTTGTGTGGAATTATTTCCGTTTTGGGAAATTGCCTTGGTTAGTAAATTTGTATTTGCCCCAAATTAATTGGAAACTACCCGCATTGTGTGCAGATGTATTACTTACGTCGGCGTTAATTACCCATTATGCTTGTCTTTAATGGCGCTGACTAGAATTTAATAAGAGCCTAAGTATTTAGCGGAAACAATATTTTATGCTACACTAAAGATTAAAGGCAGGTCAAAATTGCGTGAATTTATTGGATTTGTTTAGTATTTTATTCAAGAACCAAACTACTTTTGGCTTATAATGTCGAATTTTAATTCCAAATTATAAGTCCATTGGGGACAATGGATGGTAATATAAGTATTGAAGAGATCAGTGGGAGTGAAATATTTCGTGCACCGCTTTAGCAAGCCTATACCCTTGAGTGCTTCTTTTGACACTTCGATTACAGTGTGGGTCGTTTGAGATTCTAAATTTGAATAGGCTGTAAAAAAAAGTACTTTTTTTTTAAAAAAATTCTGGTTTTATCGGAAAGTTTAGTCTTTGTGATTTAATAATTGTGGACAATATCATTCATATGCACGCAGAGAAATGATATGGTTCCTATATGGTCACGGCAACAATAGTATGTTCTCTGCAATAAAAGTATGGTAGTCGCAACCATAGTATTGTTTTTTGAATTTCAATTTGACAATAGTATGATTGCAGAAATAATAATATTGTTGAAATATAACAATAGTATTGTTGCTAAATTTAAAAATGAAAATATGGTTGTAGCCACAATATAAATATGGTTAGTGGAACAAAAGTATTGTTTTCATGTCTTTTATGTTAACAATAACATGTTTTCGGCATTCATACCGGCAAAATTGTACTTTTTTTTAATTTGACAATGTTATTTTTACGAATCTTACGCAATAATAGTAAAAATAATTAAATTGTTTCTAAACAAACTACGAATTAGTATAACTGAAATATTTTTAATAAATAATTTTTTTACTGTTCAATAAATCACTCCTATCACTACATAACTTACTTAATAAAATTCTCTATTGTTAAATAACAACTTTACCCAATCTTTACAAAAAATGTTGGGGATCATAGTATGATTGTGAGTAAGTCATACTATGGTTGTGAGGATCATACTATGGTTGTACGTTAAGCATACTATGGTAATGAGGACCATAATATGGTTGTGGGGATCATAGTATGGTTGAATGTGAATAATAATATGGTTGTAGGGATCATAGTATGGTTGTGTGTGAATAATTCTATTGTTGTGAGGACCATAATATTGTTATGGGGATCATAGTATGGTTGTGTGTGAACCATACTATTGTTGTGATGATCATAATATTGTTGTGCCACAACCATATAACCAACAATAGTATGATGCTCTTCGAATATTGCTACCCCAACCATACTTTTTTTCTGCGTGTGACCACCACAACTGGCTCGGCAGTACATTTTCGATTGTTTCGGGTCGAATCTCTTCAATGGCAACTTCGATTTCATGTTCAATGATTCAGAGTATATATGTGACGCGCAAAATAGAAAGGGACCTAAGGGTAAAAACCAGTTATGTTCAGGAGAGTCATTTAAAAGATTTAAATACGTGTATCTTTGGTGTACCATCACTTTCATAAAACGCGCATATCTCTGGGAGGGAACACTTTTGGGGCATGTGTTGATGTTGTCCACAATCAAAAAAAAAAATTGACCCTTAGGTCCCTTTCTCTATGCGCTGTCACATATACTTACTGGGTTTTCCGACCAATATTGAGTGGTGTTGCAAAATGTGAATATCTTCAATCCTAGAAAGAGGGGGTATACACACGCAGAAAAAAGTATGGTTGTGGTGACAATATTCGAAGAGGATAATTCTATTGTTGAGTATATGGTTGTGGTACAACAATATTATGATCCTCACAACAATAGTATGATTCAAATAAAACCATACTATGATCCTCACAACAATAGTATGATTCACACTTAACCATACTATGATCTCCACAACCATAGTATGATCCTCACAACCATAGTATGATTCACACGCAACCATGTTATGATCCCTACAACCATAGTATGATCACACACAATTAAACTCTGATCCCCAATATAATTTATTAGAATTGGTTTAAGTTGTCAACAATAGATTTGAATTTTGAAAATTATTCAAAAATACATTCAATTCAAAATAATACGAGTGATTTATTTTACAGAAGAAAAAATAAGTTGAAATAAACGTAAGCGTTTTTATTAAAAATATTTCAGTTAAACAAAGCCGATAAAAAGGAATATTATTGCGTTAGATCCGTACCAGTAGCATTTGTTCTTTAAAGCATATTTCAATGAAGAAAAATTACAATCATACAGTATGATTGCCGTAACCATACTATTGTTAACATAAAACGCAAAACACAATACTTTTGTCGCAGCAACCATATTTATATTGTTGCTATAGCCATATTTTCATTTTTAAATTTGGCAATATTAATATTGCAGCAATTATACTATTGTCAAAAATAAATTCAGTTAACAATGCTATGGTTGCGACGAACATACTTTTATTGCGGAGAACATATTATTATTGCCGTGACCATGTAGTAACCATGTTTTTTCTCTGCGCGCAAATTGGACTACTTCCATGTGATACTGCTTTTATGGACATTGTGTTAATTTTTAAGGTTATAGTATCATGGGACTGCATATATTCAAATAGGCCTTGCCTTAATTTCGTGCAGACGCGCAGAGTCTTCTAAATGGCAGAGTGGCAAGGTAGACGATCTTGCGTTAATTGCGTAAATCCCTTTTATAGGGCCCTAACCGCAAAAAAAAAGACGTAAGACCAAAGAATATAATTTTATAGGATTGTTTTTTGTTTGATTCATTTGGAGGATTCCGATAAATTAAATTTGCTATATCTTTGAATATATAAATATTTAATTTTTAATTTTTTGGAATAAAGAACGTTGTATAAGTTTCTATCGATTTTCATTAAAAATCGAATTTCGAAAACAAGGGCGCTTACGTTTTTTTCGCGGTTAAGGCTCCATACAGTTGTCTCCTACATGGTCATACACTAAGAGCCGGACTTTTCAGTAGTCTAAGTGGTAAAGACCAGTGTCTTAGCAGAGCATCTAATGCAGGACCTCGCACTTGGCTGCTCCTGCCGCGCACTATATCTTGTGTGGCCATCATTCATTATCGTCATATACAAGTTGCTGTTAATCTCTTCATGTATGTATTTATGTATGATACATATTTGTCCATATGTGACGCGCAAAATAGAAAGGGACCTAAGGCTAAAAACCAGTTTTGTTCAGGAGAGCCATTTTAAAGATAAGGTCCCTTTCTGTTTGCGCTTAGAATCGTCGACTTCAATTTCATAAAACGCGCATATCTCTGGGAGGGAACACTTTTGGGGCATGGGATCGGTCTCATTCGATGCCCAGATGTTGTCCACATCAAAAAAAAAGTGAAAAGTTTATGAAAAGTTTTGTTCAGGAGAGCCATTTTAAAGATTAGGCCCTTTTCTATTTGCGCTTAGAATCGTCGACTTCACTTTCATAAAACGCGCATATCTCTGGGAGGGAACACTTTTGGGGCATAGGATCGGTCTCATTCGATGCTCAGATGTTGTCCACATCAAAAAAAAGAAAAAAAAATTAAAATTGATTTTTTTACTCTTAGGTCCCTTTCTCTATGCGCTGTCACATATAGATTATGTCCACGTGTATTCGGTATATCTTCATGTTTTTGTTGTACTTAGTAGGGACATAAATAGAGTTACAAACGTTTTATGCTGTAAAATAAAAAGTACTAAATGTTTTTGGACCAAATATTTTTTAATATATTTATTGATGTATATTGTATTCAAAAAGAATCTACTACTTATTCTAAATGTCCGCCTTTTGCCTTTACACACGCCTTAAGTCGCACTGGCCAATCGTCAATAGCTGCACGAACCTCGTCCATTGGAAAATTGGCCACAGCTCGAACCAAAGCAGTCTTCAGAGATCCAATGTTGGGGTATCTTTTGTGACAAACCTTGTCCTCGTCCACAATTTGTAATCCAATGGGTTCAAATCGGGACTGCCTGAGGGCCATTCTTCAGAGGAAATGAACGCTGGCAAATTGTTTCGAAGCCAGGCCTGGGACGTTTAAGCCTTATGGGCCGGCGCAGAAAGTCCATGGCTGGTTTTGTAACAGGGAATTGTTAAGAGGCTTCACAACAGCTTCCAAAACGTTTTCTTGGTAAACTTTGGCCGATGTTTTGACTCCTTGTTCGCAGAAATGCAGGTCAATGAACCCATGGTAAAAGACATCCCCAAAAGGGTCATCACCCAGCTTCAGTCATGGGAAACTGGGTGATGACCCTTTTCCGCCCTTGGGATCAGTTCAGATGCTTCCTTAGATGATCGCGCATACACTCTATCATTTTGCTTGTTAAATTTTTCCTGAACGGTAACAAATTTTTCATCGGTGAACGAAATTTTTCTGTGCAAGTTATCAGCGTTCTTCACCAAAAGACGTTTGCATTTTTCAATCCTATTTTTTTTAAAGCCGCAGACAATAAAAGTCCGGTACGTCGTTTGAAAGCCCCAAGTCCCAAGTCTTTTTTAATGATTCGACTCATGGACTTTTGCGTGATATTCAGCTCACGGGCCATGATTTTCTGTTTTCGGAGCGGATTTCTGTGAATTCTTGATTTAACGGCTTTGATGGCATGCGGTGTTCGAACAGAGCGTGGACCGGTGGCGGTTTTTTACATCTCCAGTCTCTTCAAACAGTTTTATGCATGGGTAGACGAACATGCAGCTAATCCCCAATTTTGAAAATATCGCTTTTTTCCATTTCACACTTGAAAAGCGCTATTACAGCGATACGGTTCTCATTATCTGACCACTCCATGATGAAAGTTGAAACAATTTTAAAATCCCGCTACAGACTAACGCTATTGAGGTGAGCTTTTAAATCCCATATGACATTAACGGGGTATGTTCAGTTCTACTATTGAAATGGGTGTGTTGAATGTTGTAACAGTATTTATGTCCCTACTAAGTATACCTAATATGCCCTTACATATTATGTGGTTTTCAGTTCTAATCGAGCGTGTATCCTTTTCATACTTGAATATCTGTTATAAGAGGAATGTAGGGATGAGCATCCAACCACCCACTAAGAAATAAGAATATTTCCCCCCTTACGCGCAAAAAGAACAAGGACTGTGGCGTGGAAGGGAAAACTCACACTTTCTTACTACACGCCAGTAAGCCAGAGTAATCGCTAACCGTATTCCGTTTACAAAAAACCAACACATGCTCAGGCCCACACACAAACACCCTAATATTCACGCACTTTTAGTCACCATGAGATTCTGCTTCGTTTTTCCTGCTGTGGGTTGTTAAACAAGTGAGGATTTTATCCCGCCGGCGCTTCCAACGCACATTAATTGAAGCGTGTGTACATGTGTTTACACACACACGCGCACACACATACATGAAATCTAAATACGTTGGGTATGTGTAGGTGGAAATAGGTGTGGTTATCTACAATAATTTAGAAGGATAATTAGCACATTTACAATTCACATTCCTTCGAACTGTATGAAGTAAGTGTATTTGGTGAATGTTGGTATGTAGTGGTGCACACACACACGCGCGCTCTCTCATACATACATACACATGTACTCGTAGTTAATGCTGCTAATGATTTCCATGACATTTCGCCCCCATTCCATTCGACCTATTGGGTGGAGGTGATGTGGGATGTTTGAATAATTTGGAAATGTGAGATTAACTCGGTTGTAGCACACATTTTCAATCATTTTGATTTTGTGATTTGGGTTTTTTTCATGAAAATTTCATTCAATGTTTAGCTCGCCAGCCAAATGATTTTCGGTTGACAGGGGGTAACTTTGAGCCAGATCATAAATAAATAATTCGCCAATTGAATAGGTAATTTAAAAATTAACCAACAAAAAACAATGTAAAGGACAATTAGATTTAAGGCAAATATAGACCACCATCTTGTGAGGTATTTAGAGAGCAACGACTTGCTAAGGGATCGACAGTATGGCTTTCGTAGAAATCGCTCTACCGGAGACCTGTTGGCATTCTTGTCGGAGTGTTGGAGTCGGTCTATCCACCAGTTTGGTGAGAGTAAGGTCGTGGCTCTAGATATCTCCAAGGCCTTTGATAGAGTCTGGCACGGTGCACTCATATCAAAGTTGATCGCTTTTGGTGTCGGTAATACGTTTGCTCGATTTATATCGAGCTTTCTTAGAGATCGCACTATTAGAGTTGTTGTAGATGGGTTCTCATCCCACACACATAGGCTGACCGCAGGTGTACCACAGGGCTGTGTCCTTTCTCCCTCTTTATTTCTTATTTTCATTGACGATCTGTTGGGTCAGACCTTGAATCCAATCTACTTTTTCACAGTTGATAGTAACCTCTGTCATTTATATTCATTCGACCGTAGGCCGAGTCTTCAAGATATTGAAGACAAAAGGCGAATTATGGATGAGACACTTGGCCGGGATCTACTGGCCATTTCCGAATGGGGTCGAGTGAATAGAGTAGATTTTAATGCACGTAAGACCAGTGCTGCTTGTTGTCTCACAAGAGATTCGCTGACCCAACAATATCGTCAATTTCTATCGATCGTACGGACATTGAGCAATCAGAAGCTCTCGATGTTCTGGGCATGAAAATACAATGTGACGATCGTTGGGCGAGACATGTATTCGAAGTGTCGAAAGAAGCACTCAAGTGCATAGGCTTTTTAAAGCGGTGCAAAAAATATTTCACTCCTTCTGATCTTTTCAATATCTATACAACTTACATCAGGTCAAAGATGGAATACAACTCCCCTATATGCGCAGGTGCTCCAAAATCATCCTTGAGCTACTTGACCGTGTTCAAAGGAGAGCGATGGTGCTGATAGGCGACAGTAGGGTATCCAACTCTATTGTTTCCCTTGAGCATCGTCGGAATGTGGGTTGCGTGACGCTGTTCTATCGTTACTTTCATGGTGTGTGTTCATCAGACATCCGTCGCCTTATTCCTGACTTGAGGATGTTCGGCAGGGATACGCGACTTTCTAGGAATTCACACCCGTTTGTTATCGATTGGCCAGTTGACCGCACTATACACTACAGATCAAATTCGTTTTTCACTTGTACAGTTCGTATGTGGAATCGACTTCCGGCAAATGTATTTCCCACTTATTGCGACATCCAGAAGTTCAAGACAAGCGTCAATAATCATTACTCCCTCTTTCCCCCCTCCGATCCTTTACTTTCCACTCGCGAACGCAATGCACCGCATGTATAGGGGGCATCCCCTGAGTGTTGGTTATTTAAAAAAAACATTAGCAAGGTACAACACGATGTGATTTTTGACGGAGGCGAAGTACCGCCCATATAACCCAGAACTTAGAAAAACCGTAACTCAAACAATTTAGAAATATGACGATGATTTTGGGACATATTATATACTCGTAGGCATAAAACGAAAGACAACTGGTGAAAAAGGCAACAATGCCACGTCCTTTAAAAAAAAAGCATTTATTGCCAAAGTAATGAACCGAACGTTGTACAATTTTAATTAATGTCTAAGTAATTATTTAAAACTTTGTTGGCTTAAAATTCGACAAGGGGACACCGCCAACACAACTCAGAAATTAGAAAGATCACTTATATTTGGAACATGGGATATTGTCATCGAAGGGTATTACCCTCAATTCTTTAATTCCATTTATGGCCAAGGTACGAGTACTGTACTTAATGATCCTATATAGTCCAAATTGGCTTTATATTGGATGCTTGTCTATCAACACGCGTTTTTTTATAAAGGTGTAAAACTTTAAAATGGAATAAAACAAATATGAAGTTTATAAATTGCTGACAAAATGTCCGCCACTTAGAAAGTGATGCCAACCTTAAGTTTTTTATAAGTACATATGTGACGCGCAAAATAGAAAGGGACCTAAGGCTAAAAACCAGTTTTGTTCAGGAGAGCCATTTTAAAGATTAGGTCCCTTTCTATTTGCGCTTAGAATCGTCAATTCACTTTCATAAAACGCGCATATCTCTGGGAGGGAACACTTCTGGGGCGTGTGATCGGTTTCATTCGATGCTCAGATGTTGTCAACATCAAAAAAAGTGAAAAGTTGATGAAAAGTTTTGTTCAGGAGAGCCATTTTAAAGATTAGGTCCCTTTCTATTTGCGCTTAGAATCGTCGACTTCACTTTCATAAAACGCGCATATCCTGGGAGGGAACACTGTTATGGCATGGGATCGGACTCATTCGATGCTCAGATGTTATCCACATCAAAAAAAGGAAAAAAATTAAAATTGATTTTTTTTACCCTTAGGTCCCTTTCTCTATGCGCTGTCACATATGTAAATAGGAAGGCAGTTTTCTTAAAGTCCACAGTCCCCTAGCACTGCTATTCGTGTTAATTTTTTTAATTTCTTTGATCCGTCTATAGAGGAAGGTTATTTTGGATAACTTCTCTAAGAAAAAGTCATATTAAAATTAATCTATACTGATGTACAGAACGACCTGCCTTTCACGATTGAGAAAACCATGAAACGGATGAGAATTAAACATGTCTAGGATCTTAAAAGCCTCAAAGTTTATAATATTTTAGTATATACTCAATTTTGAAAATCTGTTAATTTTAAACATAACCTTAAAATTATACTGAAGGTTCGAAAAAGTAGTTTGTTTCTCACGAAGGAAATGCATTAAACGTAGTCCACCGGAGTGTAGAATACTTGTCCTGCCACTTTTCCGTTTCCTACGCTTACAAACACTTTTGGTTACGAACTACACTCCCCTCCCCCCTCCGGACAAAGTTTATTTATATAATTAGAAGTCATAAGTTACCAGGGGGAAAAGGGGCAAGCACCACGTTAAAGCGGTGAAGGACGTTTGCTGGCTTCACTTTCCATTGCAGTCCATTCGTCCTTACCTACAAAAAATAAATACATTTTTGCAATTTTAAACCGTGTACACACACACACACACACAAAAAACCAACTGAAAATTAGATTTTACACTCCCTCTTCCGGTGTGCATAATTCTCCCGGCTCACATTATTATCCTTGTTTGCCACTGTGACGTTGCGTTTCCTCGTCCGGCAAAGAGCAAAGCTGAAAGTCCGTCGACAAACGCGCGCTTGTCGTCAGTATGAATGACTATTTGCTGGAAATTTTCGAATGTAATTAAAATTTAAACATTAACAATATTTAATGTTAAATTTCAACATCATTAAAATTTCAAACGGCAAATGCCGCGATGCGATGCGACGCTACGCGACTCGCCTTAGCAGGAGTGTGAAGTGATGTTATGCTCGTCCTTATTTGTATGGTGCGGTGCGGTGCGTGTGTGCCGTTCCCGGGGGCGAAGAGAAGCGCAAACCCTGCTGAAATCCACAGAAAACCGCTATAGCAACGTAGTGTATAGCTAACTAACTGCCACCACCTCTTGCCAGCCAGCCAGTCATCTAGCCTTCGTCCTTCAATGAATTGTAGTTGTTGCTGCTATGATGTCCGTCCGCCCATCTTGCTCTCTGTCTGTTTTTCCTGCGCGTTCTTGGCCCGGCATTGTTCTGTTCAATGTTTCCACTGACAAAACCATTTAATAATGTTCCGTGTTGGTTTTTGTTTTTTGAGAGTTTCTTCGTCCTTTTTTACAGTGGAAACATTTTCATCGTCGTCCTTCTCGTCAACGAACGAACGAACGAACAATGGTGTGGCGTTGCTGGCATGTACATGAGCTTGAACGTGATGACATACCATGCCATGCCTTGCCACGCACCGTAAGGACCCTCTTTACGGTGGAAAATTGCTAAAGGACTTATTAAAATCAACTGACTGATGTTGTTGCATGATGACGCGCACCGACAGCCAAGCGTTTCATTGATAATGTGTATCTCTTTGTGTGCCTGTATTGGTATACATCCTTGGGCTCCTCTGTGTGTGTGTGTGTTGGTGTGTGCGTATATCTCTGTGTGTCAATTATAAATGTTAAATGATAGCAAAGGATATTAGAGAATGATTTTGTTAAAATACACTTAAGTACATACAATTATGCAACATTTTAATGGTGGTGTGTCGAGAATGTTTGACTTTATTATAATTTAAATGATTTTCAAATAATTTAAATATGCCGGTATAAGAAAAAATAAATATTGTCGACTCTCGGTATTCAAATCTCTATAAATTTGAAGTGTTTGGAAGCTACCTTAAAAAAATACTCGATAAATTGAAAAAAAATCAATGTAATTAGCTTTGTTAGGTAATTTGAAGTTGTAGTTTTGGCTTCTTACTCGCCGACATTCGGTTATTATTTGAGGTCATGCCGTTCTACTCTCTATAATTTGAAGTTGATAATTTAAAGTCTGAAATTTGAAGTCGGTGAATCCACCGACCATGTTGAAGTAAAAAGCTAAGTCTTACACAGTCTCGTGGTATAAAAGGATTTGCAGCATGTAAGGGCTGGCTTTTTTTAAAAACTGACACGGCATCGCATTTAAAAAGATCTGCGAAGAGAGAGCTAGCGCACAGTGGGATGAGATTAAAACATTTCCATTTGATTTGATCTCATCCCACTGTGCGCTAGCTCTCTCTCTCCGCAGATCATAATTCAACCTAATTCTAAACTAACAGTCTGATATTGATGAAGTTTCACACACGTATAACGGGTGATCAATCTGGGGGTATTGTTTTCGGTAGGGGGTCATTTTTTACAGTGTTAAACTACAATTATTTATTTAATTTTCAGTATTGTTTGCCATTTCATCATGAAAAGACTGACACCGCTACAACGTCTCCAAAATGGAAATGGGCGTTCGGTTTGATACGTTTTTCGACCAAAATTTTGTTTTGTCAATAAACAAAATTGCTGCGAGTGGGCTGTAGAGCAACCAGAAGTGCCTCAAGAGTTGTCATTATACCCAGAGAAAACCACGGTTTGGTGCGGTTTATGAGTTGGTGGAATCATCAGTCCATATTTTTTCAAAAATTATGTTGGCCGGTACGTTATCGTGAATGGTGCTCGCTATCGCACTATGATATCGAACTTTTTGCTACCTGAAATTGAAGCCCGTTATCCTGACGACATTTGGTTTCAACAGGACGGTGCCACTTTCCATACACCTACTTAAACAATAGATCTTTTGCGAGGTCTTTTCGAAGAGCAGCTAATTTTACGTTTTGTGCCGGCAAGTTGGCCGCCTAGATCGCACCTTTAGACTTTTTGCTTTGGGGCTACGTAAAGTCCAATGTCTAGTTGACAAAGCAGCTACGATTCAGGATTTAGAAGCCAACATTACGCGTGTCATTAAAGCCATACCGGTTGAAATGCTCGAACGAGTCAACCAAATTTGGACCCTAAGAATGGACACCCTGAGGCGTAGTTGTGGCCCACATTTGAAGGAAATTATATGTGACGCGCAAAATAGAAAGGGACCTAAGGTTAAAAACCAGTTTTGTTCAGGAGAGCCATTTTAAAGATTTAAATACGTGTATCTTTGGTGTACCATCACTTTCATAAAACGCGTATATCTCTGGGAGGGAACACTTTTGGGGCATGGGATCGGTCTGATTCGATGCTCAGATGTTGTCCACATCAAAAAAGTGAAAATTCATTTTTTTTACCCTTAGGTCCCTTTCTCTATGCGCTGTCACATATTCAAATAATAAAAGGCATAAAATGTCCTTTCGAATAATGAAAAAATTGCTCTAGATTGATTACTTAGGTGTTGATTACTACTTAAATTGATTTATACGAGGGTTGCTATTTATATTACGGGTCCGGCAATAAAAACACAATCATTTTTTATTGGATATGGTTTTATTGTTTTTCAAAATATTCTCCTTTAAGATCAATGCACTTTTGCATAAGCACAAACCAATTTTCGAAGCACTCTTTCCACGCCGATTAAGACACCTCCAAAACATGATTTTTGAAAGCTTCAACGGCTGCTTCGGGCGATAAAAAAACGTTGACCACGCATTTTTTTTTGTTAATGCTAGGGAATAAGAAGAAGTCATTAAGTGCCAACTCAAGGCGGTACGGTGGATGGCCCATCAATTCGACATCTTGAGTGGTCAAATAGCTCATCGTTTCAGCTGAGTTGTAAGAGCTCGCATTGTCGTGATGCAAAATGAACCTCTTCTCTTATTATCTATCCTCATTTCTTCGAACACTGTTGGCAAGCAGATGATTGTATACCACTCAGAATTGACCGTCCTACGTTCCACTAAAGGCACTGTGGCAACATGGCCGGTTATACCGAAAAAAAATCAATCATTTGCTTCGTTGAATTTCTTCCACGAACAACTTTTGTTGGATTTGGCTCGTCTTGAAAGACCCATACGGTCGATTGCTGTTTTGTTTCGGGTTCATATGCATAGATACACGATTCGTCACCTGTGACAATGTTAAACACTGCCTATGAGCTACCGCAGTTACAGTTTTTAAACATCTCTTTGCACCAATCCATACGAGCCTTTTTTTGAGCATTCGTCAAACTATGTGGGATCCAACGAGAATAAATTTTTTTCACGGCCACATTTTGATGCTTTTCATACTAATGCCCATGGATGCCTCAATCTCACGGTATGTCACATGTCGGTCTTGCTATGTTCACGCATCGATGGTTTCTGGCAAAGTGACCGAAGTTGGAGGTCCTTCCTTGAGCGAACGGCGTCCGAGACATCGATGGTTTCTGGCAAAGTAACCGAAGTTGGAGGTCCTTCCGTGAGCGAACGGCGTCCAAGACTGAACTGATTAACAGTGGTTTTTTTATGGTGCTTCATCGCCAAAAGTCGAAACAAGTTGATTTAAACACTCTTGTCTCGATAACCCACGCCGAAATCGTAAAAAATCATCGCATGAAAATGTTCACGGGATAATTTTCTGACTGAGATGATTTTTGCAACACAATGTAAGCAAAACAATTTGCAAATGACAAAACGTTCTGAGTGAAGTTATGCTAGTAACAAATGTCAAAGTTTGCAAAGGAAGTTCCAGTTTGCATCTGGAAACACTAGTATTGTCAGGACCCGAAATATAAATAGGAACCCTCGCAGGCGCGGTATTTTACGTACTGTTGTAAGCATTTAAGTGTTCACATAATTGAAAGTTTTAAGCCAAGTTTGGGTTAAACCTCGTGAAATAGCGGTGGTGGCCTCTATAGCCAGGCATTTCTGTAATTTAGGTATTGTAGGTTTTTCGATAAAGAATTCTACATAGTCTTTCGGGCACGTGTGTTTGCGATCACTGTTACGGCTGCAGCATAGGTGTAACGAGATGTATTTCGAAGTCTCGGTGAATGTTTTCGTTCCTCATATACCGAAGGGCGCAGGTAATCAGCCGCAATGTCTTCAAATGGACTCTTTGGATTTTGTCGAGATTGCTCGAGCTTGCTTTGCCCCATAGCTGAGCACCGTATAACCAGATAGGTTGGATTACACTGTTGTATAGCAGGATTGTCATTGATTTCTGTTTAACAAGTTTTCTTCACTAGAATCTAATTAAAGACAGCTTCGATAATACATGCCACTTTGCCATTAGGTAAAAATCTAACTTTCTATTAAAATAAAGGTACACGAGATCTCGAGCCGGCAATAAGCCTTCTTCAATTTGTTAAATCAAAAGATCTATATTTCAATTGTTTTAAAGAGACTTTTTTTGGACCACGCTTTTACTTTAAGTGTATACGAGTATGTGCGATGCTGTTGCGAAAAAATCCACATCTCAAGCGCATAATACCGGGTACGCTTTTCCTTTGGATTGTTTGCATGGAATTGAAAAACAGAAAGAATGAATGAATGACTTTGTGTGTTTCAATATTTACAAATAAATGTTATCGCATAAACTTTTGTATTCGAATGTTACACGACACACACACTTCTATATAAGTGCCCATATACTACATATTGTTCAGATTTAATATATATACATATGTATACGTGTGAGTGTGTGTATCTGTGTCTATAACTTACTTAAAGTAACTTTCAATCAGTCACTCACCCAGCAGGCGTTCGCCCCTTCTGTCCGTCCGTCCGTCCGCCCAGCAAATCTTTTCAGTTCCTAACAATCCTTTTTAGTCCTTTGTGGCGTGTCCATGTGTGTGTGCGTGTAAGTATTTCTGTGTATGAGGACTGTTCTTTGTGTGTGTGTGTGGTGTTGTACACTTTTTTATTATGTATATTGATTTTGTGTAATATCTGAAACAGATTCCTTGCTTAACATGCGAAATTTCTCTCCTCACACCCTTCACCCTCCCCTCCTTGCGGTACCCTTTTCTTGCTGTTCCATTTTTGCTTTTCTCAGAATTATTCAATATTTGTTGGTTAACTTGAGCGTTCATAATACGCACCCTGCCGTTGCCGCCACCGATGTCGGCAACATCTTGCTCCCTTCGCCGGCGATAATATCGAGAGTGAGTGGCTCAGTCACTCACTCTTGCTTACCTTTCAATTTGCCTCATTGGTGGCACTAACCCTTTATCCTTTATTTATTTTTTTTTTTGGAAGACGGGGGAATAGAATAGCGCAGCAAAAAAGTATTGAATATATATACAAATATATTTTTTCAGTTTAATTCGTTTTCTCTCTGGCATTGAGCTGTGAAGAAAATATAAAAACGAGGGGGGAAATGACAGAGAAGGTGAAAGAGGGGAAAAGGACGAAAAAAAACCCGAAAGAAAATAAATAAAAATTTTGCTGTTTACAACAAATATTATATTGTACAAAAATGTACCATTATAATGTCTTAACATTGGATTGCTGTCGTTGTTGTTGTTGTTGCTGCTGCTGATGCCGGTTTCTGGTTTCCTTACCCAATCTTGGGCTCAAACATTCAGAAACACACTTCCTGTCACTCGCTTACACATACGCACTCACACAAATCTACCATATCTACACACACAGCCGTACGAAATTCGTTCTGTGGCTTTATACGGTCGGTCGTTACACTCAACATAAAATGTGTGTCCAAAAACTGCCTGCATAGGAGAGATTTTTTGTTTGTTTTGCAGTTAGGAATCAGGGAAAAAGTTCATTCGAAAGGACATTTTATGCTATTTATTTTTTAAATATTATTTCCTTTAAATGTTAACCTCGACTAAATCTCAGCGTGTCCATTCGGAAGGTTCAATTTTCGAGCATTTTGACCGGTATAGCGTTCATGACACGCGTAATGTTGGCTTCGAAACCTGAATCTTAGCTGGTTTGTCAGCGTAGACTTCGACTTGACGTGGCCCCAAAGAAAAAAGTCTAAACTCGTGATATCACACGATCTAGGCGGCCATTTCAACGGTCATATACGTAAAATTAGCTGCTCTTTGAAATGGCATCTCAATAAAGCCATTGTTTGAGCAGCTGTATGGCATGATAACAATCGTCATGTTACCTTCAATGGAGAGCGCTAACGTGCCTTGTCAGAAATTTTTTTTTGGCCAGAATTAGATAAGCTTGACACCGCCGATATGTGGTTTCAAGAAGACGGTGTCACTAGCCACACAGCACGCGTTACAATCGATTTACTGAAAGGCAAATTCGGTGAACGTGTTATCTCGAGAAATGGTCCGGTCGAATGGCCACCTCGTTCAAGCGATTTAAAGCTATCGAATTTCTTTTTATGGGGCCACATCAAGTCATTGTTCTATGCCAACAAGCCAACAACTTTAATCGAGTTCAGAGACAACATCCAATGCGATATTTCCAACGATCCGTTCGAAATGTGTGCAAGAGTGGTGGAAAATTGGGTCCAAAGAATAGATCGCTGAACACGGGCTCGTGGTGGTCATATGACCGAAATCGAATTGCATTCTTGAAATGTAACATTTGCACTACACCTGGAATAATTTTGAACTCCATATCTGAAATATTCTGTGTTTTAATTATATATAAAATTGTTGTCCTAAATGAAAACCCTGTAGTTTGTTTTGAACATTTTATATTTGAAGTACAAATTTAAGCTGGGAGCTTTATGGAAGTAGGTACCTAGTACCTATGTGGTTCATTTTTACCACAGTTATTTAATGATCGCTCATGACGTACCTTACAAAATTTGGGCGTGTTCGGGTGCAATTTGTGGCTTTTAGAGCTGCAGGGCCTTAAATCGGGAGGAACCTTTGTGTGGGGCCTATCCGATAATCAGATAAAATCCTATGGTTTTAGCAAGCATTTTAATTTTTTCCATATCATTGGTAGGGTTCAATTATGTATGGACCACAATGTCGGCCAAACGGCCGCAGTGACCTCGGCGCACACCTCCATCCGATGGTCCAAATTTTCTATGACGCTGAGGCATAACTGAGGTTATATGCCGTTAATGAGCCGAATTATCTCATCCTTTAGCTCTTGAATTGTTGCTGGCTTATCGATGTACACCTTTTCTTTCAAATAACCCCAAAAAAAGAAGTCCCTGGAATGCCAGGGAACCTGCTCCCATGGTCAGAACAAGTGATAAATAGATAATATGTATACAGATTTTCGACAATTTTATAACGAATACAAACATTGATTAATTTTTCACAATTGGCTAAGATGGTTTTTATTTTATTCATTTCAATAGGCGATCCCGGACGGAGGGTTAATAAGACTCGGCCACCAATGTAAATCAGTTTTGCCCGGCAATAATCTTCTTTTTCTAATGAGACGTGTCGGAAAAATAGCTAAGAGAGTTGGATGCATTCGTTTGGAGCTCGAAATCTGCAGCTCTGCAGCTGTCCTTCTTTAAAGTTCATGTGGTTAAATTAAAGTAAGTAAAGTTTTTTCTTTAATTTTTTGGTATTTAAAGAACCTCCAACGCAGCCACAAAAATAACTTCTAGTTCTTAGACTAACAATTAGCAATCGATATTCTTTGAGCGTTAAAACATTGTATGTCCTTTCTAAGGATTCCTGCTGAGCATAAAGCGTCGTTGCATATGTATCCCCGAGTATGTGTGTGAGCTTCGTGCCACATCCACTGTCGCTGCTTTGTGCAGTCATTTGTGTTTGCCACATACACAAAGTACTCGCATTAGGATCCATTGAGCCGTGCTACATTCAGACATGCCGCGTACACGCATACATACTCGTACGAGCAAACAAACATGCACATATTGATGTTATACAATATTCAAAAGCGATTTTCAGTTTCAATATTATTGTTATTCACTCACTTGCTCCTGGATTTCTACACAACACCGCGACCGCTACTCGAACGAGCCACCACCACCACGGATACTGTGAATATGTACACACACTCACGCGCGCCCTTACTTGTTACCAATGAAGGATTTAGCTGGAACTGGTAACTCCATCGACCTCGTACTTGTCGTTTTTTCGACATTTGTTTGGGAGCCACTGAATGGTTTGAGAAGGAATTGAAATAAGTATAAAAAAATAAAAGTCGGGCGTGAACGACTATGAGATACTCCACCAACACTCTGATATTCCGAGCATTTATGTTGCTTATAACGTACCATACAAAATTTCAGCGTTATTGAGTAACAGCCATGTACTGGTGCAATGTTCCAGTACAGGGCTGTTGGTCGCTCGTCACGCTCCATGCGAAAATTGGTAGGAATCGAATGTAAAATGTGGCTTCAAAAGCTGCAGGTTCTAAAATCTGGAAGGACCTTTGTATGGGGGCTTCATAAAAATATGGACCTATGTGGTCCAGTTTCACCACACCTTATTAATGATCACTCATTACCTATCATGCCAAATTTGAACGCAGGACATCAAATCGGAAGGACCTTTGTATGGGGGCTTAATGCAAATATGCATCTATGTTGTCCAGTTTCACCACGCTTTATTAACGATCGCTCATAGCGTACCATGCAAAATTTTAACGTGATCGGGTGAAATTTGTGAATTCTAGAGCTGCAGGACCTCAAATCGGGAGGAACCTTCGTGTTGGACCTATCCAAAAACATACGCCGATGTGGTCGAATTTTACCAGAGATGCGTGTGGGTCACTCGTTATGCTCTGTGCGACATTTGGTCGGAATCGGGTGGAATACTCGTATGTGGCTTCTGAAGCTGCAGTTTCTAAAATCTGGAAGGAGCTTTATGTGGGGGCTATAGGAAAGTATGGACCTATGAGGTCCAGTTTCACCACACTTAATTAATGCGAAGTGTTCGGGTGTAATTCGTAAATTCTAGAGCTGCAGGACCTCATATCGTGGAAAACCTCTGTGTGGGACATATTCGAAGACAAGGACCGATATGGCCCTATTTTACCAAAGATATGTTTGAATCACTCGTTATTCTCGGTGCGAAATTTGGTTAGAATCGGGTGGCATATGGCTTTTAGAGCTGTACGATATAAAATCGGGAAGGATCTTTGTATGGGGCCTATATGAAAATATGGACCTAAGTGGTCCAGTTCACCTCACATAATTAATGGTTGGTCATAAAGTACCATGCGTGATCGGCTATAATTTCTAGATTCTAAAGCTGCAGGACCCTAAATCGGCAGAAACGTTAGTGTGGGACATTTTCAAAAACATGGACCAATATGGCCCAATTTCACCAGAGATGTGGGTCACTCGTAATGCTCAGTGCGAAATTTGGACGAAATCAGGTGTAATATGTGGCTTTTAGAGCTGTAGGTTCTAAAATCGGGAAGTACCTTGGTATGGGGGCTATACAAAATATTGACCGATATGATCCAATATTACAGTACAAGAGTGTTGGTCGCCCGTAACGCTCCATGCGAAATTTGGTAGGAATCGGATGTAAAATGTGACTTCCAGATTTGTAAATCGGGGAGGACTTTTGTGTCGGGGCTATAGGGAAGTATGGACCTATGTGGTCAAGATAACCAACCACACCCAGTTAATGGTCGCCCATACTGTACCATGCAAAATTTGTGCATGATCAGGTAGGAACCTTTGTTTGGGATCTATACGACAACATGGACCGATATGGTCCAACCGATGTATGCATCATTCCTATTGCTCTACGCGAAATTTGGTCGAATTGGAGTTAAAATGTGCCTTTTAGGGATGTATTGGAATCGGGTGGAATATGTGGCTTTTAGAGCTGTAGGCTATAAAATCGGGAAGGATCTTTGTATAGGGCTATACAAAACTATTTCACTACACTTAATGATTGCTCATACCATACAATGCAACATTTGGACGTGATCGGATGTAATTTGGTAAGCCTAGAGCTGCAGAACCTCAAATCAGGAGGAACGTTTATGTGGGACAATGTCAAAAAACCCGAACTGATATGGTCCAATATCACCTGAGATATGTGTGGGTTATCGACATGTTCTGGTCGACACAGTATGTAAAAAGTGGCTCATGGGCTGTATGATCTGAAATGCGGAAAAACCTATGTCTGTCTTAAAAATTTGGACCGATGTGGACCCATTTCAAAAGAGCACGTCGTCCTTTGCCCAAATTTCAAGAATGTACCAAGTTTCATAAAAATCGGTTTATAAATGCGACCTGTACTTTGATTAAAACAAAAGATGGGCAGACGGACTAACCGATGAACGAACTCAAAGGATTCAGATAGTAATCCTGAGTCGATCGATATACCTAACATAGGGTCTATCTCTGATCTTTTAAGGTGTTGCAAACATCAGCACTAAGTCATAATGCCCCGTACCGCAGTATGGTGTAGGATACAAAAATAAAAATTGTGTTGAAATGAAAGAAGAATTGAGTTTACGGGATCATGAGATACCCTATTAATATTTTTATGTGGGTTTAAGAATATTATTGTGGTATTCAGAACACAGTTGTGGCAATTATAAAATGGTTAGACGGTCTTAATCGCGTGTGAATCATACATTGGTTATGGGTATAACAGTACGATTGTGCAAGTAATCATCATATGGTAGCGATAAATTAAAATTTGCTAGTGATGAATCATAATATGGTTGTGAGGGATCATAATATGGTTGTGAGGGATCATAATATGGCTGTGTGTGATCATGTTATGGTGGAAAGGCATCAACATATGGCCCGTATGATCAAAATAATCGATGGTACGATAAATATTGGAGCTTAAATTAATACAAATTTCGAATCCAAAAATGGATTAATTTTGATGTTCTAGCTGAGATTATAGTCGGACCCATGAATGAAAAAGCCTAAGAACGGACCGATTTGGCTTGCTCAATGGTGTTTTCTCTTACTCGTTGACTATGGAGTTCTTTGACACCTTTGACACGATTCAGCTTTATATGGATTACCTTTCATTTTCGCCTTTGCGAACTCTATCAAGCGAAGGGTTTAGCCCATCATTGTGAACTCAGTCTTCTGGTGGCTTCTGCTGCCTTTGGAGTTTTTTTAAGCTTGGAGTTAAGTCCTTAAATTCAGGTTTATTTGGATTACCTCTCAATTTCACCTTTAAGAACTCCATCAAGTGGAGGGTTCAGCTCAACATTGACTTTTTCCGCATGGCCCAAAGGCCACTCTCATAGCTTTGGATCCGCAAGATAGACGGAATTGCATTAATGCATTCAGCTCACCTCACAGCGACTCCTGTTTATTTGGATTATCTCTAGCTTTCGCCTTTGAGAACTAAGTCTTCTTGTGGCTTCTGCTAGTTTTGGCTCAAAGATATTATACGTAATAATTTTACCTCATTGTCCTTAAATTCAGCTTTATTTGGATTACCTCTCATTACCGCATATGCGAACTTCAGCAAGCGAACAGTTCAGCTGATTATTGTCTTTTTCCCATTTCATGGCTTCTTGTGGCTTTGATTTTGCATGATAGACGGAATCTAAATAATGCATTCAGCTCACCTCACATCGACTCATGTTTAAAGTATTTGGATTACCTCTCATTTTCGCATTGTAAACTCAGTCTTCCTGTGGCTTCTGCTACTTTTTGCTCAGAGATCTAGTAGGTAATAATAACCTTAAAATGGGGACTATTCAAGCTCCTTATAGTCCTTAAATTCATCTTTATTTGGATTACCTCTGATTTCCTCCTTTGCGAACTCCATTAAGCTAAGGGTTCAGCTAAACATTGTCTTTTTCAGCGCTAGTTATTTTTAGCTCATCCTCATGGCTTTGGTAGTAGATAGGGACAGAGGGAATCTCATTTATCCATTCCGCTCTCCTCACAGCAATGCCTGTTTATTTGGGTTAACTTTTTGATTTCGCCTTTGCGAACTCAGCCTTCTTTAAATCTGCTACTTTCGGCTCAGAGATCTTATAGGTGATAATTTAACCTTTAAATGGAGTTTATTATTGCTCCAGATAGTGCTTGAATTCAGGATCGGTAAACCTCCTGAAGTCTCCTTTCTTAAGGGCTCCAACTTGCCTCTTAATCGTGGATGTTCGAAAGTCTCTTAAACCTCTTCCAGCCGTTTGACATTTTCAGTAAAACTTCACATTGGGGGGTGCTTTGAAACACAAACTTATGTCTGATCCTTGAATTAAGGATCAGTAAAATTCCCTATATACCAGGAATTTTCCATTTTTTCAAGCTCCAACTTGCCTCTTAATTGTGGATCTTCGAAAGTATCTAAAACCTCTTCCAGTCGTTTAGCATTTTCGGCAAAACTTTACATTCGAGTCCTTTGAAACCCAAATTCATCGACCCATCAGATACCTCTGCATACCAACGACTAGTGTAGGGTATAAAAAAGACGCCACTGCACGGTTCGGCATCGCACGCCATTACATACGCAAACTGTAAGGATACTAATAGCAGTTACATTTTATTTCGCCTGTTCATTCAGTCCTTATTGTTGCTTTGAAGTCCTCACAAGAAGGGCGAACCGTATGAAGACGTAGCGAATGGCAAGGCATGGAAAGGAAAGGACGGTGAAACGAAAAAAAAGAAATGTTTCCTTAAATAGAAATCTTTTGTACGGCTGCTTCCATCTAGATTTGAGTCTTTACGAAATCACCGAATGAAAGCGAATGCCAGGAAAATTATGTCAATTTTAAATTCTATTATCCTGCATGCGGACGAAAAAAGTTTGTTTGTTACCCCAAAATGACTGTGAATGAATGTCAGACCATGTCCTCGCAAAGTTTATAGAAAATTTATAATCAAACGCCAACACCCGCACACACACAGTTACTCCTGTCCGCTTGCACACTTACGCAGTACTCGTGAGATCCTAGCCAACACATACATCCCCCACCCCAACACATTCAATTTTGAGATTTTAATTTGAAACACAATAAAGTTTTATGTGCGTCATTTACTGCATCAACTACAACAATTGTGTTGAGCAAAAAATCCCACAATGGCAACAGCATCTGGCCTTAAACTGTCTTAAGGATACAGGATATATCCTTACCCACACAAACACACACGCGCTGGTAGTTTTGTGGACTTGTTGTACAACATTTACGAGTTGTCCGGTTAGATTGTCAACATCTGTATTGGAATCTCTTTCATGGCGTAGGATTCTCTCCAATGGAGTGCGGTCAAATAGAAACGGGGTTTATGTCCTTAAAGACAATTAAAAGCGTTGGCTGCCAAACGGCGCACCGTGCATTAAGGACAATCTACAATTTTAGTAGCGAGGTTTTTTCTTCTTTTTGTTGGCAGTCATTTGGCGTTTCGCTGTAGTCAAGAGGGCGGAGGGTTAATGATAGTTCCAGGTATAATTTGGTTGATGGCCCATTTAGACGGGGAAACTTTGAAACATGGTTTAAGGGAAAAGAATATCCGTACAAAAATATTTTAAATTAAGGGAAAGGAAGCTACAGTATTTTATTTTCATTAAAAAAAACACTAATAATAATAATCATTTTACTGGACTAAATCTTAGAATCCCTCCCTAATCCCTTAGAATCAGCTATTTTTATATTCTCCACCGAAGGGTGGATTGTGTATTAAATTTGTCATTTCGTTTGCATTACCACTAAATATTCATCGGGGACCCTTATAAAGTTTATATATTCTTCATACGAAGGACCACTCAGACTTATGAATCTGCCACTCAACAAGCCACATTTAACCTTAGATCTTATCTCAAATTTATTATAGTAGGCTTATGGCGTATGCATATTTAACCCTTCCGAAAGTGGACCATATCGGTCAATAATTTCATATCGCCCCGATACAAAGTTCCCCCAATTTGTGGCCCTGCCGGTCTACAAAAGCCCAATTTAAATAATCCTGGTGGAATGGAACGACATCGGTTCATGTTTTCATATAGCCCCTAGTTAAAAGACCCCTTCATATCTAACGCTCTTTAGGTTACATATTGTAGTGGTGTAGGGTGTCGTATAAATGACCATGTCCGACAGTAGTCTTTTTATAGAACCTACTATGTTTGTCATTTCGTTTGCATTGGCACTAAATATTCATCGGGGGCCCTATAAAGTACATATATACGTATATTCTTGATCGCCGTAAAATTCGAACACGATCTAGCCATTTCTGTCCGTCCGTGTGTCGGATAAAAGCACGATAGCGTTCAAAAGAATCAACCTACATACAGAGAAAAAATTAGTAAGAAATCGGCTCGAACTACGACAATTCCGTTGCAAAAGAAAAAAATTCCGTTGCAATCAACAAATTTGAATAATCGTAATGGATATTCTGCTCAACATACCACATGTTGATAAATACGATCATCGTATCATACACACAACTAACACAGTACAATATTTTTAAGGTGATTGATTGGGGACTCAATTCTGATAATTGTTTGTGAAAGTAGCCCCAAAGCGAAGAAGTTCTGCATCATTCGTTTGGTCAAGGTACATCGAATAATAAATTAATTTGAAGTAAGTAAGTATCGTATAGGGAAATTTGTCACGTTTTAGTCTCTTTTGTTTGTCATAACTAGAGAACCACTAGTCAGAATAAGCTGAAACAAATTTAAAAAAAAATAAAAATTACAATTCCTTAAATATGCTCATACAACGTTTCACTACATAAGCAACAGATTTTTTTTTTAATTTATAAAAAATACAAAACGGTAAAAAGTTTCAATTCCTATTATTTTCACGTAAAGTCACATAACCTATGAACAAAATGAGACATAGATCATGAAAATCGATTTACTCGTTTCGCTTTTATGCACAATTAGGTGAAGGTATAAATTTCAAAAATTTGCTCGAGATATGCACAAAATATTTTGGAAAAAACATTGATGACTTTTTTATTTATTCTTTACTTTGCATAAAAATAAATATTCCGATTTTTATATCAGCTATTCTTATACAGAAAATATGAGATTTTTATATGTTATCTATGAATGGAAACCAAATTTTTTTTATTATGTGCACTTTCCTTTTTTCCCATAACTGACTGCGAACGGGTCAGGTATCAACAAGAACACCAATTCAGCGTCCACGCACATTTATGAGCAATCATTAAAATTAAATAACCTTTTGTTTTTTACTTATTTTTTTAAATTCTGAGAATCATGAAAAAGTCATCAACGCTTTTTCCAAAGAATTTTGTGCATTTCTCGAGCAAATTTTTTAAATTCATACCTTCACTTAATTGTGCATGAAAGCGAAACGCGTAAATCGATTTTCATGATCTATGCCTCATTTTGTTCATAGGTTATGTGACTTAACGTGAAAGTAATAGAACTTGACACTTTTTACCGTTTTGTATTTTTTATGAATTAAAAAAAAAACTTTTATTTTTTAGGCAAAAAGTATTTTTTTCTTTATACATTTATTTATAACTGCTTATATAGCGAAACGTTGTATGAACACATTAAAGGAATTTTAATTTTTTTTAAATTTGTTTCAGCTTGTTCGGACTAGTGGTTCTCGAGTTATGACAAACAAAAGAGACTAAAACGTGACAAATTCCCCTATACGATACTTACTAACTTCAAATTAACTATTAAAATAATTTTTGATGTACCTTGACCAAACGAATGATGCAGAAGTTCTTCTTTTTGGGGCTACTTTCACAAACAATTATCAGAATTGAGTCCCGAAATCATGTGTTGTACTGTGTAATTAATCGGTCAAACGAGGGAAACCC
The DNA here is from genome assembly GCA_963513945.1 of Hydrotaea diabolus. NCBI lineage: Eukaryota > Metazoa > Arthropoda > Insecta > Diptera > Muscidae > Hydrotaea > Hydrotaea diabolus. The sequence goes on along the minus strand of OY740718.1, from coordinate 85,841,203 downwards.
GGTTGCCACAACTGATGGTTGTGTAAACCAATAGTTTTGCAAACAATTTTGTTGCTGTAACCAATTATTCGTAATAACAACATAACTTTAATTATAATCAAAAATAGTAATTTTGTTTTGGTTTAACAACAGACTAGGTAGGCCCTTCTGTTAATAAAATTTTATTTTGGTAAAAATCTTCTATCTTCTTTTTCACTTTTTTTCAACATGACCCTCTCTTTGTTTAAGAGATCAACATAGAGATCAAACAATTTTTTGCCTCCGACGAAAATTATAAATACTTTTGGTAAACAAGTGCGGCATGTGTATTTTTAGATCCAAAAAGTTTTTTTCTGGAGGTACAGACACCCCGATACACCGGTACTTCAGTTCTAATCACTGAAAATTACAGAGCACTAATTAACATTCGGTTGCACTGATGGAAAACTCAAGGTGCATCATGCAGCCCAATCATTCGGTTTTGACAACGAACCTATGTTCTGCGTGTAGTATCCCTAAATGTAACATGATGATGGCTTGTGGCAATAAGCAGTTTTGGATTGTAAATGGACAAAATCGGACCAGGGTAAAAAAGTTCCCCTTAAAGGGACTAAATATACCTTGATGAAAAAGTACACTTCGTGAGCATATGCTAAGCATATAATATTTTTTTTGTGGACGGACAATGGTTAAACAGGTACTGTTACTTTGGACGAACTAAATATCTTCAAAAAGGGCATATTTGCTGGACATTTTGGATCATGTGGCCCAAAAAACGTACCGCATGAACAAAACCGGCGATTAGTGGTCAATACGAAATTATGTGTACTCAAATTAAAGCAAATTTTGCTATTAATGCAAATATAACTTAACTTTGACTGAGATTTGGGACGGGAGCATGAGAAAAAATGGCTCAAAAAACGGACCATTTTTTGTTTCATTTTGCGCTTTAGTGGCATAGGGGCGCTGAGGGTATATAAGGTTCGGCCTGGCCGAACGTAACGACGATTTTACTTTTTTGGAGGAGGTCGCTAACGCAATAGACTCAACCATATAAAGCAATAGAGAAATGGTTTTGTTTACAAAAAGCGAGTTTAAGCGACTCGGTTATTAGTCGCTTATGATATTTTTTGTGAGGTAACAATCAGCACTGTTTATTAAGCGCATTAAAATCTACTCAATTCACTCGACCCCATTCGGTACTGGCCAGTAAATCCCCGCCAAGTGCATTATCAATGATTCGCCTCAATTGTCCTCAATTTCTTAAAGACTCAGTCTACGGTTGAATGAATGTGAATGACAGACGTTATCGTCATCCGCCGAGTTATGGATGGATTCACGGATCGTCAATGAAAATAATAATAAATAAGGAAGAAAAAACGGGCATTGCGATCTACGGCTTTGCTGTAATCAAGGTCTTGAAATACGACATTGTTTCCATCAAGCTTTTGGGAAAAATCTTCTAGAGCAGGGATGCATCTTCTTTTCCTCCTAAAGCCTGATTGTTTCTCGGTTAGTAATTTATGTTGTTCAATATTCTTCGAGATTTGAGTATTCATTAAATGTTCAAGCACTTTCGACTTAAACGTTAGCGTTAGACATGGATCTTCGCCAGATATTTTAAGCGCATAGTTAGCGAATTTGCGGAATTGTCACAGTTTTCCGGCTTCAATTCTTGCACAAGCATAATCTTATACGAGGCTTGCTATTTATATTTCGGGTCCGGCATTAAAAACACAATCATTTATCATTGGAAATGGTTTTATTGTTTTTCAAAATATTCTCCTTTACGATCAATGCACTTTTGCATTAGCATAAACCAATTTTCGAAGCACTTTTTCCATTCAGATTGAGAAACCTTCAAAACATAATTTTTTGAACGCTTCAACAGCTGCTTCAGGCGATAACAAACGTTGATCACTCATTTGTTTCTTGAAGCTAGGGAATAAGAAGAAGTCATTGGTTGCCAAATCAGGGCTGTACAGTGGATGGCCCAATAATTCGACACCTTGAGTTCAAATAGCTCATCGTTTCAGCTGATGTGTGAGAGGTAGCATTGTTGTGATGCAAAATAATAAAAATGGTCTTCCCTTATTATCTTTCCTCATTTCTTCGAACAACAGATGGTGGTATACCACTCAGAATTGTCCTACCGTCCACTAAAGCCACTGTGGCAACATGGCCGGTTATACCGATAAAACGCAATCATTTGCTTCGATGTACTTCTTCCGAACAGCTTTTGTTGGATTTGGCTCGTCTTGAAAGACCCATACGGTCGATTGCTGTTTTGTTTCGGGTTCTTATGCATAGACCCATGATTCGCCACCTGTGACAATGTTATTCACTGCCTTTAAGTTACCGCAGTTATACATTTTTAACATCTCTTTGCACCAATCCATACAAGCCCATTTTTGAGCATTCGTCAAATTATGTGGGATCCAACGATCCCAAATGAACATGCAATATCTTATTGATGCTTGTCGTGCTAATGCCCAAGGATTCCTCAATTTCACGTCACATGTCGGTCTTGCTTAATCAGTTAACGCACTGCATCGATGGTTTCTGACAAAGTGTCCGAAGTTGGAGCGAACGGCGTTCGAGACTGAGCTCTTGATAATAGCGATTAACAGTGGTTTTTGGTGGTGCTTCATCGCCAAAAGTCAAAACATGATGATTTAAACACTCTTGTCTCGATAACCCATGCCGAAAATCGTAAAAAATCATCGCACGAAAAGTTCACGGCATAATTCCACTTTTTAACTGAGCAGAATTTTACAACCCACTGTAAACAAAACAATTCGCCCTCAAATGACAAAACCTTCTGGGTGAATTTATGCTAAAAAATGTCACAGTTTCCAATGGAAGTTCCAGTTTGCATCTGGCTACAATAGTATTGTCAGGACCCGAAACATAAATAGCATCCCTCGTACATACCCGAAACCAGCAGTATAATAAGCCGGATTGTCTCTCTGGCTATGTCCGAGCCAAATCGATATTTCGGAGTCTTCTTCGATACTGGACGTAGCTCTGTTTTCTCAGCAGCTATGTTAACTCATTATTAAACACAATTTTCGGGCCGCCGAGCTGTGATGGAAGTGGGCACGACTATCATGCCAGTAAACCCAGATTTAATTTTGGTAAGAACATCTGATAAATTTCGAGTGGAGGGTTCCACCTCGTAAATGCAGGCGACTTAATACACGCAGAAAAAAAGTATGGTTGTGGTGACAATATTCGAAGAGGATAATACTATTGTTGGGTATATGGTTGTGGCACAACAATAGTATAATCCTCACAACAATAGTATGATATAAATACAACCATACTATGATGCTCACAATCATACTATGACCCTCACAACAATAGTATGATTCACACATAACCATACTATGATCCCCACAACCATAGTATGATTCACACTCAATCATACTATGATACCTACAACCATATTATGTTTTACATACAACCATAGTATGATCTTCACAACCATAGTATGATTCACACGCAACCATGCTATGATCCGTACAACCATAGTATGATCCAGCTCAACCATACTATGATCCCCAAACTTATTGCTTTAAGTTGTCAACAATAGAATTGAATTATAAAAAATATTAAAAAATACATTAAATTTAAAATAATAGAAGTGATTTATTTCACAGTAGAAAAAATCAGTTTAAAAAACGTTAGCGTTTTTATAAAATATATTTCAGTTAAACAAAGCCAAAGCAGTTTGTTTGAAAAATTTCATTTCTCATAAAAAGTACTATTATTGCATTCGATCCGTATTGTTCCAAAAAGCATATTCAAACGAAAAAAATGCACCATCATACAGTATGATAGCCGTAATCATATTATTGTTAACAAAAAACCCGCAAAACAATACTATTGTCGCACTTACTATATTTATATTGTTGCTACAACCATATTTTCCTTTTTAAATTTGGTAATAATACTATTATTACATTTCAACAATATTAATATTGCGACAATCATACTATTGTCAAGATTAAATTCAGAAAACAATACTATGGTTGCGACAAACATACTTTTATTGCGCGGAACATATTATTATTGCCGTGACCATATAGTAACCATATTTTTTCTCTGCGTGTAGGTAAGAGATTTATCTCTTAGTTATGTAAAAGGTAATTATTTTCAAAAAAATAAATGCCATAATATGTCCTTTCAAATTACCAATAAAGACCCCACACTCGATTTGAATTTTTTATATTTTTTTTTTTGTTCTGAAAAAATACTTCTAGATGGATCATTCACTATAAGAGAAGATTCCCCTTGTTCCCTAATGGCATCAAGTAAGACACTAATTTCTATCTAGTTAGTAGCTAAGGTTTCAAAGAAGTGTACTTACATCTGTCCAGGGTGCTTTCCATGATGATGAACGATTTCTCGGCAAGGTTCACGTTGCGTATTTTGACCTGGGCTGAAATTTCGATTCTTATTTAATTCTACATCATTCAGTGGTTCATGGTATTGACCTTTGTGCTGATATTGGCAACACCTAAAACGAAAGAAGATAGACTTTATGTTTATTATGTCGATCTAACTAAAATTGCTATCTTTATATCGCTATACATCTTGTATACATGAATTAAAAAGAAATCAAAAAAACTTTCCACATTGGACCGCTTTGGCACAATTGCAATTGGTCCATTTTTTGATATAAAAGAATGGAACTTACCAATTATAAATTCTGATGCTCTAGAAGCAACATTTTGGTCGTGTTTGATTGGCAACTTGCTTAAGATTAAGAATACACGCTCATGGTGCAGAATATTTACTACGTATCTAGAATTTTTTTGCTCGAGCGTTTTTCAAACACTTCTTTATAATCGCATAAATGGCAGCTTTTATTTTTTTTTGGGATCGGGTTAAAAAATTGTAAAGTGAAAAAATCGTTTTTGGGCTTTACTAAAAATCATTTGGTTCTGGACGGCTTGACAAATTTGTACGAAATTTTGGTCAAATCGATATTAGGTAGTATACTCTTAATTTATTTAATTATTTTTTTTTTAAAAATTGCATAAATTTTGTTTAAATTATTTTTTTTTAATTTAAAATTTTTTATGTGTTCATAGTCGCCGATTTTCAGTTATATAGTTTGTTTTCATATAGCCCCTATAAAATGGTCCCTCTCGACCTGAGTCCCTGTCGCTCTTTAAGCGTCATTTTGGTGCACCATATTCATGGATATTTGATCTTAAACAAATTTAAACGAATTCAAAAAACTAAAACAATCACCCAATTAAAAAGTTTGTCCGGGGAACTGTTGACATTGGCGTATAATTCTAGATAACTTTGTTATTCAAAAAATTTAATTGAGTGCTCTTCATATTCATACGTATGTTTGAGTTGTGTCAGAGTTTGGTTGTGCAATTTCTAACCATTTCAAACGAAATAAGGATTACCCCGAAAGGATGTACGAAATGATTTTTATAGCGTTGACTTTAACCTTGCACTATTGAAGCTAGGTGGCTGAAATTTTGTAGAAACATGTGTTGATGTACTGAAACGGTTGGTATTAAAGTTGGGCCAGATAATAGGTCAAGAGGTAAAAATTTCCCCTCACAAGGACTGGGTCAACCTCTGCAAAAATTAACAAGTGAACAATTCGTTTTAATGTCCATCAATTTGGCTTTATTGGAAGGATAATTTTATGCCATTAATGTTTAAATATGATTTCGGGCATGTGGCCGCGGCTGGCTCGAATAAAGCCAATTCTACAGGTCCAATTTTCAACCACTTTTTCGAGCATATGGGGCCATATGTTGGCAATAACGCCACGAATGTTGGCTTCCAAGTCCCCTAACGTGTTTCTGGTTTGTTGGCGTAGACGAGCGACTTCACATATCCCCAAAGAAAATAATCCAATGGTCCATGTTAACCGATTCATGGTTAACCGAATTAATTGCTCTGATGGACGATTATGTCGACCATAAAATGGACGGAGCTTGCGGTGAACTTCGCGAACTGAACCATTACTTTCGAAATAAATTTGCACGATTTGCAAGCGTTGTTCTTTTGTCAACCTGTTCATGATGAAATGGCAAACCAAACTAAATATTAATCACTTGACAGCTGACAAAATGGCCGCCAGTTAAAAAAGTGATGCCAACTTAAAGTTCTATACCCCAATAAAAAACACCCCTTATAAGTACTGGTATATTTTTGTTACGGGACACTAAGGACCCTGTAGATTCGGGCCTTAAATATATTTCGATATTCGAAGGGACCTCATTTTTGGCACTCTTTAGACCTTTGACCTATTTTTCAAGATCTTAAATATAGTCGAATCCTAGATTTAATGTTATTGTTAATGTTATTTTTCGATTGGTATCGAAATTGGTTGTTCTTTTTTTGGTACCCATATGCCCATTGTTGAAGGAGGTAGATTTTTGCCAAGGAAAATTGCCCCAAATCTTAAATCTAGGTACGTATTTGGATTTGTGAGAAAATTTCACTGGTTTTACAACCTTTATGTCTCCGATCATTGCGGGTAGGTTTTGGGCCCCAGAGCACATAAACCGAAACCATAGGTCACGGCCTAGGATTCTTCATAAACTACCACTGTTTCTGAGTACCCATATGTCCATTTTGGAAGGGACCATTTTTTCGGCACCCTAGGAACACATGTGTCAAGAACTTAAAGTTAGTCGAATCGTAAAATTATATTTAGATCCTTAACGAAATTTGAATGTGATTTAATACCCATGTCGCTAGGGCCGGCCCGAGTTAAAAATTGGCACAAATTTTAAATATAGATACATTTTTGGATTTGTTTGCAAATTTCATTTTTGCCCTAAACATTAGGGGGCTGTTTTTTGGCCCAAAAGGCCATAGACCACACACAAAAGCCTCCAATTCAGGTGAATCGTAAATTTAATGTCATTTTTAGACTTTTCATAAAATTTTACTGTTTCTAGGTACCCATATTTGCATTTTCGAAGGGACCAATCCTTTGGTACCTTAGGGGTCTTTCCCTCATGATTAAAAACCTTAATTTTGTTTCGATTTGTAAAATAAAGTGATATTCTGATTCGTAGCGAAATTTGATTGCCCATAGTTCATAGAAGCCAATTTTTGGGTCCCTTGGGCCTATAGGGTCCGAATCCCAACTACAACAATTAGGCACATATTTATAAGTGGTTTTGTGAAAAGATTTTAATGTTTCTGTATAACCTTTTGTCCCCGATTATAAGGGGGACGGTTTTTAGGCCCCTAGAGCCCCAGGATCTAATGACCACACCTCTCTATGGGAAGGTTAAAAAATCTGTCTACCACAACAAAAAATGCTCAAATATTTAAAATTCGATCAGGACTTCTTTAGTCCCTCAAAGAGAAACTTTTTCCCATTTTTTGCAATTTGAACCATTTTAATGCCAACGCTGACTTTAAGACATATATCTGATATATTTGTGGAGCTCTTTTAGTGTTTTCGTCTTAGAATTGTATGACGATCAATATATGTGACGCGCAAAATAGAAAGGAACCTAAGGGTAAAAACCAGTTTTGTTCAGGAGAACCATTTTAAAGATTTAAAAACGTTCATAAAACGCGCATATCTCTGGGAGGGAACATTTTTGGGGCATGGGATCGGTCTCATTCGATGCTTAGATGTTGTCTACATCATCTCTTAGGCCCCTTTCTCTATGCGCTGTCACAAATATATATACTTAGTAGGGACATAAATACTGTTACGCAGGTTTTACACTGTAAAATAAAAAGTACTGAATGTTTTCGGACCAAATATTTTTTAATATATTTATTGATGTATATTGTATCCAAAAAGAATCTACTTATTCGAAATGTCCGTCTTTTGCCTTTACATACGCCTTAAGTCGCACTGGCCAATCGTCAATAACTGCACGAACCTCGTCCATTGGAAAATTGGCCACAGCTCGAACCAAAGCAGTCTTAAGAGATCCAATGTTGGGGTATCTTTTGTGAGAAACTTTGTCCTCTAAAACCGTCCACAATTTGTAATCCAATGGGTTCAAATCTGGACTGCCTGAGGGCCATTCTTCAGAGGAAATGAACGCTGGCAAATTGTTTCGAAGCCAGGCCTGGGACGTTTTAGCCTTATGTGCCGGCGCAGAATTCCACTGGAAAGTCCATGGCTAGTTTTGGAACAGGGAATTGTTAAGAGGCTTCACAACAGCCTCCAAAACGGTTTCTTGGTAAACTTTGGCCGATGTTTTGACTCTTTGTTCGCAGAAATGCAGTTCAGTGACCCCATCGTAAGAGACACCCCACCAAACCATGAGTGAAGCTGGGTGATGACCCTTTTCCACCCTTGGGATCAGTTCAGATGCTTCCTTAGATGACCGCGCATACACTCTATCATTAGACGAACATGCGGCTAATCCCTAGTGGACGGAGCGTTTTGAAAATATCGCTTTTGTTCATTTCACACTTGAAAAGGGCTATTACAGCGTTACGGTTCTCATTATCTGACCACTCCATGATGAAAGTTGAAACAATTTTAAAATCCCGTTACAGACTAACGCTATTGAGGTGAGCTTTCAAATCCCATATGACATTAACGGGGTATGTTCAGTTCTACTATTAAAATGGGTATGTTCAATGTTGTAACAGTATTAATGTCCCTACTAAGTATATATACTTTATATGGTCTCAAATAAATACTTTGATGTGCTGCAAACGAATTGACAAACTTATATATAAAGGGTGTCCTAAGAAGAGCGCAATTTTTAACTGACTGATGCAGCAATTGAATTGTTTCTCTGGCTGTATGACATGTGGCGCCGTCTTGTTGGAACCACATGCCCTCCACATTCATTTCTTCGATTCTAGGCAAGAAAAAACTGGTTATCATTTCACGATACCAAACACCATTGACTGGCGCTTGACCTGCCTCATTTTCATAAAAAAAGGTCCAATGATTCCTCCAGCCCAAAAACCACACCACACAGTGACACGTTGAGGATGCATTTGCTTCTCGTGAATCACTCGAGGATTTTCCGCACCCCAAACGCGACAATTCTGCCTATTGACGAAGCCATCAAGATGAAAATGGGCCTCGTCACTGAAGATGATTTTATCGGCAAAATCAGCATTTTCATGTTGTCTCTCCAATACCCAATTAACGAACTCCCTTTCGTGTAGCGCTCCATTTTTACTAACCTCGTACCTTCTACTAACAAACAATAACACTTGTTCAAATGTCAAACAATGACACTTCGAATGTTGCCAGATTTAAAAATTGCGTTCTTCTTGGGACACCCTTTATAAGTACACCCATCCTTTGGTGGAGAGTATAAAAACACAATACTCGTATCTCATGAACTTTTAGAGATATGATGATAATATTTGGAATATATGATGTTGGTATGGAAAAGTAGGCGATGCTAGATTTTACAGGCCCTTCTGTAAAATCTCGCATCTTCGGGTCCTATTTTATTTCCTACGCCTAATTAAAGAGTGTTTACTTAATTGGCCATTCCGTTTGGAACACCTCGAAATAATGATAAGAGACCGGATCTTGCCATGTCAGTCCGACCATGTAGCTCTTAAAAGCACGATAGCGGTCACAAAACTAAGCTAGAACCCCGAAATTCTGCACGATGATCGTTTATAGTCATTAGCTGTTTGGGATTTCAAATGGGAGAAATCAGCCTAGGGGGGACCGAAGGTACCTCGAAAAAAATACACTTTTTGAAATATTTGGTTAACAAGGGGACTGTATATAAGAATTGGCATGTCAGAAATTAAAATAAATTTGAATTTGGAATCAGAAATGCACTGCTCATACTTTAAAACAATTTCATTGGAATATGTGTCCATTTTCTGCCAATAACTCAGCTCCCCTCAGTTTATTACATCCTTCCACCCTTTAAGGAGTTCATATAACAAACATCCACTTCAATGATTGACTTTTCGAATGAATGCGAATGGCTTTAAGCTGGAAAAATATATTTTGAAAAAAGTATTTCTCTTTTATTGATATTCACTTACCCTCTCGACGGAGAAAACGTTTTTAATCTACACTCGTTATCAATGAATTTAATACGAGTATCCCCCCCTCAAACAGGATGTTGAATGCTTTTGCACACACACGCACACACATAGGCAGACTCGCACAAAGGAACAGAGGCAGGAAGAGTGAGCCAGACAGTGGTTGTGTGTTTAAATGGCACAACTTTAACTGGAGGGTGTAAATCGCAATGGGAAGCCGACTGGAATACAATGAAATGAAATGGAATACTGGCACATACGGGTTGGAGTTGTGCATGACGACGACGACTACGACGATGATAATGATGATGACGACGATAATGATGATGATGTTGATGACAGTGTGTAAAATAAGGCGTCATGTCTATTGTGTTGTTGTTGCCATTGTTGATTCGTACTTAATTTTTTTTCCTCAGGATATGTGAGTCTGACACTGTGTGTGGTGAGTATCGGTGTGTGTGTGTGTGCCTGTATGGGAGAGAGTTTGATATCCCTGTGTGGGCCTTACTTAGCTGAGAACGTGTATCAGTCCTTTTTAGTCCTTGTTGCGGTGATACTTGCCGCCTGTGACTTTTAAGATAATGTGACGACTGGCAAAGTACACAAGACCGGCACAACGCAAGCACATAAAACATTTTATATCCTTTTGTTTAACAACTGTTTATAATTATGTTTTTTCTCAAAACACACGCATATACAAGCGCTCACTTGCCTCAATGGGGTACAGTCAGTCAGTTTACGCCATTCCTTGGAGTGGCCGAGTCAAAGAGGCACCACTTACTTTGTAACAAAGTTCACAAGAGTGTTTCTCCCCCCCTGCCCCTGTAGACACCGTCATCGACGGCCTTTCAGGAGGAGGGCTAACAAATCCCTCAAGTGAAAATTCAAATGTGTACTGGTTTATAACGCTTATTAAAAAGCGACCAAGCTAAAGTTGCTGGCCTTTTGGTGTTTGAGATTTTTATGATGCTCACAAGGTTTTCGAAGGCGGGATTGATTCCTTAAAAATTAAAACAGGTTGGAACTGCGTTGGAGTAACTGAGTAGTTGAGATGTTAATTAATCGCCCAAATGAGCAGTTGAGGAGTTCTGAGTAGCTGAGATTACAGGCTGAGGTTCGTAAATCATTAATTAAATAATTAGGGAGATTGGTTATTATTGTACAGGTATTTAAGTACCTGAGTGATTAGTTAGTGAGTTTTAATTAATTAATGGAATATATACGTAACAGAAGAAGTGTTTAACTGAACATATCAACAAAATGTTTAGTTAAATAGATAAAAAGTCGACTAAGCATAATCTTGCATACTCTTCTCCTCCCCGAATTTGCTATTGAAATGTCAAAAATAACACTTATCATTTTTATAGTCCCTTTGGTATCAGTTTTTGATCTGAAGAACCACATTTTAGGCCACACTTTCTGACAAATCTGTTATCTGAAAATCAATTATGTTGATTTAGTGTGAAATTTGTTTCAAAATGTCACATCCTTTTCGAGAATGCAGACGGTAAAGACATTGTCGAGAGGACCGAAAGAGATGTACGAGGGTTGCTGTTGACAAAAGTCCTAGTGTTCCCAGATGCGAACTTCCATTGGAAACTTTGACATTTTTTAGCATAACTTCACTCTGAACTTTTTGTCATTTGAGGGTGAATTGTTTTATTTATAGTGGGCTGTAAAATTTATCTCCGTCAAAAAATTGAATTATCCCGTGAACATTTTCGTGCGATGATTTTTTGCGATTTTCGGCGTGGTTTATCGAGACAAGAGTGTTTAATTCAACTTGTTTCGACTTTTGGCGATGAAGCACCATCAAAAACCGCTGTTAATCGCTGGTACCAAGAGTTCAGTTTCGGACGCCGTTCGTTCCAGGATGAAGGACGTCCAACTTAGGTCACTTTGCCAGAAACCATCGATGCTGTGCGTGATCTAATTAAGCAAGACCGACATGTGACATACCGTGAGATTGAGGGATCCTTAGGCATTAGTATGACAAGCATCATTTGGCCGTGAAAAAAAAATTGTTCTCGTTGGATCCCATATAATTTGAGGAATGCTCAAAAAAAGGCTCGTATAGATTGGTGCAAAGAGATGTTGAAAAAGTATAACTGCGGTAGCCCAAAGGCAGTGTATAACATTTTCACAGGTGACGAATCATGAATCTATGCATATGAACCCAAAACCAAACAGCAATCGACCGTATAGGTCTTTTAAGACGAGCCAAATCCAACAAAAGTTGTTCGTGGAAGAAATACAACGAAGCAAATGATTGCGTTTTTTTTCGGTATAACCGGCCATGTTGCCACAGTGCCTTTGGTGGAACGTAGGACGGTCAATTCTGAGTGGTATACAATCATCTGTTTGCCAACGGTGTTCGAAGAAATGAAGAAATATAATAAGAGAAGACGGATCATTTTGCATCACGACAATGCGAGCTTTCATACATCAGCTGAAACGATGTGCTATTTGCCCACTCAAGATATCGACCATCCACCGCACAGTCCTGATTTGGCACCCAATGACTTCTTCTTATTCCCTAGCATCAAGAAAAAAATGCGTGATCAACCTTATTTCATCGCCCGAAGCAGCTGTTGAAGCGTTCAAAAATTATGTTTTGGAGGTGTCTCAATCGGAGTCGAAAAGTGCTTCGAAAATTGGTTTGTGCGCATGCAAAAGTGAGTATTGATCTTAAATTAAAGGTGAATATTTTGAAAAACAATAAGACCATTTCCAATGATAAAATATTGTGTTTTTATTGCCCGACCCGAAATATAAATAGCAACCCTCGTATGACTACCACAACTGGCTCGGCAGTACCTCATCCGATTAACCCAATTTTTCAGTACATATTCGATTGTTTCGGGTCCAATCTCTTTAATGCCAACTTCGATTTCGTGCTTCAACGCTTGAAATGTCTCTTTATGGGTTGCATAGAAATTATTCTTAATGGCTCCCCACAGAAAATAATCCAAATGGCTCAAATCACAGCTCCGAGGCGGACAATTGGCATTACAGTTTCGGATGATAATTCGACTTTCAAAACATTACGTAAAATATCGATGGTTGGGTTGGTTGTGTTTCTAGTGGTCCCGTCCTGGAAACAAAAATTCGGTGAGGCTGGAGCAGTAAAACTCACAGTTGATGGTAAAGGCGGCACAGTGCTCATTTTGGAAGAAAAATGGCCCAATCATGCCGTCAGCCCAATATTCACACCAACCAGCGACTTGTTAAGGATGCATTAGCTTCTCTTTAGTCACGTGTGGGTTCTCTAAACCATATGCGGCAATTTTGTTTATTGACATAGCCACCGAGATGAAAATGAACTTCATCTAAAAACACGATTTTTTGGTAAAATTCTTTATCTCCTGCCAAAAAAAATCTTAAGCATATTGGGTGAATCGAAAATGCATCGATCGGATAGTGTTCCATTATTAAATGACAAAGTTGAACTTCTCCAATAAACCAGAAATTTGAAAACATTGTAAGTACTTTTTACTACGCTGTAAAACAAAAAGTACTGATATGTTTTTAAAGTTACTAATTTTATTGAAAAGGTTGAACTTTGTCATTTAATAATGGAACAACATTCGATAAGTTATCGCTTCGCCCAATTGGCTGTTTGGTAGGATGAAAAATTTTACCGAAAAATCGTGTTTTATAGATGAAGCTTAGTTTCATCGAGGTGACTATGCCAATAAGCAAAATTGCCGCATATGGGGTTCAGCGAACTCACACGTGACTATTGAGTAGCCAATGAATCCACAAGGAGTCACTGTGTGGTGTGAATTCGGGGCTTGCGGCATCATTGGGACATTTTTCTTCGGAAATGAGCAAGGAGTCGCCGTTACCGTTTACGTTGAGCGTTACAGCGTCGGGCTCATCGAATTTTGGTTTTCAAAAATTCAAGAGAATGGACGACATTTGGTTTCTACAATAAGTGGGGGCCACATGTTACAAAGCCAACGTAACCCTCGAAATTTTACATAGTGTTTTTGAAAATCGAAAAATCAGCCGAAATTGTGATATCAATTGGCCGCCTCGGATCTGTGATTTGAGCCCTAATGATTTTTTTTCTGTGGGAAGCCATTAAGGATAAGTATTACGCATAGCATCCAGAGACAATTGAAGCGCTAAAATATAAAATCGAAGTTGCCATTAAAGGGATTCGACCCAAAACAATCGAAAATATACTGAAATATTGGATTGATCGGATGAGGTACTGGCGGTCCAGTTGTGGTGGTCATATGAATGATATTGTGTTCCATTATTAAATGACAAAATTCAACCTTTCTTTTAAAACTAAAAATTTGAAATAATTATCAGTAAATCTATTTTACAGCCGATTCGAATTTAAAATTTTAAATCGCCCCCCTGTATTTTACCCTCAACTCCTTAATGTTCAAAAAGCCACTGGAACTTGGATATTTTGGACCCAATTTAGATTTTAATTTAAAACTTATTTCATAGTTAAATTTGTGAGAAAGTTTCATTGTTTTTGGTAAAATCGGTTGAACAAATTTGTGGAAGCTGTATATCTTAATTTGAACTATTTTCTCCAATTCTTTCAATAGCGTCCGTCCTTGGTAGTAGTACGTTTTTTGGACCAAGGATTGCGATACGTATATGTTCATCTGATTCTATGTCTTTAACCATAGAAGCCACTTATTAGTTCCAATCTTAATGAAGTTTGGCACACGTTAGTTTTTTTTTTGGCCCAGGAAGAAAGTTGTTTCAGTTTAGAATTTTAAGTTTTTAACTCTAGAAGCCGCATATTATATGGATGATGCCACAAGCCACGTAGTCCACCCCGTACACCCATTTTGCCGGAATAGATTTGCTGGACTTCTTTAACTTTTGAAAAGAGCCAGCCAACAAGTTGTGGTGGAGATATTGTGCGAAGTATGCAGAAAATTAATTCAAAAGGATACGGTCTTCCAAGAGATTCTATCTGGAAGATTTAAATGATGTTTCCAAACAAAATAGGGAAAGAAAATTTTATGAAAATCTCAATAAGAAGAGCGTATACTCTACAGAAGATATAATAAGTTTGCTATATCGTTAAAAGATAATACAGTTGTCATTTAAGGTTCTAAAGGTACCTAAGGAAAATAACTCTTTTTGAGTATTTGGTCAACGGTGGAGGGATGAAATTTTCATTTTAGGGGCTGAAGGTATCTTTGAAAAAGTACACTTTTTGAGTATTTAAGATTCGATCTGGCATTCGTAAAATTTTCGTTTTCAAATTAATCCACAGACCTCTGATACATATTGTCTAATATTTGTAAAGATGCTAATTCTTAAATGTTATTTACGATGACAAAAGGATAAATGTTTGCCCAGATCCACAATAAACCCACCGCCGCCACTCCGCGTCCTCGTACCCTAACAGCTAAATATCAATATTGACCCAACTATGATTCAATGAAAGGGCGGTGCCACAGAAAGGAGATTAACTTGTTTCCACTGGATACTGGATACATTTTCTTCACTTCTGTTGTTGAATACTTAGAAATTGATGTGTTTTTTTCCTTCAGAATAATTCCTGCCTACCTTTGGCCTGGCAGAGCAAATAATATGTCCAACTAATGACTCCATTCCTAAGGTACCCACCCCCGGTGACTGTAAATTTATTGGAAACTCGGTGTGTCTTACAGAGAAATTATTCGAATACACCCACTAGAAGGCTTCGAAATGTGGCTCCCACCGACTAAGGACCTGCCATGTGGCAGGTACCGGCGATTTATCGATTTTTTGCGGTTGGCCATATCTTAAGATTTACGATCTATAAAATAGATTTTGCAATATGTATCTCCAGGATGTACTATCTATTGTATCCTTGCATCGTAGGTGAGAGTTGTTTTCGACATCATCGTCGTAAGTGTGTTTGTTGTGGTGTGTGTGTGCGCGTACGCACATGTGTGTGCGTAGACGTGTACATATTTTTATTTGTCCTGCAGGACTTGTCGTCCTTACCGTCCTTTTATTACTGCCATTGGCGTTGTGTTGTTTGCCTTTTGCCGTTGTTGTTGCCGATACATACGGATGGCATGTCATGCTAGAGTGTAAACAAAAGCATTCGACTCGGCAATATATGGAGACATATGTAGGTACCACGTGCAAACATGCCCCTCACCCTCTGGTGCGATGGCTCGCCCGTGGCCTTTATTTTTGCTCGGGGTTGAGGCGTTTTTATTATCGTAACATTTGCGTGAAGTAAAAACTATCAATTATTTCGAAGCATTTCAATTGCTGTGTCTGTTTCAGGTTGATATATTGATATTCTAATAAGAAATTGCCACTATAGTGGCAAGCTTGAGCGCATTGAGGTCCTACCTACCCGAATTTTATGCAGATTCTATAAATTCATACCAATATTGAGTTGTGACGAAATTACATTTACTTTGAACGGCCTTATTTCTAAGTTTGTGCAAAAATGTTTCGTCGGGCTATATCGACCGTTTTTTGGGCCACAAGACCAGAGAGGTCCAGCAACCATGCCCTTTTAGGGCATTAGAAGTGTCCCAAGTGGACATGTCTCGTCCAAAAACAATTATGATATTTTGCAAAAATAAGTACTCAAAAAAGTGTACTTTTTTCGAGGCATCTTAAGTCTCTTTAAAGGAAACTTTTTCCCCCTGGTCCGATTTCTTTCTTTTACAATTCCAAACATCTTATGGCTCTAAGCTATCCTTCAATCAGGAGCGATCTTTGTAATGGGGCTACATGAAAACTCAGAAAAAGTTCACATACTCAAAATACAGTATGCTTATATATAATCCAAATCGGATTACAAATGTAGATTCAAAAGCGCATGCAATCGAAAGGGGACCTATACAATCGGAAGGGGACCTGCAAGACAACCCAAAGTGGTATGGTATAATTTTTTCAGAGCTGGTTAATGGTCTAATAAAGGGTGTTTTTTAGACGTGTGGTTTTTAAGAAGAAATTAAACGCATATAATTTAATGTTATGCCCAACAATTTAGCTTTAAAATAAAGATAAGGGTTTGTCAATATGATTTAAAAAAGATTTCGGGCAAGTGGCCGCCGCGGTTGGTTCGAATAAATTCCAGCCGAAAGGCGCAATTTTCGACCACTTTTTGCCGCATTTGGGGCCGAAGGTTAGCAATAACGCGCCGAATATTCTCTCCCAAGGCGTCAATCGTGTCGGTCTTATCTGCGTAGACAAGCGACTTTACATAATTCCACAAAAAAATAGCCCAGCGGTGTTAAATCGCACGATCTTGGAGACCACGTCACAGGCCCACGACGCGAGAAAATGCGCTCACCAGAAGTTTTCTTCAATAAATTGATTGTTAGCTGTATGGCATGTATCGCCGTCTTGTTGCAACCAAAGCTCGTCCACATTAACTCAAATTCAGGCACGTCATTAATCATGACTCTATAGCGTTCCCTATTGACTGTAACATTATGGCCGGCTTTATTTTAAAAGAAATATGGACCATTGATTCCCCCTGTCTATAGATCACAACAAACAGTGATTTTTTGAAGATGTTACGGCGGCTTGAGGATTTTCATTACTCCAAATGCGACAATTTTGGTTATTAACGTACCCATTGAAACAAAAACGAGCTTCATCGCTAAACGAAATTTTCTTGAAAAAATCAGGATCAGTGGCTATCTCGTTTTGGGCCCATTCACCACGATTTGCAAACGTTGTTCTGGAGTAAGTCTCTTCATTCAATGAAATGGCAAACCAAACTGAACATAAATCAAGTAACAGCTGTCAAAAAGACCAACTCCTAAAAAATTGTAGCCAGATTGAAAACCACACGTCTAAAAAAAACCCTTATAATGCTGTCTTCTAAATTTAAGTAAAATTAAATTTAAAATTTTGTTTGCGGGGCTTTAGGTGGGGGGACCTATGTATGGGCGGTATACAAACAATACACTGATAAGGTCCAGGTTTACCATACCTTAATACGAGGGTTGCTATTTATATTTCGGGTCCTGACAATACTAGTGTTCCCAGATGCAAAGTGGAACTTCCATTGAAAACTTTGACATTTTCGTGAAGTACGTCCAACTTCGGTCACTTTGCCAGAAACCATCGATGCTGTGCTTGAACTGATTACGCAAGACCGACATGTGACATACCGTAAGATTGAGGAATCCTTGGGCATTAGTATGACAAGCATCAATAAGATATTGCATGTTCATTTGGCCGTGAAAAAAATTTGTTCTCGTTGGATCCCAAATAATTCGACGAATTTTCAAAAAGAAAGGCTCGTATGGATTGGTGCAAAGAGATGTTGAAAAAATATAACTGCGGTAGCTCAAAGGCAGTTAATAATATTGTTACAGGTGATGAATAATGGATCTATGCATATGAACCCGAAACAAAACAGCAATCGACCGTATGAGTCTTTCAAGACTAGCCAAATCCAACGAAAGTTGTTCGTGGAAGAAGCATTTCGAAGCAAATGGTCGCCTGTTTCTTCGGCAACGTAGAAGGTCAATTCTGAGTGGTACACCACAATTTGTTTGTCTGAAGTCTTCGGAGAAATTCGAATAACGAACAAAAGAAGGCGAATCATTGTGCACCATGACAATGCGAGCTCTCACAAATCGGCTCGTACCAGCGCCTTTTTGACCGGCCAAAACGTCGAATTGATGGGTCATCCGCCGTACAGCCCTGACTTGGCACCCAATGACTTTTTTTTTATTCCCGCACATCAAGAAAAAAATGCGTGGTCAACGATTTTCGTCGCCAGAAGATGCTTTTGAAGCGTTCATAAATAATGTTTTGGAGGTGTCTCAATCGGAGTGGAAAAACTGCTTCGACAATTGGTTTGAGCGCATGCAAAAGTGTATAAATCATGCTGGAGAATACTTTGTAAAACAATAAAACCATTTTAGATAAAAATTATTCACATTTTCTACTAGGCCAGAAATATATATAAAGCAGCTCTCGTACTGATAACAAATGTCAATGGCTTCCGGTAAACAGTGCCTCCTAACTGGAATCTATCAGGGTCTGTTTATTTAACATCGTAAGTAAGCCCATCCTAATCAAAAGCGGCCCTCATGCTACGACGCTACACATTCTAAAACAAAGTATTAAATAAATTTTGTTTATTTCAATTTAATTGAAAATAAGTTAAAGAAAATAAATATGACACTTATGCTACAAAGCTACAAAGAAATACTGCACTCTAGAAATTCTGTTATTTTATGAATGATGAAGTTACTCTTCGGTATGTCTATTCTCCTGCTTATTCCACCCCCTTTGATAGAGCATCAAATCATATCGTCTTTACTCCGCTCAAAAGCTTTTACAGCACAGCCTTCCGAGATTTATTGGAACTGAATTAAATGAAACATCCTTTAGATTGAACAACAAAAACAATGGCAGTAAACATAAAAAGAGCTTAACAAAATTTAAGGGCCTACAAAAATCAGTTAACTTCAATTTCTCTCTATGAACGTCCTGATTCGGAAAACGGAACATAAATATTAACAATGGCGGAGTAAACAAAAAACAGAGGCGCTACAAGAAGAGGCATAGTAAAAACTCCAAAGTCATTTGTCCTCACACTCTGTGTTGCCTTTGCCCGCTGTTACCATAAGGCGAAAAAAAAAACACTTTAGCCTCCCACCCGAGCGACAACTGAAGGCACTTTGCTGATATTTATGATTCAATATCAAAGTAACATTCAAAAGTACTTTCAAACGAATAAACCAAAAACGATGCCCCGCTACGGCTGGGGCCATATATCAAATTGAAGGTGAAAAGGAAAAAAACACACGCACACACTCGCCGACTGACTGCTGGTTGTGGTGGCGGTGGCTGTGGCGGAGCATGAGGAAGAGCTGGGGAAATAAATTTGCTCAAACACAAACACGCGTAAAATTATGGAAATGTGAAAGGAAGTGGCAAACATAGCCAGCAGACCGAAGCGACGAGATACAAAAACACTTCGACACAAAAAAACCAACGTATACAAAACCTATATAATAGATAGAGGTAAAGGGTGGTCCAAATACGAGTATGTTTTTAAAAATGAAATAAAATAAACGACTAGAAATCGGTTTGTACTAAATATAATTGGCTGAACTAAAACAATTCTATTGGCATCCAAAGCTTTTTTTTGTTTTTGAAGACTTTATAATAACAAAGATATTTCTAAAGTAGGTACAATCAATAAAATGGTCATAACAGCAATAGTACACTTAAACTATTACTCGTAGTTGTCATAATAAATTGCTGTATACAATTTTTAAATTTTTCATAAGCCATTAATATTCCCGAAAAAGTATTTTAAATATTCCAAAGATTTTTTGAAAAAAAAATAATTTTATTAGAATATAATGATGTGGTCCATGGCGAGTCTTCCTTGTAAAAGCTGAACAGACATCAATGATTGTTTCTACAATCGTTTTATCTTAGAAGCTGCCAAAGTTACCAACGCCATCTAGTTGTCAAAATACAACGCTAGATTTGCCATTTCAACATTTGTCGCTTCACGCCTGCCTACTACTGTGTATAAATTATTAAGATTTTAGAACTGGGATTAACCGGCTCCAGACCTCTTGTATCTAGATTTAAATAGAAGACAATTTTTAACAAAATCTCCAAGTGGCATTGATTTTCGTGGCTGCACACTGCTTTTATCGCGATTTGGGGTCCGTTACGACCTTCATCAGAGAGCTTCGCTGCGTTTTAAAGGAAACCCGAACTCTTTAAGACCAGGTTCACCAAAAGTATGATTTTTTCATCGAATGTCCATCTCAGTTGTATATCACATGGCAATAGCAAGACCAGTACCATGGATCCTAATCCTTAATCCTCCAATGGATCTTAATCCTTAATCCTCCAACTAGACAGTTGTTAGTACAGAAGGAAGATAAATAACATAGCTAAAGAAGAACCTGAAATGTCGAATCGACGCTAATCAGCTCAATTTAGCATAGTCAAAGAGTCAATCCGGCTCATGTAGCTTTTGGATTTCCACCTAGATCTGTATAAGATTTTACCGGATAAGATCAACTTTTTGGACAAAAAATCATATACTCGGACAAAGCCCATTTTTACGCAGCGGCTACAGTCACACGTAAAATAAACAGTATGATCCAGCAAGATTTGCTGATGGATGTAGACTATGGCATGGTCGTTTCATTGGATCTTATTGCATGTCCCCATTTCTGTTTCTTGGTTAATTTAAAAAAAATAAACGCGAAACGAAATTGGTGGAAAGTATATTGAGCTATGAAGATTGTTCTTCGCACAGTTCGACGACTATACGCAAAGGGTAATTCTCATTAATCATAATGAGACTCCCGTATAAGTCATTTGATTTGAAGCCGAGGTAATCGTTACCAAAGACGTCTGAAGAAAAACCTTGGCGGGTTTAGAAAAAGCTGCACAGTCTGCCTGGCCAATATATTTCATAAGTTTTTTAGTTGAATCTGAAAAGGAAACAACAAAAAGGTCTCGAACCAGATTAAAAACTGTTGAAGTCCTAATAATGATAAAAGACCGAATACATGTAAACAAAACAAAAACAGGTCCCAGTTTTGGCTTATTTGTATCCCATTTCGACCCTTCCAACTTGCTTTTGAACGATGATTTTTATACACTCTACAGTAGGAGGGAGTGTATACTAAAATTGGCAATCGGGTTGAAAAACTTCGCAATATTAATTGGGGACCCCATAAAGTTTAAATATCACTGATCGTCGTAAAATTCGAAGACCGTCTGGCCATGTCCGTCCATTCGTATGACTCTTGAAAGTACGATTGTGCTCTTAGGACAGCTTTAACGTGTTAATGGCTTAAAGCCATTGTGCTCTTACGATAGCTTTAACGAGTTAATGGCTTCTAGCCATACGTTATTTGAATTTTCGATAGATTTGCTATAGTTTAGGAGATATTCACATAAATCCTTATTTTTTTCAATAAAATGACCTGTAACTGCTTTTATTGTGAAGCGATTTTCAAAAGCTTAAGCGCGCTTTTGAGAAAAGAAATTGACCTTTTCAGCGCTATTATTTTGGATAGATATAGGCAAAATTTTTCTAAAATTTTCGTCACAAAATATGTAGGAATTTTTCGGATTCTTTACCAGCGCTGTATTTTCATAATAGCTCGTTTATAGCGTATTAAAATTTTAGTACAATCTGGCAAGTCGGAGGCCAGGTTCGTGATTAGCAGCCTCAAATCATAAAACATTAAAGTTGACAATAAATCCTTCTACCGCAAATTTAGTGATTCCACCTTGGTTATGAAGACGTTCATATATTCGATTCAGTAAGGACTCCCATAAATTGTTTATAAATTCCAACAAAATAGAGGACCAGGCGTTTTGGATGCCACATCCAGCGAAAAACTCAGTTAGAAACCAGTTGAAACTACTTAAATTCCGTTGAACAAACAGAAGTTCGGTTACAACCACCAAATGTTTATAATCGTAATGGGTATTCGGTTCCACATACCTCAAGAAGATAAATATGATCATCGTATTGTAGACGGAACTAAGTGATCGATCATACTAATGAAACGCATAACATGTATTAAATGGACATAACTGGTGGTTATGGCAACCAACAGTTTAGACAACATTTTGTTGTTGTAACCGAATAATGGTGATGATATCGAAACTTTCATAATCAGAGCGAAAATAATCCTATTACTACTGCTTTTAGCAAATCGTTTCATCTAATTTATGCAGTAAAAATCTTCCATAATCTTTTCCTCTTTTTCCCCGTCATGATGACCTCCCTATGTTTATAAAGTGTATAAACAGTTCGTTGCCTCTTCTGAAAATGTAAAAAACATTTCGTTAAACAAGTGCGGCACTTTAAGATCCAAAAATTCATTTCTGGAAGTTTAGTTCTCGGTATTTTCTACCGATACTTCATTTACAATTACTGTACGTTACAGAGCACCAACTTACACTTGGTTGTTCTGAAAAAATAAGACAAATGTTGTAAAAATAAGACAACATTCGGTTGTTCCAAAAAAAAATAAGACACATTTCGTAATTTATATGAAATAATTCGTAATTTTTAAGGACACAATTTTTTTAGGGTAGCTACAACGATGTGGCGATCGTTTGCTAAGACAATAGGTCCTCGTAATTGAAGTGCCTTATGTTCTCATCTGGATAGTGCGTGAACTACACGTTCAATACGTGTCGAATTCCTAGATTGAATGACATACTCTAGTATAGAGGCGTCAAGGCCTTTAAGATTTTAAGCGAGAAAAGGGACAGTCATTGCCACATAAGCATGTGATTCATAAAGTTAGTTACTTGGTTCACCCTGTTTATGAGATATGTATTCGTGTGCCACACATGTGTATATGTATGTACCTGTGTATGTAAGTATGTATGTATCATACACATACATACCTATTTAAAGAAGCATATCCTTTGCAAGCGATAAGATGGAATATCGTATGCCGCTGAATGTGTGTGCGTGTTTACCAAAGTTGCCGCACAAACCCGTCACATCCGCCATACCCCACCATATACCGAGGGGAAACCCATAACGGCTGTGGAGTGTTTACGGTTTATGTTAAGCTTAGGGCCAAATTATCCCATTCATGAACAAATTTTCAGTTAAAACTTTCTTAGTCAGAGTTTGAACTGGTAATCGGGCATTGGTATTTTCCCACTTTAGTCAAATTCTCACTATAATTGCAAGTTTAGACTCCTGGGTTATGTGTGTACGAACTTCTCTCAAACGTGTGATTAGAGTCCGATGTAGTTCTTAACACACAATAACTGGGTTTTATTTATTAAAATCGGTTAAAGTTTATTATTCAGAAAAGCCTTCGAGGTAAAACCACAGCCGCTGAAAAAAATAAACTCCTTTTATAGCAAGACACTCACAATTTATAAGTGGGAGTGGAAGTCTGTGTATACCCTTCACCGTAGTATGGAGTGTATATCCGTTTACAACTCCTCCAAATATTGATCGCATACTCTATAAAGTACAGGCCCAGGCAATTGAAGTGTTACCAACTTCCATTTAGCAATA
This sequence comes from Hydrotaea diabolus, assembly GCA_963513945.1. Lineage (NCBI taxonomy): Eukaryota > Metazoa > Arthropoda > Insecta > Diptera > Muscidae > Hydrotaea > Hydrotaea diabolus. The sequence goes on along the minus strand of OY740718.1, from coordinate 85,817,226 downwards.
CTAGCAAACCGAAAATGCCAGCTATGTCAAATTTGTATCAATGACAGCTGCTACGAGGGCATCTCAACAGCTGATACGAGGGCATCTGACTTTTCCAACGTCCCTTGTAGTTATATAAAAAGCAACACTGCTCCCATCAAGTACCATCTGTTAATAGACTACTGTCAAATGTTTAAAGAGCTCCGTCATTTAGTTTGTGTTCAACAGCTGTTCAAAACATACAACCTCGTGGATTTTGTTAAATATGGAGAGATAAAACGTCAATCAAACCAAGGAAAAGCTTGATAAATACTATGCGGACTCTACACCATGGATTTCAATGGCAAAAATGATATATTGTCTTTCGATGTGGTCGCACAAGTACAAATGGCGCTGAACGTCCTGGACGGCCACTTGAGGTCAATACACCCGGAAATTTCGACAAAATCCACGATATGGTGTTGGCCGATCCAAGAGTTAAATTGCGTGAGATTGTAGATGCCAAACGCATTTTTCATATGGCATTGTGGCTTCGATTTTACATGATCAGTTGGGTTTAAGAAAGCTATCTGCAAGATGAGTGCTGCGTTTGCTCTCAATTAACCATAAGCGTAATCGTGTGACAACTTCAAGGGATTGTTTGGAGTTGTTTAACCACAATTCAAAAGAGTTTTTGCGGCGTTTTGTAACCGTGCATGAAACATGGATCCATTACAACACTCCGGAAACCAAGCAGCAGTCTAAACAATGGGTTTCTCCGGGTCAACCGGCTCCGAAGAAGGTCAAAGTGACTTTGTCGGTCAATAAGGTGGTGGCAACAGTTTTTTGCAATGTACGCGGAATAATCCACATCAAATACCTTCAAAAGTGAATAAAAAATAAATGGCGAATACTATGCCAGCTTATTGGACCAATTTAATGGGGATTTAGAAAAACGATCCCATATGGCCAAGATAAAAGTTATTTTAAATCAAGATAATGCACGGGTGCACACATGTGCAGTCTCAATGGCATAATGCATGAATTGGGTTACGAATTGGTACCTCATCCGCCATCTTCTCCAGATTAGCCCCCTATTAGGCCTATATCCTATTTCCAAACCTAAAGAAATGGCTTTCCAACGATGAAATTATTAATGAAACAAATGCCTTTTTTGAACCACAAAAAATCCTATTTTTAGAAAAGATACAAAAATTTGAGAAACGTTGGACTAAGTGTATTAAGCTAAAAGGAGATTATGTTATCGTGCCATGAAAATATTTTTTTGCAAAAAAAAATGGTTTATTTGAAAAGTCACGGAATGATCGATATGCCCTCGTAGTACTACCTAAGTGCTGCGTAAGTATAAAAAAAACCTTTAAGCAATGTCGACTATTTACTATTTTTTAACGGTTTTTTTTTGTACAAAATTAACGTCGTCATTTTGAAGAAGACTGCAATTTAATTATTGTTTTTTGTCCGTAACTAGATATTCCTCCTGGGTTTAGGCGTGCAAATGGCAACAAAAATGATGCCGGTAAGAACGTTACCGTCAATGGCGACCGTTATCGTGTCATGATAACCGACTATTTGATGCCTGAAATTGAAGCTCATGATTTTGGCGACATTTGGTTTCAACAAGACGCCGCCTCTTCCCACACATCGCATCAATCAATGAATTTATTGAGAAAACACTTCGGTGAGCAGATAATTTCACGTTTTAAGCCGGTCGATTGGCCACCATGATCGTGTGATATCACACCGTTAGACTTTTTCCTGTGGGGATATGTAAAGTCTAAAGTTTATGCGGACAAACCCGCTTCGAGATTAAGGCCTTGGAGCAAACCATAACGCTTGTCATTCGATAGTTACCAGTCGAAATGCTCGAACGAGTCATCGAAAATTGGACTTAACGGATGGATCTGCCGCGGCCAACATTTGATAGACATAATCTTCAAAAAATATATGCCAAAGAATACCAGAAAATCACGCGTTACTATGCCTTAAACTTTGTTGTTAAACGCATTTTTGCCTCTTTCTAGAAACACAATCGCAGCTTAGAGAGAGAGAGAGAAGTGAGAGAGACATTGGTGGTGATAGTATTCTTACAAATACCACCAGAATTAATAAAGTAAAATTTATTTATGCAACCAAATACAACACAATGAACACTCATTCGATTCCATCCTCCTTTGTCACGCATACCAAGTCAATTTCTTACAGTTCCTTGCTCATCACAATTAATGCCATAAGTCAATTAACCAAGCACAGCGAAAGCAAAGATATCCTTAAACCAAATCACACAAACACACTCACACATATGGGCACAAACAACCATTCTTGAGGGTCGGCAACAAAAGCAACATCAATTAAAACTATAAACAATAAACATTAAAGAACACAACAACACTTCAGGATCATACCTACGAGCGACGAGTACAAGAGAGTGTGTGGTGTGAGAACGAAACCAAACCGACAAAACCTCTACTGAGAAATACCCAGCACATGAACACAAACGAGCAAAGAAGCAAATCAAATCGGATTAGAGTGTCCATGAGGGGGTAACGAATTTCCCACAATAACAACAATGGTGTGACACCATTCTGTAACACAAGAACAACAACAGCAGCAGACGCAACAACAAAAGCACTTTAAACTAAACAAGCAAGCAGGCTGGCAGGCAGGCAAGCAAAGGAATGCAAACATCAAAACACGAACACATCCTTGCACGCACACACAAACGCACACAGGCAACAATTCTCTCAACTCATTTGCAGCGAACACAAGAGGACAATGAATTCATGGAAGCAAAAGCAAAAGACGCCCAAATACAGACACACACACAACAATAGAAGTAGCACGCAAGTGGCTAGTCCATAAGAGAATTTCCACTTTTTTCACCACAAGCCAACAGAGCCGGCAGGAGCAAAGGACTCTATAATAGTGTGAGCACATAAGAGCAATTACGCCTCCAAGTGACACCTGGAACGTGCGCATACTCAACACAGAGTAAATCGCAGTGCTCTTGGTTTACTTGCAGTCAAGAGAATAGGCCATGTGAGATTTTAAGAGTTGTGGATTGTCTCTCTTTGGAAATGTGGGTAGATGTAGTGAGTCCTTTTTTACACACCGGCACATTAGTTCAAATGAACGAAGAGTCAGTCGGTGGGACGGACAGACGGCCGGACTGACAGACAGACGAACAAAGTGTGGTACGAAGAGACGAGAGCGCAACAATGGCGAAAAAGGAAGAAAACGGAGAAAAACACACATTTCCGTTTTGAAATAATGCCTTCGGGCACGATACCATCATAAGTAATACAACAACAAAGTCAAATTCAATTGAATCCATTTTGCATGTGATTGTTGCTACTACTACTGCCACTGATTGTTGTTGTTGTTATTATTGTTATTTTTGCAGTCGCTGCACAGTGACTGAAAACGAAAGGGAGCCTATCTTTTTGTAACAACTAAACTGATGAGAAGGTTTAAAATGTAGAGGGGTGTGTCGACTAGTAAATTACACAGTCTAACAGAAACGAATAAAGTCAAAATACCTGGGAAGTGATATTATTTTTCTTGTAGATCTGAGTACAACAGGAAACCGGGTTTAAAATTTCCCAAGCACCTCCAAAATCAGGAGTTACGGGTAAAAAACGGGTTTTCGGATCTTACGCACTTATATGCCAGTAGCTAGGTTGAATATCGGCTGATTTGGAAAAAAGAAACTGCGGCCTTTCGAATGGTGTATACACTTTTAAAATCACACTGAAAAAAATCTGTGTATTTTTCCTGTAAAATCTTTTTTTTTTGTTAAAAATTTTGTAATTTTTCACTTTGGATGCGTTTTTACACAGAATTTTTTAAAAGGAATCGAGCAATTTTTGAACTGAATAATAAAGAGAGTGTTCTTATAAATATAAGTCTATGTCATTTTTAAAAATCCATTAGAAACTGATTGAGTTATTCAACTTTTATTAAAACAACATTTTTTGAAAGAACACAATTATTGGCAATACTACTTAGAAATGTTTGTTTGGCCGTTTTCTTTTAAATTGAACATCATCAGTATCCTGTTTAAGTGTTCAGCAATATTCGGAAATCGTTTTTATTTTATCTATTCCTGCAAAACGTTTTTCCATTGTAAATATTTCTTGATGAAAGTGTACGCCTTGTTCATCACTGAACTGGCCCAGGTTTTCTGGGAAGAAGTCTTTAGACTTTGCCAATAATTTTTCCTGTACTGGGTGGCTGATGAAAGCCGCTACCAAAAAAAAAATTTAATAACTTTTTTTCTATTTAATGAATGCGGTTATTTTTTTATTTTGCAGATTGATTTTTAGATTTACCAAAACTGGATAACTTGGACACTGAAACAAGAATTTGGATTGTCCGCCGCTATCACGCACTGGAGTCCGTAGTTTCGGTTTAAAGGGAGTATAGGCGCACGTTTGGCGGCAATCCTCCGAGCAGATGGATCATAATGAGACTTGTGAACAATTTTGCCGAGCATGGGACAGTAGGGTGGAGTGAAATTCAAAAAAAAAAAAGTTAACCTCGGAAAGAGATGTAGTCTGGGGTCCTAAAGAGGGGAAAAATAAAGAAAAAAAATTACAAAAATTTTTAGGGGTCGCGCCACTCCCTAGAAATTTGGAAATTATCGCTATTTTGGCGTTGATTTTAGAAAAATCCTAAAAAGTTTTATGTCAATAATTGTTTGCAATAGCGTAAACAATGAATAAGAAAAAAATTTTCTCATTGTTCAAAAATTTCAAAAAGTAAAATAAGTCAAATCGTCCCTTCTTCAGAAAATTGACTGAACAATGAAATCGCCACCAAAGCTACAAATATTAGTCGATTATCCTCATATTTGCCTCAAATACTTTTGTTTGGGCACTGAACAAGCTCAAACTTTTAAATTTCGAATAAGTTAAGTCGTTAATTTTTAGGATTTTTCTAAAATCAACGCCAAAATAGCGATAATTTCCAAATTTCTAGGGAGTGGCGCGACCCCTAAAAATTTTTGTAATTTTTTTTCTTTATTTTTCCCCTCTTTAGGACCCCAGACTACATCTCTTTCCGAGGTTAACTTTTCCAAATTAAAAAAAAGCTTGTTTTCACTCCACCCTAATGGGACAGTCAACAAAATACCTAACCATCAAAATCCTTCAGTTCGGACGGAGAATTACTGTAGCTGCTGCCATACAAAACAATCAAAGTTTCGACTAGCTTATCTGCTCAAATGGGTATAAGCAGACAGTCATTGCAGTCATTTATGCACAAAAAAATTGGACTTATTCCCATATAAAATTCATATGGCCAACAAACTGACCGCAGCAAACTTCTCGATTCGCTTGGAATTTTGCCAGAAGATGCTTCAAATGGTGTAAGATGAAGAAATCAAGTTGAATTGTCGTATACGACAAACAAAGTTGTCGTATATGGAGTGCTTCCAATCCACAGATACGAGGGTTGCTATTTATATTTCGGGTCCGGCAATACAAACATAATAATTTATCATTGGAAATGGTTTTGTTGGTTTTCAAAATAGTCTCCTTTAAGGTCAATGCACTTTTGCATGCGCACGAACCAATTTTCGAAGCACTTTTTCCACACCGATTGAGACACCTCCAAAACATGATTTTTGAACGCTTCAACAGCTGCTTCGGGCGATGAAAAACGTTGACCACGCATTTTTTTCTTGATGCTAGGGGACAAGAAGAATGCTGATGCTAGGAAATAAGAATTGGGTGCGAAATCAGGGCTGTACGGTGTATGTTTTTTTTTTATCAATTCGACATCTCGAGTGGTCAAATAGCTCATCGTTATAGCTGATATGTGATGAATGATACGTCTTCTCTTATTATCTTTCCTCATTTCTTCGAACACTGTTGGCAAACAGATGGTTGTATACCACTCAGAATTGACCGTCTTATGTTCCACTATAAGTAAAGGCACTGTGGCAACATGATCGGTTATACCGAAAAAAGAGCAATCATTTGCTTCGATGTACTTCTTCCACCAACGACTTTTGTTGGATTTGGCTCGTCTTGAACGACCCATACGGTCGATTGCTGTTTCGGTTCATATGCATAGATCCATGATTCGTCACCTTTGACAGTGTTCTACACTGTCTTTGAGTTACCGCAGTTATACTTTTTCAACATCTCTTCGCACCAAACATACGAGCCATATTTGAGGCATTTGTCAAATTATGTTGGATCCTAAGAGAACAACATTTTTTCACAGCCTAATGAACATGCAATATCTTATTGATGTTTGTCATACTAATGCCCAAGTATGCCTCAATCTCACAGTATGTCATATGTCGGTCTTGCAGTTCACGCACAGCATCGATGGTTTCTGGCAAAGTGGCCGAAGTTGGACGTCCCTTACGAAATTCGAGCTAACGGCGTCCGAGACTGAACTCTTGGTAACAGCGATTATCAGTAGTTTTTGATGGTGCTTCATCTCCAAAAGTCGAAACATGTTGATTTAAAATTTCTTGTCTCGAAAATCGTAAAAAATCATCGCACGTAAATGTTCACGGGATAATTCCATTTTTGAACTGAGATGCATTTTTCAACACACTGTCAACACAACAATACGCCCTCAAATGACAAAAGGTTCTGAGTGAAATTATGCTAACAATTGTTAACGTTTCCATTGGAAGTTCCAGTTTGCATCTGGGAACACTAGTATTGTCAGGACCCGAAATATAAATAGCAACTCACGTAATAACAGGATTAGCGAGAACACGTTTATTAACTGCACGAGTGCGAAAAACTATCTAAGGCATGGAAGTAGAAGCGTTTTCGATCTCGGGGAGTGGATGATTGCTTTCCGGCAAGGAAGAATTTCCTGCAAACAAATGAGCCGAAAGGTTAGTTTTATCAACCGGGTCAGTGAATGTCTGGTCGTCTTTAATAAGAATTGGAAAAGATGAGAAACTATCCTTTACTCTTTTTAGAAACGACCTAAAGCTCTTTCTTTCCCAGGGAGAAGTTAAAACGTTTTTACGTAGACGTTGCTCGTAAAGAAATTATAAAAGGCCGAATAAATGTAAACAAAACGAAAAATATTTCATGAAAAAGTTTCATATTTTCCGTGAAAATACTGTAAAAAATAAAAGGCTAGTTGTTGTTAAGTAATACATAAACCATAGATTTGGTTATTGGTATTAAAGTCAAGAGCTATTGGTATTTTGCACAAATTTCTTTTACGTTTCCACCCACTGTGCCATGCCATTATCGCTACTGCGTTGCCGTCGCTACTGCCTTTGCTTTTGCGATTTTTTGTCTTTTCAGCTTATAATTTTTGTTGGCGGGTTTCCTTTGTAACTTAACATCATATCCTTGTTTGATTTGTTTATTTTATAGACGAGTCGCAGGGTGGGGGAAGACTGAGTGTGTGTGTGTGTGTATGTGTTTGTAAGGCTTTGTCTTACATCCTCACAACAGTTTTTGTGACGAAATAAATGCGTGGCCGTGGGTGCGTAACAACTGAAGGGTGTTTGTTCTGTTTGTATGTGTGTACACAATCGTTCCAATGTGTGTACAAGGATGCGTGCAAGGATAGCAGAAAATCGCACACACACACACGCTTGTAAGTACACAAAGTAATTTATGCCCACATTGTTGCTGTTGTTGGTTTTCATTTGATTTTTATCTGAATCGCCCTCAAAGTACGTCCCAAATTCATAATGTTCCAATTCTGGGTATTAGCAAATTAATGCCTCTCATACAACCTCCCCCCTCTGGTCGTTGTCGGGCGGACGTCCACAGTTGGCCAAATTGATTTTGATATGGCGGTAATTTACAAAACTACTCCGATAAATATGTGGAACATTAAGTTCATTTCATTGTTTGAGCTGACATTTAGGAAATAAGCAGGGGGAAGGTAGGGGCTAGTTGGTTGTGGTACGAAGTGATTTTAATGATTTTGGGGTGATATTCTCTATCGAGTTTGGTTACTTTTCGGTCTCAAAAGTTTTGAAGTGTTAATATTTTATAAATTATAGCAAAAGTATCGTATGTTTAAACAAAAGTAAATTTGAGCTAAATTTAATTTTTACAGCTCCTGCTAGAAATGAGAAAAAATAAATGTAATTTTGGTCAAGTCGTTGCAACATGAAACCTTTCAAAGAACCCCTTTCGCCAAGAGTGTAAAGGCACGTACGCACAGTGTTCCAGGATCGTTTTCCATTGGCCAAAATTCTATTACTTTTGATCTAGTAAATATTTTTAAGTTCTGTAAAAAGGCAATTGTAGACAAGGTCTCAAGGAATTGGTGGTAGTAGTTTTTGCTGGTTCATGGCTGTATTGATTCTACAACCAGTTTAGAAAATAATAGTTGGTTAGGGATTGTCAGAAAAAGATTCCCAAAAATTCTATACTGGTACCTTGAAAATTTAATATTACAAAGGTATAGGGATTGAATATAACACGTAGGACTCGACTCTATGGGTGCGCCACTTCAAAGCAAATTATAATTATGATTCTATTGTTTCGGAATATAAATCAACGTATTCCACGGTATAGCTAAGGTGCCACTGATAAAAGATATTTACTTGTAAGTATTCGTTCAAGTCTGGACGTTATTCCAATAATATATAGTTTGAGCTAAATTTTAACTTACCCAGTGCGACTTGTAAACAAACACATGGCTGATGACCGATTAGAGATGATATTTGATCCAATTGTAACATTTCAGGAGCTGCCAAAACCCTCCACCTCTAAGGCCTTTCAGTTTCTCATCCATCGTTGTACGTCTGCTGAACCTGTGGACAATTTGTAAAAAAAATATTAAAATTCTAATAGTTTTAAACGTAACGTAAATTTGACATGATTTCTTTCGTAATAATGGCTTAGCGCCCAGTGAATTTGTAGCATCGTGGACAAGTATAAGAGTGAATACGAGAGTTGCTATATATATTTGTGGCCTAGACAACACTAAGTGTTGCCTGGCGCCATCTGACATTTCCATTGGAAAGATTGACATTTTTTAGCACAAACGTACTCAGAACGTTTTGACGTACGACCAACATTTGTGTTGTTTACAGTGAATTGAAAAAAGCAATTTGGCTTTTGGAATTAACTCGTGAACAATTTCGTACGATCATTTTTCACAACTTTCGACGTGGATTATCACGGCAAGAGTGCATCGATAAACCTAAATCTTTGTATGGCGATGAAGCACCATCCTATAGCACTGTGAAAAACTGGTTTAATGAATTCAATCGTAGCCGACGCTCGCTCAAAGACGAAGGTCGTTCAAAAACGGCCGTTGTGCCAGAAAACGTTGATGCCTTGCGTGAGCTGATAATGCAAGATCGTCATGTGAAATATCGTGAGATAGAGGCATCCTTGAGCATTTCTTCCACCAGCATACATTCGCTATTGCATGAACACCTCGCCGTAAAAAAGGTTTATTCTCGTTGGATCCCGCACAATTTGACAATCGCCCAAAAAAAGGCTCGTGTCGATAAGTGCAAAGAAATTTTGAAAAAATACGATCGCACTGCTTCAAAAGACGTTTATAAGATCGTCACAGGTGACGAATCATGGATCTATGCGTATGAGCCCGAAACAAAACAGCAATCGACCGTGTGGGTCTTCGAAGACGAGCCAAATCCAACGAAAGTTATTGGTGGAAGAAGCACTTCGAAGAAATGGTCGCCTGTTTCTTCGGCAAAACTGTTAGTGTGGCGACTGTTCCGCTTGGGCAACGTAGGAGGTCAATTCTGAGTGGTACACCACAGTTTGTTTGCCTAAAGTCTTCAGAGAAATTCGAAGAACGAACAAGAGAAGACGAATCATTGTGCACCATGACAATGCGAGCTCTCACACATCGGATCAAACCAGTGCCTTTTTGACCAGCCAAAACGTCGAATTGGTGGGTCATCCGCCGTACAGCTCTGACTTAGAACCCAATGAGTCCTTCTTATTCCCTAGACTCAAGAAAAAAATGCTTGGTTAACGTTTTTCATCGCCCGAAGCAGCCTTTGAAGCGTTCAAAAATCATTTTTTGGAGGTGTCTCAATCGGAGTGGAAAAAATGCTTCGATAATTGGTTTGAGCGCATGCAAAGATGTATTGGTTTTAAAGAAGAATATTTTGAAGTAATCGTTGCCAAAGACTGCTGAAGAAAAACCTTGGCGGGTTTAGAAACAGCTGTACAGTCTGCCTGGCAACAAACTGCTCAAGTCATAATAATGATAAAAGACCGAATAAATAACAAAAAAACGAAAAAAACTATTAAAAAGGATTGGTACGCCCTAATGTGCAACGCATGTATGAGTACATGTACGCACAAAAAACATGCACACTTTGATTGTGCTTTTGCATTTGTGGTTTTCAACGAAGACCCATGCGAAACGGAATTGGTGGAAATGATATTGCGCGTTGAAGATTGCTCTACGCACAGTTCGAAGACTATACACAAAGGGTAATTCTCATTAATAAAAATGAGTCTCCCGTATAAGTCATTTGATTTGTGGCCGACGTAATCGTTGCCAAAGACTGCTGAAGAAAAACCTTGGCGGGTTTAGAAACAGCTGTACAGTCTGCCTGGCAACCGTAGCAAATACATTTCACCAATTTCTTCTTTTAAGTTGATTCTGAAAAAGAAACAACATAAAGGTCTCGAACCAGAATAAAAAACTGCTCAAGTCATAATAATGATAAAAGACCGAATAAATAACAAAAAAACGAAAAAACTATTTTGAAAAACAATAAAACCATTTCCAATGATAAATTATTGTGTTTTTATTGCCGGACCCGCAATAAAAATAGCAACCCTCGTATAACATTATATACTTATAGTAATTTTAAAGCCATGTGTCCATGTTTATGGAAAGCCATGTTTTTGGACGAAATAAACCAAACCAAATTTGAATGAAATTAGATTTAAAATGGATGTTTTTGAGCGGTTGTGTGTTATATCGGTAAAGATATTTGCACTAGAGCTATATCAAATCGTGGACCGGTATGACCCCTTTACTGATCATGTAATAAAGAACTGTAACCAATTTCATCAAAAATCGGTTGGACATATGTGTAGGAGCTATATCTCAATTTTAACCGATTTTCATAAGTCAACAGCCTTCATCTAAAAATATTACTTTGCAAATTTCATTCAAGATCGGATAACAATTGCGACCAGTAGTTTGAAACAAGCTTTAGAAAGACAATAGGCAGATGGATGGACGGACAGGCAGATATTGTAAAATCGAATTAACTGTTGCTTCTGAGTCGAGTGGTAAACTTAAATATTTTTGATATTTACGAGGGCGGTTCGGAAACTTCTTAGCCTAGCACAAAAAGCGCGGTATAAACAGAAAAAAGTTAAGTGTTTTGGAAACTTCCATCTCTGCTATGAACACATGTTAAATTTTGTTTCGATCTAGCAACTCCTTCATATAGAAAAAGGTGTTCACAAAAGACGCATCCGCGATTTTTTTACAATTGAAAAATTAGAATTGCGTGGTGTCATTAAATATTTACATTAAAAAGGTTTATCGGGACAAGAAATTCATAATGATATGGTGAATGTGTTAGGCGAAAGTGCTCCTTCATATGCAACAGTAAAAAATTGGGTTGCTGAATTTAAACGTGGTCGTACAAGCATTGAAGATGAACTACGTAGTGGACGTCCAAAAACAGCAACAACAACAGAAATCGTAGCCAAAGTGCATGATATGGTATTAAATGATCGACGAATAAAAGTGCGTGAAATAGCTAATATCATGAGCATCTCAAATGATCGAGTCCATTTAATTTTGCATGAAGAACTACAGATGAAAAAGCTTTCTGCAAGATGGGTGCCGCACTTGTAAACAGTCGACCAAAAACGCATAAGAATGAACATTTCTCAAGCTTGTTTGGATCGTTTTCAGCGAAATAAAATGGATTTTAAGCGTCGTTTCATAACTGTTGATGAGACATGGATCCACCACTATACTCCAGAGACAAAAGAACAATCCAAACAATGGACAGAAGCTTGAGGAAGTGCCCCAAAGAAGGCAAAAACAATTCAATCGGCTGGTTAGGTTATGGCAACGGTTTTTTGGGACGTCAAAGGTATTTTATTGATTGACTATCTGCAAAAGGGTAAAACAATAAATTCTGAGTACTATTGCAACCTTTTAGATCAATTAAATGTACAAATTCGAGAAAAGCGTCCTGGCTTACAACACAAAAAAATAACTTTTCATCAAGACAACGCACCAGCGCACAAGAGTGTTTTAACAATGGCTAAAATCAACGAATTTAAGTACGAGTTGCTTGACCACCCACCTTATTCTCCTGATTTAGCTCCCAGTGACTTTTACCTGTTCCCAAATCTAAAAAAAATCCTTGCTGGCAAGCGTTTTACCTCAAATGAAGATGCAATTACAGTTGTAAACCACTATTTTGAAGACCTTGAGGAAAACTATTTTAATCAAGGGATAGAATTGCTAGATAAGCGTTGGACTAAGTGTATTGAAGTTTCAGGAGATTATATTGAAAAATAAAAATATTTTTGAAAAACTAACTATTCTCTTTCATTGATAGGCTAAGAACTTTCCGAACTGCCCTCGTACGTATTTCGAACTTGAATATTAGGAATTTTTTTTTACATAAAATGACCAAAAAAAAACCGAAAACCGGAAAACCTGAGAGCAAAAAACCCGGTTAAACCGATATTTCAGGTTTAAGCTGTGAGAAACCGACACATAAAAACCGGAATGTCGGTTTTCGATTTAAGTTTTGGACACTCTCGTAAATATATTTTAATCTATACTGCCATTGCCGATTTCTCTGACGATGTGAGCAAAGAAGAAATTCTCCAAGAAAATGTCGAATCAATGCTAAGATAGTAAATTAGTTTTCCCAAGTTACGACTTCGCACTTTTACCCTCAGTGATGTCTTATCCTGAGTGCCTTAGATTTATTTCACATTTCCTAGAGATTTTTCGAAGCTTCATCTCACACAATCGATTCAGTTGCCTTGTCCTAACAATAAAACAAAGGGTCAGACGAACGTCAAGCGGAATACCATCTCCGTTTGGGATTACATTGGCAGCCATGCGGAAAGACATTCACGGCAGTGTTATCGCTAACTGGACTCCTCAATTTATTTCCACTTGTAGTCATAGAATTACTGATGCAGATGATGCCCAGCCAGTGGGGACAACAATGTAACCCAAGCTCTCCACACTGCATAGGATAAATAAAAGCGTTGCGACTTTGTCGTAACGATTCAATTTGCATGCTCTTCTTCAATGTTTATCTGGCGGATGCATTTTGCATAAATTTGAACATTGTTGGGGGGGATAGCCCTTTCAACATACCAACATTATGCGGGACTGCGACTTTTATCGCTGCTCGTTGCGATAGTTTCAGCAACAATTTGAATATTCGCATGCTTATGGACGAGTACTCGTATGTTGCACCAATGTTGCGGCCAGTGGTCATGTTCGGACTGGGTAAGTGTAAGTCTGAAACTCATCGTTCAGTGTGTGCGAGCGGTGTGTGTGTGTGTGGGATATGCATTATACAATCTGCTCGATGGGCGATGATGGTCATGGATACAATAGATTATCTGGTGCCACAGTGAGGGGGGCAACACAAGTAAATCCTGCACCACAACAATATTTACTAATTTCGCAACAAAGCTAAAGAGTAACTATCAAAGCGACATTGTAAGCGATGAATAGAAATTGATTGGATGTTGGTCTTGCTTGGATATTGCTTGCTTATTAAGCGTGGAAGTGGTCGTTAAGGCGATAATGTCAAATCACTGTCAAAAACTCGAAAAAAACTTTAGGTTTTAAAAAGAAGGTTTGCTACGCAGTAGTCAAAATGTGTCGAAATCGACTTGTAAAAGACTCTTACAGTCTCGGAAACTCATTGAAATTGAGATCTATATCAAAATCAAGTGTGTTCGTCTATGTACGTTATAGAGAAACGAGGGTAAATCAATAAATCCGTGACTTTTCCAACTTCCCTTGCAGTTATGTGAAATGCTCCCATCAAGTACCATTTGTTAATAGACTACTGTCAACTTTTCAGAGAGTTCTGTCATTTAGTTTGTGTTCAACAGCTGTTTAAAACATACAACCTCGAGGATTTCGTGAAAAATAGAAAAAAAAATAGTTCCGAGTGCTCATTAAACATTATTTCTTGCGGCAAAAACCCGTCAATCAAACCAAGGCAAAGCTTGATAAATCTATGGGGACTCTGCACCATCGATTTTAATGGTAAAAAATGTGTAAATGACGATGAACGTTCTGGACGGTCAATTGAGGTCACCCGAAAATGTCAAAAAAATGCACGATATGTTGTTGGTCGATCGAAGAGTAAAAGTGCGAGATTGTTTAAGCCATACACATTTCATATGGCAGCGTGGTTTCGATTTTACAGATCAGTTGGGTTTAAGAAAGCTGTCTGCAAGATGACTGCCGCGTTTGCTCTCAACTGACCATAAACAAAATCGTGTGACAACTTCAAAGGATTGTTTTGAGTTGTTTAACTGCAACTCGAATGAGCTTTTGCGACATTTTGTAACTGTGGATGAAACATGGATCCATTACAACACTCCGGAGACCAAGCAGCAGTCTAAACAATGGGTTTCACCGGGTGAACCGGCTCCGAAGAAGGCCAAGGTGATTTTGTCAGCCAATAAGGCGATGTCAATAGTTTTTTTTTTGGATAGACTCGGGATAATCCACATCAATTACATTCAAAAGGGAAAAATAATAAACGGCGAATATTATTATGCCAATTTATTGAACCGATTTAGGGAGCATTAAAAAAAACGACACCATCTGGCCAAGAAAAAAGTTATTTTTCATCAAAATACAGCACGGGTGCACACGTGTGCAGTATCAGTGGCAAGATTGCATGAATTGGGTTGCAACTTGGTACCTCATCTGACATATTTTCCGGATTTAGGTCCCCAGTAACTATTTCCTATTTTCAAACCTAAAGAAATGGCTCGGAGGAAAGAAATTCACCTCCAACGATGAAATTATTGATCAAACAAATGCCTATTTTATGGACCTCAAAAAATCCTATCGTTTGGAAGGTATACAAAAATTGGAGAAACGTTGGACTAAGTGTATTGAGCTAAAAGGAGAATATGTTGATTTTTTTTTTTTGCAAAAATGTGTTTGTTTTATTTGAAAAGTCACGGAATTATTGATATGCTCTCGTAGCATATGACAATCGGCTGGTCTACAGTAGCATACTTTAAAAATTATCATATTCGATTAGGCTACTATTATTGGCGCTTCAACGCTTTTAAAAAAGGGGGCGTGGTACCGCTCCCGTTTCCCCCGAACGATATTTATTAATCTCTTATAGTAGGTATACCGATTCTGCTGTATTTAACTCTTATAGTTTATGAGCTTTGGGTATGTTCATTTTTGAATAAGTGGACTGTGCCACGCCACTTTTTGAAAATCGTTTCCGTTTTTAGTATGTCACAATCTCCTGACCCATAAATCGGAACAACTATTACCACCTGTAGTTTGACTACAAGCTTAAGAAGGATGGACGGACAGACGGCGTTTAATCAACTCAGCTGGTTATTCGAATAACTAAAGGTAAATGAAATTAAAGGTACCCATGTTGCCATGAGACAGGGTATAAAAAAGGCAAAGTTGCAGAACATTTTGGCCAATGTAGCCAAAAAACGGCCCGCATGGCCAGAACGTGCGAGCAATAGTCAATACCCAATTTAAAACAAATTGTGCTTTGTATTTAAGTATAGATTGTGGGCCGCGATGGAAGTGTGCGCGTCTATCAAACCAGTAAACCGAAATTTAAAACCGGTTAAGAACATATACCAATATTTCAGCGGCGGGTTTCCACCTCGTAAATGTCGGCGACTTAACGATTTAGAGATTAATCTCTAAGCCATGTAATAACTTCTCTATAAAATACACTAGCCGTCCGGTGTTAAAAAGTAGGTATTGATCAGTGAGTGTAAAAATTGTAAAGAACACAGCTCACTGATTTGAGAGTAGTTCCCCACAATCGTTAATGGCATCAAGTGGGAATTAAGTATTTTAATATACATAGATATATTTTGAAGTTTTGACCAAAATTAGGGTCGTACCCATGGTCAGAACGAGTTTTAGTAACAAACTAACTGTTAGGGGTGTATAAGGTTCAGCCGAACTTAACGTTTTCTTTTTATTTGAATTGGCTTTTTTGACATCCGGCATTTTAACCTGTGTAGTCATCTTCCTTAGGCAATTATTCTATCCCGATTTTTTTAATGTACCTTCTATAGTATAGACAAGCTTGATGTAGAGTCAGACTATCTGACACCGAGGTCGATCCAAGACAAACCCTTTAGGACGGATTTTCCAACGAGAGAAGACTGTGCATTTGACGCTGTAATATCAGAAAATGAAATCTCAATCTTCACGGATGGTTCGAAAATGGAAGTCGGTACGGGATCAGAGGTTTACTCGAAATATCTTAACCTATAAATAAAAAGAAATCTCAATCCTCACGGATGATTCGAAAACGGAAGCAGTTACGGGATCGGGGGTTTACGATGACTACCGGACAAATGCACGGTCTTTCTATATGTTGTGCATCCGGTTTCGTATAAGTGATTCAATGCATCCCTTCACATATTTTGATGTAATGTCATACAGTCCAGCGCCTTTATGGCTTTCATTCTGTCCACAAATATTCGAATATTTTACTCGGGTATGCTTAGTTCTAGAATCTTGTCTGCGGCTACATACGAGTATATATAGAAGTATATGTAGCCGAATATGCTGGTACTTAGCATACTTCCGTCAAATATCCGAAAAATATGTGGACAGCATGGAAGCCATAAAGGCGCTGGTCTTTATGACAGTGAAATTAAAATGTGTAAAAAGATGCATTGAATCAAGAATCCGGAGACCCGACATTACGCTGACATGGGTAACGGGCCACAGCGATGTACCGGGCAACGAGATAGCAGACAAGTGTGTCAGAATGGGCTCACCAGCAGAAGGCGAATCAACAACCCTAGACATGCACATCCCGCTCGTCGAACTGATGAAGGCTATCGTGGAAGTGGCGGTTTTGGAAGCAGGGTCTGGGTCTGAGTAAAACTCAATTCACAACTACAGAATAACTCGGTTTTTCTAACCGACAATACAAGGGCGGTTCGGAAACTTCTTAGCCTAGCACAAAAAGTGTTTTGAAAACTTCCATCTCTGCTATGAACACATGTTAAATTTTGTTTCGATCTAGCAACTCCTTCATATAGAAACAGGTGTTCACAAAAGACGCATCCGCGATTAGAAATGCGTGGTGTCATTAAATATTTACATAAAAAAGGTTTATCGGGACAAGAAATTCATAATGATATGGTGAATGTGTTAGGTGAAAGTGCTCCTTCATATGCAACAGTAAAAAATTGGGTTGCTGAATTTAAACGTGGTCGTACAAGCATTGAAGATGAACCACGTAGTGGACGTCCAAAAACAGCAACAACAACAGAAATTGTAGCCAAAGTGCATGCTATGGTTTTAAATGATCGACGAATAAAAGTGCGTGAAATAGCTAATATCATGAGCATCTCAAATGATCGAGTCCATTTAATTTTGCATGAAGAACTACAGATGAAAAAGCTTTCTGCAAGATGGGTGCCGCACTTGTTAACAGTCGACCAAAACGCATAAGAATGAACATTTCCAAGCTTGTTTGGATCGTTTTCAGCGAAATAAAATGGATTTTAAGCGTCGTTTCATAACTGTTGATGAGACATGGATCCACCACTATACTCCAGAGACAAAAGAACAATCCAAACAATGGACTGAAGCTGGAGGAAGTGCCCCAAGGAAGGCAAAAACAATTCAATCGGCTGGTAAGGTTATGGCAACGGTTTTTTGGGACTTCAAAAGTATTTTATTGATTGACTATCTGCAAAAGGGTAAAACAATAAATTCAGAGTACTATTGCAACCTTTTAGATCAATTAAATGTACAAATTCGAGAAAAACGTCCTGGCTTACAACACAAAAAAATAATTTTTCATCAAGACAACGCACCAGCGCACAAGAGTGTTTTAACAATGGCTAAAATCAACGAATTAAAGTACGAGTTGCTTGACCACCCACCTTATTCTCCTGATTTAGCTCCCTGTGCCTTTTACCTGTTCCCAAATCTAAAAAAAAATCCTTGCTGGCAAGCGTTTTACCTCAAATGAAGATGCAATTACAGTTGTAAACCACTATTTTGAAGACCTTGAGGAAAACTATTTTAATCAAGGGATAGAATTGCTAGATAAGCGTTGGACTAAGTGTATTGAAGTTTCAGGAGATTATATTGAAAAGTAAAAATATTTTTGAAAAACTAACTATTCTCTTTCATTGATAGGCTAAGAACTTTCCGAACCGCCCTCGTAGACCGAAGAAGAAGGGAATTGCCAAAACTAGGAAAATAATTGATGTCAACCCTCATTGAAGTCATCACGGGGCACTGAATAATCGGGACTTTGGCAGCGCGTATAGGCATCCCACGCAGTGACTTTTGTAGATGTTGTCAGGACGCAGAAGAAAAGGAGTCCGTGGAATATTTGCTATGTACATGCAAGGATCCTTAAGAATGGAAACTGTCCTACCTACTTTGATGACTTAAAAGACATAAAGGATGCACTTCTTAAATCACTCTTAAAATTTGTTGAATGGTTCCGAACTACTCGACCCAGTTGATAAACCTTAACGGATAGCAAAAAAAAACTGGTTAGCAGCAACACATATTTCTTATGAATATACACCCTTGTCTCCTTCCTATAACTCTTTTATATCCCGCTCTCTCACTCGTTCCCTACCTTTCATCCAGATTCCACAATGGGCCTTTTTAGGCATCCAAGAGAACTTGCCTTTGCTCCTTGGCCATTTACCCTTTCAGACTAACCTTACCTATCCTTCTATGGGTGACGGGATATGCTATATAGAAAATGTTTCTTAAAAGGATATTACTAACAGGTGATCAATTTAGAGGTATTTTTTTCAAAATAAAAATTACGTACAAAAATTCAAATCAAGTGTGAATCTTCATTGTTCATTTGAAAGTTCATTTTATGGCATTTATTTTTTGAGTTCAACTACGACTTAGGGTGTCCATCCTGAGGGCCCAATTAAGGATGACTTGTGGTTTTTACGGTGTTAGTCTTTCCATGATGAAATGGCAAACAATATTGAAAAAGAAAAAAAAATAAAGTGTAACACAACTCACGAGCAATCTGTGAAAAAATCCCATTGAAAAAATAAAGGGTGATTTTTTTAGACGTGGTTTCAATCCGGCCACACTTTTTGCGGAGTTAATGTTTTTGGCAGCTGTCACTTGATTTATGCTCAATTTGGTTTGCCATTTCATAGAATAGTACTCCGGAACAACGTTTGCAAATCGTGGTGAATTGGCCCAAAACGAGATGGCCACCGCTCACTTTTGGTTTAGTGAAAATCCGTAAGCCATTGTTGAGACGCCGTTACATCCTCAAAAAGTCACTGTTTGGTGTGTTCCATGGGCAGAGGGAATCAATCGTCCATATTTTTTCAAAAATTAAGACGGCCAAGTTACAGTCTATGGGGAACGCTATAAAGTTATGATTAATGACTTTTTCGTGCCTAAATTGGAGAATGTCCAACAGACGGCGTTTCACGCCATACAGCCGACGAAACAATCAATTTATTGTAAGCGCAATATCTCGCGTCGTGGGCCTGTGGCGTGGCCTCCAAGATCGCGAGATTTAACACCATTGGACTATTTTTGGGGGGGCTATATGAAGTTGCTTGTCTACGCAGATTAGCCCGACACGATTGACGCCTTGAAAGGGAATATTCAGCGCGTTATTGCTGGCATGCCGTCCCAAATGCTGCAAAAAGTGCTCGAAAATTGGGCCTCTCTTTTGGAATTTTTTTGCGGCGGCGGCCACTTGCCCGGAATCATTTTTAAAACATAATGACAAACCACTATCTTTATAATAAAGCCAAATTCTTGGCCATAACATTAAATTATATGCGTTTTATTTCTTCTTGAAAACCACACGTCTGAAAAAAACACCCTTCACCCCTAGAGTGATCACCCTATATTATTAGGAAATGTTTTGCATTTTAGCGAATTCCGGTAGTTCAGCAAAACAAAATTTGTCCAGTTCCTTAAAGTAACAAAAGACACATCCACAGATCCATCTCAAAACATAGAATTTCAGTTCGCTTGAAATGACTTGTACCGACCGGACTTGTAATGTTATCGTCCTTACATCTGCCGGCCACCATCGGAAAACTTAGACACACACGAGTGGAGCACAAAGTTCAACCACTTATGCAGGCAGGGAGACCTGTAAATATCCAATGCAATGCAATGGAATACTCCGAACAAGAAACGCTGTCGTTGGTGTTGGGTGCCGGTTTCTTATGCCATCATCGCACAGCAGAGCTGCATGATGACCATCATGCTGGTGGTGTCCAGCTTCCAACGACATTCTCTTATTGCATAATGCACCAGACGCGGCACAACAGCCCAAGTTCATTGTGCGTGGAAGTCATTTGGGTTATTTGCTGGAAGGGGCCCCGGTAAAGGGGTGCTGCACAAATATTGCAAATGTTTTGCATTGTCCGTCCGTGCCCAAGCAATTTCATCTCTTCCTCAAAACACATCCGGATTAACAGTCGACACATGCTACGTGCTGTTGCTGCTGCTGCTGCCGCTGGTTGGTGGTGGTCGTGGTGGTAATGGCGATGGTCTTGCTATGGATGTGTGACCATTGTGGTCACGGAGTAGTTTCTTTGTTTTTAGGGTTACTTGGGTTTCATTCCACGCTTGATATGCCACAATCACAACAGCCACGAGGGGAGGAGACGGACGACTTGATGAGTTGGGATTTATGCATGTGCACTTGCGAAGCGTCACTGCCAATTGCTTTGGATATTTTAAATTTCGTAATTGTGGACTTGTGTTAATTTCATAATCGCTTGGCAGATTGTGTAAATCCCATGATTGTCGTTCATTGACGATAATTCCGGTTATACGAGGGCGGAATGAAATCTAGTTGCATGTCTGCTGTAGCGTATTTCTTGGGCAATAAAGAGTACATCGGCTATTTATTCATTGAAATGGGTGCTACAATAATTTGTGGGCTATTTATTCATAGACACAATTTCCCGAACTATAAAGCTATCCGAAACTGGTGCGCTTCGCTACCCCTAAACATGCTTCTACAGAAATATATTGAAGTAGTATATTTGGTAAAATTGGTAAAATTTGTTCCATCTAGCTAAAGTAACATTATTTTCTAACTTGGTAATTTCCCAACATACGATTGTATTTTCTTAGGTTTAGAACATTAAATTTGAAATATATTTTTTTAAAGTATAATAATATAAGTTCGTGGGAAAAATTGGGCGGTGCCACGCCCTACTTTAAATCGTACAAATATACTTTAGCATTTCCTGATACACAGTAGCATATAGAGTAAATTTCAAGACTATTTGCCAATAAATAAATATTTAAGTGGTTCCACGCCCCTCTGAAAAACGCATCCGTGTATACTCTATGACAAATTGTTTGCCCACACTAGCATACTCTGCAAATCGACGATCTGCCTGTTATTATGGCTATTACAAAGCTTAAAACGTATCTCTTTACACACTGATAGTATTTCTACCGAACCTGATGTTCCTAACTCTTATATTTTATGAGCTTTGTATGTGTCATGTTTTTAATATGTGGATCTCGTGGTCCACATTAGCTTACTATTTAAATTTGAAGACGACTGGAGTTTTAATTATGACGTTACTGAGCTTTTTAAAAGGGGTTGTAGCACCGCTTACTTTTCCCCGAACATATTTCGTTACTTACTTATGGTATTTGTACCGAATATGATGTCCCTAACTCTTATAGTTTATGAGTTTTCGGTGTTGTACATATTATATATGTGGGCGATGCTAGGCCTCCTTATAAAAGCGTAACAGGTCCACAGTAGCATACTGTTGAAATTTCAAGACGATCAGTCTACAATTATAGGCGCTACAAAGGAGCGTCCATGTCACCGCCCATTTTCCGCGCTGACTTTTTTTTGGTTACATACCAACAGCTTATACGAGTATACTTAACCTGATACATGTAGCTCTTACAGTTCTTGAGTTAAGATGATTATAAATATTTAGGGGTGTGGGCGCGACAGCCCCAACTTGAGAAAACAACAATCAAAGTAGCCCATTTTAACCTCCTGTCATACATCTCTATTCTGTGAAAATTTACAAAAGATCGATTCAGTAGTTTTAGCTCCTATTAACAACAAGCAAACACCTATAAATTCAATTTTATATAAAGGGTGTTTTTTATAGACGTGTGGTTTTGAATCTGGTCACACTTCTTTCGGAGTTGGTCTTTTCGACAGCTGTCACTTGATTTATGCTCAGTTTGGTTTGCCATTTAATATGAAGAGAATTACTCCGGAACTACGTTTGCAAATCGCGGTGAATGGGCCCAAAACGCCACCGATCCTGATTTTGTTCAGCGATGAAGCTCGCTTTCGGTTGAATGGGTTCGTTAATAACCAAAATGGTCGCATTTGGAGTAATGCACATTCACAAGCCATTATTGGGACGACGTTACATTCCCAAAAAGTATCTGTTTTGTATACTCTATGGGCAGAAGGAATCATTGGTACATATCTTTTCAAAAATTAAGCCGGCCATAAAGATTCAGTTTCGACCTTTGGTTCCAACAAGACGGCGCTACATGCCATACAGTCAACGACACAATCAGTTTATTGAAGGAAACTTCTGGTGAGCGCATTATCTCGCGTTGTGGTCATGTGGCGTGGCCTCCAAGACTTGCGATTGATTTATCACCGCTGGACTATTCTTTGTGGGGTTATGTAAAGTCGCTTGCCTACGCATCTAAGCCCCACACGATTGACGTCTTAGAAGATAATATTCGGCGCGTTATTGTTGACACACAGCCGGAATGCTGCAAAAAGTGGTCAAAAGTTAGGCCTGTCGGCTGGAATTTATTCGAGCCAGCCGTGGAGGCCACTTGCCCGAAATCAATTTTAAAACATAATGCAAAACCCTTATCTTTATAATAATGCTAAAATCTTGGACGTAACATTAAATTATACGAGGGCTGCTAAATATATTTCTGGTCTAATAATGAAAATGCGAATATTTATCATCAAAAATAGTTTTATTGTTCATCAAAGTATTCTCCAGCATGATTTATTATACACTTTTGCATGCGCTCAAACCAATTGTCGAAGCACTTTTTCCACGCCGATTGAGACACCTCCAAAACATGATTTTTGAACGACTTCTGGCGACGAAAATCGTTGACCACGCATTTCTTTTATGTGCGGGAATAAAAAGAAGTCAAGTCAGGGCTGTACGTTGGATGACCCATCAATTCGACGTTTTGGCCGGTCAAAAAGGAGTTGGTTTAAGCCAATGTGTGAGAGCTCGCATTGTAATGGTGCACAATGATTTGTCTTCTCTTGCTCGTTTTTCGAATTACTACGAAGACTTCAGGCAAACAAATTGTGGTGTACCACTCAGAATTGACCGTCCTACGTTGCTCAAGCGGAACAGTCGCCACATGACCAGGCCACCATTTGCTTCGAAGTGCTTCTTCCACGAACAATTTTCGTTGGATTTGGCTCGTCTTCGAAGACCCACAAGGTCGATTGCTGTTTTGTTTCGGACTCATACGCATAGATCCATGATTCGTCATCTGTGACGATCTTATAAACGTCTCTTGAAGCACCGCGATCGCATTTTTTTAAAATTTCTTTGCACCAATCGACACAAGCTTATTTTGAGCGATTGTCAAAATGTGCGGGATCCAACGAGAACAAACCTTTTTTACGGCCAGGTATTCATGCAAGATCGAATGTATGCTGGTGGAAGAAATACCCAAAGGTGCCTCTATCTCACGGTATGTCACATGACGATCTTGCATTATCAGTTCACGCCCAGCATCAATGTTCTCTGGCATAACGGCCGTTTTTGGTCGACCTTCACGACCTTCGTCTTTGAGCGAGCGTCGGCCACGATTGAATTCATTAATCCAGTTTTTCACAGTGCTATAGGATGGTGCTTCATCGCCATACAAAGATTTAAGTTCATCGATGCACTCTTGTCGTGATAATCCACGTCGAATGTTGTGAAAAATGATCGCACGAAAATGTTCACGAGTTAATTCCATTTGTTTGCCAAATTGATTTTTTCAAGTCACTATAAGCAAACGTCAAATGTTCTGAGTTCGTTTATGCTAAAAAATGTCAAACTTTCCAATGGAAATGCAAGATATTAACACTAAGTAGGCCAGAAATATATATAGCAATCCTCGTATAGGGTGGCTGATGAAAGCCACTACGAAAAACAAATTTAATAACCTTTTTTTCTTTTTCATGAATCCGGTTATTTTTTTTTTATTTTACACATTGATTTTTAGATTTAACAAACTGGGACTCTCAAACAAGAATTTGGATTGTCCACCGCTATCGCGCCCTGGAGTCCGTAGTTTTTGTTCAAAGAGAGTATAGGCGCACTATCCAGAATTACGCCGAATATTCCAACTCTGTGTGGTTTCAGCCAGATGGTGCAACTCCTCACATAGCCCGGCCTGTTATGGCAGAACTGCGACGATAATTTAACAATAATCTGATATCCAGAAACTCTACAATCCGTTGGCCCCCATAGGTTGCCTGACCTTACTGCACCTGAGTTTTTCTTGTGGGGTTATTGCAAACAGGAAGTCTACAAAGCAAAACCAACAAATTTGAATAAACTAAAACCATTCGAGAAACAATTGCGGCTATCCTGTCTCAACTCTCCAAGCAGTATTGCACAACTTTTTGGAAAAAAAGACGAGCAGGGGAGGGATATTTAAATTCCAATATTTTTTAAACTAATTATGCTATATTTAGTAAAATAGAATGAGCTTTAACATGAAAATGCTTTAACATGAAAATGAATTCCATACACTGAAAAAAAAGAAATTTGAGTTTCTTAATGTTGCAATATTTATCAGCCACCCTGTATATAGATAGATAATGGAATATGGATTCCAGAACAAGAGACTATTAAAATAAAAGGCGGACGTAGACAACAATTTTTTAGCCTGAACTATTGGATGGCCAGAAAAACCAACTAAAAACAGGCTGTTTGGCCCGTTGATACCATGGGTCAGGTCTAAATGAACCCAGATTTAAAAATTGTCATAATTGGATTTAGGAGAACAATATTTGAGAACGGCCCACCCTAAAGTGTACTGATCAACGAATACTCACCGGCTGATTCAGATCGCTTCGTATTAAGATATTGCTCCATGTTCAGCCAATTTTTGTGTTTTTTATTCTAGGATCCACATACTGCTTCCAATCTTGACGAAATTTGCACAAGTCAGTTTTATGGACCAAGGACCGAAGTTATGGAAATCGAAGGATGCCGATTGAGATTTATATACAGCTCCCACACATACTCATATTTTCATCCGATTTTATGTTTTAAGCTCATGACATTCTTAATCAAAATTTTGAGATAGCCCCAGTACAAGGTCTCTCTATTTTACATACAAGCACTCTAGAACATCTGCATTAATTTCGATTTGAATGTATATGTGACAGCGCGTAGAGGAAGGGACCTTTTTCTCTTTTTTTTTTGATGTGGACAACATCTGAGCATCGAATGAGACCGATCCCATGCCCCAAAAGTGTTCCCTCCCAGAGATATGCGCGTTTTATGAAAGTGAAGTCGACGATTCTAAGCGCAAATAGTAAGGGACCTAATCTTTAAAATGGCTCTCCTGAACAAAACTGGTTTTAACCTTAGGTCCCATTCTATTTTGCGCGTCACATATAGGTACCAACCAAGTATCTTAGAAATTTTATTACAAAGCGAAAAATAAAATTATCTTCGCAATTTGGCTGCATTTAGGTGACGGACTCTAAGGGCCAAATTTTCCGCCCATTTAGACATAAACATAAAGGCACAATACATTTTTCTCACAAATTCGATATATGATGAGATTAGTTTAGAAATCTGGGTTTAGTTAGATCCTGCCCAAAGGGGTCCAAAAACCTATTCAGCTGGCATTTCGAATTATCTAGAAGTGGAGGATTTAATATAGTCGACCACGTCCGACTTTAGCTTTTTTACTAGTCGTATTTTCGGCTTTGTGAGAAGAGACCATTTGCTGACCATTGCATGAGGACTTTATCCAAAACTGGCCCCATATTGTGCAAATTGGTGCAGGATTGGTTGTAGGTCTATCGTACCATACTATGCCAAATTGGATCAAAAGTAATAACACACATATTAAATTCGTTTTCGATCAATAGAATGGTTTTTCGACCTTAAACTGAAAATTTGGCGACGAACCCAGCATCCATCTTCTTGAACTGAGGTTGCCAGAGTTCGGATCCTACAATACCGTTGCCTAGGAGTAACCGTTGCCTAGGAGTCTAGGTCTGTGACACGTCTTAGCCATAGGCTCTTAGATACTAAGCCATAGCTTAGCTCTATTCTTTTATATTGTATTAAAATTGAACGGCCGATCAAAAATTACAAATCTTTGCTTACTTTTTGTTAATTTCCCCCACTGTTCGTTGCGATATACTTTTAAATGCTATTTTATTAGCATCTAAAATCCATTAAAAATATGAAATTGTACTTATTAAATTGAGATTTCACGGGCGAATTATATTTTATAGCCATGTACAAGATTCATTATCGTCAATTTCTAAATCAATTAAGCCACATTCACGTGTCCGACCTTTCGTTGAGATTGCGGGCGAAACTTTGTTTGGTTCGTACCCTACAGTTTGAAATACCGGCATTGGCTGTCTTTAATGAACACAAATTTTAAAAAAAAAATTGCAACATTTGAAAAGATATAAAGTTATGATATATTTTGTGAAAATTCCAATATTTTTTTCTAAATAAATTTTTTTTAGTGATACCCTAATACTCGTACTGGATGTTTTATCAAATTATTTAAAAATATGTTATTCTTAGGTTATAGTCAAATTTGAGACCATGTTTCTTTTGCACAATTTGTTCAAAGAGAAACCCAAAATTTTTTCAAAAGGCAGTCCGATACATGTAAAAAAATTATATGTGACGCGCAAAATAGAAAGGGACCTAAGGTTAAAAACCAGTTTTGTTCAGGAGAGCCATTTAAAAGATTAGGTCCCTTTTTATTTACGCTTAGAATCGTCGACTTCACTTTCATAAAACGCGCATATCTTTGGGAGGGAACACTTTTGGGGAATGGGATCGGCCTCATTCGATGCTCAGATGTTGTCCACATCAAAAAAAAAGTGAAAAGTTGATGAAAAGTTTTGTTCAGGAGAGCCATTTTAAAGATTAGGTCCCTTTCAATTTGCACTTAGAATCGTCGACTTCACTTTCATAAAACGCGCATACGTCTGGGAGGGAACACTTTTGGGGCATGGGATCGGCCTCATTCGATGCTCAGATGTTGTCCACATCAAAAATGAAAACAAAAAATGAAAATTGATTATTTTTTTACCCTTAGGTACCTTTCTATATGCGCTGTCTTATATGTTATTTTGACAATGACAGCACTTTTGCGTTCAAAATCTTGACAGCATGCAGTATGATATCTTCATTGAACGAAATTAATCGCTAAACTCTTCAACAACGTTGGGAAATAATGTTAATTTATTTTTAAAGCCAATGCTATGCAGTCCAAACGTTTGTTTGCGTTTAATTAAAATAAGTTGTGGCCAAAATTAGGCAACCAGCGCGTTAAGCAAATCTGAGCAATACGTTTGTGAGAAAGACATGCTAGTTCTCCCCGTCTTCGTACGGTACCGAGACTGGTCGACTGCGTCCTGAAAGATAGTCTCGTCTTCGATCTCAACAACGCAGTATTTTATGTACCATCCTGAGGGGTATTTGGCACAAAGACCTCGCATTTTTCGCTTACAAGGTGCAATTGACGTAGGAATCGAAGGCAATCGACACGTTCCGTTTCGTTGTCGCTTCTCGGATGAACCTAAGATCATCATTTTTTCATTTTTATCTCGGTGACTATGTCAGCAAGCAAAATTTTCGCCTGTGGGGATCGGAAAACCCGCATGGAATCGTATAGAAGGCAATATATTCTCAGAGATGGAAAGTTTTGTGGGAATTTTGGAGCACTACCATCATTGGATCGTTTTTCTTGGAAAATCCTGCTGGAAATAATATTTCAGTTAACGAAGAGTGGTATAAAGGCGTTTTGGACCGGTAAGTTGGCCGCCTAGATCGTCTGATATCACACCTTAAGACATAGGGAAAGGGACCTAAGGGTAAAAAAATCAGTTTTCATTTTTTTTCTTTTTTTGATGTGGACAACATCTGAGCATCGAATGAGACCGATCCCATGCCCCAAAAGTGTTCCCTTCCAGAGATATGCGCGTTTTATGAAAGTGAAGTCGACGATTCTAAGCGCAAATAGAAAGGGACCTATCTTTAAAATGGCTCTCCCGAACAAAACTGGTTTTTAACCTTAGGTCCTCTTATATTTTTTGCGCGTCACATATGCTATGCTGACAAACCTGCTACAATACGCGTGTGATTGACGCCATATCGGTCAAAATGCTCGAACGAGTCATCTGAAATTGGACCCTCAGAATGGACACCCTGAGGCGTAGTTGTGGCCAACAGTTGAAGAAAAATATATTCAAAAAATAAATAGCATAAAATGTCCTTTCGAATAAACAATAAAGATTCCACACTTGATTAGAATTTTTTATTTTAAAAAATACCTCTAGATTGATCACCCAATAAATATCACTACCTCTTATTTAGAAGTCAGAGGAAAAGGGCACCTGTAAGTCGGTTCTCATCTCTAAACATCATTTAAATAATAATTAAACATTTTTTTATATCAATTTTGGTTATAAATACGAATTATAAAAGTTTGCGAACGGTTTACACATGAATTCAACTGGAACATTTTAAATTTGTCAAATAATCGACTTTTCATTCATTATTTAAGCCAAAGTAACGTCGAATATACAACTATGAAGTACGGTTGCCCTAAACTATGGATTCTGCTGAATATTATCCTAATCCTGCCCGCTCCAAGCCTAATGAAAACGTCATATAAACTCACCAACGTCAAGTGTGACGATCATGACATCAGTTTTTCACATTTCGACAAGTGTAAATTAAATGTCATACGACGTGGCGTGATATCGCTCGATATTACGGTGGCCCTGTATCGCACTCCGGTTACAAATTCATCGGTAGTGTAGCAAATGGCCTTACAAGCGAGGGGTCCTCATTAATTCATTTATTTATATTTCAGATCAATTTCGCTTTGTACAAACGTGCCAGTGGCTATCGACCGTTTTTATACAACTACTCGCAAGATTTGTGTGCTTTCTTTGCCAATCGTCGGAAATTTCCAGTTTTACAAGTGATATTTTCCGTATTTATGAAGCACTCGAATTTGAACCAGACCTGTCCGTATACGGTAAGTCTATGCGGTAACAGCGACAAGATAAATTAAATAAATTTTTTTTTTGGAAATTTGCAGGAAGACATTGTTGTTAAGAATCTCGTCCTGGAGGAGGATATGTTTCGACTCCTCCCTTTGCCTAGTGGAGAATATTTGTTCAAGATGAAGATGTTCGCCTACAATGATTTGAAAGCAACAGTTCAAGTGTTTTTTACCTGCACGGAATGAATAGGATTTTAGTTGTGCATTTGTCAAGCTCCATCAGTTCTTTTATTTTTTGTTATATTTTTTCCCTGATCCGTTCTAAATAGTAAAAATACCTTTATTTCTCTGAAGAATGTACAGAATAATAAAACCACAAAAAACCTGGTGTATTTGATTTTCTTGATTTAAAGAACAAATCGGGAACGTTGCTAAAATCCCTAAGCTATGCTCTTTATAATACTAAAACTATCAGCTGAGAGCCAGACTTACAGATTCATGTCCTTCTGTTAAAGTTAAAGGCATTTTCAAGTGAAAACCTTGAAAAGAAATAAGGGACAGCCTAATTTGTAAAAGGAATATTAAACAACCCAGTGGGAAGAGGAAGTGCCCAGCGGGAGGAGGAAGAACCCAGCAAGAGCCTTCTTGGGATGCTCGGAGGAGGATATGACTTACAAATTCATGTCCTTCTGTTAAATTTAAAGGCATTTTCAAGTGGAAACCAAAAAAAAAAACAAATGAGAGACAGACGAATTTGTAAATGAAATATTTTACAGCCCAGCGTACTACCTTAATTTCAAATTAACACAGGGTTTTATTGCAGAGCAAGACCTTCGACAATCCTTTCTATTGGAAGGCCCTCCCAAAATGGTCTTCCACAATGCATATGAAAAATATTAAAAAATATTTTGCTTACAGAGAAATTCATTTTAAATTAATTTATTTCAGTTTTTTATTTTTTGATGTGCTTGAACTGTAATTCGATTTTCACTTTTTGTTCAATGTGCCTGTACTGGAGTTCGAAATGTGCCTCCACTGGAGTTGGAAACTACGAGCTTCTGGTTGCTTCTCTGATATGCTACGTATTTGCCTGTCGAATCAAATTGTGTGTCAAACGGCTTATAAAGGGTTGTCCAACCATAATGCACGATGTTAATTGTGAGTCACACCTTAACGTCAAGTTTTTTTTTCCAACTTTATTTGACATTTCTCTGTTTCAATGTTTGACAAATGCAAGCATGGAGAAGTACACAATTAAGCAGCGCTTTAAACTTTTTGAAGCCTTTTACGAAAATATGCGTTCAAATTCAAAGGCATTTCGTGCACTTCGTGATATTTTGGTCAGCCTAATCGACCAAATGTGTCCACAATCGGAAGAATTGTTTAAATTTAAGCCAACCATTTTTGCGTGAAATGTGAAAACTCCTGAGCACGCTCGTCCAGTTCGTACAGCTATTGTTCTGCCTTCAGGCGATACATCTTCGAAATAAGGTCGGTCAAGTAGTAACCGTGAATGGTGTTCGCTATAGCCAGATGATAACGGACTTTTTTTGGCCAGAAATTGAGGATATGGACCTGCACGAATTGTGGCTCCAACAGGACGGTGCCACTCGCCACACAGCCAACGAAACAATGACTCTTTTGCGCAAAAAATTCCAAATTCCACGTCGTGGCGATGTTAATTTGCCTCCACGATCATGTGATTTGACACCGTCGGAATTTTTTCTTTGGGAATATTTAAAGGAAAAAGTGTACATCAATATGGCAAGAACAATTCAAGAGCTAATAAATGAGATAATTCAGCCCATTAACGCTATTAAACCTCCACTACGTCTCAGTCATTGAAAATATAGACCATCGGATAGAGGTACGCCACCGAAGCCGTGACGAGCATTTGGCCTACATTTTGTTTCACACATAATTGTCATGGACCCTTCTAGCATAATAAAAAAAATATTAAGATAATTTAATAAAAACTTAATTTTTATTTACTATTTACATCGTGCGTTTTAGTTGGACCACCCATTATATTTTCTCTGTCCATCCCTGTGGCGAACACCTTCCGTGCTGCCTTCATTCGCCAGGTGTGGTAGCATGCCTTTTACAAGCAGGGAGTCAGGAATGTTTATTGGAACTCTCTCATTTAAAATATAAAGGCAATCTTGCAGGCCTTCTCCAAGAATGCACCAACGAATAAGTAGCAGATTTATAACAAGGCCCTCTAGCAGTTGATCTAAGAGAAGCGACATGATAATGTTTGGGGGGTTAATGTTTCATTTGCCAAGAAAGGCCTTCTTTAATGCCAAATTTTAAAAGGCATAAACGATTGTAGATTGAATCTAAAAAGAAACTTTCTAAAAGGTGTTTTTATGAGAAGGGCTTGACAACTTTTCCGCTGGGAAGTAGACAAATCGTAAGTTCGGCCGGGCCGAATGGCGTTGTAAGGGGTTTTCCAATCTTTATGTCAACGCACCCTTTAACATTTTTAACGATCTATCAGTGTCAAAACCTTAGTCGAAGTCAACATTTTCATCGTGGTAAAGTTCACTTACGAGCAACGTTTGGAAATCATTAAAAATTACTACCGAAATTCGGAGTCTGTGGTCGCGACTTTAAGAGCGCTTATTTATGGACTCCGAAAATGTCTCCAATTTCTTTGAGTCGTAAAATTAAGACTCCAGATAAGATCTAACTGTGGATTTCTTAGGCTCAAGCTGGAAGCATATGTGAGCTGGACTTGTTTTTGAAACTCCATTTAAAATGTTATTTTCCTTCAATAACATTATCGATTCTACAATTGTGGCTTAATAAACCTATTTTTTTAATTTTAGTCATAACTTTGGAACGGTAGCACCACTGGGCTCCGTTTAGGTAATTTTGTAAAGGTAAGAGGTATTGCTATCTTAAGAGAGAGAAAATCCGGTTCAGAACTTACCCTAGTACCCTCAGACTTCTAATTCAAACCGCTGCCATTTCGCCCCTTTTCATTTTCGGGCATGGTCCTAGATGGACATATTTTCATGAAATGAGCCAAGAAATACCCTTCTGAAATTTCTCTAGTCGTAAATGAATCACCCTGTATAATGAAATAACCTAAAAAAATGCACAAAACTCTTAAAAACTCAAGTGTAATACAAATTTTGCATTATTTGAATGCAAAGTCCAAGTACTGACCCAGCTCTATTACTTATATATGTGATCAATTATAAAATGTAAATAAATTAATAGTAATTTTCTATTTTTTTTTTTAGCAGTATGTGTTCCTTGTAAGAGAAACCCGTTTTAGCCGGTTTCTTGCAAAAATAAATAATTTAAACCAGTTTCTTAAAAAGGGCATTTTCGGTTAAACAGAAAAACGAATTCGAAAAAGGGCATTTAATTTATCACCCTAGTAAATTCACTCAATCGGAGCAATGCGATATGTGTGCGAAATGTGGAGCGTTTAATAATTTTTCCTTTTATTTTTTACATTCGCATAAGAACAACGTAACCAATTGCATGGGAGTTTCTTACGTTTTCTTTCTGTTTAATACTCATTGTCGTCGTATATGGACAAATCCAACAGATTTGTTAACAGATTGTACGACATGATCACGATGAAAGCGTGTGCGTATAGCGCCAGGTGTATTTTTTGTTTTTTGGTAAGTAGACTGACGTTTTAAAAGTAGTTTGACAGTATATTTCACACACAACAACTTGAATTTTGATTCTGGCTGTTAGTACACACTCTGTCGCAAGGTGGATTTCCCATCGGGTGTTCTTATATGGGTTCACATGAACAGCGAACGTACCAATTGTGAAGGTATGGTTCGTTGTACCCTACATGAAGTTACCACACACATTATATTTACAGATTTTAAGCAACGAACTAAGAGGAGTAATTACTTTAGAATTCAAAAGAGGCACTCATATCGAACTTGTTTAAAAAGGGTATTAACTCAAAAATATTATATGTTCCCTAGAAGCAAACTAGCTGTTTGCTTGCATACTTGAAGACCATATTTTCCGATTTTGGGCCCCTTCGGTTCAAGTGTCCGACCGAAATCTTTGGCAAAGCTTTAAAATAAATCCATATTTAGATTCGTAGCAGAATATGATATTATTTCAGTACCCATATGTAAATATTGCACGCGGAGAAAAGATATGGTTACTATATGGTCACGGCAACAATAGTATGTTCTCTGCAATAAAAGCATGGTCGTCGCAACCATAGTATTGTTTTTTTAATTTTATTTTGACAAAAGTATGTTTGCGGCAAAACTAATATTGTTGAAATGTAACAATAGTATTGTTGCAAAATTTAAAAATGGAAACATGGTTGTAGCAACAATATAAATATGGTTGGTGCGACAAAAGTATTGTTTTTTGGTAATCATACCAGCAAGATCGAACTTTTTTTAATTTGACAATGTTATTTTTGCGAATCTTACGCAATAATAATACTTTTATATGTAAATTAATTTTTAAAATAAACTACTTTCGATTAGTATAACTGATATAATTTTAATAAGTAAATTGTATCTACTGTTAAAAAGCCACTCCTATTATTAAGAGTTTAATGTATTTTGACATTATTTACTTTATAAAAATCTCTATTGTTGAACAGTAACTTAACCCAATCCTTACAGAGAATTCTGGAGATCAAAGTATGGTTGTGTGTGAATCATACTATGGTCGTGAGGCTTATACTTTGGTTGTATGTTAAACATACTATGGTTGTGAGAATCATAGTATGGTTGTGGGGATTATAGTATGGTTGAGTGGGAATAATAATATGGTTGTGGGGACCATAGTATGGTTGTACGTGAATAATAATATTGTTGTGAAGACCATAATATTGTTGTGGGGATTATAGTATGGTTGTGTGTGAACCATACTATTGTTGTAATGATCATAGTATTGTTGTGCCATAACCATATACCGAACAATAGTATGATCCTCTTCGAATATTGTCACTCCAACCATACTTTTTTTCTGCGTGTGACAAGTCATGTCCCGTTCTGACCAAACACGATGTATATTGGGCCACACTAGACTAAAAGTCTAGCAACTATAACCTTTTTTGTGGTATTAAGCAGCGTCGCCTACTGTTCCGAAGAAAAAATCGCTACGGATGAAATGTGCAAAAAGCCGCTACAAATACATATACACATCGACTTGTTCCTCTGCCCTATTGGGCAATTGGTTTGTCGGCCAAGAATTTTAGCCGAAATGAGCCACAAAAGTCTGCGACTCAAACAGTTAAAAAAGGCAGAAATCTGCCGGTCGGCTTCGTTCTCTGCTGCTCAAAATGTCTTTGTAAGCGAACTACCAGTTGCATATATGTACGTACAAGCAGAGAAAAAACATGGTACTACATGGTCACGGCAATAATAGTATGTTCGCCGCAATAAAAGTATGTTCGTCGCAACCATAGCATTGTTAACTGAATTTATTTTTGACAATAGTATAATTGCTGCAATATTAATATTGTTGAAATGTAACAATTGTATTATTGCCAAATTTAAAAATGAAAATATGGTTATAGCAACAATATAAATATGGTTGGTGCGACAAAAATATTGTGTTTTGCGTTTTATGTTAACAATGATATGATTACGGCAATCATACTGTACGATTGTAATTTTTCTTCATTTAAATATGCTTCTTAGAACAAATGTTATTGGTACGGATCTAATGCAATAATAGTACTTTTTTTTACCGAAATTGAAAATTTTTAAACAAGCTGCTTTAGCTTTGTTTAACTGAAATATTTTTAACAAAAACGCTTACGTTTATTTAAACTTAGTTTTTCTACTTTGAAATAAATCACTCCTATTATTTTAAATTTAATGTATTTTTGAATAAGTTTCATAATTCAAATCTATTGTTGACAACTTCAACCAATTCTAATAAATAATAATGGGGATCAAATCTATTGTCGACAACATAAACAAATTCTAATAAATTATATTGGGGATCATAGTATAATTGTGTGTGATCATACTATGGTTGTAGGGATCATAACATGGTTGCGTGTGAATCATACAATGGTTGTTAGGATCATACTATGGTTGTATGTGAAACATACTATGGTTGTGAGGATCATACTATGGTTGTGGTGATTATAGTATGGTTGAGTGTGAATCATACTATGGTTGTGGGGATCATAGTATGGTTATGTGTGAATCATACTATTGTTGTGAGGATCATAGTATGGTTGTATTTGAATCATACTATTGTTGTGAAGATCATAATATTGTTGTACCACAACCATATACCCAACAATAGTGTTATCCTCTTTGAATATTGTCACCACAACCATACTTTTTTTCTGCGTGTATTAGATCAAACTGTAGGTATTCGGCAGTTTTGCGCCAAGGACGAGACCTTTAAAAATTGGTCCAAATTGAACCTTGTTCTAATATAATAAGAGAACGACTATGCAAGTCTAGAAGCCTCACGCAGTGAATAAATAGTTGGAAATTGATTGGAACTACAATGACTCGCAAAAGAGGAATTTCGGTTGCAATCACCAAATGTTTATAATCGTAGTGGATATTCGGTTCGAGGTACTACATGTTAATAAATATGATCATCTGTACTCACAACTTATTGATCGGCCATACAAATAAAATACGAAAAAGGTATTTAGTTGCCTCAACTGGACACTGTGGCAACACTGTTGGTTGCAAGTCTTGAAAACGACTGAAGCAAACTGGATACTTCTCTCTGCGGGTTTGTTCATAATTGCTACGAGAATGTTTAAGAAAAAAAATTGGGTTGTGAGCAGAGGAGGTCTGTAGTTGGTTTATGTGTAGTTTGCATGAAATCGGCCAAGTGGGCGTCGAACCTCCCGCACAAATCACAAATAAAAAAAATCCATTATTTCTGCCCCTGTTACCGGTAGTTGAGCAATAATTGGTATGACGGTTTCGGGCACCTAGCATTCTTCTTCAAAATATCAATCTACCACGAGTTTTTAACGTAACCAGACTTTTAGTAAATAAAATAATTCGATTGTTACTAATTTTTAACCAATTTTTTTTCAGTAAAAATCATCCACTGACTAAAATTGTAATTATTTTTGTTGAACAAGTGTAGTGTGCGGATTAGATCCAAAATGTTTCGATGTTCCGAAAACTTGGTATGTTGCACCGAAACTACAATTCCAATCACTGAAAATAATAGATCACCAACTAACATTCGCTTGTACTCATGGATTACTCGAGATGCATGTAATCTTAATCACTTGTTTAGCAAAAAGTTCGGTTTTGGCAACAAATCTGTTCTCTGTGTGCACATATGAAACCCGATATCGCTACAATTTAGCATAGAACGTGATAAGCGAACCAACTAAGATAATAAATAAAAGTCCATGCAAATGCCTTTTATTTATTATCTTATCCGATTTAAAGTTCTGTCAAAGCTTCAAATCAACTTCAATTTTTCGTCCTTTAACCAGAAAAAAACTCGTGTAAAATTGGACCATATCGGTCCGTGTTTTCCTACAGCCTCTATACAAAAGTCCGTTCCGAGTTTAGACTTAGCAGTTCCAAAAGGTTCATGTTAAATCCGATTTTAATCAAAGTTTCCCTTAATGAGCTTTATAAGATCGCAAATTACTTATAAGTATTAAAATTATGTTTAAAATTTCCGCATAAATAGGTCGCTCCGGATTTGAGGTACTGACGAGCATAGTGCCAAAGTTTCCAAATTGCAATCTTGTTCGGCTTCATGCTGCATTGCGGGTAAGCTGAAACTAATTCAATTAATATTCGACTATATCGATCCTTTAAGACCTTTATCTGGCAGAAATTTGGCATAGTGCGTTATAAGCGACTTCTAACCAACCCTAGAGCAATCAATCATCTTGTTCAAATTGCATACAGCGGTAGAGGTGGCAAGTCTTCAATGTGCCAGCATAAGTAAGAGGGTCCTTATTGATTGTAGACTTTTTAACTTGTTTCCATACTAGAATATTAAGGGGGAATTCGTAAGCCCACATGTTGAATGCACTAAATGCCCCCATTAAGTTTTGACATTTCTGTTATGGACACATTTGACCTAAATCTTGTTGCATTCAAAATTAGAGATGGTTCCCATGTGTCATTTAAGAATTTAAGTACATATGTGACGCGCAAACTAGAAAGGGACCAAAGGTTAAAAACCAGTTTTGTTCAGGAGAGCCATTTTAAAGATAAGGTCCCTTTCTATTTGCGCTTAGAATCGTCATCTTAACTTTCATAAAACGCGAATATCTCTGGGAGGGAACACTTTTGGGACATGGGATCGGTCTCATTCGATGCTCAGATGTTGCTCACATCAAAAGAATAGTGAAAAGTTGATGGAAAGTTTTGTTCAGGAGAGCCATTTTAAAGATAATGTCCCTTTCTATTTGCGCTTAGAATTGTCGACTTCACTTTCATAAAACGCGCATATTTCTGGGAGGGAACACTTTTGGGGTATGGGATCGGTCTCATTCGATGTTCAGATGTTGTCCACACGAAATAAAAAAATTGATTTTTTTACCCTTAGGTCCCTTTCTCTATGCGCTGTCACATATTTTCTTGATACAGATATTTTGAGCCGCCGTGATATGATAGTGAGTGTGTAAGACCATCATACAAGTAAACCGGGATGTAATTCCGAGTAAGAACATCTATAAAAACTTCGGTGCGGCTTTCACGTCGTAAATGCCGGCTATTTTACGAGTATGAGCATATTTCTAAGCCATGTAAAATCGTCTTTATAAAATGCATTAGTCGTTCTGAGCCGGCGTTAAACAGTAGGTTCCGGTCTGGGAGTATAAGAAACATATAGTGCATAGCTTACTGATTTGAGAGAAGTTTCCCCTTGTCCCATAAAGGGATGTTATGGGAAGGTAAAAATTATGATTGGGGTAACAATATTCGAAGATCGTCTTGCTATTGTTGGGTATAAGGTTGTGGCAAAACAGTATTATGATCCTTATAACAATAGTATGATTCAGACACAATCATACCAAGATCCCCACAACAATATGATGATTCACACGTAACCATACTATGATTCTCACAACCATATCTTATCTCTGCGTGTATATATTGCAATTTTACGCAGCGCACCACGCTGTCGACCTCTATCCATTGCCACATCACTTTTTTAAGCCACACCGTCGGCACCTCATTCGTTGCCTTTCGTTTTTCTTTTACACATCATCCTTTTGCTTGTTTCGATGCCATTCATGGTTACAGGTACGTGTATTATCGTATACGTACGAGTCTGTTCAGGGTGAACAGGTAAATATGGCAAGAAATTCTTGTAAATGCAACAAATGCCACAACCATCCAGCAGCAAGAACCGACAACAATCCCCAAGAGTCCGTCATCCACAAACGCTGCTCACATACGGGAGGGTGAACAGACGGGTGCAACAGCCACATTACCACACAACCACCAGCACACATGGATTTGGCCACGACTCAGAGTGATTTAGTCGATGGACACGTAACCTGGTAGTAAATTAAGAACATAAGCAGCAGGTAGTTCGAAAGACCCACTCCGGCATCAAAGGCGAGTATGTTGGTATCTTTGGAGGAGAATGTGTCTGCATGGTACGTTAGTTTTTTGGGAGCACCAACATTTGGACAGATGGGTGTGACACTGTTTAATCAGCTTAACAAATATGCCATGAAATTGTGAACAGATTTATTTCTTCTTTTTCCATTTTTGAGATCGCTGCCTTTTTCTTGGCTGTTTTACGCATTCACCTTCTTCGGTGTAGTTTATTGTGGGAAAACTGGATTAGTTCAAATTCCATTTCGGTTTGTTTTAAATTTATCAGCAACAGGAGTGGGATTATCCTTAGAACAATGTTTTTGCCATCTTGTTTTTGAGTTATTGTCTTTTGAGAATTTCATGGAATCTGATCAGATACAGGTGAAGAATTTAAAGCTACACTTAACACTTGTAATCGATATTGCAGGGTCATCTTAAAATAATTGTTAAACTAGGCCTGTTTATTAGGCTTTGAACTGTTGGCAAAAAAAGCATTAAGTGGACAATTCGCAAGTTCGACAATACTTAAAACTGCTCTTAGAAGATTAAATTTGTGACACATAATCGGATTCCTAGCCACGACCCTTCTGGAATTTCCCACGCATGTGACACTATTTCAGAACAGATAAGAATTTGTCCTAAAATTGTGAACTCCATTATATTTTTATAGCGGCTTTATACACGCGTAAAAAAGAGTGGATGACACGCCTCATTTTGGTACCTCCAGTGCACCATTCAGCCCACTTTTTATTCGCATAATAATCTTTAAACTATTGATACGATTCTGCGGAAAATATTAATTAGCAAATAGAATATAAATATAGATAGACTAGCTGACGAAAATTTGGAGCCTTAGCCACGCCCCTTCTTGTAACTTTCCACACACGCGGTACTATTTAAGGTTAGATTTATGAGTGTTCAACTCGAAGACCTCAACTATGCTGATGACATTTGCCAGCTCGCACATCAACACCTCGAAGTTCGAAATAAACAATATCGAGCTTGAAGCCATTCTTTCCTTCACATGCTTGGGCAGCATCATATCCTCAATATGTGGCTCACAAGAGGAAACAACATTTGGAAGGCGAACCAGGCTTTTGGTGTGGAAATCTCCCCATAACCACTTGAAACCCAAACGCCGTCCGTTTACAAGATAAACTAATTAATCTGTTTACCCAAAATAACGATGAGTACTTTGCGAACGATTTGCAGGCGCTATATGTGTTTATACACAGATCCCTGTGAAAGCTAGTGAGAAAATTCCGGCCGAACGGGTTCTTAAACATTAAATTATAGACAAGATAAGGTGAAGCTCCAATCCGTGTCCTAATACCAGTGAGGTAATGAAAGCGAATCGGCCCTAACCTAAGGAGATTAATAACGTAGCAAAAATAGCAATACCGTGAAATCCCCAAGGCAGCAGGAGAAGGCGTAGATCTGCTTATACCTGTATTAGAGGAATAGAAGTAAAATTTGGCTAAATGGGCGCGACTTGGCCGGAGTTGAAACTGAATACGCAAGATGGGCTAAACTAGAAGAACATTGTCGTGGTCCTTTGTTCCACTCCGGAACCATAGGAATATATACACACACAGAAAAAAACAGTTGTAAATCGGACCGAATTTTCGGTTAGATAAACATACTTTCTGTTGCAATTACCAACATTTTATGGTATTGATGATTCAACCTACCATAACATGACAGCTACAACAATATTACGATTATTATAGCCAATTAGTCGGTTATACCAACCGATTTCAGTAAAACTATTACTTACTACAACAGGTGGTTATGACAACCAACCAACTATAATTATAATATACGAGTAATATATAATTATTTTGTTGTTACAAATAAATTATTTGTAGTAAGCAAACCGCTTTTAGTTCGCTGTGACAAATATGCAACAAAATTTCGAGTTTTCTCGGGTGATGAACGATTTCTTCTAGAAATGAAAGACTGAGATGATTATAGTAAATTTTCAAAGGGACGGCCCTAGTAGGTCCGAGTTATTTTTTATGGTTCAAGAAAAGTTTTTTGCTATGCCATATGAAATAAGTTTTAGTGTAAAATATTCCTTTTGTTTTACGGAATTTTCTTGCTAAGATGTCTTATTTGAAATTAAAAAAATGTTTTTCAATTAATTTCAGTTGGGGTGGTATTTTTTTTAATGAAATTGTACAAATTAATCTCGAAGAACAGCTAATTTTACGCTTTGTACCGGTGAGTTGGCCACCTAGATCGTGTGATACCACACCTTTAGTTTTTATTTTCGTTGGGGCTACGTAAAATCCAAAGTCTATGCTGAAAAATCAGCTACGATTCAGGGTTTGGAAGTCAATACGAGGAGCCCACATGAACTCAAAAACTATTCTTTAGAAACTGAGCACCCAGTTTTAACAGGACGGTGCCACTTGCCATACACCTGCTCAAACAATGGATCTATTGAGAGGCCATTTCGAAAAGCAGCTACTTTCACGTTTTGGACAGGTTGGCCGCCTAGATCGAGTGATATCACACCTTTAGACATTTTTCTTTGGGGTTACGTAAAATCCAAAGTCTATGCTAAAAAATCAGCTACGATTCAGGGTTTGGAAGCCAACATTATGAGTGTCATTAACGCCATACCGGTCGAATTGCCCGAACGATTCATCCAAAATTAAAGCCTCAGAATGGAAACCCTGAGGCGTAGTAGCGGCCAACATTTGAAGAAAATTTTATTAAAAAAATTAATAGCCTAAAATGACCTTTCGAATGATCAATATAGATTCCACACTTGATTTGAATCTTTTTGTACTTTGAAAAAAATACCTCTGGATTGAGCAATTAAATAAATAAATTTTTATTTTTTCGGTCAGATAACCGAACCATCAGTTGGTTAACAAATTCTCGTGGTAATGAAAACCGGATTCAAGGAGTTCATCTACTGAAAATTGCCGCGTACCCAATCAACATTAGGTTGTAGCAATAGATTACATACTTATATCTAGTATGTGCAACCACCAACATTCGTTCGCTCAAAATTATGTTGTGGCCACAAATCTGCGCTCTATGTGTATATGTGACAGCGCATGGAGAAAGCCACCTAAGGGTAGAAAAATCAATTTTCACTTTTTTTTTTGATGTGGACAACATCTGAGTCCCATGCCCCAAAAGTGTTCTCTCCCAGAGATATGAGCGTTTTAAGAAAGTAAAGTCGACGATTCTACACCAAAGATACACGTAATTAAATCTTTAAAATGACTCTCCTGAACAAAACTGGTTTTTACCCTTAGGTCCATTTATATTTTGCGCGTCACATATACTTATACAGGGTGTCTGCCGGGAAGGTATACTACTTTATTTTGCCGCTATTTTGGTAAACATTAGTCTTGACAGTTCATATTTGGCAGTCGTGAAGTAAAGACGTGGCAAATTTATAATGGAAAAATATTCGATAAGCCAACAAAACGCACTATTTATCGTGTAGAGAATGATTTCGTAGAAAGAGGGTCTGAGGCTGATAGGCCCAAGCATAAACCATAACGTACTGCAAGATCGGCTGAAAACATTACTGCTGCTCAAGAAAGTGTTCAAAACAATCCATCAACCTCATTCGACGCCGTGTTCAGGAGCTTGGTCTTCAAAGAACCACTTTGGCCACAATTTTGCACAAGGATTTGCATTTGTTTCCATTTAAGATTCAGGTGACACAAGAGCTTCCGTACACCATTTACGCCGCCGTACATATGCCAATAGAATGTTACAGCTCGCCCATGGCAACCCCGATTTTCAGGAAAAAACCATAATGAGTGACCAGGCACATTTTCATTTGACTGGATATGTGAAGAAACAGAATCTGGGAAATAGAAAACTCTAAAATCTGGGCAATGGAAAACCTCCTAATTATTCATCAGTCACCTTTGCGTAAATTAAAAGTGACAGTCTGGGGTGAAATTTTGTTAGGAGGGTCCTTACTTCTATGAAAATAAAAACGGCGTAACGGTAACTGTCAATGGGGAGCGATATCGTGATATGATTGAAAACTTTTTAACGCCAGAACTGCATGATTTGGACTTGACTAACATGTGGTATCAACAAGGCGGTGCCACATCGCATACAGCCAGGATTACAAAGGAGACCTCTGCGAGACCTCTTTCCACAACAAGATATTTCAAGAAATGGTGATGTTGATTGGCCTCCGCGGTCGCCTGATTTGACTGCTCCGGACTTCTTTTTGTGGGGTTATCTGAAAAGCAAGGTTTATGCAAACAAACCAGAAACGCTTGAGCAACTCAAACAAAATATTGGTGATGAAATTATTGAAATACCGCGTGAAATGTGTGAGAATGTAAAGAAAAATGGGCTCAAAAGTGCTCGCATTTGTAAGGCTAACAGAGGCGGTCATTTATCTGATGTTGTATTCCATACATAATTGCCGACATTAAATAAAACATTTTTGCCATTTTGTTAAAAAATTGTCTTCTATTTAAATATAGAAGCAAGAGGTCTTGAGCCGGTTTAATCCCTGTTCAATGTGTAAAAGCAAGAGACCGAAATAAAACAAACGAGCTAAACATTAAATAAAACATTTATCAATACCCGTACATAAAGGGTGTCCCAAGAAGAACGCAATTTTTAAATCTGGCAACATTCGAAGTGTCATTGTTTGACATTTGAACAATTGTTATTGTTTGTTAGTAGAAGGTACGAGGTTAGTAAAAATGGAGCGCTACACGAATGAACAACGCATTCTCATTGTGAAATTGTTTTACCAAAATGGTGAAAGTTTTGCGGCTACAGTTCGCAAATTGCGATCAATTTGGGGTCACAATAATGCTCCAAAAGAGTCAACTGTAAAGAGATTAATGGATAAATTTGCCGAAACTGGGTCTGTTAGTGATGTAAAGACAACAACGCGCCATCGACCAGGTCGATCGACCGAAAATGTCGCAGCTGTACGTGATGATGTCGCTCAAACTCCATCCACCTCAATTCGACACCGAGCTCAGCAAATTGGTGTCTCCAAATCCACTTTGCAGCGAATTTTGACGAAAGATTTGCATCTTCATGCATACAAAATTCAATTGACTCAGGAACTGAAGCCAGCTGACCATGGACAGCGAAGGGAGTTCGTTAATTGGGTATTGGAGAGACAACATGAAAATGCTGATTTTGCCGATAAAATCATCTTCAGTGACGAGGCCCATTTTCATCTTGATGGCTTCGTCAATAGGCAGAATTGTCGCATTTGGGGTGCGGAAAATCCTCGAGTGATTCACGAGAAGCAAATGCATCCTCAACGTGTCACTGTGTGGTGTGGTTTTAGGGCTGGAGGAATTATTGGACCTTTTTTTATGAAAATGAGGCAGGTCAAGCGCAAACAGTCAATGGTGTTTGGTATCGTGAAATGATAACCAGTTTTTTCTTGCCTAGAATTGAAGAAATGAATGTGGAGGGCATGTGGTTCCAACAAGACGGCGCCACATGTCATACAGCCAGAGAAACAATTCAATTGCTGCATCAGTCATTTCCCGGTCGTGTTATTTCGCATTTTGGAGATCAGAATTGGCCGTCTAGATCGTGCGATTTAACACCATTAGATTTTTTTCTTTGGGGTTTTTTGAAGTCGATGGTTTACGCGAATAAGCCGACGACGACTCAAGCCTTAAAAGACGAAATTGGACGCTGCATTAATGAAATACCGCAGCATTCATGCAAAACGGTCATTGAAGATTTCATTTAAAGATCGCGTGCATGCCAGCAAAGCCGCGGCGGCCATCTGCACGATATATTGTTCCATGCATAACCTCATTCTGTCTACTTTACGATATAATAAAGTTTCACGACTTTTTCTTAAATATCTGTGTTTTATTTAAAATTTTAAAATTGCGCTCTTCTTAGGACACCCTTTATAACTCTCTTTCATTTCATCAAAAATTATAAACACCTTCTCGATGGACACCCTGTATATGTTTATGAAGAACTGACATAATCAAA
Organism: Hydrotaea diabolus; assembly: GCA_963513945.1. Classification (NCBI taxonomy): domain Eukaryota; kingdom Metazoa; phylum Arthropoda; class Insecta; order Diptera; family Muscidae; genus Hydrotaea; species Hydrotaea diabolus. The sequence goes on along the minus strand of OY740718.1, from coordinate 85,772,314 downwards.
TTAAAAGGGGTATATTTTATAAATTTCCCTAAGATGTTGCGCCAACGTTCGTGGGATTCTATTACGGTCATCTTAAATATTATATTCAAACTATTACGGCAGTGTTTGGTATACTCGTAGTCGGAGCTTTCAATACTAGCTTGTCCTAACTGGTTCAGTGGCAAGAGATCGATTGGCTTAACATGAGCAACCTGCTTTTAATATACAGAGAATATCGCACACTTTTCCTATTTTTCACAAATTCCATCGAACTTAATGTGACGATTATCAATCAGAGTCACAAACAATTGGCATTAAAAAAATTATCATAAATCAAAATTCCGATTGCATATTTATCTGATGTTTACATATTGACACAGAATCAGCCATTCCAGCCATATTCCAACCAATTCACGTCTGTGATGTTTGCACACACCAAGAAAAACATGTGAATGATTACAGATTTAACAAAATGAACAAACAACAAACATACGTACATAACGTACATATATCACAGATATATACATACCTGCTATTTATTTATCATACATACACATAAACATTCATCACCGGAGCCAAAAACATCATCAGCAGCACCAGAGAACTGGCGATGTAATCATCGCTACGATGGGAAAACATCCATTCGATCCATTCACACTGAGCTACTGCCAAAACACACGTTTAAGAGTTCAGGCCCGCCAGCCAGGCCAAACTTTCATACCATTCATTCAGTCATTCCGTCCACGGCCTATGTAGGGGCTGGCTGCTTGGCCTGTGTCTCTGAGTATCATCGACCGGCATTAGTGAGCGAGCGAGTGAGTGCCCCGGTGAACGAGCGTACGAACAGAGGGCAGAGCAAATTGCTTTGGGCTACGAATGTCTGAAAAGCCACAGGGGTTAAACTGCCAACAATTACCTGTACTCTTGTGATAAGAGAATACAGGCTGCTACGAGTATGTCGCTGCTTTAGCTCCGCATGTTAACGTCGTTAAATAAAGAGGGAAAAAGAGATTTTCTTCATGTCGGCTTTTGTGATGAAACCCATGGACTTCGTACATACTTACATATGTTTTCTGAAGCGTGAGATATTTTTTTTGTTTTTTTTTTTTGTGTTAGCCTTGTTTTCAACTTCTTGTTCGCCGAAATTTGCCAGCTGAGAGCACTGGAAAGTGACACACACATCGACTCAAGCGTTTAGGGCACAGTGGATCGAAATTAAAAGCAAATCAGTAAGTAACTGGTAAACTCAATTATCGCACTGAGGAACACGTGGAAACTTCCCTTCTAGAGGTAACTTTTGGTCGTCTTGGCTTGTTAAAGCCACCGTTATACTTTATGTGTGTCCAAAGGTCATAGATCGGGGTCCCTCATAGAAAATAATAAACTGGATTAACGCCTGTTCCCTTTATTAGAAATACTAAGTAGGGACATAAATACTGTTACAACATTGAACACACCCATTTCAATAGTAGAACTGAACGTACCCCGTTAATGCCATATGGGTTTTGAAAGCTAACCTCAATAGAGTTAGTCTGTAACGGGATATTAAAATTGTTTCAACTTTCATCAAGGAGTGGCCAGATAATGAGAACCGTATCGCTGTAATAGCGCTTTTCAAATGTGAAATGAAAAAGCGATATTTTCAAAATGCTCCTAGCCGCATGTTCGTCTACCGATGCATAAAACTGTTTGAGGAGACTGGAGATGTAAAAGACCGCCACCGGTCGGGCCGCCCACGCTCTGTTCGAACATCGCATGTCACCAAAGCCGTTAAATCAATAATTCACAGAAATCCGCTCCGAAAACAGAAAATCATGGCCCGTGAGATGAATATCACGCAAAAGTGCATAAGTCGAATCATTAAAAAAGACTTGGGACTTGGGGCTTTCAAACGATGTACCGGATATTTATTGACTGCAGCTTTAAAAAAAAATAGGATTGAAAAATGCAAACGTCTTTTGGTGAAGCACGCTGATAACTTGCACAGAAAAATTTTGTTCACCGATGAAAAAATTGTTACCGTTCAGGAAAAATTTAACAAGCAGGTCATCTAAGGAAGCATCTGAACTGATCCCAACGGTGGAAAAGGGGTCATCACCCAGCTTTAGTCATGGTTTGGTGGGGTGTCTCTTACGATGGGGTCACTGACCTGCATTTCTGCGAACAAGGAGTCAAAACATCGGCCAAAGTTTACCAAGAAACCGTTTTGGAAGCTGTTATGTTTTTTTTTCTCTATTTTGCTTTATCATAGACCTACATTTGTGCAATTTCTTTCGTCACATGAATCCGACCCCCATCACAATCTTTCGTTTTTTATGCAATTCAATATTAACCATAATTAAATTAAAATGGGTAAAGGGAAATCTTAATCTGACAATGAAAAGTTGAAAATTAAAATTTATAAATAATCCGGGCCTTCAATCCGTAAAATCCTGATAAAATCGGAAGAAGCCGAAATGTCGCGTTTTTGAGAAATGAGTCAAGCTATGACAAGAAGATGAAAGGACGTAGAAAAAGTATGCTTTTGCCTGCTGATAAGCGAGCAAATTCGCACGATTCATCAGCGCAAATTAAGGCTTCAACTACAGGTAAAGCGAGTGTAAGAACGGTCCAACGCGTTATTTATAAAGCTTAGCATTTAAAGCGTCTAAAATTAAAGAAAAACCACCCCTTAACGATGACCGCAAAAAATACGCTAAGGGTTTTGCCTCAGTCACATGACCTGGAATAAGGAGTGGCATCGCGTCGTTTTCTCAGACGAAACAAAATTAATTTCGAGTCGCCGGATGGATTTAACTATTGTTTTCATTAACTTCGCAAAGAGGGCAATTATCTGTGCGATTCAGAAGTGGGTGGAGTCATGGTGTAGGGGCCATATTCTATTACGGCACCGTAATGAACGCAACATGCTATAATGGCGTACTTCAGCAGGCATTCCCTAACTTCAACAATCTATTCGGAGACTTGCAATGGATATTTCTGCACGATAATGCGCACTGCCCGAGTGTTTAAAATGTCAAGTATCTTGACTGACCTCCCTATTCGCCAGGTCTGAACATTATAGAAAATGTTTTGGGTCGGCTCGTCCGAAAAGTTTATGCTTCTAGCAAGCAGTACAGCAACACAGAGGAACTCATTGAAACACTTACGAGTAATGTAGACTGGTCCACGATTTCGCTTGACTACTTTAAAACATTATTTGATGCAATTCCCAGTAGACTTTACGAAGATATTATTAACAAGAGAGATAAGTTATAAAAAAAAACATCGTGGCGGTCCTATTCATATAGCGCGAAGTGTACCCACTTATTTAGTTTTATTATCCTCCACCACTCTGTGGAACAGGATGTTAAGAGTTTGTAACTACCAAAACCGTTTCGGTTGGCGCAAAATCACCATTATAAGACCTCTAGCAACGAATGTGCTGTAATTATGTTCTGCGGCTATACACTTAAAGGCAGGTAATTTCGCATTAAACGAGAACTGGCGGCAGAAGAGTTTTCCACCGAGCACACTAAAAATCCATCACACTGTGCTGTAATTATGTTCTGCGGCTTTACACTTTAAGGCAGGTAATTTCGCATTAAACGAGAACTGGCGGCAGAAGAGTTTTCCACCGAGCACACTAAAAATCCATCACACTGCATAAATATTGAAACACATACTCGTACAAGCACACACTGGATCAGTGCATGAATTTTATAAATTTTGATGTTGTTTTGATGTTCATTTAATATCATTGCAATATCGGATAAAAAGTTAAGATTATTTACGAAATTTTTAATTGAGTGGTGACAAAATTCAAATGCCAATTTATTCGTTTCTATTTTTCTGTAGATATATTTAAGCGGATTCTTACAAATGCGAAAGTGCATTTCAAATCTAGAAAACCGATTTTTCCACACAATTTTTTTTTTTGGGAGTGGAAATTTATTCTCTCGGTCAATGGGAATTTCCAACATTTCTAATATTGGACAAAAGGGCGTGTCTCCGCCCATACAACCCTGAACTTTAAAAGGCTATATCACGTGAACTAATACCGATATGACGATAGTAGTTGGCAAAAATATAATGTTGGTATGAAAATAAACTTACCCTGATAGATAAAAGTCCGGTAACACGCCCCTTGAAAAATTGTTCATACTGGGCCGTACTTCTTGGCGAAAGGGTTATAAAATTGAGCACATCCGAAATTTATGTGTCTACTTGTTATCGTTGTCCATATCCGGTGATCGTTGGATAGTTTTATTCCAATACTATTATTTCTGTTTCATTTAATACATAAAGAATAAATATCTTATGCAATCTCAATAAATCATAAAGTACAAACTCACCAGATTTTCTTTTCAACGTTAGCCTGAAATGGAAAAAAAAAATGAAAAATGTTAAAATTAATGAAAATTAACAATTTTAAGGAATATTTTAATGCAGATCTTAGTACTTATATTAGTACGTTCTAATATAATTGGCCAATAGAATTGTATAAATCAAATATGTTATTGGAAAGTTAATTTTTAATAGACTTTTAATACTGGTCCACGAATGCAGTCAGCTAGAGCTGACATATTTTGGGAATAACTTTCAATTGTATCAATCTTTTAAGGCTTTCTACTATATATGTATGCAGTACGACGTCGCTACGAACAACTTCAATCGTGTCTGAGATCAATTTCTATGTTATTTATGGGTCTCTAAAAGCGCACTTTACTAAGTTTTTAGCCGAATCGAGTGTAAAATATGGCGTATAAATTGGCAGGGCTTCAAATTGGGAGTGACCTTTCTATTGTGGCTATGGAAAAAGATGGACCGATAATGTCTAAATTCTTAATCGGCTATAGTTTGGTGGTAGTAACGTACCTTGAGAAATTTTAGCAAGGTCGGATTTAATTTTTGGCGTCTAAAATAGCAGGACTTCAGTTCAGGGTGCTACAAAAAAGTAATAAAAATATTCCAATTTTACCAAGGTTGTATATAACCCTCCGATTATGCACTTCCAAGATTTGAGGAAGAATATAGCGTGTAGAGTGGCAGGACTTCCTACTAAAATAGAGAAATTTATCCCAACTTAAACCAGGATGAATGATTTGACGCTCACATACTGAGCCGAATTAGAGCAAGATCGAATTGGATTTGTCTTTCAGAGAGAAATTACCTCGAATCTGGTAGGACCTTTGTGGGGGCTGTTTGAAATTATGGCCCAATGAGTTTTAATTTTCATCAGAGAAAGAGAGAGCAAAATTAATGCAGAATAGTATGGAATATGAAGCTTTTTAAGCTGCAACTTCTGTAGTCCGAAGAGAATCTATTATTATATCAAAACATGTACCTATATGGAACAATTTCAATAGGGTGCTTTAATGGCCTCAAACTAAGCAATGTGAAAGGTTTCGTCGTAAGCGACTAATATTTACGACCTGTACTTTGATTACAATTATAGATAGATAGACGATCGAACATCGCTCAATAAAATCATAGTTATTCTGAATGGAAGGATATCATAAAGGTATGGGGTTCTGGGTGAGCAGAAACCCCTGGAACTATTATTCTAGCTTGCTCAGTTAGGAACTGAGCTTCGCGGAGTTTTACGGGGGCTGTGTTTGTTTAAACACCTAAATTTAAGGTTTATGCGTAGCGTGGAAATGCGATTCAACCTGCATATCCTTAAATTGGTAACGGCCAGGGAACCTACGCTTAGAAGCCATGACAAACGGCAACACGATGAGATTTATTTGTCTTTTTTATGCCAATGCGAAATCAGAATGCAGTGCTAGGGGCTTTTATTGTGTTTACTTTGTTCGGTGGAACACTCTATTACAGTCTGCTTCTCGGTTAGTTAGAATCAGCCTGCAAATAAGTATATGTGAGAAAGGGACCTAAGGGTAAAAATATCAATTTTCACCTTTTTTTGAAGTGGACAACATCTGAGCATCGAATGAGACCGATCCCATGCCCCAAAGTGTTCCCTCCCAGAGATATGCGCGTTTTATGAAAGTGATGGTACACCAAAGATACACGTTTTTAAATCTTAAAATGGCTCTCCTGAACAAAAATGATTTTTACCCTTAGGTCCCTTTCTATTTTGCGCGTCACATATAGATATTGATCATGGTTTAATCACGTTCGTTGTTGCTTGGAGAGTAAGGATGGTGAAATGGTGTTTACTGAAACTGCAGTCACCCCTGAATTGGAACTAAGTCCTTCGACTGCCTTTTGAATAACTTCCTGATTTCATTGAAAGAAATGTTCAAAAGAAACAAGGTCTCAATCTGATAATTATAAATAATTTACTTAATATAAATCTACATTACTGAAAAACAACATAACCCAATCCTTTGCTTTGCCGCCATTTTGTTAAACATTAGTCTTGACAGTTTATATTTGGCAGTCGTGAAGTAGAGACGTGGAAAAATGGTGGAAAACAAAATGCACTATTTATCGTGTAGTAAATGATTTCGCAGAAAGAGGGTCTGTAGCTGATAGGCCCAAGCATGGACCACAACGTACTGCAAGATCATATTACTGCATTACTGCTGCTCAAGAAAGTGTTCAAAACTATCCATCAATCTCAATTCGACGCCGTGCTGACTGAATGACACCCTGTAGTATACCTTCCCGGCGGACACTCTGTATATAATTTTGAAGGTCATAGTATAGTTGAGAGGATCATACTATGGTTGTTGGGATCATAACATGGTTGACTGTGAATCATATAAATCATAAGGATCATATTATGGTTGTTTGTGAAATATACAATGGTTTGGGGATTATAGTATGGTTGAGTGTGAATCATAATATGGCTGTGGGGATCATAGTATGGTTGTGAGTGAATCATACTATTATTGTAAGGGTCATATAGCACAAGCATATTCCAACACGAACACTTTTTTTGCGTGTAAATGGGCAAAAGCCGGTCCAGGAAAAAAGTTTTTCTTTAAAGGACTAAAGGTAACTCGGTAAAAGGCACACCTGTCTTAGTATTTGCTTAATAAATCATAATTTTTTGTGGGCAGAGAATGCTATAAATTGGTACTGTTAGTTGGGAAGCATTTATATTCAAAAAAAAAATAGTTGCTGGACGTTATTGCTCATTTGGCTCAAAGAACGTTCCGCATAATCAAAACGTCAATGTGGACTGATGGGCACTGAAATTAAAGCAAATTTTGTTGCAAATATGGATTTATTTGTAAATTGTCTTTTTTACGGTTATAATAGCTTTGTCAAGTTGAAGGTATAGGTATATATAGTTCGGCCTTGGCTTTGGAACTTTACGTCGTTTTTACTTGTTTACATCTACAAACATTATTCTGGCTTTGAAGACACAAAATGATTGTCTATTTACGTTATGGCTATAACCCACTGTGCGACGATTGTCTTTCGGTGAAATGTTTTCCTTTAGCGCGAATTTCAGTAATTTCCGGTGTTTAGAAAGTTAAATGCTGCCATACGTACCGCATTCATACATTTAGAGCACTGCAATGTGGTATGAATGGCACGACGAACACTTATGATTGGGGTGTTATATTTTATGGTAATTAGCTGAAATTGTGAAGATTTCAGGGAGTTTTTCCACCACCACCACGACTTCCCAGCTAGAGCCGTGAAACACGTCCCTCCCTCTCGAGCAGCGAGTGTGGTTTGCGGTAATGCCTGTCAAGGAAACTGGCTGTTAAACAATCCTCTGTGCGCTTTAACACACTAGATTTAGTGTGGAGTTCCACATCATTTGCTCGGAATGTAATGCCTTTCAGATATTCGTTGGTGTTGGTTTTGAAAACAAAACTTGGGGAATATTTCCACCCTGATTAGCACAAGATTTTGTTGTGAAGGTTTGTCAGATGGAATACTCGTAAATCAAATTAAAAAATGTATTTGGGGAAACAAAGTTTATCACTTTATTGGTGATTTAAGCAAGTGGCAAACTTTATATTGAATTTTGTTATTTAATTAGGAAATGTCTAGGCTGGCTGACAATTCGCTGCTCATACTTCCTCGGGCATTTCTGTCAGCAGAGATGGCTCTATGTATAGATTTGGAAGAATATACTGAATATTTTGCAGCATTATATGCTCTCATTGATACCCCTGTCTTGTGACATTGTAAAGGTTTTATAATCAAACTAAATACCATCAGTTTTCTTGTAAAGGTCCGAAGTAACATCCATAAGAACACCATTCATACCATATCCGAATATTCAGTCTTGGTTGATCAATGGTTGGGACGACAAACTTAAACAAAATTGTGACTACTTGTAACGGACAAGAGATGAATGGACACTAAAACTCTGTCTAAGAAGAAGGTCGATCTCAGTCTTCAATGATGGTTCCACAACGTCGTTTGAAAGTCCCAAGTCATTTTTAATTATTCGACTCGTGGACTTTTGCGTGATATTCATCTCACGGACCACGATTTTCTGTTTTCGGAGCGGATTTCTGTGAATTCTTGATTTAACGGCTTTGAAGACACGCGGTGTTCGAACAGAGCATGGGCGGCCAGACCGGTGGCGGTGTTTTACACCTCCTGTCTCCTCAAACAGTTTTATGCATCGGTAGACGAACATGCGGCTAATCCCTAGTGGCCGGAGCGTTTTGAAAATATCGCTTTTTTCATTTTACACTTGAAAAGCGATATTACAGCGATACGGTTCTCATTATCTGACCACTCCATGAGTTGAAACAATTTTAAAATCCTGTTACCGACTAACGCTATTGAGGCTAGCTTTTAAAACCCATGTTCAGTATGTTCCGTTCTACTATTGAAATGGGTGTGTTCAATGTTGTAACTGTGTTTATGACCCTACTAGGTAATATGAATGTTACTTTATTAAAATAGCAATAAAATGCCGAAAAAACTATGCTAGTGAAATTTTTTTAATTGAAAAAAAATTTAATTTGTTTCTTTTAATTTGTTTTTTACATTCATTTATTTCATTTTATCTTTAATCTGCAAAGGAGGTGTAGCTTGCAACTTTTATTTATTCAATTCCAATATAAAGTTCAAACACGCTTACACAGAGAGAGAGAGAGAGAGAGAGAGAGAGAGAGAGAGAAACTGATGGAAATGGTTGGAACTACAAATCTTCAGTTACAATAGAAGAATTTCAGTTGCAATCACCAAATGTTTATTATCGTAATGGCTTTTCGGTTCAAAATACCACAAGATGATCATCGTATTATACTCACAACTAATTGATCGGTCATACCAATGAAATGCGTAAAAGGTAGTGTAGTTTTGTCATTTGTCAAAATGTTGTTGTTGTAACCAATTATTAGAAATGATTACATTCAATATTAGGTGTTATTAAAATAAAATAATTCGACTTAAGGCCAAACGATAAGTCAACTTTTCTCAGTACAAATCTTCATCATTTTTTCCGCTTTTCCTCATTCTGTTGTACTCGTAGAGTACTTCAAGTGTGTAAGCAAACTCTACTTTGCCTCTGATGAATATTTTGAACTTTTTTGTTAAACAAGTTCGGCATGTGGATTTTAAAATCGAAAAATTCTTTTCGGAAGGTTTGGATACTTCGCACTTCAGCTTAAATTACTGAAAACTACAGAGCACCAACTAATATTCGGTTGTACTGATAGAGTACTCGAGGTGCATGCAACTCCCATCATTCGGTTGGGAAAAAAATGCGGTTGTGGCAACGAATCTGTACTCTATGTGCAGAAAACCCCACAATTGCCTCTCGTGCTGGTGTTATTGACCCTAACCCCTAAACATCTTTGGAAATAATTTTAATTTATTTAAGCGTAATCTAAAGCCTTCGTATGTTTATTCCACTTCTGAGAATTATTATCAAGATTCGCTGCTGTAACTTCTTTTCAATTTGACTATCTGCAGCCACAACCTGGCGCTGTTTCCCAAGTCCCATACGCAAACTAACAAATGCCACTGATTTGGTAAGCGGCCACCCCTTTCTTCCCAAACATCTGCCATTAAAGTAAAGTTGCTTGCCATTGTCGCGATTTGTTCGACTCTTCATTAACCGGAGGCCCGTAAGAGTAAAAAATGCCAGTTTATGGTGTGTGTAGTTGCAGTTATCGCTAAAATAAAACCGAGCAAAGTGGAAAAAGAAACTTTTCTCCGTCACTTCAATAACTTTAAAAGTTTTACGTAAAAGATACACGCTCGCTCACACAGTTCCAGCGAAATCCGTGAATATTTTCCACCAACAGATACAGCAAAAGTTCTGTGTGTAAAAATCCAAGGATATGCGAGGAGGGAGCCAGCGAGCAGCGGCTGAATGGAACAAGTCCTAAAAACATACTTGTAGATTAAAAACTGTTAAACACGTACATGCTCCGGCATAGTCGCTACTTGGACCAAAAAAAAAAACATTTTACATTAAGGATATACCGCCATAGACGAACGGATGCTGGTTGGTTGGCATTCAGTGTTTTTTTCTCCTTTTTTATTTTTTACTTTGACTGCATTTCACATGGCAGAGCAAATATAGACAAAAATGAAAGGAACAAGTAGAGAAACGGATAAGAAGTCGAAGAAGAAACAGAAAGCGAATGAACCACTTTAGCACCATAACAAGTTGCACAAGTTATAAAAAAACGCTCAGTTTTGAAAGGAGCAAAAAAAAAAAACAAAAAAGAAAATGCCACAAAAGAACATAAAAGATGGAAAAGTTTCTGCGTACTGCGGAAAAATATTAATTTAGAGAAAGCCACCCACCCAGCCGATAGGAGGGCATCATCAAAGGAAGACGAGCAAATAAGTTTATATGTTAAATAAGGCCAGGACTAAAGGTAAAGCGAATCGGTAGTCGATTCTTTGGTTGATTTTCGATAGTAAAGGTATTTTTAAGCTTTACCATGCAGGAGAAGTAAAATAATATGTAAAAAATAAAACCACCTACTCATAAACAACAAAGTTCTACTAAGACCAACTAGAAGAGCAATTCAGTCGGGCTGTGGTGCACATAAGCAGAAACAGTTTCGAAACTTTAAGACTTATTTTATGATGTTTCCATATTGACTGCCCGAAAATTCCCTGAGCCTAATTTTTAAAATAAATACACAATCGGTTTTGTACCTACAGAGAACAGATTGGATTTCACAACCGAATGTTGGTGGTTGGACGCTGTATCCATGCATTCTATCGCTACTACCGAATGTTAATTGTGTTAACGGCAATGGCAAACGATATTTTGTCCCAGAATGTATGCATGTATTGGTTGTTGTTTTAAATTTTTTGTTAAAGGCGCTTTTTAAGTTCGGTTATCACTACCACGAGGACTTGTTAATTGGACCAAGTGATAGTTACATTTTACGTATTCTGCTTATCTGGTTAATCTGTAAGTAGTGTCAAAAAAACGGGGATTTTGAAAAAGCGGCATTTCTGTTTTTTTTAAACAGTGCTTGAAGAAACTTTATCGTCACTAACCGATATTTCGCTTTTAGTCTGTGAATGGAAAATATTTTCCGAATCGGAGCGAAGTAATTGTGCACTAAATTTATTTGTTGTAAAAATAGTTTTGTTGCTAGCTTCGTGAGAAAATGTTAATAGTATTTTTCAAGCCGTACATGGTGGCTCAAAAATTGATCACCCTATTAGAAGATGATATAAATTTTGCAAATGGTGTCGTAAGTCAATGTTATTCGACATTTGTGAAATAGCTGCAGAATACAAAAAGATAGTTAATGAAAAGCTACACTTCGCAGCGTGAGTTTCGACGATAACGTCAATAAACGAAATCATTATAATCACAGCACTGAAAATCCGCGTTGGACACGCATTAGAGATAATAAAGTTGATGCTTTCGTACATGTTTTGATACTTTTTGACTTGCAAAAGAACCGTGGTACCCCTGCAACTTATTTGATACCTTTTGCAGTATCCCGAAAAAGGTAAATTTTTTACTTACTAATTAGTTTTTTATTGCTTGAATAAATGCTTAAACCAACAAAAAACTAATTGAATAGAATTGAAATACACGTAGAAAAAAAGTATGGTTGGGATAACAATATTCGAAGAGCATCATACTACTTAGATAACCAAACTATGATCCCCACAACGATAGTATGATTCACACTCAATCGCACAATGATCTCCACAACCATATTATGATCCTCACAACCAAAGTATGTTTCACAAACAACCATAGTATGATCCTCACAACCATACCATGATTCACACGCAACCATGTTATGATCTCTACACCCATATTATGATTACACACAATTACACTTCTACACACTATGTGTCCCAAAATTATGTATTCGAATTGAGTTAAGTCGTCAAAAATAGCTTTGAATTATGAAAATTATTTTACAAAAAAAACATGAAATTCAAAATAAGAGCAGTGCTTAATTTTACAGTAGAAAAAAAACAGTTTAAAAAACGTAAGTGTTTTTATTAAAAAAATATTTCAGTTAAAGCCAAAGCAGTTTGTTTGAAAAATGTGAATTAGATCCGTAACGATAACATTGTCCTTAAACCCATATTCAAAAGAAGAAACATTACAATCAGACAGTATAATTGCCGTAATTATATTAATATATAAAATTATATTAATACATAAAACCAAAAAAACAATACTATTGTCGCACCATATTTATATTGTTGCTACAACTATATTTTCATTTTTTAAATTTAGCAATAATACTACTGTTACATTTCAACTATAATTATATTGCAGCAATCATACTATTATCAAAATTAAATTCAATAAACAAGTCTATGGTTGCGACGAACATACTTTTATTGCGTAGAGCATATTATTATTGCCGTGACCATTGAGTAACCATATCAGTTCTTTGCATGTAGAAGGTACGTAAATAAAAGTCGTTTTTGGGAATCCTGGAAAACTTGCTAGGAAAAACGCAACAGAATAATCGGTCTTCTAGAGCATGGGGACTATACGCAAAACGTATTTCGTGAAAGGCTATGTGAAAATCTAGCTGGAACGGCAAAATTTCACTGGAATTAGCTATAAGTTGCATAATGCTCTATTTGATTAAATTTTTAATGTGTCCTGTAGAGCGGCGGCAGGGCTCTTTTAAAAGATGAAGCAGCATGGTCGAGCTTCAGTAGGATCGGTTTAACGACCTATTCTAAATTTGAGTCAGATCGGATTTAAAATCGGACTTGTAGACCGAGCCTGAAATCGGCATTCACCTATATATGGGGGCTACATGAGAACGTGAACCGGTATTATTACGATTACTAAGCACTACTGAATTAGACCAAGATCGGGTCTGAAATGTAGCTACGTATTCCGTATTTTCAAGAAACCGCCTGTCGGGTTTCGACATAAAAACCGGAATGTCGGTTCTCGGTTTTGGACACTTATAGACTATAAGTTATTTGTTAAGATTTTCGTCAGCGATTATGCGAATAATATCGTAAATATCGAAAAAATTGAGGGGTATCAAGTCGTACTGTCAGAGCGACCAAAGAGTGGGCGCTCGCCGTGAGAAGACCAAAGTTTTCCTTCATAGCTTTGACCGCTGTGATTTCCGGGTGGTCCACCATCTATATAAAAATCATATTTCATGGGGGCACAAAACGCTCTACGATTTGTTTGACCGAACATGAAATGTGTTATGTAGAGCGGCAGGGCTATATCGAAAGATGGACCAATATGCCTCATGCTAAATTTGAGCAAGATCGTATTGTAGGGACATAAATACTGTTACAACATTGAACACATCCATTTCAATAGTAGAACTGAACATACTCCGTTAATGTCATATGGGTTTTGAAAGCTAACCTCAATAGCGTTAGTCTGTAACGGGATTTCAAAATTGTTTCAACTTTTATCATGCTGTGGTCAGATAATGAGAACCGTATCGCTGTAATAGCGCTTTTCAAGTGTGAAATCCCCACTAGGGATTAGCCGCATGTTCGTCTACCGATACATAAAACTATTTGAGGAGACTGGAGATGTAAAAGACCGCCCCGGTCGGGCCGCCCACGCTCTGTTTGAACACCGCATGTCATCAAAGCCGTTAAGTCAAGAATTCACAGAAATCCGCTCAGAAAACAGAAAATCATGGTCCGTGAGATGAATATCACGCAAAAGTCCATGAGTCGAATCATTAAAAAAGACTTGAAACTTGGGGCTTTCAAACAACGTACAGGACACTTATTGACTGCAGCTTTAAAAAAAATAGGATTGTAAACTGCAAACGTCTTTTGGTGAAGCACGCTGATAACTTGCACAGAAAATTTTGTTCACCGATGAAAAAAATTTTACCGTTCAGGAAAAATTTAACAAGTAAAATGATAAAGTGTATGCGCGGTCATCTAAGGAAGCATCTGAACTGATCCCAAGGGTGCAAACGGGTCATCACCCAGCTTCAGTCATGGTTTGGTGGGGTGTCTCTTACGATGGGGTCACTGAACTGCATTTCTGCGAACAAGGAGTCAAAACATCGGCCAAAGTTTATCAAGAAACCGTTTTGAAAGCTGTTGTGAAGCCGCCTCACCGTTCCAAAACCAGTCATGGACTTTCCAGCAGGATTCTGCGCCGTCCCATAAGGCTAAAACGTCCCAGGCCTGGCTTCGAAACAATTTGCCAGCGTTTATTTCCTCTGAAGAATGGCCCTCAGGCAGTCCAGATTTGAACCCATTGGATTACAAACTGTGGACGGTTTTAGAGGACAAGGTTTGTCACAAAAGATACCCAACATTGGATCTCTTAAGACTGCTTTAGTTCGGGCTGTGCCAATTTTCCAATGGACGAGGTTCGTGCAGCTATTGACGATTGGCCAGTGCGACTTAAGGCGTGTGTATAGGCAAAAGGCGGACATTTCGAATAAGTAGACCCTTTTTGGATACAATATACATCAATAAATATATTAAATAATATTTGGTCCAAAAACATTCAGTACTTTTTATTTTTCAGCATAGTATATAGGGCATATACAAAAGTATATGCAAAACGAGGGCCGATATGGTCCATTACGAGTGGTCCCACGAATTTAAACGTGTTTTTGATGAGAAACGCTTATGTCGCCCGGCTGACATGGTTACCGGTAAAACCTTTGAAAATATCTACGTAACAATTCTCGTTAAGCGCCGAACAAAAGTACGCGAAGTAGCAGAGCCCGTTAGCGTGTCGTACGGAAAGGTAATTCATATTTTACATAAAAAGTTCTGCACGACAATTGTGTCGGATGCCGCAATTGCTTACGGTGGACAGCAAACGAATACAGCTGTCAATGTCAAACAGTAATTGTACGTCTTATAGAAGAAATTTGGAGAGTTTTGGCATCGGGTTGCCGCCGTAGATGAACCCTGTATCAACTATTCTGCCCTCCTGAGAAGGAAAGTCACATCCACATTTTTGTATTATTGAGACATTTAGCTTTTTTCACTACGAAATACGCTAAAAGTGGTAGATGTGACCTTTTGAACGTTTTTTAGTCATTTAATGTTGGAAATCGGTCTTTTAAGTTTAACACAAAAACTCATTCACGGTTCCGAATCTGCTTTTATCTCAATTTTGGAATTTTGGCGCTTGTGACTTTTTCTTAAGAGTGCAGTATTGTACGCCAGATACCGATAGTCCGATAGTCAAAACAAAAGATTTGTAGGGCGAATCTGCTCCGAAGAAGGCAAACACATTACATTACCATCAACCGGAAAGGTTATTGCTTCGATTTTTTTGGCATTCCACGGGAATTACCCTCATGGTCTTTTTGAAGAAAGGAAGTGCGTTTACTGGGAAGTACTACAGTGACTGTTACTGGACCGATTCGATACAAAATTGAAGGAGACACATCCTATTTAGTTAAGAAAGAAGTGAAGTTTCACCACTACAATATTAATCTACATTTGTAATTCTATCTAATTCAAAAAAAAAACGTATTTGGTTAAGTAAGACCCATAAGTAACCCTGGTAAACTTGGACCATATCAGTCTGATTTTCTAAAGCTACAAAGATATATGTACCTTCCGCTCTAGGAGTCACGGAAGATAAGTGCTAAATTTCGGACAGTCTTCTGCGAGCAGAGCGGTCTCGGGCGGGCATAGTCGATACCACCTGAGATAAGCTATTTAAATGTTGAATTTAAAAAAATCCTGTCTATTCACGCGTCTACAGTTGGAGCTTTAGATATCCACCAAATGTCCTAGTTAGGCTGTTTAAGCTGGGCACCCATTAAATAGATGACTTCATTTGTTGCCCATAGAACCAAAGCATTTCCCGCTTCTTTAAAACTCTTTTAAGCTTAAAATAAATATTATTTTTTTCCTAAAAAATGTGTTTACGTTGGGTTTATATAGTGAGCGGGCGGACTGATTTAACTTCCCAGCAATTTGCCATGTTCTTTTTGTTGCCGTTTAATAAACTCATAGCTGACTTTAAATAGCTGACTATAGTAGCACACTCTGATTTACGTGTTATTCGAAACGTAAATCTCACAAGAGTCAACACAAATATTTATGTATTGAATCCAAACTCCACAAATATTGACGTTTCACCGTGAAGCAATGTATGGCCATCACCGTCCATCGTCAGGCTCACAGATGGAGTGACTTCCAGCACAAAAGTCATAAATCTCTGGGTAATACTCGTACCTACCCCATCACCTGTCTCGGTAAATCGTTAACTTTCGTTCCGCCATCGCTGTCGTGTTTGTGGCCCGTAGACTGGGAAAAAATCCCGTTGAATTTAAAATGCTCTGAAACCGGCAAATAAAAATATAATCACAGATGGAAAGATGGCATAGAAAGCGGAGAGGCAAAAAAAGATGCTATGCCACGGTCTTTTTTTGTTCTTCTCTGAATGTAACCTATAGAATTTCAAATGTGCTGGGGGTACTTTGAAAAATATTAAAATACCCCAACTGCCCGTAAAATGTTGCGATTCCAGGGGTGTGGGGTGGAGGGTTGGTGTGGGCGAGGTAGGAACTATCATACTTTATTCAGAAAAATACCCGGCATCCACATACAGCAATAATGGGAATGAAGTGATATCTAAAAACAAATTACAACATTTCCCCTTCCTTTTGGCTTTTCTCGCTTTGCATACAAATCTACATGTGTACACACACATTTGAACACGAGTGTATATAGCGAACAGTGTGTGTAGCGTGTTATTCAAGCTCCAGCACTTATCTTCTACCCTCATCCCACCATATACACAGGTGGGTGATTGTGTAACTTCACCCTTACCTTTGTCACTTTGTGGGGGGCGGGAAACAGACACAGAGCCGCAGACTGACTCTGTTGAATAAAGTTGAAATTGTTTTCACTCCGTAACGGAAATGACGGAGTCGTTGTAGTCGCCGCAGTAGTTTGCCTTTTTATAGAACACTGTTCTGTTCGATGTACAGTGGTTTCAAAGGTAATTATGGCGGTCAAAAGTGGGTATTTTTGGAAACCACCAAAGCGCAGTAATTATTTGTTTTGACATTGTTTAAAACAAAGTAAACTCAAAGCACCATATCTAAGTTCTAAGATGTCCGTACTCATCTAAAATTACACGGAAAAACATTGTCGATTCAACATAAAAAATCAAATATTCCAACAAATAATTAATTAGGAATCCTTTGATGAACTAAACTAGGCGTACCTTGCTTATCAAAAACAAATTCACATATTTACAAAATAAATTGTATGTCGTTTATCATATTGATAAAAACGTTCACATATGAACTAAAATATTCGTACGCTGTTTATCGGAAATACTTCCTATTTAAAGCGATAAGCAAATTCACTTTTTCACAAAATAGGTTCTCGTAATATGTGTTTTGGTATGTATGTAGTGTAATGGATTTTTATTGTGTTAACTATGTTGAATGAAAAGCTCTACAGCCGGCAGTTCTCGTTAATTATGAATCTGCCTGCCCTTAAGTGTTTTGCCGCTGATCATGTTTGCCGCACATTCGTTGCTTGGGGTCTGGTGATGGCGAAGTTGCGTTCACCGGAACTGCAGTTACCCCTCCGTGCAACTATAGGGTGATCAATCTAGAGGTATATTTTTTTAAATAGGGTTTTTTTTACAGAATACGCGTTAGTTGTGTTAAACATTATTTTTATTTTTTCTTTTCAGTATTGTTTGCCATTTCATCATGAAAAGACTTACACCGCAACAACGTCTCTGTGTTTGGGCTTTTCAAAAGCTCGAAGAAGATCCGATGTTCTCGACCAAAATGTTGTTCAGTGATGAGGTCCAACGTAGGTAAACAAAATTAACGGATTTAGGACAAGTCTTTTTTGACTATTTCAATAAGTTTTTGATTCTATTGAATGAAATGTTTAATAGAATCATGGTCTCAGTTAAACATAATATTTAAATTGTTCATCACCTTTAAACAAAAATATTTTCAATAAGCGACTTATAATTTTGTTTGTTAGTAGTTGAATTTCTTTATCAACTAAAACGAAAATATTTACGTACGAATATTTTAGTAAATATGTAAAAAATGTTATCAATGGATTTCTTATTAATTCTTTGATTGCATAGATAGAAGAGATATTTTTCTGTGTGGTTGCGGACTAGAGTATTGTTTCCCGGTCTTTTCGTTTCCCAGGAAAGCGGGAATAATTTTAATATCTCCGGATCCCAGCCGGGAAAAATAACAAAGTAATATTGCGTAACCTTGAAAAACTTTTTAAAAGAAAACACAATTCTTATTAAAATAGAAACTTAAATTGCACTGTTCAGCAACATAGACTCCATAGAAACAAAATATTTGAGTTTGTTTATGTAGCAACCTTCTTTGATTTCCCGTTTGATATTTAAAACCAATTTGGTTTTGCGGATTAGCAACGAGAAGAACATAGGTTTACATTATAGCGGAGGCAAATTAAGAAAAAGTAGCGTAAACTTAAATGAATTCTAAAATACCACAAAAGATCTTGCAAAAAGGGAGCATAGAAGGCATTGCTGGGCACTCTAACTTCTTTCCCGCTCAGACGAAATATTCACCTTTAGTCAAAGTTTATTAAGAGGCCGAACAACCGAGGTCGAATCAGATAATCACTAATATTATTCAGAAGGCAAGGCAAGAGACGTGTCCACCCTAGAATAAAAATAACAGCAAAGTAAATGTGAACCATGAGTGTAAAATTTAGAGACACTTCGAACCACTGTGCTCTAGAAGCAAATGATGGCTACACGGAACTCAAGCGACTGTTGAAGGTGAGCATTATTCAAAGGCAGAGGAAAGAACTGAAGTTCTTTTTTATTTATTTCAAAGATTGTGGCCGCACGTTTGTGCGTATGTTCTGTATACCGTATCCCTTTGCCTTTACAATGGCTTCCTTACACTTCTTCAAAGAATTAGACATAAATACAATCCTACAGCTGACAAAAGATACACAGAAGCTCCGCAAACTCTCTGCTCTATATCTAAAATTAAGCCCAGCTAACCTTATGGATAAGAAATATATACAAAGTGTCGCGACATTCATACAAGTAAACACAGATTCAACTCAGTGTAAGAACAGCACCAGGGTTCCTCCTCGTAAATGCCGAAACTTTACGATACGAAGGTTGCTATATATATTTCTGGCTAATAATGAAAATGCGAATATCTATCATCAAAAATGGTTTTATTGTTTTTTAAAGTAATCTCCAGAATGATTTATACACTTTTGCATGCGCTCAAACCAATTGTCCACTCCGATTGAGAAACACCTCCAAAACATGGTTTTTGAACGCTTCTACAGCATCTTCTGGCGACGAAAATCATTGACCACGCATTTTTTTAACCGTCCTACGTTGTTCAAGCGGAACAGTCGCCACATGACCAGTTCTGTCGAAGAAAGAGGCGACCACTTGCTTCGAAGTGATTTTTCGTTGGATTCGGTCGATTGCTGTTTTGTTTCGGGCTCATACGCATAGATCCATGATTCGTCACCTGTGACAATCTTATAAACGTCTTTTGAAGCACAGCGATCGTATTTTTTCAAAATTTCTTTAAACCAATCGTCACGATCCTTTTTTTAGGCGATGCGATTATGCGGGATCCAACGAGAACAAACCTTTTTACGGCCAGGTGGTCATGCAATATCGAATGTATGCTGGTCGAAGAAATGGCCAAGGATGCCTCTATCTCACGGTATGTCACATGAGGATCTTGCATTATCAGTTCACGCACGGCATCAATGTTCTCTGGCACAACGACCTTCGTCTTTGAGCGAGCGTCGGCCACGATTGAATTCATTAATCCAGTTTTTCATAGTGCTATTGGATGGTGCTTCATCGCTATACAAAGATTTAAGTTCATCGATGCACTCTTGCACTCCACGTCGAAAGTTGTGAAAAATGATCGCACGAAAATGTTCACGAGTTAATTACATTTTTTTGCCAAATTGAGTTTTTCGAGTCATTGTAAACAACACAAATGGTGGTCGTACGTCAAAACGTTCTGAGTACGTGTATGCTAAAAAATGTCAAACTTCCCAATGGCTATGTCAAATGGCGCCAGGCAACACTTAGTGTTGCCTAGGGCAGAAATGTACCAAAATTCAACATAAGTCTTCTTTACTTGGTATCACAAAAAACAACCAAGACAATTGCTAGTTAGATGGTTTCTCAGATCCTGAGGAAAGGAGGTAGACAGAGAACTACGAGTACTTACACATGGAGAAAACTAATTCTCAAGCTCAAGTCAAGCGACATCCACAGAAAAAAAAATATTTTCAGTTCAATTAAACAATTCAAATATTGTAACAAAAAATTTATAATGTCACATATTAACTGAAATAATCGTACATTATTAATCGAAAATATTTGAAATTTCAAGCGATAAACAAATTCACATATTTACAAAAAAAATTGTATGCCGTTTATCGAAAATATTTTCGTCATAAGGTGAAGAAAAAATTCATATTTTTTCAAAAAAAAAGAAGTGAAAGACGTTTATCAAAAATAATTTCGTATCAGACGATGTAAAACTTTAACTTATTTAAAAAATTTGGATGGAAATTCCGAAGGACATTGAAAAATATATTTTTGAAAGGATATTATTTGCATCCTTTACAAAATATCATAAAATAGCGCCAGTTTCCTCTTGTTTGTGACACCAATTTGAAATGTAGGATAAACAGAAGCATTTTAATTTTTTATTTTTTCAAAAAACAATCCTTTGAAACATAAAAAAATTCCTTTAAAAAGGAAACTTGATGACCTAATGAAAAACCGGAAATACAGTTTTTCTCCACTTAACCCCCTGCTTCAGGCGTATACCGTCCGGTACAAGTGTAATATGTACTGTCGGACAATGTTATCCATATTTACAAAAATGTTGTATTCACATATTAACCAAAAAAATAGTTGTACAAGTTTTCCAAAGACAGTCGCAACGACTTGTAGTTACAAGCAGGGGTGACTGCAGGTTCGGCGAGCACCACTACACCATCATAAGACAGGCAAACACTTAAGGGCATACAGTGTTACATTTAACGAGAACTGTCGGCAGTAGTTTTTTACCAAACACACTAAAAATCCCTCGCACTGCATACTCACACACACGATACAGGGCATGAATTTTATTAATTTTGTTGTTGTTTCCATTCATTCAATATCATTGCAATATCTGATAAATAGTTTAGCTTATTTACGAAATTTTTAATTGAGTGGTGATTAAATTCACATACCAATTGTTTACTTGAACGTTAGGGGTTGTCTTTTTTCTGTGAATGTATACCCTGCAGCACTTTCAAAAAGCTAAAGTCAAGCCGGGCCGTCTATTATAAAAATTGCCTGGAGTTGAGCAAGGTCGGACTTAATATACGACTTTTAGAGCGGTAGGCTTATATTTTGTGGGATCTAACGGGTGATCCATCTTAAGGATTTTTTTCAATAGGATTTTTTTACACAGATTACACGTGAGTTGTGTAAAACTTTATTTGTTTTTCTTTTCAGTATTGTTTGTCATTTTATCATGGAAAGACTTACACCGTGGCCGATTTAGTGTATACGATCTTCAGAAGCTCGAAGAAGATCCGTTGTTCTCGACCAAAATGTTGTTCAGTGATGAGGCTTCTTTTTGGCTCAACGGCAACGTCAATAAACAAAATTGCCGCATTTGAGCTGCAGAGCAACCAGAAGAGGTTCAAGAGGTGCCATTATACCCAGAGAAAACCACGGTTTGATGCAGTTAATGGGCTGATGGAATCATGGGTCCATATTTTTTCAAAATAATATTGACCGGAACATAACCGTGAATGGTGCTTGCTATCGCGCCATAACATCGGACTTTTTGTAACCTGAAATTCAACAGGACGGTGCCACTTGTCAAACAGCTGCTCAAACAATGGATGTATTAAGAGGTCATTTCGAAAAACAGCAAACTTCACGTCTTGGACAGGTGAGTTGGCCGCCTAGATCGAGTGATATCACAACTTTAGAAATTTGTCCTTGGGGCTAGGTAAAGTCCAAAGTCTATGCTGACAAACTAGCTACGATTCATGTTTTGGAAGTCAATTCGACGCGTATTATTAACGCCATACTGATCGATATAATCGAGCGAGTCATTCTAAATTGGACCCTCAGAATGGACACCCCGAGGAGCAGTTAGGGCCAACATTTAAAGGAAATTATATTTAAAAAATAAATGCCATAAAATGTCCTTTGGAATGAACAATAAAGATTCCACACTTGATTTGAATTTTTGTATTTATTTTTTATTTTGAAAAAAAATACCTCTAGATTGATCACCCGATATATGATAATTTGGTCCAATTTCGGCAGAAATAGTTATAGGTCGCACTTAAAACACTAAACCTTTTTTGAGCAAATGTTTCCTGTACAGTGGCAGGACTTAAAATTTGAAAGGTGGCTATAAGAGAAGATGGACTTCTATGGTTAACCTGCAGTGAAAAGGTAATAAGTCGTTTGTAACGTTCCATTATAAATTTAAGCACAATCGTATTTAATTTGTGACTAGTAGAGCGACAGAACCTCAACTCTGGAGGAAAATTGTAATAGGGCTATATGATAACATCAACATGGGTTCTATTCGACAGCATGGGTCGATATTATCCAATTTCATCAGGGTTTTGTACGCGTCTCGTACAACGCACTATACTTAGTAGGGACATAAATACTGTTACAACATTGAACACACCCATTTCAATAGAAGAACTAAACAAAACCCGTTAATGTCATATGGGTTTTGAAGGGGATTTTAAAATTGTTTCAACTTTCATCATGGAGTGGTCAGATAATGAGAACCGTATCGCTGTAATAGCGCTTTTCAAGTGTGAAATGAAAAAACGCGATATTTTCAAAACGCTCCGTACGCTAGGGATTAACCGCATGTTCGTCTACCGAAGCATAAAACTGTTTGAGGAGACTGGAGATGTAAAAGACCGCCACGCTCTGTTAGAACACCGCATGTCATCAAAGCCGTTAAGTCAAGAATTCACAGAAATCCGCTCCGAAAAAAGAAAATCATGGCCCGTGAGATGAATATCACGCAAAAGTCCATGAGTCGAATCATTAAAAAAGACTTGGAACTTGGGGCTTTCATAGGACGTACCGGACATTTATTGAATGCAGCTTTAAAAAAAATAGGATTGAAAAATACTAACGTCTTTTGGTGAAGCACGCTGATAACTTGCACAGAAAAATTTTGTTCACCGATGAAAAAATTTGTTCCGTTCAGGAAAAAATTAACAAGCAGATATGATAGAGTGTATGCGCGGTCATCTAAGGAAGCATCTGAACTGATCCCAAGGGTGGAAAAGGTCATCGTCCAGTTTCAGTCATGGTTTGGTGGGGTGTCTCTTACCATGGGGTCCCTGACCAGCATTTCTGCGAACAAGGAGTCAAAACATCGGCCAAAGTTTACCAAGAAACCGTTTTGGAAGCTGTTGTGAAGCCTCTTAACAATTCCCTGTTCCAAAACCAGCCATGGACTTTCCAGCAGGATTCTTCACCGGCCCATAAGGCTAAAACGTCCCAGGTCTGGCTTCGAAACAATTTGCCAGCGGTTATTTCCTCTGAAGGATGGCCCTCAGGCAGTCCACATTTGAACCCATTGGATTACAAATTGTGGACGGTTTTAGAGGACAAGGTTTGTCACAAAAGATACCCCAACATTGGATCTCTTAAGAATGCTTTGGTTCAAGCTGTGGCCAATTTCCCAATGGACGAGGTTCGTGCAGCTATTGACGATTGGCCAGAGCGACTTAAGGCGTGTGTAAAGGCCAAAGGCGGACATTTCGAATAAGTAGATTCTTTTTGGACCAATATATTAAAAAATATTTGGTCCAAAAACATTCAGTACTTTTTATTTTACAGCATAAAACATGTGTAACAGTATTTATGTCGCTACTAAGTGTATTAATTTTGAGCAAGATCATATATAATGGTGGAGTTTTAGGTTAATCCGCGATAACAAAAGACATGATAGCAAACCACAAAAGTTATGCCATTCATTAAAAAAATTTCATTTAAATCAGAGACTGTAAAAAAAGATTCTGCTTTACTCGACTCTCTGAATAATATTACAACATCCAAAATAATGTTTTTGATTTTTTTTTAGGAGTCGAGTACATCTACCGGGTTGCCCATATTCGACGGACCCATGTTTTTCTTCGGACATTTCGATGACTCTTTGGGCCCATTCCAATCAACGAGGCTTGTCCGCAGGCAACAATCTTTGCGTCAATTGAATTTTGTACGGGAACAAATGCAAATCAACGCGAATAATCCGTTGTAAAGTGGACCGAGCCATGCCCAACTGCTGAGAACGGCGTTTTTGGGATGTTCTTGGGGACCTCTCAACACTGGCTCGTACGGCAGCGATATTCTCGGCCGATCGCCTTGGTCGACTTTTATTTGGCCTCTTCGGATTAGAAAGAGCCTCACCAGTCGAAAATTTTTCGTATAAACGCTTAATGGTGTTCTTAGAAGGCGCACTTCTCACATTTTTTAATATTTTAAAAGCACGTTGAGTTTTCACAATTGACTTGTTCTGTTGAATGTAAATTTCAACGCGCTCGCGTGGCGTGTATTGTTGCATGGTAAAAATCTGCTTGGACTGACGCTTCAAACGCGGTATGTCATTAAGCGATCTGACATCTCTGTCAAAAGTTATGGCGTTGCCAGATGGGTCCGTCGAATATGGGCAACCCTGTACATGCAAAGTGTCTAGGCAGATGTATCTTTAGGCAACTTCTTCGCAGGTCTCCAGTTAACTAAGCGCCTACATGAAATTGGAGATCGCTTATTTCAATTTTCATTTTAGTTGAAAATCGAGTGGAGTGTTTACTAAATTAGTCATGCCGTTTGCAAAACCTCGAAATATGGATCGGAGACGCATGGACCCTGGGCCCCGTTTTTGTTTTATAATAGCAAAGTCACGGTGGAAGGTATAAAGGGTCCAGC
The DNA here is from genome assembly GCA_963513945.1 of Hydrotaea diabolus. Taxonomy (NCBI): domain Eukaryota; kingdom Metazoa; phylum Arthropoda; class Insecta; order Diptera; family Muscidae; genus Hydrotaea; species Hydrotaea diabolus. The sequence continues at coordinate 85,747,026 of OY740718.1, read as the reverse complement.
GTGGCTGAACTTAAAGGCGTCTCTACGAGTTTTGTAATAGATTTTTCACGATCGTCTTTGATTTTGTGGCTTTGGAATATTTTTTAAATTAATATAAATGCAGGCCATGCATATGGAGGTTTGTACTGAACTTGCTTAGTACAGATTTTTATTTTGTGGTTGATTGCCACAGCTAATATCATCAGCTAATGACCAGAAATGGAAACAAGTCGAATAGTATTCATAAAACAAGGGAAAGCAAAAGGGTAGCTTAGGGGGAGTAACCACAAATCATTTAAATAAAAAACACAAATTAGGGGAGGTCCAACCATTATGTAGGATGTTAAAGAAAAAGTTTTCAGGGAATTATCCTTTTATTTTTTTGTAACGATAGAAGGATCTATGACAATTATGTGTGAAACAAAATATCGGCCAAATGCTTGCCACGGCTTTGGTGGCATATTTTGTCCATATTTTCAATAACTCTGAGACATAATGGAGGTTCATTGTCGTTTATTATCTCATCCTTCCGAATTATCTCATCCTTTCCGAATTTTCAAGATATATTGAAAGCAAAACGTGATTGGTGCAAAACGGATATTTAATTCGAAGCAAGGAGATCATTTTACATAAAGATCAGTTGGTTTTGTCTAAAGTAATTTTTTGGGTAGTGTAATTAGTTTACGGTCAACGGATTCGTAGAAGCGTCAATGTGCAATGGCAGCAGTTGTTTTTGGCCGACATTTTAGATGACCCGGTCATTATTCAGTGCAGGTGAAAAATACTTGAACTGTCGCTTTCAAATCATTGTAGGCGAATACTTTAATTTTAATCATGTACTGTCCACCGGGCAGCGGGAGGAAACGAAACAAGTTCTCCTCCAATACCAAATCCTTTACAATAATGGCATCCTGCGAAATAAATGCAAAGGAAATTTTAAACCTTGCTTTACTTTTTTCCCTCCATTTTTTTTGACATCAGCACTTACATAATACGGACATGTATGATTCAAGTTTGAGCGGTCCAGAAATATGGAGAATATGACTTTTAAAACTGGGTATTTTCTACGATTGGCAAAGAACGCACACACATCCTGCGTAATATTATACAGAAATGGTCGATAGCCATTTGCCCGTTTGTAAATGGCGATATTGACCTAAAAAACAACAGTAAGAAGCTATAATATTGATGGGCGAATATTTGCAACATACCGTCGAATTTGTTACGGGTGTTTTATACAAGCCCACCCTAATGTTGAGCGACACCACACCACGCCTTATGACGCTCAGTTTACATATTTCAAATTTTGAAAAGCTGATGTCATGATCGTCACACTTGATGTTGTTGAATTTAAATGTCGTCTGTGATAGACTGGAATGAATCAGCGTAAGAACGAGTCCGATTGGGAGAAGACGAGTACAACTGCCACCGTACATTATTGCAACTAAATGGATGTGTAATTCTGTTGGAATGTCAGGCAAATAGATGAAACTCTGCTCTGATATTTGATACTATTAACTATTGGTTTTAGTATAACTATAACCGACGAAAAATCCGGTTGTTCGGTTTGCTTTTTGTAAATTTATGGCTTGGGTTTCATGGGTTGCAGACAATTAATTAATAAATTTTGGGGGAAAAAAATTGATTGCGAAATGGCGTATCTAGTGGCATTTTTAAAGAAAAATGGGCTTATAATGCCACCGATTCCAAATTTGTGAACCGAATATCCGTCAATATTTCTTGTGTCTGGTGGTACATAGCAACACAGAAAAAAGAAAACCCTGTAATTTCAAATCACTGCTCATTTTTAAAATAAAGTAAATAAGCAATGATAATTTAACAATAAAATGATAATGGAAACAATAAAATAATTCAAAATTTTGTGTGGGTGTATGTGTTTTGTCATGTATGCAGGGATTTTTATTGTGTTCGGTGGAAAACTCTACTGCCGGCACTTCTCGTTAAATGTAAAACTGCCTGCCCTTAAGTGTACCCTAAAGCAGTTTTGGAGGTTTACGAAAATCACACATGCTCTTAAACTATTAAGTAGGGACATAAATACTGTTACACACGTTTTATGCTGTAAAATAAAAAGTACTGAATGTTTTTGGACCAAATATTTTTTAATATATTTATTGATGTATTTTGTATCCAAAAAGAGTCTTCTTATTCAAAATGTCCGCCTTTTGCCTTTACACACGCCTTAAGTCGCACTGGCCAATCTTCAATAGCTGCACGAACCTCATCCATTGGAAAATTGGAAACAGCTCGAACCAAAGCAGTCTTAAGAGATCCAATGTAGGGGTATCTTTTGTGACAAATCTTGTCCTCTTAAACCGTCCACAATTTGTAATTTAATGCGTTCAAATCTGGACTGCCTGAGGGCCATTCTTCAGAGGAAATAAACGCTGGCAAATAGTTTCGAAGCCAGGCCTGGGACGTTTTAGCCTTATGGGCCGGCGCAGAATCCTGCTGGAAAGTCCATGGCTGCTTTTGGAACAGGGAATTGTTAAGAGGCTTCACAACAGCTTCCAAAACGGTTTCTTGGTAAACTTTGGCCGATGTTTTGACTCCTTGTTCGCAGAAATGCTGGTCAGTGACCCCATCGTAAGAGACACCCCACCAAACCATGACTGAAGCTGGGCGATGACCCTTTTCCACCCTTGGGATCAGTTCAGATGCTTCCTTAGATGACTGCGCATACAATCTATCATATCTGCTTGTTAATTTTTTCCTGAACGGTACAAACTTTTTCATCGGTGATAAAAAATTTTCTGTGCAAGTAATCAGCGTGCTTCACCAAAAGACGTTTGCATTTTTCAATCCTATTTTTTTTAAAGCTGTAGTCAGTAAAAGTCCGGTACGTCGTTTGAAAGCCCCAAGTCCAAAGTCTTTTTTAAAGATTCGACTCATAGACTTTTGCGTGATATTCATCTCACAGGCCATGATTTTCTGTTTTCGGAGCGGATTTCTGTGAATTCTTGATTTAACGGCTTTGATGACATGCGGTGTTCGAACAGAGCATGGGCGGCCCGACCGGTGGCGGTCTTTTACATCTCCAGCCTCCTCTAACAATTTTATGCATCGGTAGACGAACATGCAGCTAATCCCTAGTGGCCGAAGCGTTTTGAATTTCGTTTGAATATCGCTTTTTTCATTTTACACTTGAAAAGCGCTATTACAGCGATGCGGCTCTTATTATCTGACCACTCCATGATGAAAGTTGAAACAATTTTAAAATCCCGTTACAGACTAACGCTATTGAGGTTAGCTTTCAAAACCCATATGACATTAACGGGGTATGTTCAGTTCTACTATTGAACTGGGTGTGTTCAATGTTGTAACAGTATTTATGTCCCTACTAAGTACTTTGATATAATCAAACTGTAGAAAGCGGCTTTATAATCGGCTAAGGGATAGTATGAGTTGCTTTGTTTTTAGTAGGAATTTTTAGTATTTACCGGCCCTTCAGCCGCACACATAAAGGCCCATTATGATTTGAACATAGCTCTTGTCGTTCAAATAAATTGCTTCATATATAGATTTGCTGCCAATTCGAAGTAAAGTTTAACCATGATTGTTTGTATAGGCAATCATTGCGGAGCCATTTCAGGCAACTAAACAATTTCCGAATTTATCAAGAACAAGATCGTAACAGCACATTCGTTGTCTGGGGTCTTATGCTTGTAAAATCTGTCTCTCCGACTGTTTTTTAAAAAAAATTACAACTTTTTTGTCAATATAAGGGCTGCTGTATATATTTCTGGCCTAATAATGAAAATGCGAATATGTATCATCAAAAATGGTTTTATTGTTTTTTTTTCAAAGTATTCTCCAGCAAGATTTATACACTTTTGCATGCGCTTAAACCAATTGTCAAAGCACTTTTTCCACTCCGATTGAGATACCTCCAAAACATCGTTTTTCAACGCTTCATTAGCATCTTCTGGCGATGAAAATCGTTGACCACACATTTGTTTTTTGATTTGCGGATATAAAAAGAAGTCATTAGATGCCAAGTCAGGGCTGTACGGCGGATGACCCATCAATACGACGTTTTGGCCGGTCAAAAAGCCGCTGGTTTGAGCCGATGTGTGAGAGCTCGCATTGTCATGGTGCACAATGATTCTTCTCTTGTTCGTTTTTCGAATTTCTCCCAAGACTTCAGGCAAACAAATTATGGTGTACCACTCAGAATTGATCGTCCTACGTTGCTCAAGCGGAACAGTCACCACATGACCAGTTTTGCCGAAGAAACAGGCGACCATTTGCTTCGAAGTGCTTCTTCCACAAACAACTTTCGTTGGAATTGGCTCGTCTTCGAAGACCCACACGGTCGAATGCTGTTTTGTTTCGGTCTCATACGCAAAGATCCATGATTCGTCACCTGTGACAATCTTATAAACGTTTTTTGAAGCACCGCGATCGTATTTTTCAAAATTTCTTTGCACCAATCGACACGAGCCTTTTCGCGAGCGATTGTCAAATTGTGCGGGATCCAACGAGAACAAACCTTTTTTACGGCCAGGTGTGCATGCAATATCGAATGCCTGCTGGTGGAAGAAATGCCGAGGGATGGCTCTATCTCACGGTATGTCACATGACGCTCTTGCATTATCAGTTCACGCACGGCATCAATGTTCTCTGGCACAACGGCCGTTTTTGGACGAGCGTCGGCCACGGTTGAATTCATTAAACCAGTTATTTACAGTGCTTTAGGATGGTGCTTCATCGCCATACAAAGATTTAAGTTTATGAATGCCCTCTTGTCGTGATAATCCTCGTCGAAAGTTGTGAAAAACGATCGCACGAAAATGTTCACGAGTTGATTCCATTTTTTTGCCAAATTGATTTTTTAAGCCACTGTAAACAACACAAATGATGGTTGTACGTCAAAACGTTCTGAGTACGTTTAACATAAAAAATGTCAAACTTTTCAATGGAAATGTCAGATGTCGCCAGGCCACACTTAGTGTTCTGTAGGCCAGAAAAAATATCCTCGTAAGAGACCCCAAGCGGCTGTACACTTAAAAGCAGTCAATTTCGCATTCAACGAGAACTGCCGACAGTAGTGTTTCCACCGGACACAATTAAAATCCACCGGACACAATTAAAATCCATCGCACTGCATACATACTAAAACCCACACATACACGAAATAGTGCATGAATTTATGATTATGAATTATGATTTTTGTTGTTCATTAATTATCACTGCAATAACTGATAAATAGTTTAGCTTATTAACGAAATTTTTTATTGAGTGGTGATAAAGTCAATCTACGAATTTATTGGTTAAAATTCAAGGGTTGTTTTTTTTCGGTGTGTATCTGATATCATTTATCATACGAATACCCCAACGACAGACCCGGGTTTTTAGACAATCGAACCGAAAACTCAACTACTCAAGTCACCAATGCTGATAGTTCTGGAGGGCAACTCCAGAAATATCCGACCTAACAAAGAAACAAATCAATTTAATAACGATACATTTACTTGAGCAACCAGTTTAAATATGTGACGCGCAAAATAGAAATGGCTCTCCTGAACAGTTTTGTTCAGGAGAGCCATTTTAAAGATTAGGTCCCTTTCTATTTGCGCTTAGAATCGTCGACTTCACTTTTATAAAACGCGCATATCTCTGGGAGGGAACACTTTTGGGGCATGGGATCGGTCTCATTCGATGCTCAGATGTTGTCCACATCAAATAAAAGTGAAAAGTTGATGAAAAGTTTTGTTCAGGAGAGCCATTTTAAAGATTAGGTCCTTTTCTATTTGTGCTTAGAATCGTCGACTTCACTTTCATAAAACGCGCATATCTCTGGGAGGGAGCACTTTAGGGGCATGGGATCGGTCTCATTCGATGCTCAGATGTTGTCCACATCAAAAAAATAAAAATAAAATAAAATTAATTTTTTTTAACCTTAGGTTCCTTTCTCTATGCGCTGTTATATATACGAAAAGGCTTAGCATCAAGATACAAGCCGCAAAGTAAAAAAATAATTAGTGGTTTCAAAGAATACTTTAGATCATCAATTCGTGAATTTTACCCCAAAATTACGATTTCTTCTAAAGCAAAAAATTATATTTTAATTCGAGACTTTTATTTCTTTTAGCCAAAATAAAATAATATAAACAAACATTTTAAAATTTGGTATGTTGATTCTTTGAGTTTCATAATCACACCAATATATATTTCTTTTTGGTTTTTTCTTAGGTCGGGTCGTTGTGAAACTATCCTCGCATTAAGATGGTATCTAGAGGCATACATAAATGAACACTAAATTAAACTCATATGAATTCTATCAAGTGCAACTAAATTGGCATTTATTTAAAAGATAATTATTTATCATTTTCATTTATTCATATCTGATTTCTGGCATTTGAGTAACACACAGTGACTTAGAATGAATTTTCGTCGGTCAAAATTTTATAACTTTTGAACTTTTTCCAGTTAACTGGTGTGTATATCTTTTACCACACTGTGGTACTTGGAGCTGACTTTTGCAACCTCTAAAAGAAAAGGAGAAAGCCGCATATTTTTTATACCGATCGATACGATATGTATGATTTTATTGAGCGAGCTCCGTCTGTCCATCCATAGTTATGACTCAAGTAGGTCAGTCTTATAAGCCTATTGTAACAAAACTCTGCAAATTGTTTGGACATAAAAAGCGGAATGTCTGTTTTAGCGTTTGGACGCTCTATAAACGACCACTGTTCTACATTTTATTTCGTCCACACAATGGCTATTGTCTTCGTCAGATGCAAATCCGATGGACTATTCTTTCTGTGTCATATTGGAGCGAGATATGCACTAAAAAATATTCCAGTATGGATGCGCTGAAGAAAGCCTTTGCACGGGAATGCAACTTGTTAAAAATAAATAATATTGTGTCTATTTTAAGTGCAGATAAGAAATGTTACAGTAGCCAGGGAATAAACATACTTCGAAGAGAAGATGAGTGGAATTGAAAACGGCATGATGTCACACAGAGGGCTAAACAAGGATCCGAAGGAGGAACAATGAACTTGTGTATGTGATTAACGAGAAAAAAAGAAAATGAAGACGGGGACAGCAATATATTCAAGAATATAAGGTCTTCTAAAAATACATGAAAAAATTATACACTGAGGTCCATTTGTTCGTCAATTAATGCACCTTCTATAGGGTGTCCGCCGGAAAGGTATACTACTTTGTTTTGTCGTGTTTTGTAGTACTTGGGGAGCCGACAAAGAAACCTTGTTGACCTCTTACAAAGCGATAGGTCGGTCTGTAGCAAACTACGCAGCACCTGTATGGTCGGCGAACGTGAGTACGACGCAGTGGGAGAAAATTCAGACTTGCCAGAATGCCGCCCTTAGAACATCAACAGGGTGTCTTCGTATGTCTTTTGAGGACCATCTACATGAGGAGACGAAGGTCCTTACCGTGCGTAGACACATTTTCCTGTTGTCTAAGCAATAGCTAATAGGGTGTTTTCGCAGCAGTCATCCTAACCACCATCTCTTGAACAGGATGTCTCCGCCCAGGCAGATCAGGTACGATCTTCATGATCTAGAGAGAGAGGTCCAGCGGTAATAAGAGAGAACCTTTAGATCATCGAAACTATCAGGCAGGTCTGAACAACATTCACGCCGATGATGTCGCAGCAGCAGTATCCAGCTACCGTGTGAATGTACTGCTAGGGGAACATCCCCCGGAGATTTCACCTGAGGAGAAGGTACTACCTCGGCAGACGCGCGTGGTTCTGGCGCAGCTGAGATCTGGATGGTGCAGCCGCCAAAATTCTTACTGGGTACGAATTGATGCTTACGTTCCGGACATCTGTCCCGCCTGCCATCAGGGACCACATGATGTGCTGCACCTCTTCAACTGTCCGGCCAAGCCCACTCAGCTGACCCCAGGTCCCTGTGGACGCATCCAGTTCAAATGGCGCCTTTCCTCCACCTGGATATCGAAGCAGATCCCCCATAGACGAACAAGACTTCAAAATAAATATATTGTTGTTACAACAACAACAACAACAACTTTATTTTGTCGCCATTTTGGTAAAAAATAGTCTTGACAGTTCATATTTGGCAGTCGTGAAGTAGAGCCGTGGCAAATTTATTATGGAAAAATATTCGATAAATCGTTTAACATTTTATCAAAATCAATCATCAATTACTGTGACGATGAGAAAGTTACGTAAAATTTTTGGGGGCAACAACGTGCCAACAACACGCACTATTTATCGTGAAGTGAATAATTTCGAAGAAAGAGGAGAGAGCCTGTAGCTGATAGGCCTAAGTAGCTGATGGACCACAACGTAGTGAAAAATGTGCTCAAAAGGGCTCGCATTTGTGAGGCTAACAGAGGCGGGCATTTATCTGATATTGTATTCCATACAAATTGCCGACATTAAAAAAACATTTATCAAGATAAGATCCATTCTTTTTCACTTAATCACAAATTATAAAAAAACAAAGTAGTATACCTTCCCGATCGAAAGTTACTGAAGAGTCCAAATATAAGTACATATAATATTAAGAACTCTGGACAATTCAAAGAGTAGATCAAAAATATTGTGAAAGAAATTGCAGAAATAATGGTTTCATTTGATGTACAGGGCGGGTCATTTAAAATTTTAATCGGCTGTACAAAAAGTACTGATAATTTTTTCAAATTTCTTTGTTGAATTTAGTCATTTAAGAATGGAACACAATATCATTCAAATGACTAATACAACTGTCTCGGCAGCAGCTCATCCGATCAATTCAATTTTTCAGTATATTTTCGATTGTTTTGAGTCGAACATCTTTAATGGCAACTTTGATTTCATGTTACAAAGCCCCAATTATCTCTGGATGTTTTGCGTAACAGTTATCATTAATGGCTTCCCACAGAAAATAATCCAAAGGGCTCAAATCATAGCTCCGAGACAAACAATTGACATCACAATTTTGGCTGATTATTCGATTTTCAAAAACAGTGCGTAAAATATCGATGGTTGCGTTGGCTGTGTGACATCTGGCTCCGTTTTATTTAAACCAAATACCGTTCATGTCATTCTTTTGAATTTTTTGAAACAAAAATTCGTTGAGGCTGGCTCATTTTCGAAGAAAAATCGCCCAATGATGCCGCTAGCCTAATATCCTCACCAAACAGGGATTCGTTGTGGATTCATTGGCTTCTCAATAATCATGTGAGGGTTCTCTGAACCCCATATCCGGAAATTATGCTTATTGACATAGCCACCGAGATGAAAATGAGTTTCACCTGAAAACACGATTTTTTGGTAAAAATTTTTCATCTCCTGCCAAACAATCTTCAGATCTTTGGGCGAAACAAAAAAAAAACATCGGATGGTGTTCCATTATTAAATGAGAAAGTTCAACCTTATAAAATCAGAAATGCAAGCAAATTATCAAAACTTTTTTTACAGCCGATTAAAATTTAAAATTTTAAATGGCCCACCCTAAAGTTTCACTTTTTTCAAGTATACCTATAGATTTTGCTTTAAAAATTTCCACAAAAAAATGGATTAAAATCAAAGATTTTACACTTATGACGAAAAACTTGTTCATGAAGATAATAAAATTTTCTCTTCTGGACAACCGATATTTTCATTACAACGAACAATTCTACCACCAAAAGGGAGTTTCAATGGGATCGTCGCCGAAACTTACCAATTTGGTTATGAAAGAATCATTGGATAGATGTATGGAAAACTGTTATATTAGAGCTAAAAAAATTTGCCCAAATATGTTGACGACCTTTTTGGAATACTGAAAGCAAGTGCTATAAATCAAATGTTGACGAACTACAATAGTTTTAACTGAAACATTAAATTAACCGTAGAAAAAGAAATCGAGGGCTGACTCCCATACCTAAATGCTTAAGTTATAAGGAATGCTTAAGTTATAGAATTGTAACAAATTGGTTTGAAACTCCCACAGCATCTGGAAGTCTTCTGAATTTCCACTCAAAACATCCAAAGAAATTTTATTATTAAAATCCAGCCTCAAACTTTATAAATAGAGTCTTAGCGATAAGTGACGTAGAGTTTCACAAGAACATAAAGAAAATAAAAATACTGATCCAAATAGCTTTCCGACAAAAACCACAGAAAACCTTTTAAAAAAAACACATAAAATGTTATGAAAAGAAACCCAACCATGTACAAATCTGTCTCGAAAGTACCAAAACTATCTGAAAGTTTCAAAAGATCCGTATGCATGAGCAAGAATAACTACAAAATAGCAAAAACCAACAATACCCTACAACAATTATTCACAATTTTAAAGTCTAGGATAAACCAAATGGAAAAGTCTAATTTAATATATGAGATACAATGCAACAGCAACGGATCTTCTGCCAGTGAAAATTTTATGTTAAAAGCACCAACAATAAATTGAAAACTCGCTTAGCCAACCACAAGTCCGATGTTAAATTAATTAAGGAAAAAGTATCCACAAAACTGCCTTTACGACACACTGTGCGGTAGAAAACCTGAAAACAGGTTGAGAGAATGGGTGTAGTAATGCTCGAAATATTATCGACATTAAAAACAAACAGGAATAAAGGAATGAACTTTAGAACAGACACCGAGAATCGTGGACAGAGCTACAGAGTCTTGTTAGAAAACAGATGATGAAGAAGACAACAGTTGATTGCCAGACGACAAAGACATCAGTTCGATTTCAGTAGTGAAGTGTGTGTCCAAAACATATTTATTTTTAGCTCGAAGTTTTAGTGTAAACAAATAAAATCATGTTGTCATAGTTATTGTTTTCCAATGTCTATTTAGGATTCCTGCACATGCTCTTCGATGAAGATCGAAAATACTAAACAAATAAATATACAAAACCTACTGAGCTTGAATTCAAAATTTCGTCAACACGTAAAGGGATTCACATTTTGTAATTTGAGTCAATAAAAAAAATAATTCCGCACGCAAAAATGATGGTCGTTGGAAAAGGAAACACTTTAATCGTCTAACCCTGTAAACCTTCTGTTAAAAAGCCCCCTCAGGTTTGATTTCCAGCTACTCCTAAAGTTCCTTATAGCTTCTACGATCGAGACTTAGGGCAACTAGAACATATAGACAAAAAAATTGTTCGAATCTCTATCGAAATCTCTATCCATCTCTGTTTGGTGGCATCATCGGACTGTTCTCCATCTAAAATGAGATCAGCAATTATAATGAACGGTGTTTGCTATCGCGAGATGATAACAGAACTATTGTGGCCGGAAATTGAGGATATGGACCTGGAAGATATGTGGTTTCAACAGGATGGTGACACTTGATACACAGCTAACGAAACAATGGCTCTTTTGCACGAGAAATTAAATGGCAGTGTTTTCTCTCGTCGTGGCGATGTTGATTGGCTGCTACGATTATGTGATTTGACACCATTGGATTTCTTTCTTTGGGGATATTTTAAAGAAAAAGTATACGTCAATAAGCCAAGATTAATTCAAGAGCTAAAGGATGAAATAATTCGGCAAATTAACGACATTGAAACTCCATTATTTCTCAGTGTCATTGAAAATATGGACTATCGGATAGAGGTATGCCACTGAAGCCGTGGCGAGCTTTTGGCCGATATTTTGTTTCAAACATAATTGCCATAGATTTTTCTATCATAAAAAAAATATTAGAATAATCTAAAAACTGGTTGTTTTATATACAACTAACATCGGGCGTTTTAGTTGGACCACACTTAAGATAACCCGGCATAGTGTCGACCTGCATAGATCATAAAACTACATAATGTAGTTTGAAAAACTTAATAAAACCAGATGTAGAACTTAATTGAAATGAAATTGTATATTAAAATATAATAAATGTAATACGCTCTCTTTCTGCTTGAGACAATAACTGGATAGCCTCAGACTAATACGAGTAGAAAGCAAATCCTTATGCTTGCTCAATAGTTTCTCCAAATCATTCGCTACAGGTGAAAAACACCTCAATCGACGACTTCAATTCATTGTAAGCGTAAATTTTAATTTTCAGCATATATTGGCCACTGGGCAGGGGTAGAAGACGAAACATATCCTCCTCCAAGGCGAGGTTCTTTACAATTAGTTTACCCTGGAAAGAGAAGCAAAATAGATTATTAGGTGTAGGTTTACAACAAAGCTACACATAGGAACTTACCGAATAGGGGCAGGTATGATTCATATTGGAATGTTGTACAAATACGGAAGTGATCACTTTCAGCACCGGATATTTGTTGCGATTGGCAAAGAAGGCACACATATCGTGAGTAAAGTTATACAAAAATGGCCGATAGCCACTGGCTCGCTTGAAGAAAGCGACATTGACCTGAAATGCAAGAATAAAGTTTAAAAGACCTCCTTAGAATTGTAATTGTACTCAATATCCAACTTACCGTTGAATTCGTGACTGGAGATTTAAACAGTGCTCCCGTAATGTCAAGCGAGATTACACCACGCCTTTTAACGCTCAGTTTACACTCTTCAAAACGTGAAAAGCTAATGTCATAATCTTCACACTTGACGTTGGTGAAGCGAAATGTCGATTTCGATCGGCTCGAAACGGGTAGAAAAAGTATGATGGCAAACCAAAGTATACGGCTGCCGCAAGTCATATTTATTGCCGCCGAAACAATAATCAGGAATAAATTAAATTAACGAAAGTTGAGATTTTGGGCTAAGTAACAGCGTTCCACATGAATGGGAAATCGGTATAGCTAAAGTGTTACAAAACTGTATTTTTTCAATTTTGTTTCGGATTTGGATATCCGATAGCGTTATTGTTATTTAATGAACCAAAATCGCCACTTAACAGAGAACAAAATAAATAACAACAGAGAACAAATAAATAACAACACGATTAAGAGCTGGCATTAGATCAGCTAGATTGAATTTGGTCTATTACCCCCAACCATGGAGAGTTTTTAGCATTGTCATCGGCTCTCACCTACTCACAGTTGGTCAAGTCAATGGATAGTTGTATTTTAATATAAGATGAATGAATATGTTTATATAAGTAGGTACACTTGTTCCATCGACGCTGCAACTTTCTGATTCGCTCTGGGTAGAAGGATTACTTGGACCCCTCCAAGTCTTAAAATGGAAAGGAACACTGTATGGGGCCTATAAGTACTGTGTTAATTAAACCGATAAAAAAATGGTGTACAAAATGTTTCCGCATTTTTATGGATTGTAGGTATAGTGTTTAAAAGCATAGCATAACAAATTATTTGGCATAAATAAAAAGGAATCCAAATTCAAGGCTACTTTTAACACTAAAAAAATAAGAGGTTACTACTTAGTAGGGACATAAATACTGTTACAACATTGAACACATCCATTTCAATAGTAGAACTAAACATACCCCGTTAATGTCATATGGGTTTTGAAAGCTAACCTCAATAGCGTTAGTCTGTTACGGGATTTTAAAATTGTTTCAACTTTCATCATGGAGTAGTCAGATAATGAGAACCGTATCGCTGTAATAGCGCTTTCCAAGTGTAAAATGAAAAAAGCGATATTTTCAAAACGCTCCGGCGTCTGGGGATTTGCCGCATGTTCGTCTACCGATGCATAAAACTGTTTGAGGAGACTGGAGATGTAAACGACCGCCACCGGTCGGGCCGCCCACGCTCTGTTCGAACACCGCATGTCATCAAAGCCGTTAAATCAAGAATTCACAGAAATCCGCTCCGAAAAAAGAAAATCATGGGCCGTGAGATGAATATCACTCAAAAGTCCAGGAGTCAAATCTTTAAAAAAGACTTGGGACTTGGGGCTTTTATTGACTGCAGCTTTAAAAAAATAGGATTGAAAAATGCAAACGTCTTTTGGTGAAGCACACACGAAAAATTTTGTTCACCGATGAAAAAAAAATTACCGTTCAGGAAAAATTTAACAAGCAAAATGATAGAACTGATCCCAAGGGTGGAAAAAGAGTCATCACCCAGCTTCTGTCATGGTTTGGAGGGGTGTGGGGTCACTGACCTGCATTTCTGCGAACAAGCAGTCAAAACATCGGCCAAGAAACCTATTAACAATTCCTTGTTCCAAAACCAGCCATGGACTTTCCAGCAGGATTCTGCGCCGGCTTATAAGGCTAAAACGTCCCAGGCCTAGCTTCGAAACAATTTGCCAGCGTTAATATCCTCTGAAGAATGGCCATCAGGCAGTCCGGATTTGAACAAATTGTGTGGTTTTAGAGGACAATGTTTGTCACTAAAGATACCCCAACATTGGATCTCTTAAGACTGCTTTGGTTCGAGCTGTGGCCAATTTTCCAATGGACGAGGTTCGTGCAGCTATTGACGATTGGCCAGTGCGACTTAAGGCGTGTGTAAAGGCAAAAGGCGGACATTTCGAATAAGTAGATTATTTTTGGATACAATATACATCAATAAATATATTAAAAAACATTTGGGCCAAAAACATTCAGTACTTTTTATTTTGCAGCATAAAACGTGTATAACAGTAGTTATGTCCCTACTAAGTATATATATTTCTGGCCTAGGCAATACTAAGTGTTGGCTGGCGCCATCTGACATTTCCATTGGAAAGTTTGACATTTTTTAGCATAAACGTACTCAGAAAGTTTTGACGTACGACCATCATTTGTTTTGTTTACAGTGACTTAAAAAATCAATTTAGCAAAACAATGGAATTAACTCGTGAACATTTTCGTGCGATCATTTTTCACAACTTTCGACTTGGATTATCACAAGAGTGCATCGATGAATTTTAATCTTTGTATGGCGATGAAGCACCATCCTATAGCACTGTGCAAAACTGGTTTAATGAATTCAATCGACGCTCGCGCAAAGACGAAGGTCGTAAAGGTCGTCCAAAACTAGCCGTTGTGCCAGAGAACATTGATGTCGTGCGTGAACTGATAATGCAAGATCGTCATGTGACAAACCGTGAGAGAGAGGCATCCTTAGGCATTTCTTCCACCAGCATACATTCGATATTGCATGAACACCTGGCCGTAAAAAAGGTTTGTTCTCGTTGGATCCCGCACAATTTGGCAGTCGCTCAAACAAAGGCTCGTGTCCATTGGTGCAAAGAAATTTTAAAAAAATATGATCGCGGTGCTTCAAAAGTCGTTTATAAGATTGTCACAGGTGACGAATCATGGATCTATGCGTTTGAGCCCGAAAAAAAACAGCAATCGATCGTGTGGATCTTCGAAGACAAGCCAAATCAAACGAAAGTTGTTCGTGGATGAAGCACTTCGAAGCAAATGGTAGCCTGTTTCTTAGGCAAAACTGGTCATGTGGCGACTGTTCCGCTTAAACAACGTAGGACGTTCAATTCTGATTGGTACACAATTTGTTTGCCTAGTCTTCGGACAAATTCGAAAAACGAACAGGAGAAGACGAATTATTGTGCACCATGACAATGCGAGCTCTCACACATCGGCTCAAGCCAGGGCCTTTTTGACCGGCCAAAACGTCGAATTGATGGGTCAACCGCCGCACAGCCCTGACTGAAAAATGTGTGGTCAACGTCGTCGTTTCGTCGCCCAAAAAAAGGCTCGTATGGATTGGTGCAAAGAGATGTTGAAAAAGTATAACATCGGTAGCTCAAAGGCAGTGTATAACATTGTCACAGGGGACGAATCGTGTAGCTATCCATATGAACCCGAAACAAAACAGCAATCGACCGTATGGTTCCTTCAAGACGAGCCAAATCCAACAAAAGTTGTTCGTGGAAGAAGTACATCGAAGCAAATGATTGCGTTTTTTTTTCGGTATAACCGGTTGCCCAGGGCCTTTTGTGGAACGTAGGACGGCCAATTCTGAGTGGTATACAACCATTTGTTTGCCAACAGTGTTCTAAGAAATGAGGAAAGATAATAAGAGAAGACGGATCATTTTGCATCACGACAATGCGAGCTCTCACAAATCAGCTGAAACGATGAGCTATTTGTGCACTCAAGATGTCGAATTGATGGACCATCCACCGTTCGGCCCTGATTTGGCACACAATGACTTCTTCTTATTGCCTAGCATCATGAAAAAAAATGAGTGGTCAACGTTTTCATCGCCCGAGCCAGCTGTTGAAGCGTTGAAAACCCATGTTTTGGAGGTGTCTCAATTGGAGTGGAAAAAGTGCTTCGACAATTGGTTTGAGATAATGCAAAAGTGTATAAATCATGCTGGAGAATACTGTGAAACACAATAAAACCATTATTGATGATAAATATTCGCATTTTCATTATTAGGCCAGAAATATGTGTAGCAGCCCTCGTAACATCGCCACGTTGTGAGATAACACGGCCTTTGAATATCTCGGTTAAAGGTGTGGAACATCAATTTTAGTCATGTGGCTGGCTTTGCAAGTCGAAGGTCCGAGGTGACCAATTGGCATCGCCCAGACGCCTGATATCATCGGGCTTGACAAGCCCAGAACTGAGTCGCACACTCTCCGCTACGGATCCACAATCTTGTATTCGGAGTGTCCAAAAACAAGGTTTTCAGAAAAACCGTCATTTCGGGTTTTAAAAAAACAGACTGTCGAATGTTTTTTTGTTTAAATTAATAACCGACATTTCGGTTTTAGCCCTTTTGCCTAAGAATGGAAAATATTTCCCCAAACAGAAGTGAAGCACTTTTGCCTTTCGCACCGGCTCCAAATTTGCTCAGATTTTATAAAATAAGGTCATATTTAAATTTGTGTCCATCAAATAAATCCAAACTGGAAAAAAAATATTTTTTTAAGTCTTGAAATGAAGTTGTATAAATAGTTATTATAAAGCAATATGTCCATGAGTATGGAAGCAATTTTTTGGGCCCCAGACAGTTTACACGGGGAGTATATCAAAAAATGGCCTATTTGACTCAAATTGGTCCAAGATTGATTGTTTGTCTACCGTTATAAAGGAGTACCGTACACAATTTGATTGGAATGGAAATTAATATGGATGTTCAAGAGCGGTTGCATGTTATAGCGGAAGAGATATTTGCACTGGGGCTACATCAAAACGAGGACCGGTATAATACCATTTTTATCTGAGCTGATTGCTGATCGCTCGTAATGAACTGTACCCAATTTTAACAATATGGGATGTGCGTACTACGCGACTTTTACAGCTAAAAACATAAAATCAGTTGAACATTTGTGTGTGGGAGCTATATCGAAATTTTAACCGATTTTTATAGAAGTCAACGGCCTTTATCTAAAAAACTTATGCAAATTTTATGAAGACTAGCCGATAATTGCGACCTGTAGTTTGTAGAAAACGAACAAACAGATATCGTAAAATCGAATCAACTGGTCATTCTGAATCAATCGGTACACGTAAAGGTATTAAAGTCTACCGGTCGAATTTACGTGTTTTGTACTTAAATATTCCTTGCTTTTCCATACACGAACCAAAAACCTGAAAACCCGACAGAAAAAAAACGGGTAAACTGACATGTCGTGATTTAGCTATTTTAGAGAAACCTACCGTGGGGTTGGACATAAAAACCAGAATGTCGGTTTAAGTTTCCGTTTTAACACTCTATTCTCCGATCGAGGAGTTGCGAACGGAATGACAGAAGTTGCTTGCGGAATGACAAAAATGACTTAATTCTTCGCTGGAGGGTATAAAAACAACCATGGGCCAACAAAAACCATATTCCTTGGCATTCGGAACATGAGCATACGGTCTTATCGTCGTTTTAGCTGTGTTACTTTTTAGCTGCAGCATTTACACCCTCCTTGACAATAGGATAAGGGTATGCAAAAAACATTAAAAAACAACCTCTAAATGAAAAAAAATGATCGGTCCAACATAAAAATTCGTATTTGTAGAGTTCCAAGGTATTCGGTTCGAACGTCACTAAATACTTTTGTTTACTATTGCAGAAACAGTTCATGAAAACAAATCGTGTAATTGTTATTTATTGCAATCAAAATGTTTAAAACAGAACTGAAGACCTCGATGGAGCGTATTTATTTAATGACACATTAAAATCAATTTCTAAAAAATCTGCAAACTCTAAACTGATCCACACAAAATCGAGTTTTTTTTAAAAAAGTCCTGTTGATAATTGATTTTTAAACAGTTTTTAATAGATTTTAGAACTTTTATTACGTAATTTGATACACATTTACACACACGACTAGAAGTATTAAAAACATTTTTTTTGGTCAAGCTATACATCTCCAAATAAACTAATCTATCAGTTCGTTCTGATATTTATAGCCCATGTGTCCATTGAGAAGGGACTTAAATGGTTGATCCGCTTGTTTAATACATCGCGGTTTTTTTTTAATACCACCACTCAGGGAATGTCCCCTATATAGGATGGTCCAACCATAAATCACGATGCTAATTGTGAGTCACACTTGAAAGTCAAGTTTTTTGCTCAACTTAATTTGATATTTTTTTGTTTCAGTGTTCCACAAATTCAACCATGGAGAGTTATACAATTGGGCAGAGCGTAAAGATTGTTGAATTCTTTTACGAAATCGGCGTTCAAATCAAAATGCATTTTATGCACTTCTTGATTTTTTTTTTGGTCAGCATAATCGACCAAATGTGTCCACAATCGCGAGAATTGTGCGAAAATTTCAGCAAAGCGGGTCTGTAGGAAATGTGAAAACACCTGTGCCTGCGCGGCCAGTTTGTTCTGCAGAAAACATTGATGTTGTTCGCTATAATGTGATAGAAGAACCTTCAACCTCGACTCGTCAACGTGCCGAACAATTGAACATCTCACGAACTTCACTGATGCGAATTTTCAATAAATATTTAAATTTACAAGCTTACAAAGTTCAATTGACTCAAGAGCTGAAGCCTGCGTTGTCAATTCGCTGGATGGCGTAATCATCTTTAGCGACGAAGTAACTTTTACCTCAGTGGATTGGTTGAAAGCATAATTGCCGCATTTGGGCAAATGAGAATCGACGAGTGGTTGTTGAAAAGCCGGAGCATCCACAAAGAGTGACTGATCGGTGCGTTTTATTGGCTGGCAGCGTCACCCGGCTGTACTTCTTCGAAAATAAGGTCGGCCAAGCAGTTGCCGTGAATGGTGTTCGCTATCGCGAGATAACAGATTTCTTGTGGCCTTGAAATTGAGGATATGGACCTGGACGATATGTGGTTCCAACAGGATGGTGCCACACAGCCAACCAAACAAAGCTTTTTTTCCGCCAGGAATTCAATGTACGTTTTATCTCACGTCGAGGGGTGTTAAGGGTGATCATGTGATTTCACATCGCTGGACTTCTTTCGAAAGTGTACGTCAATAAGTCAAGAACACTTAAAGAGCTAAAAAATGAGATAATTCGGCACATTAACGACATTGAACCTCTGTTATGTCTCACAGTCATTGGATCATTGGATAGAGGTACGCTACCGAAGCCGTAGCGATTATTCGGCCGATATTTTGTTGCACACATAATTGCCATAGGTCCTTCTATTATATTAAAAAAATGTTTAGATAATTCTCTAAAATGTTTTTGTTCCAATTACAATAAGCATCGTGCGTTTTAGTTAAACCAATCTATACAAGATTTAAGAAAAAACAAATATTTTTGAGAATAATTTACAAAAAATGTAGTTCTGATGTACCTTCAAACTCAAGTGAAATATTTGTTTGCGAATGCGAATATTTCAAAATTGGCTTTTGCGAATGCCGAAGCGAATGTTTAATATTATGCGAATAATTCGTTACAACCCTAGTGTAAAACATAAATCTAAAGTTGAAAAATATTTTAAATAATGTCGAAATGAGTTATTCCATTCATGCCATTGTATTCAAATAAATTTAAAATGGCGCTAAAAAGTTCTTGTGGCACTTTACAACCTAAGCGATAGTCTAAGTTAGCAGTTTAATCAAAACACGGCTAATATCGATTCTAGTAGGACGTTTTTGAAGTCCCTAGGACTAGAAAAAAGAAACCCTAGGTTTGCTTTATGTACGATAGCTTTATACAGCTAATATCGAACCTAATAGGACGTTTTTGAAGTCCCTAGGACTAGAAAAAAGAAACCCTAGGTTTGCTTCATGTACGATAGCTTTATACAGCTAGTGTGCATACACTAAGCCGGGAGTTTTTAGCGTTGGAACTTTCTTAACGTCTAATGTTTACGATGCCCAACGCAACATTTGACGTAACCTGAAGTGTTCGTATGTCCCGAGCGTAAGTCGATAGCCAAGTTACATAAGAAGGTCGCATTAAAAGTCATATCAAAGTTGGGATGACTCTGATATTTTTACGAAGCTACTACTGAAATGTTTTCAAATCTTCCTCTTTCGATTTTTGGTTGTCCAATCGTATTTCACCATTTGGGATTTATTAAAG
This sequence comes from Hydrotaea diabolus, assembly GCA_963513945.1. Classification (NCBI taxonomy): domain Eukaryota; kingdom Metazoa; phylum Arthropoda; class Insecta; order Diptera; family Muscidae; genus Hydrotaea; species Hydrotaea diabolus. Next base: position 85,726,764 of record OY740718.1, on the reverse strand, counting down.
AATTTTCTGTTCCAACTCCTTATTTCACCACTTCGCCGCGATCCTACGACAGCCCGTTCTAAGGACCGGATTCACCCGAAGAACATTCCTTAGCACATTTTTATTAGAACGTTTTGTCATTCGAATGCGAATTGTTTTGTTTTCGGCATATCGAAAAAATTTATCTCGGTCAAAAAATGGAATTTACCCGCGAACATTTTAGTGCGATGATTTTTTGTGGATTATCGTGACAAGCGGTTCCCAAGCAACTTGTTCTCGTTGGATCTCACATAACTTGATGAATGCCCAAAAAAAGGCTCGTATGGATTGGTGCAAAGAGATGTTGAAAAAGTATAACTGCGGTAGCTCAAAGGCAGTGTTTAACTTTGTCACAGGTGACGAATCTTGGATCTATGCATATGAACCCGAAACAAAACAGCAATCGACCGTATGGGTCTTTGAAGACGAGCCAAATCCAACAAAAGTTGTTCGTGGAAGAAATACATCGAAGCAAATGATTTTTTCGGTATAACCGGCCATGTAGCCACAGTGCCTTTAGAGGAACATAGGGCGGTCAATTCTGAATGGTATACAACCATCTGTTTGCCAACAGTGTTCGAAGAAATGAAGAAAGATAATAAGAGAAGACGGATCATTCTGCATCACGACAATGCGAGCTTTCACACATCAGCTGAAACGATGAGTTATTTGGAAGATATCGAATTGATGGGTCATCCACCGTACAGCCCTGATTTAGCATCCAATGACTTCTTCTAATACGCTAGCATCAAGAAAAAAATACGTGGTCAACGTTTTTCATCGCCCGAAGCAGACGTGAAGCGATCAAAAGCCATGTTTTGGAGATTTCTCAATCGGAGTTGAAAAAGTGCTTCGAAAATTGGTTTGTGCGCATGCAAAAGTGTATTGATCTTAAAGGAGAATAGTTTGAAAAACAATAAAAATCATTTCCAATGATAAACTATGTATTGTATTTTTATTGTCGGACCCAAAACATAAATAGCAACCCTCTTATCTTTATAACCCTAGGAGAAAGTAAGCACAAGACATATTCTAAAAGAATGCTTCCTTCTCCTCATAATCCTTAAACATTCTGTAATGATCAGACCAATGGTTAAAAAGTTCTATTCACGACCTCTTGTCTATTTTCTCTTAAATCTAGCCTCGCTAATCCTATCGCAAACAATAAGTTAAGAGGCAACACCTACTCTTACTAGGCTAATAAAGCAAAACAGTGAAACAATTGACATTTAATACCATTTATTTACTAAATTCAAAACAAGGAAGAAGGCAATATCATTTTTTGTAGTGTATGGATTTCAATTTATTCATTGCAACTGAAATACAATTGCACAGTCGCTTTCAGGTCATTGAAAGCGTAAACTAAAATCTTATACAAATATTGACCACTGGGTAGGGGCAGGTGACGAAACATACTCTCCTCCAATACAAGGTCCTTTACAACCACTGTACCCTGATGAAAAATAAAGCCAAGGAAAAATTGTAAATCCTGTAGTACTTATTTCACTGAACTTACAGCATAAGGACATGTATGATTTATGTTGGAATGCTTCGAAACTATATTTTGCAAGACATTCAATACCGGATACTTGTTGCGATTCAAAAAGAAAGCACAAACATCATGCGAAACATTATAGAGAAACGGTCGATAGCCGTTGGCCCGCTTATAGATGGCGACATTGATCTGAAACGAAGCAATTGGTAAAACTCCGAATTTTTGCCAGCTTTTAACTTACCGTAGAGTTTGTAACCGGCGTTTTAAACAAGGGCACCCTAATGTCGAGCGATACCACGCCTCGCCCAACAATACTCAGTTTACACGTTTCGAAGCGTAAAAAACTCGTGTCGTGACTGTCACACTTAATGTTGGTGAACTTGAACGTTGACGATGATGTCAGTCTCGGCAAAATAAACGCCAGCGCGAGAGTGGCGCAAAGAATGAAACTCCTGCCGGTCATGTCTGATACTGAGTAAATAATTCTAATGGAGCCCGACTAAGTGAAAGTATACATTTGAAATCATAGAGTGCACCCTATGACACAGAAGTGAAGCATACTTAGGTTGTCATTCGATTTGTAAACATTTTTAAATCATACTGGGACTACTACATTCATAAACATTAACAATTAAAGTACATCTTTTTACACCTAGAAAGCTGGCAGTGGTGGTGCTTACAAATAAGCAATGTTGAAAAAATAGTTTATGTGTTAGAATGATCGAAGCTTAGAAAAAGATTCTCCTAAGGTACTAAAGTTTCGAAAAAAATTAATTTCCTATTAAATTAATTTGCAATAGAAACGTGGTATATTTAACCTATATAAACGAGTACTTATTTCTGGTTTTAAAATAACGCAGAGGGTAATAAGAGGTCATTACATTGTAATGCAAACGATTATGGGAAGAACTTAGTGAGCTTTTGCTGGTATAAAGTAAATTGAAATCATAGATTGCACTCTGGTAGGGGTAACAATATTCGTAGAGCATCATTCTATTGTTGGTTATATGGTTGTGGCACAACAATATTATTATCATCACAACAATAGTATAGTTCACACAAACATATAATGATCCCCACAACAATAAAAATAAAAATACGATTTTTCCGTTATGATTGCCATAATCATACGAGGGCTGCTATATATATTTCTGGCCTAATAATGAAAATGCTAATATTCTCCAGATTGAATTACACACTTTTGCATGCGCTCAAACCAATTGTCGAAGCACTTTTTCCACTCCGATTGAGACACCTCCAAAATATGGTTTTTGAACGCAAGTTGTGCGGGATCCAACGAGAACAAACCTTTTTACGGCCAATGTATGCTATTGGAAGAAATGCCCAAGGATGCCTCTATCTCACGGTATGTCACATGACGATCTTGCATTATCAGTTCAAGCACGGCATCAATGTTCTCTGACACAACGGCCGTTCTTGGCCCACCTTCGTCTTTGAGCGAGCGTCGGCCACGATTGAATTCATTAAACCAGTTTTTCACAGTGCCATACAAAGATTTAAGTTCATCGATGCACTCTCCTCGTGATAATCCAGAAGAAATATATAGCAACCCTCGTATTATTGTTAACATCAAATCCAAAAAAAAAGTACTTTTGACGCACCAAACATATTTTCATTTTTAAATTTGGCAACAATATTTGTGTTACATTTCAACAATATTAATATTGACGCATTTATACTATTGTCAAAATTAAATTCAAAAAACAAAAAACTATTCTTCCCTTGACCATTTAGTAACCATGTCTTTTCTCTGCGTGTAGGTACACCAATGCCTGCTGATATTTGAGTCTTAATCAGCAGCTATGCGGTGGTTGTCTTCTTCTACCCGTCCACCATACCCGAGCTCTGTAGGCGATAATGGCTTTTATAACGAATGTGAACATAGTACCAATTTTTGGCTAAGCCGCCTGCTACTGCCAAATATTTTACGAGAGGTGTAGTAAGCCACTGTTGTCAGACTGGATCCAAAGCTCCGTGTGGCGTTACCATGATAGTTTTGAGTTGAGGACCAACCTAAGGAATTTTGCTGATCCGATAAATTTAGACCCTTGTCGCCTAGACGGGATAATTTAAATGCAAGGATTTTGAACAGTACCAACTCAGTTTTGCATGGGCGTACTTCAAGCCTCCTTATTATGGCCCATTAATTTATTGTGTAGAAAGGCTCATGATTTCACCTCATGAATCTATCGAGTCAGAATTGTGTAAAATCTGACCTATAAAATAAAGAGCAATTGTAGTGATCCATCTAGAGGTATTGTTTCAGAACAAACAAAAATATAAAAATTCAAGTGTGGACACTTTATTGGTAATTTGAACGGACATTTATTTTTTGAAAATAATTACCTTCAAAAATACAGTTGCCAGTAGTATGGAAATGAGCGTTCGGTAGACACGAGAAGATCCGTTGTTTTCGACCAAAATTGTGTTCAGTGATGAGGCCCATTTCTGGCTCAACGACAAAGTCAATAAACACGATTGCCGCATTTGGGCTGGAGAACAACAAGAAGAGGTTCAAGAGGTGCCATTATACCCAGAAAAAAACACGGTTTGGTGCGGTTTATTAGCTGGTGGAATCATCGGTGCATATTTCTTCAAAAATGATGATGGGCGGAAAGTAACCGTGAATGGTACTCGCTTTTGCGCCATGATATCAGAACTTTTGCTACCTGTAATTAAAGCCCGAAATCTTGACGACACTTGGTTTCAACAGGACGGAGCCACTTGCCATACAGCTGCTCAAACAAATGATCTGTTAAGATGTCATTTCGAAAAGCAAATAATTTCATGTTGTGGACAGGTGAGTTGGCCGCCTAGATCGAGTGATATCACACCTTTAGACATTTGTCTTTGGGGTTATGTAATGTCCAAAGTCTATGCTGACAAACCAGCTTCGATTCAGGTTTTAGAACCCAACATTAAGCGTGTCAATTAAAGCCATACCGGTCGAAATGCTCGAACGAGTCATCCAAAATTGGAGCCTCAGAATGGAAACCCTGAGGCGTAGTTGGGGCCAACATTTGAAGGAAATTATTTTCAAAATAATAAATGCCATAAAATATCCTTTTAAATTACCAATAAAGATTCCACACTTGATTTAATTTTTTCTATTTTTTTGTTCTAAAAAAATACCTCTAGATAGATCACCCTATATATCTATATGTTTTAAAAATTCGCTCATGCAAAGGTCCCTTATGGTTTTCGGTTTTACGCCGGTTTTAAGTAGTTCAATCTTGCTCAAATTAAGAGTTAAAATCTATATTTTTTTTTTAAATTAAATTGTATTAGACCAATTTGAAACGTTCAAAAAAAACCTATAGGGTATCTTCATAAGCAATAATCTAAGCTGGTAGTCTAACCAAAAACATGACTATTATTGGAATACAATAATATTCATGTGGCTGCCTGGCTGGTTTTAAGACCTTATCTACGGGTTCTGGCTTTACTCGTATAGCAGAAACGGCTTGGTCTATACTTGCAATAAGGTCCAAAATCTGCAATGGATGGTTAGCATTACATCAAACTATACAGTGCACCACAAAAAAACAAATCTAATGGCGTGGAAATCACCAATTGATATTGCCAAAACGACTGATAACAACATTGGGTGTTAGAAAAATTATAAAGCTAGCCAAAAGCACACAGAATAAGTTCCAACATAGTTTTTACTATTTCCTATATTTTAAAAGTTATCTACAATCAATTTTCTTTAACTAGTATTTTTCAAGCATCATCTGAGCTGTACATCCAACATTTCATCAATTAATTTCTTTCGATTAAAAAAGTAAAATATTAATCCAGTCAAAAGTTTTAACCATTTGAATATCAAATTTGAAAAAACCCATTTTTTCCAATTTTTTTGAAGAAAAAATAACATCAAAACAAAAACAAACTTTAATCTAAGCAGGTTTCTATGAGTAAAAGCCCAAAGGTAAAGACATTTTTTTATGAAAATTGAATATAGAAAAAGGAAATAGGAATGTAGCTTATTTTTGACAAAACAAATTGTTTAAGTTGCAATAGTTAATCTGCCAGCAAAGATTAAGTTCCAAAATGTCTACCTTCTTAAAAAAAATTCTGAGCCAATTGAGTAATTTACATGCGAATCGAATCTATGAATTTATAACTAAGATTTCTTCTACTAACGAAAATATCTGTACTGCTATAAACTCGAATCTCGTTATCAAATTTAATTTACCAAAAATCCGACCATTATTTATTTATATCTATTTCAATTAGAAATAACCCTGACTATTTAACGAATAGTACAGATATTGACACTTAAAAGCTCGAAGCCAGAAGCATGGGTGTTTGTTCGGGTACAAGAGCAGCACTTTTAAAAAGACAGAACAGAAAAATCTATTGTGCGATACGGTAACATTCAAGAGTTCTACAGATATGGACTAAATTATTTACAAATCTACCAGATTATTCTAACGACATTTTAAAAGTGGTGCAATAGAATTTAAAAAAAACATTTTTTGAATTAATCAGGTAGGTACAAATGTTACAAATGCTTTGGCACACAGTCCAGTCCATGGTGCGGCCTAAAAAATATTTGGCGTTGCTGAACCTTTTTATATTTTCCTACAAACAGCCATTTTACTTAAATTAAAAATAAATGCCAGAGAAATTAAAACTAATTCAGCTCGCACGAATTGTTTTGAAAGCTATGCAATGGAAATGGACATATGGATTTGTTGTTTTTTCGGCTTTAAAAATATTTTTGCTACTATCTGCGTATTTCAGTCAAAGGTTGGAAAATTAAAAAAACAATTTTATTCTATACAAAAGAGATTAAAACGGTGTAATGTTTGTTGAATCTCATAAACCCTTCACTATGGAAACGAAAATAACAACAATTGTCGAGTCACAATAAAAGAATAATCTAAAAAACATCAAATATTTGGATTTGTAGTAATATTTGCTTTAATTAGGGTTCCCATATTTTAATATAATTAAACTGTTCTGACAACCGTGTTTTTTGACAATGTGTCCCGAGACCCAAATATAGTTATATTATTAAAATAATTTCATTTTAAAATTAGTAAAGGGTGCTTAAATTTTAAGGGCCGATGTTGAATGTGAACCACACCTAAACGTCAAGTTTTTTTCTGCATTTCATTTGATATTTCTCAATTTCAGACTAACTCAATTTGAACCATGGAAAGATACATAAGCGAGCAACGCGTTAAAGTTATTCAGGCTTATTATGAAAATGGGCGTTCAAATCGAAATGCATATCCTACACTTCGTGATTATTTCGGTCAATTAAATCGTCAAATGTGCGTACAAGCGGAAACATGGTGCACAAATTTGAGCAAACCGGGTCCGTAGGAGATGTGAAAACAACAGTACATGCTCTAACAGCTCGTATTGCAGAAAATATTGCTGCTGTTCGCGATAGTGTGGCTGAAGAGCCGTCCACCTTAACTCGTCGTCGTGCCCCACAATTTCACCTCTCCCGTCGTCGAACATTATGCATAAAGACTTTCATTTACACGCTTACAAGGTGCAATTGACTCAAGAACTAAAGCCTCTTGAACAATCCAAACGTCGTCAATGGCCAGAATGGTGGCAAGAAATGGGAACAGTGGATGATCAATTTTCGAAGAAAATCATTTTCAGTGATGAGGCATATTTCGACCTCAGTGGATTCGTCAATAAGCAGAATTGCCGCATTTGGGCAAATGATAATCCAAGAGTGATTGTCGAAAAAACAAAGCAACCGCAAAGAGTGACTGTTTGGTGCGGTTTATGGGCTGGCGGCATCATCGGGCCGTATTTTTTCAAAAATGAGCCCGGTCAGGCAGTTAGTGTGAATGGTGTTCGCTATCGTCGCTATCGATGATAATAAACATTTTATGGCCCAAATTGGAAAATATAGATGTGGACGATATCTGGTTTCACCAGGACGGTGCCACTTGCCACACAGCTAACGAAACAGTGTTTCTTCAGAAACGCAAAAAATTCGAGGTCCTGTGGGTGGGTTGAAAAAGTTTAATTCGAATTGAAAAAAAGTTGTTCTAGAGCGGATCTAAGTTAAAAATATTTGACGAGACAGCAGTGAAGTTTATTTCGAATTAAAATTCACTTGGAATGACGGAATGCTAAATTTACTCTAGAACGGATCAAAGTGCGTCGATGAAGGACAAATGGAAATACTTTCGTCTATCAGACTACTGCCAGATTATACTAGTATACGCTAACAAGGCTAGAAGGCCGTTTGTCTGAAATAATTTTCAAAATATTAAATTCCTCACCCGAAATATGAAATTTGGGGAAAATTGATCTAGAGCGGAAATAAGTGCGTCCATGGAGGACAACAGGAAATACTTTCGTCGATCAGACTACTGCCAAATGATTGCTACTAGCTAGAAGGTCGTTTGTCTAAAATAGATATCAAAATATTAAATTCTTCACCTGAAATATGAAATTTGGGGAAAATTGCTCTAGAGCAGATCTAAGTGCGTCCATGGAGGACAAATGGGAATACCTTGTTATTCAGTCTATTGCAACTAGTACTGGCTAATAACGCTAGAAGACCGTTTGTCTAAACAATAATTTTCAGAATATTGAATTCCTCACCTCGAATATGAATTTTGGGAAAATTGCTCTTAAGGACAAATGGGAACGCTTTCCTTAATCAGACTACTGCCAGATTATTGCTAGTAGTATACGATAACAACGCTAGAAGCCGTATGCCGGAAATAATTTTCAGAATATTAAATTCCTCGCCTGGAATATAAAATTTGGAGGAAATTGCTTTAAAGCGGTACAAGAGAGAGCATTAAGATCACCGAAACAATCAGAAAGAGCTGAAAGACATTCACGCTGATGAAGTCACAGCTGCTGTAGCCAGATATAGCGTGAATGTTATCTCCTATATACAAGAGGAGAAGACGCTACCTCGCCAGAAGTGCGTGGTTCTGGCTCAGTTGAGATCTGGATGGCGCAAACGCCTTAATTCGTATTTGGCGCGAATTGAGGCTAACGTTCCTAGCGTTTAGGGACCATATGATGTGCCTCTTTAATTGTCCGACCAAGCCCACCCAGCTAACCCTAAGGTCTCTTTGGACGCATCCAGTTCAAATGGCGCAATTCTCACCTTGGTATCGATGCGAGTCCCCTCCATTTAGATGAACAGGACTTCAAAACAAAATTTATGGTTGTAGCAACAACAATTTGCACACAACTCTCATTTTGTGGAAGGAACAGGTAAGGGGGATGGAAAGGGAAAAAATTCCCTAGTATGAAGGCGGACTATGTAACCAGCAATTTAAAAATTTAATTTCCAACTTTGAAAACGGCGAGTTATTGAATGAGCCACTTCTTCAAACTCTTCCATACCGAATGACTGCACTGTCCTCCATAAATTAATTTTCGCCATAATTACGAACTTACTTTACATAAATACTTATGTATACACATTTGTAGCAATATTTGTCCTACCTTTTACATCTTGGTAACCTCCGCCTTTAGTGATCATTTGCATGCACCCATCCATGCATCATCATGTTCCATCGTCCGATCCGACAAAGTCCATTTCTGTTGTTGTTGTGTTGCGACACATAGTACCGGGGTGACAGCGCTGGGCCGAAGAATTCCTACATCGGGTCGATCCGGTGCACAGAACCGGCTGTCGTGCGATCGTATTTCTGTAATTTTCTTTGTTTGGATTGTCTTTCAATGTTGGTAACCACCGCCTGTTGTTGTAGCGGGACATAGTGCTGGGGTGACAGCTAAAGAATTCCTACTTCGGGTCGGTCCGGTACACAGAACCGACTGTCGTGCGATCGTATTTCTATAATTTTCTTAGCTTGGATTGTCTTTCAATGTTTTTTCTTGGCTGGTGTTTTATACACATTCCAATATCTTTTGCCATTTTCTTTATTGGCCTTCTTCCATTTTGGCTTTTTTATCTTCGAAAGATGCTCTTGGCTTAGTTGCACATTTTCGCTGATCCATAGATATTTCCCATTTTACACCGAATAATGGAAAGGCAATTTTTATTCTCACTTTTCTCCTTTGATCAAATTTATTTGTTAGCTTATGTAATTAAAATGTTAAAATGTATAAAAGAATAGGCGAATGAAAAGGAACTTGAAAAGCAGTGCAGCCAATAGTAGTGCAAAAGCTGTCAAGAATAGTACCATTTTCCATATGTTCGTTTCGGCCTTGGTACAATTAAGAAGGTAGTGTTATGCAGTGAGCTGATTTACGATTTTTTCTCGTAAAAATTTAAACTTGAAATTCGACAAAGGCAGAAAATTTCGCATGAAGACCGAGAGACATCGCCCAAGATAATATAACAACTATAATTGCATTGGCTAAGTTAGAAAATAATTTATTTTATATATGCTTTTGACATTTATATTAGTTTTCACACCAGAAAAATGCGTTTGAATTAAAATGGCTTGAAAGCGACTATTTGTCCTATGTGGCATTCGCACATAAAAATTGTACTATATTGCTGACAGTAGTTACGAAAATTGTAATTTCGTTAGCATATAGGCATTTCCACCTAATGGTCAACCAGTACCGAAAAATATATTTTAGATAATCATCGCATTTTATTGTGAGTAATTACAAAAAAATGTGTAAATTTGTATTAATAGCGAAAAGTTACGTAGAAATATCGTTAACAGATATTTGTTAGCTAATTTGAATTTATTTAATAATTGGTTTTTTAGCCAAAGTTTTGGCTATAAAAGTTCAATTAAACAATTCTAGAAAAAAAAATTATTTGTGAAAGGAAGGTGCTCTTAGAAATAAATAAAACTGATCAAAGCGTAAACCTGAAATTTAAGGCCCGATATCTCCTCATCGTGACTAAGGATATCTCTAAACTTATTAGTTTAAATTAAGTATTTAGCTTTAATAATGCAATTAAAAAAAATATTAATTAACTTTTAATTTTTGGTTATCGGTGGAATTTTCTCTAGAAATGCCCATATGCCTTATCTAAACTTTTTGAATTAGATAAGTAAAAGTATAAGTCTTGAGAAAACCCAATCAGGAGATGACGAGTTTTCCGCACCGGTCTGGTGCGGAAAACTCGGCATAAATAACTTCTTTAATATGTACCAGGATAATGATCCAAAATATTCAGCAGGAATTGCTAAAGAATGGATGCTGTACCATTGTCCCAGACTAATGAGAACTCCCTCGCAATAACCAGATTAGAATGCCTTAGACGAAATGTGGCAGAAATGGGAAATTCAAATACAAAATCATGATATCAAGCAAAAAGTACTTAAAAAGGCTTTAATAGAGGAGTTGGTTAAAATAATTCCGGGACATACCAAAAAGCTTGGGGAATCTATTCCAAATCACTTTAAACTAGATGTGCATTCAAAAACTATGACCCTGTATAATTTTTTATATATATTCATATATAATATACATAAGCTTAAGAGGGCCATTTTTACTGTGATAAAAATATCTATCATATTTTGTTAATGTATTTTCATTATGTTTTTGCATAAATATTTTTTTTTACTTTTCTTTATGGCCATATTTGATATTTTTCTATAATCATATTAATTACGGTGATTTAGTTCATTTTTTACTCAACCTTTCTTTGGCTTGTTTTCAACTTCTTCGGCAGTGAGGTTTTTATAGAATCCTAAATAGTAAGTAAGAATATTTTTGACACTTATCTATATTAGTTTTCACTTACAATTAATCTTACAGCCGTCTTACAGTGCCGGTAAAAAAATAGCACTGTTGTCGACTATATTATTTATCTTCACACAACATTTTTACTACCCATCCTATTTAATTTTGGTTGCAGTGTAATGTAACGCAATGTGTACCCTCTCTTAGAAACTGGTAATTACTCTCATAATGTGAGTAGTTATTTTCATATTTAGCTATTTGTTGAGTAAAGAGCAAATTCTAACGTTAAAAAATAGCACTGATCACTATTCTTATTAGAAATGTGGCTTTTAGAACATGTTTGTCAGTATGATTCGTGGACTTTAAGGAGAAAAGTTCTTTGCTTTAATAGAAAATATATTCCGCTGACAAAAAAAGTTAACAAATATGGGCCGTGGAAAGCATTGTACGAGTACTGAGCAAAAGAGAGAAATAATTAAAAAAAAATAATTTTAGAAGGCAAAACCTATACTGAAATTGGCCAATTACTTAAGTGTTCTAATAAAATAATACGCAACGCAATAACACACACACAAAAAATTTAATCACGTGGAAGAAAACCGGCAATGTCCAATTTACTGGTCAAGCGATTGATTCGCCAGAGCAAGAAGGCCCCTTTTAAGGCAGCCACAGAGTTGAAAAAAAACTGCAGATAAAAGCATGTGTTGAAACAGTTCGTAATCGATTGCGAGAACACAACTTAAAAGCTTGTAGCCCTCGGATGGTTCCACTCTTGACGACAAAGCATGTGAGTAAACGTATGAAGTTTGCACACGAGTATATAATGGCCCGTCGATAAATGGAGGAACATATTGTGGAGCAACGAGAGCAAAATTGTTTTGTTTGGTGGAAAAGGTTCTCGTTCCCATGTGAGACGACCACCAAATGCTGACTATAATCCCCGATTTACATTCAAGACGATACAACACGGTGGCTCGAACACCATGATATGGCGTGTTTCTCATATTACGGTGTTGGTCCACTACACTGGATAAAAACCATAATGTTAATGTCGATATATTGGAAAATGTTATGCTGCCATATGAGGAAGATGAAATGCACTTGTTGTGGGTCTTCCAACAAGACACCCGAAACATACATGCAGAAAGGCACAACAATGGTTTAGAGGCAATTCAGTTGACGTCATGGAGTGGCCCGCCCAGTCGCCAGATCTTAACTCCATTGAAAAACTTTGGACTGATATCAAAAAGCACGTGTGGGAAGCCAAACATACCTACAACTCTGGGATGTAGTTAAGATGTCGTGGGAAGGAAAATCACAAAATAAATTAAAACTAATCACAGAACTCAACTTAAGAAATAACTAATTTAGTACGTTTGTATTATTTTTTAGCAAGGTTTAAATCTAGTTTAAGAACAACTCTCGGATCGACTTCAATATTCTAACATCGATAAAATTTTATATTTAAAACAAAAAAACTAAATAAATTCTTTGGCGGCGATCCTTACTTTCCGAGTGCCGGGCTCCCAAAATTTGACAGTACATAACTTTGCTGTTGATATATTTTTCTCAAGTCTTATCGGATAAGCGCAATATCATTGGCAAGCTCTTAAGAATCCCTATCGAAAGACGCATTACGTACGAGACAAAGAACAAAAAATATTTTCAAAATATCAATTTTTTGCTTTATTTTATAAGCTTAAAATGAAAAATTAATTTAAAAAATGGCGTCCTGGGGCCCTTTTATCGGAAAAAGGTATCTGGGCTCTAAAACCGAAGACTTTAAAGTCCCGAGTCCTAAATAAGTCGATTAAAGTCGAATTTTATCTTTAGAAAAATGAAAGTGCAATATTTTGGAACTTTTTTAAAAATAAAAAGCCGACTAACCAACTTTGACTTTTTTCACCCAAAAATGAATTAGACGAAAATCGTCTTTTAGAAGCCTAGGTTAGAGCTGCAAATAAAATCTTCAATTACTGGCAACAATTGTACATGTCAAAATACATATCTCCATATACCTTTGACACATTTTCCTAAATAAAACTGCAACTTAAAAAATATAAATACGCAACCTCCTCACCTAAATAGATCAAAATTATTTATATAACATTTAATGCTATTTCAATGAGCTTTCGATCTACACCCATTTGTTCATTAATATGCTGCCTATTTAGTCCTGTAACTCGGAAAATATCGGTCGCCGCCGTCATTTTTGCGTTTTTTTCTTCTTATTTTAAATTATATGCTCTAGACCAGATAGCTTCAGAAAGTAAAAATCAAAAAAATAGTAGCAGACCACCAAAATCAGTCGGCTACTATAGCGATATATCTAAAAGGCGGAACCTTCAATTTATCAATAAAGAAATCGGATGTAAAAGTTTTGTATTAATTGCCAACACAAAACCAAAGCATAAAAGCCTATATTTTTAAAACAGTTTTTTAAATGCTACTCCCGTGAGAACAAATCGGATTATTAAGAGAAGAATTCCAACTCCAAGCGATGAAAAACGGTATTCAAATGAAGAGGCATTAGCATAATTTTTGGATTGGAAGTTAACAAGACGCCAATATACACAGCTCAGATTGCGTGCGATTGAAAAAAGGCTTAAATCTGTATCCATCATATCATCAGTGGCACAACTTCAGGACTTACTAAATCATACGATCGCTTGCTACAATCTTTTATGGGAAATGATTTGTAGAATTTAATGGACAGTAGAATATCGGGGCTTTGATAAAAAGAAAAAGGGTTGCTACTGGAGAGAAATAATACGAAACTATAAAAGGAATGCTTGCAGACAACTTTTGTAATTTTGTACTCTACACACTGATATTTTTAATTTTTTTATTATTTTAATTGTTCCTAATACTGCATTTTCATTAGGCCATTTATTCTCGTTTTCGCTCGAAACTTTTCAAAACGTCTCAACCAATTTTCACACAACTTGTAGTCGTTTTCATTCTCGTTTTGGTTTTCGTTTGACAGTTCATTATTGTTTACAAACAAAGAACAACGTGGTGACTATTAAAATACTGAAATACATATATTTCTTAAACAAATGGACAAATTAAATAAACTTTTTTTTTCTTTTAGAACGCTTATTTTTACTTTTACTTCATAAAATATTTATTTCACCAAATATGCTTGACGATTGATTAAAAATGTCTGCCTTGAGATGACAAACCAACGATAAAAAAACGATTATTTTGAAGATGACACACTTTATTTAAGGTGGCCTGTGCGAAACGTTTTCTGTCCTCTTTCGTACAAAAACAAGTCAAAGTGAGACGTTTTCATCACTTGAATTTGTATAGGAAAACGTCTTATTTTGACTTGTTTTAGCCAAACTTTTGAAAACACTTCAAAAGTGCCTAGTGAAAAAAGAGCATAACGAGATTTGTTCTAAAAACAATCAGCAAACTAATAAACCTTAATTTTTTTTATGCATCAATTCAATAATTTCTGAGATTTTTTACATTTTTGAATGTTTTGTTACAAGTACCTATTTTAACTTTGACAGACTGGGACCCCTAAACCTATTTTTTGATTTGGTTCGAAATCTATTACAATTTCTAGTTGATCAATTGCGTGCATTTATTTGTACGAACATATCTTTAATCAATCCCTGTACTACTTTTGTTAGCTTTTGCAATAGCATGGGCAACCCTGTTTTGTTTTTAAGTTTATTGACATTTGTCAATTTTTTCATTACACTTCATTTTCTTTTCTTTCATTACATTTTTCTTCTTTGAAGTGCAACATTTTTTCTGATCAGAGCGAACAAATTTTAATAATTATCAAGTTTATTGCGTTATTAAATATATGTGTATAAAACAAGAAGCTATCGGTTTATCTATCGAACTAGCCATGGAAGAATAAAATTGGAAAAAATGGTCAATATGGAAAGATCAACCTTGAAAATGGGCCAGATCAGAAAAAACTTTGGAAGACTTGGCAAAAAGAAGAAGACTTGGAAGAAAAAGCAAAAAGATATGAGAAATTGCTAACAACATGTTAATGGGGAAGACACGACAAACCAAAGAAATTCCATAAAGTGGACTTCATCTGATTGGAATAGAATGTGCCGAATTTGGATGCATAAAAACGACCACTAACGACGGAGGATACCAAGACGTAGAAGGCATACAAACCCACGACAGCCGGTTCTATGTACCGCATTGACCCGAAGCAGCAATCTTCGGCCGAGGGCTGTCACCTTGTTACATCGTGTGCTGCTACAGCAACAAGATAAGGAAGGTAAGATATATGTATGTATGTATGTTGATGGTCCATATGTGAAGGTAGTTCGTAGTTATGGCGATAATTCAATTATGGGGGGGAGGCAAGGTAAAACATGCATTCTCTCCATAAACGAAGTTAACTGCATTCCCTGGGTAAAAGTCGTGGCCTGGTCGGACGCACCCGTTTCCATAGCTGAAAATTTGTTGCATAATTGACCGCAAACTACTGATTCGATTAGTGGGAGATAGGATGTGACAAACTAGTCATAAGACCATCGCGACTATGTCTTTGGTGGTCTAATCGAAAGGTCCAACTTGTGATCACTCGTCACTAATAATCGTTGAACTTTTGTCTGCACATCACCCAAAATCATCATCATCAGCATCACCCAAACAAGTGTGCTAGACCGACTTTTTGCCTTTAACCTTGTAAGGCGGTGTTCGTGTGGGAGTTGCCAGAATTTACAACATCTATCTGTCTTCAACGTGTTTTAATCAACATTTGTGGGGGGAGGTACAGGAATGATTGTGGATAATGTTCAAATTTTTCTTGGTCCATAGTTCGTAATTAGGGCGATAAATTAGTTGTGGGGGACAACGGAGAAAACTGCATTCTCTGGATAAACGAAGTTGCCTGCATTCTCTGGGTAAAAGTAGTTGCCTGGACTAACGTATTGACAATTTATTGCTTAATTGCTGCCAAACTACTGATCAAATTAGTGGGAGATAGGATGGTACAAGCTTGTCCACCAGTTTGGTGAGAGTAAGGTCGTGGCTCTAGATATCTCCAAGGCCTTTGATAGAGTCTGGCATGGTGCGCTCATATCAAAGCTGATCGCTTTTGGAGTCGGTAATACATTTGCTCGGTTTTTATCGAGCTTTCTTAGAGATCGCACTATTAGAGTTGTTGTAGATGGGTTCTCATCCAACACACATAGGCTGACCGCAGGTGTACCACAGGGCTCTGTCCTTTCTCCCTCTTTATTTCTTATTTTCATTGACGATCTATTGGGTCAGACTGTGAATCCAATCTACTCTTTCGCAGATGATAGTAACCTCTGTCATTCGTATTCATTCGACCGTAGACCGAGCCTTTAAGATATTGAAGACAAAAGGCGAATTATGGATGAGACACTTGGCCGGGATCTACTGGCCATTTCCGAATGGGGTCGAGTGAATAGAGTAGATTTTAATGCACGTAAGACACAGTGCTGCTTGTTGTCTCACAAGCGATTCGCTGACCCAACAATATCGTCAATTTCTCTCGATGGTACGGATATTGAACAATCAGAAGCTCTCGATGTTCTGGGCATGAAAATACAATGTGACGCTCGTTGGGCGAGACATGTATTCGAAGTGTCGAAAGAAGCACTCAAGTGCATAGGCTTTTTAAAGCGGTGCAATAAATATTTCACTCCTTCTGATCTTTTCAATATCTATACAACTTACATCAGGCCAAAGATGGAATACAACTCCCATGTATGGGCAGGTGCTCCAAAATCATCCTTGGAGCTACTTGAACGTGTTCAAAGGAGAGCGATGGTGCTGATAGGTGACAGTAGGGTATCCAACTCTATTGTTTCCCTTGAGCATCGTCGGAATGTGGGTTGCGTGACGCTGTTCTATCGTTACTTTCATGGTGTGTGTTCATCAGACATCCGTCGCCTTATTCCTGACGTGAGGATGTTCGACAGGGATACGCGACTTTCTAGGAATTCACACCCGTTTGTTATCGATTGACCAGTTGACCGCACTATACACTACAGATCAAATTCGTTTTTCGCTCGTACAGTCCGTATGTGGAATCGACTTCCGGCAAATGTATTTCCCACTAATTGCGACATCCAGAAGTTCAAGGCAAGCGTCAACAAACATTACTCCCTCTTTCCCCCTCCGATCCATTAATTTCCACTCGCCAACGCAATGCACCGCATGTATAGGGGGCATCCCCTGAGTGTTGGTTTTTTTAAAAAAAAAAAAATCATTAAAAATTATCTGGCTAAAACTGTCATGACTAGACCTTAAATTTTCTGCGTTAAGTAACTTTTAAATTATAAATCATAACCTCAAACTTTCACTGTTATTGCCTAAAGCGTACCGATTTTAATAAAACCTGGTAAGGTGGTGTTCGTGTGTGGCCAGGTACAGAAATGATTTTGGCTAAGGTTTCTCAGATAGTGTTTGTTTCTAAGTACTAATTTAGTCCCAAAACATTCCATTAAGGAAGAAGTGGAAACTTCTTTAAATCCTTCACTGTGCTTGATTCAATTCGTATACTCACTCGCCGGGACCTACTGTTTAACGCCGTCTCCAAATGGCTACTGCATTTTTTTCTTAAGAAGTTTTATAAGGCTTAGTGCTAAATCCCTTACTCGTAAAGATGCTGGCTTTTACTAGGTGGAAACCGATGTTAGATGTTCCTATCCGGGGTTGAACCTGGATAAACTGGTATGATAGTCGTGCACACTTCCATCACCACGGCGGTCCATATAATGAATACGAGTAGTAATACAAAATACTATGAGAATACCAAAGGAGGGTGGAAAGTTGCATTTACATGGACCGTACCCAAATAGGTATACCACCACTTATATTCTTATATTCGAGTACAAAAAAAAATATAAAATATGTTTACAATTTAAGCAAATTCCATGCTTTAGGTGACAAGTTGTATGGGTTCTAATTTTCCCTGGGACACAGCAGTTTTTGCAGGAGGTACCAGTAGGAATTCGGGGTTAGGAATTCAATTGCTTTGTGATTAGGTTTATCCTTTAACTTTGCTTAAGTATGGATTTTTAGTCACATAGTGTCAATAGTAAAGGATGGCCCAACTAAGACGCACGTTATTGTTAATAAAACAAAAAGTTTTCAAAGAACAATAGAATAGAAGGACGTATGACAATTGTGTGTGGAACGAAATGCCCTCAACGGCTTCGGTGGCATACCTCTCTCCGATGGTTTATTTTGTCAATGACTTTGAGAAATAATGGCGGTTCAATGTCGTTAATGTGCCGCATTATCTCTTCCTTTAGCTCTTGAAATGTTCTCGTCTTATTGACGTACACTTTATCTTTTAAATATCCCCACAGAAAGAAGTCAGTCGATTCTAAAACACATGATCGTGGCGGCCAATTAACATCGCCACTACGTGAGATAACACGAATTTCTCGCGTAATAGGTCCATTGCTTCGTTGAATGTGTGGCAAGTGGTACCATCCAGTTAGAATTACATATCGTCCAGAGCCATATCCTCAATTTCTGGCCAATAAAAGTCCATTAAAATCTAGCGATAGCAAACACCATTCACGGTTACTGCTTGGCCGGCCTCATTTTCGAAGAAGAACGGTCCGATGAAAGAACGAACTGGGGGAGCACGCACCTGGTTGCATAAAATTGGGGCACAATTCTCCCGATAGTGGACTCATTTGGGCGATTGTGCTGACCAAAATCATCACAAAGTGCACGAAATGTCTTTTGATTTGAACGAACACTTTCGTAAAAGGATTCAACAAGCTTAACTCGCTGCTCAAGTGTGTACCTCTCCATGGTTGAATTTGTCAAACACTGAAACAAAGAAATGTCAAATTAAGTTGGTCAACAAATTTGACGATTAAGTGTGACTAACAATTAACATCGTGCATTATGGTTGGATCACCCTTACTGAGAAATACAGCATTATTCTTGAGATAAGAGCATACCTCACATTCGATTAGATTGTCGTCAATTGGCCTAAAGATGGCACGATGCGTTACAGTGAGCAGACTTCCCACAGAGATGTGTCCAACAACGTACTGTATAAACGGACTAATAAAAAGACCCCAAACAACACTTCCTCTTTTTTCCGCTAGCTCAACTTTCCCTGTTTCGGAAATGTAGATAGCATTACTAAAGAAACATGCGAATTGGCCTTCTAAGGGATTTAATAGACATTTAAATACGCCTTCTACAAGCAGGTATATCAGCAGTCCCATTCAACTCCTTCCAGTCAACTGGCTAAAAACTCGAACCACATTCCGAGTTCGATTCGTTTAACAGACCTTAAAGAAGGTATTCTAACGACATTGAAATAGATCCGAAAAACATGTTGACTTTCCTTTCAAAGGTATGCCAGCAAAAAGGACATCATATAACTTTCTAAACGATCCGATTGACAAACACTTTCCTTCTCTAGGGAGGCCTGTTTGCAAATGCCTTTATTCTTCTTTGGGGAGGGCTGTTCGCAGGACTTCTTAGAG
The DNA here is from genome assembly GCA_963513945.1 of Hydrotaea diabolus. Lineage (NCBI taxonomy): Eukaryota > Metazoa > Arthropoda > Insecta > Diptera > Muscidae > Hydrotaea > Hydrotaea diabolus. Next base: position 85,707,132 of record OY740718.1, on the reverse strand, counting down.
TAGGTATCATTGATGGTGTTGTTCGTGAAAATCATTCACCGAACATGAGCGATTTTAGTCGGAGCTCAACCATAAAATGGTGTAGCCAAGTAGAAAACATGTGCAAGTAAAAACTTGGAAATCGTGACTTCGATACCGGAATTAGCAGTTGCTTAGATCAGGGTCGTGTGCAGGCCTACCCTTTTTTCTATTACGTCCTATGCTAATATAAAATGAGAACTGCTTTCTTGGTGAGAGCCTCCAGACGGCTTTTGGAGGCATGTTAGAAGGTATGAAAAGCCTCTCTTATTGCTGGGTTCTTCCTTTAACCAACGGAATCTGTTTCTTTTTTAAGGGAGGTGTATTGGCCTACCCTTTCCTATCACAACTCTTGCAAATTTACAATGAGTGCTTTATTGTTGTTGAGAGCCTTCTTACTGCTTTTGGAGGCATGGAGGAGGATGGATGCTGAGTTCTCCCTTTAACCTGCACAATCTATTTCTTTTTTTGGGGGATAACCCCTGAGGGTTAAAAATATACTTAAAATATTAATGGAGTTTCTATTTTTTTTTTACAAAGAAGAGTCCGCTGTCAATGCTTGGAGTCGGAGTCCGGAGTCGAGGTCAGTTATTGGAATGAAAATCAGAGTCGAAAGCCGGAGTTGTTGTAACAACTATATATTTTATTTTGAAGTCCTGTTCGTCTATGGGGGATCTGCTTCGATATCCAGGTGGAGGAAACGCTCCATTTGGACAGATGACTCCACAGAGACCTGGGGGTCAGCTGAGAGGACTTGGCTGGACAATTGAAGAGGCGCAGCACACGGGACAGATGTCCGGAACGTTAGCATTAATTCGTGCCCAATAAGAATTGAGGCGGATGTTCCATCCAGATCTCAGCTGAGGCAAAAACACGCGCGTCTGCCGAGGTAGTACCTTCTTGTCAGGTGAAATCTCCGGGGGATGCTGCCCTAGCCCTACATTCACACGAAAGCTGGATACTGATGCTGCGACTTCATCAGCGTGAATGTTGTTCAGACTTGCCTGATAGTTTCGATGATCTAAATGTTCTCTCTTCTACCGCTGGACCTCTCCAGGTCGTAGGCACCCTATCCAAGAGACGGTGGTTAGAATGCCTGCTGTGAAAACACCCTAGCAGGTATTACTTAGACAGCAGAAAATTGTGTCTGAAAACGTGAAGGACCTTCGTTTCCTCATGTAGATGGTCCTCAGAAGACCTAAGAAGACACCCTGTTGGTGTGCGGCATTCTGGCAAGTCTGAATTTTCTTCCACTGCGTCGTACTCACGTTCGCCGACCACACCAGCGCTGCATAGTTCGCTACAGACCGACCTATCGCTTTGTAAGAGGTCAACAAGGTTTCTTTGTCGGCTCCCCAAGTACTGCCGGCAAGTGACTTCAGGACCTTGTTCCTACTTTTCAGCTTTTCGCAGATAGTTGTAGCGTTTGCAGAGGATAGAAAAAGGCTGCCCAATGTGATCCCAAGGATTTTGGAGTAGTTGGTAGTCGGGATGTTGACGTCAACGACTTTCACATTGAGTGACAACCGCACCTCTGCGGTCCATGCTGTAAACAGTGTGGCTAATGTTTTGGAGGCGGAAATTTTTATATTCCTTGCAGTGAAAAAACGAAAGCCGGAGTCGGAGCGGCTTTTTCTTTTAGCCAAACTTTACAGTCCTGCAGGAGAAGAGTTTTAAATTGAATACTTAGTGGTATTATGGGTCACCGTGTTGTGATGGAGCATGCCAGTAAACCCAGTTTCAACCTCGGGAAAGAACAACTAACAATTTTTCAGCGGCGGGTTTTCACCTCGTAAAGCTTTTCTATATAAGTACATTGCAATAGCCGTTCGGAGCCGGCGTTAGCGAGTGAAATAATTGAATCTTACACAGCTCACTGATTTGAGAGAAGTTCCCCCTAGTTCCTTAATGGGATGTATTATGACCTAAGTGAGAAAGTATTTTGTAGTATTTGATTCGCTCATACGTTATCCCAAGATGCCCTTTTTAAAGTGACGTTCATGTCCAACATTAGATATGTGTCCTTAATTTAAATAGCAACATCATTTGTGGAAAAACTTGAGTAAATTTAATCTGATTTATGGTCCTATGCCTTTAAGGGGAGGGTTATAAAGACACCCCAAATGAATTTCCATAACCGATGGAGTAGTATTCCTTTAGAAGTGAGTTGATTGTTCAACGAAAAAAGGACGCCTCTTTTGTGTTACACTCAACTGAAATGTCGACAAAGTTGGCGGCAAAGTGTTGTTTGCTTTAAGCTTTTTATTATGAGTGAAATTGTTAACATTTTCTTTGTATTCCAGCCACGTGTGAATGCGTGTGTGAGGGGAGTTTCTTCCTTTAAACAGCACCGAGCAGCATAAATGCCAGACAAGCAGCGGCAACAGCAACTCAATGACGTTTCAAATCCTACGTCTTCGTCATTTCACTTTGGAATTTTTCAGTTCTGTTTTTTCTTTAAACTTTTTACGGCGCTAAGTCAGAGTTTCTCTTTGTCTCTTCGTACTCTTACCATTTTCATGTCCTCCAACCAGGCTCTGGCATATTTCTTTTTTATTTCGTTCACGTGGCGTAGACACACAAAGTGAAGAGAAAAGATTCTCAACGCGAAATTGTTTTCCTTCTTACACTGGGTTGGCGCTTTAATAACGTCTTCTCTTCTTAGCCATCGCCCGAACCGCACCACAGAGCACAACACCTCATCCAATGCCGCCACTGTCAGCGACACCGTCGCCATTGCCGTCACTGACGTTATCCTTCTTTTGTGTACTTACGCTGTGACATGATTCTTCCGCATTTTGTATAAATAGAAGTGAAAATATTCCGCATTTAATAGAAAAATACTGAAAACAAAATGAAAATGAAAATATTGTCGTCGTACATCACCGTGTGTTGGCGGCCAGAGCGTAGTTGGTATGAGTCCGGGCCCTCACTAGGATGGCAGGCTGGCAAGGACTTGTTCTTCTTCATCGTCTTCATTGCTGCGCCATCCTTGTCAACGTTATCGTTCTGTCCTGTGGCAGCAGGCAACAAACAACAGTCTTGCTACAGTGTGGATGGTAGCAAAGTGATTGAGTTTGTAATTTTTCCCCATTTTGCCGAGGGTGGAAAAAGTGTCATTGTTTGGGTTTTTTCTTTTTTGTTTTTGCTGTCTTCTTCTGGGGTTCCACGTTGCTGGGGAGAGAGAGAGAGAGAGAGGTTGACGAAGAGCCCACACAAAAACGGAAGGTTGAGGCTTGTTAAAATGTCTGGATATTAAATAAATATGTTAAACGGGTGGTTGGGGTTGCAACAGGATGTTTTATACCAAATTAAGGTGTACTTTGGTGTTAGTTCCTCCAAAGCGTCCGTCATCAGCTACGACAGCATTGCATTCTTCTAATGAACAATTTCGATGAAACCACTTTATTATTGAATAACTATCGTTTATGTGATGAAACTTAAATTGGATTTATAGGAGGCAGACCTTAACGTTAAAGTATGAGATTGATTGTTAGAAAAGGCGAGTTTGGTCATGGCCAGGGGTGCCAATTATGAGCCTAAATCTGACTAAGGTCACGAACGCGTAGCCAGAAGAACAGGGTGCGGAACTACAAATAAAATAATGTTTTTATTGATTTTTTATTTTTATCGCGAACTTAGGCCCTTGACAACCCTCTTAAGAAAGCTTTACAGCAATTGTTGAAAGGAAAACATGAGTTTTTAAGACCAGTTAAAAAATAAAATTAAACTTGTTATTGTGTGCTCGTAAGTATTAACTAATTAATACTAGCTTGCTCTCTTGAAATTTTGTGTTAGTCTGTTGACTCAATCCTGAACTAGTTCAAATCCTAAAAGAATGTGCTGTCTCTGGGTAGAATAGTGCCTTAAGCGCATAGAAGATCATTTTGAGCAGTTGTTCTGAGAAATGTAAAGCTATTTTATATGGCATTTGGCAAAAAAGGACCATACTGAAGATTATAGGTTAAAAGACAGCTTTAATTATTAGTTTCCTGTTTTCCAAGTTTAGCTTTGACCATCTGTTTATCAAGGCATACTCGTACATTATCCGAGCCACCGTATTTATTTTGTCCGCTATGTAGGAAATATGATGTTTAAGGCTAAAGGGACTTGCGGCGCGTAACACTGTTTACGGTTTCTCGTAAGGTAGATGACGTTCGTTTTGTCTGGACTTTCAAATATTTTCCGATTGATTACACAGCACAACAGCCAATCTGGGGGGTGAGAAATTCCAAGTCAGGGTGATGGTACTAGGTCAGTATATTAAAACCCTCAAAGGGTTTTACGTTCGTATGTGCCAGTTTTTTTTTATGACCTTTTACATTTTTTCCTTATCTTGATGTTTTTTCGCTTAGTTGTAAAATGTTGGCAAAAACGTAGTTTGACATAACTCGAGAACGACTAGTTCGATTTTGCTGAAATAAATTGAGAAAAATTAATAATTACATTTTCTTTAATCCATTAATATACTGTTTCTCTACCAAATCAACATTTTTGCAATTAGAAATAAATTTATGAAGAAAATTTTGCCAAAAAATTTTTTTTTTTTTAAAACATATAAATCCCAAACGGAAAAACGTGTAGAGTCTTATAACTTTCACGTAAAGTCCATAACCTATAAACAAAATGCGACAAATGCTTTTATTTACAATTAAGTAACTTCACTTAATTGTAAATAAAAGCACATACGAACGCAAAACCCTTTGAGGGTTTTAATATACTGACCTAGTACCATCACCCTGACTTGGAATTTCTCACCCCCCAGACAATAACCCCAAAAATGTTCCACAGTGTTATTTATCACTTTGTTTGCTGACTGTATATTTCGAGTAATGTTGGTCGATAATTCATCAGAACTCTGGATAGATGTATCAACTGCAAAAATAGAGCAAATGTTGCTATGCCAAATGTGTAAATATTTAATAGAATACGAGGGCGGTTCGGAAACTTCTTAGCCTAGCACAAAAAGCGCGTAATAACCAGAAAAAATTAAGTGTTTTGGAAACTTCCATCTCTGCTATGATCTGGCAACTCCTTCATATAGAAACAGGTGTTCACAAAAGACGCATCCGCGATTTTTTTACAATGGAAAAATTAGAAATGCGTGGTGTCATTAAATATTTACATAAAAAAGGTTTATCGGGACAAGAAATTCATAATGATATGGTGAATGTGTTAGGTGAAAGTGCTCCTTCATATGCAACAGTAAAAAATTGGGTTGCTAAATTTAAAGGTGGTCGTACAAGCATTGAAGATGAACCACGTAGTGGACGTCCAAAAACAGCAACAACAACATAAATTGTAGCCAAAATGCATGATATGGTATTAAATGATCGACGAATAAAAGTGCGTGAAATATCTAATATCATGGGCATCTCAAATGATCGAGTCCATTTAATTTTGCATGAAGAACTACAGATGAAAAAGCTTTCTGCAAGATGGGTGCCGCACTTGTTAACAGTCGACCAAAAACGCATACGAATAAACATTTCTCAAGCTTGTTTGGATCGTTTTCAGCGAAATGAAATGGATTTTAAGCGTCGTTTCATAACTGTTGATGAGACATGGATCCACCACTATACTCCAGAGACAAAAGAACAATCCAAACAATGGACTGAAGCTGGAGGAAGTGCCCCAAAGAAGGCAAAAACAATTCAATCGGCTGGTAAGGTTATGACAACGGTTTTTTGGGACTTCAAATGTATTTTATTGATTATATCTGCAAAAGGGTAAAACAATAAATTCAGAGTACTATTGCAACCTTTTAGATCAATTAAATGTACAAATACGAGAAAAACGTCCTGGCTTACAACACAAAAAATAATTTTTCATCAAGACAACGCACCAGCGCATAAGAGTGTTTTAACAATGGCTAAAATCAACGAATTAAAGTACGAGTTGTTTGACCACCCACCTTATTCTCCGGATTTAGCTCCCAGTGACTTTTACCTGTTCCCAAATCTTAAAAAAATCCTTGCTGGCAAGCGTTTTACCTCAAATGAAGATGCAATTACAGTTGTAAACCACTATTTTGAAGACCTTGAGGATAACTATTTTAATCAAGGGATAGAATTGCTAGATAAGCGTTGGACTAAGTGTATTGAAGTTTCAGGAGATTATATTGAAAAATAAAAATATTTTTGAAAAACTAACTATTCTCTTTCATTGATAGGCTAAGAACTTTCCGAACCGCCCTCGTAGGTGACAGACAAGATCCCTGTGAACAGCCGGATGTCAAATTCATTTGCTAGTCCCTTGTTCTTACCACTTATACCTGAAACGTTCTACCGCTTAAAAAGCTTTAAATAATTTTTACAATTTCCAATGGGAAATTAAACCCTTTTAATTTAAAAAAGAGCTCGTTATGCCAGACGGAATAAAAAGCTGATTTCGGGTGGTGAAAGCGTTGATCAAGCCTGAGTGATGTCCTTTAAATGCAATCAAGCATGTTTTAATATTCTGGAAAATAATAATTTGGTTGGTTGATTTTTAGTTGGTTTATTTCTATGGTTGAACCGTTTGAAAGAACCTTCTGGCCTGAAGAAATTAAAGCAAAATTAATACACTTTTTGTTGTTTCTAATCGTTTTTTTTATTTCTAAATGTGTTTCGTCTTCTACAAAGATTTTGTAGCGGCCTCAAGCCATACATACTGATAGGGAAAATATTCCGAAGTTGGTAGTTAAAAGTGATTTGATTACTACAAAGAACTTATCTATTGTCAGCACCGATTATTGGTACTAAAGTACATGTATATCATTGCTGGTTGTAGAAACCAATAGTTTTACTGCATTCGGTTGTTATAACGCACTTATTGACTGTGAGTTTGGTGATATTATCGTACCAGTCCAGGAGATTTTTTTTTAATGGTTTTATCAGAAAAGGAATAGTGTTTGCTTCACTAAGATTGTATTTTTTCCCATTTCTAACAACATCTTTATTTACTTTTATTTATACTCATGTAAACATTGTTTGAGATTTTATTCTAGGTATGTGACAGCTCATAGAGAAAGGGACCTAAGGATAAAAAAATCAATTTTCATTTTTTTTTCTTTTTTTTGATGTGCACAACATCTGAGCATCGAATGAGACCGATCCCATGCCCCAAAAGTGTTCCCTCCCAGAGATATGCGCGTTTATGAAAGTGAAGTCGACGATTCAAAGCGCAAATAGAAAGGGACCTAATCTTTAAAATGGCTCTCCTGAACAAAACTTTTCATCAACTTTTCACTTTTTTTTGACGTGGACAACATCTGAGCATCGAATGGAACCGATCCCATGCCCCAGAGATATGCGCGTTTTATGAAAGTGAAATCGACAATTCTAAGCGCAAAAAGAAAGGGACCTAATCTTTAAAATGGCTCTCCTGAACAAAACCGGTTTTTAACCTTAGGTCCCTTTCTATTTTGCGCGTCACATATTACAACAAGTGAGATGAGCGTTTTAAATGAAAGTTGATAATTTGCAAGGGAATGTAAAAGGAAAACCTTATTTTGTTTAGTTTAAAGAATTCAAATATCAAATGTATAAGTAGTCATAAGCTGTTTGGAATTGGATGAAATCGGCCAAGGGGGAAAAACGTTTCTCTTCAGGTGACTACAGGTGCTAGGTGGCCTGTAGAATTTCTAAATATTTTAAATAGGATTTGTTAGAGTCAATGTGAACAAATGGTTATTTTATTTGAAGCAAATGCTGTTACGAGTTTAAATAAGGCTTTACTTTTGGCTAAGATTAAGGTTAATCTTAAAAGAAGGGACCACCACTAAATATGGCCATCTGAGAACTCAAACCTAAAAAAATTTCGTAACAGATCCAAATATGTATTTATGTTTAAGTAAAGATTAGGTTCAGACTCATTGTCCAAGGTACCACCCCCCACCCAAAAAAACGTACCACTTTTTTTATTCGCAGTAGAGGTTTATTAAGTTCAGCCTGTCCGAAATGATCAGCGTTTCTATACAGTGGTCAAAATAACTTCCACAATTTTTAATCAATTTTTATAAATTATAATTACTTGAAAGATGCACTTTTACACTTACTAAGCGAATCGGATAAAAACTGCTGAAGGCAGATAAAGGACAAAAACTTGGAAAAATTTCATGGTCACGTTATCTCGAAAACTATACGTGGTGATCATTTTGCATATGAATCAGTTGGTTTCGTCCAAAGAAGGATTTTGTTGCAGTTGTAAAAACGACCAAAAACTCCAAAACACCACTAAGCTGGTAGGCCAAAAATATTAACCACCCGAGATGAGCGCAACATTGTGGCATCAGTAGCCCAGAATCCAAAATTAACAGCAACGTTTTTAACTCAAACTATACCAAATAGACTACAGAAACCGTGGCTATAGAAACCGTGTAGCCTGCTGCAAGCCGTTCATTTCCGACATAAACAAAAAAGCGTTTAGAAATCACTAAGCTTTATGCCAGTAAACCAGATTTCTTTAGGGAAAATATTATATTTAGTGGCGAATCAAAATGCAACATTTTTAGGGAAATCTAACATCCTAAGGTTAAAAACCAGTTTTGTTCAGGAGAGCCATTTTAAAGATTAGGTCCCTTTCTATTTGCGCTTAGAATCGTCGACTTCACTTTCATAAAACGCGCATATCTCTAGGAGGGAACACTTTTGGGGGCATGGGATCGGCCTTATTCGATGCTCAGATGTTGTCCACATCAAAAAAAGAAAATTGATTTTTTTAACCCTTAGGTCCCTTTCTCTATTCGCTGTCACCTATCGTTATGTTTAGTCTATTATAGTTCACTAGATATTTTGTTTTTAAGTTCAGGGTTTTTGACTTTGCCAGAGGTTGATCCAGTCCTTATAAGGGAACATTTTTTATCTCTTGCCCGATCGGCCCATTACCAACCGTTTTAGTCCATCAACTCATGTTTCTGCAAAATTTTAGCTACCAAGTTTCAAATCGCGACCTGTAGTGTTTTTTCCCCACAGGCAGACTGATGGACATGACTACTGCTTCTTAATATTTTACAACGGCTGAAATTTATACTTTATGGGGTCTCCGATCAGGGGGCTAATCACGGCATTCGACGACGAATGCAAATTCGAATAGAAAAATATTTCGATACGTTTAAATGTTTGGATCATGGCATTACATCGTAATGTTTTATCGCATACTACTTTTTTTTGCAATGCTGCAAAACAAAGACTTTCAACTCAAAAGATGTGTCGTTGGCTGATTCGAGCACGACGTGGGACTGTTAAAAAATTAAATAGATAATAAGAAACATTTTACGCATTATTGCAATGCAAAAATGTAACGATTAATTATTTTATTGTAGTTAATTTATTATTTTATAACAATTCATGGTGTTTTTACGTAATTTTTGTCGAAACCACTACTGTGATAACACAAATTGAGTTTCCTAAAAGGCCGATGAAACATCTTTCTTTGTTGATTCTCTTTGCGGCAAGCATACGAGTATGATGACAAGCAGAGAAAAGCAGAAAAACAAAACAACAAGCGTGAATATTTTAATAAATGCAAGTGAATATTTTAATAAATCTGATAAAAATATAGAAATTAGTTATAAATGGATCCAATGCTATTTTTTTACTCATCATCGTCCGATTCGGAGGAGGATTGCAATGTAAACGTTATTAGAAGAAATATTCGAGATAAAAGCAATCGTTTTTTCATTATCTTTGTCCCTAAAAATAATAAAAAAGACGAATATTTTTACGTTATTTCACAAAATATAGAAAAATACCTACATTTCTTTTGTTTTACTCTGTTGTTTTGTTTGGCGTCATTAAAAATGGTAGTGTTTGGTTTTTTTCGATGACGGTTGTGCTTTCGAATTCAACTTCGGGTAGTTTCAATTCGATAACGATTGCCGTGATCCAAATTAATTGCGTTTCGAAGTAAATTTGGTCGTTAACGAATGCGGTGATTAGCCCCCAGTATTTCGAGATGTTGCAAACGAAATGACTATTCTATAATGGAGTTTATAAAAACCACAATAAAATCAATGTTTATGTGTACAGGTCGACTCAGAATCGTTATGGGATTGGTCTACGAGATGATTAAACCCTCACCACACTGTGGTGTGGCGGTACCATGAGTTTGTTCAAAGGGTTAATGTTCTTAAAGCCCAGAAAAAATTGAGATAGACCCATTCGCAATTGTACTGTGTCCGTCTGTCCATCATTGCTTGTAATTATAGTCTAGATCGCAAATACGAGGGCATATCAATAATTCCGTGACTTTTCCAACTTGCCTCGTAGTTATATGAAATGCAACACTGCTCCCATCAAGTACCTTCTGTTAAGAGACTTCTGTCAAATCTTGAGAGAGTTCCGTCATTTAGTTTGTGTTTAACAGCTCGTATAAACTGATTTTAATAAAACTTTCTAGATTGTTTTTGGTTTTCGGCAAATAGTATTGAACTCAGTAAAAACGGTCCAAGTTTTGATATAGCCACCAAACAAATGTACCTCCCGACTAGAGGTATAGCCGACCTCACAGCAAGTAGGTTAAACGCCGCCGAATGGACCAGATCTGCCTTAATATTGACCCCATACAAATGTAACTTCCGATGGGAAATTTGCCATTTAAACTAAATTTTGTTAGCGGCATTATTTTGCACACATGAAAAATGTCCCTGAAAATAGACCAGATCGGTCCTAATCTTGATGCTGCTCCATACAAATGTGCCACCCGATGTGGGGTCTAACCATCCTAACAGCGGCATATTTTATCATACTCTAACAACCTTTGGATTGTGGCTTTATTTTGCACACAGGATACACGTTGCTAAAAATAGACCAGATCGGTTCGGAGCTTGATATTACCTCCATATAATTATTTCTCTCAATTTCGAGTCTAACCGACGTAAAAGCGGCAAATCTCAGTAGATTTCAAAGTAAGGAAAAAATATATTAAAAATATAGAGTCTGAAGCAAGTGGTAAGGGGATTATTTTTTTATTTGTATTTTGTAATCTTCACCAAAGGTTGGAGAGCATCGAAGAGAATTTATGAATCTAAAAATTCAAATGCCACCCTTATTCAACGAAAAACATTAAAATTCTAGTCGGAGCTATTGTAGTTCCAAGCGTTTTCTAACTCATTTTTTCTCTGTGTGTACGTACGATATTAAGTTTGTGTATTCATACGATTTTCGGTTGAAGCACCGAAATATCTCCACGTTGAATGAGTGTTCGTAAGCCTCCTATAGGTTTAGAAATCCTCATGAAAAATTCATTACACTGGGAAATCCAAACACAATTCTGTAACAGCATAACATAACCATGGCACATGCAGAAGTCCAAGAGAACTCCAAGTAAATTTTAGTCAAATGTTTAAATAGCCCTTTAGAATGCTACAAGCTCATTTTCAACTCCCACAAGTTTTTATTCGGCTGTCGCGAAAACAACGCAAAAAGCAACTCACAGCGAACGATTTTATCGTGCCACAACTAACACAATCAGCTCGACTTGTGCCCGGTGCAAGTAAAGCAAACGTTGGCGGAGGTCAAAATGGTAGTGGAAAAACATACTCCAAAAACATACTGGTGGCACAGCGTTTTTGGGGGGAATCAACAACAAACAGTCATGAGTTAAGAGAAACGCCGTGCAACATTGAAAGCCCCTTCGAAATTATATTTCTGTGGGGACACAGGCAAGGCAAATTGTACACCATTTCAAAAGGAAGTTGCGTGAATTGAAAGAAAGCATTGTCTAGAATTGGGTTGTACTCAAGTGACTAGAATTCTTAAACTACACTTAAAATATTGTTCGGTATTACCATTAGGACCTATTTAGAGTGACGAAAACTGAACACAGAAAACCGTTTTATTGCTGCAACCTAATTTTAATTTAATAGAATTTTGGTACTGAGAACTTGCTAACTAATCCTTTCAGTTATATCGAATTTTAGTCAAACAACTAAATTTAAGAAACTATTAACAAATAAATTCAGTTGAAGCCACCTGTATATCCAATGTGTCTTTTTATGCAACCGATGATGATAAAATAATCCTATTGCAACTAATAGCCACTTAAAATCCCAATACAAACATGGTATTTAAGTAATTTTAGAGAAAAAAAAACAAGAAAAGTCCATTAATTTACACAAGCAATGATTCGAAATGTATAAAACTTTATAGGTTTCTTAATGAAACCAATTATTCAGAAAATTCTTTAACTTTCTATGCTCTTGAGTCCGAAAAGAGTAACCTTTCGAAATATTTTCGAAGAATGTAAAAACAGAAAAGTGATCTTAATTATATATTCAAATCGATTTGAATTAGACTTTAATGTAGTGTTCTGTTCCAAGACTCGAACATTTCGAAAAAATTCGACAAAAGGTCGAGACTCATAAAAAATAGAGCTGAATCGAAAAACTACCTATTGGGATCAGATAAAAATTTAGATTGGGAAATGTTTTAAATTCTCAATATGTGACGCGCAAAATAGAAAGGGACCTAAGGGTAAAAACCAGTTTTGTTAAGGAGAGCCATTTTAATGATTAAAATACGTGTATCTTTGGTGTAGAATCGTCGACTTCACTTTCATAAAACGCGCATATCTTTGGGAGGGAACACTTTTGGGGCATGGGATCGGTCTCATTCGATGCTCAGATGTTGTCCACATCAAAAAAAGAAAAAAAATTAAAATTGTTTTTTTACCCTTAGGCCCTTTCTCACAGTTATTCACATATCTTAAATTTTGGTAGTGTCGAGCCTATTTTGGTGACTTAGATTTTTCTCAAATGGGCTTTGTTATAACAAACATTAATTTGTAATGTAATAAATATTATGATTCTTGCCCCTTAACTTGGGAGTTGCACTCTCTTCTCATCCCTTGAATATGAAACAATTTAAACTAATATTTTGTTTCATAACATCAAAGAAAAATTTATTGCACTGACGATCATCATCGTAGAATTAAATTTGAATAAAATCAGATTTTTTGCTCCCGCTGCTATAACCATTAACAACAACAATCAATAATACATCAAATTTGGTCAAAAACCGGTTTTAAAATTTCTCTAAAGAAATTGAGAAACCCACAAAAACAAAACAACGCAAGTGCGTGCGATGCTGCTTGTATTGCACGCATTCTTTGCAAAAATATTAAATAGATACAGCAATAATACCCCAACGGTGTACTCAAGTTCTCATCATGAGTGATAATGATGTTCGTTTAAGTGAATCAAGTGATGAAGATGATGATTCCAACTGGCAAGTTGTTTCAAAGAAGAGGAAAACGCCAATGTCACCTTTAAGTAACACCCCTAAGCGACAACAAATCGAAGACAAAGAGCCATCTAGTTCCAATCGATACAGTGCTCTAGCTGCTGACGATGGAGAGAATAACGCTAAAAATGTATCGCCGACAGCACCAAAACCACCACCAATCTTCATTCCAGATGTGGACGATATAAACAAAATGATAAGTAAATTAAGTAAGGTTATTTCAAATGCTGATTTCAATTATAAGTCCCTAGGTAATGGTCAAGTTCGCTTAATGATTAAAAATGTAGAATCCTACCGTAAAATTGTAAATTATTTTGAAACTTCAAAAATATCTTATCATACATTCCAACTCAAAACTGATAGAGCTTTTAGGGTGGTTATTAAAGGGCTACACCATTCAACGAGTATTTCTGACATAAAAGCTTTGCTAATAGATTCAGGACATCAAGTTAGAAGTGTGAGAAATGTTGTTAGCCGTAAAACCAAGGAGCCTTTACCAATGTTCTTCGTAGACTTAGACCCAAATGAAAACAACAAAGATATTTATAATATTCGATCATTCAACAATGCAATAGTTACTATCGAACAGCCAAAAAGATTTGATGACTTAGTACAGTGTTTCAGGTGCCAAGATTTTGGACATACGAAGTCTTATTGCAGAAAACCGTACAGATGCGTGAAGTGTGGCTTAAATCATTCCACCCTTGAGTGTACCAAGCCAGCAAATGTGGCTCCCAAATGCGTCCACTGCTTAAACAATCATACTGCCAGTTACAAAGGATGTCAAATTTATCAAAAACTGGTAAATAAAAGAACTTTTGCTAATAATAAAGCAACCAATGAGAAAACCAGCTTCAATACGAACTATGTTGGTCCTAGTCATATTCAAATTGATAACATAAGTCAAGATAACGCTTGGACATATGCACAAGCGGTAAGAGGTGAATCATCGGGGGAAAACAAATTGCTGAGCAAAATTGAAGCAATGATTTCCAAGCAAATCGAACTCATCAACACACTAATGACCATGATGTCAACGCTTGTGTCCAAATTATGCAAGTAGATCTGATTATTGCAGAATGGAATGCTAATGGCATTTCAAACCATGTAAACGAAATAGAACTATTTCTTCGCGACAATTTTATTGATATACTTCTTGTATCAGAAACACATCTCACCAGCAAATCATATATTCGAATTAAGGACTATGACATCGTAACAGCAAACCATCCAGATGACAGTGCTCACGCCGGTACTGCAGTTATAATTAAATCAAATATAAAATACGAAGTGGCTGAACCTGTAACTGAACCGTTTTTGCAAGCTGCTGGTGTAAAAATCGTTTGTGATAATTCTAATGTGGCAGTTTACTCTGTCTATTTTCCTCCTAGATTTAATGTCAAATGTAATGAGTATGACAATTTTTTCAACAAACTTGGGAACAAGTTTATTGTGGGAGGCGATTTCAATGCCAAGCACATATGGTGGGGATCTCGGCTATCAAATCCAAAGGGAAAAGAACTCTATAAATGTATAACTCAAAATCATTTTAACGTTTTATCCACTGGTACTCCCACATACTGGCCTACAGATGTTAATAAAATACCAGATCTTTTGGATTTTTTTGTTTATTCTGGCATATCACATTCGATGCTACACATTATTGCTAGTGATGACCTAAGTTCTGACCACAGCCCGATTATTCTAAATTACAAGATCAGATATATCCATCTAAACCAAAATTCAAGGTTAATTACACCTCTAACCAACATTAAATCATTCCAAAAATGGATTGAAGATAAGCTAAACCTTAATGTACATATAAAAACTGGCAGTGAATTGGACAATGTCATAGAACATTTTACTCAGCTTATACACGATGCTGCATTTTTCTCCACTCCAGAAAAAAGAAACAACCGTATTTCAAACTTTTTTATTACTTCTGAATTAAGAAACCTCATCAGGAAGAAACGGCGTCTCCGAAGGATCTGGCAAAGAACAAGACAATCTACAGATAAAACTAATTTTAACCGTGCATCAAATCATCTAAAACTTCGCCTAAATGATTATAAAAACGAATCGATTGGAAATTTTTTAAGTAATCTAAGTCCAAATAACAATAACGACCACAACCTCTGGATTGCTACAAAATATCTCAAAAAACCTCAAAAGAGAAACGTCCCAATAAAAAACTCTGACGGAATATGGTGTAGATCAAATAAAAACAAAGCTGATGCCTTCAAAACATTCCTTGAGGATACATTCACTCCATTTGAAATTTGTAACTCTGACGAAGCAAAAGAAGTAATTGATTTCCTTGATGTACCATGCCAAATGTTCCGACCGATAAAGCCTATCACTGTTCGTGAAGTTTACAATGAGATAAAAGTGTTGAATAAGAAAACCCCAGGATATGATCTAATTGACTACAAAGTGATCAAGTCTCTTCCAAAAAATGCAGTGGTGTTCCTTACAGTGATCTTCAATTCTATTTTAAGACTATGTCATTTCCCCACCCAGTGGAAACATGCAAATATTACTATGGTACCAAAACCAGGAAAGCCAGAAAATCTTTTATCGTCATATAGACCAATTAGTCTTTTACCAGTTTTCTCAAAATTATTTGAAAAACTTTTTCGGAAGCGGCTAAACCCTATCCTCGATGCTATAAATGTAATTCCAGATCACCAATTTGGATTCCGACAAAAGCATGGTACACCTGAACAGTGTCATAGGATTGTTAAAACAATAAGAGAAAGCTTGGAGAAAAAGATGTACTGCTCGTCTGTATTTTTAGATGTGAAACAAGCCTTTGACAGAGTATGGCACCCTGGGTTGTTATATAAGCTTAAACATGCGCTACCTACTCCATTTTATTTATTATTAAAATCGTATTTAGATGGAAGAACTTTTTATGTAAACGTTAACGGCGTCGAATCTGAAATTGGAACGATGAAAGCCGGGGTCCCACAAGGGAGTGTTTTGGGACCAGTGCTATATACACTTTTCACTTCAGATATGCCAGTTTCCAATGATGTTACTGTCGCTACCTATGCAGACGATACGGCTATACTTGCCACCAGTAACTGTCCTTCTAAAGCAACAATTATTCTTCAAAGTCAAATAAAATCAACAGAGAAATGGTTGAAGAAATGGAATATAAAAGTTAACCCCGAAAAATCTACGCACGTGACTTTTAGCTTGAGAAGAGGAGACTGTCCTTCTCCGTTATTAAATGGACTAACAATACCTTCAGCTGATAGTGTTAAGTATCTTGGCCTTCACATTGATCGAAAACTAAATTGGAAAAAACATATTCAAATGAAAAGGCAGCAGTTAAATATTAAAGTTAAGAAGATGCACTGGTTGCTGGGTCCAAAATCTGAACTAAGTCTGAACAACAAAGTAATGTTGTACAAAACCGTTCTGAAGCCAATCTGGACGTACGGTATACAATTGTGGGGAACAGCTAGCACTTCAAACGTAGAAATACTACAAAGATTTCAATCGAAAACATTGAGATTTATCACAGATGCTCCTTGGTTTGTTAAGAATAATATAATTCACAGTGACCTTAGTATCGCTACAGTAAAGGATGAAATTAAACGTTTTACTTCTAACTATTTAAACAGACTGAGTACACATCCTAATGTATTAGCCATAAATTTATTAGATGATACAAATGAAATAAGAAGACTAAAGAGACACCACGTATTAGATCTCCCCTTTATATAGACTAATGTAAATAATTTTATAACCTGTCATGTTTAAAAAGTACTGAATTCAAAATTTAAAATGTATATATTGTTAAGTTCATTGGAGTTTAACAATTAAGTTATTTTTAAGTTATTAGTACATTTGCTTATTGTTTTTTGTAAATAGATTGCAAATAAAGAAATTAGAAAAAAAAAAAAAAAAATTTACTTAGTAGGGACATAAATACTGTTACAACATTGAACACACCCATTTCAATAGTAGAACTGAACATACCCCGTTAATGTCATATGGGTTTTTAAAGCTAACCTCGCGTTGTCTGTAATGGGATTTTAAAATTGTTTCAACTTTCATCACGGAGTGGTCAGATAATGAGAACCGTATCGCTGTAATAGCGCTTTTCAAGTGTGAAATGATAAAAAGTGATATTTTCAAAACGCTCCGGCCACTAGGGATTAGCCGCATGTTCGTCTCCCGATGCATAAAACTGAGGAGACTGGAGATGTAAAAGACCGAAACCGGTCGGGCCGCCCACGCTCTGTTCGAACACCGCATGTCATCAAAGCCGTTAAATCAATAATTCACAGGAATCCGCTCCCAAAACAGAAAATCATGGCCCGTGAGATGAAAATCACGCAAAAATCCATGAGTCGAATCATTAAAAAAAATTCGGACTTGGGGCTTTCAAACGACGTACCGGACATTTATTGACTGCAGCTTTAAACAAATAGGATTGAAAAATGCAAACGTCTTTTGGTGAAGCACGCTAATAACTTGCACAGAAAAATTTTGTTCACCGATGAACAAATTTCATCTAAGGAAGCATCTGAACTGATCCCAAGGGTGGAAAAGGGTCATCACACAGCTTCTGTCATGGTTTGGTGGTGTGTCTCCTACGATGGGGTCACTGACCTGTATTTCTGCGAACATGGAGTCAAAACATCGGCCAAAGTTTACCAAGAAACCGTTTTGGTAGCTGTTGTAAAGCCTCTTAACAATTCCCTGTTCCAAAACCAGCCATGGACTTTCCAGCAGGATTCTGATCCGGCCCATAAGGCTAAAACGTCCCAGGACTGGCTTCGAAACAATTTGCCAGCGTTCATTTCCTCTGAAGAATGGCCCTCAGGAAGTCCAAATTTGAACCCATTGGATTACAAATTGTGGACGGTTTTAGAGGACAAGGTTTGTCACAACAGATACCCCAACATTGGATCTCTTAAGACTGCTTTGGTTCGAGCTGTGGCCAATTTTCTAATGGAAGAGGTACGTGCAGCTATTGACCATTGGCCAGTGCGACTTAAGGCATGTGTAAAGGCAAAAGGTGGACATTTCGAATAAGTAGTAGATTCTTTTTAGATACAATATACATCAATTAATATATTAAAAATATTTGGTCCAAAAACATTCAGTACTTTTTATTTTACATCATAAAACGTGTCTAACAGTACGAGTATTTATGTCCCTTCTAAGTAATATTATCCTATTTTTTTTTCATATTATCCTATTACGAGAGCTGCTATATATTTATTTCTGGCCTAACAATGAAAATGCAAATATTTATCATCAAAAATGGTTTTATTGTTTTTCAAAGTATTCTCCAGCATGATTTATACACTTTTGCGTGCGCTCAAAACAATGGTCGAAGTACTTTTTTCACTCCAATTGAGACACCTCCAAAACATGGTTTTTGAATGCTTCACTAGCATCTTCTGGCGACGAAAATCGTTGACCACGCATTTTTTCTTGATGTGCGGGAATAAAAAGAAGTCATTGGGCTGTACGGCGGATGACCCATCAATTCGACGTTTTGGTCGGTCAAAAAGGCGCTGGTTTGAGCCGATGTGTGAGAGCTCGCATTGTCATGGTGCTCAATGATTCGTCTTCTCTTGCTCGTTTTTCGAATTACTGCGAAAACTTCAGGCAAAACAAATTGTGGTGTACCACTCAGCATTGGGCGTCATACTTTGCTTAAGCGGAACAATCGCCACATGACCATTTTGCCGAAGAAACAGGCGACCATTTCTTCGAAGTGTTTCTTCCACGAACAACATTCATTGGATTCGGCTCATCTTCGAAGACCCATACGGTCGATTGCTGTTTTGTTTTGGGTTCATACGCATAGATCCATGATTCGTCACCTGTGACGATCTTATAAACGTCTTTTGAAGCACCGCGATCGTATTTTATCAAAATTTGTTTGCACCAATCGACACGAGCCCTTTTTTGGGCGATTATCTGTAGGGATCCAACGATCCCTACGGCCAGGTGATCACGGAATATCGAATGTATGCTGGTGGAAGAAATGCCCAAGGATGCTTCTATCTCACGGTATGTCACATGACGATCTTGCATTATCCGTTCACGCACGGCATCAATGTTCTCTGGTACAACGGCCGTTATTGGACGACCTTCACCACTTTCGTCTTTGAGCGAGCGTCGGCCACGATTAAATTCATTAAACCAGTTTTTCACTGTGCTATAGGATGGTGCTTCATCGCCATACAAAGATTTAAGTTCATCGATGCACTCTTGTCGTGATAATCCACGTCTTAAGTTGTGAAAAATGATCGCACGAAAATGTTCACGAGTTAATTCCATTTTTTTTGCCAAGTTGATTTTTTCAAGTCACTGTAAACAACACAAATGATGGTCGTACGTCAAAACGTTCTGAGTACGTTTATGCTAAAAAATATCAAACTTTCCAATGGAAATGTCAGATGGCGCCTGGCAACACTTAGTGTTGCCTAGGCCAGAAATATATATAGCAACCCTCGTACTAAGAAAAATAAAACACACCGCAAATATATTTTAAAATAGTTGCATAATGAAATTTTTAGACAAAAACAGTTTTTTTATTTTTATCTTGAGAATTTTTTTGTGTTTAAGAACTTTTAACTATTAATTTAGTACAAATTATAATATTTGATCTTTTTTTCGGTCGCATCTAAAATGTTTTCAAAATAAATTGAATAATGATTGACAAAGGGTGCCCTAAGCCAGCAATGTTAGAATACCCTCCATTACAAAACAAGTTTTTTATTGCGTACCACAAAAAACATATAGGAACTTAAGATTTTTAATTACGAGAAGAAAAATTTCTATAGCAAATACATTTTTAAACACAGAACTGATTTCCAATTAATCTTTTACTTGTGTGTAGTAGATTTCTAGATCGCTTTCCTATAGAAATCCGACAAATGGTTGTCAAGTCTAATTTTTACATGGAGAATACTTACAGGAAAACTACGAGCTTCCGTCTGAATAATCTGTTAGAGGTCATCCGAAGGTAAACTCTTCTTATGGAAATGGTGTTTTTAAAGACAGCTATTTTTGGTTTTAATTCCTCCATCTATGTTTAACTATTGAAGCAACTTTCTCTCCTCCACGTAGAGAAGCTTCCAATATTTTATTGCAAAAACGGACGTAAGGAAGGAAACCCAAAAATCGTCCACTGACAAAGTCTCTAGCTAAAACGCACACAAATTTCACATGGCTCGTTGGCCGGTGTCCTCTTCACTTCAGAGAAGCAGCGTTTGCCTTCTCTTCTTCTCGTTTTTGGTGTCTGCCTGTGGAAGTGTGTGCCAGTTGGCAAGGTTTCTACAACGACTTCCAATCTGGGCAAGTTACTTGGATGGCATGGGCAACAACTACAATTACAAACACATATTTGTAAATTGTGTATAAGTATATATATGTGTGTGTGTGTGTGGCCATGTCCTTATTACTGACCTGATGGTATCTCCTATGAAGGCTGAGCGACGGACAGACGGCCAACAGCTCGAGTCACATTAAGCCACAAAATAATAAATTGTTGCCTTAATCTATTTGTATATTGGTCGTATCTAAAAAGTACATCGCAGCAATGAGGAGTAAAATATGGCTAGAAAGATGTTGGCCAAAACGTTCTCTATGTATGAGTATTTATATGTAAAAACATTCTTACATAAATACTCACTCAAATAGTGCTTGTGGTTGAATGAATAAATGAGTGTTTGCACAATGTCCAGCAAATTATTTATACCTACTCGTAACATATGAATCACCTATACACGTCCGTCCGTCCATTCATCTATACTCGGGTGAGGTAGATTCTAGAGAACGTTCACGGCCAAAATGAAAAACAACCCATATCCGATATTGAGTTATTAACACATAGGGTCCAGATTTACAGGTTACTATGGTAGTGGTTGGAGCGAACCGCCCAGCGGTAAATGAAGAGTCTCTTTAAGGACTTTTAGGAATTAGTCGCTCTCTACTTATAGAGCAGCCACATAGAAATATTTTCACCTTTAGGAATGCTCATTTTCTACTTAAAAAAATAATTTGAATTAGATCTAAAAAAAGGGCCTCTTGATACGATTTTTGGTATCACTCATACATACTGCACTTGTTCAAGAAAAGTGTATTAACTCAAAATTTGTCAACTTGCACTCTTTATAAGAAAACGTTTGACCCACTGTACAAAACGACACACATCGATAACTCTAATCATTCATCAAAAAAACGACAAAAAGCTCTTAATGGGTTAGGGTATTTAAAAGGCATAAGCAAACCATATTTTGCCACTACTGAAAAATAATATTTTTTGAGCTAATACTCTTTTGAACATGTGCTATACTATATACCGTTTCAGGTAGGGCATTCTCAAAAAAGCTCTTCTAGAAGGCCTTCTTTTCGGATTTAATACACATTATTTTACGTCTTTCATAGAAAGACATTTAAATTTGTAGCGGCTGGTTGAATTCGATTAATAAAAAACCGGCTGTTGAGAAACCGACTCTGGGGTTTGGACATAAAAAACTGGAATGTCGGTTTTGGACACTCTAGTGGTATAAAGAGAGTAAGAGTAAGACTTTCATTACTCTTTATATAGCAAAAAGGTTTTTACGTTTACAACCCCTGCAGCTCTGGAAGCTACATTAGATTCTATTTACCACACAGCCATGCGGGCGAAACATAATCAGTTCTGGTTTAATTCGATCATAGTCTAAAATAAAATCCCTCTCGTATGTCTTCTTTAATTTTTTATGTTACGTTACGAGCGACTTTCAAGCAATCGTCGGCCAAATCGACCCTACTTCGGATATAACCCTATAAAAACATCCCTCCCAACTTATGGTATTCCTTTTTGTATTCCTGCGATAACATATACTAGGGATGCTATATATATTCTGGCCTAATAATGCAAATGCGAATATTTATCATCAAAATGGTTTTATTGTTTTTTTCAAAGTATTCTCCAGCATGATTTATACACTTTTGCATGCGCTCAAACTAATTGTCGAAGCACTTTTTCCACTCCGATTGTGACACCTCCAAAACATGATTTTTGAACGCTTCAACAGCATCTTCTGGCGACGAAAATCGTTGACCACGCATTTTTTTCTTGATGTGCGAGAATAAAAAGAAGTCATTGGGTGCCAAGTCAGGGGTATACGGCGGATGACCCATCAATTCGACGTTTTTGCCGGTCAAAAAGCTGGTTTGAGCCGATGTGTGAGAGCTCGCATTCTCATGGTGCACATTGATACGTCTTCTCTTGTTCGTTTTTCGAATTTCTCCGAAGACTTCAGGCAAACAAGTTGCTCAAGCGGAACAGTCGCCACATGATTTCAAAATTTCTTTGCACTAAGCGACATGAGCCTTTTTTCTTTCGACAGATTACTAAAGTGTGCGGGATCCAACGAGAACAAACCTTTTTTTACGGCCAGGTGTTCATGCAATATCGAATGTATGCTGGTGGAAGAAATGCCCAAGGATGCCTCTATCTCACGGTATGTCACATGACGATCTTGTATTTTCAGTTCACGCACGGCATTAATGTTCTCTGGCACAACGACCGTTTTTGGACGACCTTCACGACTTTCGTCATTGAGCGAGCGTCGGTCACGATTGAATTCATTAAAGCAGTTTTTTACAATGCTATAAGATGGTGCTTTATCGCCATACAAAGATTTAAGTTCATCGATGCACTCTTGTCGTGATAATCCACGTCGAAAGTTGTGAAAAATGATCGCACGAAAATGTTCACGAGTTAATTCCATTTTTTTTTGCCAAATTGATTTTTTCAAGTCACTGTAAACAACACAAATGATGGTCGTACGTCAAAACGTTCTGAGTACGTTAATGCTACTTAGTAGGGGCATAAATACTGTTACACGCGTTTTATGCTGTAAAATAAAAAAAATGAATGTTTTTGGACCAAATATTTTTTAATATATTTATTGATGTATATTGTATCCAAAAAGAATCTACTAATTCGAAATGTCCGCCCGCCTTTTGCCTTAAGTCGCACTGCATGAACCTCGTCCATTGAAAAATTGGCCACAGCTCGAACCAAAGCAGTCTTAAGAGATCCAATGTTGGGATTTCTTTTGTGACAAACTTTGTCCTCTAAAACCCTCCACAATTTGTAATCCAATGGGTTCAAATCTGGACTGCCTGAAGGCCATTCTTCAGAGGAAATGAACGCTGGCAAATTATTTCGAAGCCCGGCCTGCGACTTTTTAGCCTATGGGCCGGAGCAGAATTCAGCTGGAGAGTCCATGGCTGAGGCTTCACAACAGCTTCCAAAATGGTTTTTTGGTAAACTTTGGCCGATGCTTTGACTCGTTGTTCGCAGAAATGCAGTTCAGTGAACCCAACGTAAGAGACACCCCACCAAACCATGACTGAAGCTGGGTGATCACCCTTTTCCACCCTTGGGATCAGTTCAGATGCTTCCTTAGATGACCGCGCATACTCTCTATCATTTAGCTTGTTAAATTTTTCCAGAACGGTAAAAATGTTTACATCGGTGAACAAAATTTTTCTGTGCAAGTTATCAATCAGCGTTCTTCACCAAAAGACGTTTGCATTTTTCAATCTTATTTTTTTAAAGCTGCAGTCAATAAATGTCCGGTACGTCGTTTGAAAGCCTCAAGTCCCAAGTCTTTTTTTAATGATTCGACTCATGGACTTTGGCGTGATATTCATCTCACGGGCCATACTTTTCTGTTTTCGGAGCGGATTTCTGTGAATTCTTGATTTAACGGCTTTGATGACATGCGGTGTTCGAACAGAGCGTGGGCGGCCCGACCGGTGGCGGTCTTTTACATCTCCAGTCTCCTCAAACAGTTTTATGCTTCGGTAGACGAACATGCGGCTAATCCCTAGTGGCCGGAGCGTTTTGAAAATATGTTTTTTTTCATTTTACACTTGAAAATCGCTATTACAGCTATACGGTTCTCATTATGTGACCACTCCATGATGAAAGTTGAAACAATTTAAAAACTATTGAGGTTAGCTTTCAAAACCTTTATGACATTAACGGGGTATGTTCAGTTCTACTATTGAAATGGGTGTGTTCAATGTTGTAACAGTATTTAAGTCCCTACTAAGTATATGTCAGAAAGGGACCTAAGGGTAAAAACAATCAATTTTAATGTTATTTTTTCATTTTTTGATGTGGACCACATCTGAGCATCGAATGAGACTGATCCCATGCCCCAAAAGTGTTCCCTCCCAGAGATATGCGCGTTTTATGAAAGTGAAGTCGACGATTCTAAGCGCAAATAGAAAGGGACCTAATGTTTAAAATGGCTCTCCTGAACAAAATTGGTTTTTAACCTTAGGTCCCTTTCTATTTTGCGCTTCACATATACTTATACTGGCGTATTTAATGTGCATTCATTAGAGAAGTTGATACGGATTTGCTGTGGTTTAGTTTTATGCGCCAGTCCTCTGTCCCTTTGCATATTTGGTAAGAGCGATTTTTAGACTAGTGTTCGTCTGATTCTCCGTGTCTGCGGAATCTGAAAGAATGTTCAGCAAAGCTGGCTCTATAATTTCTTACAAAGGAACTTGCTTGAAATCCAAAAATATTGATATGCTTGTTTCTCAACAAAATTTTTTGGATTACTTAATAACTTTAAAGCTAAACAACAGATTTTAAGAGATGCCTTGAGATTCAAAGCTGATAGCAAAAACAAAATAAGTAAGTCATTTACCTTAAATTTACATTTAGCATCAATTTAGTCTATATACAAAGGAAAGTCCAACAGCACATGACTCATAGAAAACTGTTGTTGTATGTACCCTTTTTGTTACCTAGCCTTTATAGGCTTTAAGGATAGTGTCATAAGTAAGAATTCTAAACTGACAACAATTTTGAGAACTTTGAAAAGTACTGGTCTGCCTTTGTAAATACAGCTTTGCCTTTGGAAAGATGCATAATTAAAAAACTGTCTGTTGCTTCTAAAACATACTTGCAAATTAACACATTAGGTAGAAAAACCTTTATTAAAAGTTTTTTGCCTCGACTCTTTTTAAAAAGATTAGGTTTTTAAAGTGTTCACCATTAAGGCCATGTTTACGTTTTTAATCTTTCATAAATTGTCCGTGGGTTAAAAGAGGACTATAGACCATTAATGAAATCTTGACTATCGGTAACTCTTGATTTTACCGTGTTCATTTATAGTACATATCCGAGGGTTGCTATTTATATTTCGGTTCCGGCAATCAAAACACAATAATTTATCATTGGAAATGGTTTTATTGTTTTTCAAAATATTCTCCTTTAAGATGAATACACTTTTGCATGCGCACAAACCAATTTTCGAAGCACTTTTACCACTTCGATTGAGACACATCCAAAACATGATTTTTGAACGCTTCAACAGCTGCTTCTGACGATGAAAAACGTTGACAACGCAGTTTTTTTTTGATGCTGGGAAATAAGAAGTCTTTGGGGTGGGCTGTACGGTAAATGGCCCATCAATTCTACATCTTGAGTGGTCAAATAACTCATCGTTTCAGCTGATGTGTGAGAGCTCGCATTTTCGTGAGGCAAAATGATCCGTCTTCTTTTATTATCTTTCCTCATTTCTTCGTTCTTCGTTCCAATAAAGGCACTGTGGCAACATGGCCAGTTATACCGAAAAAAACGCAATCTTTTGCTTCGATGTTCCTCTTCCTCGAACAACTTTTGTTGGATTCGGCTCGTCTTGAAAGACCCATACGGTCGATTGCTGTTTTGTTTCGGGTTCATATGCCTAGATCCATGATTCGTCACCTGTGACAATGCTATACGCTGCCTTTGAGCTACCGCAGTTATACTTTTTCAACATTTCTTTGCACCAATCCATACAAGACCTTTTTTTGCGCATTCCTCAAATTATGTGGGATCCAACGAGAACAATTTGTTTCCTCGGCCAAATGAACATGCAATATCTTATTGATGCTTGTCATACTGATGCCCAAGGATACCTCAATCTCATGGTCTGTCACTTATCGGTATTGCTTAATCACTTCACGCACAGCTTCGATGGTTTCCGGCAAAGTGAATGAAGTTCGACGTCCTTCAGGAAATTCATCCTGGAGCGAACGGCGTCAGAGACTGAACTCTTGGTACCAGCGATTAAAAGTGGTTTTTGATAGTGCTTCAACGCCAAAAGTCGCAACAAGTTGATTTAAACACTCTTGTCTCGATAACCCACTCCGAAAATCGTAAAAAACCATCGCACGAAAATGTTCAGGGGATATTTCCATTCTCTGACTGAGTTGAATTTTTCCACACACTGTAAACAAAACAATGCGCCCTCAAGTGACAAAACGTTCTGAGTGAAGTTATGCTAAAAATGTCATAGTTTCCAATGAAAGATCCAGTTTGCATCTGGAAACACTAGTACGAGTATTGTCAGGACCCGAAATATAAATAGTAACCCTCGTACTGGGTAAGTCATTCTTTACCACATATACGAAATCATGATAGTTGAGCACATACAAATTAAAAGGAGCTGTAAGAACCCTATCGCTGAAGTGAAACAAATTTCAACGACCAGCGTTAAGAAAATGTTTCTTAGAAATAATAAAAGTTTCATTGAAAGAAACTTTTTAATAAAGCCGATTCATAAATTGACAAAATTAAATTTTTTACTGATAGCAACTAAATTAAAAAGCATTTGATTTTTAATCTGGACAGTTCCGATATTATTGTCTAAAATATGTTTGTAGGTATTTGTATATGTATGTATGTTTACAAATGTTGTGATATGCACACAGAATCATAGCCCGCAATCCAAAAATATGAATTTTGACAAGGACTGCTCGAACATTTTGGGCAATAATATATACACCCGTGAAAAAAAGCTCGATATTGATTTTATTGACAGGCATTCATTCATATCAGTATAGGCCTAAAATAAAGGAGCAAATTGCCACTGTCTATGCACTCACATTCAATTGTCTGCTAACCTTGAGTGTAGTATTTTTATATGTATGTCAGTCAGACATATCCTGAAAAGTACGAATGAATGTCGGTGTAGGTGTACATATTTGTGTGTGTGTGTGCTGTGTAACGATGCCATTGGCGATATGATGTCATGTGCAGCAACAAAGCACACTTGTCCACTCACTCACTGTCGAATTCATCCGACCGTCCGCCCGCCACCCAGCCATCCTTGCATAGATACGATTTTATGGCCAATAATTTGTGGTCAAGTTAACATATTTATTGGTCAATTGATTTGAAATGTTCACCACTCAACATTCATTCTCTCACATCACTTCACTTTCGACACGCACACATGAAAACTGCAACAATTTTGAGGATTTTGATTTTCCAACGAAATCCTGACGGACTGACTGCAAATATTTATGGTTTGAATTTCACACGATATTTGCTTGTGAAATTGTTTCTAATGCACTTACGTTTTTGGTAGGGTGCTGAAATTGAATTGCAGGTTGCAGGCGCTGGTGTTAAGTGGGCTAAGTATTAGTGAGCAATCTACATTTTAAATTACTTCAAGGATTTGAGAAGCGCAATAAATTGAATATGCTGCATTGACCACATTTTACGGGTAAACGCTAAATTTCATTTTTGTATATAAAGGCAATGGATTGTGAAAACTTTACAATATTATAATCCCTGTGCTCCCCGCACTAGGCAAATGGGTACTACGAATCAAAAGAGAATTGAATAGATTTAACATTCTTGGGCGCATAAAGCTCAAAGGCAGATCTAAAATACGTATGGACTGATATTGAATCTCAAAAGCAATGTCTGGTTTTTTAAGGACTCCAAATTAGCAGATTTTTTGATTTGGCTAAATTTTAGTACTCCGTAGTTCCAAGAGACAAGAGAAAATGTGTGGTAAACATAATTAGATTTAAAGACAGACTCTGAAAATTTCCAACATGAATGCGGACAACTATAAAGAGAGAAAAAAATTCATTTCAAATAAAAAAAGTAATTATTCAAACTAAAAATTAATAAAGAATTCTGTGATAAAAAATTTCACACATTAACTAAAATATTCGCTCGTTGTTAATCAAAAATATTTCCGATTTCAAGCGATAAACAATTTCACATATTTAAAAACAAAATTGTAAGCCGTTTATTGAAAATGTTTTCGGTATGAGTAGAAAACAAAACTCATATATATACAACAACAAAAATTGTTGTCGTTTATCGAAAATATTTTGGTTATAAGGTGATTAAAAAATGCACATATTTCAGAAAAAGTTGCAAGTCGTTTATTGAAAATATTTTCGTTATGAGGCGATGAAAAAATTTACACAAATACAAAAAAGGTTGTAAAATTTATTTAAAAAAAAACAGTTGAAAAGACTTGTTTACAAGCATGGTTGACTGCAGTTTCGGTGAGTGCAACTGCACCATCAATAGACACCAAGCATCGAATGTGCTGGCAGTTTTACAATTTTGATAAACAAATTTGCATATTCAATTAAAAATTTTCAAAAATGGGGTAATAATGAAATTCATACAATCAGCGTACAGCATTGTAAGTCGTTTTTTGAGATTTCACTCATTTGTAGTATTGACAACAAATTTTGTAGCTCTATCAGCAGGTGTATATTATTTTAAACAAGTGTACAATTCGTAAGTTGGGCCAGGTCGAAACTTTATACTCTCCACTATGGATTGTGTTGTTATATGGGGTTGCCAGTATTGGGGTACATGGTTGTTGGTACCTGGTCCATTGGTAGAGTATAAAAATGTTTTATGTATTCATTTAAGGAGTTATTCACCTGTTATCAAAAATAATTTCACTTTGTAAAACAGGACATTATAAGTTAGTTTCATGACAACTTACTTAAATACAAATATTGGAGCTACACCCACCTTAAAGTATTTCGATCGACTTATAATCACCTACTGATTTAATTTAAGAATGTCTGTCTCTCTGTCCTACTGGTCGCATTTGTAGTCCGAGTTTCATGAAATTTGACGGAATTAAGATTCTTGAACCAAGGATGATGGCATGCGGTGTTCGAACAGAGCGTGGTCGGCCCGACCGGTGGCGGTCTTTTACATCTCCAGTCTCCTCAAACAGTTTTATGCATCGGTAGACGAACATGCGGCAAATCCCCAGTGGCCGGAGCGTTTTGAAAATATCGCTTTTTTTCATTTCACACTTGAAAGCGCTTGACAGCGATACGGTTCTCATTATCTGATCACTCCATGATGAAAGTTGAAACAATTTTAAAATCCCGTTACAGACTAACGCTATTGAGGTTAGCTTTCAAAACTCATATGACATTAACGGGGTATGTTCAGTTCTACTATTGAAATGGGTGTGTTCAATGTTGTAACAGTATTTATGTCCCTACTAAGTACACTTAAGGTCAGGCAGTTTCACATTTAACAAGAATTGCACAGTAGAGTTTTTCACCGAACACAATAAAAATCGCTCACACTGCAGACATACTAAGAGAAATACACCCACACATGCACCCACACACACGATGCAGTGAATGATTTTATGAATTTATTTGTTGCTTCTATTCATTAAACATCATTGCAAAATCAGATAAATACTTTAGCTTATTTACGAAATTTTGATTTGAGTGCTGATTAAATCCACATACCAAATTTTTGGTTGGAGTTTTAGGGTTGCCTTTTTTCTGCATAGGAAGAATAATCTAGAGATTATTCTAGATCTTTATCTCCTGCTTCCTCATTAAGTCAACTATGCATTTTTTTGTAACAATATCTTAGAAACCATTGGCAATAACGCTTAAATTCTACATACATGGGAATTTTTGAGAAATGAAGGTTTACTCTTATAGGTTTCGAACGAGCATATAAATACGACCTATTCTATTTATCAACATAAAAAAAATAAAGCAAAAAAATGTAATTTCAAAAAAAAAAATATTCGAATGATCGATACAAAGCTTAAAAATTAAAAAGGCTTTCATCCATTCACAGGGTAAACAAATTGCCAATTTTGATTAAAAAAATTTGCATATTTAATGAAAAGTTATTCAAAAATTGTGTGATAAAGAAATTCCTACAATCAGCGAACAACATTGTAAGTCATTTATTAAATTGTTTACTCAGTTGTAGTATTTTGAACAAATTTGTAGCGCTTTCATCGGGCATATATTAATTTTAATAAGTGGACAATTTGTAAGTTGGGCCGGAACTATACTTAAAACTGCATTGTGTTGTAGTAGGGCATTTGACAGAACTACATTTTGGGACTCTATGAACCGTTTTCCTATTCAGACTAGCAAATTTCATTGTTTTGAAGAAACCAAATGTCCATTTTTGAAGGAGCACTAGGAAACCCTTAGATTCGGGCTTTAAATTTAGACAAATCTGAAAGTTTAAGCATATTAATATTAGTGTAGAAATTTCTCTGTTTCTGATTAAATAATATGTCGATGTTCGAGGGGACCTCATTTTCGGTACTGGTGAACGATGACCTATGGGCCAAGATCTCAAATATAGTCGAATCTCGTAGAGTTAATGTTATTTTTCGATTCGTAAAAATGTTTGTTGTTTTTGAATATCAATTTGTAATTGGTTTTGTGAGAAAAAATCACTGTTTTTATACCCTCCACCATACAATGGAGGGTATATTAGTTTTGTCTTCTGTCTGTAACACCTTGAAATAATCATCGGATACCCAACAAAGTATATATATTCTTGATCCTCGTAAAATTCTAAGACGGTCTAGCCATGTTGTCCGGCTGTCCATCTGTCCGTCTGTTGAAAACAAGATAGAGCCTGCATAAAAACAGCTAGGGCACAAACATGTGTAGTTAACCTAGCATGGTTGGTATTGAAAATGGGCTATATAGCTCTACGGGAAGTTGGTGTTGCAGACCCTCAACCGACACTACCTCATAAAAATTAGTTTTTTTGTTTGGAAATATCCGTGCAGTTTCTTGAGCAAAATCACTGAAATTTTGCAAATAATAATCTCTATATAGGCGCAATCATCTATGTAAAAATGGTTTAGATTGGGCCACCATTTCTTGTACCTCCCATACAAACGGCCTTATGGGCCTTGAGAAATATTACTATAACTCACCACAAACTTGACCTATCGAAATGAAATATTACACATCAAGATTTCTATATACTACACACTTCTACGCTGAATTCGATTGAGATCGGAAAAGTCCTACTGGTACCTCCCGCGCAAACGGTCTCATGGGCCTTGAAAAAATAATACGACAATAACTCACTACAAACTTCACCTATCGAGATTAAATTTTTTACATAAAGATTTTTATATAGAACACACCTCTGCGCCAAATTCTGTTGAGATTGGAAAAGTCCTACTGGTACCTCCTACACAAACGGTCTCATGGGCTTTGAGAAATAATATGACGATAACTCACCACAAGCTTGACATATCGAAATGAAATTTTGTACATAAAGATTTCTATATAGAACACACTTCCGCACCAAATTTGGTTTTATATGGGAATCTGGTGGAGGGTATCCAAAGTTCGGCACAGCCAAACTTAACATTTTTTACTTGTTAGATATCCATATGTGACGCGCACAATAGAAAGGGACCTAAGGGTAAAAACCAGTTTTGTTCAGGAGAGCCATTTTAAAGATTTAAATACGTGTATCTTTGGTGTACCACCACTTTCATAAAACGTGCATATCTCTGGGAGGGAATACTTTTGTGGCATGGGATCGGTCTCATTCGATGCTCAGATGTTGTCCACATCAAAATAAAGTGAAAATTGATTTTTTACCCTTAGGTCCCTTTCTCAATGCCTTCACATATGTCTCCGAATACGGGAGGACGGTTTTTTTGGGCCCAGGCCACAAAAACTACGCAGGTCAAGGGCTTCAATGTAGCTTCGTCGTTTAATTAATGCCATATTCGGATTCTTTCTAAAATTTCAATGTTTTTGAGTACCATAGACAACACGCATAGGTTAAGGTCCCCAATTAAGCTGAATCGTAAATTAAATGTCATATTCGGATTCTTTAAAAAATTCCACTATTTCTGTATACCCAAATGTGCACTTTCGAAAGGACCTTGTTCCAATGGGTCAAGGCCTTAATGTTCTTCGAATCGTAAAAAGAATATCATATTCTGATTTGTGACGAAATATAATTGTTGTTTGATACCCACATGCTTATAGTTTAAGGAGGACGATTTTTGGGTCCCTTGATCTTATGTATGGGCCTATGGGCCTCTGATGTCTCATCAGATTGATTGGTATAAATTTGCGATCTGCAGTTTAATTGTTACACTAAATGGTTGGAAGGACATGACTAAATCATCTTAGATTGTAATTCTAAATGGATCGGTTAAATAAACCCATTGCCTATTTTCCCTTCCAGTAAGTGTGGTAAACAACATCACTAAGTAATAAAATCCAGTATCGCCGTGCGGTGTGGGGC
The DNA here is from genome assembly GCA_963513945.1 of Hydrotaea diabolus. Taxonomy (NCBI): domain Eukaryota; kingdom Metazoa; phylum Arthropoda; class Insecta; order Diptera; family Muscidae; genus Hydrotaea; species Hydrotaea diabolus. The sequence goes on along the minus strand of OY740718.1, from coordinate 85,674,513 downwards.
GTAATATTACAACCCAACATTACGTTACCAAAGTACGGCTATACGGTCAGTTTACGTTGTACATTGAATACGGGTTTTTTCTTTGTACGATGTTTTTATCGTTTTCCAATGTCGTCCATAAAAAATGAAATTGTCCCATCTTTTGTTATTGTGGCGATAGTTGTTGCACATGTTTCCTTTACGTTACGACCATGTGTCCGAGCGGTCTCCATTATACGGCGAAATGGGATTCTACCACACCCGCGCAACGTTTTCCTTTTGCCAGAAGTGTTTGTGTGGTTGTTCATGTATTAACAAAAAAACACATACATATAAGGATGCATGTGTCTATAGCTCCACATGGGTGTGGACTTTTATAGTGTTTCTGCTGCCCCACAGTGGGGGAATTGGTTATAGGTTTGGCAACACATATTGATACGAATATGATTATACAAAAATGGTTGTGGTGCGTCAAGAAGTTGTTTGAACGGTGTGCTTTTGCAGCTCATTGGTCCACGAGTCCGCCTCTAATCTTCTCCCTAAATAAAAGTATTTCGTATTTTGGGTTAATGAGTACGAACCCAATATTAGCCAAATCTTTAAAAAAACATTTATATTTTCATTCGTAGTAAAACCGACCCTAATTTAACATATTTGCCTGTGTTGATCTTTGAAAAATGGACTGTTTTTAGGCTCCTTTGGCCCATGAGTCTGATCAAAACTTCAAAATAAATATATTTTTGGATGTTGAGCAAAATTTCCTTAAAATTGCATACCAATATGTAAATATTGACAATTACTCGCCCGTTTTTGTCATACTCCCTGATTTTCAAGCCACTTTATCCGAAACGTACAGCAACTATGCTCTTTTTTAAAGTATAAGTATTATGTTACGATTAAAGTCCACAAATAATTATGATACGTTAAGCAAATAATAAAGAAAGTGTATACCGTTTTCTTGATACATTAAGTCCTGAAAGTAAAACTTGATTTACAATCCAAGACAGCACATGTGACACGCAAAATAGAAAGGGACCTAAGGGTAAAAACCAGTTTTGTTCAGGAGAGCCATTTTAAAGATTTAAATACGTGTTCACTTTCATAAAACGCGCATATCTCTGGGAGGGAACACTTTTGGGCATGGGATCGCTCTTATTCGATGCTCAGATGTTGTCCATTTTTTTACCCTTATGTCCCTTTCTCTATGCGCTGTCACATATGACTATATTTCAGCATCGTACAATATTTAAGGATCCTAGTTAATTTCGTTTGATGACTGCCGTCGCGCTTTCAACAGACCTACGGAAGAGCATGTCTTCCTCGGCTTAAAATTACAAGATAAACCTTATTGGGTCTCCGAACAATAGGATCTTAACACAATATTTCGAGACGTTGCGCACGTAATGGCAAGCTCAGTACATACTCCATCCTACAATGCAGGTTACATTAAACATAAAAACCGAATACACGCAGAGAAAAAACTTGGTTACTACATGGTCACAGCAATAATAATATGTTCTCCACAACAAAAGTATGTTCGTCGCAACCATAGCATTGTTAACTGAATTTATTTTTGACAATAGTATAATTGCTGCAATATTAATATTGTTGAAATGTAACAATAGTATTATTGCCAAATTTAAAATGAAAATATGGTTATAGCAACAATATAAATATGGTAAGTGCGACAAAAGTATTGTGTTTTGCGTTTTATGTTAACAATGATATGATTACGGCAATCATACTGAATGATTGTAATTTTTTTCATTTAAATATGCTTTTTAGAACAAATGTTATTGGTACGGATCTAATGCAATAATAGTACTTTTTTATCGAAATTAAAATTTTTTAAACAAGCTGCTTTGGCTTTGTTTATCTGAAATATTTCTAATAAAAACGTTTACGTTTATTTAAACTTATTTTTTCTACTGTGAAATAAATCACACCTATTATTTTGAATTTAATGTATTTTTGAATAATTTTCATAATTCAAATCTATTGTTGACAACTTAAACCAATTTTGATAAATAATATTGGGGATCAAATCTATTGTCGACAACTCAAACAAATTCTATTAAATAATATTGGGGATCATAGTTTAATTGTGTGTGATCATACTATGGTTGTTGAGATCATAACATGGTTGCGTGTGAATAATAATATGGTTGTGAGGACCATTCTATGGTTGTATATGAAACATACTATGGTTGTGAGGATCATACTATGGTTGTGGAGATTATAGTATGGTTGAGTTTGAATCATACTATGGTTGTGGGCATCATATTATGGTTATGTGCATCATACTATTGTTGTGAGGATCATAGTATGGTTGTATTTGAATCATACTATTGTTGTGAGGACCATACTATTGTTGTAGCACAACCATATACCCAACAATAGTATTATCCTCTTCGAATATTGTCATCACAACCATACTTTTTTTCTGCGTGTAGCCAATTCCCCCCACAGTGCCCTTATAGGCCCTGCATGGACGAACGTTTGATTTTTGCTTTCGTTTTAATATTTCTTCTTTTTTTTGGGCTCTGTGAGAACAGAATCCTGGCAGCTTTCGTTTGTGATTGTATAGACCCGGACCAATGGAATCCTTTATGTTTGGGTTGGGGGTTTGTCATGTAAACTACTCGGTTGGGCTGTTGCTGTTATTGTTTCTTTTAAATTCAATTCCGTTACAAGTCAATTTGAGAACTTTACATTCAATATTGTTCGTTGAATGTGAATGCGAGAGTATGGGTATTTGTGCTTTCCATGTGTGTGTGTGTTTATGTCCATGCTTTTGTGTGTGTTTTTCTCTGTGAGTGTGTATGATTATCGCCATGTTGTTCTTGTTGCTGTCGTTCATTTATTTTATTTTTATTTCCTTTGTTAACGTGGCTTATTGAATGATTCCTCTTTATTTCATTTTCAATATGTTCACTAACACCGACACACTTGTGAACATACATACATACATACATATGTATGTATATGTTTGTATGTATATATGCACACTGTACATTTATTTCTGTCTTTAACATTCATTCATTATGCTTTGAACGCTTTTCGATAGAGTACAGACAGTGGGGCGAATACAAATACAATTTAGAACAACATTAATACAATTGATAAGGAAATTCTTGCTTCAGCCATGGAGCCGTTGGGTCTTATTTGAATAGTGGTGTTTGGGTAAAGCCTCGTTAACTCGATAAATAGGAATGCATGGCAAAACCGCAATTGTTAAGTCTTTTGTCCAGAAGTTCTAGAACCTTAATAAAATAGGAAAATAATTAGTTTGTAGCCATTTAAGTACTAAGCCTGCATTACTATCAACTAAAAGCCTCTATCCGGTCTTAGTACTAAAATGACTGCAATAATTTATTTTTTAAAATTGTTTCTAAAATCGAGTACAACAGTATTTTTTTTCAATATAAAGTATGTTCTAGAGTTTCCAAAAGCGAAACCAAAAACCGACATTATGGTTTCGATCTTCAAACCCGACAATCGATTTCACAAATATAGCTTTAAACTGACATGACAGTTTACCCGTTTTTTTGCTGTTGGGATTTCCGGTTTTTGGTTGTAGTTTTCAAGACAACGGCTGTATTTTGTATTTTATAAAAAAGGTTGAAATTAGGATATAGCTTCTACACATATGTTCAACCGATTTAATGTCTTTAGCTCTAAAGGCCACATATTACTCGTATCTCTTTTAAAATAAAAAAAAAATAAAAATATTCAAATCAATTCAGGAATCTTTATTGTTCATTCGAAAAGACAATTAATTTCATTTATTTTTTGAATATAATTTTCTTGAAATGTTTGCGGCAACTACGCTATGACCTCCATACTGAGGGTCCAATGTTGGCCGACTTGTTCGAGCATTTCGAACGGTATGGCGTAATGTTGGCTTCCAAAACCTGAATAGTAGCTGGTGGTCGAATGGTGTGATATCACACGATCTAGGCTGCCAACTCCCCTGCCCAAAACCTGAAATTAGCTTCTTTTCAAAATGACCTTTCAAGTGGCACCGTCCTTTTGAAACCAAGTGTCGTCAAGATTACGAGCTTCAATTCACGATTACGTTCCGGCCATTATCATTTTTGAGAAAATATGCACCGATGATTCCACCAGCTTATAAACCGCACCAAACCGTGGGTTTCTCTGGGTATAATGGCACCGAAAAATATTTTATATTCTTTGGCTAAAAGCTAAAACCGGAATGTTGGTTAGTGCCAGTTTTTTACTTTTAAAAAACCCGACAGAAGTGCAAGGAGCTTAAGGTAAGTGCTTGCCACGCTGGCCCAAACTTACGGTGCTCTTAACACAGGGTTTTTACACTGCGTCCACATACAACAGCAAGGACTTTGCCACACAACGTCAACCGAGTTGCCAACGACGAGAACAAGTAAGTGGCAGTGACAGTTCGAAACAGCACACTCCTCACAGCGTGCCTTCAGCTCACGCATATCAGCCACAGGAGCCGATAGCCAATCATGCTTTAGAGGTGGTAGCCCCTTATTGACTTTAAAAACAACCGCTCGGTGGATTACTTCTAGTTAAAGAGGCACTAACTACAACCAGCAAGACCTGCAACGCATCCGTCGAAAACGTTCTGCACATTGGCATACAAGCAACCATGGCTACACGCTGACACAGCAAGACCCTGTTCCTGCCAGCAACAGACATGACCGTTTCATACCGTATCGGCTGTATTTAACTGTCCCAGATTCAGCGCTTCACTTATGGACATCCCGGGACCCCGGGACACGTTATGGAATTTATGCTCCAGAGTGTTGACAATTGGGCGAAAGTAGAAATGCACACAGCAATAGTGCTTAAGGAATTACGAAGGATGGAATGCATTCGAAACGCGGAATCAAGATCCAACGATGAAACGACGATAGCTTAAATGCTAACCAGCCCCCGCGAAGTAATACCTTACGGCAGTCCCGCGGGGGAGAGTGGTTGAAGTGTGGGGGTGTGGTTTAGTACGTAGGCGCCAGAGATGGTAAATCGTGCATGCTTGTAGTGCGGGCTACTTGTATCGAGGAAGATTCCATACCTCCGGTTCGTAACAAAAAAAAATACTGTATCGGTGCACCATATGTTGCGCAAGCAAATAGCCCAACGTATATAGTACAAGTGGCACGCCTGCTTAGGCTCTAGTCACTCCTAAAAATGCGCCTAACCTTACCAACAACAACATAAAGCTTGTTCTTCACATGAGTGAGATGAACCAAAAAGTTCATCCTCTTACTAATCATTATTCCTAGGAACTTGACGTCGGTCGCATACCTAAGACCTCGGTCGCACAGTTTTGAAAAATCCCGAAATACCGGTTTTCTGAAAAACTAGGTTTTTTAAACTCTACATGGGTCGCTCGTAACACTTTTGGCAGCTGCAGGTTCGGATATCACTTTGCAACACACACACACACATTGGAGTAGCCCAGTGAACCAAATTCACCGACAATGTCTGATATCAGACAATTTTGTAAAATATCTGAACTCTTTTGAGAATTCTTACCGAAATCGTTACGAATTCTCTTCGATTTGTTTGAGGATTTTTTTCAGAGAAGTAGTTCAGAATTTTTGTCATCCTTCTCATATGTTTTTCGTTACGAACTCGGTAAGAAATCGAGACATTTTGCCGATTATCGTACAGAATTCTGACCGAATTCTGAAGGTTTGGTTTGCTGGGAGGGTACATAAGATTCGGCTCGGCAGAAATAAACTTTTCTATATTTTATGCGTACAACATGAGAGGTGGTATGTAGACCAATGATTGCGGTCTGTCTTCAACGCTTCTGCAATTGCTTATTACCTACCGTCTAAAAAAGCCGTTTTGTTTCATAAATTTTGCCCAAGTTGGCCCACTGTGCAGCGCCTTTGATTGGGTGTGCGAATACATTTGTTGCTTTATCGAATTCGGCTGTTAATGAAATGTTCGTCGCTTAATTAGTTTCGTTTAAAGGACGCACACACACACACACACAGACAAAATGACAACTTGCGACACACATATAAACATACATACATTTCCGTGTGTGCGTGTAGGGGTGACTGTCAAACATGGGGTTGGCGAGGCACACAAACAAACAGATGTGGAAGCCATGGTATCCATATCCTCATAAACCGGATGATGTTCATGACCACGAGCGATGATGATGATGATGCTGCCTCCGCCGATGTCGACGACGACGATGATGCTGGTGTTGTGTCAGAATGTGTGTATTAAATGCGTTTTTGTGGATGTGTGCGTGTGTGTGACACACATAAACTCACGCAATTTCCCCTCCAAAGTGTTGATATCCAAATTGTATTAAATGATTTTAATTCGGTTTTGTCAACTGTTTGCATGTCCGTTTTTTCTCTTTTGATTTCCGGCTTGGGGTGCACACATACTTAAACATTTATGGAAAATTTCCTAGGATCATGTATAAATGTACACCTATACGTATTTAGCTGTAATGCCAAAAATAGAATTTGGTAAAGTGTTTGCCGCCCGGAGGGAGGGTCCAATGACCGTTGAACATGTCCTCCAATTGTTAAGGCGAGTTGGGTCAGCGGCGAATAACGTTTTGTAAATAAAGCCCTGTCGCATTTTCTATTGTTTCGCAGGACATGAATTGTCCATTAACTCACTTAAGCTGGTTGAGATGGCAGTAACGTTGGTGAAGGGAAAGTTGTTTTGTTTGCTCTATCGGCACTGATAGTAGTCAGTTTTTGGGGACTTTAACTTTTTTCTTATGCCAGCATTTTTGTTTTGCAAAAACAACGTAATTGTAGGTGGGTTACAACACGTATTATTTTTATTGATTGCGGTTAATAAACGGTCTTCTATGGAGGCCTTCAAGGCTAACGCCCTTTCTTTTAGCAGGGTTTAATAAAATTTTCCGATCGATTTGTCATGTTTTATTTGACTGTCGTACAAAGCGAACATCCTCCGGCTCTGTTTAAAATAGTGGATACATGCGACAATGGGAGGTACACAACCATCCGCCTTGTTGTCGCTACTTAGTTTGGGCCCGAGAGCTTTTCAAAATATGGAACGATTTTCCTCGAAAAAATCATCTTTTGTGAAAAAGTGCATTTTTATTTCGGCATCCATGTAAACAAGCGAAACTGACACAAGTCGAGAACGGAAAACTCACACGTGATCTTCGGGAGTATAAAACTAAAAAGTAAAATTATATAAAAAAATATATTATACAAAAGGAATTACCAGTACGAGCAAGTGTTTTTCCTATCCTATTCCCTTAATACTCTCCAACACTCTAAGAATTGCGGCAATTAAAACTTACTAGTGTGAATCGGGACAAAAAGTTTCCCAACACTAGACTTTTTGAAAATTTCTAAGATTTTGAGATTTTAAAGCAAATGCTTTTGTTTAGTATTTCTCAAATAAAACTAAAAATGTTTCTAACAGAAAGCAAATTAGAAACATTAAACAAAAATTTGGAAAAGAAGCAAACTTAAAGTGAAAAACGTGAATAAAATCTCTGTTTTTCAAGCACGAAGAAAGCGTTTTATGTGAGAGAATTGCGGCAATAAAAATAGCCTAGTGTAAAACGGCACAAAGCGAGACAATAAGTTGCCCTTTTTGGGAATTCCTTTGACTTTGGGATTTCAAAGCAAATCATTTTGTTTTTTTTCTCAAGTGAAACTAAAAATGTATTCAAAAATATAAAGACAGAAAGCAAATTAATATTAAACAACAAATAGAAATATTAAACAACATTTTGGAAAATTGACAAACTTGCAATGAAAAAACGTGAATAAAATCAGTGTTTTTCTAGCACGGGGAAAGCGTTTTTTTTTGGAGAGAATTGCGGCAATAAAAATTGCCTAGTGTGAATCGAGACAAAGCGAGACAAAAAGTAGCCCAATATTCAACTTTTTGGAAATTTCTTTTGTTTGAGCTTTTAAAGTAAATCTTCTGGTTAATTTTTTTTCAAACAAAAAAAATGTAGAAAGAAAATTTAAAATTTCAATCTGCTCGGGCCTTAGCATATTCGTTTCTCCGTCACTGCTTATTTAAGCTTAACCGTCCTACTGAGGTTACATACCATCGTTATGTACGCTATATTGCATAACGGGTAATCTATCTAGAGGTATTTTTTCAGAATAAAAAAATACATAAATTCAAATCAAGTGTAGAATATTTATTGTTCATTCGAAAGGACATTTTATGCGATTTATTTATTAAATATAATTTCCTTCAAATGTTAGCCGCAACTACGCCTTAGGGTGTCAATGACACACACCGTGGTTTTGCGGCGAAAGTCTTTCCATAATAAAATGGCAAACAATACTGAAAAGAAAAAAATGTACGAGGGCGATCGCAAAAGTAACTGGCCTTACATAAAAAGAACCGTTTTTTTTGGAATTATTATTTATTTTTCAACATAATCTCCTTCCAACTCAATACACTTCATCAAGCGTTTTTCAAGTTTTTTAATTCCATCCGAAAAATAAGATTTTTCAAGACATTCAAAATATGCCTCGGTTTCAGCAATAACCTCGCTATTGGACGAAAATTTTTTGCCACCGAGAATTTTTGTAAATTTGGAAACAAGAAATAATCAGAAGGAGCTTAATCTGGACTATATGGTGGATGCGGAGCAATTTCAAATCGTAATTCGGCCAGTTTTTGTTGAGTTAAAAATGCAGTGTGTGAAGGAGCATTATCTTGATGAAAAAGAACTTTTTTTTCCTAAATGCGGTCGTTTTATCTTGATTTCTTCACTCAACCGATCCAATAATGCACAATAAGATTCAATATTCACTATTTATAGTTTTTCCTTTCTCAAGATAATCAATAAATATTATACCCCTTGCATCCCAAAATACTGTGGCCATTACTTTTCCTGCTGACTTAACAGTTTTCGCCTTCTTGGGACAACTTTTACATTCTGGGATGTAGTGATGGATCCATGTTTCATCAACAGTTATGAATCGGCGCAAGAACTCTATTGGATTACGCTGATAAATCGCTAAAAGCTCCTCGGAATTGGTCCAACGGACGATTTTATGGGGCAAAGTCAACAAACGCGGCACACATCCTGCGGATAGCTTTTTCATGTGGAGTTCATCATGTAAAATGCTCCAAACTTGTTTTTCGTGTATTTTAACAACATCAGCAAGTTCTCTGAGCATTATTCGTCTATCTTTAGTCACTTCATTAAATATTTTTCTAATGTTTTCAATAGTAGTAGCAGTTTTCGGTCTTCCAGAGCGTTGTTCATCTTCCGTACTTGAACGGCCCATTTTCAATTGTTGAACCCAGGATTTCACGGTGGAGTATGATGGTGCATTATCACCATGAACAGAATCCAATTCATCTTTGATTAATTGTGGCGTATAAACTTTCATATAAAGTGTTTAATGACCGCACGAAACTCTTTATTTTCCATTTTTCAAAAATTAAAAAAACTTGTTTACTTCAATCACCTGTAACAAAGAAAATAATCATTAAATATTTCGGAAATTTTGACAGATGGCTTATAAAAGATTGCCTTTAAAAAACAAAACAAAAAAGTTGCTAGTAAAACAGAAAATGTGCCAGGCCAGTAAGTTTTGCGGTCGCCCTCGTAATACAACTCACGCGTACTCTGTAAAAAACCCCTATTAAAAAAATTACCTCAAGATTGATCACCCGTTACAAATTTGGAAAAATATGGACCGATGATTCCACCAGCCCATAAACCGCACCAAACCGTGGTTTTTGCGGTGTAAGTCTTTCTATGATGAAATGGCAAACAATACTAAAAAGAAAAAAATTGAAGTTTAAAACAAATCACGCGTTATTTGTGAAAAATAAAACTTTTGAAAAAATACCTCTAGATTGATCACCCTACAGTTTCAATTTAATATACCATAGACGACTCTTCAGCTAATATATTCATTGGAATCAGGCCGACCTGCGGCATCTTACAATGCTGTTCGTTAGGAGCAGCATACCCTCAGTCCAATATAGGCTTATTGGCCGTCGATATCTTTATTCTTATTAGACAAAAGCTACAAAGTGGTCCTTTCGAAAGCTGACAGCTGCTCGGCAAAATAAATGAATGATAAACACAGTGCTGCGTAGGCAATCAATACTTTCACATTTTAAAATTTATATTATATACAGTAGGGTGGAGTGAAATTCAAAAAAAAAAAGTTAACCTCGGAAAGAGATGTAGTCTGGGGTCCTAAAGAGGGGAAAAATAAAGAAAAAAATTTAAAAAAAATTTTAGGGGTCGCGCCACTCCCTAGAAATTTGGAAATTATCGCTATTTTGGCGTTGGTTTTAGAAAAATCCTAAAAATTAACGACTTAACTTATTCGAAATTTAAAAGTATTTGAGGCAAATATGAGGATAATCGACTAATATTTGTAGCTTTGGTGGCGATTTCATTGTTCAGTCAATTTTCTGAAGAAGGGACGATTTGACTTATTTTACTTTTTGAAATTTTTGAACAATGAGAAAATTTTTTTTAAATTTTTTCATGCCCTTATTTTATTGTTTACGCTATTGCAAACATTTATTGACATAAAACTTTAAAATCGGTTCAGGGGTTAGGAAAATTCACGCCTTCAAACATGTGTATTTGTTTATTTTGGCGCGACCCCTAATTTATTTTTCCCCTCTTTAGGACCACAGACTACATCTCTTTCCGAGGTTAACTTTTTCAAATTAAAATAAAGCATGTTTTCACTCCACTCTAATATACAGCTATTTGGATCGTTTAGCCCACTGTGCTTTGTGTTTTCTAAAGGATTATATACTAATTGTTTAATTAATTGTTTTCAGTATGCATCAATCATAAACATTCTTCTTCTAACCTTGGAATAAGCCCCTCTGGTGGCGGCTTATTTTCCAATTCTGCTTTTGGTAGAATTGATTCAGTATCGGCAACATGACCTCCAGTCAGTATGTACTTATATTTTGAACCACTGAGCCTCCGACAGACACTACGACTGAGAATCTTAAGTTCGCCAAACGGAAGTAACGCATTTCCTACCGATGGCGAAAATTAATACTCATCCCCGGAAGACATGTACACACTTTCGCTGCATGTTTATGTACTCCAGAATAACGCTGCAGGGGTTGGGTACCCCACCCTGAAAATTGTATAAGTATGGATTATTTCCTGCATAAATTTAAACAAAGTCAATTTCATTTCATCGTCTTATTTGTGTAACAATTAGAGGGGGTTAGTGTGTACATACGTGCAGGAGTACACACTTTAAAAGGGAACGACGTGCAAAGGGTCTATCTTTTGTGGTGTGATGGATGTAGTGCTACAGATTCCGGCAAGAAGTATTAAGGTCGGGGGTAGATTTGATTAGAAAGAAATGAATTGTTAAAAACATGTCATATTAGACAAGCTGTACTTTACATTCTTCTTGTACAGAGGATATAGAAGAGAAATCGCTGAAAACATCCCCCTGTTTAGGGGTAATTTATTTCCCTGTAGACTTTTAAACGACAAATTTATTTTTAATTGATCTAAAAGTGAAACCATAGAGCAAATACTGTGGAACAACCATTACCTTTTTTTGTGCCAACTAAAATTTCGCCAGACAAGAAAATGCGTTTTTTCCCACTTGTTCCTTTTATATCCTTCGAATTACAGCGTCTTTAGAAAATATGAAAACTCTGAGCTGCCAGAGCAAGTAAGTTTGGTAAACGTGATTTCTGCTGGAAATGCAAAAACACACACTCAGAGTAAAAAGGCACACATAAACGAAGTCAAGTTCCAATAAGTTTTATAGGCAAAACCAGACATGAATCTACAGTTAAGATTATGCAAAGAGCAATCTTATCAATTATCTATGAAAAGGGGACTGTACCTTCTTAACTGATTTTACGAGAGCTACTTTATATATTTCTGGCCTAATAATGAAAAGGCGAATATTTATCATCAAAAATGGTTTTATTGTTTTTCAAAGTATTCTCCAGCATGATATATGCATGCGCTCAAACTAATTGTCGAACGCTTCAACAGCATCTTTTGGCAACGAAAATCGTTGACCACGTATCTTTTTCTTGATGTGCGGGAAAAAAGGTCATTGGGTGCCAAGTCAGGGCTGTACGGCGGGTGACCCATCAATTCGACGTTTTGGCCGGTCTAAAAGGCGCTGTTTTAAGCCGATGTGTGAGAGCTCGCATTGTCATGGTGCACAATGATTCGTCTTCTCTTGTTCGTTTTTCGAATTTCTCCGAAGACGTCAGGCAAACAAATTGTGGTGTACCACTCAGAATTGACCTCTTACGTTGCTAATGGTCAGTTTTGACGAAGAAACAGGCGACCATTTGCTTCGAAGTGCTTCTTTCACAAACAATTTTCATTGGATTTGGCTCGTCTTCGAAGACCCACACGGTCAATTTCTGTTTTATTTCGGGCTCATACACATAGATCCATGTTTCGTCACCTGTGACGAACTTATAAATGTCATTTGTAGCACCGCGATCGTATTTTTTCAAAATTTCTTTGCACCAATCGACACGAGCCTTTTTTTGAGCGATTGTCAAATTGTGCAGGATCCAACGAGAACAAACCTTTTTTACGGCCAGATGTACATGCAAGATCGAATGTATGCTGGGGGAAGAAATGCCCAAGGATGCCTCTATTTCACGGTATGTCACATGACGATCTTGCATTATCAGTTCACGCACGGCATGAATGTTTTCTGGAACAACGGCCGTTTTTGGACGACCTTCAGCACCTTCGTCTTTGAGCGAGCGTCGGCCACGATTGAATTCATTAAAACAGTTTTTCACAGTGCTATAGGATGATGCTTCATTGCCATACAAAGATTTAAGTTCATCGTTGCACTCTTGTCGTGATAATCCACGTCGAAAGTTATGAAAAATAATCACACGAAAATTTTCACGAGTTAATTCCATTTTTTTTTGCCAAATTGATTTTTTCAAGTCACTGTAAACATCACAAATGATGGTCGTACGTCAAGTACGTTTATGCCAAAAAATCTCAAACTTTCTAATGAAAATATCAGATGGCGCCAGGCAACACTTAGTGTTGCCTATGCCAGAAATATATATAGCAACCCGTATGCTGTGGCTAAAAAGGCCGGCAGTGATAATTCACAATAGACTGCGCTATAAGGATCACATCAACGACTTTGACAATAACTTGAAAAGAACTCTAGACTACCTTAACCAGAAGATTCTGTCCAAGCCAACAACGCCGAAAATTGCTAAATTCAGCAATGATATATATTTTCGGTCTGGAATTGAAGGGCTCGAGGAAAAAGTTGGCGTCGCTCAGTGGAGCCATTCCAGTTTTTTCGTTGCAAAAATCATATCTTTTGCACCGAATATGCTAATCTAATAATTTAAATTGCATATGATAGATAATTGTTCAGCCCGTGAAAGGGTGCTATGCCTTGTAGGTGCTTACTTATGGGTTAGCAAAGTTAAAATTTGTGAAAAATCAATTTTATGGTAATTAAAAAATGTAGTTTTACAAATTTTAAATTTTGGTGAGAACCTGGTCTTAAAGAGTTCAGGTTTTCATTCAACAATTGCTGCAAAGCTTTCTGATGATGGTTGCCACGGACCATTAAATCGCGATAAAAGCGGTGTGCAGCCTCGAAAATCTATGTCACTTTGTCATTTTGTTAAAAACTTGTCTTCTATTTAAATAAAGATCTATGAGGTCTTGAGCCAGTTAATCCCTGTTCAATGTGGAAAAGCAAAAGACCGAAATAAAACAAACGAGCTAAACATTTTAGATTTTTTAAAGATACATTTTCGCTAACAGTGATGCATGTCTTCGAAGCATATTCTCCATATTTTCTAGAATTGACGTTTAAAACATGCAAGATCGTTTCCAATCCTTTCAAGATTTGATTTTCAATTTAAGTGAATTTAGTTACTGCCTCATCATTTCCAAAGAATCTCCTAGAAGTTTTTCCTTTGTTTGAGTTTTGGAATCCATACTCGGAACAGTCTACTTTTAGTACTTCTTGTTTAAAATAAGCATCCTGTGTTTTTTTCTTTCTAATCTTTTCCATATCCTTAATTGATGCATTTTTATAAAAGTTTTCTTTCCTCCTCTTCTGGTAGGGTATACGACAATTTTAGCAAGAACTCCATACTTCTTAGCCTTACGTGCAATGGTGACATTCAATATTCGTAATTCTCCTCGTTCATAGAATCGTTCAAATTAATGAAGTTCTTTTGACTCTTTTTGCAAATCGGGCATGACAATATTGAGGTTGTTCCTGTCAGTTCGTTAACGACTTTTTCGTCAACCATGGTCAGGTGCAACTCTTAACTACATTCAATAGATTTTTTTCTCGAATTTGCCACTTTGTCCTTTCCGTGGTCCAAGTTGAAAAATAGTGAAAAACTGGGTAGGTTTTTAATAGTGATTTACCTGAAGAAACACAAAACAAACATATTTTTTTTTTATTATTATACGATATATTTAACCCTTTCGGTACGGGAGACGAATATGGGAGTTTCAAAACATTATAAATGGGTTAATCTAATACAGGCATGCATTTTAACTAATACAATAACCTTTTCTTGCGTGTCGCTTGCTTGGGAAAATATTGGGGATGGTGATGTCCCATCAGTCCTGAAAAAGTTTGGGGGGTGGTACATATAAGTCCCATCAGTCTCGAACATGCGAGCATATTCGTTCGACTGGTAACTGGTGAATGACACGCGCGATGTTTTGCTCCAAGGCCTGAATCGAATTGGGGTTGTCCGCATAAACTTTAGACTTTACATATCCCCACAGGAAAAAGTCTAACGGTATGATAACACGATCTTGGTGGCCAATCGACCGGCCCAAAACGTGAAATTATCTGCTCACCGAAGTGTTCTCTCAATAAATCCATTGATTGATGCGATGTGTGGGAAGAGACGCCGTCTTGTTGAAGCCAAATGTCGCCGAGACTACGAGCTTCAATTTCAGGCATCAAATAGTCGGTTATCATGGCGCGATAACGGTTGCCATTGACGGTTACGTTCTCTCAAGCATCATTTTTGAAGAAATATGGACCGATGACTTAACCGGCCCACAAACCACACCACACCGTTGTTTTTTCTGGATGAAGTGGCAGCTCTTAAACCTCTTCTAATAGCTCTTCCTCTTAAATGCGGCAATTTTGCTTGTTTACATACCCATTGAGCCAGAAATGGGCCTCAGCGCTGAACAAAATTTGGCTCGAAAATGTCGGCTTCAGTTCGTGTACAAGCTGTACTTTCTAGCATATCAATTTAAGATCTTGACTTAAAATACGCCAAGTCGTTCCATACATCAGTCCGAGTTGCTGCGAAAGGCGCTGATTCGACTCTCCACGGTCTTGGTGTACACTCTCAGCTACGGCCGCTATATTTTCTTCACTGCGTGCTGGAGGTGGTCTATTCGGTCGAATATTATCCAATTATGAATGCTGGGTCTCAAGATCGGTGATGGTGTTACGAATAGTACGCTCAGTAGGCCGATTATGTTGACCATAACTTGAACAAAGTGCACGAAACACATTCCTTACAGAACCTGAATTTTCGTAATAAAGTTGAACGATTTGTAAACGTTATTCAGGCCGATGTCTTTCCAAGATGAAATGAGACACAATACTAAACAATAGTAACATGACAGCAAGAAACTACTCTCACGTGATCTGTCAAAAAAAGGCTATTGAAAAAAGTATCTATACTTGGATCACTCATATATACGATTAACGAATTTACAGCTGACTTTACGACCAACCGATAAAAAAACTTTCCTCCACCGTTATAAAACTCGTAAAACGCCAAATGGGGGCCTATTTGATCCATTTAAAGTGAAAATTGTAGATTTTAGGGCTCTATGAATATTCATTGGGACATATATGTCCCAATATGTGCGAGAGGGTAAATAAATACTCGTATACCAATCAAAAGAAACAAAAATAAGAAGACGATTCGTTACCTAGTTTTGATATTACACCTGAAATCAGATCAAATTACCTTCGGTCAAATTTGAACGGTTGAAAGTTCTAAACTAAAAATTTGATATGCTACCCTATTTCAAATCGTTCAAACATTTCCTATAAGATGGGTTCATTCAAATTATCGTAGGGGCATATGAGCATTTTTATTTTTTCAACCTCGTTTGCTTTACGGAACTTACAGTCCGAAAAAATAGATTTGGTCGGCCCATAACTGCAAGTCTTCAAGCTCAGCCAAAGGCCGTCCAAGCCGCACCAAATGTTTGATTAGGATAAACATAAAATCAATCCTAAGGTCAATCTCAAATGTAGTTTTTCGGTGATTTGAAGCGAGACGGCCTTTGTCTTTGGGACATACACTATCGTCACTACTCTGATCCGAAAAGATTTTGCAAATTTCGACTCGTGCAGACTCTTTAAAAAATTGCACTGCACTGTAGGGCCAGTTTTAAGGACGGCGAAGTGTCGAAATATTTTTTACATGGCGAAGTGTCGAAATATTTTTTTCTTTTAACTCTATCATCAAAAGAACACTTAAAAATAGTAACATTTTTTATGTTTTATAAATCTTGAGTTATAGTTAAAAAATATTAAAGCAAATATTGACCTTTCTTTAAAAATTACATACGGATTTGGTATTTTAATACAAATTAGAGGAAAAGATATATTAAAAGAACTCTAACATTGAAAACTTCTTTAAAAAACAAAAGAAGTTGTTAAAGAATTAATTTTTTAAGTTTTTTAATATAGCGTTATATGAAGGTCTGTTTCGATCTTCGAATCTTGCTGTTAGATTACAAATCTTGATTTATAACTAAAAAATATAGCAGAAAATATTGCTTTTTTTTAAAATTACATACAAATTTGGTATTTCGATGCAATTTCGAGGAAAAGATAGATGAAAGCCCCTTTTATATCATTAAAAGAACTCTAATATTGAAAACTTCTTTAAAAAACATATACTGTATCCAAAAATAATCTACTCATTCGAAATGTCCGCCTTTTGCCTTTACACACGCCTTAAGTCGCACTGGCCAATCGTCAATAGCTGCACGAACCTCGTCCATTGGAAAATTGGCCACAGCTCGAACCAAAGCAGTCTTAAGAGATCCAATGTTGGGGTATCTTTTGTGACAAACCTTGTCCTCTAAAACCGTGCACAATTTGTAATCCAATGGGTTAAAATCTGGACTGCCTGAGAGCCATTCTTCAGAGGAAATGAACGCTGGCAAATTGTTTCGGAGCCACCCCTGGGACGTTGTAGCCTTATGGGCCGGCGCAGAATCCTGCTGGAAAGTCCATGGCTAGTTTTGGAACAGGGAATTGTTAAGAGGCTTCAAAACACCTTCCAAAGCGGTTTCTTGGTAAACTTTGGCCGATGTTTTGACGTCTTGTTCGCAGAAATGCAGGTCAGTGACCCCATCGTAAGAGACACCCCACCAAACCATGACTGAAGCTCGGTAGTGACCCTTTTCCACCCTTGGGATCAGTTCAGATGCTTCCTTAGATGACCGCGCATACACTCTATCATTTTGCTTGTTACATTTTTCCTGAACGGTAGAAATTTTTTCATCGGTGAACAAAATTTTTCTGTTCAAGTAAGCAGCGTGATTCACCAAAAGAAGTTTGCATTTTTCAATCCTATTTTTTTTTAAAGCTGCAGTCAATAAATGACCGGTACGTCGTTTGAACGCCCCAAGTCCCCAGTCTTTTCTAATGATTCGACTCATGGACTTTTGCTTGATATTCATCTCACGGGCCATGATTTTCTGTTTTCAGAGCGGATTTCTGTGAATTCTTGATTTAACGGCTTTGATGACATGCGGTGTTCGAACAGAGCGTGGGCGGCCCGACCGGTGGCGGTCTTTTACATCTCCTGTCTCCTCAAACAGTTGTGTGAACTGGTAGACGATCATGCGGCTAATCTCTAGTGGCCGGAGCGTTTTGAAAATATCGCTTTTTTTCATTTCACACTTGAAAAGCGCTATTACAGCGATACGGTTCTCAGTATCTGACCACTCCATGATGAAAGTTGAAACAATTTTAAAATCCCCTTACAGACTAACGCTATTGAAGTTAGCTTTCAAAACCCAAATGACATTAACGGGGTATGTACAGTTCTACTATTGAAATGGGTGTGTTCAATGTTGTAACAGTATTTATGTCCCTACTAAGTATATTTACTATGTAGATTTACAGTAGAATAAAGTCTACTTAAGTTAAGATTATCTTAAGGTTTTTGTTTTGAATAATTTGTAGTGTCACAATATTAATGGACTTTGTTACACCATTTCCAGTGTCATAATGTCCATAAACTTTGTATCCTTAGACTTACGGGCACGCAACACTTACTTGCATCAATACATCAGATCATCATCGGACATAATTTTTACTCCTTTCAGTTTCCGTTTCATTTGGCGCAATAGATGCTTTTGGCGGTTTTTTAACTTTTCGACTTCTTACCCAGTTCTAGATGCAAAGCCCTGCAGCGCTGCGTTATGGGCAGCATTCTTAACTGCTGTAGATTTACATGGCGCGGGAATTGAAGTGTTACCAATTAAAAGGTTTATAAAAAAAAATTGTTGGTGGTATTTTTTTATTGAAATTTCTTTGTATTATTTAAAACAAAGAAGAGTATACAATTTTTTTTTGAAATTATCAATATATCCCCCTTTAGCTTTGATAATTCGATCGATCTTTTCAAAAAAAAAAGTTGCAGTATTTACGAATGTGATTTTGAGGAAGTCGCGTTCAGTCTCGCTGAAGTGCTTTCTTTAATGCGTAAATATTGGTGTATTTTTTGGTCAGAACTTTGGAGTTCAAAATATCCCAAAAACAGAAATCTAGGGGAAAGCATCCGGTGAAATTGAAAGCCACTGTTCAGCCGAAATGAAGTTGTTGTTGGAACGTGGTTTTTTAACCAGTCCTGATTCACGCTTCACGCCTTATGCGATGATGCGAGTCCTGTTGGAAAGTATAAGGCCTATTACTAAAATGTTTCTGCGTCAAAGTGCACGTTCTAATACTGATTCACGGTACACTGTTGAATTGACTTTAACACAAGGTTCCAGAAATACGAGTGGAGAGCATCCACCGGCGGTTACTGCGGCCCAAACCATGACGTCAGGAGGAGCTTGAGTTTTTGCGACCAATCTTTGCTCCAAGTTATCGTACAATTTCTCTGCTAACCATATCCGACCATTTTGTTTGTTTACGTACTGCTCTATTGGCTAATTTTTCTTGTCAGAAAAGACGTGCAAGCGTTTTATCTCCTTTCCTCTTTGCAGTCGTTGGAGTTTTCGCTTAGGTGTAAGGTATGTGGCATAGGCTTCCCACCGAGCCT
Source organism: Hydrotaea diabolus (assembly GCA_963513945.1). Taxonomy (NCBI): domain Eukaryota; kingdom Metazoa; phylum Arthropoda; class Insecta; order Diptera; family Muscidae; genus Hydrotaea; species Hydrotaea diabolus. Next base: position 85,655,238 of record OY740718.1, on the reverse strand, counting down.
CTTTAAAATATACCGAACGCTTCGGTCAGATATTGCGAGACCTGTGTCCAATTTCCTAGCACTCTGTCTGGGATTGCTTCCAATTCTTGTCTTCACATTTCAGACAATTTCTGATGAAGTTGCTGTTTTTCGGCCGACGTCTTGGCTTTTTTATAACACTACCAGTCTCCTTGTATCGTTTTTTGGTGCAATACACGAACATTTTATTATAATTTACATTTTTTAGTTCTTGGACTATCGCTGGTCTAAATAAAGCGAAATCACAATGATCCCCTTCAATTCCATGTCATATAAAATTATGGTCGCAAAACTTAAACAAGTGTGCGTTGGTAATCTTGGTAATGTCTTGTAAACAAAGTATTTCAAGGTTGAGAGATATGTCATGCTTAAAATGGTAACACTTCAATCCCCGCACCCTGTAGTATATGTCTTCCGCGTTAAATGTTGTCCGTGTTACAGTTCTCTCGTCCGTCTCCAAAACAAACAAAAAAATAAACAAACAGAAAAACACAAACCCGCGAAAAAAACAACAAATAAACCACAGCGCGCAAACCGACAAATACAAATAACACACCATAGCCAAAATAACAGCAATAACTACAAATAAAATAGAAAAAAAAAATAAATAACGAAAACACATAAACCAACAACAATAGACAATTTCTTAATGTGCATTATTCGTCGTGCGTTCGTCTTCCTTCTCCCCCTCCCTTTTCCATTCCATTTCGTGTAGTGCAGTTGGCTCTCTTCTTTCTTTGTCGCTGTCCGTCTAATGCTTAAGGCATAACACTAAGCATTTGATGGGATCAACAGCGGCAAAGGGGGTAAGATCGGCAACTGCATTTGCACGCTGACACTTGTTTTGTTCTCTGGTTGGCGTAATGGTAAAGAAATTTAAAATCCATTTTGCCAACATACGAGGGTTGCGTGCGAATTTTTTCGCTGTGTTTTCTCACATTCATTTTTATAGGCCTGATGTTCTAGCTCTTAGTGAGACTCAGGTCCGTGAGGATTCTGATCCACAGGATTTTCACGTTCCTGGGTACCACACCCTATCTCTTTTTATTTCCCACAGAGGTCTTGTGGTATATGTACGTAATGACATAGTGTTTCAGAGCCAGCAACACTTGAACTCACAAGATCCAGAATTTAACTCCCTTTGGGTTAAGTTCAGGATTGGAACACACGTACTACATTTTGGGTTTATTTATAGAAGTCCAAACTCGGAAAGGGAGGCTTCCCTTAACGGCTTTGACGCCCTTTCCGATTCAATATCGAAAGTTTTGGAGAGTTATCCGGACAGTGAAATTGTCGTTGCTGGAGATTTCAATGTCCATAATTCCGCCTGGCTTTCACATTCGAGCCATACAACTCCGGAGGGCCAATACGCCGAGCTCTTCGCCGCGCAAAATGACTTGACGCAACTAGTGAATGAACCGACACATATTCCGTGTGTAGAAGGGCACCAACATAACATTCTTGACCTTTACTTAACTTCGCACCCTGAAAAGTACGAAGTTAATGTACTTTCACCTCTTGGTAACTCCGATCACTGCATTGTTTCAGCATCCTTTCCGTATTCCGCTCTTCGTGTCGCTTCGATACCAGCCCCAAAGCGGACAGTATTTTTCTACGAAAAGGCACGTTGGGATGAGCTCAACCACTTTTTCCAGCATTTCAATTGGAAACTTTGCTTTCTTGATAACGACGTAAATGCTGCGGCTGAAATGATCCAAAACATAATTTTATCTGGTATAAAGACTTTTGTTCCAAATAAAATTATGTCGGCTAAACCAGCCAAAAACAGTTGGTTTAACCAGGCATGCAGGGATGCTGTCAGATCAAAGGAGGAAGCGTTCAGAAATTGGCGTTTAAACAAAAACCCCATTACTGAACTGCTGCGAAAACAGGCAAGAGCTTCGTGTGCCAGAGTGCTTAGACGTGAAAAATTTCTGCACGAACAACGTCTACGTACAAAGGTTCTTACTTCTCCTAGGGGAAGTAAGAGCTTTTGGTCGTTTGTAAGAAGAGTAAAGGATAGTTCTTCATCTATCCCAACTCTTGTTAAAGACGACCAGGCATTCACTAACCCGGTTGATAAAGCTAACCTTTTGGCTGAAATATTTGCAGGAAATTCTTCCTTGCCGGAAAGCAATCAACCACTCCCCGCGGTCGAAAACGTATCAAGTTCCATGCCTCAGATATTTTTTCGAACGCGTGCAGTTAAAAGGGTTCTTGCGAACCTCGACGTAAATAAATCCCCGGGCCCGGATGGTATCTCTGCACTTGTCCTATGTCAGTGCTCGTCGACGCTAGCCCGTCCATTACGCAACCTTTTCAACCTTGCTTACCGTGCGGGAGTTTTCCCAGCGTGTTGGAAGGTTGCGAACGTCCAGCCGATCCCTAAAAAGGGTGAAGCCAATAATCCTGCGAATTATCGGCCAATTGCGATTTGCTCTGCGCTCTCCAAGGTAATGGAGAGCATGGTAAACCACCATCTTGTGAGGTATTTAGAGACCAACGACTTGCTAAGTGATCGACAGTATGGCTTCCGTAGAAACCGCTCTACGGGAGACCTGTTGGCGTTCTTGTCGGAGCGTTGGAGTCGGTCTATCCACCAGTTTGGTGAGAGTAAGGTCGTGGCTCTAGATATCTCCAAGGCCTTTGATAGAGTCTGGCATGGTGCACTCATATCAAAGCTGATCGCTTTTGGTGTCGGTAATACATTTGCTCGGTTTATATCGAGCTTTCTTAGAGATCGCACTATTAGAGTTGTTGTAGATGGGTTCTCATCCAACACACATAGGCTGACCGCAGGTGTACCACAGGGCTCTGTCCTTTCTCCCTCTTTATTTCTTATTTTCATTGACGATCTATTGGGTCAGACCGTGAATCCAATCTACTCTTTCGCAGATGATAGTAACCTCTGTCATTCGTATTCATTCGACCGTAGGCCGAGCCTTCAAGATATTGAAGACAAAAGGCGAATTATGGATGAGACACTTGGCCGGGATCTACTGGCCATTTCCGAATGGGGTCGAGTGAATAGAGTAGATTTTAATGCACGTAAGACACAGTGCTGCTTGTTGTCTCACAAGCGATTCGCTGACCCAACAATATCGTCAATTTCTCTCGATGGTACGGATATTGAACAATCAGAAGCTCTCGATGTTCTGGGCATGAAAATACAATGTGACGCTCGTTGGGCGAGACATGTATTCGAAGTGTCGAAAGAAGCACTCAAGTGCATAGGCTTTTTAAAGCGGTGCAAGAAATACTTCACTCCTACTGATCTTTTCAATATCTATACATCTTTCATCAGGCCGAAGATGGAATACAACTCCCATATATGGGCAGGTGCTCCAAAACCATCCTTGGAGCTACTTGACCGTGTTCAAAGGAGAGCGATGGTGCTGATAGGTGACAGTAGGGTATCCAACTCTATTGTTTCCCTTGAGCATCGTCGGAATGTGGGTTGCGTGACGCTGTTCTATCGTTACTTTCATGGTGTGTGTTCATCAGACATCCGTCGCCTTATTCCAGACGTGAGGATGTTCGGCAGGGATACGCGACTTTCTAGGAATTCACACCCGTTTGTTATCGATTGGCCAGTTGACCGCACTATACACTACAGATCAAATTCGTTTTTCGCTCGTACAGTCCGTATGTGGAATCGACTTCCGGCAAATGTATTTCCCACTAATTGCGACATCCAGAAGTTCAAGGCAAGCGTCAACAAACATTACTCCCTCTTTCCCCCCTCCGATCCATTAATTTCCACTCGCCAACGCAATGCACCGCATGTATAGGGGGCATCCCCTGTGTGTTGGTTTTTAAAAAAAAAAAAAAATATACAGGTTGTCGTACGATTAATTTGTTCCGTAAAAGCGATGTTCAATACTATATTTTTTGTTAACATTAGATAAGATTAGGACTTGTACTCTTGTCTATATTAAAATATGACCCACAGCACATACAGGGTCCATGGTGTTTGAACTTTATCTATGATGAAGTACTGGAACCAGCCCTTGGGCCACTACATACCGTATGTAAAACGCAACTGATCTTTATTTTTGCAAGGATTGACATTTTTGCCAGGTTAAAACCAAACAGACAGAAGATTTGTATCCAATATTTTCTACATAGATAGTTTTAATATTACTGACCCATATTCAACAAATGTGGGTCACCTAAAGTAGTTGTGTGGCTTACCAACATCACCATGGACTTTTGAGGAAGTTCGTGGATCAGTTTTAAAATGTAATTATTTTGCTACACTTTTAAGCACAACTGTATGTTGGTTTTATGAACGCGTATAAAACGCAATGAATAAATGAATAAATGGTTGACTGGATGAATTGATGTATTCTACACATACGCACGCACACACACACACAGACACGTAGATCTTCATAGGAAAAAGGGAAAGAAATAAAAGAATATTAAGTGAACTATGAGAACAATAAGTGTGTATGTATGTAAGCCAGAAAGTAAGTACATGTGTTTGTATATGTGCGTGAGAAAGAGAGAGAGAGAGGGTTTGTGGCAGAAGCATAGGAAACTCGAGATGATTTGTGAACGGAAGAACAATGTGGGGAAATAAGAAGGAAGTTGGCAAACAAAATAAATTAAGATTGAAATATAACATACGATTTTCGTGTAGGGAGGTAAACGCACGCACACACACACACACATACACTCAGATACGATGTGAGACAGAGCCTTAGCACTAAACGACAACACATAAATATATCCTTAGGAATACAACAGTAGCAGCAGCAACAAGGACGTCTTATAAACAGACCCCGCACAGGCACAGCCACACGCCGGCAAACGTTGCTGTATAAAATTATGTTTTAACAGCATAAAACGAAATTGCCAACACACACACAAAGACTCTCACACATACGACTCTCGCACACACTTTCTCATTCACATTTACCAGATCCACAACAACCTAATGTCCTTTCATTTAAAAGTAAATTCGAGTGTGTGTGTGCGCGCGTTTGTATATTTGCGTATGTGTGTGCGTATGTTTGTTTGTCGTGATGTTTATAAATTATAAATAAATATGCATGTGTGTGTGTGTATGTCCTCATCCTGCAGCTATCGTACGAGTGCTGAAGTGGAGTGATTTTGCCACAGATAACACTCTATGAGGCAGTGACTAAGGGGGAAAACGCTTCACCCTTAGGTCTGCTCTTGTATACGTACGAGTATATGTTTTGGTTCTAGCTTGTCAGAGTGTGTGTGTGTGTCTGTGCATAAATGTTAATTTAAGATCAATAAGATTTAAGGTATTGACTTTAAATGTTATTTAGTAGGTCCTGCCAAAAGGGAGGGTGAAAAGTGAAATGGGGCCGGCAAACCAACCGCCCCTTCCCCTAAAATATTGATTTGTTTACTGAATTGCACAAAAAATCATGTTGGTCAGAGTTGGTGTGTGTGTGCGAATGTCTGTGTATGTTTTTGAAAATTTCTGTTAAATGTGGCACACTTCTTCGCCCCTCCCCAAGTAAAGGGCTTAGCTTTGGGCGGCATGTTTAGCCAGGGTGATATTTATGGTTTACACACTTTCACCATAGTTGATGTCAACTTTTATTTTATTATTTATTACCCTTATTTGTGTTAGGTCTGGCAAAATACTTGACGCAGCATCTTATGTTATGACCAACAAAGAAATTAATTAAAACAACTAAATTTTGGCCACGTGGTCCCGCCTTTATATGATAGTTATTATTACCCATCAAACCCAGTTAATAATCAGTATAAGAGCAAGTAATCCTATAATTTATATACAAGAATTAAATAGAGTCTAAAACTTTATAAGTGGAGTCTAGCGATAAGTGACGTAGAGTTGCACAACAAGAACATAAAGTAATCGTAGTATTGATCGTCAAAAAATGCTAAGCCTGAGTAGTTTTGCTCGTCGGTTTGAAAGTGCTTTAGAGCCAAACAAAAGCCTTCCTACAGGGTGATTCATTCACGACTGGGAAAATTTTACCTGCATATTCCTTGGCTTATTTCTTGAAAATACACGCAGAGAAAAAATATGGTTACTATATGGTCACGGCAACAATAGTATGTTCTCTGCAATAAAAGTATGTTTGTCGCAGCCTTAGTATCGTTTTTTGAATTTAATTTTGACAATAGTATGATTGCGGCAATATTAATATTGTTGAAATGTAACAAACGCATTGTTGCCATATTAAAAAATGAAAATATGGTTGTAGCAACAGTATAAATATGGTTGGTGGGACAAAAGTATTGTTTTCATGGGTTTTATGTTAACAATAACATGATTACGGCAATCATACAGGCAAAATCGTAATTTATTTTTAATTTGACAATGTTATTTTTACGAATCTTACGCAACAATAGTAGTTTCTATATAAAGGGTGTTCCAAGAAGAGCGCAATTTTTAAATGACTGATGCAGCAATTGAATTGTTTCTCTGGCTGTATGACATGTGGCGCCGTCTTGTTGGAACCTCATGCCCTCCACATTCATTTCTTCAATTCTAGGCAAGAAAAAACTGGTTATCATTTCACGATACCAAACACCATTGACTGTTTGCGCTTGACCTGCCTCATTTTCATAAAAAAAGGTCCAATGATTCCTCCAGCCCAAAAACCACACCACACAGTGACACGTTGAGGATGCATTTGCTTCTCGTGAATCACTCGAGGATTTTCCGCACCCCAAATGCGACAATACTGCCTATTGACGAAGCCATCAAGACGAAAATGGGCCTCGTCACTGAAGATGATTTTATCGGCAAAATCAGCATTTTCATGTTGTCTCTCCAATACCCAATTAACGAACTCCCTTCGCTGTCCATGGTCAGTTGGCTTCAGTTCCTGAGTCAATTGAATTTTGTATGCATGAAGATGCAAATCTTTCGTCAAAATTCGCTGCAAAGTGGATTTGGAGACACCAATTTGCTGAGCTCGGTGTCGAATTGAGGTGGATGGAGTTTGAGCGACATCATCACGTACAGCTGCGACATTTTCGGTCGATCGACCTGGTCGATGGCGCGTTGTTGTATTTACATCACTAACAGACCCAGTTTCGGCAAATTTATCCATTAATCTCTTTACAGTTGACTCTTTTGGAGCATTATTGTGACCCCAAATTGATCGCAATTTGCGAACTGTAGCCGTAAAACTTTTACCATTTTGGTAAAACAATTTCACAATGAGAATGCGTTGTTCATTCGTGTAGCGCTCCATTTTTACTAACCTCGTACCTTCTACTAACAAACAATAACAATTGTTCAAATGTCAAACAATGACACTTCGAATGTTGCCAGATTTAAAAATTGCGTTCTTCTTGGGACACCCTTTATAAATTAATTTTTTCAAAACAAACTACGGATTAGTATAACTGAAATATTTTTAATAAATGAATTGTTTCTACTGTTAAATAAATCACTCCCTTTATAAAGAGTTTTATGTATTTTTACATGACTTATTTAATAAAAATCTCTATTGTTGAATAACAACTTAACCCAAGCTTAACAAAAAAAATTGGGGATCATAGCATGGTTGTGTGTAAGTCTTACTATGCTTCTAAGGATTATACTATGGTTGTATGTGCAGCATACTATGGTGGTGAGGATCATAATGTGGTTATGGAGATCATAGTATGTTTGAGTGTGAATCATACTATGGTTGTGAGGATCATAGTATGGTTGTGTGTGATAATTCTATTGTTGTGAGGACCATAATATTGTTTTGGGGATCATAGTATGGTTGTGTGTGAACCAATCTATTGTTGTGATGATCATAATATTGTACAATATAACCAACAATAGTATGATGCTCTTCGAATATTGTTACCCCAACCATACTTTTTTTCTGCGTGTATGTCCGACCATGCCCGAAATGCAAGGGGGCGAAGTTCTCTTTAAAGGTAGTTTTATCTCTTACCTTTCCAAAACTTCCTTAACGAAGACCAGAGGTCCTACAGTTCCAATGTTTAGACTATTTGACTGAAAGCCAAACATTTTTTTCGAAGCGAAGTAACAGCACACATTTATTTGTTTTTGTAAATTAACACACAATTTTTTTTGCATTTCAATCAAATTGTCATAACTTTGGAACTGTAGGACCTCTGGGCTTCGTTTAGGTAATATGGAAAGGCAAGAGGTAGGTCAAAATCCGACCACTGGTTCAGAACATAGCAATCCGAAAAATTTTAAACTGCTGCCATTTCGCCCCTTTTTGTGCAATTTTTACATCGACTCAATGTTGAAAAATATCCCCTTTAATGGACAGAAGATAGACATGACATGCTAAACCTAAAAACGATTTGCAACTCCTTTCGACAGTTATCGTGCAAACCACCACAGACAGACATGGCTTAAATTACTTAAGAAGTCATGAAAAAAATTGGCCGGAACATAAGTGGGGTCTTAAATGTTTTTTTTATGCGTTACACTTTTTGCCCTTACCGAATGATATATAATAGTCTCATACCCAATTGCATGAGGACCATAATATCAGCTAAATCTTCGAAATACATATTTAGATGTGTGACGAAGTTAGCATTGATTTGAGTACACATATGCCTGTATTCATCGGCGCTCCTTTCATTTGAGCATAAGAGACGTTGTTTGGGCCCTTCGTCTCATGGGTCCGACCCTTATCTCAGCGAAATCTTCAGAATTAATCCATATTTGTATTCGTAGCCAAATTTGCTTTACTTTAAGTACCCATATGGCTTCTTCTGGTACAATAAACCCAGAAATTTAAAAAAAAATTATCTGTACTTATTTTATCGCCGATTTAAATTAATATTTATTAATGGCGCATGTAAAATGTATCTGCCAATTCTTTGAAATAAATAATTAGATGTGTTATAAAGTTAGCATAGATTTGAGTAGCCTAATGCCTGAACTAACCGGTGCTTTACCTAAAAAACTGGGGGGGGGGGGGAATAAAATACAAACATTGTATAGTGTACTTTTGAAAAATTAAAAATAATTATATTACAACTTCTAATTTATTAAAAAAAAATTAAAAAAAACTTAAAAAAAACAGGAGGATTACAAATTTATTTATTTGAACATATTTCTCTTTTGTTTTTCAGATGGTTCTAAAGAAGTATTTGAGAATTCAATATGGTACTCGCCGAAATTTTGCTCATGTTGCATACATATTTTGATAGTGAGCGAACGACATGGCTTTGTCATTAAACGAAATTGCGGATAATGGTCATCTAAAGTAACTCATCAGCTCCAAAAGCACTCTCTAAACTGTACAGTTTGGAGCGAAATATCATCTAAAACGATCGCTGGTCCACATTATTTTGAGGATTAACTTATTAACAGAGTTACCCTTATTGGTATTTCATATTGTAATATGATGGAACATTAATTAAGGAGAGCAGTGGAGATCCTACCTCAAATTTGGTTTTAACCCGATGGAGCCACAACGCTGTTACAGGACATTTTCGATGAATGCAGAGTAAGTGATTTTTTATTTGCCAGATTTAATTGCATTCTTTGTATACTTTGGGGGAATTTTTAAAAAGCGGGTAGTCGTGTTAAAAATCCTTCATACTCTAACTAAAATATAATTTTCGAAATCTGGAGTTTGTTTACCAACCGAGAGAATATGGTGCATAGAACCAAAATATTGCATTAGTACACGAGAATTTTATTTGCTGCACAGAGCATGGAACTACATACGAGTACATATATGCAAATAATCATCGCTAGTAGTCTAAAGCCAAGTCAAACTCGTACTGCTGAAATTATGCATGTAGTGGTATTGATATAATTTGATAAATGAATTAACTAAAACATTTGTACAAATTGCGTTCGGACGGGCTTAATTTTAAATCTCTCGTAACTATGGATATCAGCTTATAGCAAACCTACAAATCGGTTGTCCAGAAAGCATCAACATCTCCAAATGCCAAGCCCCTTTGTCTAAGCATGACCTTGTACAGTATATAAACATTTTTTGACTAAGAATTGCTATCGTTTAAAAGTTTCTAAAGTTCGGTTTAGTATTTTGGCCAAGATGAATATTTATTGATCTTGACCGGTACCGTCCACTGTTCATAATAACATCGTATGTTCCAAATATCATCGTTATACTTTTACAGTGTCGACAGTGAATCGACAGTCACAATAAGTACTGATAATTGTTCAAATTTCTGTTTTATTGGAAAGGTTGAATATTGTCTTTTTATATTGGAACACAGCATTATTCATATGACCGCCCCAACTGGATAGGCAGTGCCTCATCTGCTCAACCCATTCTTCAGTACATTTTCAATTGTTTCGGGTCGACTCTCTTTAATGGTAACTTCGATTTCTTGTTTCAACGCTTCAAATTTTTCCTGGATGCTTGCGTAACATTTATCCTTAATGGATCCGCACAGAAAATAATCCAAAGGGCTCAAATCACAGCTCCGGAGGTGACCCATTGACATTACAATTTCGACCGATTATTCGATTTTCAAAAAAGTCATTCTCTTGAATTGTTGGAAACAATTTTCGAAGAAAAATGGCACAATGATGCCGCCAGCCAAAAATGTACACGAAACAGTGTCTCGTTGTGGATGCAATGGCTTATCAATAGTCACGTGTGGGTTCTCTAAACTCCATATGCGGCAATTCTGCTTATTGACACAGCCACCGAGATGAAAATGAGCTTCATCTGAAAACACGATTTTTCGGTAAAATTCTTAATCTCCTGTCAAACAATCTTCAGCCAATTGGGCGAAGCGAATGGTGGTTCAGATGGTGTTCCATTATTAAGTGTCAAATTTCAAACTTTCCAATAAAATCAGAAATTTAAACAAACATAATTTGTTTTACAGCCGATTCAAATTTAAAATGTGAAATCGCCTAAATCTTTAGTAGTTGATGAAATGTGGCTATGAAAGTTGTATGGGAGTTTTAAGGCTCCGCCTTTATTAAATCGTGACCCAATGTAATCTGGAAATATTACCTTTCTGAACGTTATGCAAAAAATTTCGTAACGATCGGAGTTAACAACGAAGGTATGTGTATAAGCGAACAAGTAAGCAAGTTTCAGTCATTTAAACCCAGTGGTCCGCCATTAAACCCGGTTAGAACATCTAACAATTTATCAGCGGCGGGTTTCCATTTCGTAAATGCCGGCGACTTTACGAGTAAGAGATTTATCTCTAAGCCATGGAGAAAACTTCTGTATAAATTGGATTAGCCGTTCGGAGTCGGCATTACACTATAGGTACCAGTCAGTGAGTGTTAGAGTTATTTAGTACACAGCTCACCGATTTGAGAGAAGTTACCCATGTTCCTTAATGGGATGATGTGGGAATAAGGTAACTCAACTTACATATAATATAACCCCAGAGGACGTTCAATAAAAAGTTGACGTTTAAAAAAAAGCGTTTTGTAATGCAAGTATTATTAAAGTCTTAACGATCACAATTTATACGTTGACTAGATAACATTTTAATAAAACAAGACATGTTCAACAAGACGTTGATTTTAGCCGGGCCGAACTTTATGTATCCTCCTTCTTATATATTCTTCGCTACTAAAGCGCAATATCATGGTCCGTTTTTTGGGACCTTTCGGCCCATCCCTAACCTCAGCCAAATCTTATAAGTTACTCAATATTTTGATTCGTAGCAAAATTAGCTTTAATTTGAGTACCTATGTATAAATCCATATCGACTATTGATCGCCCGTTTTAATCGTACGGGACGTTTTTTGGGCCACGTGGGCCAACAAGTCACCAACTATTCTGTCTTTAGAGGTATTAAGTGCATCTCAACTAACAGTTACCATTGTCCTTCAACAAAAATGTATTATTTTCTAAATATCCAAATACTTAAGAAACTGCACCTTTAACCTAGGTTCCTTTAGCCCTTTAAACGTTTTTCCTCCTGGGCCGAATTCGCCCATTCGCCCAAACTGCTAATGACCATAAGTCATCATAATGCTAAATTGCAGGATCCTAGCTTAATTCGTCTGACCGCTATTCGATGCTCAGATGTTGTCCACATCAAAAAAAATGAAAATTGATTTTTTTTACCCTTAGGTCCCTTTCTCTATGCGCTGTCACATATAGATTTTCCGATCAATATTTCGTAGTGTTGTAATCGGAAGAAAAATTATAATAATAATTCACCTTTTGGTGGAGGGTATAAAAAAGTATTGACAATTCGAACGCCATTCTTTATTTGCGCTACCTTCATATTGGCCTTTCCACAGGTCAACTGCGAAGAAAAACTCAAAAGTGCTAAAAACAAGTTTCTTTTTCTATATTTTTAAAAAAAATTGTTCAACAATAATTGTTTTAAAAATGACACCACGCTATCCACGAAATATTGATCGTAGACCCTATATAGTATATAAAGGGTGGTCCAACAAAAACGCACGATTTTAATTATAAATAAAACAAAACGTTTTCAGAGAATTATTTTAGTATTTTTAATTATGATAGAAGGATCTATGGCAATTATGTGTGAAACAAAATATCGGCCAAATGCTTGCAACGGCCTTAGTGGAATACCTCTATCCGATGGTCCATATTTTCAATGACTCTAAGACACATTGAAGGTTCAATATTGTAAATGTGCCGAAGTATCTCATCTTTTGTTCTTGGCTTATTGGCATACACTTTTTCTTTTAAATATTTCCAAAGAAAGAAGTTCAACGATGTCAAATGACATGACCGTGGTGGTCAATTAATATCGCCACGACGTGAGATAACACGCCCATTGAATGTCTCCCGCAAAATAGCCATTGTTTCGTTGGCTGTGTGGCACCATATTGTTGGATCCACATATCGTTCAGGTCCGTTATCATCATGCTATAGCAAACACCATTCCCGGTAACTGCTTGGCGACCTTATTTTTGAATAAGTGCGGCCCGATGGCGGAACGAACTGCGCAAGCAAGTACAGGTGTTTTTTTTTACATTTTGTACAGACCCGGTTTGCTAAAACTTGTGCCTAACTCTCTCGATTGTGGACACATTTGGTCGATTATGCTGACCGAAAAAATCACGAAGTGCATGAAATGCATTTAAACACCCGTTTTCCCAAAAGGCTTCAATAATCTTAAAGCGCTGCTAAATTGTGTACCTCTCCATAATTGAATTCGTCAAACACTGTAACAAAGAAATGTCGAATATAGTTGGGCAAAAAACTTAATATTAAAGATAGACTCACAATAAACATCGTACATAAGGGTGGGACCACCCTTTACTGCAAAAATCAGTCAGTAATCAAAAACTCAAACTAAAAAAATAATAATTATTTATGATTTTTGTTTTTTTCGCTCAAAATAAACTTCACGACTTCTCTGAAGGTATTTTTATAAAGCAAATCCAGAGGAACCAACCAAGCTGAAAAATTATTTTAAAAAATCACTTGTTATCATAAAAATGCGCGGAAATTTTTAAAAGTTTTAAGGACGTCGCAAACACAATAACTTTACTCCATTGTACAATAATATGAAAATTATTTTGTTTACAAAAAACTAAAGAAAATTTGCGTTAAACCCCGTTTTTTAAATATAAGTAATTAAAACTGTTGGTGAGAAAATTATTCAAGAATAACCTTTAGCGAGTTTAGGCGAGCTCGGTTATTACTCGCTTAATAACTTTTTGAATAATTTTTTTTATTCAAATCAAACTTTCTATTTTGCACAAAGCCCGCCACTTCTTGTGTACAAAGAAATTTCAAAAATGCCTCGAAAAGTTTTAAAGTAATCGCCTTGGCGTCCACCTACTCGTTAAATAAGCGATTACCAAAAACACGCCTATTATTATTAATTTTTTATCATGTCAGGTATTTGATAACGGCGAAGTCATTATCGTATATTGAATTCAAAAAAGTCGCAACTCCGCCGTTATCAAATACAGGGTGGACCAAAAGTTACCAAGGGGTTAAAAACTTAAATAACTTTTTCGTTTATTAAATTTTTTCTCTTAGATTACGAGTATATAATATACAGAATGGCAATTTTTTACACTAAGTATGAAAAATGATGTCACTTAAATGACCCCCGTTTTCAGCTTCGCGATGATGGGCTCGTTTTAGAACATTTTCCATAACATCTTTCAAAATTTGTGGCTGTAGCATTCGAATTTCTGCAACAATGTTGGCCTTAAGTTGAAGGATTGTCTCGGGCTTGTTCACATATACTCGCTCCTTTAAATAACCCCAAAACAATAGTCGGGTGCTGACATTTCAGGCGAACGCGCTGGCCAAATAATTTCCGAATTTCTGCAAATTATTCGCTCCAAGTGATTTAAAAGTGTCATTGTGCCTCGGGCAGTGTGGGCAGTTACTCCGTCCGGCTGAAACCACATCTCAGGTCTGTTTTCAAGAGCGGAGCGTAAAAAGTTTTCTATCATAAACCGATATCGCTCTCCATTTACGGTTACAGCACTTCCATCTTCATTCCCGAAGAAGTAAGTCCCAATGACATTTGCAGATGTGATCCCACACCATACTGTACACCTATTGGGGTGCAATTGGCGTTGATGAATGGCTTCTGGATTTTCAGAACCCCAGAACCTACAGTTCTGCTTATTAACAAAGCCATTTAAATGAAAATAAGCTTCATCACTCATGCGCTAAAATAATTGATCGCTGATTTAAATAATAAAATTCTATTATTCTAGTTCTTTGTTCAGTTGTGAATCTCTCCATTATTTATTCTCCAAGTGTTATTTATATAATCTGAAAAAAAATATAAACGAAAAAGTTATTAAATTTTTAAACCCCATGGTAACTTTTGGCCCATCCTGTACCTTTTGGCTCACCCATGGTATTTAGTATAAAAAATAATAATATACTGTATAAAGAATAACTATTTTTGAGTTTTTATTAGTTTTTTCACAAAAATAATGATTATGGGCTGATTTTTGTAGTATTATTTAAATAATGTAACCATTAAAGTCCTTAAAACTCATAATATTTAATATGAAATTGTTATAATTAAACTCATAATGATTACGGTGCCTGTTTTGTAGGTCTTTTAAAAAATAAAAAAATTGTTTAAATGTGAGAGCGGCACCTACTTCCAATTGTAATAAAATTAAGAATTTCCATGCTATCTACTAAGCCTTGCACTTGCAAATTATTTACTTTTTGCTGTCAATCAACGATCACTTTAATATTTGTCTACATAATTTAATTTTCAACTCCTCCATAACTCATTCTTCCCTCTATGCAAACTGGAAAATCTCGAATTAGTTCCTCATTTACTAAAGATTTACCGGCAAACTCAAACAACACCCCCCACAATTTAGCCAACGTCTTCATGTAGAATTTATGCTAATCTCTTTGAAGGCAAATACTTGTAGCCCAAAACAAATGGCGTTAAAATTTACTCAGCTGCACGAGGGTACGCAAATACGTACGGGCCGCAGTGTACAACTGCAAATGCTGCACACCCCTAAAAATGTTGATGCAATATGAAAAACCGATATTTTTACCCGCATCCATAAAAGCAAACCAAACGTTGTCAATTGTGTCAAGGGGGACTGAGAGCAACAACCGCCATCCCATATCCAGCGAAAGACAAACGTTACAGAGGGTACGAGTTGATATGCATCCGTTTCCCCCCCCCTGTTTTCGGTTTGGTGTGAACAGCACAACAAAGTTCAGTTCAGTGCAAGTACAACTCAAGTCCTTCGTTTTGAGGGGTAGGGGGAGGGTTACACTTTTTCGGGTCGGTCTGCCTGCCTGTATTGAGATCCTGTCTTTCTCCGTGTACCGACGAGTAATGGCTGTGTGTTAAATTTATTTGCCAACACTCCAGGGATAAATAATACTTATGTAGTTACTCTTTACACACATATACATTTACAGTATATTATACACACACGCACACATACAAATACATGCTCAACAACCACAAATGTACAGAGTGCTAAAGGATATAAAAGAGCACCACTCACTACGTGTACACATGCCAAACAGTGGGTTCAATTGGAATTGCGATACTGGCGTGAAACTATTGTCGATTCTCCTAACCAGCCCTTTATACCCCCTGCCATGGTACAAGTTTAAAATTTAGTTGGAATCAGTTGAAATGTATCGCGAGAATATTGGAAACCACCTTATGTCCTTAATGTGTGAAATGTAATAAAGGGCAGAATCGTTTTGAAAACAATTTTTAATAAAAGGTCATATTGTTGGATTATAAGCACTTAGTTTAAAATAAATGTGGTATTAGAAGAGAGCTTCGTCGATTCTAACGAAATTCAGATCTAGCTGATCTTTACATGAGCTTTCTTCTGGAAGATCTAATTTTGGAGGCTTACGAAAGCGGAGCAGTGGGAGTCATAGTCGGAGGACTCGAATCTCCCACATACTGTAAAATTCGCTTATTAAACTCTTTACGATAGGATGGGAGTGTATATAGTTTGTCATTCCGTTTGTAACATTGGAAAAAATACTTATCTGCAACCCTAGAAAGTTTATAAATAATTTTAATCGTCGTAAATTTCCAAGTTGCTCTAGCCATGTCTGTGAGAGTCTGTAGAGTCGTTAAACTTACCAGATTCACCTCTTGGATCGGTTGTTATTAAAAATGGACCACAGTGTCCATTTTAGGGACTTTAAAAACTATTGATCAACTTTTTTTCGTTGCATTTTTCGCTATACAAATTAATTAATTATCATAAAAATTTGGTGTGCTCGAATGTCATAGTCATGCATTAAAAGTACTATTAGTGGGCGCGGTAGGCGAAAAAAACCCGTCCTCCAATGTACAGTAACATATGGGTATCCGAAAACAGTGAAATTTCCTAACAAATCCAAATATTTATGATTTGTGCAATTGTGAGCCTCGGTCCTTATGTGACCCATGGGCCCAAAAATTGGTTTCTTTATATATGTAACGGGTGATTAATCGAGAGGTATTTTATTTTCAAAATAAAAAAATAAAATCAAGTGAAATCTTTAATGCTCATTCGAAAGGTCATTTTATGCCATTTATTTTTTGAATAAAATTTCCTTGAAATGTGTCCCATTTTGGATGACTCGTTCAAGCATTTCGGCCGTTGTGGCGTGGCGTTAATGACATAAATCGTAGCTAGTTTGTCAGCATAGACTTTGAACTTTACGTAGCCCCAAAGAAAAGAGTTAAAAAGTGTCTAATTCACCGGCCCAAAACGTAAAATTAGCTGTTCTTCGAAATCACCTCTCGTTTTCGCAGTGTAAGTCTTTCCATGACGAAATAGCAAACAATGCTGAAACGAAAAAAAAATTAACACAACTCACGCTTTATCTGTAAAAAAAACAATATTGAAAAAAATACGTTTAGATTGATCACAATGACAATAAAACTTATTTTTTAATCTGAATGTGTTTCAACATGCACAAACTTTAAAGACCTGTCTTAATTTTATATTCGTATATACATTCATACTCCATTAACAAAAGGCACAATGTTAGTTGTAAAAAAAACCAAAAGTTTTCAGAGAATTTTTATTATTTTTTGTTATTATAAAAGAATCTCTAACAATTATGTTTGAAATAAAATATCCGCCAAATGCACACCACGGCTTTGGCGACGTACCTCTATGCGATCGTCCATTTTCAATGACTGAGTCATAACGAAAGTTCAATGTCTTTAATGTGCCGAATTATCTCATCCTTTGGATCTTGAATTGTTCTTGGGTTATTGACATACACTATTTCTTTTAAACATCCCCAAAGAAGGAAGTCCAGCGGTGTCCAATCACATAATCGTGGCGGCCAAATAACATCGTCACGACGTGAGATAAAACGGCTATTAAATTTCTTGTGGGACCATCCTGTTGGAGCCACATATCGTCCAGGTCCATATCCTCATTTTCTGGCCACTAGAAGTTTGTTATCATCTCGCGATAGCGAACAACATTCACGGTAACTGATTGGCCGATTTCATTTTGAAAAAGAACGGACCGAGGACGCCGCCAGCCCAAAACCCCCACCAAACAATCACTCTTTCAGATGCATCGGGTTTTCAATAATCACTCGTGTATTCTCATTTGCCTAAATGCGGAAAATTCTGCTTGTCGACGAATCCACTGTGGACACATTTGCTCGATTATGCTTACCAAAACAATCCCGAAGTGCACAAAATGCATTTTGATTTGAACGCCAATTTTCGTAAAAGGCTTCAACAATCTTAACGCGCTGCTCATTTGTTGACCTCTCTATGGTTGAATTTGTCAAACACTGAAACGAAGAAATGTCAAATTAAGTTGGTCAAAAAACTTGACTATGGTTGAATTTGTCAAACACTGAAACGAAGAAATGTCAAATTAAGTTGGTCAAAAAACTTGACTTTAAGGTTTGACTCACAATTAACATCGTGCAATCTGGTTGGACCACCCTTTATAGGGGACATCCCCTGAGTGTTGGTATTAAAAAAAAATCCTCACTGAAAGAAACAAGCGGATCAACAATTTAAGTTCCCATTCAATGGACGCATTGGATTTAAATATCTGAATGAACTGATAGACCATTCGCATATTCACCATATTCAGAGATGTGACACACAAATAACATTGTGCATTATGCTTGGACAACCCTCAACATCCCTCAACATCCCTTTAAAGAAATACGGAAAAGTTCTTCAGAATCAGTAAGCTATCTGACCAGCATCTACTAACGGCTCTGTGCGGCTAAGGCATTTTATATAGAAATTTTAAAATGACTTAGAGATTAATCTCTTTCTCGTAAAATCGCCTGCATTGTGTGTGCGTGGAAAATCAGCATATGTGACTCGCAAAATAGAAAGGGACCTAAGGGTAAAAACCAGTTTTGTTCAGGAGAGCCATTTTAAAGATTTAAATACGTGTATCTTTGGTGTACCATCACTTTCATAAAACGCGCATATCTCTGGGAGGGAACACTTTTGGGGCATGGGATCGGTCTCGTTCGATGCTCAGATGTTGTCCACATCAATTTTACCCTTAGGTCCCTTTCTCTATGCGCTGTCACATATAAACAGTTTACAACCCGGATTTACCTGTACAATAGTCGTGCACACTAATCATCATACCATAGGGGCCTCTAGAGTCAACCTGGTTAATTTTGCGGTTAGAGTTGAGCTCACATCCATACAAGATCGCACTGACTTAAGATTTCCAGTCACCCCCAAGTATTCGGCCATGCATCACTACATCCATAAGAATTGCCTATTTGGTGGCATTTAATGTCGTGGCGGCAATATCGGACCTTATTTAAATCGAAACGATGAAGAAGACATCGTTACAGCCAATTATCCTCCATATAGAACAATGCCAATTGACTTTCTGTGAAAAGAGCTCGATATATCCGGGCCAAGGCGATAATTTTTTATAAAAGGTACACGAAGTTCGAAATAAACATTTCGTTCGTCCCTCAGCGAGTTTCCTAAAATAGTCCGACGCGATCATGCGACATGACATCTCATCATCATTTCCTCTAGAGGTACGTCGAGTCCATAGAATAACCTAACAAGGCAAATACATTGAGGAGGAAATTCGTAATCATATTGGTCCGAGACTTTAATAATGGGACCAACCTTGAAACAATGCCATCGATGCCGACCGAGGTGGCTGTTCAAGTAATAGGATACTTCATACACGAAGGCAACTTTATAAAAAGAAGCTAGAATTTCTTTGATAGCTCATACCGTTGTTGTTAATTTTAAATTAATTTGCTCTATTGTTCTTATCTGGTCTCGAAACGCTTTCCTTTAGTACCCACTGTATCGTAATATCCACAATAGATGTCAATATCTTGCCCCAAACTTGTGAGAATCTATCTGCATTCGTGCGTCTGTATGTGTATGTATATCAATGCATCGTGCCATAATAAATCTTAAAATGATTGCAGTGAAACTATTTGTATTTACACATTCGAACACTCACTCACCCACTGAGTCCTTCCAAAAATGTTTCAGAAAATATCAGTTTATCTGCATTTCATGCAGTCATGGACGATGGCACGAAGTACACTCGGTAGCAGTTCTCAGCTCGACCAGTTTCCCCATTCATGGGAATATGGCAAACTTTGTTTATGCATGTAGTAGGAGTAAATACATACATATATGCTTTGTGCATATATATACATTAGGGTAAGTCTACCACTTAGGTGGTCCTACTAACAAACTTGAAAAATAAAAGTTAAGAAAAAGTAAAAAAATTGAAATTTAGTCGGCTCAAAATGATTTATTTTATACTCGTATTTCATAGTGGAACCTTTTTTTCCTCATGTTCGATGGCACAATATCCACAAATCGGTCCTCCCTAATGTACATACTGGTATGCTAACACATATATACTGAGTTGTGAGTAATGTATATGTATAAGTAAGGTCGTTTACAGCGATAAGTGTTCTTGTTTCGAGCGCAACTAAGCCATGAATTCTAATTTTTGTCAGACGGCATATCGATTAGAAAATGATGTCCTTTTTATTTTGGCCTACATTCAATGGGGGTGAGGGAAACAAAACCCCACTAGAAGAACTTGACATATTTTGCGTTCACCACAAGTACTCGAAACTACATGATGCACTTGTCCGGGGTATGGTATATGGGTCTCTCAAGAGTCCACTCGATGCCATTATCAATAATGGTATGACTTCGAATCGGCCAATATAATCTTAAATATACATCCTATGGTTGGTTGAAGTTTGTAGAAGTGTTGGTATAACCAGACAACCGAGGCCATAGATCGATTGTTTTCTCATAGACTGCTTATGCTTTTATACAAGTTTAGGGAAGTCCCTGGTACAGATTAGTAACCCTCGGTTGCTATAACTCTAACGTCTCATTTGTTCAAAAAACGAACGAAAATGAATTAAATTTCTAAATTCAAATTTTAAATTTTTATAATGTTATTTTGAATGTGTTGTCAAACGAATGCGTGTGATTTAAAAACAAGTTAAAACGTCGTTAAGTTCGGTCCGAGCCTTATTTGCCCTCCACCGTTCCAGCTAGAGTATCCAAAAACCGGAGTTTTCAAAAAACCGACATTTCGTCGGGTTTTTTTAAAGCCGTGTTTTAAAAAAGTCGACTGTCGTTTTTTTTAAATAAAAAACTGGCATTAATTGACACTCCGGCAAATATTTCCCCAAACAAAAGTAAAGTAATTGTCTCGATTTCTAGACTCTAAAATGCAATAAAACCACTTGCTGCAAATAGAGGTTTGTTTTTCATTTGGAAATAAATAAGTAAAATAGCAGATTTACAAAAAAAGTGCGTTACACATATGCATTATCTTGTGTAGTTTTTGAGATATACGTGTTTTTGACCTACCTCGGTGTAGTATTTTAGTAATAACTGAGCCAGATATAAACCGATGCTTTTCATTTTAATTTTGTTTTAAAAACACCAAAAATTGCAATTTTGGGTATTTCTTCAGAATTGAGAGGTCATTTCGAAAAGCAGCTAATTTCACGTTTTGGACAGGTGAGTTGGCCGCCAAGATCGAGTAATAAAGTCCAAAGTCTATGCTGACAAACCAGCTACGATTCAGGTTTTGGAAGCCAGCATTAGGCGTGTCATTAAAGCCATACCGGTCGAAATGCTCGAACGAGTCATCCAAAATTGGACCCTCAGAATAGAAACCCTAAGGCGTAGTTGCGGCCAACATTTGAAGCAAATTATATTCAAAAAATTTCGCACCAAACCGTGGTTTTCTTTGGGTATAATGGCACCTCTTGAACCTCTTCTTGTTGCTCTTTAGCCCAAATGCGGCAATTTTGTTTATTGACTTTGCCGTTGAGCCAAAAATGGGCCTCATCACTGAACACAATTTTGAACGAAAACAGCGGATCCTTCCGTTTCTCACCAAACGCTCATTTCCATAATACAGTTACCAACATTTGAATGTTATTATTTTCAAAAAATAAATGCCATAAAATGTCCTTTCAAATTGCCAATAAAGATTCCATCCTAGGTTGATTCATGCTTCTAACAGAAACACGGTTGGATGGGTAGAGTCTTAGAATTTAAGTAATATAACGATTAATAATATTATATATATATATTGTTTAGGGTCTCAGAACAATATTTCATGGTGTTGCAAGCGGAATGACATATTTAGTATCCCAAACAAATTATTTTCATTCCTCTGCTGACAGTTCGTTTTGTCTTAGAATAATTCGTTGTATAAAAACTGCTTAATGTTTGACCCATCCGAAATTAAATTTTTGTTTAATTCACAAGCTAAGTCTTCCTTTTACCGCGATTCACTGTCTATGACCTAGTGTCATGTCATACACACAACTTCTGGTATGGAGTGACCCATATCATTTACATCAACATCAGACATACAAAGCCGTTGCCAAAATTGTAACCACTATTCGAGAATTACGGCAATTCCCATAAAATTATGCAGGCAAATTGACAATATCAACTCAGCTCAATTCAAATCGTATCAAATCATCATCGGCATCGTCGTCGTCGTCATCAGCCGACACAAATGCAATGCAACAAAACTCTTTTCTCGCAAAGCAAAGAAATAAAGTTTGGAAATTTTCATTTTGAAATTGATCAAATTTAATTTACTACCGACAGCACTATTGGTAGCACAAACCTTTACGACTAAGAAGGATGGCATTGACCATGGTACAATAAACAAGGTAAAGTCACTAGCCCAACAGCAAATAAACAGTTCGCTGTACGGACAAAGACACTTGAAAGAAAAAGAAAAATGTTTGTGAATGTTTGATGAGTATTGTAAAGGTTTTATAATTAATGTTTTATATAGAAATTTTGCTTTACAAGCTACAAGAATTGTCTTTGTAAAATTTGAAGTTTAAATTCTACGACAAAAAATTTTAGAAATTAACTGCATAACTCTACCTTAAACGGACAAACGTCAACAACAACAACCTCATCGTTCCACGTCATGCCAACCCATATGTGCAACCACAAACATCAACTTTTCCTACACTCCTGTGCTGGCGATGTTGGTTGACGTAGAATGGCTAAGTAGCGTGGGATGTTGGAGTGGGTGTTTCTGGTCTGGGTTTTGGTATTGGCGGTTTTGTCTGTTGGTGTGAAAATCAAAGTAATAAAATCTTAAAAGATTTAATAAAAATCTCAGATGTAACTTGAATTCATTTACCTCTGCATGACTGGCAACGACAACAACAGCAACAATGTACGAGTATCTCCTCACAGCGTGAATTTTTTCAGGGTTTTTCCGATTTGTTGACTGTGCTGCCTTCTACTGCCCTAAAAAGTAACATCCAACATTAGAACACACAAGTGCTGCAATGCGAAGGTGTGAGAATCCTTATTTGCCATTTCTGTATATGAGGCATTGCTCGGCAAATGGACGAAGCGAAGGCGATTTTATTTTTATCTCAAATCTTTGTTCCTCAACTTATTGACAACATTGAAGGCTTTATTATAGGCGTATTAGACAAGACAAATTATTCCCAAATGTTTTAAATGTGAATTTCTAAGATAAAGACACGAAATTGTGTTTCAGTAATTATAAAATGTGTTTAAAACTGGATAAAAAACATGTTAAATATTATACAGACGATTGAGCCGACTATGTGATACCCCACACCACTCAGATATACAGAATACTCTCGGCGCCACCTCCTTAAACTGGGTGCTATACAAATTAAATCCAACTTTAACAGAGTCGCCCATCTTGAATTTTCAGCAAGATGGATTTCCATATGTGGCTTTCCGAGCAGCAGAGTCTGAAATCAGGAAAACCTCAATTTCACCAAAGTCACCCATCCTGAGTTGTTAGCAAGATGGATTTTAATATGTGACTTTACGGAGAGAGAGAGTTTATTGTACTCTAAGCGGGAAAAGCCAAAATTGTGTGTCAGTAATTATAGAATTTATTTAAAACTTGATAAAAACAGTAAAATATTATACTGGAGGACAGAGTGTTAAACAGAAGACTCATCGACTCTGCCTTTAACTTGGTGCTAAATAAATTAAGTCTTACTTTACCCGCGTCGCTCATCTTAGATTTTCAGCAAGATGGATTTTAATAAGTGGCTTTCCAAGCAGGAGGGTCTGAAATCGGGAAGAGCCTTAATGAAGCCAGAGCGACCAGGTACTAACATTGGTAAAATTACACCATATCGGTCTATTTTTGTCTTTAGGTCCCATGCAGAGGTCCCTCCCTATTGAGGGCTCCGCCGCTGCACTAGCCAAGTTTAACATCTTTTCTGGCTTAACAGTAGTATAGTGTGTTTTAACCCTATTATATTTGGACCACATTGGTTCATGATTTTACTTTGCCAACATACAAAAAATATCCCATTTTAAGGCACTGTAGCCCCTATGCAACGGTTTCTCCCTATTTAAGGTCGCACCGCTTTACTAGCCGCATATTAAATCTAATCTGGCTCAATTGTAGCATAGGCCCTTTGAGTGGACTTTAGCCCACCCTATTAAACTTGGAACATAATAGTTCACGATTTATTTTGCCGACATGCACTGTTATCCATTAACGACATAACAATCTCATACATTAATAATACACAAAATATTTATGATATACGAGGGCGGTTCGGAAAGTTCTTAGCCTATCAATGAAAGAGAGTAGTTAGTTTTTCAAAAATATTTTAATTTTTCAATATAATCTCCTGAAACTTCAATACACTTAGTCCACCGCTTATCTAGCAATTCTATCCCTTGATTAAAATAGTTTTCCTCAAGGTCTTCAAAATAGTGGCTCACAACTGTAATTGCATCTTCATTTGAGGTAAAACGCTTGCCAGCAAGGATTTTTTTTTAGATTTGGGAACAGGTAAAAGTCACTGGGAGCTAAATCAGGAGAATAAGGTGGGTGGTCAAGCAACTCGTACTATAATTCGTTGATTTTAGCCATTGTTAAAACACTCTTGTGCGCTGGTGCGTTGTCTTGATGAAAAATTATGTTTTTGTGTTGTAAGCCAGGATGTTCTTCTCGAATTTGTACATTTAATTGATCAAAAGGTTGCAATAGTACTCTGAATTTATTGTTTTACCCTTTTGCAGATAGTCAATCAATAAAATACCTTTGAAGTCCCAAAAAACCGTTGCCATAACCTTACCAGCCGATTGAATTGTTTTTGCTTTCTTTGGGGCACTTCCTTCAGCTTCAGTCCATTGTTTGGATTGTTCTTTTGTCTCTGGAGTATAGTGGTGGATCTATGCCTCATCAATAGTTATGAAACGACGCTTAAAGTCCATTTTATTTCGCTGAAAACGATCCAAACAAGCTTGAGAAATGTTCATTCTTATGCGTTTTTGGTCGACTGTTAACAAGTGCGGCACCGATCTTGCAGAAAGCTTTTTCATCTGTAGTTCTTCATGCAAAATTAAATGGACTCGATCATTTGAGATGCCCATGATATTAGCTATTTCACGCACTTTTATTCGTCGATCATTTAATACCATATCATGCACTTTGGCTACAATTTCTGTTGTTGTTGCTGTTTTTGGACGTCCACTACGTGGTTCATCTTCAATGCTTGTACGACCACGTTTAAATTCAGCAACCCAATTTTTTACTGTTGCATATGAAGGAGCACTTTCCCCTAACGCATTCACCATAGCATTATGAATTTCTTGTCCCGATAAACCTTTTTTATGTAAATATTTAATGATACCACGCATTTCTAATTTTTCCATTGTAAACAAATCGCGGTTGCGTCTTTTGTGAACACCTGTTTCTATATGAAAGAGTTGCCAGATCAAAACAAAATTTAACATGTGTTCATAGCAGAGATGGAAGTTTCCAAAACACTTAACTTTTTTCTGTTTATACCGCGCTTTTTGTGCTAGGCTAGTGCAAATGTTACATTTTAAGAATGGAATTCGAGCCCGCGATCTATTCCTTGGACCCAATTTTCAACCACTCTTGCACACATTTCGACCGAAACGTTGGCACTTTCGCGTTGGACGTTGTCTTTGAGCTCGTCTAAAGTTGTTGTCATGGACCAATGTTTTGATGTGGCCCCAGTAAAAGAAATCCAATGGCTTTAAATCGCATGAATGAGGTGGCCGTTCGACCGGCGATTTCTCGAGATAACACGTTCACTGAATTTGCCTTTCAGTAAATCGATTGTAACGCGTGCTGCGTGGCTAGTGGCACCGTCTTGTTGAATTCACATATCGGCAATGTAAAGCACGTCCAATTCTGGCCAAAAGTATTTTTTTAACATGGCACGATAGCGCTCTCCAGCGGGGGTAACATGACGATTGTTTTCATCGACGCAAACCACGGCCCAATCACACCTCCGGCATGAAAACCACACCACACAGTAATTTTTGACGAATTGCGTCCCATGAAGCACATGTGGGTTTTGCTACAATAACGCATATTTTGTTTATTGACGAAAGCACTCAGCCAGAAATGAGCTTTATCGCTCAAGATGACTTTTCGATGAAATTCTGAATTTTCGTGAAACCTTACCAGAGCCACCGACTCAGAATTTTGTAAGTAATTTTTAATGATTTTTAAACGAGGGTTGCTCTATATATTTCTGGCCTGGAATTAACTTCGTGCGATCATTTTTCACAACTTTCGACGTGGATTATCACGACAAGAGTGCATCGATGAACTTAAATCTTTGTATGGCGATGAAGCACCATCCTATAGCACTGTGAAAAACTGGTTTAATGAATTCAATCGCCGACGCTCGCTCAAAGAAGAAGGTTCTGAAGGTCGTCCAAAAAAGGCCATTTTTCCAGAGAACATGCCGTGAGTGAACTGATAATGCAAGATCGTCATGTGACATACCGTGAGATAGAGGCATCCTTAGGCATTTCTTCCACCAGCATACATTCGATATTGCATGAACACCTGGCCGTAAAAAAGGTTTGTTCTCGTTGGATCCCGCACAATTTGACAATCGCTTAGAAAAAGGCTCGTGTCGAATAGTGCAAAGAAATTTTGAAAAAATACGATCGCGGTGCTTCAAAGACGTTTATAAGATCGTCACAGGTGACGAATCATGGATCTATGCGTATGAGCCCGAAACAGAACAGCAATCGACCGTGTGGGTCTTCGAAGACGAGCCAAATCCAACGAAAGGTGTTTCTGAAAGAAGCACTTCGAAGCAAATGATCGCCTGTTTCTTCGGCAAAACTGGTCATGTGGCGACTGTTCCGCTTGAGCAACGTAGGACGGTCAATTCTGAGTGGTACAGCCTGAAGTCTTCGGAGAAATTCGAAAAACGAACAAGAGAAGACGAATCATTGTGCACCATGACAATGCGAGCTCTCACACATCGGCTCAAACCAGCGCTTTTTTGACCGGCCAAAACGTCGAATTGTTGGGTCATCCGTCGTACAGCTCTGACTTGGCACCCAATGCCTTCTTTTTATTTCCGCACATCAAGAAACAAATGCGTGGTCAACGATTTTCGACGCCAGAAGATGCTGTTGAAGCGTTCAAAAACCATGTTTTGGAGGTGTCTCAATCGGAGTGGAAAAAGTGCTTCGACAATTGGTTTGAGCGCATGCAAAAGTGGATAAATCATGCTGGATAATAAAGGGTGTTTTTTATTGGGGTATAGAACTTTTAGTTGGCATCACTTTTTTAACTGGCGACCATTTTGTCAGCTGTCAAGTAATTAATATTTAGTTTGGTTTGCCATTTCATCATGAACAGGTTGACAAAAGAACAACGCTTGCAAAATGGGCCGAAAATGAGATTCATCTCGATGCTGATTTTCATCACAAAATTTTATTCAGTGATGAGGCTCATTTTTGGTTGAATGGCTACGTCAACAAGCAAAATTGCCGCATTTGGAGTGAAGAGAATCCACATGAGACCCTTGAGACGCCATTACATCCACAAAAACTGACTGTTTGGTGTGCTCTACGGGCTGGTGGAGTCATTGGGCCATACTTCTTCCGAAATAATGCTGGAGAGTCAGTTACCGTTAATGGAGACCGGTATAGAGCCATGATAACCGACTATTTTGTTCCCGAATTGGATGGCATGAATGTGGATGAGTTGTGGTTCCAACAAGACGGCGCTACATGCCACACAGCGCACGTCACAATCGATTTATTGAAGGAAACATTCGATGAGCGCTTAATTTCGCGGAATGGACCTGTCAATTGGCCACCAAGATCGTGTGATTTGACACCATTGGATTATTTTCTTTGGGGATATGTGAAGTCGCTCGTCTACGCCAACAAACCAGAAACGTAAGGGGACTTGGAAGCCAACATTCGTGGCGTTATTGCCAACATACGGCCCCATATGCTCGAAAAAGTGGTTGAAAATTGGACCTGTAGAATTGGCTTTATTCGAGCCAGCCGCGGCGGCCACATGCCCGAAATCATATTTAAACATTAATGGCATAAAATTATCCTTCCAATAAAGCCAAATTGATGGACATTGAAACGATTTTCTTGTGTTTAATTTCAATTCAAAGTTCTATACCTCAATAAAAAACACCCTTTACTTTGAAAAACAATAAAACCATTTTTGATGATAAATATTCGCATTTTCTTAATTAGGCCAGAAACATGTATAGCAGCCCTCGTACCTGCAATGCCATCGCCATGCTAAAGTAATTCGATACTAATCCGAGAAGTAATAGTGAAAACGTTCGAATCTATCTGGCTCGCTATGTTACTTGCTTGTGAGAGTTTTTGCTGGGTAACTGGAGGTCCACTCACAACGTTAAGTAAAATTCTACTCAATTCGGCCCCAAACCTTTTTATGATATTAAGTTCCTACACCAAGATTTCGTAGATCCTTTTGAAAGTTATTCCCTGAATTCACCCTGGAAACTTTTTTTTAGAATAAGTTAGCCCTTACTTGTTTTACGTTTTCAACAAAATATTATTTTAACAATTGAATATTATCAAAGTGTTGACCTTTCAAACGATTACGATAGGGTAGAATGTGATGGCAAAATAGAAACTCAAAATCGGCACAATTGAACTCTAAACACCTAAAGTTGACCTGATTGTTCCTGGAAACGCTTGCTCTTATCCCTTAGGCATGAATTGTTTAAATTACGTTACCATTGTTGGGCTGTGGACAGGCATACCACGTGAAATGCCCCGAAATGGTTTTGTTTTGGGTGAAACGTAACCACCCCTCATTTGTCGAAGGTGTAACGGAAAACAATATTTTTACGGGTCTCGTTTTTATTTGTCATGCCTCGGCATGGAAGCCTTGTAAGAAAATTGCCTAAAGTGGGTGTTTTGTTGTTCATTCATTTAGTCAGTCATGCAGCCAGCCATTCATTCAGTCAGCCAGCTAGTCAGCCTGTCCGTCTGTCATTCATTCATGCCATCATTTGTTGGGTATAGCAGAACAGACCCCATACAATGAACGAATCTATGATGTGGCTTACATCCCCACACAAGAGGTTTCACACAGGGTGAAGGCAAGAAAGGATATGTGAGTGTGCGTGTGTGTTGTTGGGTTAGTGTATGGGTGGTTGGGTGCATGACTCTGGCGGTGTATTGAGTAAATAAAAGAGTAAGACAAGTCCTGAGCGTTGGCAAATGTGGATGGGTGGGTGCGCGTGTGTGTGTGTGAGACTGTGTGATTTTGTCTGTTTGTTTCCGTTTGCCAGCCGTCGTCGTCTTCAGGGATAATAACAACTTGTATGCCATCCATTTATCCTTCCATTCACCCACAAGCATACAGATACACACCACTACATGCATTGAACGAATTTGTGTAGATTTATGTGTGTGTGTGTGTATTGTTTAGATTGTATACCGATATAAATCATTGCCTTGATGTATGCCAGTTTATTTGTCCGTCTGTGTTTGTGTGTGTGTAAGTGTTCTTGGGGCTAAAGTGTTTATATATTTATTCAAGGCATTAATTGAAAATATTTGCAATCCTTGATTTGTTATGGGGGTCATCGTAGTAGTAGTAGCTGTCCATTTTACCTATTTCTCTTTTCGTTGTTGTTCTTGTCAGCTTGGATACCTTCGATGTTCTTGCCGGTTTGTTCGACAATTAACACCATCGATAGTAACTTAATTGTATTTTAGCCTTTCTCATTTATGCACCAAAGGATTTGAAGGATATGTAGTATTTTTTCATATGCAGACAGTTGTTGAAATATTAATTGAATTTGGTTTCCGAGCTCTATATAATATTAGCGTGTAATCTATAGTTTTACAGCTGGTTTTTGTTGTACTTAATGGTTGATACAAACTTGATTTATTTGCCAAGCTAACGTTTCGGCTATATCTGTATGGGTTTCCTTGGTTTGAGTTAAAAAAGAAAGGAATTTTAGGTTAAAATGTCGTCTGAAGTATTAATAATTGTTGTGGACATTATTAAGGAACAAGTGGAAACTTCCGTATATTGGATAATATCCACACGGTCATATGCATCTCGAAGGATTCTAGTCACTCCTGCATTTTTAGCAGCAGAACGTTTTTAGTTTGGAAACTACAACTTTCGGTACAGGAAACTGCAAATATCGGTTTCAGTTATACAGCATGGCCCAAATAAGAGAAGATACACCAAAAAGTTTACAAAGAAGCGATAAGTCGGTCTGTAGCAATTGCCGGTGTGGTCGGGGAATGTGAGTACGACGCAGTGAAAGAAAAATCAGACGTGGCAGCCGCCCTGAGAACTTGAACTTGGTGTCTCCTTATGTCTTCTGAGAACTATCAACATGAACAGACGCAGGTTCTTACCGTGCGCAGACACAATTTTCTGTTGTCTAATCTAGTATCTGCTTGGCTGTCTTCGCAGTAGTCATCCCAACCGCCATCCCACGGGCTCGATTCCTCTGCTGAGGCTGACCAGTTACGATCATCATGATCTGAAGAGAGAGAGAGAGAGAGAGAGAAAGAGATCCAGCGGTACAAGGGAGAGCCTTTAGATCATCTAAACTATCTGACAGGTCTGAACGACGTGCACGCTAATGAAGTCGCATTAGCAGTATCCAGCTATAGCGTGAATGTAGTGCAAATGGAACATCTTCCGGAGATTTCACCAGAGGAGAAGACGCTACTTCGGCAGACGCTTGTGGCTTTGCCTCAGCTGAGATCTGAATGGTGCAGCCGCCTCAATTCGTATTGGCCGCGAATTGATGCTTACGTTCCGGACGTTTGTCCCGCCTGCCAACAGGTGCACCTCTTCAATTGTCTGGCCAAGCCCGCTCAGCTGAGCCCCAGTTATCTTTGGACGCATCCAGTTCAAATGGCGCGTTTCTTTTACCTGTTTTGCGAAGCAGATCCCCTGTAGACGAAAAGGACTTGGAAACAAAATATATTGTTGTTGTTGCAACAACATAAACTCAGTACCTTTTTCGCGCCTCATTGGTATGACCAATCAATGAGTTGTGTGTACAGTACGATGATCATATTTATCATCTAGTGGTATGTCGAACCGAATACCAATTACGATAATAAACATTTGGTGATTGCAATTAAAATTCATCTTTTGCAATCAAATCATTGTAGCTCCAACCGATTTTTAGCTAATTATTTCTCTTTGCGTATATTGAGCTATATTTTTAAATTATTTCATTTGGCATTGCACTTCAAAATGAAAACATCCTGGGCCCATAGAAGAAAAAACTGAGACCTACTAAGTGCCTGTTCTTTTGGGGATTTACTATGTGCACCTAAGTCTTTCAGTTCCTGAAAGAATCATTTTCCTCACAGAGAACATCTGAAATGTTCTTGCATAGTTTTATTAGCGTGGATAAACGATCTGGCTGCTACCTAACATAAGACTATCCGCCCTATGGCAAGCCTGCGACGATAGGACCAGGGGCAGACTTTAGGACGCCTCTGACTTATTTTTAGCATCTTCTTTATTCCCGCTTAACTCCCTGTGGAGCATAGGGCCTCAATAGAGGTTTCTAAACTTCTGTCTAAACATGAATTGCCTTCTTCCAGACACGTAGAGCTTGTCGTCGAAACGGGAGGATTTGTCGAAAGTCCTTGACCTCCTAAAAGAATTATATTCTGTTTTTGTATTTTATTCAGGTTAATTTAAATGGATTTACCAGGATTTCTGCAATGCTTGTAAGGACAAGGGAGACAAAGTGGAGCCTGACACTCCTTCTTCGACTAGGAACGAGCGTAGGCTTCTTGGAAGCTTATGGGCACTACTGTTGACTTTTAAGGGTTCATCCGTTACCATTCCTATGGCACGATCCTGTCACAATTATGCATTTGTCTGCCTGATCCTATTCCTCTAAGGCATATGTCGAGTTGGCCTAGTGACTGATGAGACGAATGTATTAATCTGTCTGACCCTATTCCTACAATATGAAAAGCTGGCCCAGAGACAGATGAGACGAATTCAGGCTAGATGCTTAGTTGAGTGGTCGGCATCGACACGTCCCGACGTTGATGTGTTTCGAACCTATTTCCGGATTTATTTCCAGTTCCTGTAGAGCCTACTACATAATTTTCCATATCCATCCCCGCTGCTTGTTCGGTTCTTTCTATTCAGCTGGGTTTGTGCACTACCTACAATCTGTGGCCCGTCTAGTAGCTTGCAGCTCATCTCCCGCAGGAGTCTCACTCCCGCGAACTGGAATTTCTTTGCATAACCGGTAACAATTCCTCCTGGACTTCGCCATCTGATTCGCATCCTGTCTTCGATTGATACGATAATAAACCTATCGCTGTAATTTATATACGTGATCTAAATATCCTTGATGTGTACGCTCCTTTTATTTCTGCCTTTTTATAAGAACCTAGTTGTTCAACTCACGTCAATGACTGCTTTCCCGGTTAATTAAACGCCTAATCCTTAAAATAAGCGGATCTTAGCAACACGTATTGTCCCGGGTTTCTGGTGGTTATCGAAATCACCAAAAAAACAGCCCGAACAAAAGTGATTATGGACTACCAGCCATTATTTTTTAATTACAGCAGTTGTGTTGAGGAAAAACACAACAAAAATATTTGAGCGAAACTTTTTCCCCCGTCTCATTATGTATCCTAACATTCGCTTTTCGTTAAGATCCTTTCGTCCTTATTACCTCCAACAGATGCTGCTTATGCACTTGTACATTTTCGTATAGAGTTTTGGGTTTTTTTTAATGATTCTTCTCAAGTTACACTAAGAGTTTATTTTAGCGCTGCTGCTCTGGTTATATTCGTCAGGTTTTTTCGAGGTTTTTTTGTTGTTGTTGTGTCGCCCGCCTCTGTCTTCTTCGTTGGTGTCCTTTGGTGGCATTTTGATTTTCTAAGTTTTTCCTCTGTCTGCTTTGCGGTCCAAAGTTCTTTTCATTAAATCTTTACCTTAACTGTGAAACGAGGACGAAACATAAGACACGAGAACACACATCCTGTGAAAACTAACAACCAGGATGATAGTGGGTGGAACGATAGGGAGAGGTTGACGCTAGGACCAGGGACAGTTAGAAAACATAGTTAGGAGCATAATCCGTAGGATGAACATACTTTCTTAAAGATTCCTTTAAGTGTTTTTCACTTATTCATTTTTGTTTTCATCTTTTTTTTGTCTTCTTCGCTGTCCTTTGCTTTTTTCTCTTGTCGTACTTTTCATCATGGAATTTTTCGTTTTTTTTTTGTGGGTACTAAGGATCCATGTGCTGGGTGTCGTTCTGAAGTTATTTTTGCCACTTTGTAGCTGGATTACGAGTATGTTCTTCGCAAGATACTGCAGTGGTATTCTATACTTGGCCTGATTGTTAGCAGCATCCTGGCGACGGATATGGTCGTGTACAACGAGATTTAATGATGTCTTCATTCGAACCAAAGTGGGAGCCATGAATTTGACTTTCTCGAAGTGGACAATAGAAGTAAGCAAATTCCTTAACGTGGGTTTTGTTTATTTACTTTGGACAACGGAAAGCCGAGAAATACGAAGGATAAGTCTTTTTTACAAAAAAACTAGTGAGATTTTGATTAAGGTTTTTTTTTTAAATTAATTAATGTCACTGGGACCTTTTACCAATCGGGAACAAACATTAGTAAAAAAGCTACAGTCGTGGTCTACTATAGTTTACCCTGCACTTCTGAATGTGCAGAAAAGCCAATCGAAATCAGGGCTTTGGACCAGTTGGACGAGCTCCTAATTTAAATTTATTTTTAAAATAATCCCGCATTTGAATTTGTTAAAAAATTGTTTTTTTTATTTTTATGTTTAAATGGGCCAAATTTTCGGACCCCAGGCCCGAATTCAGATAAATTGCAAAAAAAATATAAATTTGTGAGAAAATTTTAGTTTTTTTAAGTTTCTGTTTAAATGGGCCGGATTTCCGGCTTAGGATCCGTTACCAAAATTTAGAAAAATAGCAAGAATAATTTTTAATATGGCATAATAAGTTTGTGCCCCAAAAACATTTTTATAGGGTACATTAGTACCCTATACAAATGTTTTTAGTACCCTATAAAAATGTTTTCACCGTAACAACGATACTTAAGCGCCCAAAACAAGTAAAAACGTCGTTAAACTAGGCCATGCCGAACCTTGTATACCTTTTACCGGCCCTTACTGAAGCACAAAAAATGGTCCGTTTGTTGGACCCATCCGTCCCTAATCTCAGCAAAAGCTTCAAAATAACTAAATATTAAGATTCGTAGTTAAATTTGCCAATCCACTACCCATATTGCCTATTTGTCGCCCGTTTTGACCAAGCGACACCTTTTTTAGTCCACATTATCGAAAACTTTTGAGGCATTAAGTGCATCCCAACTAACATTACCCATTTAAACCATTCAACAAAAATTATGATTACTTAAGCAAATACTTAAAAAAGTGTATTTTTTCCGAGGTTCCTTTAGTCCCTTTTAGGAAAACCTTTCCCCCCATTTACAATCACAATCAGCTTAAGTCTATAATTCATCATCACGCAAAATTTTAGGATCCTAGGCTTATTTGTTCGATCGCTTTCGTACTTTCAACAGACGGCCATGGCTAGATTATCTTATAGGCTGATTCCACTACGGTCGCGTCCACGTCATCGTCAACGATTTATCGAAAATTTGTAATGATGTTTTCATTGTGTTTTGCGTCTACGTTTGCGTTAAAACAGCTGTTTGTGTTTATTTGTTTTTTTTGCGGTGCGAAAAGTTTAATATTTTTGTGTTGTGACATTATCATGGAGTTAAATGATATTATTTTGCTAACCGCAGTGGAAAATGAGGATCAAATGGTATTGCGCCTAATGGAAATGTGCAGTAGCAGCAGCCCTTTATGTTTATGCTGATAAACAGCTGTTTTAATAGGGATGCGCAATTTGCGGTGTTGTCATTAATAGGTATGGGTGGGTTTCGATTGCAAAAATAATCGAATTTATAGTAAACGCGACTTATCGGAAAACGCGTCCAATATGAACGCGACTTTTTCCCATACCTAACTGCGCGTTCATTGATTTTTGGACGCGGACGTGAACGCGACCGTAGTAGAAACAGCCTATTAGATTTAACGAGAATTTTACGATAGGTTATAGGGTCTCCGATCAATATTTGGTTGTGAATGATAAACCACCCATCCTTCGGTGGAGAGTTGTTTTTGGAATCCTTGTATGGATCTTAAATTTTCCTAGCTTTCAACAAGTAAAAACAACGTGACGATACTAAAGTGCAAAAAAAACAAGTATAAACATCGTTAAGTTAGGACTGGGCGAACCTTGGTATTTTTTCAGAACAAAAAATAATATGAAAATTCAAATCAAGTGTAGAATTGGTGATATGAAAGGACATTTTATGACATTTATTTTTTGAAAATAATTACCTTCAAATGTTGGCAACTGTATTACGGAAATGAGCGTTCGGTGAGAAACGGAAAGATCCGCTGATTTCGACCAAAATTTTGTTCAGTGTTATCACATTTCTGGCTCAACGGCAATGTCAATAAACAAAATTGCCACATTTGGGCTGAAGAGCAACAAGAAGAGGTTCAAGAGGTGCCATTATACCCAGAGAAAACCACGGTTTGGTGCGGTTTATAAGCTGGTGGAATCCTCGGTGCATATTTTTCAAAAATGATGGTGCTCTCTATCGCGCCATAATATCGATCATTATGCTACCTGAAATTAAGGCACGTAATCTTGACGACACTTGTTTCAACAGGACCGTGCCACTTGCCATACAGCTGCTCAAACAATGGATCAATTGAGTGGCCATTTCATAAATTAGCTTATTTCACGTTTTGGACAGGTAAGTTGGCCGCCTAGATCGAGTGATATCACACCTTTAGAAAAATGTCTTTGGGGTTACATAAAGACCAAAGTCTATGCTAACAAACCAGCTACGATTCAGGTTTTGGAAGCCTACATTACGCGTGTCATTAAAGCCATACCGGTCGAAATGCTCGAACGAGTCATCCAAAATGGGACCCTCAGAATGGAAACCCTGAGGCCTAGTTGCGGTCAACATTTGAATGAAATTATATTCAAAAAATAAATGCCATAAATGTCGTTTCAAATTACCAATAAAGATTCCACACTTGATTTGAATATTTATATTTTTTTTTGTGTTCTGAAAAAATACCCCTATATATCGAAGCAAATGATTGCGTTTTTTTCGGTATAACCGTGGACGACGTAATTTAGGTTTTGTAGGTTTTTCGTGTTGACTGTTTTAAGGATCACGTATGAGAGCTTAAAAGCCACGTGACGTAGAATAAAGGATTCTACACAGTCTTTTTTGAGTGTTCGTCCGCGATTTATATTGACTGTTTTAAAGATCACGTATAAGAGCATTTAAGCCACGTGACGTAGAAAAAAGAATTCTGCGCAGTCTTTTGGGCGCGTGTGTTCGCGATTACTGTTACGGATGAGGCACAAGTGCAGATTAGAAAACACGGCGTTCGTTTCTCCGAAGTCTTAAAGAGCTTGGACAGCACAATAATTGTCTAGCAAGTATGTTATAATTGTCTAGCAAGTATGTTATCATGACGTTTCGAGCTTCTCTTTGTGCTTTATATTGATTTTTTGAATTGCCTCTTTAACGAGAGGTATTTTTTAGTCTCGGTGGATGTTTTCATTCCTCATATACCAAGGGGCAGCGGTAATGAGCCGCAATGTCTTCGATTGGACTCTTTGGATTTTGTCGAGATTGCTCGAGCTTGCTTTGCCCCATAGCTGGGCACCGTACAACCAGATAGGTTTGCTTGCACTGTTGTATAGCAGGACCTTATATTCAAGGCTTAGTTTTGAGTTCGCATTTAGGAGCCAGTGAAGTTGGTGGACCTTAAGTTAAGGTTGAGTTTTCTTGGTTTCGATATGACTTCTCCAGGTGAGTCGGCGATCCAGGTGGATTCCAAGGTATGTAACATGATCAGATTGAGAAAAAGGGATATTATTTAGTTTCACTGTGCTAAAATTCAGTGTGAAAGTTACCTGTGCGCATTTAGCCTCATTGACTTCTATTCTCCAATCAGAGAGCCAAGATTCTACTCGTCTGAGATGCACACCAAGATTCATAGATGCAATATCCTGCTTTTTATGTGCGGCCATTATAGCGGTGTAGTCGGAAAATGTGGATGTTAGCACGTTTGGGCTGGTAGGGATATCTGCGGTAAACAGAAGGTAAAGGATAGGCCCCAGGACACTTCCTTGTCTCAATCGGAGTAGAAAAAGTGAAAATTGGTTTGTGCGCGAGCAAACATGTATTGATCTTAAAGGTGAATATTTTGAAAAACAAAACCATTTCCAATGATAAACTATCGTGTATTGCCGGACCCGAAATATAAATAGCAACCCTCGTACCATATATATCAACTACTATTGTCATAGCGGTATTAGTACACGAAATATAGATTTAAAACTTCAGTTAAGTGGGCGGTGCCACGCCGCTTGTCCAATTTTTCCATAATATAGTCTTAAACAATTGCCTAGTCTTTGATTTCAATCTGTTAAATTTATAGAACGATTGGTCCCTTAGCGTGGTCATAAATGCGATTTTGTATAGGGTCCGTTATACTGCCACTTTTACTTCAGGATGTTTTTCGATGCATGACAACATCATATGTTCCGCCATATCTCTAATAATTCATGACATACGAGTATTACCTATTTAAGTTCAGGGTTCAATGGGCGATGTCAAAGGCACTTGTAATATTTTTCGTATGTTCTAAATACCATCGTCATAAATCTAATAGTGCATGAGACATTGTGTTTTTAAATTTAGGGTAATTATTTTTTCAGAGCTTGACCGAGTCCTTGTGAGGGGAAAATTTTAACCTCTCCACCCATCTTGCCCATTTTCAATACTAACCGTTTCAGTCCATCAACACAGGTTTTCGCAAAAGTTTCAGTTACCAATTCAATAATGAGATTGCTTTTCACAGACATACGGACTTGGCTTAATAGTCTTAGAATTTTAGGACGATTCAAAATATATATAATTTATGGAGTCCCCTACGTATCAGCTCGTGATTCTGATGAAGTTGATCGGTTAGCTAAAGGGATGGGCTTACTCAAATAATTTTCGTAGATACGAGGGCTGCTATATATATTTCTGGCCTATTAATAAAAATGCGAATATTTATCATCAAAAATGGTTTTATTGTTTTTCAAAGTATTCTCCAGCATGATTTATACACTTTTGCATGCGCTTAAACCAATTGTCGAAGCACTTTTTCCATTGCGATTCAGACACCTCCAAATCACGATTTTTGAACGCTTCAACAGCATCTTCTGGCGACGAAAATCGTTGACCACGCATTTTTTTCTTGATGTGCGGGAATATAAAGAAGTCATTGGGTGCCAAGTCAGGGCTGTACGGCGGATGACACATCAAATCGACGTTTTGGACATTTAGAAAGGCGCTGGTTTGAGCCGATGTGTGACAGCTCGCATTGTCATGGTGCACAATGATTCGTCTTCTCTTGTTCGTTTTTCGAATTTCTCCGAAGACTTCAGGCACAAAAAAATGTGGTGTACCACTCAAAATTTACCATTCTACGTTGCTCAAGCGGAACAGTCGCCACATGACCAGTTTTGCCAAAGAAACAGGCGACCATTTGCTTC
Source organism: Hydrotaea diabolus (assembly GCA_963513945.1). Lineage (NCBI taxonomy): Eukaryota > Metazoa > Arthropoda > Insecta > Diptera > Muscidae > Hydrotaea > Hydrotaea diabolus. Next base: position 85,616,356 of record OY740718.1, on the reverse strand, counting down.
GAAGTGCTTCTTCAACGAACAACTTTCGTTGGATTTGGCTCGTCTTTGAAGACTCACCGGGTCGTTTGCTGTTTTGTTTCGGGCCATCTGTGACCATCTTATAAACGTATTTTGAAGCACCGCGCTCGCATTTTTTCAAAATTTCTTTGCACCAATCAACACGAGCCTTTTTTGAGCGCTTGTCAAATTGTGCGGGATCCAACGAGAACAAATCATTTTTACGGCCAGGTGTTCATGCAATATCGAATGTATGCTGGTGAAAGAAATGCCCAAGGACGCCTCTATCTTACGGTATGTCACATGACGATCTTGCATTATCAGTTCAGACACGGCATCAATGTTCTCTGGCACAACGACCGTTTTTGGACGACCTTCACGACCTTTGTCTTTGAGCGAGCGTTGGCCACGATTGAATTCATTAAACCAGTTTTTCACAGTGCTATAGGATGGTGCTTCATCGCCATACAAAGATTTAAGTTCATCGATGCACACTTGATGTGATAATCCACGTCGAAAGTTGTGAAAAATGATCGCATGAAAATGTTCACGAGTTAATTTCATTTATTTGCCAAATTGATTTGGCAAAAATATGGCACTTAGACCAGAAATATATAAAGAAAACCTCGTATCTCCGGATTCGTTTGAGTGATTCAATGCATCTCTTCACACATTTTGTTTTCACTGTCATACAGTGCAGCGCGCCTTTATGGCTGTCATACTCTCCACATATATTCGAATATTTGACGCAGGTATTCTAAGTTTCAAAATCTTGTCTGCGCCTATATTGATTGCAAAAATCTCTGTCTGAATGACCGTGCATTTGTCCGGTAGTCGTCGACATTTTTAGGTTGAGGGAATCTGTGTAAAGCCTTTCATTTTCGAACCATCCGTGAAGATTGAGACTAATTTTCTAATATTACAGCGTCCAATTCGCAGTCTTCAAAGTAGGTATAAAAATCGACAATATTTTCTATTATTTTTTTTCCGACGTTTCCCAAATGCCAATTTTAAGTATTTTTATTAAAAAAAAATAGCACGAGGTATTTAAAGCGATAACCGAAAAAAAACCAAATAAGATGATTTTCACAAAAAGTAATTTCACTTTGGCCATTTAAGAATAATGCTTTGAATTGCCGACAGATAGATGACCAGGCGAAGAAACCTTTAAAGATTCGAAACTTGGTTTCTGAATCCTGCAATGTGAAGGCTAATGACAGCTTAGAACAATTTGTGTAGCTCAAAACATGATATGATGCTTTCCTCATTTCCTATTCAACGCCAATATCCTAGCCTTAGAGTAACTTTTTTCATGTTTACTAATTGTTGCAAGTAAAGCAAGGGATTTCAAAATTCTTCACTTACTCGCTGTTGGTTTATGCATTGCTGCAAAAAGGATAAAAAATGAAATAAAAAGTATGTTGACATCTTACAAATTAATTTAATTACCAGTTCTTTAATTATGTTTTACTCATTCTTCCGCCGCTCCAGTGTCCTTCAACTTAACTGTGGTGCTTGTTAATGTTACTTTTTGGTGTTGACTTTTTCCTCTTTCAGCGGCCGCGTGGAAAAAGATGACTAAATATTTAATAAACTCTTAACCGGTGTTTTTTTTGAAGCTATCCTTGCGAAAATAAAGCAAAAAAAAATAATGTGAACAATGACAGAATTAAAATTTTTTAATACAGAAGATAAGAAGGAAAGTATTATACGACGAATATTGGCTTTGTAATTTGATACGAGGGTATATCAATAATTCTGTGACTTTTCGTATAAAACACAGTTATTTTTGCAAAAAAAAAATTATTTTCCAACAGTCTGCTTTAAGCTCAAAACACTTAGTCGAACGTTTCTCCAATTTTTGTATCCCTTCCAAAAACAGGATTATTCGAGGTCCATAAAATAGGCGTTGGAGCCATTTCTTTAGATTTGGATAAAGGAAATAGTCACTGGGGGCTAAATTCGGAGAATATGGCGAATGAGGTACCAATTCGTAGCCCAATTCATGCAGTTTTGCCATTGAGTCTGCACACTAGAGTGCCCATGAAATACATAGAAAAATGGAAAAGTGTTAATCTTTCAGCTCCCCGCAATTTTCGACCTAACTATGACGCTTCATGGTGTTTTTAAAGGGCCAACTTCAGATTTAAGTCAAATTTTTTTTCAAACGTTTATAAATAAAATTACTAATTTACGTTTGAAAAAAATGTTGACTTCAATTTTAAGTTTGACCTCTAAAAACACCATGAAGCGTCATGGTCAAAAATTGTGCAAGAGAAAAATGTTTGCCTATATATTTGCAACACAAATGCTTAAGATGTATTTTCCGAAAGTCGTCTGGCTTACGAGTTATAGCTCACCTAAGCTTGCAACTAGTTTTTCTCCATTTTTAGGGCTAAAAGTCGTGACGGACTTGCCGGTTTCCATCCGATGGAAACAATTTTTACAGGGATATTATTTTTGATGCCCAATATACTAGAAAATGAGCGGGGAGCGGAACAAATAACACACTAACAATGAAAAATAACTTTTTTCTTCGCCATTTGGGTCGTTTTTTTAAATCCTCGTTAAATCGGTCCAATAAGTGTGCACAATATTCGCTGTTTATTGTTCTCCCCTTTGGAGGTGATTAATGTGGATTATCCCGCGTGCATTCCAAAAACTGTTGCCATTACCTTATTCGCCGACAAAGTCACCTTGGCTTTCTTCGGAACCGGTTCACCCGGAAAAAGCCATTGTTTATACTGATGCTTGGTTTCCGGAGTGCTGTAATGGATCCATGTTTCATCCACAATTACAAAACGCCGCAAAACCTCATTTAAATTGTGGTTAAACAACTCCAAACAATCCTTTGAAGTTGTCACACGATTATGTTCATGGTAAATTGAGAGCAAACGCGGCACGCATCTTCCAGACAGCTTTCTTAAACCCAACTGATTATGTAAAATCGAAACCACACATCCATATGAAATGCGTATGGCATCAACAATTTCACGCACTTTTACTCTTTGATCGGCTAACACTATATAGTGAACTTTTTCGACATTTTCGGGTGTATTGACCTCAATTTGCCGTCCAGAACGTTCAGCGTCATTTGTACAACGAAAGTCAGTAAACCACTTTTTTACCATTGAAATCCATGGTGCAGAGTCCCTATAGTATTTATCAAGCATTTGCTTGGTTTGATTGACTTTTTTTCTGCAAAAAATAATGTTTAATGAGCACTCGAAATTCACTTTTTCATTTTTACAAAATCCTCGAGGTTGTATATTTTTAACAGCTGTTGAACACAATCTAAATGACGACACTCTTTTAAAATTTGACAGTAGTCTACTAACAGATGGCACTTGATAGGAGCAGTGTTACATTTCATATAACTACGAGGAAAGTTGAAAAAGTCACGGAATTATTAATATGCCCTCGTATCTAAGTTTTATTTCTTGTGCTTTTATGTTCACATGTTCGTTCCATTTAATTTTGGTCTCTAGAGTCACACCTAAATATTTTGCTGTATTGAAGTATTGAATTTGTGTGTGATCTGCGAAGAGCGTCGAGTGAATTGAGTCTTTGTTAGTTTGTAAAGATTGTATGGAATGTTTTGGTTTCGTTTAATTTCATTCTCGACTTTTTGATGCAGTCTATTCTTAGGGGGCATTTTGAACTTTGGGTGTAGGTACTGCTTCAGTTTTGGCCGTTGTAAGAATGGCTGTGTCGTCCGCGAACGTATAGGGAAGATCGTTTGTGAATAGGAGATGTAACACGGGTCCGAGAACGCTTCCTTGTGGTACACCAGCTTTTATTTTTCTCAGTGTAGAATACTCACTATAAATTTTAAGTTTACGTTGGCTCAAGTAAGATTACTAATTGTTGTTAATTCATAGAATTCCTGAGTAAGGAATTTATGAAGTTAGTAGTAATCCATCATGCCATGTATTATCAAAAGCTTGTCCGACATCCAAATATAACGCGGAACACAATTCTTTCTTTTTAATCCCTTTTTTTGCCACAACTGCTATTCTGTGGACTTGCTTGCTTTAGAGAGTGCTTTTCTCTAAAACCAAATTTTCTAAACTTTAAAGAAATTTTTTTCCAAATGTTTTGGTCAAAATTAGTAGAACAGAAAATGGTCTATAAGACTTCAAGTCATTTGGCGGTTTGTCAGGTTTTTTCTATGACAAAAATCTCTACAACATTCCATTGCAGTGGAACATGCCTTTACCGAAAACATGCGTTGATTATTTTTGCAGTAATTAAGTCATATCCTGATAATGCTTTTTTATTACTTAGATCTCTTTTAATTACAATCCTAAGCTCCCATATCGTGGCCGGCTTTATAGGTTCTCTATCGATTCGGAAAACCATTTCACTATTTCGATCAGGAGATTATCTCGGTAAAGGGTTAAATATATTTTTAATGTGATGTTCAAACAATTCAACTTTTTCTTTTACAATACGAATGCAGGATCGGTTTGTAGATTTTTTTTTGTTGTTTTCCACTTATATAGTTAGATTCCTTACTCGCCGTTAAGTTGCTGAAATAGATTTCCATATTCTATAGGTTGATCCATTTAGAGGTATTTTTTCAGAACAAAAAAATATAAAGATTCAAATCAAGTGTGGAATCTTTATGGGCAATTTGAAAGGACACTTTATGGCATTTATTTTTTGAATATAATTTCATTCAAATGTTGGCCGCAACTACGCCTCAGGGTTTCCATTCTGAGGGTCCAATTTTTGAGGACTCGTTCGAGCATTTCGACCGGACTGGCTTTTATAACAAGCGTTATGTTGACTTCCAAAACCTGAATCGTAGCTGGTTTGTCAGCAAAGACTTTGGACTTTACGTAACCCCAAAGAAAAATGTCTAAATGTGTGATATCACTCGATCTAGGCGGCCAACTCACCTGTCCAAAACGTGAAATAAGCTAATTTTCGAAATGACCTCTCAAAATATCCATTGTTTGAGCAGCTGTATGGCAAGTGTCACCGACCTGTTGAAACCAAGTGTCGTCAAGATTACGGGCTTCGATTTCAGGTAGCAGAAAGATCGATATCATGGCGCGATAGCGAGCACCATTCGCGGTTACGTTCTGGCCATCATCATTTTTGAAAAAATATGCGCCGATGATTCCACCAGCTTATAGACCGCACCAAACCGTGGTTTTCTCTGGGTATAATGGCACCTCTTGAACCTCTTCTTGTTGCTCTTCAGCCCAAATGCGACAATTTTGTTAATTGACTTTGCCGTCACTGAACAAAATTTTGGTCGAAAACATCGGATCTTCCCGTTTCTCACCGAACGCTCATTTCCATAATACAGTTGCCAGCCTTTGAAGGAAATTATTTTCAAAAAATATATGCCATAAAATGTCCTTGCAAATTACCAATAAAGATTCCACACTTGATTCAACTACACTGTTTATTCAACTTATTTATGAATGTTATATTTTTTTTTAGCAAAATAACATAAGTTTTTTTATAAAAAATACAGGTAGTATAAGTGGTTTTTAACCAAATATATATTCACTTTTTTCGCGAAAATACGAATTGATCTAGAAAAACTGGGACACACAGGTAGTTTATTTTTCGACGTAGATTCCGAATATATAGGTCTTCTGCATGTGTGCAAAAGCGTGTTGAACGGTGTAATACGAGCAACGTTTGGAAATTACTAAAAATTCCTACCAAACTTTAAGAGCGCTTACTCCAATTTCATCATCTTTAGCGATGAAGCACATTTTTGGTTGAGTGGTTTTGTCAATAAACAAAATACGCGTTATTGGACAGCAACAAACCCACATGTGCTTCAAGAGATACGATTACATCCGCAAAAAATTACTGTGCGGTGCGGTTTTCATGCCGGAAGTGTGAATGGGCCGTATTTTGCGTCGATGAAAACAATCGTCATGTTACCCTCGATGGAGAGCGCTATCGTGCCATGTTAGAAAATTATTTTTGGTCAGAATTGGATGAGCTTTTCATCGCCGATATGTGGTTTCAACAAGACGTGCCACTAGCCACACAGCACGCGTTGCAATCGTTTCTGTTTTATCTTTCCTATATAGGACTCTTTCAAAATTGAAAAATTCGGTTTAGATTTAGATATAGCTCTGACATAAGCTAATCCGATTTTTCTGATTTTAGCTCAAGAAGCCATATGTGACGTCCCATCTTAATGAAATTATTTAGTTTTAGATTTATTGAAATTGAAGAAAATTGGTTCAGATTATGATAAAACTCCCCTACATATAGGTTTATCCGCTTTTATGTCTTTAGATCTATAAGTCACATATAATATCCCATCTTACTGAAATTTAACACGAGTAAATTTTTTTTTGCCAAGGTAGAAATTGGTGAAAATCGGTTCAGATTAAGATATAGCTCCCATTTATACATACATTAGTTTAAAATCTGGTTAAATTTAGAGCCTGTCCAAGGTGGTCCAAACGCCTATTTTTTGGGTTTTCCAAATATGCAGAAGTGCAGGATAAAATTTAGTCGTCCACGCCCGACTTTAGCTTTTAAACTAGTTTTATAAATAACGTGTTACTAGAACTACATTCTAGGCTCTTAGGTTAAATTATAATTTTCGCGTCAAATTGCACCCATGGACCCAAACACTGTTTAAATTTACTTTCAAGTAGGCTGTTTTCAAATCGAATCAAAACTGCATAATGTGAAAGAGATTTTCCACTGTCTGTTTATTGTTGTTGTTGTTGTAGCGGTATATAGTGCCGGGGTGACAGTCCTTGGCCGAAGAGTTCCTCCTTAGGGTCGATCCGGCTGTCGTGAGATAGCTGTCTGTTTATTAAAAAAAAACTGTCTGTTTCTTAAAAATGGCAAGCCGTGCTCCATAAACAACGGCCACTGAAATCTGATTACCTAAAATCGTCCTTCAAACTCTAAATTTTTTATAAATTTTTCGTAACCTCCAGTCGCTCCCACTTTCCTACGCAAGACACACAAACGTAGCCACCCACCACGAATGGCCGTTTAAAGACGTTTCGTCTGTTTGGCGGTTTTTTTCTCGCTATTTACCCTAAAAATTAACACATACACGCACACACACAAATAAAAAAAAATCTAGCAATTTGTCCTCGTCCTGCCATTGCTGCCCCTGCTGTTGCATGTTATTGTACCAAATCCCACTTGAAATACTTTCAATGGTGTACGTACTTCTCTCCTCCTCGTCGTATACACATTCATTCGTTCTTTTTTTCTCATTTTAATTTGTCCTTATTCTTTTGGTTTTCCTTTTTCTAAACGTTTTTATATGAATTTCATTCCCCGTTGCTGCTGCCACTGCCACTTCTACTGTTGTTGTTGTTTTACTTGTTATTCATTATCCTTGCAATGAGGCCGAGAATTAGATCTGAGCTTATGTATGCGAGCGTATGTGTATGCGAATGAAAGGAATGCTGTAAACACACTGTGTCTGGCTGTGTGTGTGTGCATGAGTGAGTGGGAATGTGACTGTGTCTGTGCCGGAGCCTGTTGACGTAGTATGCATGTACGTGTCGCTGGGTCTGTTCACGTACCCAGCCTTTTTACAGCAGCAGCACCAGCAACATAAACCAGTTCACAGGAAGTCTGTGTATATCATCGGCGTGCATTGTATGCATATCTGTCTGTCTGTCCGCCGGTGTGTTTGTCGGTTAGTGTGAGTGAGTGTGTGTGTGTGTGAGTGAGGGCCTGTAATGTTGACAGACCGACAAACCGTCAAGAAGTTGCTTATCTCGATCGTCGCTATAAAGTTGGCGCTATTTTTTACCCTTTTTTGCCGCCAATTCAATTCGTTCTCTGTAACGCCAGCCTGCCAGCCAGCCAAGCAAGCAACCACTGCTGTGGCACAAAACCTCTTGCATCAGCACCATCAAGGCACAGTGGATTTCGTACAAAAGAAATAGAAAATGATTGCGTGTCAATTGGTTTAAAATCTTTTAATTGTCAACTACTTGTTTGCCTTTACATCTCATTGAGGAACTGGCGGGGATATTGTCTCAAACCAGGAAACTGTGATCTCCAGTTTTAAGGAACAACTGCTAAGGCCTGTCAAAGAGAACTTTTTGTATCCGACATAGCCCAAACAATTTAAATTCATGGGGATGGAGATGGGTCAATATTTAAATCAACTCAACACAGATAGTTCAAAGACTTTTTTCCATTTTTTCACAATGCAATAATAGAGCGATAAATTGACTTCATTTATTATTTAATTGCTATTTAATGATTTTCTGTTTTAAAATGACGAAAACGCCATCTCATGCCCATGAGCTTGAATTCGACACAATGCTCGAATTCACCGATGACATCTCTTGTAGTTTGATTCTTTTTGGGTATGCCACTGGCCAATGTCAGATTATCTCTTCAGAAATTAAAACCTATCAACCCATGGCCGGAAAGTAAAAAAGCCGTAAAAAGATTATACAAATTCTAGCTTTTAAGACCGGGTAGGCTCAAGCCTAAGGGCCTAAAGTCGGGAATTCAGAAATCTATACCGTCCTTTTAACCAGAATTAATTGTAAAGGGTGTTTTTTTAGACGTGTGGTTCTCAACCTGGCCACACTTTTTTCGAAGTTGGTCTTTTTGACTGCTGTCACTTGATATATGCTCAGTTTAATTTGTCATTTCAAGATGAATAGACATATTTCGGAACAACGTTTGCAAATCGTAGTAAATGGACCCAAAACGAGATGATCGCCGATCCTGACTTTTACAAGAAAATTTTGTTCAGCGATGAAGCTAACCAAAATTGTCGCATTTGGAGTAATAAAAAACCACAAGCCATTGTCGAGACGCCGTTACATCCTTAAAAGGTCAATTTTTGGTGTGCTCTATGGGCAGAGGGAATCATTGGTCCAAATTTCTTCAAAAATTAAGACAGACAAAATGTTACGCTATAGAGCCATGATTAAGGACTTTTTCGTACCTGAAGTGGAGGATATTGATGTGGACGACCTTTAGTTCCAACATGCCAAACAGCGAACGAAACAATTAATTTATTGAAGGAAACTTTTGGTGAGCGCATTATCTCGCGTCGTGGGACTGTGGCGTGGCCTCCAAATTAGTGCGATTTAACACCGCTGGTCTATTTTTTGGGGGGTTATGTGAAGTCGCTAGTCTACGCAGATAAGGCCGACACGATTGACGCCTTGGAATGGAATATTCGGCGCGTTATTGCTGACATACGGCCCAAAATTCTGCAACAAATGGTCAAAAATTGGGCCTTTTGGCTGGAATTTATTCGAGCCACTTGCTCAAAATCATTTTTAAAACAATGACAACCCCTAATCTTTTGAACAAAGCTAAATTCTTGGCCATAACATTCAATTAAATGCGTTTTATTTCTTCTTGAAAACCAGACGTCTGAAAAAACACCCGGTATGATCAACACAAATAAAAACGTCGTTAAGTTGGTAGCGTGTCATACCGTCCACGGACATTGAGGCACTCAATATGTGTCACAATAGGCATGTCCTATTGATACTTGCTTATAAAACGAGCAAGTTGTCGCTAAGGCGGTAACTTTAAAACTTTACGAGAATTCTTTTCTAAATTTCTTTGTAATTTGTTGAAAGAATTTATTTAAGAAATACTGTAAGCGAGTAATAACCGAGCTCGCTTAAAATTGCTAAAAGTTGTTCTTAAAAAACAGTCGTTTCAAAAATTTTATTTATTTAAAACAAATAGGTTTTAATGCATAATTTTTTAACGCATATTTTTTTTTAAAACACATTGAACAAGAATTAATAGAAGACAAGTTTTTTTTTACAAAATGTCAAAATGACATTGATTTTCGTGGACGCCCTTTATCAGAAGCTTTGTAACAATTGCTGCAAAGGAAAACTTAACTCTTTAAGACCAGACTCTCACCAACGTTTTCTTTAATCAAAATCATTTTTATATTATTGTACTCTCCTGACTCTATTCGTTTGGACTGAAAGTAACTTCAACAGACAGGCGGACGTGGCTAGACCGCCTTAGAATTGTACGACGAACTCTAGCAAACACAAATTTAGCCCAATCGGTTCGTCACAAAATATACCACGTTATATAGAATAGAATAGAAACGTTACAGTACGTTCTTTTAGATTTTGTTCAAATTTGATAGTTGAAAATTTTTCAACAAAAAAAACAAAATTTAGTAAATCATTCATGTTCTTATGACATTCCACAGCTCTCGTTAAAAGTGCGATATGAATATAGCGTCAAAAAACCGGGGTTTTCAAAAAATCGGCATTTCGGATTTTTTCAAAACCATGATTTGAAAAAACCGACTGTCGGGTTTTTGTTAAGGAAAAAAAGACATTCCGGTTTTAGTCTTTTGCAAGAAGAAATATTTACCGAATCAGATGTGAGGTAATTGTGCCCTTGAACAGGCTCCAAATTTACCCAGTTGTTAAATATAAGGCCATATTTAAATTTTTGTAAAAATTGCATTGCTGTTGGTACCCATATGTCCACGTTAAAATGGATCTGATTTTCGGACATAGAAACCGCCGCCAAAATTTTGCAACCCTGCAAAAATAATTTAAATTTTAGCTGTATGGGGTACTTATAGTGATATTTTAAAGTCACATGTCCATGTCTATGGGAATCAATTTTTTGGACCCGTAGTCAAGTTGTACAGCGACTACGAAAATAAGCCTGCGAGACTCAAATCGGTACAAGATTGGTTGTTTGTGAACCATACCACATTTGATTGAAATCGGAAATTATATGGATGTTTTAGATCGGTTATATTTTTATTATATTTTTTTTTTAGAAAAGAGGGCTAAATTAAAGCATTTAGCAGGATTTTTTTTTATTTTTTTATCTTTTGTTTTTTTGCAGGCAAAATCGATGATTTTTTTTCGAAATATGCTCCGGAAAAGGAAAAAGGTAGAAATTAAAAATTTCTAATACGTCAACACACCTGGCCTCTAGATCCGGTCAAATGCAAATGGGTATTTAAATACCCGACCGATCTATGGGTTAAAACGTTGACTAGTATGACATATTTTTATCTGGGCTGATTTCTGATCGATCTAATGAACTAAGTCCAAATTCTTTAATATTGGACGTCAGGCAGGACCATTTACAATTTAAAAAAAAAATGAATTGGCTTTAAAAAAAAAAGTACTGATAAATTTTTCAAATTTCTGATTTTATTGGAAAGATTGAACTTTGTCATTAAGTAAAGGAACACAATATCATTCATATGACTACCACAACTGGCTCGGCAGTAGCTCATCCGATCAACCCAATTTTTCACTACATTTTTGATTGTTTTGGGTCAAATCTCTTCAATGGCATCTTCGATTTCATGTTTTAACGCTTCAATTGTCTCTGAATTCCTTGGGTAACATTTATCCTAAGTGGCTCTCCACCGGAAATAATCCAAAGTGCTTAAATCACAGCTCCGAGGCATCGCAATTTCGGCTGATTATTCGATTTTTAAAAACAGTGCGTAAAATATCAATAGTTGCGTTGGCTGTGTAACATGTGGCCCCGTCTTGTTGAAACCAAATGTCGTCCATGTCATTCTGTTAAATTTTTGGAAACAACAATTCGCTAAACATGGCGCGTAAACGCCCACCGCTGACAGCAACGGCGGCTCCTTGCTCCTTTTCGAAGAAAAATGGCCCGATGATGCTTCCAGCCCAAAATCCATCCAAAACAGTGACCTGTTATGGATGCATTGCCGTCTCAATAATCACGTGTGGGTTCTTGCAACAATTTTGCTTATTGACATAGTCACCGAGATAAAAATGAGCTTTAATCTCCAGCCAAACAATATTCAGTCCATTGGGCAAAGCGAATGGTGTTCCATTATTAAATGGCAAAGTTCAACATTTCCAATAAAACCAGAAATTTGAAAAAAAATTAAGTCCTTTTTTTTACAGCCGATTCTAATTTAAAATGTTAAATCGATCACCCTATATAAACCCAAATCTCATTAAATTAAAAAAAAAATCCATACGAGGATCCAGAGAAATTGATTCTAATTTGAAAACCCGTGCGCCCATATTCATTAATGTTCGCTTGGCCCTAGGATCAATACGTTCGGGCAAACCCTGAAAACACATTTATATTCGAATATTAAGGAGGTTAGATTTGATACGAGTCATCATATGTATTTATTTATAAGTATTTAAATGTTTGTTAGGCCAATTTGAACCGTTGCTTTGGCCACAAGTGGTAATCTAGGAATTTTGAATAAATTCTAAAAAAAGTGAATTTTTTTGGAGGTTCATTAAGTCCTTTCCCCCATCTAGGCCGATTTCGTACATTTATAATTTCAACCAGCTTATGATAAGGACATAGCAAGATGGGCAATCGATAATATGTATACTTATACATACAATAGAGTCTCGGATCTGTATTTCAAGGTGTTGCAAACCCGCCATAATATACTGTCGTCCTAAGAAAGAAAGTCACAAGCGTCGAAATTCCAAAATTCAGTCAAGGGCCGATTCGGAACCTTGATTAAGTTTCTGATTTTTGTGTACAACATTAAAGACCCATTTTCACCTGTAAATGGCAGAAAAACTTTAAGCAAAATGGTCACATCTACCACTGAATATCTCAAAAATACTAAAATGAATATGTATATGACTTTCTGCCTTAGGAGGGCAGTAGAGTGGAGATTTTTAAAAGCAAAGAAGCATAACACAGTACATTGTCAAGTCATTTGCGCCCTGGGTCCAAGATTAATGCTTCGGGTCAATTCGGTACATAGAACCGTCGTGGGATTGTCGCAAGAACAAGTTAACAGCGTTGGCGCAGCGAATTGTTTTACAAAATGAGAATTCAGACAGAGAAACACATATGTGAAGCGCAAAATAGAAAGGGGCCTAAGGGTAAAAACCAGTTTTGTTCAGGAGAGCCATTTTTAAGATTTAAATACGTATATCTTTGGTGTACCATCACTTTCAGAAAACGCGCATATCTCTGGGAGGGAACACTTTTGGGGCATGGGATCGGTCTCATTCGATGCTCAGATGTGGACAACATCTGAAAAAAAAGTGAAAATTGATTTTTTTACCCTTAGGTCCCTTTCTCTATGCGCTGTCACATATTAAAAATTGATGATAACGTCCGGAACCTACTAAAATCGAATTGGACCTATAATCCGACTAAATATTAAAATTTAAAAACCCACCCGAACAAATTTGTTCGAGGGGTAAACCCGCTGAAGAGCCGTCCACCGCCTTGCCCAACAATTTCACCTCTCACGCTCGTCGTTGATGAACATTATGCATCAAGACTTGCATTAACACGCTTACAAGGTGCAATTGACTCAATAACTAAAACCTCTTGACCATTCCAAACGTTATCAAAGGTCAGAATGGTGGCAAGAAATTGAATCGGCTCTTAAAATTTAACCAACCTTTAATTCGTAAAAAAAATTGGCATTTCATTACAAGCCAATAATTGTCGTTCAACGCTCATGCCAAGCAATTTTATACAGGACGTCACGTTCGAACAGCTCATAATATTTGTGCAATTGTGAACGCAAGCTTAGCTTCATCCGAACAATTGTCTTACGTACGAGTATGTAAACAGAAAAAAGATATTTCAAAAATTTCGACAGACAAAAAAATTTTTGTCAGTCCTGGCCGACTATGAGATATCCTACACCACTCAGCTATTCAGAGTATAACGTACCATACATTTTAGACAAATAATACAAATTAAAAATCGACAATAACGTCCAAACCTATCCAAAATCAAATAGGACCAACCATCCGACTAATTCTTAAAATTTAAAAACCCATCCGACCAAATGTAGTCGTACTAGCCCAAAACGGCAACGCTGACTATCAGACGTCCACTTGGACTCTGCACTGCATTAAGAGATAACTTTAACTTGCGGCATGCATTGCCATGGCTCCCGCAGCAGCATAATTATGGCCACCTTTTCCAATTTGCAAAACACTATGCGTCGTCGTACATCAACATCATCACCAGGCACCAACACCGGCACCATCAACGCCAGGACACTGTCATGCAAAATATTAAGAACGATAACGTCAACAGCAACAACACGACCAACACCAACACCATCACCATAACTGCAAACTACTATAGAAATTGTGCCGCTTTTTTCCCACTTCTTCTGTTTTCTACAACAGTTTATCAGAGCCTGGCTGCCAGTTGCGCTGTGTGTGTGTGTTTGCGTTGCATCACTTTTGTTGTTGTGTGTGTGGGTTTTTTTATTGTTCTCCTTTTTATTTTGTTGTTGCCCGAGTGTGAGCTGTTGCTCTTGCATCTCCTGCCAGCCGTTTAATGCTATCCTCATTTCTTGTGCTCTTACTCTTTTTTTGTCTTCTCTGCCCCCTTTGGCGTAGTAGTTGTTGGCCGTGTGTTTCGGTGTAATGCATCAGACAGCACCACCACCTGCCACACAGAACAGAGAGTTCAGAGTTTTTGTTGTTTTTTCTGTGCTGCGCTGCTGTTGTTGCTGTTCACATTTTGCCAGAGCATTGAACCCGAAATCATAAAATAGGATACGAAATCATGCTTTGAATTGGTAAGAAGGATGAAGGATGTCGGATGGCCGTTGTCGTCGTAGTCGTTGCATACAAGTCACACACACGCATGTACGAGTTCACGTACATGCATACAACAACTCTTATGGATTTTCAAATGCGATATTTTGTGTGAGCCAAGGAGAGCAGAGTGGATTTAATGGCTACGAGTGTGCGAACCTATAAGAGTGAGTGTGCATTGAAGAGATTTTAGGATTGAAATTTAGTCCTTACACAGTAATGACACACATTCGCTGGCAAATAAGGAGGCATCATATGTATATCCTGTACTCAAATATCGTTGATATTTTTATTCAAATTTGTTGATTGGAATGACTTTTCAAAGGCGCTTTTAATGAATTGCTTCAAAGGTGTGTTAAGTGAATTGCAACTCCTTGCTTTGAAAAATACTGCATGCTGCTGAAGTTTGTATAAGACTGAAAACGTAGTGCACAGGTTATACCCAGAGGGTAAATTAAATCAACTTTGCTTTGTTTTAAACACGGTGTTAAAAAGTAATAATCATTACTTTATACTTACATTCTTTAATCCCACAACATCCCATTAAGGAAAAAAGGGAAGTTTCTCTCGAATCAGTGAGCTGCTCATGATTCAATTCTTATACTCTCTGACCAAAACCTACTGTTTAACGCCGGCTCCGAAAAGCCAATGCAATTTAGTAGAGGAGTTTTTACAAGGCATAGAGATAAATCTCTTACTCGTTAAGTAGCCGCCATTTGAGGAAAAACCGCTGCTGAAAAATTGTTAGATGTTCTTACCCGGGGTAAAACCTAGGTTTACTGGCACAATAGTTGTGCACACTTCCATCACACTAGGGCGGTCTACGAGGGCTACTATATATATTTCTGGCCTACCCAAGGCCTAAGTGTTGCCTCGTGCCATCTGACATTTCCAATGGAAGGTTTGACATTTTTAAGTATAAACGTACTCAGAACGTTTTGACGTACGACCATCATTTGAGTTGTTTACAGTGACTTGAAAAAATCAATTTGGTAAAAAAAAATGGAATTAACTCGTGAACATTTTCGTGCGATTATTTTTCACAACTTTCGACGTGGTATATATATCACGACAAGAGTGCATCGATGAACTTAAATCTTTGCATGGCGATGAAGCACCACCCTATAGCACTGTGAAAAACTGGTTTAATGAATTCAATCGTGGCCGACGCTCGCTCAAAGACGAAGGTCGTCCAAAAACGGCCGTTGTACCAGAGAACATTGATGTCGTGCGTGAACTGATAATGCAAGATCGTCATGTGACATACCGTGACCATGTGACATACTTCCACCAGCATACATTCGATATTGCATGAACACATGACCATAAAAAAGGTTTCTTCTCGTTGGATCTTGCACAATTTGACAATCGCTCAAAAAAAGGCTCGTGTCGATTGGTGCAAAGAAATTTTGAAAAAATACTATAGAAGTGCTTCAAAAGACGTTTATTAGATCGTCACAGGTGACAAAACATGGATCTGTAACAAAACAGCAATCGACCGTGTGGGTCTTCGAAGACGAGCCAAATCCAACGAAAGTTGTTGTGGAGGAAGCACTTCGAAGCAAATGGTTGCCTGTTTCTTCGGCAGAACTGGTCCAGTGGCGACTGTTCCGCTTGAGCAACGTAGGATGTCAATTCTGAGTGGTACACCACAATTTGTTTGCCTGAAGTCTTCGGAGAAATTCGAAAACGAACAAGATAAGACGAATAATTGAGCACCATGAAAATGCGAGCTCTCACAGATCGGCTCAAACGATTGTTGTGCCCACTTCCATCACACCACGGCGGCCTATAACTAAAAAATTATTGTACAATTTGACAATTTAATGAAGAAGCAATAATTCTGTTAAATTTTTTTTCAAAACCGCCGGAATTTAATACATTCCTTCAAGATCTAACGGCTCTGAATATTCCTGCTACAAGGGCAAATAATTCCTTGACTTTTCGAATAAAACACACTTTTTTTTTGCAAAAAAAATATTTTTCAACATAATTTCCTTTTAGCTCACTACACTTAGTCCGATGTTTGTCTAACTTTTGTATCCCTTCCAAAAAATAGGATTTTTCTAGGTCCATCAAGTATGCATTTGTTTGATCAATAATTGAATCTCTTTCACCGAGCCATTTCTTTAGGTTTGGAAAAGGAAAGAGGCGGCTAAATCCGAAGAATATGGCGTACGAATTACCAATTCGTAACCCAATTTATGCAATTTTGCCATTAAGACTTCACACGTGTGCACCCGTACATTATTTTGATGAGAAGGAAATCGCGGCACCCATTTTGCAGACGGCTTTCTTAAACCCAACTGATCATGTAAAATCAAAATCACACTGCCATATGAAATGCGTATGACTTCAACAATCTAACGCACTTTTAATCTGCGCTCGGCGAACGCCACATCGTGGGTTATGTCGACATTTTCGGGTGTATTGGCCTCAATTGGCCGTCCAGAACGTTCAGTGTCATTTGTACTTGTGCGACCGCAACGAAAGCCAGTAAACCACTTTTTTACCATTGAAATCGATGGTGCATAGTTCTCATATTATTTTATAAGCGTTCCCTTGGTTTGACTGATGGTTTTTTCCGCAAAAAATAATGTTTAATAAGTACTCGAAATTCACTTTTTTTTATTTTTAACAAAATCCACGAGGTTGTATGTTTTGAACAGCGGTTAAACACAAACTAAATGACGAAACTCTCTCAAAATTTAACATTATTTTATTAACTTGATGGGAACAGTGTTGCATTTCATATAACTACGTGGGAAGTTGGAAAATTCACGGAATTATAGATCTGCCCTCGTATTGTGGACGCAAGCTTAGCTTCATCCGAACGATTGTCCTAAGCTTCTTATGTACACAGAAAAAAAAGAAAGCCCACAAATTTCGAAACAAAAACAAGTAAACAGATTTAAAGTTGGACGTAGCGGACTAGGAGAAACCCTTCACCACTCTGCTATTCAGAGGATCAAAAGCCACTGTCTGAAGCTTAAGCTCATAACGTACCACAAAAAAAATGGCCGTGATTGGGTGTAATTTTTGTCTTCGAGAGGTCCAGGACCTCAAATCGGGAGGGTGCTTTGTGTAAGAGCCATTTGAAGGCATGGACCGATATGGTCTTAATTCATCACAGATATGTGTTAATCACTGGTAACGCTATTAGCGAAATTTGATGGGAATCAGGTGTAATATGAAGCTTTAAAAGCTGTAGGTAATGAACTCAGGAAGGGTCTTTGTATATGGGCTATACGAAATTATGGAGGTATGTAGAGCAGTGTCGCAACAGTTAATTAATGGTCGCTTATAATGAACTATGTAAAATTTCTGCGTAATCAGATGTAATTTGTAGGTTCTAGAACTGCAGGAACTCAAACAGGGAACTTTTCGAAAACATGTACTGATATGGATCAATTTCACCTGTAACGCTTTATGCGAAATTTGGTGGAAATCAAGTTTAATGTGAGAATTTAATATTAATATAGACTATACGAAAATATGGAGTTATGTAGACTAGTGTCGCAACAGTTAATTAATGGTCTCTCATAACGTACCATACAAAATTTGGATGTACCATACAAAATTTTGGGTGTAAATTTGGCTTCTAGAGCTCAAATTGGGAGGGTCCTTTGAGTGAGACCTATTCGAAAGTATGGACCGATTTGTTCCAACTTCACCAGGGTTTTGTAGTGGTCGCTCTCAAGAGTCCATACGGAAATTTGTAGGAATCGGATGTAAAATGAGGCTTAAAGAGCTGTAGATTCTGAAATCGGGGAAGACCGGCGTATGTGGGCTATACGAAAATGTGGAACTCGGTGGACCAGTGTCACAACAGTTAATTAACGTACCATTTAAATTATGGACGTGGATGTATTTTGTGTCTTCTAGAGCTGCAGGACATCAAATCGGGAGTGACCTTTGTAAGGGAGATATTTGAAACTAAGCAGCACATCGTAGAAATAACTCGTTTTTGTGCCTTGATTTTTTCTATACCCTATACCACATTGTGCTATAGGGTTGTGGGGATCATAGTACGGTTAAGTGTTATTCATAGCACGGTTGTGGGGACCATATTATGGTTGTGAGGATCATAATATTGTTGTGTCACAACCATATATCCAACAATAGTTTGATACTCTTCGAATATTGTCACTTCCACCATATTTTTTCCTTTGAGTGCTGATGTTTGTTGCAAATTATTGGAAAGGAGATATATCGATCCCATGTTTTCTTATACCGATCGATTCGGAATCACTATCTGGTACTATTGAACAATGTCCAGACGTCCGCGACGTATGCTATATATTTGACGAAACTTGATATACTGTTCAGGTTTAAGCCAATGACAAACCCAATTGAAATTGGTTTATATCGGTCTATATTATGACATAATACTCCTGACTACAGAATCAGAAGTTTTAAAAGCCGATCTGATCAAGTTTCGCACAAAGTGTTACGAGCGACCAATATTGACTGGAGCAAAATCGAACCTTATCGGTCTATAATTTTTAAAAGAGTGAATTTTTTCACAAGCGAATTAGATCAGTTTTGTATTTGTTTGCCATATGGGGAAGGAAAACGAAGTCAGCAAATTGAAAGCAAACACATCACCGTCTGGTAGACGCACGTTTCGCCGTTGGAGTGGGAGGGCTCTTCGGTACCATATATGTGTGCTGTCGACAAGGTCTCTACTCATTTAAGGATCTAAAGGGTGTTTTTTATTGAGGTATAGAACTTCGAATTGAAATAAAACACAAGAAAATCGTTTTAATGTCCATCAATTTGGCTTTATTGGAAGGATAATTTTATGCCATTAATGTTTAAATATGATTTCGGGCATGTGGCCGCCGCGGCTGGCTCAAATAAAGCCAATTCTACAGGTCCAATTTTCAACCACTTTTTCGAGCATATGGGGCCGTATGTTGGCAATAACGCCACGAATGTTGGCTTCCAAGTCCCTTACGTTTCTGGTTTGTTGGCGTAGACGAGCGACTTCACATATCCCCAAAGAAAATAATCCAATGGTGTCAAATCACACGATCTTGGTGGCCAATTGACAGGTCCATTCCGCGAATTTATGCACTCATCGAATGTTTCCTTCAATAATTCGATTGTGACGTGCGCTGTGTGGCATGTAGCGCCGTCTTGTTGGAACCACAACTCATCCACATTCATGCCATCCAATTCGGGAACAAAATAGTCGGTTATCATGGCTCTATACCGGTCTCCATTAACGGTAACTGACTCTCCAGCATTATTTCGGAAGAAGTATGGCCCAATGACTCCACCAGCCCATAGAGCACACCAAACAGTCAGTTTTTGTGGATGTAATGGCGTCTCAAGGGTCTCATGTGGATTCTCTTCACTCCAAATGCGGCAATTTTGCTTGTTGACGTAGCCATTCAACCAAAAATGAGCCTCATCACTGAACAAAATTTTGTGATGAAAATCAGCATCGAGATGAATCTCATTTTCGGCCCATTTTGCAAGCGTTGTTCTTTTGTCAACCTGTTCATGATGAAATGGCAAACCAAACTAAATATTAATCACTTGACAGCTGACAAAATGGCCGCCAGTTAAAAAAGTGACGCCAACTTAAAGTTCTATACCCCAATAAAAACACCCTTTA
Source organism: Hydrotaea diabolus (assembly GCA_963513945.1). Classification (NCBI taxonomy): domain Eukaryota; kingdom Metazoa; phylum Arthropoda; class Insecta; order Diptera; family Muscidae; genus Hydrotaea; species Hydrotaea diabolus. The sequence goes on along the minus strand of OY740718.1, from coordinate 85,596,199 downwards.
TATATACGAAATATTGCTTGACTTTGCATATGCAAAGTATTAAGTTGGAGAGTGAGGACAAAAGCGACTCACTGATACTTTTTTTGAAAAGCCTGTCGCCCTAATAGTCACATTGCAACTACGATCGTGCTCAAATTTCGCATGGTACGTTTTAAGCGAACAGTAATCATTCTCCATTTAAGATCCTGCCGCTCTAGAAACCAATAATTGAATCTGATCGTGCTAAAATATCTTATAACATATTACGTTATGAGCGACCAATAATAAATTCTGCTAAATCTGGACTTAGTCGGTCCATATTCTCACATAGACCCAATACTAAGGTATTTTTCGATTTAGGACAAAAGCGGCTCACTGAAACTTTTTTCGAAAAGCCTGTCGCCTTAAAAGTCACATACCAACTACAATCGTGCTCAAACTTCGCATGATACGTCTTAAGCGAACAGTAATCATTCTCCATTTAAGATCCTGCCGCTTTAGAAGCCACAAATTGAATCTGATCGTGCTAAAGTATCGTATAACATATTACGTTGTGAGCGACCAATAATAAATTCTGCTAAATCTGAACTTAGTCGGTCCATATTCTCACACAGAACCAATACTAAGGTATTTTTCGATTTAGGACAAAAGCGGCTCGCTGAAACTTTTTTCGAAAAGCCTGTCGCCCTAAAAGTCACATCGCAACTACAATCGTGCTCAAACTTCGCATGATACGTCTTAAGCGAACAGTAATCATTCTCCATTTAAGAGTCTGCCGCTTTAGAAGCCACAAATTGAATCCGATCGTGCCCTTTCGCTCTAGAAGCATAGTGAGTTGTACGAGTCCCGTAAGCAACACTGATGAAAATGAACCAACCTTCATTAAAGTCTTTCATTCGTTGTTCTATAAATAAAAACTTTCAAATCATCAGTATACGTGTGAAGATGAACAAAAGTAAAATGTTCTCGTACTGAAAAAACGTCAGGTGGACAGTCTGTCAATATGGTAGGAATTGTTTCAGTGAGTCGCACGTGTCAAACTCTTCGACAATAATACTTCGCATATGCAAAATCAATGCAATACTTATTATATACAGATCGTTAAACTAGTAGAGACCATGTCGGCAGCACACTTATATGGTACCAAAGAGCCGTCCCACACTAACGGCAAAACGTGCGTCTATCAGTTGGTGTTGTGTTTGCTTTAAACTTCGCCGACTTACTTTTCCTTTCCTCTGTGACAAACAACAATGAAAACCTGATCTTATTAGCTTGCGGAGTAATTTACTATTTCAAAAATAAACATCGCCCCAGTTAATATTCTGGCGCTCAAGAAGTCACAGATTAAACCTGATTGTGCTTATATTTAATTCGAGAAATCTGAAATGTAGCATAAACGTCAAGTAAACCTAAACTATTCCTGGTGAAATTGGTCCTAATGGGCTCATCTTTTTATACAGCCCCCAATAAATATATCTTTCCCGCTCTAGAACTGACATATTAGTTTGACCTTGCTGAAAAAGACATAGGGAATCTTTCGAAAGACAGACTGGTTAAGGATATCTCATCGTCGGTTATGCCATACTTTCTGTATTGTTATTTTATGTGCTTTTTAAGAGGTACTTTTTTACCTCACTGTAGTCATATAAAGATCCTTACATCCTCATCGGAAGTGAACTTTTTCTCACATTTAATATCATTTACAGTTGCATGCATCACTGGGTGTCCTTAACAAATTGGAAACATTTGTGACAACAAATTCAAATTCACTCTATGGTGCGAGTGGCACATCCGTTATTCCTGGAAGCATCAACCGTGAATTAAAGACACTTGCGTTTAAGTTACTTCGCTCATTGACGTAAGCGCTCTTTTGCTCTGAATTTCATAGGAAGCATTTATACATCTAATGTTTTTCTTTTGTCCTTTTAGAAGTAGGATGTGTCATCCCTTTTAGAAACTGATCGGGCAGCATACCAATGGAACGTATCGAGTTACAAATTAATGGCCAGATAATAGGATGATCAAAAAAGAATGATTGGAATTTTATATAAAACAACAGCGAAATGAGATATTAACGTTATTCCGGCATTTTAAGATCTTCCACCTCAGGAGGAAAGTATTAAAGGCATCCTAATTTTGCGGTTATGATAAAAGTTGTGTTTAGAACGACTCCATTTAAGGCACTGATCGCTAACCAGCACTGGCAAAGCAATTAGCCGTAACACAACTCTGCGATTTGGCGCCACAAGGACACCGGTCATGCCAAAAATTTGGGTGCAGTTAATATGGGCCTTCCTGTAGACTATCGGAATAAATCTTCGAGACATCGGAATAAATCTTCGACACATGTTTTGAGACCAGTATATTGGATGAATCGTACTGCGTGATTGGCCTCCGCCACCTGAAGGATGTAATCCAAATATACACTGACGGACCAAAGTCTCCAAAAGGTTAGTAGATACAACATCCAATCCGACTATTGTAGTATAATTCAGGTCGAAATCATGGCCATTGGTACTGCCGCGCGGCAAGTTCAGTACTATGACAATATGTATGTATTTATTTCCATTAAAGTTTGATTACAAATATTATTGAGACACTAAGTGAATACTTACTCCTAGCATACATTGTATTTTTCTAGAATTGATCACATCTGTTTTAAAATTATATATTGACCTGAGGACAGCCCAATTTTCTATTGAGAAAAATTTTTGACGTTTGTCACAATTACATTAGGTTCCCGTAAAAAATGGTAAAAAAAACGGGGTGGTTTTCAGTGCTATGAGATATCAAGCCGGTATATCTTTATCTCTGGTAAAATTTGACATTGTTGGTTCATGATTTCAATTAGCACCCACACGCTCTTGAAGCCATGATTTAATTCAACCGTGATAAAATTGTACGTGGACTACAAATTTACTCTGATAAACCTCGGCACATATCTTTGTATAATAGCCCCACTTAGAGTCCCTTCACTAAAGAAGTTGCATATTGTGCGAGACCATATCGATGCATGTTTTCCAATAGCCCTCATGTTTATTACTTGATATATAACCCACTTGAATCCCTTCACTATAGAAGTGACATATCGTGCGAACCATATCGGTCCATGTTTTCCAATAGCCCCCATGTTAATTTCTTGATATAGCCCCTCAAACGACCTACTCGAGTTGTGCTTCAGCAGCTCTAAAAGTCACAAATTAAATCCGATTGCTTGCGAAAAAGTTGATTTGAGTATAAAAAAGGTTTAAAACAATTTTATAAAATTGTAGGCGTGTACACATTTTAAAAATAAAAAATGTAGCTTCAAATTGATCTATGCATGAGCGCAAAAAAATCCCAATTTACGATAAACCTATTTCGTGATAAGTTCTATATATGTACGAGGGTTGCTATATACACTAAGTGTTCCCTGGCGCCATCTGATATTTCCATTTTTTTAGCATAAACGAACTAAGAACGTTTTGACGTACGACCATCATTTGTGTTGTGACTTGAAAAAATCAATTTGGCAAAAAAATCTCTGTATGGCGATGAAGCACCATCCTATATCACTGTGAAAAACTGGTTTAATGAATTCAATCGCGGCCAACGTTGACCCAAAGACGAAGGTCGTCCAAAAACGGCCGTTGTGCCAGAACACATTGATGCCGTACGTGAACTGACAATGCAAGATCGTCATGTGACATACCGTGAGATAGAGGCATCCTTGGGCATTTCTTCCACCAGCATGCATTCGATATTGCATGAACAACTGGCCGTAAAAGAGGTTTGTTCTCGTTGGATCCCGCACAATTTGACAATCGCTCAATAAAGGGCTCGTGTCGATTAATGCAAAGAAATTTTGAAAAAATACGATTGCGTTTATAAGATTGTCATAGGTGACGAATCATGGATCTATGCGTATGAGCCCGAAACAAAACAGCTATCAAGCGTGTGGGTCTTCGAAGACGAGCCAAATCCAACGAAAGTTGTTCGTGAAAGAAGCACTTCGAAGCAAATGGTCGCCTGTTTCTTCGGCAAAACTTGCCATGTGGCGACTGTTCAGCTTGAGCAACGTAGGAGGAGGATGCTGTTGAAGCGTTAAAAACCATGTTTTGGAGGTGTCTCGATCGGAGTGGAAAAAATGCTTCGACAATTGGTTTGAGCGCATGCAAAAGTGTATAAAAATCATGCTGGAGAAAAACAATAAAACCACTTTTGGTGATAAATATTCGTATTTTTATTATTAGGCCAGAAATATACATAGCAGCCCTCGTATTACAACCCACTTGTTTACTGTTTGTTGATGAAAACAAAATGTTTAACCTGCCCACCGCAACAAAAATACATAAATCACTCAAAATTGTTCTCTGCCTTATATTCGAAGCCATCATTATTCACATTATCAGACAAATTATTACATATGCCATTTCCCCTCGACTATTTGTCAAATGCCATGACAAATTTCCCCACTCAAAATCGCAACGAATTGGATTAATTATTTAAACCTGTTGTAGAAAGACATTAATGGCTTTCGTTTTGAATCTTTTTTTGGCATAGAGGCATTTTTGCGGTTGACTCCTTTTGACATTATTCGGCATTGAGTAAATATTTAAATGCCTAATGCCATAAAACAAAATATAATTCTAATAAACCGTATTTGTCTCATAATTTATGTTAGATTTCCGTTAAATATTAATGAGAACCCACCTCCCCTCGTCGCCCCTCGAATCTCATCAGCCAAACGGGCCTACGGCAACGCCGCACCCACACTCAAATTCGTACGGAACGGCAGAGGAGCTGCTGCACGCCATCACATTCTCGCAGAGTCGTACGTTGGAGATTAAAAGCCATCACATGAATACGGAATACGAACGATATGAATGAATTCACAGTTGCGAGAAATTGTCATCTGTACAGTTTTCAAGTGTATCCTTGTTCCGTACAGCCACGTGGTGTGTATTTGTTCGGGTATCCTTGTGCGTGCAGAATCCTTGCATGCAAATGTACCCGGGCGTATGTGTGCGTGTGTGAACACACAAGTGAACAAGCACGAGTTTGAGTACTTGAGTATATCAAGTACTTGTCTTCTGGTCTGGGCTGGCTGGGGCTAGATGAAATTGCTTATGTCAATTTTCAAATTTTTGTCAGCTCAAATGTGAATTTTTAGAAAATGCAGACTGTCATCCATAGAGTGAAGCACTCGAGCATGTGTGCGAGTGTGTGAATTTGTATAGAACCGGCCAAGGAACATATGGAATTTACACAAAGAATTTAAGTATCTCTATATGTTCGGTACGTGTATGATTGCACACCGATGGAGAAGAAGCTGACGACGTTGAAACAAATAAGGACATTTTCTTTAAAGTTGCACATATTTTGACAATTCAAGGGTATACAGTTTTTTTCTCCGGGCTTCCTTAAGTTTATCAACGTCTCTGTGTGTGTTTGGAAGGATCTGTCTTTCATATAACCAGAATGAAAGGGAGGGGGGCAAGTACCTCGTACTCGTTCAATATCAAAGGTAGTGGTGCCCCCTTCTCCTATAACGAGGATATGAAAACGACAGCATGCCGCACAGGTACACGCCGAAAGGGGAGGGAGAGAATGAGAGCGTGCCAGTCTCAGCAAGTAAGCTAGGCGAGAAACAACAGAATAACCGTCCCGAAACACCATGGCATAGCAAGGATCTGCTCTATCAGGTATCTGAAACAATGTTATGTCGTCCTCACTCGCTGTCGTCGTACTATAACTTGTTTGAAATTCACTTTGTCAGTGTGTAATTCTTTCATACGTATCCTGGCCGACTCTCAACTGAACCTAACCAAACTGAACTGAATTCGAAAGGAATGGCAAAGCAATGAAAGAAACCAACAGCAGCACCGGCATCAACACAAACAACCATTTGCTAAACTGAAAAAGATATGAAAAATGAGCAAAGCCAAAAACGTACGGCAAGAACAAGTTCATCCTTTGGAGTCCTAAGAAGTCCTGCACACTCTCACACACACACACACAATCGTATCCACTTTAGCAACACATACTGTGAACTTTGTACGTATCTGCACGTACATACATATGAACATACAAATAAATTCACTATCAATAAAGCCAACAATAGAGGGGATGATGAGGATAATGTCGGTGTTGGAGGCATGATGATGATGATGGCGCTGGCGGTATCTCACTGGCGGGTACAGAGGGCTGGCCATAATGTCACAGTGGTTTATTTGAACCATAAAAGGGGTCTGGCTGTTTACTTCCAGCGTTAAAAGAATGAGACCTTTCTTATGGAGCCTTATGGAGCTTCGACACAAGTTTGCCGCCTTCGCTTAGATTACAGAGCAAGGCCTTCTATATTTTTTTCTTTTGAAATACCTAGAAGGCCTTTAAATAATGGTCTTTTAGAATACTTATAAAATATAGGGTCCAAGAACATTATTTGAAATATCATATTTTCGTTTTTATAGCCTCCACCGAAGATTGAAATGTATATTAAATTTGTCATTTCGTTTGCAACATCACGAAATATTGATCGGAGCCCCTATTAAGTATATTTGAAGGGTTTTCCCATAGGGACATAAAAATTTCGTTACTTTATGTCAACGCACCCTCAAACATTTTTAATTATCTTTCAGTGTCAAAACGTTGGCCGAAGTCTAGATTTTTATCATAGTAAAGTTCACTTACGAGCAACGTTTGAAAGTCATTAATCACTATCGAACTTCTGAGTCCGTGGTCGCAACTTTAAGAGCGCTTACTCCAATTTCCATCGTTTTCAGCGTTCAAGCTAATTTCTGGCTGAGTGGTTTTGTTCCCCCTTAATGGACTAAAGCTACGTCGGTAAAAAGTTCACTTTGTTGAGTAGCCGCTTCGTCGACATCGGGCAAATAGAATGAGCTGAAATTGCTTAGTGGGATCAGTTAGTGAAGTCTGAATCGATCGATAAAGTAATAATGGGGGTTTATGTCCTTTTGTTCTCGGTATTACAATTCAGTCGTCAGAAGTACTAGTCCTAATGCTCTGTACCACAGTATATTAATTAAACGACAAACGCTTTATTCTATCATGTGCCATAAATATGTTATTCTAACCTTGAAATATTGATCAGATAACCTACACACAAAGAAAACATCGGATAAAAATCCTTCGGAACTACAAAATGTCGATTAGATAAACACCCTTTTTTATTGCAATCACTAATATTCCATAATATTGTTGGTACTATGGCTCAAGCTACCAAACCAAAAGGTAGCTTCGACAATATTAAGACTTTTACAGTCAATACATCGGTTTTACCAACCGAATTCTGTAAATCTACCAAATTAAGTACGGCCATGCCGAAGTAGATATACCCTTTATCACGGATTACGGTCTAACAGAACGTTCTGTCAAGGGGCATAACACCGCCCTCTTCAATCAGGATGTGTTTATTTCCATATCTATCGTCCTAGCGGTACAAGTTCACGAAAGTTAAGGCTTGTATGGGCAGAGCCACGCCCTTTTGTCCAAAGAAATTAAAAAATATGTAAAAATATATAATTTTGAAATGTTAGTTATGAAAAGCTGAGTTTCGAGTCTTAACTGAATCTTTATTTTTGAAATTAGATCGCTTGTACGAAATAAAAAAAATCGCTACCTGTGCGGTGGTTGAAAACAAAAAAGTTGTTTTACTAATTCCTAATTCTTGGAACTTCCCTTTTTAATTACTTCTACCTCTTATTCTTTTTTAATGTTTCTTTTAAACCAACACTGAACAAAATTGATACATAAAAAATGAGAAGTAGATTAATATTAAGCTGGAAAACGCTAGTTTTGTATTATGATTGTTTTCTTTTTAAATGAAATTTATTGAAGGAACTGAGAAGCATATTATAGATCAAACAGAAAGCAAAAAAGGCTTAGTTTTGTGGAAAATATTTTTAAAAAGCATGAACAAAATAATTTTTTCCAACTTTTGGCTTCATAAGCACCATAAAAATTTTCTAATTCAATTAAAAATTTAATTGTTGGACAGGTCTCTAGCAATAATTTGGCTTTTACAGATTGAAAAAATATCAATTAGTCGACGAGTTATAGCCCAAAAACCCTTTAAACAATATGCTGATAATCGGCAATTGACTGCAAAGTTTGAAGGTCGATTAAAAAAATTCGAACTTACATAAACAAACGCCGCAATACGGGTCTTCTAATTTAGCCTATATTTTCAACCCTCACTCTCAGAATCGACCTAACTTTTGCTAGCCTGAATTTGTTCCACAGTGTAATTGGTGGCTTCTAAAACAGCGGGAACTAAAAAAAAGCTACTCGAAAACTATATGTGGCGCGCAAAATAGAAAGGGACCTAAGGTTAAAAAGCAGCTTTGTTCAGGAGAGCCATTTTAAAGATTAGGTTCCTTTCTATTTGCGCTTAGAATCGTCGACTTCACTTTCATAAAACGCAAATATCTCTGGGAGGGAACTCTTTTGGGGCATGGGATCGGTCTCATTCGATGCTCAGATGTTGTCCACATCAAAAAAAGACATAAAATAAAAATTGTTTTTTTTTACCCTTAGGTCCCTTTCTCTATGCGCTGTCACATATGGTGCAATATATGAAATGTGCACTAATTTCGCCAGAGATGGGCATTGGTCATTCGAAATGCTATGTGCGAAATTTGGTAGGAATCGGGTGTAATATGTGGCTTTTATAGCTGTAGGTTCTGAAATTGGGAAAACCTAGTTATAATATCAAATTATAGACTAATGTGAAACAATTTCAATACGGATCGTTCATGGGTCAGTTTCATCGAAATCGGTTCATTATTGCGATTCTATTACGATAAATAGACGAACGGACGGAGAGATGGACGGACGAACGGACATTGCTGAATGGAATCAGATAGTGATCCTGAGTCGATCGGTATATTAAACATAGGGTCCATCGCCATTCCTTTAAGGCGTTGCAAACATCAGCACCAAGTCAAAATACGCTGTACCACGGTGCAGTGTATGGTATAAAACACTTCATCGTAACCTCGTAAATTAGGTACAAAAGTGTTAAAAATTTAAAACGGATCGCTAATGGGGCGTACCGACTTTAGAAACGTGAGCGGTCGGAAAAAAAACTTTAAAGTTTTCAATAACACTGAGTCAAGTGCGCGGTTGCTTAAACTAATAAATCTTCGTTAGTTTTGTCTGGATTTCAAATTTTTACAAAACCTAAAATAACTAGGTCAGATTATAGATGAGATTCGACATGCCCGATCTCAATGAATTGTCCCCATAACCCTAACATCCCAGAGAAGTCCTTCAAACCACTGTCCTCTCGCGCTGATGGGGAGCCTTTTTCGTGCAGCACACTCACATACAGCAGGATAGAAAGTGGTGGCAAGCTAAACACCACAACAACAACAACAAAAAGCAAGAAAAAAACAAATATTAAAAGAACTGAAAGCGAAATAAGCAACAGACAACTAAACTGGCAACTTGTATGCGTGGCATGTTTTAATGTGCCAGCAGGCTGCACTCTTAAGGATTCATGTTCCACAAGGAGACGAGCCGAGCCGACTAGAGCCATTGCCAAAAGCCTTGTTCAACTAAAAGAAGCACAGCAAGCAACAAGGAAGGACAGACGGGCCAGACCAGGCAGACCGGCTAGCTAGCAACAGCCAAAAACTGTAGTTGTTCAACAAATGTTTGTAAATGGCAAAAAGGCACCATGACATATTTATTACATTTTCTCTTCGCTCCCTGCCCTGTTTTGTTCTGTTTAGTTCAGCTCTATTTTGTTTAGCAAGGTTCGGTTCAGCTTTTGCTCCTTTGATGTTCAAGTGCCGGGATATGGGCTAGATGTGTGTATGAGGGACAAGTAGACAACAACGGGATATGGAAATGAAATGTATTTCTATGTTTGCTTAAATAAACTCAAAGTCTTTGCCTCGGTGTCGAGAGTTCGACGGTCTGTGTATGTCTCGGCAACTATAGTTGGAGTAACTAGCAAAGGACATTGGCTTGAATATTTACACAAATCCAATATACATGTGACGTGGGGTACAGACTAATCTTAACGCCAATTGTGTGGCCGAAAAAAAACAAATCGTTGATCGGTTCACTAGACGGAACAGGTTAAGCTTGGGCTCTGAGTTCACCTATAAGGATTTAGGAGACCCACTCCGGCGATAAAAATTCAACAGAAAGTTTGTAAGATATAGAAATAAAAAATAAATGTTTGCTAAAAAAGCCAGTTGATGGCATCAGCTACAACAATACAAAAACAAAATTTTAATGAACTTGTTGTAGCTGATGCCACTACCTGTACTATTGTGCCATTGTGTATATGTGACAGCGCATAGAGAAAGGGAACTAAGGGTAAAATAAATCAATGTTCAATTTTTCCCATTTTTTTTTTGACGTGGACAACATCTGAGCATCGAATGAGACCGATCCCATGCCCAAAAGTGTTCCCTCCCCGAGATATGCGCGTTTTATGAAAGTGAAGTCGACCATTCTAAGCGCAAATAGAAAGGGATCTAATCTTTAAAATGGCTCTCCTGAACAAAACTTTTCATCAATTTTTCACTTTTTTTTGATGTGGACAACATCTGAGCATCGAATGAGACCGATCCCATGCCCCAAAAGTGTTGCCTCCCAGAGATATGCGAGTTTCATGAAAGTGAAGTCGACGATTCTAAGCGCAAATAGAAAGGGACCTAATCTTTAAAATGGCTCTCCTCAACAAAACAGGGTTTTAACCTTAGGTAAGACGTTTCGCCAAAAGAAACGTCTAAAAGTTAGGCCAGACCCGGTCACAGTAATACAGGTAGTGGCATTAGCTTTAACAAGTTCCTTAATATTGTTGTACCAGTTTCTCTTCGAAACTTCTGTAAGTTGAATACACACACTGTAAGTTGAATATACACAGAGTAAAAAGTAGTTGGAATTCGGTTGGAACTACTAAATTTCCGTTGAGAAAATAGAATGTTGGTTGTAATTACCAAATGTTTCTAATCGTAATGGATATATGGTTCGACATACCACAGAATATAAATATGATCATCGTAATGTAGATGCAACTAATTGTGCGGTCATACCAATGAAACGCATAAAATATATTGGGTGCCATAAGTGGTGGTTGTGTCAACCACTAGTTTTGACAACATTTTGTTGTTATCATAACCAAAAGCGAAAATAATCCTAAATTGTAATTTAGCGACATTTGTTAGACTTGGTCAGAATTTTCGTGGCAATCCATTTTTCCCGAGTTGCGGACACCCAAAGATTGACAATAAATACTGATATATAGGGTGATCTATCTAGAGGTATTTTTTCAGAACAAAAAAAAATGATGAATTCAAATCAAGTGTGGAATCTTTATTGGTAATTTGAAAGGACATTTTAAGCCATTTATTTTTTGAAACTAGTTACCTTTAAATGTTGGCAACTGCATTATGGAAATGAGCGTTCGGTGAGAAAAGGGAAGATCCGCCGTTATTGACCAAAATTGTGTTCAGTGATGAGGCCCATTTCTGGCGCAACGGCAAAGTCAATAAACAAAACTGCCGCATTTGGGCTGAAGAGCAACAAGAAGAGGTTCAAGAGGTGCCAATACTCGTATTATCAGAGAAAACCACGGTTTCGTGCGGTGTATAAGCTGGCGGAATCATCGGTGCACATTTTTTCAAAAATGATGATGGCCGGAACGTAACCGTGAATGGTGCTTGCTATCGCGCCGTGATGTCGATCTTTATGCTACCTGAAATTGAAGACCGTTATTTTGACGACACTTGGTTTCAACAGGACGGCGCCACTTGCTATACAGATGCTCAAACAATGGATCTATTGAGAGGTCATTTCAAAAGCAGCTAATTTCACGTTTTGGAGAGGAGAGTTGGCCGCCTAGATCGAGTGATTTCACACCTTTAGACATTTTTCTTTGGGGTTTTCGTAAAGCCCAAAGTCTATGCTGACAAACCAGCTACGATTCAGGTTTTGGAAGCCAAAATTACCCGTGTCATTGAAGCCATACCGGTCGAAATGCTCGAACAAGTCATCCAAGATTGGACCCTCAGAATGGAAAACATGAGGCGTAGTTGTGGCCAACATTTGAAAGAAATTATATTCAAAAAATAAATGTCCTTTCAAATTACAAATAAAGATTCCACACTTGATTTGAATTTTTATATTTTTTTTGTTCTGAAAAAATACCTCTAGATGGATCACCCTATATAACTTAGTTCATTCTTTTCAGATTAGGGCATCATTGCAATGCTTATAAAAACATCTATCGAAAGACGTATTAATTATACTCAGTTGGCCCATTGCAAGGCGGCAAAATATTAAAATTTTTCAAAAATACTAATAACCAATACAGGCACAAACTCAGTTCAAATAATCTTCTTAATCTGTAAGGATTACCGATAATTGATTTCTTCAACCGAAATTGTCAGTTACCTCTACTAAAAATTGCTGTGTACACAATCGACGTAACGATATTATACATGGGTAGTACGTGCAACCACCAATATTCGGTTGGCAAAAAATTCGGTTGTGGCAACAAGTTTGTTCTCTGTGTTTAAACCAGGCCTCTGTCGATTTATGGCTAGTATAATATACAATTTTTAGAAACTTTGAAGATAATCTTAGTTAAATCTAATGAATCCCTTAGATGGCAGGATTTGTAGCTGGGATCCCCACAATTTACATGTGGGGATCCTAATATCAATGGACAGGTTATTTATGGGTCGATCGTATGTCCTGGGCACGAGAGTACCACGCGATAGCCGCCGGTCATGGCCCGTGTTTCTTGGTCCGAAAGTAGCATTCAAGTGACAACTTCTTGAAGCGGTTTATGAAAATATTCACACCAGCCTTAAGGGGTTGGCTGTTGTAGGGTATCGTTCTCCAGTGATATGATGCAATTTGGTCGAATCTATCATAACGATAGTCATAACAAATGCACGGACGGTGTACGATTTTTGGTATTTGTGGTATGAGCGGGGCTGTGAAGACGAAGAGGGAGTTTGGAAAATATGACCGGAGTCAGAGCAGAGGCCAACGAAATGTGCACGACTCGAACGATATTCAAAAAAATTTCATGTAACAATTTTTTTAATTTCGGCCAGGCCAAGCCCGTTATACCCTCCGACTTTACTTTGATATTGAAGTATAAAACCCTTGGGTCCTTGATTCCGACCATAGTCTTAGCCAAATCTACAAAATAAAAATGTATTTCGATTTGTTACAAAAATTTGCTTCGATTTAAGGATCCATATTTACCGGTGGTTTCGTTGATTAACTATAAGGAAGGTTTTTTGGAACCCTTCGGTCCATGAATTCGACCCTAATCTCAGCCAAAACTTCAAAATAACTTTGTACTTGAATTCATAGTGAAATGTGCTTACGTTTGAGTGCTTATATGTCCTTTTGGACTATTGATCACTCGCTTTCACCATACGAGCCGTTTTTTGGGACACAGGAGCCGAAACGCCCAGAAACTATGCCCTTTTTGGGGTATAAAGGGCGTCTTAATTCAATTTAAACTAATGTTCGTCCACAAAAAAATAATATTTGTTGAGCAAGTAGATACCTTAGGTCCATAAATAAAAACTTTTTCCCCCTTTGTCGATTTTGACCCTTAACAATTCCAACAGCTTAAGACCGTAAGCCATCATCTTGCACACTTTTAGAGTTCTAGCTCATTTCGAAGATACAAGTTCCTTCTCTTACAATACTTTAACACACACTTGATGCCCTGAGTATACCCCTGACAATAGCAATAGAGACATTTTTGGGTCGAATCAGTATTACTTCTTTCCTAACCGTCTCACATCTCGGCAGATGCGCCAAAGTCTTATATGAAGTTTGTAAGCCGAGTGAGGGCTATGATGCTTTCCTCGCGCTTTATTAAACCACTATTTTATAGGTACGTCAAGGTGAAGTGCTTCTCTGAGATAAGTGACCCGTGGCTAGAGTGTTAGCTCGCATATGAGTATTTTGCAGGAATCCAGAGTCAAAGTCCGGATTTAAAGTTTGCACTCAGCGTGAACACAACTACATGTTTTCTACAGAATAAATGAACCCACCATTTTGCGGATAGGCATCCCCCACCCTGACAAATTTTCTAATTAAATTTTTTAAAAAAAATGAATTGTTGGACAGGTCTCTAGCAATAATTTGGCTTTTACAGATTGAAAAAATATAAATTAGTCTACGAGTTGTAGCCCAAAAACCATATAAACAATATGCTGAAAATCGGCATTTGACTGCAAAATTCGAAGGTCGATTAAAAAAAATTCAAACTAACATAAACAAACGCCGCAATACGGGTCTTCTAATTTAGCCTATATTTTCACCCCTCACTCTCAGAATCGACCTAACTTTTGCGAGCCTGAATTTGTTCCACAGTGTAATTGGTGGCTTCTAAAACAGCGGGAACTAAAAAAAAGCTTCTCGAAAACTACGTATATGTGACGCGCAAAATAGAAAGGGACCTAAGGTTATAAACCAGCTTTGTTCAGGAGAGCCATTTTAAAGATTGGGTCCCTTTCTATTTGCGCTTAGAATCGTCGACTTCACTTTCATAAAACGCAAATATCTCTGGGAGGGAACTCTTTTGGGGCATGGGATCGGTCTCATTCGATGCTCAGATTTTGTCCACATCAAAAAAAGACATAAAATGAAAATTGATTTTTTTTTACCCTTAGGTCCCTTTCTCTATGCCCTGTCACGTATGGTACAATATATGAAATGTGCACTAATTTCGCCAGAGATGGGCATTGGTCACTCGAAATGCTATGTTCGAAATTTGGTAGGAATCGGGTGTAATATGTGGCTTTTAGAGCTGTAGGTTCTGAAATTGGGAAAACCTTGATCAATCAAATTATAGACTAATGTGAAGCAATTTCAATACGGTTCGTCCATGGGTCAGTTTCATAGAAATCGGTTCGTTATTGCGACTTCTATTACGACAAATAGACGAACGAACGGAGAGATGGACGGACGAACGGACGTTGCTGCATGTAATCAGATAGTGATCCTGAGTCGATCGGTATGCTTAACATAGGGTATATCGCCATTCCTTTTGCGGATAGGCATTCCATGTCAGGAGCGGTCTTCAAGATCTTGGAAAACTTTAGACTACTTACTTTAGTCCCAAAACATCCTATTAAGCAACAAGTGCTCATACACAATTTCTTAATGTCTAAGCAGTATCTGCTTCGGTGTCTTTGCAATACTCATCCTAACCGCCACCTCATGGACAGAAAAACTTCACCCAGGCACGATATTCATGATCTGGAGAAAGAGGTCTAGCGATATAAGAGAGAACCTATAGAGCATCACAACTATCAGGTAGGTCTGAACGACAGCAGCAGTATCCAGTTATAGCGTGGATGTAGCGCCAGGGGAACATCACCCTGAGATTTTACCAGAGGAGAAGACGCTACTTCGACAGACGCGCGTGTTTTTGGCTCAGCTGAGATCGGGATGGCGAAGCCGCCATATTCGTATTGGGCGCGAATTGATGCTAACGTTCCAAAAGTTTGTACCGCCTGCCATCAGGGAGCACTTGACGTGCTACACCTCTTCAATTGCCCGGCCAAGTCCACTTAGCTTACCCCCAGGTCTCATTGAAAGCATCCAGTTCAAATGGCGCGTTTCCTTCACCTGGATATCGAAGCAGATCCCCTATAGACAGGACTTCAAAACAAATTATATATTGTTACAAAAATAACAAGAAAAAAGTGGGAACTTCTCTCTAATCAGTGAGCTCTGCACGATTCAATTCTTCTACTCAATGACCGGGACCTACTTTTTACTGCCAATTCTGAGATAAAGCTCATACTCGTAAATACGCCGGCATTTTCCAGGTCAAAACCCTTCGCTGAAAAATTGTTTAATTTTCCTTTCCGGGGTTGAACCTGGGTACACTGGCATACTAGTATTGCACACTTTTATCATACCACGCTATATTTTCTTCACTGCGTGCTGGAGGTGGTATATTCGGTCGAATATTATCCAATAAGGAATGCTGGGTCTCAAGATGGGTGATGGTGTTGCGAATAGTACGCTCAGTAGGCCGATTATGTGGACCATAAGTTGAACGAAGTGCACGAAACACATTTCTCACTGAACGTGAATTTTCGTAATAAAGTTGAACGATTTGTAAACGTTGTTCAGGCGTAAGTCTTTCCATGATGAAATGCCAAACAATACTAAACAAGAATAACATGGCAGCATTACAAGACTCACACGTGATCTGTCAAAAAAAGGCTATTGAAAAAAGCATCTCTACTGGATTACCCATTATATTGCTTTCAGTTGGCCTCGAAAGTATTGATGGATGATCAGAGAAACACACGAACCTTCTGCAGACAAGTGTGGATTACGAAATCGTTTATGTTAATTTCTCTTAAAAACTTTCAACAGGACCTCTCGCAGAGAAGTTGGATCTCTTACAAATGTATAAAACATTTACAAAGACATACAAATAAAAGGATAACTTTAAGTACTAAATATTCGTAAATATCTTACATAAGTTTATCATCATAAACACACACACACACACTCACACTCAGGACACAAACGGGGGCAAACACCCACACAAGCAGAAGCGAGAACGCACACACACATACATTATATGTGTGCAGATGTGAGGCAGATCCTTTAAAGTGTTATTGTGTTTCATAAATAGTACAAAAATACTCGTATGTTTGTTCAACCATAAATGTATGTATGTGTGTGTGTGTGGATAAGGAAAAAGCTATGTGAATGTGTATGTGGTGAAAGTCGAGAGTGTGTGTGTGTGTTCATGTGTGCCACACACAGGATTGTTTGGGTGGGGAATAAAACGAAACGAAATTGTATATTTTAACTTTATTGTAATCGTAGTTTGAATACTTTGACACAAACACACGCACTCACTCACACATACTATGCAGACTTTTGGCATTTCTTTTAGCATATCTATCAGTATTTATTTTGCTTCCTTTATGAACCTTTTTTCCCTTGTCGGCCTCCACCTCCCTCCGTCCCTGGGAGCAGAAAGATTTAGGCCAGCAAGAAAGAAGACAGCGGCGACGGCGACACTTCACTAAACAAAGTTAAGAGCAAAGCCAAGTGGGATGTATAAGTAGTTCGAGAGCGGGAGGAAGCCAGCAGGGAGGAAGGAGTTGCCAGCAACACATTTAAGGCTTTATTCCCCAGGACTGTCGTGTCATTATGCTCATATTTATATACACTCCAATTGACATTTAAGGGGTTAAAATATCGAGAATCGTTATTATTATTATGCCACTATTTGTATTTGTATCTGTGTATTTGTATCTGTTGCGGTCGACGCTATTGCTGCTGCTGTTTTTTCCTGCTTGTTTGTCGGCAAATATTTATCTTTCTATTGAACCAATTGAGGTTGAAGGAAATATGTTCGAGATGTATTTATTGTATGCCAGCATATTACCATTTACTTAATAGTTATGCCATTTTCATGACCCCTAATGGGTGGCAACATTTTTGTAATGCATTACGGGCACACGGGCCCGAATTGTATTGTCAGCAATGGGGCGTTTAAATGTTGGAAAATTTGATTTACACATTTTGAGATAGTGGGGAAAAATAAACGCTTGTGTGCGTGAATGAAAAAATGCTGACCTTAGCGGACTATTATCTATCTCCTACAATATTCTAACAGCTGTTTTTTTTTTTTTGGAAGATATATTCTTTGGTAATATTTAATACTAGCAGTAACCCGGTGCGCTTCGCTACTCCCAAACATGATTAAAGGAGTAATAAATAGAAAAAACATTGCTTAGTTTGTTTAGAAAAAAGAAAAAATATTGCTTAGTTTGTTTGTTTCGGTCTTTTGCTCAAACACATTGAAAAGGGATTAACCGGCTCGAGGCATCTTACATCAACAATTTAATAGAAGACAAGGATTTTACAAAATGGCAGAGTGACATAGCTTTTAACGCGATTTCGTGTCCGTGGCGACTTTCCTCAGAATGAGAAAAACTGAACTACAAGTTGTTGTGCGATTTTCATGACATTGCAAATTGAAGAAGCTATTAAAATTGAAGAAAATCGGTTGGGATTAAGGTATAGCTCTCACATGATTGCATGGGCTTCAACAAAGATATATGGGTACCAACAACAATAAAATTATCTGACAAATCCAAGTCTGAACTTATTTTTTAAATCTGTGTAAATTCAAGGGGTTCAGACCCCTGTTTTTAATTGACTTCTGATTTAAAGTCGGCCGTTTCAGTCTTTAGCTATCTAATAGTTAATTTTTAAATAAAAAAAACCTCTTATCGCATTCTAGAGTCTAGAATTTGGGACAAATACTTCACTACTGATCGGTGAAATATTTTCCCTTCCTTGGCAAAAGGCTAACACCGGAATGCCGGTTAATGCCGACTTGTACTTTTAAAAACACTATTTTGAAGAGAAAAAAACTGATACCCCGGTTTTTTGGACACTACAATTTCGTACCTTTTAACGCACCCTGGAACATGTTTAATGACTTTCAGCGTCAAAACAACATTTTCAACATTTTCTTCATGGTAAAGTTCACTTACGAGCAACGTTTGGAGATCATTAAAAATAACTACCAAAATTATGAGTCGGTGGTAGCAACTTTAAAAGCGCATACTCTAAATTTCGGCCGTTATACGAGGGCGGTTCGGAAAGTTCTTAGCCTATCAGTGAAAGAGAATAGTTAGTTTTTCAAAAATATTTTTATTTTTCAATATAATCTCCTGAAACTTCAATACACTTAGTCCAACGCTTATCTAGAAATTCTATCCCTTGATTAAAATAGTTTTCCTCAAGGTCTTCAAAATAGTGGTTTAACACTGTAATTGCATCTTCATTTGAGGTAAAACGCTTGCCAGCAAGGATTTTTTTTAGATTTGAGAACAGGTAAAAGTCACTGGGAGCTAAATCAGGAGAATAAGGTGGGTGGTCAAGCAACTCGTACTTTAATTCGTTGATTTTAGCGTTGTCTTGATGAAAAATTAATTTTTTGTGTTGTAAGCCAGGACGTTTTTCTCGAATTTGTACATTTAATTGATCTAAAAGATTGCAATAGTACCCTGAATTTATTGTTTTACCCTTCTGCAGATGGTCAATCAATAAAATACCTTTGAAGTCCCAAAAAACCGTTGCCATAACCTTACCAGCCGATTGAATTGTTTTTGCCTTCTTTGGGGCACTTCCTCCAGCTTCAGTCCATTGTTTGGGTTGTTCTTTTGTCTCTGGAGTATAGTGGTGGATCCATGTCTCATCAACAGTTATGAAACGACGCTTAAAATCCATTTTATTTCGCTGAAAACGATCCAAACAAGCTTGAGAAATGTTCATTCTTATGCGTTTTTAGTCTAGTGTTAACAAGTGCGGCACACATCTTGCAGAAAGCTTTTTCATCTGTAGTTCTTCATGCAAAATTAAATGGACTCGATCATTTGAGATGCCCATGATATTAGCTATTTCACGCACTTTTATTCGTCGATCATTTAATACCATATCATGCACTTTGGCTACAATTTCTGTTGTTGTTGCTGTTTTTGGACGTCCACTACGTGGTTCATCTTCAATGCTTGTACGACCACGTTTAAATTCAGCAACCCAATTTTTTACTGTTGCATATGAAGGAGCACTTTCACCTAACACATTCACCATATCATGAATTTCTTGTCCCGATAAACCTTTTTTATGTAAATATTTAATGACACCACGCATTTCTAATTTTTCCATTGTAAACAAATCGCGGTTGCGTCTTTTGTGAACACCTGTTTCTATATGAAAGAGTTGCCAGATCGAAACAAAATTTTACATGTGTTCATAGCAGAGATGGAAGTTTCCAAAACACTTAACTTTTTTCTGTTTATACCGCGCTTTTTGTGCTAGGCTAAGAAGCTTCCGAACCGCCATTGTATAGCTCTCACATGATTGCATGGGTTTTAACAAAGATACATATATGGGTACCAACAACAATAAAATTATCTGACAAATCCAAGTCTGAACTTATTTTTTAAATCTGCGTACATTCAAGGGGTTCAGACCCCTGTTCTTAATTGACTTTTTATTTAAAGTCGGCCGTTTCAGTCTTTAGCTATTTTAATAGTTAATTTTTAAATAAAAAACCTCTTATCGCATTCTAGAGTCTAGAATTTGGGACAAATACTTCACTACTGATCGGGGAAATATTTTCCCTTCCTTGGCAAAAGGCTAAAACCGGAATGCCGGTTAATGCCGACTTGTACTTTTAAAAAACACGATTTTGAAAAAAAAAACTGAAAATCCGGTTTTTTGGACACTGCAATTTTGTACCTTTTAACGCACCCTGAAACATGTTTTATGACTTTCAGCGTCAAAACAACATCTTCAACATTTTCTTCATGGTAAAGTTCACTTACGAGCAACGTTTGGAGATCATTAAAAATAACTACCAAAATTTTGACTCGTTGGTAGCAACTTTAAGAGCGCATACTCCAAATTTCGGCCGTTATAATCACCTTCAGCAATGAAGCTTACTTCTGGCTAAGTGGTTTTGTCAGCTGCATCGCTGAAGATGATTTTTCAATGAAATTCTGGATTTTCGTGAAACTTTGCTAAAGCCACCAACTTAGAATTTCGGTAGTAAGTTTCAATGATTTTCTAACGTTGCTCGTAAGTGAACTTAACCTTGAGGAAAATTATGACTTTGACTAAAGTTATGACACTGAAAGATCATTAAAAATGTTTGAGGGTGCGTTGACATAAACATACGAAATTGTTAGGTCCCTATTGGAAAATTCTGTACATACATAGCTATACATAAAATGGGTCGTTCAAGTACGGAAGATGAACAACGCTCTGGAAGACCGAAAACTGCTACTACTATTGAAAACATTAGAAAAATATTTCATGAAGTGACTAAAGATAGACGAATAAAGCTCAGAGAACTTGCTGATATTGTTAAAATACACGAAAAACAAGTTTGGAGTATTTCACATGATGAACTCCACATGAAAAAGCTATCCGCAAGATATGTGCCGCGTTTGTTGACTTTGCCCCAAAAAATCGTCCGTTGGACCAATTCCGAGGAGCTTTTAGCGATTTAACACCGTAATCCAATAGAGTTCTTGCGCCAATTCATAACTGTTGATGAAACATGAATCCATCACTACATCCCAGAATGCAAAGCACAGTCAAAACAATGGATAGCATCTGGTAAAAGTGGCGAAAACTGTTACAGGAAAAGTAATGGCCACAGTATTTAGGGATGCAAGGGGTACAATATTTATTTGAGAAAGGAAAAACTATAAATAGTGAATATTATTGTGCATTATTGGATCGGTTGAGTGAAGAAATTAAGATAAAATGACCGCATTTAGAAGAAAAAAGTTCTTTTTCATCAAGATAACGCTCCTTCACACACTGCATTTTTAACTCAACAAAAACTGGCCGAATTACGATTTGAAATTGCTCCGCATCCACCATATAGTACAGATTTAGCTCCTTCTAATTATTTCTTGTTTTCAAATTTAAAAAAAAATTCTTGGAAGGAGATTATGTTGAAAAATAAATAATAATAATTCCAAAAAAAAAACGGTTCTTTTTATGTTAGGCCAGTTACTTTTGCGGTCGCCCTCGTAGATTTAAGTTAGTGTGCTTAAGAAGATTCTCGTTGCATTCGTACTGGAGCGTTGAGGTAATCAATTATACAAGTACAAATGCGGGATCGTACTTCTGTGATTTATAATACGAGGGTTGCTATATATATTTCTGACCTAGGCAACACTAAGTGTTGCCTGGCGCCATCTGACATTTCCGTTGGAAAGTTTAACATTTTTTAGCATAAACGTACTCAGAACGTTTTGACGTACGACCTTCTTTTGTGTTGTTGACAGTGACTTGAAAAAATCAATTTGGCAAAAAAAATGGAATTAACACGTGAACATTTTCTTGCGATCATTTTTCACAACTTTAAACCCGAAGAGTGCATCGATGAACTTAAATCTTTGTATGGCGAAGAAGCACCATCCTATAGTACTGCGAAAAACTGGTTTAATGAATTCAATCGTGGCCAACGCTCGCTCAAAGACGAAGGTCATCCCAAAACGGCAGTTGTGCCAGAGAACATTGATGCCGTGCGTGAACTGATAATGCAAAATCGTCATGTGACATACCGTGAGATAGAGGCATCCCTGGGCATTTCTTCCACCACAATTTGACAATCGCTCAAAAAAAAGGCTCGTTTCGATTGGTGCTAAGAAATTTTGAAAAAATTCGATCGCGGTTCTTCAAAAGACGTTTATAAGATCGTCACAGGTTACGAATCATGGATCTATCCGTATGAGCTTGAAACAAAACTGCAATCGACCGTGTGGGTCTTCGAAGACGAGCCAAATTCAACGAAAGTTTTTTTTACGGCAAAACTGGTCATGTGGCGATTGTGCCGCTTGAGCAACGTAGGAGGTCAATTCTGACTAGTACACCACAATTTGTTTGCCTGAAGTCTTCGGAGAAATTAGAAAAACGAACAAGAGAAGACGAATCACTGTGCACCATGACAATGCGAGCTCTCACACATCGGCTCAAACCAGCGCCTTTTTGACCGGCCAAATCGTCGAATTGATGGTACAGCCCTGACTCAAGACAAATATGCGTGGTCAACGATGTTCGTCGCCAGAAGATGCTGCTGAAGGGTTCAAAAACCATGTTTTGAAGGTGTCTCAATCGGAGTGGAACAAGTGCTTCGACAATTGGTTTAAGCGCATGCAAAAGTGTATAAATCATGCTGGAGAATACTTTGAAAAACAAAAAAACATTTTTGATAATAAATATTCGCCAGAAATATTTCATCATTATTAGGCCAGATATATATATAGCAGCCCTCATTTATCACAATTTTGTCCAACGTACAAACTGGTTAAACTTCAAGATGTTGTTCAGGGATTAACCGGCTCAAGACCTCTTGCATGTAAATTTAAATAGAAGACAAGTTTTTAACAAAATGGGTCTCAAAAGAAATCAACTAATTTTCCTTTGCTGATATAAATTTCGATTCCAGAAGTTGCGCTATTTAGGCTGCATAATTATCACACAACCCAGCTTCAATAAGCAAAGTCTTAAGTCGGGCAGAGTCGTCTAATTAATATTCTATCTTACTCTGGTATTCAGGAGACTTCGCGCATCTGTAAGGAATTTGTGCAAGAACGGATTTAGTATGTAACTTATTTAGTAGGGGCTATATAAAACAGGTTAGTTGTAGGTCGCACAAAAAAATTTCCATCAATTAAAAAAATAAATAAAAAAAAAACTGTAAACAAAATTTTAGAAATTAACTAAAATATCCGTACAAGTTTATCGAATTCGATAACAACTTCACATATTTACAAAAAAATTGTCAGCCGTTTATCGAAATTATTTTCGTCTTATGGCGATGAAACATTTTCATATTATGCTTAGTTCACAGTCAGATTTGAGACCATGATTGTACTAGTAAATATTTCATACTACACAAACTAAACATTTTTCAAAAGCAAATCAAAGGCAGTTTCGGTAAGCATTACTTTACTATCATCAGACTCCAAGCAACGATTGTGCTGTAACCAGGGATAGCGGTGTATAGCCGGCGAATTCGCATTTAACGAGAATTGTCGACTGTAGTTTTTGCCGAACAATGTAAACACAGTAAAGACCAAGTCCGTTACAGGGCATAGCCTAAGTTCATTAAAATACAGCATAAGACAAGCCTTATCTTATGTTTTTTTTTTTTGGTTATTCCCATTTATAAGATTTCATTGCAATATTTAATAAATAGATTGGCTTATTTGCGAAATATTTAATTAAATGGTGATAAATTTTACCAACAATTTTTTTCGTTGAATTATTTTAAATTTGATTGAAAATTTAAATTTGGCTTTTTTCTGTATATTTTTTATTGTAGGGTTTCTGAAGTGAGTGACAAACACAGCTTTAGCCTGTGTCAGCCAGTCGCCTTTCACATGTATGCCGTTGGTTTGCCTGGTGTTAAAACATCACGAGTTCATGGGTTACCGCGTGGAGGTCTGCGAGATGATCTAAGATGTAGTCAATAAGGACGCTCTGGGTTAACCAAGTTTAGTATATTTGCCATACGACAAACTTACCCAACAAAGCTGTTCTAGTTCGCATATAATGCACCATCGGCTACATGAGCTAATGACCGTTAATGACCGTTAATGTCAAAATGTAGACCACTACGATCGAGCTTCAGTAAGGTAAGTCTCTAAAAACGCACGATGCTAAATTTAAGCAAAATTGAAAGTAGCCTTCGTATGGGGGCTATATAAATTATAAGAATATGGAACGATAAAGTCCAATTTTACCACGTCTCTAATAGATCACCAATAACGCAATGTTCTTTATTTGAGCGAGATCGGTTTAAAAATATGGCTTCTTATGAGGTGATGAAAAATTCGCTTTTTTACAAAAATAATTCGCTTTTTTACAATAATAATTTTGTATGGGGCGTATTTCCTAAACATACGAGTATTTAAAAAAACGTTGAAAGCTGTTTATTGAAAATATTTTCGATAGAAGCGCCGAAAAAATTCACATGTATTCAAAGAAAGTTGTAAAATGTTTTCAAAAAATCAGTCGCAAAGAGTTTTAGTTACAAGCAGGGGTAACTGCAGTTTCGGTGAGCGCCACTTCACCATAATAAGGCCGCAAGCAACAAATGCCGATAGATCTCGTTAAAGTCGGCAGTTCTTGCTGTACAGCCCTTGTCCGAAGAATTCCTTCTGAAGGTCGATCGACAGTAAATCCCTCAAACCCGTGACAGCCCCGGTTGTTTGGACCGGATTGACCCAGAGCAGCAACTCTTCGGTCAAGGGCTGTTTCCCCGACACAGACCTGCCGCTACAACAACAATAAAAAAATCCCTTCCACTGCTTGCATACTAAAACACATTCACCCACAGATACAGTGCATGCATTCTATGAAGTTTGTTGTTGCTTCCATTGCAACATCTGAAAAAAAGTAAAGCTTCTTGACAAAATATTTAATTAAGTGGTTATAAAATCCACACCAATTTCTTTGGTTGAAATTTATGTCTTGTTTTAAACCCTCACTCGTGAAGTCAATAAAAAAAACTTTGTTAGAGAATGTCAGCTACTTCTACTGGCCTTTGAACTTGGCTTCCGTGTGTGACACCCTGGTGGCCCATATCATAAAAATTTGTTTCACCGGTTATGAGATATATAGGGTAGGCGATTTAACATTTTAAATTTGAATCAGCTATAAATAAAAAATACTCATATTTTTTAAATTTCTGGTTTTGATTGGAAAGATTGAACTTTGTCATTTAAATATTCGATGCGCTTTCGTTTACCGAAAAATCGTGTTTTCAGACGAAGCTCATTTTCATTTCAATAAGCAAAACTGCGGCATATGGGGTTCAGAGAATCCACAAATGCGGCAATTGAGAAACCAATGCATCCACAACGAGCCACTGTTTGGTGTGGATTCTGGGCTGGCGGCATCATTGGACAATTTTTCTTCGAAAATGAGCAAGGAATCGCCGTTGCCTCGCCATGCTGAATGAATTCAAGAGAATGACATGGACGACATTTGGCTTCCACAAGACGTGGCCTCATCTCACACAGCCAACGTTACTATCGCTATTTTATGCAAAGATTTTAAAAATCGAATACTCAGCCGAAATTATGATGTCAATTGGCCGCCTTGGAGCTGTGATTTGAGTCCTTTGAATTATCTTCTGTGAGGAGCCATTAAGGATAAATGTTACGCAAAGCTCCCGGAGACAATTGAAGCAACATAAACTCGATGTTGCCATTGCAGAGATACGAGCCGAAACAATCGAACTTTACTGAAAAATGGGTTAATCGTATGAGTTACTGCCGAGCCAGTTGTGGTAGCCATGTGAATTATATCGAGCCATAAGCGCTAACCTATCGTAAGTGAAAAAATGCAAATTTTACAGGAGACGGTTTTTATTATTTATTTCAAACAACTTTATTAAAAATGCAAATGTTTTAATGCAAAAATTTAAGATTTCTACCTACTCATATAACTGTATCAAAAAACAAAAAAAAAAATCTGAACACATTTGCGATTGCTGCAGCAATTTGATGTGTGACTTACGATAAAATTGCTACACAATAAAATTTAAACAATCATTTACGATAAAATGCAAAAGCTTTTTTTTTGATGTTTTACTAACAATTTTGTCATTTTAAAAATACAAAACGATGAGGCTTGTCCTAACGATTATTTTTCAGCAATAAAATTTTTTTTCCAAAAATTTGACTTACGATAGGTTAGCGCTTATGGCTCGATATTGTCTTTCATTATTAAATGACAAAGTTCAACCTTTCGAATAAAACCTAAAATTTTAAAAAAAAATTCAGTACTTTCTTTAAACAGCCGATTCCAATTTAAAATTGTAAATGGCCCACTAGTGTTCCCCGATGCAAACTGGAACTTCCATTGGAAACTTTGACATTTTTTAGCATAACTTCACTCAGAACGTTTTGTCATTTGAGGGCGAGTTCTTTTGTTTACGGCGTGATGAAAAATTCATCTCAGACAAAAAATGGAATTATCCCGTGAACATTTTCGTGCGATGATTTTTTACGATTTTCGAGACAAGAGTTTTTAAATCAACATTTTTCGACTTTTGGAGATGAAGCACCATCAAAAACTACTGATAATCGCTGTTACCAAGAGTTCAAGCTCGGACGCCGTTAGCTCGAATTTCGTAAGGGACGTCCAACTTCGGCCACTTTGCCAGAAACCATCGATACTGTGCGTGAACTGATTAAGCAAGACCGACATGTGACATACCGTGAGATTGAGGCATCCTTGGGCATTGGACATTGAAGCATACCGTGAGATTGAGGTATCCTTGGGCATTAGTATGACAAGCATCCATAAGATATTGCATGTTCATTTGGCCGTGAAACAAATTTGTTCTCGTTTGATCCCACATAATTTGACGAATGCTGAAATAAAGGCTCGTATGTATTTGTGCAAAGAGATGTTGAAAAAGTGTAACTGCGGTAGCTCAAAGGCAGTGTACAACATTGTCAAAGGTGACGAATCATGAATCTATGCATATGAACCCGAAACAAAACAGCAATCGACCGTATGGGTCTTTCAATCGACCGTATGGGTCTTCCAACAAAAGTTGTTCGTGGAAGAAGTGCATCGAAGCAAATGAATGCGTTTGCTGCCACAGTGCCTTTAGTGGAACGTAGGAGGTCAATTCTGAGTGGTATACAATCATCTGTTTGCCAACAGTGTTTAAAGAAATGAGGAAACATAATAAGAGAAGACGGATCATTTTGCATCACGACAATGCGAGCTCTCACACATCAGCTGAAACGATGAGCTATTTGACCACTTAAGATATCGAATTGATGGGCCATCCACCGTACAGCCCTGATTTGGCACCTAATGATTCTTCTTATTCCCTAGCATTAAGAACAAAATGCGTGGTCAACGTTTTTCATCGCCCGAAGCAGCTGTTGAAGCGTTCAAAAATCATGCTTTGGAGGTGTCTCAATCGGAGTGAAAAAAGTGCTTCGAAAATTGGTTCGTGTGCATGCAAAAGTGTATTGATCTTAAAGGAGAATATTTTAAAAAAAACAATAAAACCATTTCCTCTGATAAATTATTTTGTTTTTATATCCGGACCCGAAATACAAATAGCAACTCTCGTTTATTAGTGGCAAAACAAAAAAAACTTCGTCTTACTATTGACTTATTTCAAACTTTTCTTAATTCAAACTGATTTAATTCAAATATTCCACGTAATCTGTTTGTTAAAAAGAATTATTACATACGAGTATCTATTATGGACCATGAACATTTGCCATGAATCCCGAGTTCGGCGAAATTATCATCGCAGACAGTGATGACAGCACCTCCGCTGATTTTCGCCGAAATTCCCAAATAACAGCGAATTAACAAAAATCAGAGTGACTTTTGCAGCCACAAAACATAATCCTCTGTCAATGCCAGACTCTTGTCTTCTACTAAATCAGTCAATCAGTCGTTCTTGGTTTGTGTGCTTATGCGAATTCCCGCCCTTGATCTCGGCCGTAAAAGTCATCATGATCCCCGGGAATTCCAGAACGTATGTATGAACATGTGTTCTTTACTTTACGACACTGGTAGAGTGAAAATGAAATTTCATTTCGAGGCATTCATACATATACGAGTGTTAATCCAATTACATTTCAATCATAAATCACTACTGAAGTTTTTCTTTTTTCGTCGTTGTTGCTGGCATGTCGTAAAAATATAGGCCACAACATCGCATCAACATCAGAGGCGGAGACGAAGGCAGAGACAGAGCAATTGGAAAATGGAATCAATCTCTAGTGATTCAATGTTGACATACAGACGGGCAGACACATACTCAGGCATAGGTTGCATGGTTGCCATGGCTGCTGGAAAGGAGCTCGTTGTTTTATAAGCGTTCTTCTCTTTAGGTAACTTCGCAAAACCATGTCACAACTGAAACTTATACAGGCGCGGGCAAAGGAATGCTTCTTCTAGGTATGCAAGTCTTCATATTTGAAGGATTTTTATTAAGAAAACATCTGCACAGAAACGCTTCGCACATACACACACACGTAGCGCTTACATTTGGACACCTTGAGCGTGCACCGTACATCGAGTGTATGACACTAAGTCACTTATATGAGTCATAAAAAATGGAATGTAATGGAATCCTTAACTTGTGCATACTTTCAACACTCACACACACACATACAGAGAAATGTGTTATCCTTTTACCTTGTATTCCATGTAGTATGTGTTGCACTGACTCTCTCTTCCTTTGATGTCCTTTGGTAGCTTATGTATTCGGCGTGCGAGTGTGTGTGTGTGCTTTCAAAGAAGCAACACAAAGAGCGCAAAAGAAAGGCGAGAGGAACTCAGCTTCCATTGTTGTCCTCATTGCTGGCAAAGTATGAAACCCAATTACCAAATCGTAGGGGGTCATAAAACTCGGTAATCTACGAAAGATCCCTTTTTATGAACACAACGACAAGGACTGAATGTGGTACATGCGAAGAACACATAAAAAGGAGTCCTTCCTTTTCATTTCATGCCTTTTGTCTTTCGACAGACGTGCCACAGCAATTCGGGCAAAAAATAAAGGTAATGATTATGAATACGACTACGATGATGATGAAGTTGACGATGATGCTGATGGTGCTGTGTAGTCAAGATTCGTTCCCAACCAAAAAAGGAAATCAAAAGGATTTTTCCCACAAAAGAAAATGTAAATGTGATATCCATTATGAATACACACACACACACTCACATGTCTTCCCATTTACCAATTAGTCTGCTTTATTGTCACAGAAGAGTAGAACCGGGAAATCTATTACACGCTGGTGCGTTGACTTTGTAACGCTATTGAACCAAAATGTATGTTTCCTTTTTAATTTTAATGTATTCCCAGGAATTTTCCTTTCAAACAACCCATTGTGCAGCAGAATACTTAAACACTGTCAAATGTTGTGGAATTTGTGAAGCATGTAGGTGAATATCCCATTAAAGAACACTCCAGAGACTTCTCTTGAATCATTTCTTCGTTCACATATAATTTCTACATTCACTGATCGTCCTGCCGGCCTAAACGTATTTTTTTAGAAAAGTTTTTACATGGCTTTAGAGATAAAAAGACAATTCGCTGTAATATTCCAGGTGAAAAACCACACTGCAAAAAATCACATAATATGTTACCCGTCTTTGAACCTAAGTTTCTTGGGTGCTAGTCGAGCTCTCTACTTAGTAGGGACATAAATACTGTTGCACTCGTTTTATGCTATAAAATAAAAAGTACTGAATGTTTTTGAACCAAATATTTTTTAATTTATTTATTGATGTATATTGTATCCAAAAAGAATCTACTTATTCGAAATGTCCGCCTTTTGCCTTTACACACGCCTTAAGTCGTACTGGCCGTCAATAGCTGCACGACCCTCGTCCATTGGAAAATTGCCCACAGCTCGAACCAAAGCAGTCTTAAGAAATCAAATGTCTTGTGACAAACCTTGGCCTCTAAAACCGCCCACAATTTATAACCCAATGGGTTCAAATCTGGACCGCCTGAGGGTCATTTTTCAGAAGAAATGAACGCTGGCAAATTGTTTCGCAGTCAGGCCTGGGACGTTTTAGCCTTATGGGCCAGCGCAGAATCCTGCTTGAAAGTCCATGGCTGGTTTTGGAACAGGGAATTGTCAAGAGGCTTTACAACAACTTCCAAAACGGTTTCTTGGTAAACTTTGGCCGATGTTTTGACTCTTTGTTCGCAGAAATGCAGGTCAGTGATCCCATCGTAAGAGACGCCCCACCAAACCAGGACTGAAGCTGGGTGATGACCCTTTTCCACCCTTGGGATCAGTTCAGATGCTTCCTTAGATGACCTAGCATACACTCGATCATTTTTCTTGTTAAATTTTTCCTGAACGGTAAAAATTTTTTCATCGGTGAACGAAATTTTTCTGTGCAAGTTATCAGCGTGCTTCACCAAAAGACGTTTGCATTTTTCAATCCTATTTTTTTAAGCTGCAGTCAATAAATGCCCGGTACGTCGTTTGAAAGCCCCAAGTCCCAAGTCTTTTTTAATGATTCGACTCATGGACTTTTGCGTGATATTCATCTCACGGGCCATGATTTTCTGTTTTCGGAGCGGATTTCTGTGAATTCTTCATTTAACGGCTTTGATGACATGCGGTGTTCGAACAGAGCGTGGGAGGCTCGTCCGGTGGCGGTCTTTTACATCTCAAGTCTCCTCAAACAGTTTTATGCATCGGTAGAAGAACATGCGGCTAATCCCTATTGGCCGGAGCGTTTTGAAAATATCGTTTTTTTTCATTTCACACTTGAAAAGCGCTATTACAGCGATACGGTTCTCATTATCTGACCTCTCCATGATAAAAGTTGAAACAATTTTAAAATCCCGTTACAGACTAACGCTATTGAGGTTAGCTTTCAAAGCCCATATGACATTAACGGGGTATGTTCAGTTCTACTATTGAAATGGGTGTGTTCAATGTTGTAACAGTATTTATGTCCCTACTAAGTACAAACAACTTAATGAAGGATGCCTTCGAAAGTCTCATAATTATGTCCTGTAGTTGTTATTATAGCCTCCACCATAGAATGGAGTCTATAGAAAATTTTCCTATATCGACAGCAGCCAAAGCAAGAGTTGGGCACCGCTTCCACGGCACACGTGGTACATCAACTAGAAAAAACAAGCAATAACACAAAGAATGCCGCCCATAACGCAACGCTGCGGGGTGTAACTACAAGAGCTGCTTGGAAAAGATATCAGGCGGCAAGGAAGAAGTAGAGGTGCCTATTTCGATAAAAGAAACGAGAAATAGAATTGCGTGAGTGTTCGGAGATTGTGGCCCGAAAGTTCGATCCAAAAGTCAAAAATTAAACTGATGGCCCCAATCCGGTAGAAATATGAGGGCATATCAATAACTCCGTGACTTTTCGAATAAAACACAGTTTTTTTTTTGCAAAAAAAATGTTTTCCAACATAATCTGCTTTAAACTTAATACACTTAGTCCAATGTTTTTCCAATTTTTGTATCCTTTCCAAAAAATAGGTTTTTCTGGGTCCATAAATTAGGCATTTGTTTGATGAATAATTGCATCACAGCAGCTGAATCTCTTTTCACCGAGCCATTTCTTTAGGTTTGGAAATAGGAAACAAGCACTGGGGGATAAATACAGAGATTATTGGGGATAAGGTACGAATTCGTAAACCAATTTATGCAATTTTGCCATTGTGACTGCACACGTGTGCACCCGTGCATTGGTTTGATAAAAAAAAGAACTCTTGTCTTGGCCATATGGGGTAGTTTTTTTTATAAATCCTCGTTTAATCGGTCCAAAAAGTTGACATACTATTCGTTGTTTATTGTTTTTTACTTTTGAAGGTAATCGATGTGGATTATCCCGCGTGCATCTTAAAACTACTGTTGTCATTACCTTATTGGCCAACAAAGTCACCTTGGCCTTCTTCGGAGCGGGTTCAACCATTGTTAGACTGCTGCTTGGCCTCCGGAGTGTTGTAATGGATCCATGTTTCATGCACGGTTACAAAACGCAGCAAAAACTCATTCTAATTGCGGTTAAACGACTCCAAACAATATTTAAAGTTGTCACACGATTACGTTTATGGTCAATTGAGAGCAAACGCGGCACGCATCTTGCAGACAGCTTTCTTAAACCCAACTGGTCATGTAAAATCGAAACCACACTGCCATATGAATGCGTATGGCTTAAAAAAACTCACGCACTTTTATTCTTCGATTGGCCAATACCATATCGTGGATTTTCTCGACATTTTCGGGTGTATTGACCTCAATTGGTCGTCCAAAACGTTCAGCGACATTTCTACTTGTGTAACCACAAAAAAGTCCCTAAACCACTTTTTACCATTGAAATCGATGGTGCAGAGTCCTCATAGTATTTATCAAGCTTTTCCTAGGTTTGATTGACGGTTTTTTCCGAAAAAAAATAATGTTTCATGAGCATTCAAAATTCACTTTTTTCCATTTTTAACAAAATTCACGAGGTTCAAACTAAATGAAGCAACTCTCTCAAAATTTGACTGTAGCCTAATAACAGATGGTACTTGATGGGAGCAGTGTTTCATTTCATATAACTACGAGGGAAGTTGGAAAAGTCACGGAATTATTGATATGCCCTCGTAACTTGTTTATTAAATAATATTTTTTTTGCAAAATGACGAAAAGATGGATTTTATCTTGAAGATATTCTGGTTTTATTTTAGACGATCTTTACTCAAATGATGATAGTAGTAAATAAGTAGTAAATTTTAACCCAAAAAACGACCAAATTTGAAAATATTTATACAATTTCTTAAAAAAAAGGTTACGCCTCAACTTAAATTAATTGAATAACATTTTTGTATAATACAGGGTCAACCATTTAGAGGTATTTATCAAAACAAAAAAAAAATATAAAAATTTAAATCAAGTGTGGAATCTTTATTGGTAATTTGAAAGGACATTTTAAGCCATTTAGTTTTTGAAAGTAATTACCTTTAAATGTTGGCAACTGTATTATGGAAATGAGCGTTCGGTGAGAAACGGGAAGATTCGCTGTTTTCGACCAAAATGGTTTTTAGTGATGAGGCCCATTTCTGGCTCCATGGCAAATTCAATAAACAAAATTGACGCATTTGGGCTGAAAAGCAACAAGAAGAGGTTCAAGAGGTGCCATTATACCCAGAGAAAACCAAGGTTTGGTGCGGTTTATAAGCTGGTGGAATAATCGGTGCATATTTTTTTTTAAAAATTATGATGGCCGGAACGTAACCATGAATAGTGTTCGATATCGCGCCTTGATATCGATCTTTATACTACCTAAAATTGAAGCCCGTTATCTTGACGACACTTGGTTTCAACAGGACGGTGGCACTGCTAAACAATGGATCCATTGAGAGGACATTTTGAAAAGCAGCTAATTTCACGTTTTGGACAAGTTAGTCGGCCGCCTAGATCGAGTGACATCACACCTTTAGACATTTTTCTTTGGGGTTACGTAAATTCCAAAGTCTATGCTGACAAACCAGCTACGATTCAGGTTTTGGAAGCCAACATTACGCGTGTCATTTAAGACATACCGGTCGAAATGCTCAAACGAGTCGACCAAAATTGGACCCTCAGAATGGAAACCCTGAGGCGTAGTGGCGGCTGACATTTGAAGGAAATTATATACAAAAAATAAACGCCATAAAATGTCCTTTCAAATTACCAATAAAAATTCCACACTTGATTTGAATTTTTATATTTTTTTGTTCTAAAAAAATACCTCTAGATGGATCACCCTATATAAAAATACAGAAAATCCCATTATTATTTCACTTTTTTTCATTTTTACGAAAAAAAATAAACTCTGTACGGTTTTAATTAAGACATCTCATCACGAAAAACCCGAAATTATATTGACTACATTTAACTTATTTTATTCATTCGGTCCATAAAAACTGGGACCTACCAGCCGTTTTGGAAATTAACTATAATCACCTAAGTCGAAATTTACTGTAATCACTCTCGTGAAAGTCCAAAATTTTGCTTTATAGCGTAATATGTTACAATAGCGAACTGAACGTAGTTTGGTTACTACAAACAATATATCGGTTGTCAATTCAAAATATTGACACCAAAATAACATGTACTTTATAATAATTGGTTGGTTGTCATAACCATCAGTTTTAGCAACCCATTGTTCTACTGAATTCGATTAGTATAACCGACCTTTTGGTTGTAGCTTTTGCAATATTATTGTAGATAACATCTAATGGTAAATTGGACTTTGTTACCATCAATACCATGGAATATTGTTTTTTGTAACAGAAAGTATGTTCATCCAACCGAGTGTTTGTAGTTCGGATCGATTTCCAAATGATTTTTTTCTCTGTGAGTAGGACAAACATTTTGAAAATGAATGTCCTAGGATCATGTTTTGATATGGCCATGCCTGTAAACGCCATTTGGGCTCTAGTCATATGGTATGAGAGTAGAATATATTTGGTAGATTTTATCTTTTCTTTCTAACTTTTTGTTAAAGCCAATGTATGTTTTACAAAGGTCGTGGAAATAGTATTTTCAAAAGTTAACTCAACGGAGTTAAGACGTAGATGTGCGTTTTTATATAGCCCACATAGCTAATAAAAGCCACATCTAAGCTCATCTATTAAGAAACTAGTCCCAACCAGAAAACAAATATCCGTTGAAAGCCACTCAATTTGCCCCATACATTTCGACTTGATATTTTGCGGGAGACACTTCTCATGGTACCTGTTCCGGAAGATATTCTAAGGATACAGAAACACAATGAGAGCTTGTTATCATACGCACCTTTTCTAGTGAATTAGTCAATGTGTCTCGGAGCTAATTCACACAAAGATATCTTTTGTTTGAATACCTTTAAAAGTTTCCTGGAAAATCACATGAAAATCAATTTAATCTTTAAAACAGTTTGTAGCTATAAAAATATTTCAATGTCTCCTTTTTGTCCCCCTCTTTCTGTTTTTTTTTATCAGGAAATACAAAAATTTCTGAAAAACGCCTAAATCGATTTATATCTGCACGTGTTTTACACAATGAACTTTCCTTGTTTTCATACGTTTGTGACAACATTTTCATCAGAAACTCATAAAGTCAACCAACAACAACAACAGCGGTGGCAGTTGTCGGTCTGGACAAGGACAGGACAGACGGACAGATGGACGAACGAACGAAAAACACAATGGCAAACAAGATAGAAAATATCAGAACATCATCATCAGCTTCGTCAGCAGCCTCATCAGCTGTAAGTCCTCCCAAAAGGCAATGAACGAATGTCCGAACAAAAGTACGGACGGACGGACAGACAGACGTACGGAAGGACGGACGGACACATGACAAGATTCGCATCCGTTGGGCAATATCAGCTCATTCATCTACATTCAAATGTGGCAACAGCAAAAAAAAACAGGAATATATGCTACGCCTGTCGGTCGGTGAAGATAAAACGACAAAGGGGATACAACTTACATTAACTATGAGCATTCTGTCGATTATGACAGCAACACATCAACCGATTTCGCCTCCGCCGCCGTCGTCCTCATCGTGGTCATCACTGCAAATGTATCATCGCATGTGTCTCGCTTTTGTTTGTTTGCACTGCAAAAAGAAGGAAAAGGAATCATTTCAATTAAATTGTTTTCACATATAAATTGTAATAAATTATTATGAGACATGTAGATCTGAATGCTGGCATATGTACGAGTAGTATACGTATACGTTTGGCTGATAAAGACTGTGTCACAATTGAAAGTGAACACATCATTTATAATGAAGATTCCATTTTATCTTTTGCGACGCGCGACAAACGCGAATACTTCCTGATTGATTGCGGCCTGGTTTGTGTCGTTTCCACATGTCATTGGCTGAAATCATAAATAGCTTAACAGCAAAAAATCACTATATCGGGATTTACGTAGAAGGATAGGTTTTTGGTCAAAAGTTAGCGCCTGGACTTTTCACAAGTTCCACTAAAATTATTTTGCAGAGGAAATTTAACAATATTTTATCGGCCTAAAGTGTAATTATTTGGTAGGTCGAGCATGTATTTTGCGAAACATATACGAATTTTGCAAAACACATGCAAGACCTTCGAAATTATTAAACTTTAGGCCGATAAAATATTTCAAAGTTTCCTCTGGAAAATAAGGTTTTACTGAGGGCATTTTACCGTACTACGACGCCACGTTACAATTCAATAACAAATGCTTCATTGAGATGACCGAGAATATTGTGTGGCAAGTGGCACCATCCTGTTGGAGCCACATATCGTTCAGGTCCATATCCTCAATTTCAGGCCCCAAGAAGTCCGTTATCATATCGCAATAGCGAACACCATTCACGGCTTGATCGGCTTCATTTTCGAAGAAGTACGGCCCACAACCCATAAACCACACCAAACAGTCACTCTTTTTGGATGCATCGACTTTTTATTAATCACTCATGGATTCTCGTTTGTCAAATGCAGCAACTGTTAAAAAGTCCACTGTGCTTGTTAACGACTCCACTGTGGACACATTTGGTCGAATATGCTGACCCAAAATAATCACAAAGTGCAGGAAATGCATTTTGTTTTGAACGCCCATTTTCGTTGAAGGCTTCAACAACCTTAACGCGCTGCTCAATTGTGTACCTCTCCTTGGTTGAATTTGTCAAACACTGAAACAACGAAATGTAAAATTAAGTTGGACAAAAAACTTGACGTTAAGGTGTGACTCACAATTTACATCGGGCATTATGGTTGGACCATCCTATATACTATGGTCAAATAAACTTGCCAGAATAAAATTTAAGCTGAACAGCACAACGCTATCAAAACTGTCCTTCTACTCTCCTATAGTTCAAAGCAATTACGAGGGCTGCTATATATATGTCTGGCCTAATAACGAAAATACGAATATTTATAATCAAAAATGGTTTTATTGTTTTTCAAATTATTCTCCAGCATGATTTATACACTTTTGCATGCGCTAAAACCAATTGTCGAAGCACTTTTTCCACTCCGATTGAGACACCTCCAAAACATGGTTTTCAACGCTTCAACAGCATCTTCTGGCGGCAAAATCGTTGATCACGCATTTTTTTCTTGATGTATGAAAATAAAAAGAAGTCATTGGGTGCCAAGTCAGGGCTGTAGGGCGGACGACCCATCAATTCGACGTTTTGGCCGGTCAAAAAGGCGCTGGAATGAGCCGATGTGTAAGAGCTCGCATTGTCATGGTGCACAATGATTCGTCTTTTCTTGTTCGTTTTTCGAATTTCTCCGAAGACTTCAGGCAAACAAATTGTGGTGTACCACTCAGAGTTGACCGTCCTACGTTGCTCAAGCGGAACAGTCGCCACATGACCAGTTTTACCGAAGAAACAGGCTACCATTTGCTTCGAAGTGCTTCTTCCTAGAACAACTTGCCTTGGATTTGGCTCGTCTTCAAAGACCCATACGGTCGATTGCTGTTTTGTTTCGGGCTCATACTCATAGATCCATGATTCGTCACCTGTGACGATCTTATAAACGTCTTTTGAAGCACAGCGATCGTATTTTTTCAAAATTTCTTTGCACCAATCGACACGAGCCTTTTTTTTGGGGCTATTGGCAAATTGTGCGGTATCCAACGAGAACAAACCTTTTTTACGGCCAGGTGTTCATGCAATATCGAATGTATAGTGGTGGAAAAAAAATGCCCAAGGATGCCTCTATCTCACGGTATGTCACATGACGATCTTGCATTATCAGTTCACGCACGGCATCAATGTTCTCTGGCACAACGGCCGACCTTCGTCTTTAAGCGAGCGTCGGTCACGTTTGATTTTATTAAACCAGTTTTTCACAGTGCTATAGGTTAGTGCTTCAGCGCCATACAAAGATTTAAGTTCATCGATGCACTCTTGTCGTGATAATCCACGTCGGAAGTTGTGAAATATTATCACGAGTTAATTCCATTTTTTTTTTGCCAAATTGATTTTTTTCAAGTCACTGTAAACAACACAAATGATGGTCGTACGCCTAAACGTTCTATATATATAGCAACCCTCGTATTTATTTCGAAGGAGACAACATTTCAGTTTTTAAATATTTCTATGGATGTTTAGCTCGTTTGTTTTTTTTCGGGTTTTGCTTTTGCAATCACATTGAACATTTACAAAACACGTTGGAAAAGAAATCTATTGATGGCTCTGAACGTTGAATCTCTGTAAAGGTGGTAAGAGTGACCTGTTTTTTCGTAGGAAATTGTGTGAAGAAAACTTGAAAAGTGAGATTTACAACAGTAGTTCTCATTCCTTTGGTGAGGGCCTGGTCTTAAAGAGTTCGGTTTTTCTTTCAACAATTGCTGCGTAGCTTTCTGATGAAGGTCGTCACGGAATCAAAATCGCTATAAAAGCCATGGAAATCAATTCCACTTTGCCATTTTGTTAAACACTTGTCTTCTATTTATATATAGATACAAGAGGTCTCGAGCCGGTTAATCCCTGTTCAATTTCTATGGATTATACGTGGAAAAAATGCATATTGTATTTATATTGTTTTGCATTTTAGCGGACGATATAAACATCAATGGTGGATGAGGTCATTTAAGAGTGCATTAATAAATGTTTCCCAAGATATAAGGTGAACATACCTCATTTATTACTATCAACAATTTTGTAAATGTAAATATCAGGTAGGAAATGTACAAACATGAAATGATATTAATGGCAACATGATAATCATCTGATCGGCCTTCTTCCTTTAATTCAAAAATATATAATCATTTAAGTAGTTGCGACAGGTAACTTGACAATAAACTCAAGAATGTACTTTAAAATGGATGTGTGACGCGCAAAATAGAAAGGGAAAACCAGTTTTGTTCAGGAGAGCCATTTTAAATATTTAAATAGGTGTATCTTTGGTGTACCATCACTTTTATAAAAGGCGCATATCTCTGGGAGGGAACACTTTTTGGGACATGGGATCAATCTCATTCGATGCTCAGATGTTGTCCACATCAAAAAAAAGTGAAAATTGATTTTTTTACCCTTAGGTCCCTTTCTCTATGCTCTGTCACATATATGTATCGTTCAATGGAGAAGGTAGTGTAGTCAGCTGATTAACAAGTTTTTTTCATAGAAATCGGGAAAGACTATTCTTGAAGTTTGTAAAGCTAAACTTCTTTATCAAACATTCACAATGTTAATCAATCATTCAAAAAAAATGTATTTTTGGCATTTCATACCTTGAACTAGTGACTAAACCTTTTTTATTGTACCATGGATAAATACGAGGGTTGCTATTTATATACGGTGATCCATCAAGAGGTATTTATTCTGCACAAAAAAAATATAAAAATTCAAATCAAGTGTGGAATCCTAATTGGTAATTTTAAAGGACATTTTATGGCATTTATTTTTTGAATATAATTTCCTTCAAATGTTGGCCGCAACTACTCCTTAGGGTTTCCATTCTGAGGGTCCAATGTTGGATGACTCGTTCGAGCATTTCGACCGGTATGGCTTAAATGACACGCGTAATGTTGGCTTTCAAAACCTGAATCGTAGCTGGTTTGTCAGCATAGCCTTTGGACTTTACGTAACCCCAAAGAAAAATGTCTAAAGGTGTGATATCACTCGATCTAGGCGGCCCACTCACCTGTCCAAAACGTGAAATAAGCTGCTTTTTGAAATGACCTCTCAATAGATCCAATTTTTGAGCAGGTGTATGGTAAGTGGCACCGTTCTGTTGAAATCAAATGCTTTCAAGATTACAGTCTTCAATTTCAGGTAGCATAAAGATCGATATCATGGCGCGATAGCGATCACCATTCACGGTTACGTTCCGGCCATCATCATTTTTGAAAAAATACGAGTGTGCACTAGAGCGCGTACCAGGTTACAAGTAAAAAAAAAAGATCGCCGTACACCTTCGAATATGAATTATTATTGAAAGATAGTTTCAAAAAAAAAAATGTTTTTATTTTTTTATGCCGAACGTAGGGGTCGCGCTTTTACATTTTTCTATATAACTTCTGCATTTATAAACGGATTTTAAAGTGTGATACATCGATGTTTTTGTCTCGACGAGGCCGATTTTTTTGTCTTTGAAGTCATTGAGCTCAAGCACCCCGCGCGAGCTTTAATTTTCTGATATTAGAGTGGTACATTAGGGTAGTAGCAACTGAGATATGATGGGTAAGTACCAGAAGGGGGTGCTTGAGCTCAATGACTTCAAAGACAAAAAAATCGGCCTCATCGAGACAAAAACATCGATGTATCACACTTTAAAATCCGTTTATAAATGCAGAAGTTATATAAAAAAATGTAAAAGCGCAACCCCTACGTTCGGCATAAAAAAATAAAAAAAAAAATTTTTTTGAAACTACCTTTCAATAATACTTCATATTCGAAGGTGTACGCCGAACTTTTTTTTGAGGTACGCCCTAGTGTGCACCGATGATTCCACCAGCTTATAAACCGCACCAAACCGTGGTTTTCTCTGGGTATAATGGCACCTCTTGAACCCCTTCATGTTGCTCTTCAGCCCAAATGCGGCAATTTTATTTATTGACCTTACCGTTGAGCCAGAAATGGGCCTCATCAATGAACAAAATTTTGGTCGAAAACAGCGGATCTTCCCGTTTCTCACCGAACGCTCATTTCCATAATACAGTTGCCAACATTTGAAGGTAAATATTTTCAAAAATTAATGCCATAAAGTGTCCTTTTAAATTACCAATAAAGATTCCACACTTGATTTGAATTTTTTATATTTTGTTTGTTCTGAATACTTCTAGATGGATCACCCTATATTTCGGGTTCTGGCAATACTATATGCAAACTGGAACTTTTATTGGAAACTTTGACATTTTTTAGCATAACTTCACTCAGAACGTTTTGTCTTTTAAGGGGGAATTGTTTCGTTTACAGTGGT
This sequence comes from Hydrotaea diabolus, assembly GCA_963513945.1. NCBI lineage: Eukaryota > Metazoa > Arthropoda > Insecta > Diptera > Muscidae > Hydrotaea > Hydrotaea diabolus. Next base: position 85,555,234 of record OY740718.1, on the reverse strand, counting down.
GTTGAAAATTTTATCTCAGTCGAAAAATGGAATTATCCCGTGAACATTTTCGTGCGATGATTTTTTACGGTTTTCGGCGTGAGTTATCGAGACAAGAGTGTTTAAATCAACTTGTTTCGAATTTTGGCGATAAAGCACCATCAAAAACCACTGTTAATACCGAGAGTTCAGTCTCGGATGAATTTCGCTCCAGGATGAATTTCGTGAAGGACGTCCAACTTCGGTCACTTTGCCAGAAATCATCGATGCTGTGCGTAAACTGATTAAGCAAGACCGTTAGGTAAACACGATTATTTTGAATTGTTCAATAGGAATTTTTTATGAACGGAGAACACATTATTCTAAAATTCGCCACGTAAGTGCAAGCGTGACTACTCCTTTGCTCTTTCGAGTCTAACTTTGTTTTTGCTTTGGCGTAGGAGCATGTGCTTTTTGAAGCTTGTAAGGCTGTAATATCTCTGTTGCTTCGCTGGGATATTTTCAGTTTTTTGGCCATTCAATTACACGACTTGGTGGATTTCGTTGTAGTCGAGCCTTCACTTTCCGAAGCATTTCATGTAACACTTTAGCGTTTGGCAATGCTGGCTGTATCATTATAACTTTAAATGTTAAGATACACAAACATTTTATTGACTTTGAGATGGCTCAGCTTACGAACAATAGCTGGTGGTGATTTTACGGCAAAATATAACGGTATCGCACTTTTAGGTTAGAATTCCATGTCGATAACTTTTGTTCTATAAAATGATGCAATTGCTTGTGGTAGCTTTTAAATAATATAATTAGCTGTCATTGGTATATATTTGACTTAACTGCTATTATCAGATTGTCAATATTGCAAACGTGAAGTTGGTAACACTTCAATTGTCTAGCCCTGTATATGTGAAAGCGCATTGAGAAAGGGACCTAAGGGTAAAAAAATCAATTTTCATTTTCTTTTGATGTAAACAACATCTGAACATCGAATGAGACCGATCCCATGCCCCAAAAGTGTTCCCTCCCAGAGATATGTGCGTTTTATGAAAGTGAAGTCGACTATTCCAAGCGAAAATAGAAAGGGCCCTAATCTTTAAAATGGCTCTCCTGTGGATGTGGACAACATCTGAGCATCGAATGAGACCGATCCCATGCCCCAAAAGTGTTCCCTCCCAGAGATATGCGCGTTTTATGAAAGTGAAGTCGACGATTCTAAGCGCAAATAGAAAGGGACCTAATCTTTAAAACGGCACTCCTGAACAAAACTGGGTTTTAACCTTAGGTCCCTTTCTATTTTGCGCGTCATATACGAGTATTAAAAAATAATATTCACTTTTGAAAAAAAAATATTCTTACGTCCTATTGAACTTAACTTGCACGGTGGGAAGCAGTTTCAAATTATCGATTCAAAATACTACGGAATTGTCGTATAGTGCCACCAGATCAGACTGAAGATTTTAAAGCTTCACATCAACCCTTCGACGACGAATGGGACACATAAGTTACATTTGTATTTTTTCGTAATTACGGGTACATTTTTGGATGGATTGTGACCAAATCACTGTTGTTCGATAAAAAAAACAAATTCGTTCTTGGGGCTCCTTGTTAAAATTAAGTTTTTGTTGTTTCAATTGTGTTTAGGGGCGTCTCAAAGTCAGAAGAGGGAGATAAAGTGTATGAAAAGCTGCATATAAACTAAAGGAATTTCAAGTTCGAACAACATCGAGCATGAACTGCGTCGTCTCCTTTTGAAAATCTACTCATCATATTGATTTTGAGACGCATTTACATCTTAAAGTCTTTCGGATAGTAAACTTACATTCGATTAATTTCCAACGACAGTGTACACATACTTAGGTGGGTGCACACATGGACTTGAGTAAATGCACTTTACCGAAAATGGAAATGTTTCAAAAATGGTTATGACAAACGTTGACAATGTCGTCCAATCAAATGAACAAAAGTCTACTACGGACAACGAACGAGTGATACGACCACATTTTGACCAATGACAAAATTCAGAGCACATCTACATTTCGCTAGGCATTTAAATGCAGTAGGGTGGGTCGATTTAGCAATCGATATTGTGCCATGGATATTTTTCATAGAAAAATTCCACTACGACATATTTAAAAAAAAACATTATCGAGACGCTCAAATTTCAATTTTTTGATTTTTTCTCAACTTTTATTTTTAAGGTTTTTTAGCAGGTAATAAAACAAATGTTTTTTTTTTTTAATTACCTTGTCAAGGTGACGTACAATACATACAAAAATACAATACAGGGTGAATTATTCACGACTGGATCAATTTCACCGGAGTATTCCCTGGCACATTTCATGAAAATATGTCCATCTACGACCATGACCGAAAATGCAAGGGGGCGAAATGGCAACGGTTTGAACATTTTCGGATTGGTGGTCGGAGGTTACCAGGGTAAAATTGCTAAGTTCTGAACCAGTGGTCGGCCCTACCTCTTCCCTTTCCAAAAGTACCTAAACGAAGGCCAGTGGTTTTACCGTTCCAAAGTTATGGTTAATCTACAAAAAACAAATAAATGAGGGCTGTTATTTCGCTTCCAAAAAAAAAATATTTTCATGAAATGAGCCAAGGAATACTCTGGTAAAATTTGTACAGTCGTGAATGAATCCCCCTATATAACATATGAGCGCGTAAGAATAGAAATACGACAGAGAAAATCGTAAAAAATCGAATCAAATTTGTATTCTTACAAATCGGCCCACCCTAATGTGCATAGATGCTCATGCAATATGTCGGTACACACATACGTACGGTGGTATGCATAAATGTTGAATTGAAATGCCAGTCAGCCAGACATTGTGTCAACTCGTTAGACAGTTAAATTACTACCGCCTAAATTACCTTACGATAATGCATTCCATAAAGAACAGTTGCGGTCAATTAAACAGCACAACAAGTCTAGCTCAAGGCGGTCTTCTAAGAACTCTTCGTAGTCTTCGTGACTGATAGCTGTCTTCCAAGAGGAAGATAGCCAAGGGAGAAACATGGTCACTTGGCCTTCATAGATAGAATTCATTAAATCTTAGGATTTTTTCTCTGAATTTCGGTGTATCCACACGCAGAAAAAAAAGTATGGTTGGGGTGACAATATTCGAAGAGGATCATACTATTGTTGGGTATATGGTTGTGGCACAACAATATTATGATCCTCACAACAATAGTATGATTCACACATAACCATACCATGATCCCCACAACCGTAGTATGATTCACACTCAACCATACTATGATCTACACAACCATACTATGATCCTCACAACAATAGTATGATTCACACTCTACCATAATATTATCTCCACAACCATATTATGATCTTCACAACCATAGTATGTTTCTTATACAACCATAGTATGATCCTTACAAACAAAGTATTTTACACACGCCGCCATACTATGATCCCCACAACCATAGTATGATTCACACTCAACCATACTATTATACTTACAACCATAATATGATTCACTGAACCATACTATGATCCCTAAAATTATTTATTAGGATTGGGTAATGTTATTCAAAAATATAAGTAGAAATTTTTATCAAGCAAGCTATTTTAAATCCCATTGCACTTAGTTTCATAGCCAGATTTGAGGCCATGTTTTTATTGAACAACACTTCATTCAAGAAACAAAGATATACTCGTATACTTTGAATGCTACTTCACCAACCGTAGACGCCAAATACCGAATGTGATTAAACCATGATTAATGATCAGTGCAGGCAGATTTTAAATAAACGAGAACCAGTCGGGAGTAGATTAATTCATCGAACAAAGTAAACACAATAAAAATCCCTCGAACTGCCTTCCGATTGTTGTTGATTTTTATAATGGACAACAACCACGCACTGTATCGTGTGTATGTGTTTTTTTGGTATATCAAAAAAACATACGCGAAAACATGCATGTATGCTCAATAAAACCTGTTTTGTTATGTTCATAGTCGCAACCAAACGGTATGATTGCGGCAATCAAATTATTGTTAACGTAAATTTTAAACAACAATACTTTTGTTGCACCAACCATCTTTACATGGTTGCTACAACCATATTTTCATTTCTAAATTTGGCAATAATACTCTTGTTACATTTCAACATTATTAATATTGCCGCAATCATACTTTTGTCAAAATAAGATTCAAAAAACAACACTATAATAATGACGATCATGCTTTTATTGTACAGAACATATTATTGTTGCGGTGACCATATAGTAACCATATCTTTTCTCTGCGTGCAAGTCTCTCATAATGGATTGGTTTCCTTCAAACCATGGAGCATTTGCCTGCTTACTTCGTTTGAAGAAATGGGTTTAATTGGAATGTCCATTTTACATGGAACATCCGAAGGCGAACTATTTCTTCGTATTCCATGTCACAATTGGAATATATTTGCTGAATTGTTGGCAAAAGCTTCGAAAGTACATTTATCGGATTGACACCAGTATCCATCAGCATTTTTAATGGGCGATTTGCGTTTTGCAGTCCTTTTAAAATATGTATATATTTCTCTACGAGGGTTGCTATATATATTTCTGGCCTAGGCAACACTAAGTGTTGCCTGGCGCCATCTGACATTTCCATTGGAAAGTTTGAATTTTTCTAGCATACACGTACTCAGAACGTTTTGACGTACGACCATCATTTGTGTTGATTACAGTGACTTGAAATAATTAATTTGGCAAAAAAAATGGAATTTACTAGTGAACATTTTCGTGCGATCATTTTTCACACCTTTCGACGTGGATTATCACGACAAGATTGCATCGATGAACTTAAATCTTTGTATGGCGATGAAGCACCATCCTATAGCACTGAGAAAAACTGGTTTAATGAATTCAATCGTGGCCGACGCTCGCTCAAACACGAAGGTCGTGAAGGTCGTCCAAAAACAGCAGTTGTGCCAGAGAACATTGATGCCGTGCGTGAACTGAAAATACAAGATCGTCATGTGACATACCGTGAGATAGAGGCATCCTTGGGCATTTCTTCCTCCAGCATACATTCGATATTGCATGAACACCTGGCCGTAAAAAAGGTTTGTTCTCGTTGGTTCCCGCACAATTTGACAATCGCTCAAAAAAAGGCTCGTGTCGGTCGATTGGTGCCAGGAAATTTTGGAAAAATACTATCGCGGTGCTTCAAAAGACATTTATAAGATCGTCACACGTGACGAATCATGGATCTATGCGTATGAGCCCGAAACAAAACAGCAATCGACCGTGTGGGTCTTCGAAGACGAGCCAGATCCAACGAAAGTTGTTCGTGGAAGAAGTACTTCGAAGCAATTGGTCGCCTGTTTCTTCGGCAAAACTGGTCATGTGGCGACTGTTCCGCTTGAGAAACGTAGGACGGTCAATTCTGAGTGGTACACCATAATTTTTATGCCTGAAGTCTTTGGAGAAATTCGAAAAACGAACAAGAGAAGACGAGTCATTGTGCACCATGACAAAGCGAGCTCTCACACATCAGCTCAAACAAGCCGACCAAAACGTCGAATTGATAAGTCATCCGCCGAACAGCCCTGGCTTGGCACCCAGTGACTTCGTTCAAAAATCATGTTTTGGAGGTGTCTCAATCGGAGTGGAAAAAGTGTTTCGACAATTGGTTTGCGCGCATGCAAAAGTGTATAAATCATGCTGGGGAATACTTTGAAAAACAATAAAACCATTTTAGATGATAAATATTTGCATTTTCATTATTTGGCCAGAAATATATAGCAGCCTGGTATATTTTGTTGCTTTCTATACTAAATGGTTGTCGTACTTTGAGTTGTTTATTTGTTCAATAAATTCGGCAGTTGTGGACCTTGGGAACTAAAGATACGATAATAGATTCCAAGTATGGATTCTGCCAAATGCATGTGATTTACAAAAATCTCATCGTCAAATGCTTAAAAATTTGATTTTTAAGAAACCTTTTTTGACAAGTCCCGGTCCCTTTTGAATAATCATCAATTTATGAACGAGCTAAACCTAAATGTGACGCGCAAAATAGAAAGGGACCTAAGGGAAAAAACCAGTTTTGTTCAGGAGAGCCATTTTAAAGATTTAAATACGAGTATCTTTGGTGTACCATCACTTTCATAAAACGCGCATATCTCTGGGAGGGAACACTTTTGGGGCATGGTATCGGTCTCATTCGAGGCTCAGATGGTGTCCACATAAAAAAAAAGTGAAAATTGATTTTTTTTTTACCCTTAGGTCCCTTTCTCTATGCGCTGTCACAATTGGAGAAATTAGTTTGCTCCCCTGGGACATTGCCACATCGACGTAATTATTTCTCACAAGTAAAGTAAAGTTCATTAGGCTTTACCAGCTTTAGGCTGGTTATTATTTTAGTTATTGCTTTTTTAGTTATTGTAGCAAGCCAAATCATAATTTAGCTCATTTATCTTTTACCTTTTAGGTATTAAGACCTTAGAGTTCGTTTGAACACTGCACACAGAGAAAAAGGAAGCTGGATATCTACAAAAATTCTGAACTACAAAAATTCACTTGGATAAACATAACTTCTGCTCCAATCACCAACTTTACTGTTTTAGCATATTATTGGTTATTCCAACATCAGAATATAATCCCTATTCTAATCGGTTCCAGTCACTACAAAATCGTTGTTTAGACGAAAAGACATCCCGAACAAAAACAAAAGGAATATGAGTAAGTATTAAATTATTATTGCAAATATTTAACAATTAAGAATATTATTGCCCCAATTGGATTTAAAAGTTTCTAAAATAAGAAATAATATTTCTAAATTTTGGCAGAAAATCTATTGCAAATTGTATTGTAATTTTTAGATTATCTACACAAAGAGAAAAAAAATTGTTAAAAATCGGTTGGAACAACAATGTTTCGGTTGCAAAAGAGTAATTTCGGTTGCAAAAGAGTAATTTCGGTTGCAATCACCAAGTGTTTATACTTGTAATGGATATTCGATTTGAAATAACACATTATGATAAATATGATCATCGTACTGTACTCACAACTTATTGATCGGTCATACCAATGAAACGTGAAAAGGGTATTCAGCTGCTGGTTGCGGCAACCAATAGTTTTGCAAACATTTTGTTGTTGTCATCAATTATTAGTGAACCAAACACAGGTTGTTTAATGGAATTTTCTTTACAAATAAAATTATTTGTAATAATCAATTAAAATTTAAGTCAATCAATTTTGGTAAAAATCATCCATCTCCTTTTCCATTTTTTCCTTGTCATGACCCTCCCCCTTCAAGTATTTCAATTGTGTAAGAAAACAGTTGTTTGTCTCTGACTAAAATTTTAATTTTTTTCGTTGAACAATTTTCTTCTGGCGGTTCGGAAACATGGTAGCGAGTAATAACCGAGTATTTCACTTTAAAATAGTAATATTTAAAAATAAATTTAAATCAGCCGATTTATTTTGTTACCTACTAAAAATATCTTAAGTATTAAAGTTGAGAAAAAGTCAAAAATTTAAATTTGGGTGCCTCGAAAATGATTTTTTTGATATATCGTAGTAGAACTTTTTTTCCCATGTCAAAAGCTATCGAAAAATCGATGGCACAATATCTGCACATTTTTGTCCTTACAAATCGGCCCACCCTAGTGTATGCTCTATGATAATTAAGTCTTCCACAGTATCATACTGTGTAAATTTTAAGACGATCTGCCTAGTAATATGGCCATTACTTAGTAGGGACGTAAATACTGTTACAACATTGAACACACCCATTTCAATAGTAGAACTGAACATACCCCGTTAATGTTATATGGGTTTTGAAAGCTAATCCAATAGCGTTAGTCTTTTACGGGATTTTAAAATTGTTTCAACTTTCATCATGGAGTGATTGGTCAGATAATGAGAACCGTATAGCTGTATTAGCGCTTTTCAAGTGTGAAATGAAAAAAGCGATATTTTCAAAACGCTCCGGCCATTAGGAATTAGCCGCATGATCGTCTACCGATGCATAAAACTGTTAAATGAGACTGGAGATGTAAAAGACCGCCACCGGTCGGGCCGCCCACGCTCTGTTCGAACACCGCATATCATCAAAGCCGTTAAATCAAGAATTCACAGAAATCCGCTCCGAAAACAGAAAATCATGGCCCATGAGATGAATATCACGCAAAAGTCCATGAGTCGAATCATTAAAAAAGACTTGGGACTTGGGGCTTTCAAACGGCGTACAGGACATTTATTGACTGCAGCTTTAAAAAAAATAGGATTGAAAAATGCAAACGTCTTTTGGTGAAGCACGCTGATAACTTGCACAGAAAAATGTTGTTCACCGATGAAAAAATTTTTACCGTTCAGAAAAAATTTAACAAGCAAAATGATAGAGTGTATGCGCGGTCATCTAAGGAAGCATCTGAACTGATCCCAAGGGTGGAAAAAGGTCATCACTGAGCTTCAGTCATGGTTTGGTGGGGTGTCTCTTAAGATGGGGTCACTGACCAATGGACGAGGTTCGTGCAGCTATTGACGATTGGCCAGTGCGACTTAAGGCGTGTGTAAAGGCAAAAGGCGGACATTTCGAAGAAGTAGATTCTTCAGACGAATTTATTTTATTTCACATTTAAACCGCATTTACTGAATCTGATGTCCCTAATTTTTAAAGCCTTTGAGCTTTGGGCGCGTAAAGTTTATGAACACGTGGGCGGTGACACGACCCTTTTCATATATAAACGTGTCATATGTGACGCGCAAAATGGAAAGGGGCCTAAGGTTAAAAACCAGTTCAGAGCCATTTTAAAGATTAGGTACCTTTCTTTTTTGCGCTTAGAATCGCCGACTTCACTTTCATAAAACGCGCATATCACTGGGAGGGAACACTTTTGGGGCATGGGATCGGTCTCATTCGATGCTCAGATGTGTTCCACATCAAAAAAAGTGAAAAGTTGATGACAAGTTTTGTTCAGGAGAGCCATTTTAACGATTAGGTCCCTTTCTATTTGCCCCTAGAATCGTCGACTTTACTTTCATAAAACGCGCATATCTCTGGGAGGGAACACTTTTGGGGCATGGGATCGGTCTCATTCGATGCTCAGATGTTGTCCACATCAAAAAAAGAAGAAAAAAATTGATTTTTTTTTACCCTTAGGTCCCTTTCTCTATGCGCTGTCACCTATAGGTTTTGATCTCCTAAACACGAAAATAAATTTTATAAAATGTTCCTCTTATTAGAACAAGATAGAATTTGTGCAATTTTTTTACAATTTATGAGATGTCTCAGTTTTTTGGCCCATAACTCTTAAACGCTGATGAATGAATATTAGCTTGTTTTGCTTGATAAAGTCCAAACTTTATGCTCAATTTATTTATTTATTTTTATATTATTGTTTATATATTCTTTTCAAAATCGTGATTTTTGCACAATTTTTTTTTTAAATTTTGAATGCCTCTAACGTCAAGACTGTTAAACTGATTTATATAGCTTGTATCAAAAAGTTTGAGAAAAGCTACATAATTTCCTTTCATTTGAGACCACTCTTGGTCAAATTGGTAGCGTTGGGAGTAATGGTCCAAAAAGCTGAAACATCTCCTAAAAAAATTGTAAAAAATTCTGTCTTGAAAACTAAACAGAGAAACAATTTTAAAAATTCATTTTCGTGTTTAGAAAGCCATAATCTATAGGGAAAAAAATATTTAGAACTCCAGACCAGTGTAATCTGCCTAGAGAAGTCCTGGTGTTCTTTAAATGCCCACAACTGTCCCAGAAATGAGCTGGCCGTGGCATCTGTCATATCAGCAGTTGCATGTATCACAATTCTCCTGCAGCCGAATTTGTACACAATTACACACATTTTTGTACGTTTACATACTTATCGCCGGATAAGTAGTTTGTGTCGATGCCAGTATCTACACGTGTACTCGTCTGCATGTTTCCTTGCATTTCAAAGGACAATGTTGACCGTATGTGTGCCTCATTGTTGTGCCATTGTCCGCTTTGCTGTTAATTGCATCCATACATTTCGGTTGGCAAAAGTCAGCAGCAATTACTGGTCAAAATGTCAGTATGATTTTTAAACTCAGCTCTCGCTCTTCCTATCTCTCTCTCTCTCTCTCTCTCTCTCTCTCTCTCTCTCTCTCTCTGTTGATATTGATGACATTCGGCCACAACAGCCCGGGTGCCCGGTCTACTTTTGCATTTTTAATTAAACTAAAACATCGGCAGTTTGAGCATAGCAAAAAAGAAAAAATCGCCCAAATGATTTCAAGCCACCTTAGCACTGGAGTTGCCAGTCATTCCATGTCGATGTGGCGGGCAGTTAATGCAGCCTGCTGCTGTGTTAGCTGCATGCAATATAATTTGTTTTTATTGTCCGGTCATAAAAATGCGAAAAACAGAAACCTTTTTGCAATAAAAGTCAATTACAATTTAATGACTTCGTTTTGTATTGTTGCTCTGATGTGGCTGTTTTGAGGGTCCCTCCTCTTCTTGTCATCCGCGATGGCATCTCTAGGTGGTGCAACCTGCCGACTACTTTGGCTTGCCAGCTCAGATTGAGCGTGCGTACGAGTGTCCGTTTGTGTGTGTCGTGCAACATATTGTGCAAGCTTGAGGAGCGAACAACATGAAATGTTGATGTGGCATCGTGTGCATGGAGTGAGTTGAGTGCATGTTGCATCGGCTGTGCTAGTGGCCGGGGGAAGTGGCCGACCGCAGCATGCAACAAAACAATATTTAAACATTTTGTAAACACTCATTAGTCAGTCAGTAAGTTCAGTCCATCTGACGTTCGGATGGATGGCCGAACGCCAAAATAACCCAGCAAAAACTTTCGCGAACTAAGCGAGTGAAAAAAGAAAAAGTTTTGAAAAAAGTTGTTTTCCTTTTGGCATGTTCAAAGCCATCGTATTGTGCCTTAAATCGAACCAAACGGCTGACCAGCCAGAGAGTATGTCCACCTCTAAATTGCTTTCCATTAAAAAAAACACTTTCAAACTGTGTAGCTGTGCTTTTTTGGAATTTGATCGAAATAGTTTCAAAGACATTAGCCGTGTTATTTTAAGGTTGGGAAAGTTGCACCAATTGTTAAAAGGACTATTGAATTCTTTAAGACCAGGTTCTTACCAAACGAATGAGAACTACTGTTGTACATCTCACTTTTCAAGTTTTCTTTAAACACTAGCCCACGAAAATTGTTGTGTACGAGGGCGGTTCGGAAACTTCTTAGCCTAGCACAAAAAGCGCGGTATAAACAGAAAAAAGTTAAGTGTTTTGGAAACTTCCATCTCTGCTATGAACACATGTTAAATTTTGTTTCGACCTGCAACTCCTTCATATAGAAACAGGTGTTCACAAAAGACGCATCCGCGATTTTTTTACAATGGAAAAATTAGAAATGCGTGGTGTCATTAAATATTTACATAAAAAAGGTTTATCTGGACAAGAAATTCATAATGATATGGTGAATGTGTTAGGTGAAAGTGCTCCTTCATATGCAACAGTAAAAAATTGGGTTGCTGAATTTAAACGTGGTCGTACAAGCATTGAAGATGAACCACGTAGTGGACGTCCAAAACAGCAACAACAACAGAAATTGTAGCCAAAGTGCATGATATGGTATTAAATGATCGACGAATAAAAGTGCGTGAAATAGCTAATATAATGGGCATGTCAAATGATCGAGTCTATTTAATTTTGCATGAAGAACTACAGATGAAAAAGCTTTCTGCAAGATGGGTGCCGGACTTGTTAACAGTCGACCAAAAACGCATAAGAATGAACATTTCTCAAGCTTGTTTGGATCGTTTTCAGCGAAATAAAATGGATTTTAAGCGTCGTTTCATAACTGTTGATGAGACATGGATCCACCACTATAATCCAGAGACAAAAGAACAATCCAAACAATGGACTGAAGCTGGAGGAAGTGCCCCAAAGAAGGCAAAAACAATTCAATCGGCTGGTAAGGTTATGGCAACGGATTTTTGGGACCTCAAAGGTATTTTATTGATTGACTATCTGCAAAAGGGTAAAACAATAAATTCAGAGTACTATTGCAACCTTTTTGATCAATTAAATGTACAACTTCGAGAAAAACGTCCTGGCTTACAACAAAAAAAAATTCATCAAGACAACGCACCAGCTCACAAGAGTGTTTTAACAATGGCTAAAATCAACGAATTAAAGTACGAGTTGCTTGACCACCCACCTTATTCTCCTGATTTAGCTCCCAGTGACTTTTACCTGTTCCCAAATCTAAAAAAAATCCTTGCTGTCAAGCGTTACCTCAAATGAAGATGCAATTACAGTGGTAAACCACTAGTTTGAAGACCTTGAGGAAAACTATTTTAATCAAGGGATAGAATTGCTAGATAAGCGTTGGACTAAGTGTATTGAAGTTTCAGGAGATTATATTGAAAAATAAAAATATTTTTGAAAAACTAACTATTCTCTTTCATGAATAGGCTAATAACTTTCCGAACCGCCCTCATATTTGAATCTTCGCTTCATTTTGGTCTTACTCTTTTTATTTTAAAACTTTCGGTAGTTTGAAATTTTTCTCTAGGGCCTTCAATTTAAAATTATCGAGGATATACTGAATTTACTAGTGGTCGATCCGAAAGACTATTTGGTACTTTTTTTTGGCCCCCACTATGTCTTTTGGAAAATGTTCATGCATATTTTGAATTACAAGTCTCAATCTTTTCAATCGCCCTACTTCCATGCTTATTAGTAAACTTTTTAAAGCACAAAAAAGATCGGTTTATGGACCACAAGAGCCGAAATAGACCATGCGGCTTTGTTAAATACGTCTCAAGTAGCAGTCCTTCATTTAATCAGGTTTTATCGACAAAAAATTATGATATGAAGGTACTGAAATGGAAAATGAGAAATCGGTCAAGGGGAATAACCCCTTGACCGATTTCTCACATTTACAATATCAAACCGCTTACAATCATTATTCATCAACATTCAAAATTGTAGGGTTCTAGATAAATTCGTTTGACCGCTAACGTGCTCTCGACAGACATGGCTATATCGTCCTGGTATTCTAAGACGTTCAATGCAAACTTTATGGTCTTTGATCAATATTTTGAGGTATTGCAAATGGAATGATAAATTTGGAACACACTTTATCCCACGGTGGAGGATATCAAAATATTAATTCGACCAACTTCTTATATAATTATAAGTAATTTATAAAAAAAAATCCGAGGTTTTATTAAAATTTGATTTGTTTCTTTTGGTTATTCAACCCACAACGTTGACTGGGTTCTATCTTCCTTAAAAGTCAAATTCCAAATCACACTTCGTTGCACCCCCCCTCGCATGCAACCACTTTTAAACCATTTAAATGATATTTACCGATTTTGCTACCAGCTCTTAAAAAAGAGCCATTGCATCTTTGAATTCGTACTAAGTTTCGCCTCCTCCCTCCTGTCAGACATACTTCGTCCCTTCCTTATACATAAGCAGTAGACACAGTTTCTTTTCTGTCCGTCTGGTATTGTAACCATGGCATTTCCGTTCTGTTATTGGTTACGCATGCGCATGAGCTTTGTTACAACTCGCCCAAACGTCCGTGCGTCCGTCCATGTTGGTTCCTTTGGCTAGTGCTCTGCAAGATCAGTTAATGAATGCATGCATAGTCGAGTCGTTTGTTCGTTATGACGATGTTGACTAAAATTTATTACCTTGTCTGGAAATTTAGATGGTTTCTGTCATTCGTTCATAATGGATTGAGTCTTTATTCATACCTTTCTTTGGCCACGCAATTGCCCGTAATGTGTTCATTTGGAATTGTGAAAAATTGAAAGGAATGAAGGATTGCGTAGACACGTAAGAGGTCCTTAAACCCTGTTTACTAGCTGTATTAAGCTTTCGTACATACCCATCAAATGGAGGGTATCAAATGTGGTGTTAATAACCCCAAAGTGGGAAAACTGCTACACACCAGTCCTTAAGACTTCTAAACTATTGGAATAACATGCTTTCTTCTAGGGGCCCACGAGGATACCGTTGCAGCAATACAGCGATCTTGTAGCAACCGTAGCTTCACGTTTAGCTGTGTTGCCAAGTGTCTCAAGCAGTCCCCCATTTAATCAGGATTTATCGACAAAATATTATGATATGCTGCGCAAATACTAAAAAAATTTACTGAAATGGAAAATGAGAAATCGGTCAAGGGGAATATCCTCCACCTACGAAAACATCTGCTGCAACACGTTGCTCTCTACGGTTGCCACGTATGTATCGCGTGATCAATATAGAGCTTTAAAAACGAAAAAAATACAAAAATTCAAATCAAGTGTGAAATGTTTATTGTTCATTCAAAGATAGGGCGATCGAACAGGCCAGATATGGGACAATCTTCTTCCCACTTGATCTGTAACATGTGGGTATTCCCCTCTCTACATGCAAGCTCAATATCAGATTAGTTCACAAATAAGCGAAGGAAAGCTGAAAAGGTTAAATTTCCTTTCGTGGGCCAATACTCGTTCTTGGAACTCTCTGACAACCGGCGTATACATATTAATAATCTCAGAGGCTTTTTGAGCAGTCCGGGTTGGATTAACAGGGGTTTCTTTCTAAAGTCCCGCAATATCCTATTAAGAAACTGGGACCTACTGTTCGAAGCCGGCGCCGAAACGATAATGCATTTTATAGAGAAGTTTCTATATAGCTAAGAGATAAATCTCCCACTCGTAAAGTCGCCGGCATTTACGAGGTGCATAACCTGCCGCTGAAAATTGTTAGATGTTCTTACCCGGATTTGAACCTAGGTTTACTGGCTTGAAAGTCGTGCACTCTACCATCGAATTATAGAAACTATAAAGCATAAATATTTCCGGTTCCTTTAAGGGACTTTAAAGCAACATGTGGACAAGTTAAGTTCGGTCGGGCCGAAGCTTATATGCCCATTGTGGATTCCGTTCCAATATGAACATTTTGTTAAAGGGGCGGCGCGTTGACTTTTTTTTCCATTACGGTGCTTTTTTCCACACCAACATCATATATGCCAACTACTATCATCATATTGGTATTATTTTACAGGTTATGGTCTTCAACTTTTATGGGTGGTGCCACGCCCTTTTGTTTCATTTCAACACGACGTAGCCTGTTATAATATGCTACTCATTGGTTTCATGCTGTGTTTTTTTTTAACTATCGGTTCAGTACTTTGACCACAAATACGATTTGTAAATTGGGCCGTGCCATGCATATATCATAGTTCATAAGATATGGTTCTTCTAAGTTTAGGGTTGTGTGGGCGGTGCCACGCCCCGTTGTCCAATTTTAACCTAACATAGTCTATAATAATTTTCTAGCCAATCATTTCATTCTATTGAAAATTTTTAAGGATCGAACCATTACTTTGGCCACAAATACAATATGTGGGGGCATGGCACCACGCACTTTGCCACCAGGTTATGTTTCGATACATAACTATATCATATGTTGTAAATATTATCGTCATATCTTTAATAGTTGAAGAGATATGGCAATTTTAAGTTTAGGGTTTGTTGGGCGGTGCCACGCCCCTTGTCACATGGCAATGTACCTTACAAATATAACTTGTGAAAATTCCGTAATGATCGCAGTTGATAAACGAGATATATAAATATTACCACTACAAATATGTGACGCGCAAAATAGAAAGGGACCTAAGGTTAAAACCCAGTTTTGTTCAGGAGAGCCATTTTAATGATTATGTCCCTTTCTATTTGCGCTTAGAATCATCGACTTCACTTTCATAAAACGCGCATATCTCTGGGAGGGAACACTTTTGGGGCATGGGATCGGTCTCATTCGATGCTCAGATGTTGTCCACATAAAAAAAAGAAAAAAATGATTTTTTTACCCTTAGATCCCTTTGTCTATGCGCTGTCACATATAGTGATTTTTCCAAAAAAAATTCAGGTTAACCGACTTATCGGATTTTTTTTTTACTATTTTTGAAAAAAACACTGTCAGGTTTGTGCATAAAAACCGGGTTCGGTTTTGGACACTACGTAATGGGTACTCAAGTTTTGTAAACAAATCAAATATGAATTTATTCTAAAGATTTGTCGGAAAGGGTTTAGCGTTGCCATTCCTCTTGGTCAAAACAAGTGTGGTTTTCTGCCATTTAACTAGCAAATCCTCGAAGGTGGTTATAGAGTTCTCTGCCTGACCGAGTTTCACAACGTTTTCTCCTGTTTACTTTGAAGTAAATACCTTTCCCAAAAAATCCTTTAAAAATACCACTAGACACTTTCGCACTAAATCACAATTTCCAAATACTCTGAAAGGCAAAATATTTCTGATCCCATCAAAATCGTTTGCTCAACTAAAACATGCCATGAGTAATCGATTGATTTTTAATTGTCAATGACTAATGGCAATGGTGGTGGTATATCGGCTGCCACAAGTACGTGTACGTCTGGGCTACGAACCAACATTTGTTCTCTTACATGTAACCATGAAATAAACCTTGTACAAATGCCGATAATAATTGCAAATTTTTGCTGTTCGTTCTGTTGTTCAACTCAAACAAAGAATTACAAAAGAATCAAAAACACAGAGCAACTGCTACGGCCGCCACCTCAAAGACCAGGTTTCGTGTTCAAGACACCGGAGTTTTTGTTTTGTTTTTATTCTTGCGGCAGCGTTTATTACTTTTGCAATGTTTAGACTACAAGAAAATCCATAAGGCCGGCACAGCAGCAGCAGCAGTTATCGTTACTTATGCTGTAGTTGGTTGTTATGAAGCTGCCACATAAAAATGTTGCATGAGTCGTGACTACCTGTATTTTTGACGCATTTACACAAAAAGCCAAAGACAAACCCCAAACATAACGTTCTAGCTGCGCCACCGAGCCCGAATGAGGAGAGCAGGGGGGTCGGAGGAATATTTGTCGTAGATCCATCCAAGCTGGCTGCTGCTGTTGCTGCTTCCACTTAACAATGTTATTTCTGTTGTTCTTGTTACGCTTCCCGATACGTTTTCTGTGTTGTGCCATTGGCTATGTCCGCACTTACCTCCATATGCTGCGACTGGTGCGGTTGCAACTGCAACAGCGTCTCCTGTTGCCAGCACCAAGTCTTGCTTGCTGGCTGGCTGCTCAAAATGCACGCGTGCCAATATTAAGCTTTGTGGCAAAGAGTATTTTTAAGTTTTATTCTTTTTTACCACAGAGAAACAAAAAACAAAAACAGCCACAAAACATAACCCACATCCACATCATCAAGCGCGCGAGTAGACGACACATGGGGCCTTTGCTTGACTCTCCGCATATCCGTCTGTCCGCCTAACTGCCCGTCCGTCCGATGGTCTGTCGCTTGACTGTTGCAACCTGAAGTTTGTTAACTTTAAGATGTTTTTAATCTATCTTATGAGTGAGGAGCGACTGAGTTTTGTATGCAACTCCTCACACGAGCCCCGGTATCTGATGGTTTAGTGTGTCTGTCTGTCTGTCGTTCGGTCTGTCCGTCCATTCCTCAGTCCGTCCATATGGTTGCAGTTCTACTTATTTGTATGCATTGTTACGCTTTTTGTAGCGTAGATCCGAGCATGAATGCTTTTATTTAGTCAGTTTGTATGTGGATGGCTTCAAATTTAAAGAGTGAACCAAATACAAGGGTCCTTTTAAAAATCAAAAGTTAATTTCTGTTGGTATATCATATCTACATATATAATAAGGACAAATTATACCCATACAGAAAAAATAATTTTAAATTTTGATTAAAAAATCTACCTATTCAATTAAAAATGTATTCAAACATTTTTGAAGTTTCCAAAACCTGAAAAGTGAACATCGGCAAATATGAAAAATAATTTTATTTTGAAAAATTACTTGCCAATATGTGACGCGCAAAATAGAAAGGGACCTAAGGGTAAAAACCAGTTTTGTTCAAGAGAGCCATTTTAAAGATTAAAATACGTGTATCTTTGGTGTACCATCACTTTCATAAAACGCGCATATCTCTGGGAGAGAACACTCTATGCGCTGTCGCATATGAAAAAAAAGTAAAAAAAAACGAAAAAATTACTTTTCTTTAAAATATGAAAAAAGTAAACTGTAGGATAATTTCTAAAATATACCCTACGGCCCGATTTATATATAAAAATGTTTGTAGCTCAAAATAACTCTTGACTCCTTTGCTACAATGGCCTTTTTGCAGAACTCAAAAATATTTACTAGATCAAAAGTTATAGAACTTTTGCTGATCGATCCTGGACCACTGTTTGCCGTGGTGTTATGACAGTCTGCACGACTATCATGTCAGTAAAGCCAGGTTTAATCCAGCTATGAACATCTAAGCGGTAGGGGCCCACCTCGTAAATGCCGGCGACTTTGCGAGTAAGAGATTTATCTCTAAGCCTTGTTAAAACTTTTCTATAAAAAGAAGAAGCATTTCTGAGCCAGCGCTAAACTGTAGGTCTCGATCAGCGAGTATAAGAATTGAATCGTGCGCAGCTCAACGATTCGAGAGAAGGTGAGCTGGGCCATTCCAGTAAATCCCGATATACAAACCTAAGGGAAATTTTGTCGTTCGACCTTTTTTTAAATCCTAGTAAAGATAAATTAAATTATCGAGCTCGAGGTCAGTTTAAATAATAAATTATATAAATTTATTGGTTTCCAATATTTTGCAGTTCTTTGAATTTCATCGTCAGGGAAAATATGTAAAAAACCATTAACTTAAAACTAGCGTAGTTGTTTGTATTGAACTCAAATCATTCATTTAAGCCCTTTCATTTGGACCACCCCGTGCAGTGTTTATGTGTGTATAACATATGTATGTACATATATTAATATTTAAGATCACTCATATGAGCGAACACTGCATAGGACAGTATTTAGAAACCGACAAACATTATAGGCAGAACTTGAGTAACACCAACCGACAGAAATTAACGACTTAAATTTAACAATGACTTTATGGGTGATGAGGTGGGAATTTTTAAAGCTTACATACATTGCAACGAAATTTATTTGTGTTGTTTACAGTGACTTGAAAAAATCAAATTGGCAAAAAATTGAATTAACTCGTGAACATTTTCGTGCGATCATTTTTCACAACTTTCGAAGTGGATTGGCACTATAAGAGTGCATCGATGAACTTAAATCTTTGTATGGCGATGAAGCGCCATCCTATAGCACTGTGAAAAACTGGTTTAATGAATGCAATCGTGGCCGAACCAAGATAAAGGTGAAGGTTGTCCAAAAACGGCCGTTGTGCCAGAGAACATTGATGCCGTTCGTGAACTGATAATGCAAGATCGTCATGTGACATACCACGAAATTGAGGCATCCTTGGGTATTTCTTCCACAAGCATACATTCGATATTGCATGAACACCTGACCTTAAAAAAGGTTTGTTCTCGTTGCATCCCGCACAATTTGACAATCGCTCATAAAAAGGCTTGTGTCGATTGGTGCAAAGACATTTTGAAAAAATACGATCGCGGTGCTTTAAAAGACGTTTATAAGATTGTCACAGGTGACGAATCATGGATCTATGCATATGAACCCGAAACAAAATAGCAATCGGCCGTATGGGTCTTTCAAGACGAGCCAAATCGAACAAAAGTTGTTCGTGGAAGAAGTACATCGAAGCAAATGATTGCGTTTTTTCGGTATAACCGGCCACAGAGCCTTTAGTAGAACGTAGGACGGTCAATTCTGAGTGGTATACAACCATCTGTTTGCCAACAGTGTTCGAAGAAATGAAGGAAGATAATAAGAAAAGACGGATCATTTTGCAGCACGACAATGCGAGCTCTCACACATCAGCTGAAACGATGAGCTATTTGACCACTCAAGATGTCGAATTGCTGGGTCATCCACCGTACAGCCCTAACGTGGCACCCCATGACTTCTTTTTATTCCCTAGCATTAAGAAAAAAATGCGTGGTCAATGTTTTTTTTTATCACCCGAAGAAGCAGCTGTTGAAGCGTTCAAAAGTCATGTTTTGGAGGTGTCTCAATCGGAGTGGAAAAAGTGCATTAAAAATTAGTTTGGGCGTATGAAAAAGTGTATTGATCTAAAAGGAGAATATTTTGAAAAACAATAAAAACCATTTCCAATGATAAATTATTGTGTTTTTATTGCCGGGCCCGAAATATAAATAGCAACCCTCGTAAATACATAAATTCATTTAAAATTTTTAATTTGAATACTCATATTTTTTTTAAATTTCTGGCTTTACTGAAGGGTTGAACTTTGGCATTAAATAAAAAAACACCATCCGATGGGTTTTCGCTTCGCCCAATGGGCTCAAGACTAGCTGGTAGGAGAAGAAGAATGTTACCAAAGAATCGTGTTTTTTAGATGAAGCTCATTTTCGTCTAGGTGACTATGTCAATAAGCAAAACTGCCAAATATGGGGTTTAGGGAACCCTCACGTGACTTTTGATGCATCCACAAGGAGTCACTGTTTGGTGTGGTTTTTGTGCTGGCGGCATCATTGGGACATTTTTCTTCGAAAAAGAGCAGAAGTCGCCATTATCATCAACGGTGAGCGTTACCGCGCCAAGCTCAACGAATTTTTGTTTCCGAAAACTCAAGAGAATGACATGGACTAAATTTGGTTTCACCAAGACAGGGCCACATGATACTTAGATATTTAACGCACTTTTTTTGAAAATCGAACAATCAGCCGAAGTGGTGATGCCAATTGGCTGCGTCAGAGCTGTGATTTCAGTCCATTGGATTATTTTCTTTGGGGAGCCATTAAAGATAAATGTGACTCAAAACATCTAGAGACAATTGAAGCGTTGAAACATGAAATCGAAGTTGCCTTTGAGAAGATTTGACCCGAAAAAATCGAAAATGTACTGAAAAATTGGGTTGATCGGATGGGCTACTGTCGAGCCAGTTGTGGTTTTTATATGAATGATTAAATGACATTATTAAATGTCAAACTTCAACCTAGAAAAAACTAGAAATTTGAAAAATAACCAGTACTTTTTTTACAGCCGATTCAAATTAAAAATGTTTAATGGCTCACCCTGTATTTCCTATAAAAATTGTACACAATATTCTTCGGATGTTGTACTTTAATGTACCACTAAGCTTAATAAATTTAACAGTGTCCTAAAAAAACAAAATAAATGCTAAATGACCTTAAAAAAATTCTCTTCTAATTCAGGCCTACAATTTAGGCTTTTATTAGTATTTGACTGTTGGCAAAGGAGCAGAACAATGACAATACATACGAGGGCGGTTCGGAAACTTCTTATCCTAGCACAAAAAGCGCGGTATAAACAGAAAAAAAGTTAAGTGTTTTGGAAACTTCCATCTCTGCTATGAACACATGTTAAATTTTGTTTCGATCTGGCAACTCCTTCATATAGAAACAGGTGTTCACAAAAGACGCATCCGCGATTTGTTTACAATGGAAAAATTAGAAATGCGTGGTGTCATTAAATATTTACATAAAAAAAGGTATATCGGGACAAGAAATTCATAATGATATGGTGAATGTGTTAGGTGAAAGTGCTCCTTCATATGCAACAGTAAAAAATTGGGTTGCTGAATTTAAACGTGGTCGTACAAGCATTGAAGATGAACCACGTAGTGGACGTCCAAAAACAGCAACAACAACAGAAATTGTAGCCAAAGTGCATGATATGGTATTAAATGATCGACGAATAAAAGTGCGTGAAATAGCTAATATCATGGGCATCTCAAATGATCGAGTCCATTTAATTTTGCATGAAGAACTACAGATGAAAAAGCTTTCTGCAAGATGGGTGCCGGACTTGTTAACAGTCGACCAAAAACGCATAAGAATGAACATTTCTCAAGCTTGTTTGGATCGTTTTCAGCGAACTAAAATGGATTTTAAGCGTCGTTTCATAACTGTTGATGAGACATGAATCCACCACTTTACTCTAGAGACAAAAGAACAATCCAAACAATGGACTGATGCTGGAGGAAGTGCCCCAAAGAAGGCAAAAACAATTCAATCGGCTGGTAAGGTTATGGCAACGGTTTTTTGGACTTCAAAGGTATTTTATTGATAGACTATCTGCAAAAGGGTAAAACAATAAATTCAGAGTACTATTTCAACCTTTTAGATCAATTAAATGTAATAATTCGAAAAAAAACGTCCTGGCTTACAACACAAAAAATAACTTTTCATCAAGACAACGCACCAGCGCACAAGATTTTTTTTATCAATGGCTAAAATCAACGAATTAAAGTACGAGTTGCTTGACCACCCACCTTATTCTCCTGATTTAGCTCCCAGTGACTTTTACCTGTTCCCAAATCTAAAAAAAATCCTTGCTGGCAAGCGTTTTACCTCAAATGAAGATGCAATTACAGTCGTAAACCACTATTTTGAAGACCTTGAGGAAAACTATTTTAATCAAGGGATAGAATTGCTAGATAAGCGTTGGACTAAGTGTATTATTTCAGGAGATTATATTGAAAAATAAAAATGTTTTTGAAAAACTAACTATTCTCTTTCATTGATAGGCTAAGAACTTTCCGAACCGCCCTCGTAGGTCAACGTTTTCCTTTTTTTTGTTTAGCATGCCTACAAAATCGTTTTTCATATGGTTTCGAAACACTGTGCCAACTTGAAAAGCCATTCGCCATAGACTTACTTGTGTAAAGTGCATCTTTTGGGTGATTTCATGCAATTGTTGGTGCATTAAATTGTCTTTTGTTTGGTATTAACTAAGATTTTATTGATTACCGCCAGTAACACGAGACGTTTCACTGCAACGTCTCTGCAACAGCCAGCACAAACATGACTCCATTTGTGAATGTCCGTCCGTCCGTCCCACCGTCTGTCCTTCGATTTGCCGGTTCATCCAATGACGTGTGTTTGGCGTATTCAGCAGCACTAAGGTGTCTCTCGGCTCTGTCTATGTCTGTCTATGAGGTGGAACCCAAATGGAACACATGAAATTGGTTTCTGAACGCTGTCTTGTGTTGTCGGCGTTGGGGTTTGGAGCGTATGTACTACGAACGTTCGAAGACACACCGACATTAATTAAGGTTTGGTTCGGTTGGTTCGGCTGGCTCATGAAACTCATTGAAATGCAATCTCCGAAATGACTCATAATAGCCATAAAATATTGAATTTATCAATCTTAACAGAAAATTGAAACGCGCCTAATGAGGTTAGTTGCTATTTGTGTTTACTTAGCAACCGCCTCCGCCACTCCATCCATCCGCTGTGGATGAGCTGATTCCTTCCTTCAGCCATCAGCGTTAATCATTACGCCTGTAATTTCATTACTTTCCGTCTGTCAGTCAATCAATCAGTCTATGGGTAGTGGGGGAGTTTCAGCCATTTCGGCGTTCCTTTGTCCTTATGATCGTTTGTCAATTCTTCATTACAGCAAAATCTAATTAAGTCCAACACACCGCAAGAAACATGTAGCCTTTGTCCATAAATGACTTGAGGATTTTGGTAAAGTTCTTGCCCTATTATATTTTCCCCAGTGTTCGCTCGGTCTTCTTCAAATCTGTAACTCAAAATTTCCATTTTCGCCCAGTGTTAATGTTATTAAGTCATCAATCATTTTTTGGAAAAGATTTTCTTTTGAAATTTCATTTTGTGAATGGAATTAATAATGCGTAAGTGAAACCTATTTTTTAGCGCCATTTAAGTTGGCTTACATTTGTTTTAATAATGAAGATTTGCCGAATGAAAAAGATTTTCAAATGAAAGAGACTTTCAAATGGAAAAGATTTTCAAATGAAAATCTTGTGGATTTCAAGGATAGAGCATAGTAAGAAGAGGACTTGAATATCAAAGGGGTCAGAACGTTTTGAATATAAACTATCCGATACATGTGGTTTTAAAATATTCCATAGTATAGGGTGATCAATATAATAGTATTTGTTTTTCAATAGGGGTTTTTTTTTACAGATTACGCTTGAGTTGTGTTAAACTTTTTTTCTTTTCAGTATTCAGTATTATTTCATCATGGAAAGGCTTTATTTGAATTTTTGTATTTGTTTTTTATTTTTAAAAAATACCTCTAGATTGATCACCCTATATCCGAATGAATTAGAATAGGATTTTAGCAAATTGCAACATACTTGACTTATTTCACCAGTTGTCATAAAAACTTGAAGGATACCACAAACAGTCCCACATCCATCCCCTCTCCTCCATTCGTGGTGCCAGCCTTTTGTGAGTTGTCCATTTCCGAGCCTCACAAAAATAAACACCAGTTTTCCTCCATAAATTGCGATTGTTTAAATTTCCATAAAAATAGCATTCATGGGCGAGTACTCGGTATCCCATCCATTCTTTACCGCAACCCTTTTGCCACAGCCACGCTGCCGTTCAATTGGATGAAGGAGGAGTGTGCCTGTGTGGTCGGCTCTCTGGCTCTATTCGAAACGTGTTTGGGGTTTTGTGGTCTTGTTTTCCACAATTTGTTTTTATTGTTTTCGCTGCGAAAACAACGCAGAAAACTATTTAATTAAATCGATCACACAATGGTCAGTGATATATTGTGGACCATGTATTTGTTTATGCGAATACGAGTATATGCGTATTGGCACCCTATATTAGCTACTGGTACTATGCAACAGAATAGCATAGTACGTGGCAATCGAACCCGAACTTTGTCTACACTGTGGTGCGGGAAATATTATATTCTTGATGTGGACAACATCTGAGCATCGAATGAGACCGATCCCATGCCCCAAAAGTGTTCTCTCCCAGAGATATGCGCGTTTTATGAAAGCGAAGTCGACGATTCTAAACGCAAATAGAAAGGGACCTAATCTTTAAAACGACTCCTGAACAAAACTGGTTTTTAACCTTAGGTCCCTTTCTATTTTGCGCTGTCACATATACCGATTTTTACCACTCTTGACACTTTGTTTAGGTATTGGCACAGACACAAACGTTAATAAACATTGGAACATGTCAGCACAATAGAAAAGTCTTGACAGATTACAGAACCTAGAATCCTTAAACTACATACGATGAAAAACAAATTTTACGAGCAACCAACTATGGTGAGTCTTGACCCTATCGATCAATGATTTCGAATAGCTCTGATTTTAGGTACTGACCGTCTAGAAACCATGGACAATATGAACTTTCATAAAAATTGTACTAACTTTCACCGAAGGGTGGATGGTTAAAATCGATACTGCTAGTTGGGACGCACTTAAGACCTTACAAAACATAATTGCTGGACCCTTTTACTCATGTGGCCAAAAAAAAATTCTACATGGTCAAAACGGGCGATTAATAGTCGACAACGGCAACTTCTATTTCATGTTTCAACGCTTCAATTACCTAGTAGGATCATAAACACTATTACAACATTGAACATACCCATTTCAATAGTAGAACTGAACATACCCCGTTAATGTCATATGGGTTTTGAAAGCTAACCTCAATAGCGTTAGTCTGTAACGGGATTTTAAAATTGTTTCAACTTTCATCATGGAGTGATTGGTCAGATAATGAGAACCGTATCGCTGAAATAGCGCTTTTCAAGTGTGAAATGAAAAAAGCGATATTTTCAAAACGCTCCGGCCACTAGGGATTAGCCGCATGTTCGTCTACCGATGCATAACACTGTTTGAGGAGACTGGGGATGTAAAAGACCGCCACCGGTCGGGCCCGCCCACGCTCTGTTCGAACACCGCATATCATCAAAGCCGTTAATTCAAGAATTCACAGAAATCCGCACCCAAAACAGAAAATCATGGCCCGTGTGATGAATATCACGCAAAAGTCCATGAGTCGAATCATTAAAAAAAACTTGGGACTTAGGGCTTTAAAACGACATACCGGACATTTATTGACTGTAGCTTTAAAAAAAATATTATTGAAAAATGCAAACATATTTTGGTAAAGCACGCTGATAACTTGCACTGAAAAATTTTGTTCACCGATGAAAAATTTGTTCAGGAAAAATTGTTCAGGAAAAATTTAACAAGCAAAATGAAAGAGTGTATGCGCGGTCATCTAAAGAAGCATCTGAACTGATCCCAAGGGTAGAAAAGGGTCATCACCCAGCTTCAGTCATTGTTTGGTGGGGTGTCTCTGACCTGCATTTCTGCAAACAAGGAGTCAAAACATCGGTCAAAGTTTCCCAAGAAACCGTTTTGGAAGCTGTTGTGAAGCCTATTAACAATTCTCTGCTCCAAAACCAGC
Source organism: Hydrotaea diabolus (assembly GCA_963513945.1). Classification (NCBI taxonomy): domain Eukaryota; kingdom Metazoa; phylum Arthropoda; class Insecta; order Diptera; family Muscidae; genus Hydrotaea; species Hydrotaea diabolus. The sequence goes on along the minus strand of OY740718.1, from coordinate 85,529,149 downwards.
CATGGACTTTCCAGCAGGATTCTGCGCCGGCCCATAAGGCTAAAACGTCCCAGGCCTGGCTTTGAAAGAATTTGCCAGCGTTCATTTCCTCTGAAGAATGGCCCTCAGACAGTCCAGATTTGAACCCATTGGATTATAAACTGTGGACCGGTTTTAGAGGACAAGGTTTGTCACAAAAGATACTCCAACATTGGATCTCTTAAGACTGCATTGGTTGGAGCTGTGGCCAATTTTCCAATGGACGAGGTTTGTGCAGCTATTGACGAGTGGCCAGTGCGACTTAAGGCGTGTGTAAAGGCGAAAGGCGGACATTTCGAATAAGTTGTAGATTCTTTTTGGATACAATATAAATCAATAAATATATTAAAAAATATTGGGTTCAAAAACATGCAGTACTTTTTATTTGACAGCATTAAACGTGTGTAACAGCATTTATGCCCCTACCAAGTACTCGTATGTCTGCATAAAGCATCCATCATTTTTCCTAAAATTTAACCCACAGAAAATATTCCAAAGGGCTCACATCACAGCTCCGAGGCGGCCAATTGACAACACGATTTCGGCTGATTATTCGTTTTTTAAAAACAGTGCGTAAAATCTCGATGGTTGCGTTGGCTGTGTGATTTACGAGTATGGCCCCGTCTTGTTGAAACTAAATGTTGTCCATGTCATTCTCTTGAATTTTTGGAAAAACAAATTCGTTCAGCCCATGATGCCGCCAGCCCAAAATCCCCCCCAAACAGTGACTCGTTGTGGATGCATTGCCTTCTCAATACCCACGTGTGGGTTCTCTGAACCTCATATGCGGCAATATCGCTTATTGGCATAGCCACCAAGTTTAAAATGAGCTTCATCTAAAAACACGGATTTTCGGTACAATTCCTCATCTACTGCCAAACAGTCCTCAGCCCATTGGACTAAGCGAAAACTCTGCGAATGGTGTTCCATTAAGTTTAAAGTTCAAACTTTCCAGAAAAACCAGAAATTTTAAAAAAAAAATAGTACTTTTTTACAGGCGATTGAAAATTGCAAAGTTAAAATGCTTTCCCTTAACTTCCTCGCATATTTAGATAAGTTTGCATGATGTACCGAATTATTGTCGATTAGAAGAAAAGTTATGTGGCTTATCTTTTTATGAATTATTTTATTTTTTTACAAAATATTTTTAATTTTTTTTATAGTGAGTGAGGCCTTATGATGAGGCCAAGAATGTAATAGTCAACCCTAGTCTCGCCGCACCAGCAGACACATACTTGATTAATTTTAACATCGAAAATAGGCCCTACGCAAACATGCCTCCCGATTTGAGGTCCTGCCACGCTAAATCGATACTGCTAAAATTACGCAAAGTAAGTTATGGGCGACCGAAAATTACTTTTGGTGGAAATCCTTCCTAATTAGAGATCCTCTCACCCCACATGCCACATTTTACCTTCGTTGTTGCTCAAACTTTATATAGTGCATTTTCGCAGAAATATTATCAATCCTGATAATAGTGCACCATCGGTCAACGTGTTCATGTAGCCTTCATATAAAGGTGTTTCCAGATCATATTTCCAGGTGTTGTGAGGATCATAATATGGTTGTGCAGATCAAATATGGTTGAATGTAAATCATACTATGGTTGTGGGGATCATAGTATGGTTATATGTGAACCACTCTATTGGTGTGAGGATCATAGTGTGGTTGTGAGGATCATTGTATGGTTGTATTTGAATCATACTATTGTTGTGAGGATCATTGTATGGTTGTATTTGAATCATACTATTGTTGTGAACATCATAATTATGTTGTACCACAACCATATACCCAACAATAGCATGATGCTCTTCGAATATTGTTATACCAACCATACTTTTTTTCTACGTGTAGGAGGTATGACGTCCGTTAGCCTCCTAGAATGGTACGGACCTAATCTGCCGTTGGTGACACTAAAGAGCCTAAAAGCCTCTTTTGTACGTGACATCTCTGATTTTGATTTGAATAAAATTTAACAGAGACTGTGCTAAAACATTTGCACATCGGCATAGAAAAAGATAACAGAACAGAGCTCTGGAGGTCTCATTTTAGAGAACGTTGAACATCCGCCAAATTGCTATTTACTTTTATTCAAAACGACTGATTTTTGAATGGATAATGTAAAAACATGCAGGGCTACACTTTGCGTTGGTAATACTGGCAAACCGATAATGCCAAATATGTCAAATTCGTACTACCGACAACTGTTTACTTTGTTTACAAGTTGCCCGGCCGAATTTGCAATTGCAACAGACGCACTGACGAACGAGCATGGTTAGATCGTCTTACTACGATCAAGGATGTATATACTTTGTACGGTCTCCGATCAATGTTTCGTGGTGTTGCAAACGGTTTGAAAAATTTATTAATAACGATTAGAAGTTATCTTAAGCGGACTTTTCCGCTTGTCAAATAAAACACGACTAATATTTCGAAGAGTTGGAAGCGAAATGACAAACTTAGTTTAATCTCAATCCTACGGTATTATTACTGCCACCAAACACCGACTTTTTGCGGATGAATTGCCATCTGATAGACTTGAAGTAGGATAATATCTTTTAAATTAATAGTAATACTTTTTAAAACATTTGTCAATTATCCGAAGTCAACTGTATTTACTGTAGGGGGTTTACCAACTGGTTGCTGCCTGCCACCAGCAGCTATTTTCTAGTCAGTCGCTTGAACGCATTTGTTTTGTCTGGGTCTGGGTGGCAAAGAAAACAATGGCAAAACAATATTATTAGTTATAAAATGCTTTTATAATTGCACTCGTACAATGTATTCAAATTAACATGCGCTAGAGTTTTCACAACCACTGGTGAAATCCGAATAACCGGATCGTATTCGTTAGCAATAGCTGGGGGCTTAACCTTTTTCACTTTATGGTTTTATCTTTAAACTGTATACGTTTTTTTCTTGGCGGAACTTACGTTTTTACCGGCCGTGGTGTAAGAAATACTGTACGCAACTATTCCACAGGAAATACAGGTTAAACAGCCTGAAAGTTACAGCCAACGATATTTAAGACGTGATAGTTGGGACCCTATATTAATCGTGGGCTATGACCAGCAAACCGAGCGCTGCTTTCGTAAGTCCCAATTTACACGAGGCAACTTTACTTGCCGCAACTCTCAGTTTGTAGGAGAGAGAGGTAAGGGGAATGAAAAGGGAAAAAACTTGCCCGTACTGTCAATTCCTTTTGTGTTTTTCGTACTGTGAAGTTGGCTGCAGATTATTTTTTTATTTTTTCACACAAAAATCCAAAAGAATGAAAACAAAAATAGCCGTAACCGAATTGGCTTGTGTAAACACAAGAGGCAAGTTTAAAAGGGAAACGTTAAAATTGACGCAATTAAAGCTGCCTAGTACAAATAGGGAATAATATTTAAGTTTTTGCACAAACCGCGGAACCGGGTTTTTGAAGTTGTACTCTCATTGTATACCCCTAATGTGAACTTGGATATTCATTTGTTTATTTGAATTGATTGAATAATTTTAATTTTGTTGTCAACTGCTGGTTTTATTGATCGAGCTTATATTGTTGCCTTTTGTCACGCTTATGGCGGAATTATTTAATGGTCGTTGTCCATACAATAAAACTAGAAGGCACACAATAGCGGCATTGTGGTCGGCCAATGGCAAGTATCCGTTCGGTAGGCACAATGGACAATGATGTTGTGTTTACAACTAAAGGGTGGTCCAACTAAAACGCACGATGTTAATTGTAAATAAAACAAAAAGTATCGGTCAAATGTTCGCCATGGCTTCGGTGGCATACCTCTAGCCGTAGGATAGAAGGATCTATGACAATTATGCGTGAAACAAAGTATCGGTCAAATGCTCGCCATGGCTTCGGTGGCATACCTCTAGCCGATGGTCCATATTTTCAATGACTCTGAGATATAATGGAGGTTCAACGTGGCTAATTAACTCATCATTCAGCTCTTGAATTGTTCTTGGCTTATTAACGTACACTTTTTCTTTTATGTATCCCCAAAGAGAGAAGTCCAGCGGTGTCAAATCACATGATAGTTAAAATTGCCACGAAGTGAGACTCCACGTTCATAACATTCCTCGCACAAAAGATCACATTGCTTTGTTAGCAGTTTGGCAAATGGCAACATCCTGTTGAAACCACATATCGTCCAGGTCGATATCCTCAATTTTTGGCCAAAAGAAGTCCGCTATCATATCGCGTTAGCAAACACCATTCACGAATCGCGGTAAACGGCTCACAGTGGTCCAGGATCGATTTCGATCGGCCAAAATTCTATTACTTTTGATCTATTAACTTTTTTTAAGTTCTCTAAAAAGCTATAAACATTTAAAATCGGGCTATTGGGTATATTTTAGAAATTATCCTGAAGTTTACTACTTAAGTATTTACCGATTTTAAAGAAAACTAGATTTTTTTCAGGTTTAGTTTTTTATCTACATATTTGCAAGAAATATTTACTAGATCAAAAGTTATAGAATTATGGCCGATGAATCGATACTAGGCCACTATCGCGAACAACATCAATTTTTCCGCAGAACGAACTGGGCGACCATCAACGGGGGTTTTCAAATTTCCCACCGACCGGTTTGTTGAAATTTGAGCAAAATTCTCCCGATTGTCCGAACATTTTTTTTTTGATTATGCTAACAAAAAAAAAGCACGAAGTGCACGAAACGCATTTTGATTTAAACGCCCATTTTCGTAAAAGGCTTCAACAATCTTAACGCGCTGCTCTTTTACCTTACCTCTCCATAATTAAATTTGTCAAACATTGAAACAATGAAATGTCAAATTAAGTTGGGCAAAGAATTTGATGTTAAGGGTTGACTCACAATCAACATCGTGCATTATGGTTTTACCACGCTTTACATATTAGCCGTGTTTTCTATATAGCTGACTTAGCTACCTAGTTAGTTAGCAATATGGTAATCTGGCAACATTGAACATAATTGAAAAAACATGGCATCAATGTTTCTTTTTGTGTATACCAAAGAGAGTTAAACAAAAAGAGTGTTCATCGGCGAATTCGTCAAAGGCATACAATAAAAAATATAAATTGTAAAAAATACTCAATGAAATACTCGTACAAGGTCTGCTCAATAGAAAAGGTGAATTTTGAATTTTCTCGGGCTACGTGCATTTGATTTAATTTTTTTTTTTTTTTTGGCACACTTCTCTAGAACATATGTTCTTAGTTAAGTTTGTTTTTGAGAGGCGCATCAGTTAGACGTGTTTTGCTTGTTCGGTGATTTTCTGCTGTGGAAAAAAAGAACAAAGAATTTGCATAAAATTTTGTTTTGAAAATTGGAATTAAGTGCTCAAAAGCACTTGAAATGTTCGAATATGGTAATTGTATTCTGAGTCGGAAAAATTTCTACAAGTGGTACAAGCTTTTCAAAGAAGGTCAAGAAGATGAGAATGACAATGCTCGTCCTGGAAGATCCATCAAATCACAATCCGATGATAATGTTGAGCAAGTGAAGAAAATTGTAATGGAGATTTGTCGAATCATTATTTGAGAAGTTGCAGAGGATGTCGGCATATCGGTTGGCTCATGCCATACATTTTTTTTCTGATATTTTGAGAATGAAGCGTGTGGTAGCGAAGTTCGATCCAAAATTGCTGAATTTTATTAAAAAAAACAGATCACTTGTCATTGTTTGTTTGTAATTTTTGGCCGAAGAGTATAACGTAATCATGCGTATTCTCCAGATTTGGCTCCCTGCGACTTTTTTCTGTTCCCAAAATTGAAGAGACTCATGAAAGGACGGCGTTTTGCGACGATTGAGGAGATAAAAACCGAATCGCTTAGAGAGCTTAAGGTCATATCAAAAAGTACATACCAGGGAAGCTTCGAGGATTGGAAAAGAAGCAGGCACAAGTGTATTACATCTTAGAGGAATACTTTGAAGCAAAATAGAAATACTCGTAATGAATGTAGAAATTAATGAATAAATTAAATTTAAACTTTCCTATTCAACAGACCTCGTATAATAAAACGGTTAATTGCGACCAATTTTTTTGTAAAAATATGTTAAATATCTTTAAACTCTCAGTTTGAGTTAATTTATTGTTTCACTTATATGTAAAACAATAAATCTTTATCTTTCCAAAATTGCCTAAACGAAGTTGTGACTATTTGACTGAAATGCAAATATTGTATGCATTGAAATGCATTTTGATATTCTTGTACTACAATGGTGTACCTTCTATGCAAACTACCAAATGCTAGTTTAGTAATGTGAAAAGAACACAGCTATTATTTACTTACCTTCTTATTCCATCAACCCATGGTCCTTAAACGGGAAACTTCTTTCAAATCTGTGATCTGAGTACGATAACATTTTGATATTTACTGGCGCAGTGTTGCCAGCATTTTTTTTTGTAAATTCGTCAAACCTGAAAATAAAAAACGTCAAAAGTTAAAAAAATTTCTAAATATCGTCACACAATGAAAATAAAAAAGCACTTATTCAAGTTTTATTACAAAGAAATAGCACTTCAAAGTTAAAAAGACATATTTTTCCGGTAGTTTTCAAACAAGTATACATAATTTACCTAAGTACATTAACATTAACTGTGTGGGCATGCAATCTCTTTGCGGTACCTGTCTTGATTTTGGAGCGATATATCAAAACTTCCATGAAACATCAAACATACGAGTACAACATCCTCATGAATAAAAATAACGATCCTCGCAAATTCGTATTAAACATTTCAACCAAAAAATTAGTCGGAGTATGTAAATTTAATCGCCTCTCAATTAAAAATGTCGTAAATAAGCTATGCTATTTATCGGACATTGCAATGATATGTAATGAATTGAAACAACAACAAATTGCATAATATTCATGTACTGTATCGTGTGTGTGTGTGGGTAGCTGTGTTTTAGTATATTGCATTGCGAGGTATTTTTATTGTGTTCGGTAAAAAAAACTACTGGCGGCAGTTCTCGTTTAGTGCGAAAAATTATAACTGCTTAACATGGTTATAGCACTATGTTGCTTGGGGTCTTATTATGGTGAAGTGGCGCTCATCAAAACTGCAGTTATCCCTACTTGTAACTTAAAATCTTACTGAATGTTTTTTGAAAAAAATGTACAACTTTTTTATAAATATAAGAATTTTTCATCGCCTGATACGAAATTTAATTCGATAATCGGCTTACAACTTTTATGTAAATATATAAATTATTTTCATAACCTCAAAACGAAAACAGTTTTGATAAATGGCATACAATATTTTATGTAAAATGTTTAACTAGATTTCAAGAGTTCCATGAAAACTAAGCGAGCAACGTATTTTTAGGAAGGATGTCCTCCCTAGAACTGTCAAGTATTTGTACTAAGGGTTCACCGATTCTTGACGAAGGGCGCTCAGATAAAATATTACTGACTGAAGGAAGGGCGCTCAGATAAAATATGACTGACTGAAACAAGTTCCGAACTGAATGCCCATCTGCTTGGGCTAGCGTGGTCATGTTGTTGTTCTTACAACAATATATTTATTGTGAAGTCTTGTTCGTCTATGGGGGATTTGCTTCGATATCCAGGTGAATGGAACGCGGCAATTGAACTGGATGTCCGGAACGTTAGCATCAATTCGTACCCAGTAAGAATTGAGGCAGCTGCACCATCCAGATCTCATCTGTGCCAGAATCACGCGCGTCTGCCGAGGTAGTACCTTCTCCTCAGGTGAAGTCTCCGGGGGATGCTCCCCTAGCACTACATTCACACGGTAGCTGGTTACTGCTGCTTCTTTCATCTGCGTGAATGTTGTACAGACCTGCCTGATAGTTTCGGTGATCTAAAGGTTCTCTCTTATACCGCTGGACCTTTCTCTCTAGATGATTAAGATCGTACCTGATCTGCCTCGGCGCAGGCATCCTCTCCAAGAGATGGTGGTCAGGTTGACTTCTGCTGAGTGTCGTCATAATAATGTCTGGTGTTGAATATGGCCTTGTTCACCCTTTGCCGTACCAAGAAAATACAGTCCGTACTTCATTGACTAGTCTCGAAAATGCCTCTAATTGATTCGAATTATCGAAATAGACATTGGCTCTCATCCATATCTGCCAGATCCATACTGCGAGATGATTGCATTGGGGAAGCATGGTGGGTAAGTGAAGTGGAACAAGTTTAAAGCACGTCTGGCGATTTCGTCTGCCCGATTATTGCCTTCTATGCCGATATGTGAAGGGATCTAAAGAGTGGTAACGAAATCTTAGCCCGTTAAGGATAGTACGTTATTGTACAACCCTCTGATAACACTAAGGCTGTCATTGCAGATGAGCGTTCTTCCCCGCTGCGCTGTTTAAGAAAATATATGAAATTTTTTATCACAGGATTCCTATTTAATCTTTCTTGCCGTTTATCGAAAATATTTTCGTTATGAGTTGATGTAAAAATTAACATATTTACAAAAAATTGTATGCCGTTTACAGAAAATAACTGTAGTAGGCGATGTTAATCTTCACATATTTTCAAACAAAGGTTGTAGGCCGTTTATTGAAAATATTTTCGTTAAGAAGAGATGAAAAAACTGAGATTTTTCCAAAAAAAAAAAGTTGTAAAATGTTTCCAAAACGCAGTCGGAAAGGGTTGATTGTAGTTTCGCTGAGTGTCAATTTACCATCAATAACACCCCAAGCAATGTGTGTTGTGTCTTTAGTGTCTAACATAATCGGACGAACATAGACGTGGGTGAGCTATATCTCAATCTGAACCGATTTTCTTCGATAACGTTCTGCCTTGGCTAACTCGAGCTAAATTTTATTAAGATTGGTTGTAATATGTGGCTTCTAGAGCTTAAAACAAAAACATCGGATGAACATACGAGGGTGGTCCGGAAACTTCTTAGCCTAGCACAAAAGCGCGGTATAAACAGAAAAAAGTTAAGTGTTTTGGAAACTTCCATCTCTGCTATGAACACATGTTAAATTTTGTTTCGATCTGGCAACTCCTTCATATAGAAACAGGTGTTCACAAAAGACGCATCCGCGATTTTTTTACAATGGAAAAATTAGAAAATTGATGATAAATTTTGCACCGCTTCGTACAAACCAAAAACTTACACAAAACCCTATAAAGGCAAATCGATACACAGGGCATTGACTACTAAATCGGTAATTGGCCAAAGCATTTTTGGTTATATATGGTGATCTATCTTTAGGTATTTTTTCAAAATAAAAAAATAAACTAAAATCCAAATCAAGTGTGGAATCTTTTTTATTTATTCGAATAGAATTTTATGCCATTTATTTTTTGAATATAATTTCCTTCAAATGTTGTCCGCAACTACGCCTCATGGTGTCCATTCTGAGGGTGCAATTTTGGATGACTCATTCGAGCATTTCGACCGGTATGGCGTGAATGGCACGCGTAATGTTGGACTTTCCGTAGCTCCAAAGAAAAAAGTCTAAAGGTGTGATATCACACGATCTAGGCGGCCAATTCAACGGTCCAAAATGTGAAATTAGGTGCTCTTCGAAACTACCTCTCACTAGATCCATTGTTTGACCAGCTGCATGGCAAGTGGCACCGTCAGCAGAAAACAAAATGTCATCAAGAATACGGGCTTTAATTTCAGGTACATAGTAAAAAGTCCGATATGATAGAGCAATAGCGAGCACCATTGAAAGTTACGTTTCGACCATCATAATTTTTGAAAAATATGGACCGATAATTCCTCCAGCCCATAAACCGCACCGAAGCGTGGTTTTCTCTGGATATAATGGCACCTCCTTAACCTCTTCTGGTCCCTCTTCCGCCCAAACGTGGCAATTTTGTTTATTGGCGTTGCCGTTGCGCCAGAAATGGGCCTCATCACTGAACACGATTTTAGGCGAAAACAGCGGATATTCTTGTTTTTCGCCGAACGCATATTTCCATATTACAGTTGCCAACATTTGAAGGAAGATATGTAAAAAAAATAAATGACATAAAATGTCCTTTCGTATGAACGTTAAAGACCACATTTGATTTGAATTTTAGTATTTTTGTTATTTTGAAAAAAATAACTCTAGATGGATGACCCTATATTTCGACAATTCCTGCAATATGAGCTTTTGCAGAAAAAACGCACCAACTGCTAAGGAGAAATCTTCAGTGAAAAACCAAATGGAAGATGACATGTCAATCTCTGGAATTGCTAAATTGGAAGAACCAAACATTTACGTAGGAACTCTTGTTAAGCTTCCACAAAAAACGTTAGCATTTAGTTCAAATTTGTTAAAAGAGTACAAAAGAAGTCGAATCTAAACGCCCAAGATTAATGTGGCGACACACCAAGGCATTGTTAAGTCGATCGGCATGATGAAAGGTGGCCCTAAATGTGTACCACTTTCCTTTGATATTCTAAGAGCAGACAGACACTGACATGCTACCTGTCATGGCAGCCACCGCCGTATACTTAATTCCCTTACCATGAATTAATGAAATAACGGTTGCTTTTCTCTCTTTCTTTTTGGACTCCTCTCCCGATAATAATTTAAGCATTTCCATGAAATTTCTCACATTAACACCATCGACCGGCCGGCCGGACCGGCATACATCGTCAGTTACACCAGCTTATGTAGTTTGCTGACAGACAGACAAAGACTGGTAACTCAGTCGTCAGTCGGTGTCTTACACACAATTATGGCCTAAATATTTACAGATACTAACTCTGTTGGACGTTAAATCGCTGTTGGCCCACAAATACCAAATTCATTCACAGCGATTGACTGGCATAGTAACAATTATGAACGTAAGAGGCAGAACGAATACGGCCACAGAAAGAATTGAAAAAATACCCAAAATTCCAAAGGCCATCCGAAGAAAGGGTGACACGACAAAAGTCATAATGACATAAATGCGTTTAGCGCCCAATATTAAAAAGAGTCAACAAACCAAGCGAATAGCAGATACCGCGACTCCACTGTCGAACTAGGCGACCTTAATTAACGGGTTTTCGTTTTAGGAGCAACGCACAGTGGTACAAATAGAACAAAATGAGAGAATTAATAATAGGTCATCCAAAATTCTTGCTTCCGATAGACCGTGGTGTAATATGTCGAGTATTGAACTAGAAACTATGGTTTAAGATCATCTACAATTTTGTTCTGAATCAAGGCGTCTCACTAGTAAAACCTAGTTTATTAGTCGGGATTGAGTAGTCCAAAATATATATTCCGCACAGCTTAGGAATTTCAGAGAAGCTTTATGCTTGTTTCTTCAATGAATGTAGAGAAAAGCAAGGTTTGGTGTCCTTAAGAAGGGTAGCATTAGATAAATACTTTATAGGGTCCCAGCTCAATGTTTCGCGGTGTTGCACACGGAGTGACACATTTAATATATCATCCACTCTTCTGTGGAGGGAATAGAAATAAATAAGCGGAAATTCCCAGGAATCCCGGGAACTCCATTTTCCCAGGAAATAAAAAAGTCCGGGAAGAGAGAAACTCTAATCAGACAACAACGATTAAGCTAGATGGAAAATTTTGTGGGAACACCGTCTTTAAAAAACTACGACGGTCGTAGGAACCCGCAGGAAAGAGCCTACTGCAGTTCCAGTGACCTATGAAGTCTCTGCCATATAAGTAGAATAAAAGACTTAACAAAAACAAAGAACTTTTTCCCTACGGCAACAGGGTTATAATTTTAAATGTTTCATCTGCAAGTTTCCCTCCTTCGCAATGTTGGGGAGTCTTTGCGAGTAAATAACTTAGATATGGTTCTGGGTCAATTGTGCAATTGGCGAGCACACGAACATCACAAAGCAACACGCTGAAAACCCATACAAGGGTTGCTATTTATATCTCTGGCCTAGGCAACACTAAGTGTTGCCTGGCGCCATCTGACATTTCCATTGGAAAGTTTGACATTTTTTTAGCATAAACGTACTTAGAACGTTTTGACGTACGACCATCATTTGTGTTGTTTACAGTGACTTGAAAAAATTAATTTGGCAAAAAAAAATGGAATTAACTCGTGAACATTTTTGTGCGATAATTTTTCACATATTTCGACGTGGATTATTACGACAAGAGTGCATCGATGAACTTAAATTTTTGTATGGCGATGTAGAAACATCCTATAGCACTGTGAAAAACTGGTTAAATGAATTCAATCGTGGACGACGCTCGCTCAAAGACGAAGGCCGTGAAGGTCGTCCAAAAACGGCCGTTGTGCCAGAGAACATTGATGCTGTGCGTGAACTGATAATGCAAGATCGCCATGTGACATACCGTGATATGGAGGCATCCTTGGGCATTTCTTCCGCCAGCATACATTCGATATTGCATGAACACCTGGCCGTAAAAAAGGTTTGTGTTCTCGTTGCATCCCGCACAATTTGACAATCGCTCAAAAAAAGGATCGTGTCGATTGGTGCAAAGAAAATTTTGAAAAAATACGATCGCGGTGCTTCAAAAGACATTTATAAAGTCGTCACAGGTGACGAATCATGGATCTATACGTTTGAACCCGAAACAAAACAGCAATCGACCTTGTGGGTCTTCGAAGACGAGCCAAATCCAACGAAAGTTGTTCGTGGAAGAAGCACGTCGAAGCGAATGATCTCCTGTTTCTTCGGAAAAACTGGTCATGTGGCGACTGTTCCGCTTGAGCAACGTAGGGCGGTCAATTCTGAGTGGTACACCACAATTTGTTTACCTGTGGAGAAATTCGAAAAACGAACAAGAGAAGACAAATCATTGTGCACCATGACAATGCGAGCTCTCACCATCGGCTCAAACCAGCGCTTTTTTGACCGGCCAAAACGTCGAATTGATGGGCCATCCGCCGTACAGCCCTGACTTGCCACCCAACGACTTCTTTTTATTCCCGCACATCATGAAAAAAATGCGTGGTCAACGATTTTCGTCGCCAAAAGATCCTGTTAAAGCGTTCAAATACCATGTTTTGGAGGTGTCTCAATCGGAGTGGAAAAAGTGCTTCTACAATTGGTTTGAGATGCAAAAGTGTATAAATCATGCTGGAGAATACTTTGAAAAACAATAAATCCATTTTTGATGATAAATATTCGCATTTTCATTATTAGGCCAGAAATATCGTACGAAAACGAAATGATTTCGTAGATGCAATTTTGTAACGTTTTGGTTTTGTTTCTACAAATTCCGAACGTTTTGATATGAGAAAATTCAATTGGCTTTTTTCGCAGATTACACGTGAGTTGTGTTAAACTTTATTTTTTTAGAATTTTTTGCCATGTCATCACTTACTCCTCGAAAACCACGGTTTGGTGAGTTTTATAGGCTAGTGGAATCATCGGTCAATATTTTTTTAAACCTGATGATGGCCGGAACGTAACCGTGAATGGTGCTAGCTATCGCGCCATGATATCGGACTTCTTGCAACCTGTAATTAAAGCCAGTAATCTTGGCAACATTTGGTTTTAACAGAATGGTGCCACTTGCCATACAGCTGCTCAAACAATGGATCTATTGAGATGTCATTTCGTAGAGCAACTAATTTTACATTTTCATTTGGTCGCCTAGGAGTGTTGGTCGCATAGTTCGTTTGATTTTACACCTTTCGACTTTTTTCTTTGGGGCTACGTAAAGTCTATGCTGACACACCAGCTACGATTCAGGTTTTGGAAGCCAACATTACGCATGTCATTTCAGCCATACCGGTGGAAATGCTCGAACGAGTCATATAAAATTGGTCCGTCAGAATGGACACCCAGAGGCGTAGTTGCGGCCAACATTTGAAGGAAATTATATTCAAAAAATAAATGGCATAAAACGTCCTTTCGAATGAACATTGAAGATTTCACACTTAATTTGAATTTTTGTATTTTTTTTATTTTGAAATAGATACCTTTAGATTGATCACCCTATAAAACCTTCTCAGATTAAGATGAACAATGTTTTACAAATGATTTGCCTACGACAGCCACTGTGCGACTGCGGCTGCTGTTTTCACAAAAAATAAACACCAAAACATAATCGAAAGAGTATGAAATTAGCGAAAATAGAGAATAAGAAATTCTCAATGAAATCCACCCATAAAACGTATGAAGAAAAACAAAACCTAAAGAAGCCCATGGATTATTTTTTCACCTCCAATAAATACTAGCCCTCCCGGCCGGCCTTTCTTACTCATCGCAGTTCACAGCTGCGGCGACTGTGTGAAGACTTCATCATAATCTTAAAATATCATGTTGCGCATGCGCAACAAGACAACAAATTAACGAAACGAAACTGCGGTGTTGTCTACGGATTTGGTATGAAACAGAGAATGAATCAAAAACAGACGCAAATAAAAACAGAATAAAATCCATCAATAGACCAACGCTCTCTGATGACGGTGGCAGGCAATGGTGTTTGTTGTTGCTCGTCTGAGGGTATCTGATATCTCTGAATATTTTGTAGCGAGTGCCGGTATGTTTTCAGTCGCTCGGTCCGATGGGTAAAACAACCATGAACCGATACACTCTTGTAGTGGTGGTAGGCATGAACGGTATGGTTTTCGATGTTGTTGTTGTTGTTGGTAGTGGCCTTTTTGTTAACATGTTACAAAAGTGTTTGTGTTCTTTACGATTTGTGTGTTGATGTACTTTTGTTGTTCCCCCTCTTTGACTTCTTTATTTCCTAATGCAGGCAGGCGGCCTTTAATGTTAAACATGCCGCCAAAATGTTGCAACAGCGATTATAAGCGCCAAACTTATGTATTTGCGTGGGGATCGGTAGGAAGTTACTTTAAGTTTTGGAGGAGAATGATGCCATTGAGTGATGAGTTCATCATTAAGGTCTTGATTGGGACACATCTAGTTCTTTCGGTAACTTTCACACAGAAAAGAGATTTGATGCCACAACCGAATGGTAGTTTCACGTCTTATCCATGTATTTCATCGCTACAACCGAATGTTGATTGGGTACACGGAAATTTTCAGTAGTGGAAACTGACAGTATCGATTGAAGAGACGAAGTATCGGTAATTCCATCTAATTAGGATAATAATATGAACTACATTTTCACATGAATTGGTTGTTGCTAAAGATCACACAAGGGAACAAAAATTAACTTATTTGTGGTGACGAGAACTTCATACATAGCATTATTTTTCTTATTTAAGGCCGCTAATTTTAAATCCAATCTCTCTACTAGCTCGACTTTTTGAGACATAACGCTATGTCAAAAATGAAGAAGATTTTACTACATAGGTATATTGGAATAACTTGAAAACAGTTCATCATATTTAGTTAAAAAAAATCTGGGTCAAAAAAAATTTAATGTGTCAAAAAAAATTAAGATGAAGCTGATTATGATACATTATCTGGGTAGAGTTAGGTGGATTTTAAACCTAAATATTTCCGGCTATTAAGGGTTAATGTGGCATTAAATACCCTAAATGAATGCTACAGATGTGATAAAAAAAAAATATATGTGACAGCGCATAGAGAAAGAGACCTAAGGGTAAAAAAATAAATTTTAATTTTTTTTTCTTTTTTTGATGTGGACAGCATCTGAGCATCGAAATGAGACCGATCCCATACCCCAAAAGTGTTCCCTCCCAGAGATATGCGCGTTTTATGAAAGTGAAGTCGACGATTCTAAGCGCAAATAGAAAGCCTAAAGACCTAATCTTTAAAATGGCTCTCCTGAACAAAACTGGTTTTAACCTTAGGTCCATTTCTATTTTGCGCATCACATATACTTAGTAGGGACATAAATACTGTTACACACGTTTTATGCTGTAAAATAAAAATTACTGAATGTGTTTGGACCAAATATTTTTTAATATATTTATTGATGTATATTGTATCCAAGAAGAATCTACTTATTCGAAATGTCCGCCTTTTGCCTTTACACACGCCTTAAGTCGCACTGGCCAATCGTCAACAGCTGCACGAGCCTCGTCCATTGGAAAATTGGCCACAGCTCGAACCAAATCAGTCTTAAGAGATCCAATGTTGGGGTATCTTTTGTGACGAAACTTGTCCTCTTAAACCGTCCAAAATTTGTAACCCAAAGGGTTCAAATCTGGACTGCCTGAGGGCCATTCTTCAGAGGAAATGAACGCTGGCAAATTGTTTCGAAGCCAGGCCTGGGACGTTTTAGCCTTCTGGGGCGGCGCAAAATCCTGCTGGGAAGTCCATGGCTGGTTTTGGAACAGGGAATTGATAAGAGGCTTCACAACAGCTTCCAAAACGGTTTCTTGGTAAACTTTGGCCGATGTTTTGACTCCTTGTTCGCAGAAATGCAGGTCAGTGACCCCATCGTAAGAGACACCCCACCAAACCATGACTGAAGCTGGGTGGTGGATGGGTGACCCTTTTCCACCCTTGGGATCAGTTCAGATGCTTTCTTAGATGACCGCGCATACACTCTATCATTTTGCTTGTTAAATTTTTCCTGAACGGTAAAAATTTTTTCATCGGAGAACAAAATTTTTCTATGCAAGTTATCAGCGTGCTTTACCAAAAGACGTTTGCATTTTTCAATCCTATTTTTTTTAAAGCTGCAGTCAATAAATGTCCGGTACGTCGTTTGAAAGCCCCAAGTCCCAAGTCTTTTTTAAATGATTGAACTCATGGACTTTTGCGTGATATTCATCTCACGGGCCATGATTTTCTGTTTTCGGAGCGGATTTCTGTGAATTTTTGATTTAACGGCTTTGCTGACATGCGGTGTTCGAACAGTGCGTGGACGGCCCGACCGGTGGCGGTCTTTTACATATCTAGTCTCCTCAAACAGTTTTATGCATCGGTAGACGAACATGCGGCTAATCCCTAGCGTTTTGAAAATATCGATTTTTTTCATTTCACACTTGAAAAGCGCTATTACAGCGATACGGTTCTCATTATCTGACACCTCCATGATGAAAGTTGAAACAATTTTAAAATCCCGTTACAGACTAACGCTATTGAGGTTAGCTTTCAAAACCCATATGACTTTAACGGGGTATGTTTAGTTTTACTATTGAAATGGGTGTGTTCAATGTTGTAACAGTATTTATGTCCCTACTAAGTACTTATACTATTATATTGGTCATATATAGTAGGTTATTTAAAAGAATGGGTGGAAAAAGATGTAATATTTAAATCTCCCTTCTTTATCGATTTTCAAAACTATTCTAAACATAGCTTAATCATTAAATTTTATTAAAAAAAATAATTTTTTGTAAAATTATTTTTCGGCTTGAGGTCACTCTATGTTGTGTTTTTGGTTGAATTTATATTGTTCCCAATATTTCGATGAATTTATTGTTAAAATATTATGTTAATGTTTTGTTTAATAAAGGTTATGATGTTCTGTATTTTATTAGTGACATCCCTGAAGATGGTTGACGAAGTCAATCGAAATATTAAAAATAATAATAATGAAATCTAAAGAAACAACATCGAGTTAAAATACATGACCTTAAGTCGAAAAAAAACTTTAAAAGACAATAAAACCAAAGAACAAATTTTCACTTAACAAAATTATTTTATTTCAGTTTATCAGGGGGTCAGTTTATCTTGAAGATTTTGTGATTATATTTTAGACGACCTTTACTTTAATGATACCTGTTATTTAGTAAAACATTTTGACCCAAAAACGACAATGTTTAAAAACACTTTTACAATTTAATTAAAAAAACGCGCTCTAACTGAAATTTATTAGACATTTTTTTACTTTTTCAAAAAGAATGCAATAACACAATCCAATAATAGAGATGTGATGTTAAAAAGTTTGAAGTCATAAACTCTATACGATTTCTTTTATGACATCTAACCATGACAATTCGGTCAGACGAAGGAATATTTACTACTTTTTAACTTATTTTACCATATATAGCGTTGCAAAATAAAAATTTCCTTGGTCCGTAAGAAATAACTCTGACCTACCAGGGACTTCCTTTTGCGATGTTGCTATAAGTACAATCATTATTTTTTAAGTCTTTAATTTTTTTTGGAGTTTTGCTATGATTTTTCGAGTAAGCCAAACAAAATTGTTTTTAATATTATTTTTTTTTTGATTTTTTAATGGAAATTTGGATTAGGATCAAGTTCGCGACCGGATCTACTGTTTAAATTTAGCGGCATGTGAAAGGGGTAAAACTACCTGCTACAGAAAATAGAGTCTACCGCAGGCCACACTATTATGGGAAATGCGAGATGGTAGCCAGGACATGGTGCCAGGATGAACTCCAAATCGGTGGGTAACTCCTCTTCCCACATCAATCAATCATAGCGACAAAATAAAAAGTAAAAATTTGGGATCGTTCCCATGACCACAGATCAATTCAAACAGTAAAAACGTAGGTTCGGCCAGGCCAAACCTTACATATCCTCCATCGTGATTTCGCTAATGAAAAATAAAAAATGGTGGTCTGGTTTTTGGGCGCCTTGGATACCTGTTTACGACCATAATCTCAGCAAAATCTTATGATTTGTTAAGAAACTACTTAAAAAGTAGATTTTCTCAAAGGTTCGCCGTACAACGGACATAGAAGATTTAAAATCGTTACAAGAACCTGTTTGTTTTTCTCTATTCAAGGTTTCTGTGACTTTCTTGAAATATCTATCGGAACCAGTAAACAACTTGCCTTTGCTTTTCTTCCGTTTCTCTGGGTTCTTTCAAGGATAACCCAAAAGTCATATTCATAGCTTCCGTCCGAGTGAACCTATCCTAGTATTAGGTAGTCACACTCCTATGGTTGCCGCTACAACAACAGAAGATTTAAAATCGTTACAAGAACCTGTTTGTTTTCCTCTATTCAAGGTTTCTGTGACTTTCTTGAAATATCTATCGGAACCAGTAAACAACTTGCCTTTGCTTTTTTCCGTTTCTCTGGGTTCTTTCAAGGATAACCCAATAGTCATATTCATAGCATCCGTCAGAGTGAACCTATCCTAGTATTAGGTAGTCACCGCCACTATGGTCGCCGCTACAACAACAGAAGATTTATAATCGTTACAAGAACCTTTTTTGTCCTCTCCTACGAGTATTCAAGGGTCCTGTGACTTTCTTATAATATCTATCGAAACCAGTAAAAAAAATTTCAAAATTCACTAAAACCACTCTCGTTGCTTTTTTCTGCGTGTCTTTGCTTTTCTGTTTGGCTCCGTTTCTCTGGGTTCTTTAAAGGATAACCCAATAATACACTTCATGGCTTCCGATTAAACCAATTCAAGTTAAGCTTGTTATGCAGAGATGAAATCCTACCGATAGCAGTGCAAATAATTCAGTTTCCTTAGCCGAAGATGTTGTAATGAAATCGAGAAGGGAGAATGTATTTACGACAATCCAGGTATGATTCAATAAAAAGCTCAACCTGTTAGTTTTAGTCAAGGCGCCGCCTAAACCTGACAATTTATGGACTGACATTGTAAGACATGGAGTCATAGGGTACTTAGTGAATGAGAAGTAGATACAAGTAGCTGAACCACTTTATGGACTGATCTCGAATAGATCGTAGGACCTTAAAGCGCGAAGCAAAACTTTCAATTAAACCCCCCGCTTCACTAAAATCAGACTACTGCGACACAAGTCGCCACAAGAGCATATATTCACTCAACTAACAAGCAGCGAAACAACCAATAAACAACCGCCAAAGTCTACCCAAAAAACAGATACCAACATTCAGTCAGAAAAACAGTCAGTCAAACCAAGCTGCAAACAATATTTAAACAACCCATCCTCCATCCGTCTTGTATCCACTTGAGAAACCAAAAGTCGACAACATCGTCATAATCAACAGCGCGACGATGACGCTTATTTTTATTACCCGCAGTATCAAGTGTAAACCACACAAACTTTAGCGTGTGTTTGGTTTGCTTTACGTTTTAAACAAGCCTAAAAAGTACCAAGAAGAAGAAGAAAAAAGACTAACTTCGCTCAAATGCTGCCTCAGAATAAAGTCGAAGGTGCGTTTGTCTGCTGCAAACCTGTGGAGAGCCATAAATTACAATATTACACTTCCAAAACGGAGTCATTGGCAATGTGCGTTTGCGCATGAGCAACTGTTAACAGTCACTCCAACTCTTGTATGCTGAAATTTCGACATAAAAATAAGAAAATTTTCAATTTTGTGTATTTTTCTTTAAAAATCTTTTCTGAAATTCAGCGGCAGACCTTTGTTTATATTTATTTTTAACATTAATCGTTTTAAAATGTTAATAGTATTATTGCGTAGAAATGATACAATTTACTTTTGACTTGGTTATGGCCCAGGGGGGCTACCAGTCCCCTGGTTACATGGGACTGAAACTGGGAGTAACTTTGGTTACGGAACCTGACCGGAGGTATTCCGGTACCACGGCTGACTGGGGCTTATGGGGTTTTCTCAAGACTCCACCCAGTCATTATAGGCCCTTGGGCGTTGTTGGGGGTACGGTCGGGCCTAGCCTTAAGACATGGGTGCCGTTCACCGTCGTCGAGCGGAAGAGGTAGAGATAGAGCTCGCTCTGAGCGGTGAGGAAACCATGTCCATGTACAGCATGGTTTTTAGACCGTAACATCTACATGTGGACACTTGTGTCTGCATATATACTATGCTCCTGTAACCTCTTTCAACAATCTTTTTCTAGTTATTTCAAGAGTGTGATTCTATTGTAATGCAGATTTTTGACAGCAATTAATTGTGCTATGTAACTCGTAATGGTACTTTTAAGGGCGTACAGTTCGGTTTTCAAAACCGGTGGCTCGGTACTTCCGACTGTTTTCGAATAATCCGGTTTAATGTGTCGCATAACCGTTTTCTTAAATTCTCCCGAAAAGCATTACACTTTATAGTTTGAACAGGACACATAATCATTTTTTATTATTCCCAGCTACATATATTTAGAAATATAGGATGATCCATCTAGAGGTATTTTGCAGAACAAAAAAAATATAAAAATTCAAATCAAGTGTGAATCTTTATTGGTAATTTGAAAGGACATTTTATGGCATTTATTTTTTGAATATAATTTCCTTCAAATGTTGGCCGCAACTACGCCTCAGGGTTTCCATTCTGCCAATTTTGGATGACACGTTCGAGCATTTCGCCCGGTATGGCTTTAATGACACGCGTAATGTTGGCTTACAAAACCTGAATCATAGCTGGTTTGTCAGTATAAACTTTGGACTTTACGTAACCGCAAAGAAAAATGTCTAAAGGTGCGATATCGATCGATCTAGGCGGCCAACTCACCTGTCCTAAACGTTAAAGTAGCTGCTTTTCGAAATGACCTCTCAATAGATCCATTGTTTGAGCAGCTGTATGGCAAAAAGCACCGTCCTGTTGAAACCAAGTGTCGTCAAGATAACGGACTTCAATTTCAGGTCGCATAAAGATCGATATCATGGCGCGATAGCGAACACCATTCACGGTTACGTTCCGACCATCATCATTTTTTAAAAAATATGCACTGATGATTTCACCAGCTTATATACCGCACAAAACCATGGTTTTCTCTGGCAATAACGGCACCTCTTGAACTTCTTTTTGTAGCTCTTCAGCCCAAATGCGGCAATTTTGTTTATTGACTTTGCCGTTGAGCCGTTGAAATGGGCCTCATCACTGAACAAAATTTTGGTCGAAAACAGTGGATCTTCCCGTTTCTCACCGAAAGCTCATTTCCACAATACAGTTGCCAACATTTAAAGGTATTTATTTTCAAAAAATAAATGCCATAAAAGGTCCTTTCAAAAACCCAATAAAGATTTCACACTTAATTTGAATTTTTATATTTTTTTTTGTTCTGAAAAAATACCTCTAGATGGATCACCCTATACATTAAATTCAAACTAATAGAAGTGATTTGTTTAACAGTAGAAACAATCAGTTTAAGAAAACCTAAGCGTTTTTATTAAAAAAAATTCAGTTAAACAACGTCAAAGCAGTTTGTTTGAAAATTTATAATTTCCATATAAAATGTACTGTTATTGCATTAGATCCTTAACAATAACGTTGTTCTAAAAAAACATTTTTAAATGAAGAAAACTGACAATCATACATTATGATTGCCGTAACCATATAATTGTTTACATAAAGCTCAAAACACAATACTTTTGTCGCACCAACCATATTAATATTGTTGCTACAACCATATTTTCATAATTAAATTTGGCAATAATACGTTTGTTACATTTCAACAAAATTAATATTGCGGCAATCATACTATTGTCAAAAGTTAATTAAGTAAACAATACTATGGTTACGACGAACATACTTTTATTGCGTATTTATTAAATATTTTATTAGTAACCATGTTTTTCTCCGCGTGTATGTGATTCGATAAACCATACTGGTTTTCATGAAATACGATTATTTTCGTGAAAAAATTCATATTTAGTACCACCATGATAAAATTTCTCAGAACAAATGTTGTCAATTTTAAATGAAAAAAAATTCTATCTGTATCTAATTTCTTTCTATATCTAATTTAAAAATTTATAAAATCAGCGCAACGTTAGTCGTTTTTTTTTAAGTTCACTCAAAAAAAAATTGTAGAATTGACTAAACCATGATGATATCAAAATAAAGATACAATTTAAATGAAAATTTACAGCTGAAAAAGTAGGGGTAATGAATGTCGACATAATAAAAACGAAAATGTTATTGAAGAGTCGCCTGACGTCATTGACGAATCGCGTTTACCTTATAGTGTTGTGTCTGTGCAGATCAGCAGCTACACATACTTGACGAGAACTAAAGTCACAAGAGTTTTCCTCCGAACAATGTCACCACAATGAAAATCTTTTGTAGATTAGATGTAAAATGTGGCTATTGCTGCTTAAAACAGAAAAATCATATGAACATATATGTGTGGGAGCTACGAGGGCGGTTCGGAAAGTTCTTAGCCTATCAATGAAAGAGAATAGTTAGTTTTTCAAAAATATTTTTATTTTTCAATATAATCTCCTGAAACTTCAATAGACTTAGTCCAACGCTTATCTAGCAATTCTATCCCTTGATTAAAATAGTTTTCCTCAAGGTCTTCAAAATAGTGGTTTACAACTGTAATAGCATCTTCATTTGAGGTAAAACGCTGCCAGCAAGGAATTTTTTTAGATTTGGGAACAGGTAAAAGCCACTGGGAGCTAAATCAGGAGAATAAGATGGGTGGTCAAGCAACTCGTACTTTAATTCGTTGATTTTAGCCATTGTTAAAACACTCTTGTGCGCTGGTGCGTTGTCTTGATGAAAAATTATTTTTTGTTGTGGTAAGCCGGGACGTTTTTCTCGAATTTGTACATTTAATTGATCTAAAAGGTTGCAATAGTACTCTGAATTTATTGTTTTACCCTTTTGCAGATAGTCAATCAGTAAAATACCTTTGAAGTCCCAAAAAACCGTTGCCATAACCTTACCAGCCGATTAAATTGTTTTTGCCTTCTTTGGGGCACTTCCTCCAGCTTCAGTCCATTGTTTGGATTGTTCTTTTGTCTCTGGAGTATAGTGGTGGATCCATGTCTTATCAACAGTTATGAAATCCATTTTATTTCGCTGAAAACGATCCAAACAAGCTTGAGAAATGTTCATTCTTATGCGTTTTTGGTCGACTGTTAACAAGTGCGGCACCCATCTTGCAGAAAGCTTTTTCATCTGTAGTTCTTCATGCAAAATTAAATGGACTCGATCATTTGAGATGCCCATGATATTAGCTATTTCACGCACTTTTATTCGTCGATCATTTAATACCGTATCATGCACTTTGGCTACAATTTCTGTTGTTGTTGCTGTTTTTGGTCGTCCACTACTTGGTTTATCTTCAATGCTTGTACGCCCACGTTTAAATTCAGCAACATTATGAATTTCTTGTCCCGATAAACCTTTTTATGTAAATATTTAATGACACCACGCATTTCTAATTTTTCCATTGTAAAAAAATCGCGGATGCGTCTTTTGTGAACACTTGTTTCTATATGAAGGAGTTGCCAGATCGAAACAAAATTTAACATGTGTTCATAGCAGAGATGGAAGTTTTATAAAGCGCTTTTTGTGCTAGGCTAACCGCCCTCGTTTATCTAAATCTTAACCGATTTTCTTCAATTTCAATAGTGTCCTTCTTTGGTCCAAAAAACTTACTTCTGTCAATATTCATGAAAATCGAGCAACAACTGCGACATGTTTACTGTCCCTGTTCCACAGAGTGGTGAAGGGTATAAAGGCACTCGAACAAAACTTTTTAATACAAAATTTATTAAAACGATACCGCATTAAAAAATATAACTAATTTATTATTTATTTGATAGTTCTAATGTGGCCATCTGAAGCCGGGAGGTGCCATTCAGTGAGTATACGAATAAATACTTATATATATTGAGCACAGCTCTATTGAGAGAATTCAGCAACAGCCGACCTTACTGAAACATCAAAACTGAATTTGAACTGACCTTTACTTGTCACATTCGAATTGTCCTCTTGTTTTGCCGCCATCTATATAAGGTTGCTTTCCTAAAGTCTTTACTATACTGGGTTCAAATACCTAACACTCTTTCCAGCAGCAACACCATAATGCGGTGTTCCACTTGAACGACACCTGAACTGCTTTATTTGCTGCGGAAACATTAAACACGAAACGCCGCCTGCAGTAGTAGAAGTCGGGGATAATGCAAGTGAAAAACTGCACACTTTTCTAAACTATCACGAAGATTATACAAGTGTACGAGTATATACGTGCGGACGGACGGACGGCTACATAAATTTTAAATCAGGGTGTAAATTTTAATTTACGAGAGCGTTCTCAAAATGTTGACACGAAAACACGTACCGGCTATTAAAATGAGAAGAAAAAACCTGTAATATGGGGTTTATACGAATTGTAAAACAATTAACAATAGTTGAGGTTTGAAGAGTGAAGAAAGTTTTGAGTTAATGTGTTGGATACAAATGTCTAATTCTAGGGTATGAGTTTTCATACTTTTAAAAAACCACACACAGAGCAAAAGTGAGTTTGAGACAAAAATTTCGTTGCAAAAGTAGAATTCCATTTCCCTTCATCGAATCGTAATGTTCAGTCCGACATAAAACTAGATGATTAATATGATCAAAGTATTTTGCCCACAACCACAATATCGGTCTTACAAACGAAATGAAGAGAAGTAGTTGGTACACCTGGAGTTTTGCGAAATGTTAATTGTAACAACCAATTATTTGTAATAATAACAAACAATTCAAAATAAGGGGTTGTTTGTTGACATAGCTTTTTAAAAAAAAATATTCATGACTTCAAGCTGATCAGAATAAAGTTTACAGTCGAACTTGGTTAAGTGGGACCTGCATATGTGGGACAGTTTTGGCGGTTCCTGCACACTTCAAACAAGAAAAATAAAGAAAAAACACTTTTAAGCAGAAGTTTGAAGCTGTTTAAGTAGGATTTTTTAGAATTTATCTCTATAAGTGGGAATTGTTACTCGTTTACCTCTATTAGTGGTATTTCCCTTCTCATGCTGTACCTCTAAAAGTAGGATTTTTGTTTTTTTCTCCTTTGTTTTTGCTTTTTACTAAGGGAATATTTGCGTACTGCAACGCATGTTTGTCAGCTTTGGCGATTTCTCGCTTAATATGGTGAGATCAAAGACTTTTGGCGACTTTTATTTTACTGACTTGGCGATAGTTCTGGAGGCTTTTATAAAAATGGCCTAATTTCACTTTTAAAGGTTTTAAAGAAAAAGTGGATCACTCTAAAACGCCAAAAGTCTCAATTATTAGTCGCAATTTTTGATATTTTGGCTCAGCATTTTCTGGCGACGAAAATCGTTGACCAAGCATTTTTTTCTTGATGTGCGGGAATAAAAAGTCATTGGGTGCCATGTCAGGGCTGTACGGCGGATGACCCATCCGTTCGACGTTTTGGCCGGTCAAAAAGGCGCTGGTTTGTGCCGATGTGTGAGAGCTGGCATTGTCGTGGTGCACAATGATTCGCCTTCTCTTGTTCGTTTTTCGAATTCTCCGAAGACTTCAGGCAAACAAATTGTGGTGTACCACTCAGATCCGTCCTAAGTTGCTCAAGCGGAACAGGCGCCACATGGCCAGTTTTGCTGAAGAAACAGGCGACCATTTGCTTCGAAGTGCTTCTTCCACGCACAACCTTAGTTGGATTTGGCTCGTCTTCGAAGACCTACACGGTCTATTGCTGTTTTGTTTCGGGCTCATACGCATAGATCCATGATTCGTCACCTGTGACGATCTTATAAACGTCTTCTGAAGCAGCGCGATAGTATTTTTCAAATTTTGTTCGCACAGATCGACACGAGCCTTTTTTTGAGCGATTGTCAAATTGTGCGGGATCCAAAGAAAACAAACCTTTTTTATGGCCGGGTGTTCATGCAATATCGAATGTATGCTGGTGGAAGAAATGGCCAAGGATGGCCTATCTCACGGTATGTCACATGACGATCTTGCATCATCAGTTCACGCAAGGCATCAATGTAATCTGGCACAAAGGCCGTTTTTGCACGACCTTCGTCTTTAAGCGAGCGTCGGCCACGATTGAATTCATTAAACCAGTTTTTCACAGTACTAGAGGATGGTGCTTCATCGCCATACAAATATTTAAGTTCATCGATGCACTCTTGTCGTGATAATCCACGTCGAAAGTTGTGAAAAATGATCGCACGAAAATGTTTACGATTTAATTCCATTTTTTTTGCCAAATTGATTTTTTTAAGTCACTGTAAACAACAGAAATAAACGTTCTTAGTACGTTTATGCTAAAAAATGTCAAACTTTCCAATGGAAATGTCAGATGGCGCCAGGCAACACTTAGTGTTATAGCAACCCTTGTATTTGGCGACATCTTTTTTTAATTGTCCGTCCTCGACAGCTTGAATCGCACGTTTTTTATTACTTATGGATATACTCCTGTTCTTTCTTGAACTTTTTTTGATACTTTAGAATTCAAATAACACACTTTAACAATTGAAAGCAAACTCAAGACTGTGACTTCTATCATATCTCATTGATGTAAACACAAGTGTAATTGAGAAACGTGGGAATCACAGACTTCAAATTATAAAGGGTACGAGTACGTACCCTCGAGTACGGCACGACTTCATATTATAGAATGTCGGCGAGTAAGAAACCAATTCTACAACTTCAAATTACCGACGATAGCAAATTACATAGATTTTTTTCAATTTATCGAATTATCGAGAATATTGAGAGTTGACTGTATTGCCTTAAAATCTCAAAATGTTTGTTTTCAACAAATCCAATTTTATCTTTTAAATATTTCCTGAATCTCTCCACTCTTTCATCAAGAATCGACATTATTGTCTTTATGTTTAAGTAAACTTGAAGTTATTTTTAATATTGTTTATATTCAGAAGAAAAAAATTGTGGCGTTTGCGATACTTGGTTACTTCTAGCAATACTTTCAGTTCCATTTACCGACAATTGCAGTGCACCAATTAGCAATCGGTTGTACTGAATGACAAGTAATAGTCAATCATTTGGTGGGCAAACAAAATTGGTTGTAGCAACGAATATGTTATCTGTGTGCACCACAAGGGCAACATGACATTCGTTACACGCCCACCAACAGTTGCATAAAATGAGAAAAATTCGAACAACAACCGCTGAGTGACTCCAATTATGTTATGACGAATTTCAAAAAAATAATAATCAATCGACAAAATCTAAACAAAACCGATGATGTTGGTGATGACTACGACGACGCTGTTGATGCTGTGGAAAGAATTAAGCAATAACTCGGCTGAGCTGCATCTTTTTGCACCACACCAAATCACAGACATGCTACACACACTCCAAAGGAGTGGAAGCCAGCTAGTGGGGGCAAGAACATCAGCTGCCGCACCATCATCATCTATCCGTAGCTGCTGCAGCTATCCATCCATCCGTCCGTCTGTCTGTCCGTCGATTGGTACACTTTGAGCATGGCTGAAGTGCATCAGAGTCGTTTGACTACAATCATTTCGATTATGTTGTGTGCTACGCTTCGGTGTACTACCATTCCTTTGCCTTCCCCAGCTCCGTTTCCCCAGCACCGGTTAACTGCTTCCTAGTAGCACTTGGAAGAGTTTCACTGGCTGGTTGGCGGGCTGGCTGGCTGCATCATTGTTTCGCGAAATATTGCATAACATCGTTTTGTTGCCGCTTTTATTTGTTTGTTTTACTTCTTTTTTTGTTGTTAAAAACAAAAATTAGGAAAGAAGAAAAAGCAAAAACGAGGAAACCAAATAGACTTTTACTTCTGCCAAAACGTGCTGATGGCAAAGACTGACGAACGAACGAACAAGCCAACGGATGGGCGGACGGACGGACATTTGATTGGCGCTGTTTTGCTGGTGCTGGTGTGCTGTTACATTATGCCAATAATGTTGCCAGCCGGGGTGAGAGGAGGCCAACTCTACTAGGCATGATTCAGAAATCATAGAAAGCCAAACCAATTAATTTGTAAAAATCCAATTTTCCTATAATTTGTAATTTGAGGAAGTCTTCATTGGCGATGACTACTTTTTTGTGGAGTCGTAAAAGGAGCCACACATCAAGGCCTTGTTGTACATCTACTAAACGGCTTAAGTTTCAGCGTTTACCCTCTGCCTTGATGCCACATGTTGCCCTTGACAATTCGTGTACTAATTTGATTTTGGCAAATCAATATTCTGGCTGGTCTCTTTAGTCCTGCGGAGAAGTTAACACTCGCTTATCTCTGTCTGGGTTAGTAGAAAACAAAACACCACCATCCGATATCATTAAGAAAATTGTGTTTGCAGTAAATTATCCTTTGTGCATATTTCAAATTACATTCCATCCCTTGGTTCATCGAATAATTGATAGGATGTCCCGCCTCTTTGTCCGTTCGAACATGACAGACTCTCCTTAATTACGGTGGAATTCTGGTAAGGAGCAATAACAAAGTTGCAATTTAATGCTGATTCTACGCAATGATGGCATTAATATCAGTGCTTTATAGCACCGTGGTGGGCAAAGTAGCCACACAGTAATCTTGGATTTTATCCACACTCAGAGAAGAGATTGGTTGCCACAACCGATTTTATTTGCCAACCAAATGATCGAAGTTGCATGTACTTCTAGCTTTCCACCAGTACAACCAAATGTTAATTGGGTGCACTAGTATTTGTTAATGACGAAGCATCCGAAACTCTTAACGCAGGGAACAGATGTATTGCCACAACTGAATGTTTTGTCAACAGAATGTTGATGGTTGCATGTCTACACTCAAAGAACAGATTCGTTACCACGACCGAATTTATTTGCCAACCAAATGATCGAGGTTGCATAAACTTCTACCTTTCCATCAGTACAACCGAATGTTAATTGGGTACACTAGAATTTGTTAATGACGACGCATCCAAACCTCTACACGTAGAAAACAGATAAATTGCCTTAACCGATTTTGTTCAACAGAATGTTGGTGGTTGCACGTGCTATCCATGTGTTCCATTACAACAACCGAATCTTGGTTGTGAATACGACAATTTTTAGTAGAGGAAACTGACACTATCGGCTGAAGAGACAAACTATCAGTAACCGCAACTACTAAAGATGGAATGATTGGAACTGAATTGGTTGTCGTTATAGATTGTTGGTTTTAAGTGCTCTTTGAATTCGGTTGCCAATACTACGTGTTAACTAGACCAATTAATGGTTACATGATAGGTATTCGGCCCAGCTGGCTAAACTATGAGTTTCTACACAGAGGGAACAGATTCGTTGCCAGAACTGAATTTGTTTTCGGGCCGAATGATTGACGTTGCATGTGCCTCGAATATTCCACTACTACAACCAAATGTCAGTTGGTGCTCTGTAAATAGAAAATACGAAGTATCCAAACCGGCCCCATCTGATATTTTTTAGCATAAACGTACTCAGAACGTTTTATAGTACGACCATCATTTGTGTTGTTTACGGCGACTTGAAAAAATCAATTTGGAAAAAAAATGGAATTAGCTCGTGAACATTTTCGTGCGATCATTTTTCACAACTTTTGACGTAGATTATCACAAGAGTGCATCGATGAACTTGAAAGCACTGTGAAAAATTGGTTTAACTAATTCAAAGACGAAGGTCGTCCTAAAACGGCCGTTGTGCCAGAGAACATTGATGCCGTGCGTTAACTGATAAGATCGTCATGTGACATACCGTGAGATAGAGGCGTCCTTAAGCATGTCTTCCACCAGCATACATTCGATATTGCATAAACACCTGGCCGTAAAAAATTTTTGTTCTCGTTGGATCCCGCACAATTTGACAATCGCTTAAAAATAGGCTCTTGTCGATTGGTGCAAACATTTTTTGAAAAATACGATCGCGGTGCTTTAAAAGACGTTTAAAAGATCATCACAGGTGACGAATTATGGATCTATTGTATGAGCCCGAAACAAAACAGCAATCGACCGTGTGGGTCTTCGAAGCAAGCCAAATCCACCGAAAGTTGTTCGTGGAAGAAGCACTTCGAACAAATAGTCGCCTGTTTCTTCTGCAAAACTGGTCATGTGGCGACTGTTCCGCTTGAGCAACGTCGGACGGTCAATTCTGAGTGGTACACCGCATTTGTTTGCCTGAAGTTTTCGGAGAAATTCGAAAAACGAACAAGAGAAGACGCATACTTGTGCACCAGCGCCAAAACGTCGAATTGATCATCCGCCGTACATCCCAGACTGGGCACCCAATGACTTCTTTTTTATTCCCGCACATCAAGAAAAAATGGGTCAACGATTTTCGTCGCCAGAAGATGCTGTTGAAGCGTTCAAAAACCACGTTTTGGAGGTGTCTCAATCGGGATGGAAAAAGTGCTTCGGCAATTGGTTTGAGCGCATGCAAAAGTTTATAAATCATGCTGGAGAATACTTTGAAAAACAATAAAATCATTTTTGATGATAAATATTCGGATTTTCATTATTAGGCCAGCCCTCGTAAAAGTCCACATGCCGCACTTGTTTAACAAAAAAAAATTTAGTTTCAGTTAGCTATTATCTCCAATATTCGGTGACAAAGGCAAAATGTTGGCAAAACTATTGCTTGTTAGTTATGGCAACTAAATACTTTTTATGTGTTACATTGGTATGGCCTATCAATTAGTTGTGTCTACAATACGACGGTCATATTTATCATCTTGTGGTTTGTCGAGCCGAATATTCAATATTATAAACATTTGGTGATTGCAACCTAAATTTTTTTCCAACGAAATTTAAGTGCTTTTAACTGATTTCCGACTAGTTTTTTACACACAGAGAACAAATTCGTTGTCACATCCGACCTTTTTCCTCAGATATAAGACTTCTTCTTTTACGGGTCAGCTTAGCATATTAAAAAAGGTGTTTCAATTGTCTTTGCGACATACATTTTTCAAATAGATACACGCTGAGAAAAAATATGGGTACTATATGTTCGCGACAACAATAATATGTTCTCTGCAATAAAAGTATGGTTGTCGCAATTATATCATTGTACGATTGTATAATATGATTGTGGGGATCATAGTGTGGTTAGGTGTGAATCATACTTTTGCTGTGAGGATCATAATTTGCTATGAGGATCATACCGTTGTGGCATCAAAGTATGGTTGAATGTGAATCGTACTATTGTTGCCAGGTAATATTTCCAGGTAACATTTGGTCACGATTTGATAAGGGGCCTTTAAACGTCCCTACAACCCCCATAGCCATATCTCATGAACTACTATAGATATAACGATGTTATTTGGAACATATGATGTTATTATGGACAGTGGGCGATACCCATCAAGTCCAATAAATATTGATTTTGGCCAAAATACTGGACCGATCGTTAGAAACTTTTAAACGAAAGCAGTGCGTAGTCCGAAAATGTTGATATACTGTATAAGGTCATGCTTAGACAAAGGGGCGTGGCATTTATAGATTTTAATGCTTCGGTTATCAAGATTTGTGTGATATAAGCTGCAATCCATAATTGAAAGTGTATAAAATTTAGTCCGTCCGAACGAAATTCGTAAAAATATTTTTTGTTTACGAAACTATTTTGTGTTCAATATTAATGCATGCAGAGTAGCAGTAAAAGATTTCGCTTGGCTTCAGACTACTAGCGATGATTATTTATTTGCATATATGCAGTTCCAAGCACCGAGCACCAACTAAAATTCTAGTGTATTGATGGAATATTTTTTGTTTCTATGCGCCATTAAACAAAATCAAGATTTTGGGAGCTTTGCCCAAATATCTTTTGGAAACTTAGTTTGAGTATACGAAAGCGTCCGCAAAACTAACTGGTCTGGCACATTTTCTGTTTTACTAGCAACTTTTTTTGTTTTTGTTTTTTAAAAGCAATCTTTTATAAGCCATCTGTCAAAATTTCCGAAATATTTAATGATTATTTTCTTTGTTACAGGTGATTGAAGTAAACAAGTTTTATAATTTTTGAAAAATGGAAAATAAAGAGTTTCGTGCGGTAATTAAACACTTTTATATGAAAAGTTTTACGCCACAATTAATCAAAGATGAATTGGATTCTGTTCATGGTGATAATGCACCATCATACTCCACCGTGAAATCCTGGGTTCAACAATTTTAAATGGGTCGTTCAAGCACGGAAGATGAACAACGCTCTGGAAGACCGAAAACTGCTACTACTATTGAAAACATTAGAAAAATATTTAACGAAGTGACTAAAGATAGACGAATAAAGCTCAGAGAACTTGCTGATATTGTTACAATACACGAAAAACAAGTTTGGAGTATTTTACATGATGAACTCCACATGAAAAAGCTATCCGCAAGATGGGTGCCGCGTTTGTTGACTTTGCCCCAAAAAATCGTCCGTTGGACCAATTCCGAGGAGCTTTTAGCGATTTATCAGCGTAATCCAATAGAGTTCTTGTGCCGATTCATAACTGTTGATGAAACATGGATCCATCACTACATCCCAGAATGCAAAGAACAGTCAAAACAATGGATAGAAGCTGGTAAAAGTGGCCCCAAGAAGGCGAAAACTGTTAAGTCAGCAGGATAAGTAATGGCCACAGTATTTTGGGATGCAAGGGGTATAATATTTATTCATTATCTTGAGAAAGGAAAAACTATAAATAGTGAATATTATTGTGAATTATTGGATCGGTTGAGTGAATCAAGATAATGCTCCTTCACACACTGCATTTTTAACTCAACAAAAACTGGCCGAATTACGTTTTGAAATTGCTCCGCATCCACCATATAGTACAGATTTAGCTCCTTCAGATTATTTCTTGTTTCCAAATTTAAAAAAACTTCTCGGTGGCAAAAAATTTTCGTCCAATAGCGAGGTTATTGCTGAAACTGAGGCATATTTTGAAGGTCTTGAAAAATCTTATTTTTCGGATGGAATTAAAAAACTTGAAAAACGTTTGAAGGAAGGAGATTATGTTGAAAAATAAATAATAATAATTCCAAAAAACGGTTCTTTTTATGTTAGGCCAGTTACTTTTGCGGTCGCCCTCGTAGGTACCCGAGGCAATAATACACGCCTACCCACTTTTAAAAGCCTCTTAGGGAAATCAGCAATAAAATTTGGCAAATAGAGAGTTACTTACTCTGCATTCATCGAAAATGTCCGGTAACAGCGTAGTGGCTCCATCGGTTAAAACCACATTTGAGGAAGGTTCTCCACTGCTCTCCTCAAGAAATGATCCATCATGAGCAATATTACTCGTAAATACCACCAAGGGTAACTGTATTAACGAGTTCATCCTTAAAATAATATGGAGCCGTGATCCTTTTGGATGATATTTCGCAACAAACTGTAAACTTTGGAGAGTTATTTTGATGGTGATGAGTTACCGTAGGATAATTCGATGTCCGTTTTCTGCAGTTTTGTTTAATGACAAAGCCCTGTCGTTGAAAATGAGCTTCGTCACTCACTATCAAAGAATTTATGCAACATGAGTACAAATTACGGCGTGGACCACATTCCATTTACAAATTCTTCTTTGCAACAACCTGAAAAGAGAAAGAGAAATATATTAAAATAAAATAGATATTTTTTTAATAAAATAGAAATTTTAATAAATTTTCATTTTTAATTTTTAATTTATTAAAAGTACACTTTAAAATTCTTGTTTTTTTATTACAGAATTACTATTTACGTAAATGTAAATTCAGTCAGCTAATGATCTTTAAAGCTCGCTACTAAACTTGCTGCATTGTTACTACGGAGCATACTAACTCCAAGGTAGTGCAGTAAAGGAACTATTCACACTATTCTGTAGATTTTGTAGTGCAGTAGGATGGTAGTCATATAAAGGGTGGTCCAAACATAATGCACAATGTTAATTGTAAGTCACACTTTAACGTTAAATTTTTTGCCCAACTTAATTTGCCATTTTTGTGTTTCAGTGTTTGACAAATTTAACAACGGAGAGTTACACAATTGAACAGCACGTTAAAGTTGTTGAGCCTTTTACAAAAAGGGGTGTCAAATTAAAACGCATTTTATGCACTTCGTGGCGAGGCTCACATTCGTCTCAGTGGATTCGTTAAAGGGCAGAACTGCCGGATTTGGGCAAATGAGAATCGGCAATTGAATGTTGAAAGGCCGATGCATCCATGAAGAGTGCCCGTTTGGTGCGGTAAATGGGCTGGCTGTGTCATCGAGTCGTACTTCTTTGAAGGTGAGGTCGGCCAAGCAGTTACCGTGAATGGTGTTCGCTATCGCAAGATTATAAGGGTTTTCTTTCTTGTGGCCAGAAATTAAGGATA
Source organism: Hydrotaea diabolus (assembly GCA_963513945.1). Lineage (NCBI taxonomy): Eukaryota > Metazoa > Arthropoda > Insecta > Diptera > Muscidae > Hydrotaea > Hydrotaea diabolus. The sequence continues at coordinate 85,494,518 of OY740718.1, read as the reverse complement.
AGGAACGTGATGATATGTGGTTCCAACAGGATGGTGCCACTTGCCACACAGCCAACGAAACAATGGCTCTTTTGCCCGAGAAATTCAATGGCCGTATTATCTCACGTCGTGGCGATGTTAATTTGCCGCTACGATCATGTGATTTGACACCGTTGGAATTCTTTCTTTTTGAATATTAAAAAGAAAATGTATACGTCAGTAGTAACAATGCAGCAGCCAAGAACATTTCAAGAGCTAAAGGATGAGATCATTCGGCACATTAACGACATAGAACCTCCATTATGTCTCAGTGTCATTAGAAAATATCGGATAGATTTATGACACCGAAGCCGTAGCGAGCATTTGGCCGACATTTTGTTTCACACATAATTGTCACAGATCCTTCTATCATAATAAAAATTAATAAGATAATTCTTTAAAAACTTTTTCTTTTATTTACAATTAGCATCATGCGTTGATGTTGGAGCACCCTTTACTATGGACCGCTGTGCATAATGGAGGGTAAACACCGAGAAAGTCAGTTTAATGGGTCCGAATTACAGACTAACAAAGCGTCGGTTATACTATTCTAATAAAGTTTAAATTATAAATTGGAACGACTGCCTGGTACGTCAACTAATTTTTTTATAGAACTGTTCATTGGTACTAACATCAACTCAAATGATAAATATTACTTGAGCTAAAAAATTGTATTTGCTTACAACTAAAACTACTCAGAAACATTCAAAGGGTCATCCAGAATTGGATGAACTAGACATCGTCGATATGTGGTTTCAAGAAGGCGGTGCAACAAGCCACGCAGCACGCGTTACAATCGCTTTACTGGAAGTTGAATTCGGTGAACGTGTTATCTCGAGGCATGGTCCGGTCGAATGGCCGCCTCGTTTATACGATTTAACCCACTTGGCGCCGAAATATTTTTTTTGAAAAAAAGTATTTTTGTATTTGGTTTATATTGAAAATGCATCAAGTGATGGCAAAGAAATAGAAGAAAACTAACGGGACCTTTTAAAAGGACGTTGGCGCTAAGTGGGTTAACGCCATTGGATTTCTTTTTAAGGGGCCGATCGAAATTTGTGCAAGAGTGGTGGAAAATTGGGTCTAAGGAAAAGATCGCGGGCTCGTGGTGGTCATTAGACCGAAATCATTCTTAAAATGTAACATTTGGAAAAGATCGCAGGCTCGTGGTGGTCATTTGACCGAAATCGAATTTCATTCTTAAAATGTAACATTTGCACTACGCCCTTGGAATAAATTTGAACTCTATATCTTAAAAACTCTGTGTTTTTTTATTATATAAGTATATAATATTATGTCCTAAATGGAAACCCCTGTACGTGCGACCATATAGGTATACTTATACATTCGAAAGCATTTCAGAGACCAAAGGGTCGTTTGGCTATCCAGGAATCTTCTAATAGACCATAGCTTACAAAGTAATACCAGACTTTCTACTAAATGAAACTAAATGAGTAAGTCTCTTCCCCCGATATTTTCAATTTCTTGTCATGAATATTTCAATACGCTAACCAACAATCGTACATACTATCGCGTCTACAGCCGCGATCAGTCGCCAAGACCTACTGTCCCTTTTCTACCGCTTTACTAGCTTTAAGACTCTTCTCAGTTTAAGATCCACTCAATCTACACACTACAAACAAATCCTACCTGTTGAACAAAAAGGTGGTTTTTAAATGTATTCTAAAACATTGAGGGTCATTTTCTAAAGGTAGAGATTGCTCGAAACTTTAGGGTCCGCTTGGTAAAACTGCCCTAACATAATCGTCATTCACGGAAATTCGCGAAAAAAAAACATCTAAGGGTTTGCCACCTCGCAAATGCCGGGGAATTTATCAATAAGAAATTCATCTCTCAGCCTGGTAACTCTAAGTCCTCCTGGTAAGACTCTAAATGAAGTTCATTAGCTGTTCGGAGCATTAAACAATGATTAAATGGAAGAACTTTTCCGTACTTGGGGATTGAAGCAGAGCATGCAAACAAAGTCCGATCGTTCACTGGAATTTTCGTAGTTCAAAGTGATATACAGCGGACTTTTTCTCTTTGTGAGCTTCAATAGCCGTGTTTTTATGAGGTAACTAGCTTAGTTATCTAGTAAGTTTGCAATATGGTAATCTGGCACCATTGACCACAATTGGGAGTCATATGGCAACATTGTTTTTCTTTGTATACACAAAAGAGAATTGAAAAACAAGATGGTTCATCGGCGATTTCGTCAAAAATAGACAATAAGAAAATATAAATAGTGATACAAAATATAATTCCAATAACACAGTACAACAGCCAATTTGGGGGGTGAGTAATTTCAAGTCAGGGTGATGGTACTAGGTCAGTATATTAAAACCCTCAAAGGGTTTTGCGTTCGTATGTGCCAGTTTTTGTTTATGACCTTTTACATTTTTTCCTTATCTTATTGTTTTTCCGCTTAGTTGTAAAATGTTGGCAAAAAACGTAGTTTGCCATAACTCGAGAACGACTAGTTCGATTTTGCTGAAATAAATTGAGAAAAATTAATAATTACATATAATAATTACAATAATTCTTTAATCCATTAATATACTGTTTCTCTACCAAATCAACATTTTTGCAATTAGAAATAAATTTATGAAGAAAATTTTGCCAAAAAAAAAAAAATTTTTTTTTTTTTTAAACATATGTCTTATAACTTTCACGTAAAGTCACATAACCTATAAACAAAATGCGACATAGATCATAGAAATCGATTAACGCGTTCTGCTTTTATTTACAATTAAGTGAAGGTATCCCATTTTGACAAGAATATTGATATATGTTTTTATTCAAAAAAGTGTCATTTATCGCCTTTTTTTATAAATTTTTCCCAATAACTCCAGACTTCTGGCCATAAAAAATAATAAAAATAAAAAAAATTTTTTGGCAAAATTTTCTTAAAAAAAAAAACTGGCACATACGAACGCAAAACCCTTTGAGGGTTTTAATATACTGACCTAGTACCATCACCCTGACTTGGAATTTCTCACCCCCCAGACAATAACCCCAAAAATGTTCCACAGTGTAATGAAACATAAAAAGTCAATCAGCTGTTGCACTTTTACTTTGAAAAAAATGAAATTTTTTGCTTTGAAAAAAAATTTAACTTTTTTTTAAAATATCAGTTTATGTTAATTTGTAGATTTACTTATCCCATCTCGTGCAGATTCACCCAATGCGAATTCGAAGATGAGACCTCTTCTCTTTTGATTATTTTTTAATTTACATAACAAAAAGCATTTGTTTTTTTTTTAAATATCTGAGTGTGTTAAGATAAATTTTTTGTAGAAAAAATAAATGTGGTAAGTCTAACACGTTTCTTGAGCGAGTTGAGACCGAGTAACTTCCATACAAATGCTAGTTTAGTTAACTGAAAAGAATACAGCAAATAAAAAAATGTTCCCATACAAATGTAACTCTCGTTTTGTGTTCTTTCCAACCAACAACAGTTAATTCCTCATGTTTTATTGATAGGACAAACCTTGAAGAATTGGGTCGTATCGGTCCAGTTTCCTCCCTATAAACATCATCGCCCAGCGGACATAATTTCTTAAGTTTCGTCAAATTTCAATAAAACTTGTTTAGCGGTGTGGAAAACCCACGAATTGAACGGAACTACCTGAAAACGGGCATCAATCGATTAAGAAAATTTGGCCGATACATAGAAACTGCTTCCATATTATTACAACATTTTAACAATCAAGTGAAATTGACACTTCCCAGATAACCTGTACCTGCCCTTGCCTTCTTTAGCATTCTACCCAACATCGAGCTACTCGTGCGTAGCGTCGAAATGTTGTTTTGGCCCATTTTATGCACAATTCAACAAAGAGCTTCTGATTTCTATTCGCCGGTTCTCTTTCGTAACACATTTCGGCTTTTGTTGTTTGTTTTCGTTTGCATCCCACTTATTTAACAAGTTATTGTGTTTTTGGCACTTTTACTTTTTTCCCTACCCTTGCCAACATCTTCTCGAATTGTTGAAGCCGAACGAACGACGGCGCTATGGAAACAGGGTTACCCCATAGCACCGGCATTGGAAGTTGTGGTGGAGCGGGTAACCGGGTGACAGAGGTTACCTGAAACGAACGAAATACGAGTTTGATAGTAGTTGTCGCTTTTTGACATAATTTTCATATTTGTATTCCTCTTCTTCGCCGGCGACTTCTATAACAAGTTTCTCTTTTACAGTAAAGTAGAAAGAAGAGAGAAAAGTAGTAGAAGTAGAAGAGGGGGAGAAAAGGCAGCAAAAAAATTGTTTCTAATTTAGTTTTCATTTCATTTACCCAGTTACGTCGCATTATGCTGTTGTTGTTGCTGCTGTCAGTCAGAGGTGCTGTTAACTTGTCTAAGCGCAGCGGCAGCAGCACCAGATCTGGTGCTTTTAGCCACCATTCAACCGCAAAGTTTGGCGTTCCATTCAATCTTTCAGGTCGGGCTTGTTGTTACTGTTGCTGTCGCTTTGCCTCAACTGTTCACCATTTCCAAAAGATATTAATTGACATTTTTAGAACGAAGCACGTGGACTACTTAGCCCTAAAAAAGTTTGATATTACGCAAGTTAGAACGTAAGCTGATTGTGTGATTGTTGCATAAACCATCGAAGGCCACGGATATGTAGTTACACCCGAATTATAACGAAGATGACATAGGTTCTTAATTTAATTTCAAGGACGCCATTGTTACCAAGTTCAGAAATGTGGGGATTTAAACCGGGTGTTTCCACAAGGACCTGGAAGTTTGATGAGTGGGTTTGGCTAGGCATCTGAAGAGGTACAGTGTGCGATGTGGTCACTGCTAGAATGCGGTAGAAGTGTTCGACACACCGCTCTCACAGTTCACAGGCGATTAGGCGATTACACCAACCAGAACTTAGTTGAACCAATACCATTCTAGTTTGTCGGAGTACCCTCTCTTTCCTTGCGCTATCACTGGTTCATGATCTCCAAGCACGACATCAACTCTTAAGTTGTTGACGGCTTTTGCTATTGTGTCGGAGTAAATGCCTTATTCAGCCTAAATAGCCTATTAATCTAGAGCAAAGATGCACAACCTAAGAAATATATTTCGCTGAATGCCAGGCAGATTCGAAGAAGTAGATAGAAGAGTCCATAATTTGGATATAACAATTTTTATTAAGGTTTAAGACAACATCTGAGCATCGAATGAAACCGAGCCCATGCCCCAAAAGTGTTCCCTCCCAGAGATAAGCGCGTTTTATGAAAGTGAAGTGGACGATTCTAAGGCACCCTCAAACATTTTTTAAGATCTTTCAGTATCAAAACGTTAGTCGAAGTCAACATTTTCATCATGGTAAAGTTCACTTACGGGCAACGTTTGGAAATCATTAACAATTACAACCGAAATTCGGAGTCGGTGGTCGCAACTTCAATAGCGTTTACTCCAATTTTCATCATCTTTAGCGATGAAGCTCATTTCTGGTAGAGTGGTTTTGTCAATAAACAAAATATGCGTTATTCGGCAGCAACAAACCCACATGTGCTTCAAGAGACACAATTGCATCCGCAACAAACTACTGTGTGGTGTGGTCTTCATGCCGGAGGTGTGATTGGGTCGTATTTTTTGATCGATGAAAACAATCGTCATGTTACCGTCAATGGAGAGCGCAATCGTGCCATGTTAGAAAATTAATTTTGGGCAGAATTGGATGATCTTGTCATCACCGATATGTTGTTTCCCCAACACGGTGCCACTAGTCACACATCACGCGTTACAATCGATTTACTGAAAGGCAAATTAGGTGAACGTGCTATCTGGAGAAATGGTCCGGTCGAATGGCCATCTCGTTCATGCGATTTAACACCATTGGATTTTTTTTTTTAATGGGACCACATCATGCCAGCAACTTTAGACGAGCTCAGAGATAACGCGAAATTGCCAACGATCCAGTCGAAATGTATGCATAAGTGGTGGAAAATTGGGTGGAAAGAATAGACTTCATATCCTAATTATTCTGTGTTTTATTAATATATAAAATTGTTATATCCTTAATGGAAGACCCTGTACAAATTGAGCAACTCAACAAGTTGTGCCAAAACTATAAAAAACTTTAAATCATCCAGAGTAAAAATATAAAAATAATCTTTGGTTTAAATATCTCCACAGGCGATTTAAAGAAAACTTACGCAAAGATTCGAAGATCGAAACAGAACTTCAAATTAGGAAATAATAAGAAATTTGAACAATTAATTTCTTTTATAACTTCAGAAATGAAGTTCATAGAAGCTTTTAATGTAACATTTCATTGAAGAACATAAATGTGGGTTTTCCCATCTTTTTCCCCTAATCTGTTGTAAATTCTTTTAACTGGACGACCATACTGTAAGCTATCATTTGCTGCAATACTAATTGTAGTGAAATCTCAAGCTATGTAAAAAACGGATAATCAATCTAGACAGGTTTTTAAAGGATTTTTCACAGATTAAGCGTTAGTTGTGTTAAACCTTGTTTTTTTCTTTTTCAGAATTGTTTGTTATTGCAGGCATTGAAGCCTAACGATGTTTCTGCGAGTCGTCGTTTCAGTGTTTGGGCTCTTCGAAAGCTCCAAGAAAATCCGCTCTTTTCGACCAACATTTTGTTCAGTGATGATGTTCATTCTGGCTCAACGGCAACGTCAATAAACAAAATTGCTGCATTTAGGCTGGGGAGCAAACAGAAGAGGATCAATAAGTACCAACATACCCAGAGTCAATGCTAACAGACCAGCTACGGTTCAGGTTTTGGAAGCCAACATTACGCGTGTAATTAACGCCATACCGATGGAAATGCTCGTACGAGTCATACAAAATTGAATCCTCTAAAATGGACACCCTGAGGCGTAGTTGCGACCAAGATTTAAAGAAAATTATACTCAAATAACAAGTGGCATAACATTTCCTTTCAAATGAACAATAAAGATTCCACACTTGACTTGAATTATTTTTGTGTTTAAAAAAAATACCTTTAGATTGATCATCCGATACTAAATATATACTTTTCAAATTGTAATGATGATTAAAATAATAGAGAAAAAACCTCAAGGGAAGTTCGAGTTTGCTGATGATATCCACTTTTTATAGCTGAAGTTCTAATGTACTGAAAATAGCCTTCGGTTGTACTGATGGAATAAATGGTTGGCAAAGAATTCGGTTGTGTTATCGAATCTGTTCTCTGTGGGCGGATATAAGCTGCGTACGTTTTAGGTTTTTATTTGCATTTGTATGGAAGTAACACGGTACACGCATGCTTATTTTTCCAACAAAATGTCAAACATAACACACGCTGCTATAGAAAGACACATGTTTTTTGTTTAATATAAAATGATCAAAAAAATAGGTCTCATCGGCGAACTCGTATTAAGGTCGTATGCACGAGATGGGATAAGTGCAACTATAAATCAACTTAAAATATATTATGCTCTGTAACAAAGCAACAGTGTAGCAATTAATTGATTTATTATATTTAATGGTTTATTTTATTAAAATGTATAGTTTTTTGTCTGCTTTTGACGAATTCGACAATAAAACCTCTTGTTGTTCAGTTCTCTTGGGAGGATACAAAGCAGAAAAATGTTGCCATATTACTCTCAATTTTGTTCAAAGCAGAATTATCCACTGGCTTTATGTTCATTTCAATTTGAAATGGTGTAGTCAGTCTAGTGCTCTCCAATCGGTGGCAGTAACCCAAATATTTGCCGCTATTGTCTTGTGTATTTATTTAATTTTTTCTTATTTTTTTTTGTAAATCTTATTCATTCATTTTGCTTGTTTTTTATGTCGACCGTCCGTCCTTCTGACGGTTTGTTTGTTTTGAGCATTTCGGTTTTCTACCTTTAATTCAGTTTGACTGACTAATTGTCGGATTGTCGACGGACGACCTTTAAGTGAAGTCTATTGCAACACCGCTGCTGGCGGTTGCTGTCAGTTGTTTCTCAAAATTGTTGTTGCTGTTGTTTTTATGAACAATGTTGTTGTTGCTGTTGCCATTGTAATTTCAAAGTTATTGTAAATTACGCCGTATGTACGAGTATTATTTTCGTAATTCAAACGAAAAATAATTATAAACATTTAACGGTTTAATACATCTCAGTCCGAAAGACAGACAGACAGTCATTCAGTTAGACAGCCAGCTACGTAGATTAAGTAATCAAGCTAATGTTCGTATGTTGAACGTTGATTATGTAGCCCAGGTTGCAACATTGTTTTCCTGCAAATGTTGTTGTCTTTACTGCCAACATGCTTTGCTTCGTCTAATTGCAGTCTGCGGAAGAAGAAGCTGATGGCGGCTTACGGTGATCGTTCCTTACGTTGATTCTACTGCACTCACTGCAAGCGTTGCCATCTAAGAAATGCTAACAATTAGTCTAATCTAATCGCCAGTGCCGAGTATTCGTAATCATCCTAATCAAGTCGAACTCATGTAAAGAATTTAGATTCTTAGCCGAGAGTTTACTAGAGGTAATTAGCTAACCAATACCTTTTGGGTATATTGAAGCTAAGCTATGAATATTTGAATGAAAATTGCATTTCTTTTATTTTCGATAGTGTGAAGTTATGGGAGGTAATAGGCGTGTTCTTAAAATCATGCTAAGGAAATAATTCGAAATCGTTACCAAAAATTTATAACAGTATTAATTGCGGAAAATATGTTGAATATATCCATCCAAAATCGTTTTTTTAGAAAAATTATTAAGGTGTGACATTTTATCGTAAAAAGTCATCATAAATCAGGGCGTCCGTTGTTGTAGAAATAATTAAAAAATGTTACCAAAATTCTGGCTCGGACGTAAATAAGCATCGTGAACTTCGTCCTGAAGTCTGTCCTTATGGTCTGTCCTGCGTGGTTGTTTCTGTCTGTTGTGATCTTCTCTAGTTTCAAGGTTTAGGAAGGTGACGATTTGGAACGGGTGTTTCAACAGGAACCTGTAAACCAGCAGAGGTGGCTTCCAGGGAACTTTCACATTCCCGGTTTCCCGAGAAATCCACCCGGGAATTTCGGAAAATTCAGTATTTGCTATTACCACAGTCAAGACAGCACTAAGTGGAATTCGACAGTGACACTGTCGGAAAAATTCTATAGGGTGAATCATTAGAGGTATATTTTCAATAGGGTTTTTTTTTCTAAGATTTAGCGTGAGTTGTAATAAACTTTATTTTTTATTTGTTTTCAGTACTGTTTGACATTTTATCATGGAAAGACTTACACCGCAACAACGTCTCCTAATTGTGCTACTGTATAATGGAAATGAGCGATTGGTATGAAACTGGCTTCGGCCAAAATTTTGTTTAGTGATGAGGACCATTTCTGGCTCAACAGCAACGTCACTAAACAAAATTGCCACATTTGGGCTGAAGAGCAACCAGCAAAGGTCCAAGAGGTGTCATTATACTCAGAGAAAACCACGGTTTAGTGCGGTTTATGGCCTATTAGAATCATCGGTCCATATTTTTCCAAAAAGATGATGGCCGTAACGTAACCGTGAGTGGTGCCCGCTCTCGAGCCATGATATCGGACTTTTTGTTACTTCAAATTGAAGCCCGTAATCTTGACGAAATTTGATTTTATCATGACAGTGCCACTTGCCATACAGCGGCTCAAACAATGTATCTATTGAGAGGTAATTTCGAAGACTAGCTAATTTCTCGTTTTGGACCGGTGAGTTGGCCGCCTAGATCGTGTGATATCACACCTTTTGACATTTTTCTTTGGGGTTCCGTATGCTGTCTATGCTGACAAACCAGCTACGATTCAGGTTTTGAAAGCCAATATTACGCGTGTCATTAAAGCCATACCGGTCGAAATGCTCGAATGATTTATTCAAAATTAGACCCTCAGAATTGACACCCTGGGGAGTTGTTGTGGCCAAATTTTGAAGGAAATTATATTCAAAAAATAAATGGCTGAAATGTCCTTTCGAATAAACATTAAAGATTCCACACTTGATTTAAATTTTTGGTATTTTGAAAAAATACTTCTAGGTGGATCACCCTTAATAAATGGCTATCATTGAACTTATAGGCAGCGGATGCAATACTAACAACTTTAGGACAACATCTTCTCACATTTGGGTAAACAAATTTTAGAAGCTTAAAAGAAGCGAATCGAAGGAAGAGAAATGTGTGTTTTTTAACAGGAAGTGATAAGCTTAAAAGGAGGAACAAGGTACCTAAGTCACTAGCCGAAACCTTGTTGGCCTTTTAGGTAGGTCGGCAGCGAACTACGCAGCTTCGGTGTGGTCGGTGAGGGTGAGTATGACGCAGTGGACGAAAATACAGGCTTGCCAGAATGCTGCCCTGAGATCATCAAGAGGGTGTCTCCTTATGTCCTCCGAGGACTATTTACATAAGGACACGAAGGTCCTTACCGTGCGCAGTCATAATTTCTTGTTGTCTACTTGTGCCAGCTGTAGTCATCCCAACCACCATCCCATGGACAGGATGCCTCCGCGTAGGTATATTAGAAGCGCTCTTCTTGATCTAAAGACAAAGAGGACCAGTGGTTCAAGAGAAAGCCCTTAGATCATCGAAATTATTAGGCAGGTCTGAACGACAATCAAGCTAATGACGTCGTAGCAGAAGTATTCGTATTGTTCTAATTGATGTTAACATTCCGTACGTTTGTCCCGCCTGACATCAGGGACCACATGACGTGCTGCAAATCTTTAATTTTCCGGTCAAGCACGCTCAGCTGACCCCTAGGTATCTTTGGACACATCCAAAGATACCTTCACCTGGATATCGAAGCAGATCCCCTATGGACGAACAGGACCTACAAAACAAATATATTGTTGTTACAACCACAATAACAACAATCGACCTAATACTTTTCTAAAGTAACGGGTGGGCCATATACAATTTTAAATTTAAACTACCGATTCCTTTGACTTTGAAAGAAGCCCAATTAACGAACTAACCCATAGAATAACATTCATTTTTAATTTTATTTTCAGGTCTATGTTTGACATTTGCAAAATGGGACGCTATACGCTGGAACAAAATTGGAAAATATTAAAAACTTACTTCCAAAGCAGTCAGTCAGTCGTTAACCTAAACTGTAAGAAATTTAAGTGGAAAATTTTCGAGAAGAAATTGGACTTCAGTTGAGTTTGTGCGTTAATTTGTGAAATGGATCGTTATTTGACAAACCAACCCGAGTACGTTCTCGTCCAGTGCGTTTTATCGAAAGCATTGCTGCTGTGGTTAAGAATGTCCAAAATCATCAATCAGCATCAACTCATCTTTATCAGAAGGTGAACATTTCGCGTACTTTTTAAGAAGAATTTTGCATAAAGACATCGGTGTGAAGGCTTACAAAGTTCAAGAACTGAAGCCTCATGACCATCTTATGCGTTTTCGCTTCGACCAATGGGCCGAAGATTGTTTGGCAGGAGATGAAGCATTTCACCGAAAAATTGTGTTTTCAGATAGAGCTCATTTTCATCACGGTGGCTATGTCACTTAGTAAAATTGCCGCATATGGGGTTCAGAAGCCCACACGTGACTATCAAAAAGCCAATGCATCCATAACGAGTAACTGTCATGTGGATTGTGGGCTGGCGGCATAATTGGGCCATTTTTCTTCGATAAAAAACGAGGAGCCGCCGTTACCGTTAACGGTGAGCGTTGCTCAACGGACGACATTTGGTGTCAACAAGACGGACATACCACGCAGTCAACGCAACAATCGAAACTTTACGCACTGTTTTTGAAAGTCGAGTAATCCGCCGAAATTGTAATGACAATTGGCCGCTCGGGGCTGTGCTATGAACCCTTTGGATTATTTTCTGTGGAAAGTTATGAGTAAATGGTAGTTTTCAAAACGATCCGGCCACTAGGGATTAGCCGCATGTTCGTCTACCGATGCATAAAACTGTTTGAGGAGACTGGATGTAAAAAACCGCCACCGGCGGTCCGCCCACGCTCTGTTCGAACACCGCATGCCATCAAAGCCGTTAAATCCGCTCCGAAAACAGAAAATCAAGGCCCGTAAGATGAATATCACGCAGAAGTCCACGAGTCAAATCATTAAAAAAGACTTGGGGCTTTCAAACGACGTACCGGACATTTATTGTCTGCAGCTTTAAAAATAAATATAGGATTGAAAAATGCAAACGTATTTTCGTAAAGCAAATTGATAACTTGCACAGAAAAATTTTGTTCACCGATGAAAAAATTTTTACCGCTCAAGAAAAATTTAACAAGCAAAATAATAGAGTGTATGCGCGGTCGTCTAAGGAAGCATTTGAACTGATCCCAAGGGTAGAAAAGGGTCATCACCCAGCTTCAGTCATGGTTTGGTGGGGTGTCTCTTACGATGGGGTCACTGACCTGCATTTCGGCGAACAAGGAGTCAAAACATCGGCCAAAGTTTACCAAGAAACCGTTTTGGAAGCTGTTGTGAAGCCTCTTAACAATTCCCTGTTCCAAAACCAGCCATGGACTTTCGAGCAGGATTCTGCGCCGGCCCATAAGGCTAAAACGTCCCAGGCCTGGCTTCGAAACAATTTGCCAGCGTTCATTTCCTCTGAAGAATGGCCCTCAGGCAGTCCAGATTTGAACCCATTGGATTACAAATTGTGGATGGTTTTAGAGGACAAGGTTTGTCAAAAAACAGATACCCCAACATTGGATCTCTTAAGACTGTTTTGGTTCGAGCTGTGACCAATTTTCGAATGGACGAGGTTCGTGCAGCTATTGACGATTGGCCAGTGCGACTTAAGGCGTGTGTAAAGGCAAAGACGGACATTTCGAATAAGTAGATTCTTTTTGGATACAATATACATCAATAAATATATTAAAAAATATTTGGTCCAAAAACATTCAGTACTTTTTATTTTACAGCATAATTCGTGTGTAATAGTATTTATGTCCCTACTAAGTAGATCATGCAAATAAAAATGTTCCACAAAAAAAGTCGATTACATAATGACTCTGTAAAAAAGGAAAACTTCACCTGTTTATAACAATGCTCTTTGGATTTTCTAATTTTAAACAACTAACAGTTTGTAAACAAAAATTAACAAAAAGAATGTCTGATAATTCAATTAAAGCTCTTTCTGTCCTTTAAATACATTTTCAAAATGAACTAAATAAAAATTTAATAGGCAACTTTAGTTATTATTAAATATTATGAAACATATATGTTTTTGTTTCAACAGCAGCTATGCTATATTTGATCGCTAGAATTAAAGAAATAAATAATTTTATGTATGCACACTGCAAAATTAAAATAGTTTGTTTATTTTTTGTGCTACGCGGAAATTGCTGGAAATTGCTGGAAGTCCCAGGAAATGCAAACATTGTTCCCGATTTTCCGGGAAAAGCGGAACTCTAGCCACAGTACAAGTGCTGCTATATATTTTTCTGGCCTACTAATGAAAATTTCGAATATTTATCATCAAAAATGGTTTTATTGTTTTTCAAAGTATTCTCCAGCATGATTTATCCACTTTTGCATGCGCCCAAACCAATTGTTGAAGCAATTTTTCCACTCCGATTAAGACACCTCCAAAACATGGTTTTTGAATACTTTAACAGCATCTTCTGGCGAAGAAAATCGTTGACCACGCATTTTTTTCTTGATGTGCCAAGTCAGGGCTGTACGGCGGATGACCCATCAATTTCAAGTTTCGGCCGGTAAAAAGGCGCTGGTTTCAGCCGATGTGTGAGAGCTCGCATTGTCATAGTGCGCAATGGGTCATCTTCTCTTGTTCGCTTTTCGAATTACTCCGAAGACTTCAGGCAAACAAATTGTGGTGTACCACTCAGAAGTGACCATCCTACGTTGCCCAAGCGGAACAGTCGCCACATGATCCGTTTTGCCGAAGAAGTAGGCGACCATTTGCTTCGAAGTGCTTCTTCCTAGAACAACTTTCGTAGGATTTGGCTCGTCTTCGAAGACCCACACGGTCGATTGCTGTTTTGTTTCGGGCTCATACGCATAGATCCATGATTCGTCACCTGTGACGATCTTATAATCATCTTTTGAAGCACCGCGATCGTATTTTTTTTGACAATTTCTTAGCAACAATGGACACGAGCCTATTTTTGAGCGATTGTTGTGCGCTCCAACGGGATCCAACGAGAAAAAACATTTTTTACGGTCAGGTGTTCATGCAAAATCGAATGTATGCTGGTGGAAGAAATGTCCAAGGATGCCTTTAGCTCACGGTATGTCACATGACGATCTTGCATTATCAGTTCACGCACGGCATCAATGTTCTATGGCACATGGGCCGTTTTTGGACGACCTTCGTTTTTGAGCGAGCGTCGGCCACAATGGAATTCATTAAACCAGTTTTTCACAGTGCTATAGGATGGTGCTGCATCGCCATACAAAGATTTAAGTTCATCGATGCACTCTTATCGTGATAACGTGGATTAAGTTGTGAAAAATGATCGCACGAAAATGTTCACGAGTTAATTCCATTTTTTTTTGCCAAATTGATTTTTTCAAGTCACTGTAAAAAACACAAATGATGGTCGTACGTCAAAACGTTCTGAGTACGTTTATGCTAAAAAAAATGTCAAACTTTCCAATGGAAATGTCAGATGGCGCCAGGCAACACTAAGTGTTGTCTAGGCTAGAAATAGTCGGTTAATTCTCTTCGAATATTGTTACCCCAAGCATACTTTTTTTGTGTGTAAAGGATGTGCTGCAAGCCGTTTACTCTGAAATTGAGATGGTTTCTGTAAATGCTAGTCAGACCTGTCTGATAGGCCCTTTTATCTAGAACTCTAGCTCATCCTCTAGCTCTGTAGATCATCAAGATCATTGCTGGTACAGCTTCCACAACACAAAGTTGTGTCGATGCACAGGCAAGATCTCGGTGTCCTCATGTAGGTGCTCTTCCGAGGACATAAGGAGACATTCTGTAGCAGTTCTTAAGACGGCGTTCTAGTGCGACTGGATGTTCCTTCACTGCGTCTCGCTTACATGCGATGTCCTTATTATAGTTCACCACTAACTACTTTTCCGTCATGTTTCTCCGTCAACATTACTTTTAGGAACTTTTCTTTAATCTCTAAGCTGCCTATTACACGAGTACAAAAACCTTATATAATCATCTATCGCTTAAAGCCGGCTTTGAACAACTAATCCTAATATCCCATAGGTGGATGTCTTGAGAAACACAACTGTGAGACCGACTGGCATGAGAAAAAATGGCTCCTGTTTGCAACATTGCATCTTTATCTAACTAATGATGGAAATTACAAGAATAAATACAACTAGGCCAACATATTTGATGGATCGTTATTAATGCCCTCATATTTTCATCAAAAGTTCAAGCAAAATTTTGATTACATCTCTTAAAAATATTTTAAAGTGCGGAGAAACGCAGGTGTGAGGACAAGAGTGAGTAGGTTCGCCTGCTATTATTTTAAATTGAAATACAAACTATAATACAATGTATGTACGAACCGAAATGAATGGCCTGACTTTTGCCTCTATACGTGTGGGGGGGGGACTTGGAGGGGAACAAAAATATGTATGCATCTATACCGGCACGAGTGGATCGCATGTAGCACCTCCGTAGTCCGTCTCTACACACATTGTATCTTGATGTGTTAAAAATAGAAATGCGACCGGCCACTGGACGGGTGGACGGACGAATGGGTTGGTTGGCTAGCTGGCTGGCTGGCTAGTGAGTCGGTCAGTTGGTTGGCTGGTTGAGCGGTCGTCGGATCAATGGTTTAGTGGTGTTGCGTTGGCAGGCATCTAACCGATATTTTATAGATTTTAATTTTGTTTTTAATTTTGTTCTGTTTTCTTTTGCATTACAGTGTAGGAATGTTCCACAGAATATTCGATACTGCATAGTTTTGCACTAGATTGCTAGAAAATAGCACTGGGCTAAACTGAACACAAGGTCAGGTGAGAGAATTTTGATAGGAGCTTCAAGATATTCCCGATGAATTCTTGCTTAATAGTTCGTATCACCACCCAGAAAAAATTTCAAATAAAAATTAACTCAAATTGAGTAAATAAGGGTCTCAAATGGCATTTCGCTCCAATTTTAGTTCGAATTTTCCTTGAAATTCGGTCTAGAAACAAGTACAAAAGTCTGAAGAAAAATATTAAATGTTACAAGGGTTGCTATATATACTTCAAGGGTTGCTATATATACTTCCCCATCTGACATTTCCATTGGAAAGTTTGACATTTTTTAGCGTTAACGTACTCAGAACGTTTTGACGTACAATCATCATTTGTGTTGTTACAGTGACTTGAAAACATCATTTTGGCAACAAATGGAATTAACTCGTGAACATATTCGTGCAATAATTTTTCACAACTTTCGACGTGGATTATCACGACAAGAGTGCATCGATGAACTTAAATCTTTGTATGGCAATGATGCACCATCCTATAGCACTTTGAAAAACTGTTAAATGAATTCAATCGTGGACGACGCTCGCTCAAAGACGAAGGTCGTGAAGGTCTTCCAAAAACGGCCGTTGTGCCAGAGAACATTGATGTCGTGCGTGAACTGCTAATGCAAGATCGTCATGTGGCATACCGTGAGATAGAGGCATCCTTGGGCATATCTTTCAGAAGCATACATTCGATGTTGCTTGAACACCTGGCCGTAAAAAAGGTTTGTTCTCGTTGGATTCCGCACAATTTAACAATCGCTCAAAAAAGGCTTGTAGCGATTGGTGCAAAGAAATTTTGAAAAAATACGATCGCGGTGCTTTAAAAGATGTTGATAAGATCGTCACAGGTGACGAATCATGGATATATGCGTATGAGTTCGAAACAAAACGGAAAAAGACCTTGTGGGTCTTCGAAGTAGAGTCAAAGCCAACGAAAGTTGGTCGTGGAAGAAGCACTTTAAAGCAAATGGTCGCCTCTTTCTTCGAAAAAACTGGTCATGTGGCGACTGTTCCGCTTGAGCAACGTAGGACGTTCAATTCTTAGTGGTACATCACAATTTGTTTGCCTAAAGTCTTCGGAGAAATTCGAAAAACTAACAAGAGAAGACGAATACTTGTACACTATCGCCTTTTTGACCGGCCAAAACGTCGAATTGATCGGTCATCCGCCGTACAGCCCTGACTTGGCACCCAATGACTTCTTTTAATTCCCGCACATCAAGAAAAATATGCGTGGTCAACGCCAAAAGATGCTGTTGAAGCGTTCAAAAACCTTGTTGGAGGTGTCTCAATCTGAGTTGAAAAATTGCTGCGACAATTGGCTTGTGCACATGCAAAAGTGTATAAATCATGCTGGAGTATACTTTGAAAAACAATAAAACCATTTTTGATGATAAATACTCGCATTTTCATTATAAGGCCAGAAATATATATAACAGCCCTCGTACCCATGTTTGCGTTAATTAAATTTCTAAAGTCTAAAATTCTAAAGTAAAAAAAATTAAGTAAGGTTAGTCTCAAGTCGGACTAATCTTACTTATTTTTTCAAAACAAAATGCAAAGGCCTAAAATTTCTTTCACAGCCTTCGTGTAAAAATACAGGAAAAGAATACCAGTGGCCGAAAGTCGAAAATATAACATGACCCTTTGTGATAAAAATTTTTATTAGATATTTTAGTCACTTTCAAACCGAATTCTATCCATTTTCTGTCGTGACGAAATGACACCAGTGCTTCTTATCTCCATCCATATTCTATGCCATCTCGGCTATTTCAATGACCATCCCACACTCCCTATACGGACAGACAGAAAGACCACTAAGTTGCACGTTAAAACAATTAATGCAACGTACTTTTCCCTGAGACTATCCGATTAAGCTAATTTCTCTTCCGACTACTTGCGACTCTTAAAATGTTTTCTTTTCTCTTTTCTTAAATCCCAGAACAAAGTACGAATATAACTAAGTTTTATTCTGTTTTTTCTCAGATTTTTATCATCATTACGTGTACTCGTACTGGATTCTCTTGCTATGGCCGAGCTGCAGCACTGCCGGCGTTTAGATCTGACATTGCTTACTTGTATTTGCTGCACGCTTGTGTGCTTTAGCTACACTGTGCTTTAGTTGGAAAAAGTTTTAAAAATAGAAATTGATTTTATTGTTTGATTCCGAAAATAGTTGAACAAATATTTGGACTTGATTTAGACGCAACGACGACGCGGCGCGTCTGTCCGGTTGTGCAGGTTGGTATGTGTACATTAGACCATACCATCTAATAGGTAAGCAAAAAAAAGTTCGCCGTAAGATTATTGCAAGGCAGTTTCGAAAAAAATGTGGCGCTTAAAGTGAGACCAAGTCTAAAGTTATTGACCTCAAGTACTCCTTTTTTTTTAATACTGACCCATAATATTTCAGTTGCTACTACCCTAAAGGTCCACTGTTTTATCAGAAAATTAAAGCTATCACAAAATTATTTAACTATCGCTCAGAAATGTTTTTGTTTTTTTTGCATATTCTTGTGTTTCGTACACTGTAACTGCACAGGAAAAAATACAACCATAAAATGTCAACCAAAACTTAGCATATGATTGTTATCACCTCTAAATTAAAAAGTTCGTTAATAAGCAAAATTATTCATCAGATATTGCAGTGATAATTCATGCACTATGGCGTGTGTATGTGTTTTAGTATGCATTTGGTGAGAGGGATTTTTATTGTCGTTGCTTGGAGTCTTAAAAGGGCGAAGTGTCACTCACCGAAACTGCAGTCACCCCTGCTTGTAACTATGAGTCTTTCCGACAGCTTTTTGAAATAATTTTACACCTTTTTGTAATTATGTTGTTGTTGTAGCGGCATATAGTGACAGCCCTTGGCCTAAGAATTCCTCTTTCGGGTCGATCCGGTGAACAGAACCGGCTGTTGTGGGACCATTCCAGACTAAATATGTGAATTTTTTTTCTATAAATGGCTTACAATATTTTTGAAGTTATGTGAAGTTTTACATCGCCTGATACGAAATTATTTTCGATAACCGGGGTTTTTGTAGATATCTGAATTTGTTCATCTCATAACGAAAACATTCTAGATAAACGGCATGCAATCTTTTTGTAAGTACTTAGTAGGGACATAAATACTGTTACACACGTTTTATGCTGTAAAATAAAAAGTACCGAATGTTTTTGGACCAAATATTTTTTAATATATTTATTGATGTATATTGTATCCAAAAAAGAATCTACTTATTCGAAATGTCCGCCTTTTGCCTTTACACACGCCTTAAGTCGCACTGGCCAATCTTCAATAGCTGCACGAACCTCGTCCATTGGAAAATTGGCCACAGCTCGAACCAAAGCAGTCTTAAGAGATCCAATGTTGGGGTATCTTTTGTAACAAACCTTGTCCTCTAAAACCGTCCACAATTTGCAATCCAATGGGTTTAAATCTGGACTGCCTGAGGGTCATTCTTCAGGGGAAATGAACGCTGGCAAATTGTTTCGAAGCCAGGCCTGGGAAGTTTTAGCCTTATGGGCCGGAGCAGAATCCTAATGGAAATTCCACTGCTGGTTTTGAAACAGGGAATTGTTAAGAGGCTTCACAACAGCTTCCAAAACGGTTTCTTGGTAAACTTTGGCTGATGTTTTCACTCCTTGTTCGCAGAAATGCAGGTCAGTGACCCCATCGTAAGAGACACCCCACCAAACCATGACTGAAGCTGGGTGATGACCCTATTCCAGTTCAGATGCTTTCTTAAATGACCGCGCATACACTCTATCATTTAGCTTGTTAAATTTTTCCTGAACGGTAAACATTTTTTCATCGATGAACAAAATTTTTCTGTGCAAGTTATCAGCGTGCTTCACCAAAAGACGTTGCATCTTTCAATCCTATTTTTTTAAAGCTGCAGTCAATAAATGTCCGGTACGACGTTTGAAAGCCCCAAGTCCCAAGTCTTGTTTAATGATTCGACTCATAAACTTTGGCGTGATATTCATCTCACGGGCCATGATTTTCTGTTTTCGGAGCGGATTTCTGTGAATTCTTAATTTAACGGCTTTGATGACATGCGGTGTTCGAACAGAGCGTGGGCGGCCCGACCGGTGGCGGTCTTTTACAGCTCCAGTCTCCTCAAACAGTTTATGCATCGGTAGACGAATGTGCGGCTAATCCATAGTGGCCGCAGCGTTTTGAAAATATCGCTTTTTTCATTTCACACTTGAAAATCGCTATTACAGCGATATGGTCCTCATTATCTGACCACTCCATGATGAAAGTTGAAACAATTTTAAAATCCCGTTACAGACAAGCGCTATTGAGGTTAGCTTTTTAACCCCATATGACATTAACAGGGTATGTTCAGTTCTACTATTGAAATGGGTGTGTTCAATGTTGTAACAGTATTTATGTCCCTACTAAGTATGTTAATTGGTTTATCGCTTGAAATCGAATATATTTTTAATAAACAAATAACGAATATTTTAGTTAATATGTGAAATTTTTTATCACTGTATTCCTTGTAAATTTTTTGATTCAATTTTTTAAATGAACCGAAACATTTTTTTCTGTGTAATCATTTAAATAGTTAAAAATTCGAATCTTTATATTTATCGTATGGTTCGAGCTGGAGCATGCGATGAGAAATTACCCAGCGAAAAGCCCGGTGCTTTTAGCACAGCGCGCTGGCTTACAACAGCCTCTTGAATCCTCCGCTATTATGTGACGTGTACGCAACCCTCGATGATATTAAAAACAACTACTTAGTTTGTTGTGAAAATGCGTGCGCCATTCTGGAAAGTCGCGGAAGTCGCAATACTTTCTGCTCCTTGTATGTTTAACAGGTCATACGTCCGTATATCAAACACAAAAACTAGTATTTTTTTCGCCCTGAGAATGAGTTTTGTAATCGATGATAACAGACCAAAATGAACTATTGCGTTCAGCTCGAGTATTATTCTATCACTATAACTGAACGTTAGGTGCTGTTCTGAAATTTAAGTATCTGTGAACCATACGAAGTATCCAATTGTCAGTAATAATTGAACAATTTCATTTAATAACGTCGATTCAAACAAAAAAAAAATAAAAAGGCTACGCGTTTTGAAATATGACGAAATTTTAATTATCATCACTAATAATTATTTACAACAACAAAATCTTTGCAAAACTGTTAGTTGTCACAACCACCAGTTGTGGCGACTGAATGAATAGCTGTATCGTGTTTCATTGCTATGTCCGATCAATAAGTTGTAAGTACAGTGGTATTTCGAACCGAATATCCATTACGATTCTAAACGTTTGGTGATTGCAACCGAACCATTGCAGTTCAACCGATTTTCAACCATTTTTTTCTTTGTGTGTATGAAAATATTTTATCAGTCCGCAATGCAGCAACGGGATGCATTCGAGAAATGTTCGGTCCAGAAGTTGATAACTTCATCAATTTTGATAGTGACTCATAGATTAATATGATAAATTGCAATAAATTCGAATTGCCTGAGCCGCTATGCTTGCAGTTCTATACGCAAGAGCAGGTGGAAACATTACAATCTTCAACGTAGATAATCGAATTACCATATTAGCGCAATGAAAATAACTTAAATCGGTTATTTTTGTTAAACTTAACAGCGTATCCATGACATTCTCAAAATACACAGTGTTTTGTCCACGTTGTACATGAATGAATCTGCCATGGCGTTTACCGATGAGCAACGCATGGACCACATATTTGCTTAACTGAACCGTCAAAAATGCAGCCAACTTCAATCACGTCGAAATATGGTTGATTTAAATTTTCATTATTTCATTTGGGTAATTCTTGTTGTATACTTTAAGTTGAGATATGATTGGTCAGTACCAGAAGGGGGTCCTTATATCCGACTGTTAATACAGAAGCTGGAACGGAAAATTTAAAAGAGCAACAAGTACTATCTGCGAAAAAAAATCGATACTACCTTGAAAATATACTTTATATTCCAAGGTTTTTGGCGAACTTTTTTTTAAGGTACGGTCTAATGTGCATCGGTCGGCCGGTGTGTATTTCCACTGGTAGCGTGTGTTCAACAGTCAACCTCTAACATACGTTCATGGCACACACGAGTAGAAGTGTGTGTTTTTTAGTTTTTATTTTTATTTCCAATTTTGTTTTCAATTGAATCGAATTATGTTGTAGTATTAGGAAATTAATAGTAAAAACACCACACGATTGACGCCGTTGTGGAGGTGTTTCCTATATTTTTTTTTGTATGGCCGGCGCTGATACGGTTTTGAGTTACTCACAAAGAAATTAATGGGTCAGTCATGGTCTGGTATTCCGCAGTCCAGTTTTGGTGTACACACATATGTACGTATGTGTTGTATAAAGTGAGGAAGATTCAAAGATATACGCATTTTATAGCCCACACCACAGGCTATGATGGTTTCATATAATTTGCCCTTACTACGTGTGGCGATTGTTTTTCTAACCAAAATTTTATGATGCCCATCAACACATAACCACGTTGTAAATCCACTAAGAGTAACTCATTCGCCACTTGATTACGATCCGTCCACACTTTTGTGCGATCAAGCAGGCCCAACAAAAATGTTTGTTTGTTTCCAAAATCATTTAATTGGGGTCTACATGCACTGACGTAAATAATTCGAGCAAATTCTTGATAGTTTTTAAATACTCCAAAAATAAAAATAAAAATATTTTATAATGTTTAAAAAACCGGTGTTGCTTTCAGGAGACGTTAACAGTTGGAACATTTTTTTGGGGCTCAAGCCAGAACAAACAGCGTGGAAAATTCTTAGAAAACGCACTAAATTTAAAAATATTGTGCATTATAAATGACGACAAACCTACAGATTTATCTACTCGCTGCTCACCATCCTTACTACAAATTAGTCTCAGCCACAGCCTCAATGATCTCTACAGCAGCGATTTATACATAGGTACCGCGGGATCTGCTCCATACCATTTTTAAAAAAGCTAATTGTCCAAAGTTTCAAAATTACGTTGACGACGAACCTAAAAACAACTCTTTTGAGAAAAAACACTAACAGAGTAAATGCCACAATCAGTAAAGCTATTAAAAAAGCTAATACAAGGGCTGCTATATATATTTCTGGCCTAATAATGAAAATGCGAATACGTATCATCAAAAATGGTTTTGTTGTTTTTCAAAGTATTCTCCAGCATGATTTATTCACTTTTGCATGCGTTCAAACCAATGGTCGAAGCACTTTTTCCACTCCGATATAGACACCTCCAAAACATGGTTTTTTAACGCTTCAACAGCATCTTGTGGCGACGAAAATCGTTGACCACGCTATTTTACCATGATGTGCCGGAATAAAAATAAGTCATTGGGTGCCAAGTCAGGGCTGTACGGCGGTTCCATCCATCCATCCATCAATTTGACGTTTTGGCCGGTCAAAAAGGCGCTGGTTTGAGCCGATGTGTGAGAGCTCGCATTGTCATGGTGCACAATGATTCGTCTTCTCTTGTTCGTTATTCGAATTTCTCCGAAGACTTCAGGCAAACAAATTGTGGTGTACCACTCAGAATTGACCGTCCTACGTTGCTCAAGCGGATTTGTCGCTACATGACCAGTTTTGCCAAAGAAAACGACGACCATTTGCTTCGAAGTGCTTCTTCCACGAACAACTTTCGTTGGATTTGGCTCGTCTTCGAAGACACTCACGGTCGATTGCTGTTTTGTTTCGGTCTCATACACATAGATACATGATTCGTCACCTGTGACGATCTTATAAATGTCTTCTGAAGCACCGCGAACGTATTTTTTCAAAATTTCTTTGCACCAATCGACACGATCCTTTTTTTTGAGCGATTGTGCGGGATCAAACGTACCTTTTTTACGGCCAGGTGTTCATGCAATATGGAATGTATGCTGGATGCCTCTATCTCACGGTATGTCACATGACGATCTTGCATTATCAGTTCACGTACGGCATCAATGTTCTCTGGCACAACAGCCGTTTTTGGACGACCTTCGACTTTGAGCGAGCGTCGGCTACGATTGAATTAATTTAACCAGTTTTTCACAATATTATAGAATGGTGCTTCATAACTACAGCATACACTTAACACATCCTAACATTAGACCCTCGGTCCCATGGTGAAGCCAAAATCTAGCATTGTTGCGGAAACAAAAAAAATCACTTGCCATCGTAATTTTACTAAAAAAAACCAGTCAGCAGAATCTTATCCTCTAAAAAGGCATCGTAATTTTACTAAAAAAAAAACAGTCAGCAGAATCTTATCCTCTAAAAAGGCTAATGCAGAATTCCGATATTTATCACAGAAGGCAAAAAATAGAGTTTTACAAATAACACCAAAACCAAAGACTCGCCTCTGTCCCTTATCTGGGGTAAAATCAACAGACTGCCGAACAAAAATTCTACGCATATCTTTACCATACTCCAAACCAACAACGGAAACCTGAGTGACCCGCTCAACATAACAAACTACTTTGCTAAGAGATGGGCCGACGACTCAGCAGAACACAACTTCCCATCAGAATTTTATATAGCCAAAAACCTAATCCCTACTAAATTCAATAAAACACCCACTAACAAACAAGCCAAGACGTTTAAGACGTTTATGATAAAAGGGCATATCAATAATTCCCTGACTTTTCGAATAAAACACAGTTTGGTTTTGCAAAAAAAAAATATTTTTCAGCGTAATATTTTTTTTGCTCAATACACTTAGTCCAACGTTTCTCCCATATTTGTATCCCTTCCAAAAATTAGGATGATTTGAGGTCGATAAAATATACACTCGTTTGATCAATAATTTCATCGCTGAAGCTGAATCTCTCTCCACCGAGCCATTTCTTCAGGTTTGGAAATAGGAAATAGTCACTGGGGGCAAAATCCGGAGAATATGGCGAATGAGGTACCAATTCGTAAAGGAATTCATGCAATTTTGTCAATGAGACCGTGTTCACCAGTACATTATCTTGATGAAAAATAACTTTTTTCTTGGACGTATGGAGTTTTTTTTTCAAATCCTCGTTGGCATTATATTCGCTATTTATTGTCTTTCCCTTTTGAAGGTAATCGATGTGGATTATCCTGCGTGCATCCCAATAATCTGTTGTCATCACCAAAGTCATCTTGGCCTTCTTCGGAGCCGGTTCATCCGGAGAAACCCATTATTTAATATGCTGCTTGATCTCCGGAGTGTTGTAATGAATCCATGTTTAAACCACAATTACAAAACGCCGCAAAAATTCATTCGAATTGCGGTTGAACAACTCCAAACAATCCTTTAAAGTTGTCACACGATTACGTTTATAGTCAATTGAGAGCAAACGCGGCAGCCATTTTGCAGACGGCTTTCTTAAACCCAACTGATCATGTAAAATCGAAACCACACTGCACTATGAAATGCGTAAGGCATCAACAATCTCAGGCACTTTTACTATTCGATCGGCCAACACCATATTGTGGATCTTTTCGAAATTTTCGGGTGTATTGACCTTAATTGGCCGTCCAGAATGTGCAGCGTCATTTGTATAAGTATATCCATCTAGAGGTATTTTTTCAGAGCAAAAAAAATATAAAAATTCAAATCAAGTGTGGAATCATTATTGGTAATTTAAAAGAACAATTAATGGCATTTATTTTTGAATATAAATTCCTTCAAATGTTGGCCGCAACTACGCCTCAGGGTTTCCATTTATTTTTTGAATACAATTTCCTTCAAATGTTGGCCGCAACTACGCCTCAGGGTTTCCATTCTGAGGGTGCAATTTTGAATGACTCGTTCGAGAACTTCGACCGGTATGGCTTTAATGACACGCGTAATGTTGGCTTCCAAAACCTAAATCGTAGCTGGTTTGTCAGCATAGACTTTGGACTTTACGTAACCCCAAAGAAAAATGTTTAAAGGTGTGATATCACTCGATCTAGGCGGCCAGCTCACCTGTTCAAAATGTGAAATTAGCTGATTTTCGAACTGACCTCTCAATAAATCCATTGTGTGAGCAGCTGCATGGCAAGTGGCACCGTCCTGTTGAAACCAAGTGTGGTCAAGATTACGGGCTTCTAATTTAGGTAGCATAAAAATCGATATCATGGCCCGATAGCGAGCACCAGACACGGTTCCGGCCATCATCATTTTTGAAAAAATATGCACCGATTATTCCACCAGCTTATAAACCCCACCAAACCGTAATTTTCTCTGGGTATAATGGCACCTCTTGAACCTCTTCTTGTTGCTTTTTAGCCCAAATGCGGCAATTTTGTTTATTGACTTTGTCGTTGAGCCAGAAATGGGCCTTATCACTGAACAAAATTTAAGTGGAAAACAGCGGATCGTCCCGTTTCTCACCGAACGCTCATTTCCATAATACAGTTGCCAACATTTGAAGGTATTTATTTTCAAAAAATAAATGCCATAAAATGTCCTTTCAAATTACCAATAAGGATTCCACACATGATATGAGTTTTTACATTTTTTTGTTCTGAATATACCTGAAAATACCTCTAGATGTTTACCTCTAGATATACCGGATTGTCCCGAAACATACACTCTTCGGCCTGGGGCAGTCACCTCAACAATATGTGTTAGTTGTTACAACAACAAAATAAACATCCCTTGGACAAAACGGCTGTAGCCTAGAGTTATTTTTGATTGAAACGTTTTGAAAAATATCAGTCATCTAAGACTTTTTACAAGTATTTAAAAAGGGCGGCGGCCAACTCCAAATCGATTATGTTGACCTCTCGTAAATCATTTCGACTTGCGTAGGGTAGCCCATGATGGGTTGCACTTATTTACAATGTTCTTGCATGATTACGGACATGTTTTTAATATCCGCAAAATGAGAAGTTTTTGTGGTCGCAGCGGTGGCGATATTCTTTTAGACCTTGTTTCGTTCTTTTTTCAGTTCTTCTGACATTACAACTCGTAGTTAAACAAACTTCCAAAAGCAGCCAAGGCATAAACTATTCGTACGTCTGCCATAAAAAGAAAGAAAAACCAAAAAAACGGAAACTATAATGTTTACATGTTACGCTTGAGCTTCTAGAAATGCTTCCCCTATATTATTCTATTTTTTCGTAAATCGCCGCCATCATCGTAGTCCGTAGTTGCTTGCTTTTTGAACCGCAAAAAAACATACAAAAACTTAAGCGTTAATAAATGCCACGTACTCCATTCGGACCAGTTCAGTCCAGTCCAGTCAGTCCACCACCGCCATTCACCATTCGTTCGCACCGAAACTGACCCTGACAATTTCAATATGAAATACAGTCGGAACCAGTGATGACGCTGCTCTCCAGCACAGTACACCACGTACACTGGAAATGCATGTCCAACATATTTTTTTTTTCTTTGGTTTGTTGCCTCTTTCAAACATGGACTGGGAATGGTGGGACAGACGGACATTTGTTCTGTTGTTTCTGGTTGTTGTTTGTTTTTGTGTGTGTTTTCCTCGTTTTTTTTGAAATGGCCCCGAAACAAAAGGTTCAACTGACCAAGAAAATGGTTAAATTTAGAAGAAACCCAAACTAAATTGGCCCGCGCTCGTGTTCATGTTTTGTTAACAGATGACCTTTCATTTAAAAGGCGATTAAAGTGTTGTGCTCGTGTATTTGATTTATATCATTATAATCAGGCCAGTGAGGGGTGAAGCGTCCGTTGATTGCACTCAACTTGAATTCTAATAAATTAATGCACAAAATGTCTAGTTAATGCAAAGTTCAACTTTGATGTAATTGAATTGGCTTTTTATTTTTAACTATTTACAAGGCTGTGTTGTGTGTAAGAGAAATAAGTAATACGTCTATAAGTTCGGGCAGGATGATTCTTAATACCCTTCAACGTTGAGCAAACATCTTTCGGAGGTACCTTTGGTTCCTTAGAGGGAAATTTTTTTCGCTAAGCAAATTTTGTCCATATTCAATCCAAAACAGCTTACAAATATAAGCCATCACCGTGTCCTGGCTCCTAGCTTAATTCGTTTGGCCGCTGTCAGCCTTCCAACAGACATAAAGGGTCATCCAGGGCAAAACAATCCACAATTGGGACTATATGATGTCATAAGCAACAATTACTGGCTACAATTCTACAGAGTGTAGCGTGATTATTTGCTTTTTTGCACTGCAGGCTGTGGCGGCACTGTTGGTCGAAGAGAGTGGATAGTGTGCGTGGCTTTTAGTGGCTGACGGGAGATTTGTATTCGTCTGCCTTTCAGTTGCCATCATGCACTGGACTCGTGAGGAGAGGTCATT
Organism: Hydrotaea diabolus; assembly: GCA_963513945.1. Lineage (NCBI taxonomy): Eukaryota > Metazoa > Arthropoda > Insecta > Diptera > Muscidae > Hydrotaea > Hydrotaea diabolus. The sequence continues at coordinate 85,466,375 of OY740718.1, read as the reverse complement.
TTGTGTTGAAGTGGATTTTTCAAATACGACTCGATCATTGCAGTGCAGCGTGCTTTTCGTTTACGATTTGCTGTTCCCCCACGCGGACGTGTTCCTGGGCGGCAATCAGATTATATAATATACAAAATGGAATGACCTCCGTTTTCAGCTTAGCATTATCCTAACATCTTTCAAAATGTGTTGCTGTAGAGTTCGAAAAAATAACCCCAAATAAAATAGTCGGGTGCTGACAAATAATTTCCGAATTTTTGGAAATTATTCGCTCTCTAAAAATTAGACTTAAAGCTGCCATTGTGTCTCGGACAGTGGCTCCGTCCTGCTGAAACCACATCTGAGATCTGTTATCAAGAGCTCTCCATATAAGGTTACAGCACTTCCATCTTCATTCTCGAAGAAGTAAGGGCCAATGATATTTGCAGATGTGATCCTGCACCATACTGTACACCTAATGGGGTGCAATTGGCGTTGAAGAATGGCTCTTGGATTTTCAGAACGCCAGAACCTACAGTTATGCTTAATAACAAATCAAATGAATATTGGCTTCATCACTCATGCGTTTGCGTTAAAATAATTGATCGCTGATTTAAATAAAAAAAATCTATTATTCTGGTTCTTTGTTCAGTTGTGAATCTCTCAATTATTTATTCTCAGTATTATTTATATATAAGTAAACTTAAGAAAAATAAAAAAAAATATAAACGAAAAAGTTATTAAATTTTTAAATCCCATGGTAACTTTTGGCCCACCCTGTATTAACCAAGTAGAACCGTTTTAGTCCCGTCCGATCCATGCGTCCTTTCGTAAACTCGGCCAAAAGGTTCAACTTTGTCATTTTATAATGAACACCATCCGATGCGTTTTCGTCGATTCGTCCAATGCGCTGCAGATTGTTTGATGAAGAATTTTACCAAAAAATCGTGTTTTCAGATAAAGCTCATTTTCATCTCGCTGGCTATGTCAATAAGCAAAATTGCCGCATATGGGGTTCAGAGAACCCACACGTGACTATTTAGAAGCCAATGCAGCCACAACGAGTCACTCTTTGGTGGGGCTTTTGATTGGCCCATTTTTCTTTGAAAATAAGCAAGGAGCCTCCGTTGCCATCGACGGTGAGCGTTACCGCGCCATGCTCAACGAATTTTTGTTTCCAAAAATTCAAAAGAATAATATGGACGAGATTTGGGTTTAACTGGACGGGGCCACATGTCACACAGCCAACGCAACCATCAATTTTTTACGCACTGTTTGTTTATTTGAAAATCGAATAATCAGCCGAAATTGTAATGTCAATTGGCCACCTCGGAGCTGTAAAATGAACCCTTTGAATTATTTTTGTGGGGAGCCGATGAGGATAAATTTTACGCAAAGCAATCAGAGACAATTGAAGCGTTAAAACGTGAAATCGAAGCTCCCAATAAATTCGACCCGAAACAATCGAATATGTACTGAAAAATTAGGTTGATAGATATGAGTTACTGTCGAGCCAGTTGTGGTAGTCATATAAATGATATTGTGTTCCACTATTAATTAAAAAAAGCTCAACATTTCAAGAAACTTTAAAAAATTATCGGTACCTTTTTTTACTGCCGAATCAAAGTTTAAATCGCGCACCTTGCATACTTTGTTACCTTGTTAAAAAAAGGCCCGTTTTTGGTATCATACGTCCTTTCCTAAACTCGGCCAAAACTTCAAAATTCTTTACTTGGAATCAAAGCAAAATTTTCTTCAATTTGAGTATCCATATGTCCATATTGACTATTAATGCGGGACGGTTTTTGGGTCACATGCGCTCAAATGTTCAGCAGCTATTGCCTGCCTTTTGTGCTCCTAAACTAAATGTAACCATTCCCCCCTGTACAACAAAAAAGTATGAGATGTTAAACAACCACTTCAAAAAGTGTACATTATAATAAGGTACTTTTTGTCCCTTAAAGGGAATTTTTTTTTCCCCTGCACCGATTTCGCCCATTTACAATCCCAAACAGCTTGGGACCATAAGTCATCAAGCAAAAAATCAGGATCCTAGGTGTATTCTTTTGACCACCATCGTGTTTTCAACAAACACACGGAGGAAGGGACAAGGGTTAAATCATCTTAGAATTTCCCGACGACCAGGAATATTTTTTCTTTATAGAGTCCCAGAGCAATAATTCGTTGTGTTGCATATTCAATATACCATCCGCCTTCGCTGGAGGGTATAAATAAAACATAAATATATGCATACTGCTATATAAACATGATGTATTTGTTATGTGGAAATTCCGGAGAAATTCCCGTTCCGAAAGTGTAATAAAAAAATTTTAGCGAAAAGGCAAAAAATATGGCATTAGACCCTGGGAAAACTAAACAAAATCGCAGCAAAATAAAAGAAATACTGGACTTACCCCTTTACGGGATAGTTCCATTTTTTGACTGAGATGGATTTTCTGAACACACTGTAAACAAAACAATTCGCTCTCTAAAATATACGATTAAGAAGTGTTGGTCCATTTATAAATTGATGCCAAATCGAATTTTTTCCGTCATACAGTACAATGGAGGTCTTACAAAATATTAATTTAATATAAAAGCTGGCTTGAATTTTGTTTTAACTTCGTATCTTTCGAAATCAATTTTTCGCTTTTTTTGCTTTTAATTAAATTTTCTACAGTGTAATGAATAGTAATGTTTTGTACTTAATTTTTTATATATTAAATAAATCAAACATATCGTTAAAAAAAGCTTATTAAAAAATATGTTATGTCACCAAAATAAACATAAAGTAGTCTGCGATTGTCTACCACTGTATTGTTTAGCAATATGCTGGTGTGAGATACGTTTAATTGTTAATTCCTAAACTATACGAAATTACTTTATTTCTCAAAGAATGATTTCGATGCATGTTTTTTGAAAATATTGGGTGTACGTAAACTTCTTTGGTTCAGTGTACAAAACCATATTACATACTTTGTCATAATCTTACCTTGTACATGATGCTATTCTCCGTGTTTAGTGATCATTTTCTTGCATTCAAATTCGTGAAACTCCTTTTCCGATCTGACAAAGCCGAGTTTCTGACACTTTTTTTGCTTGCAAGTCTTCCAGAATTATTCCTTGGCTTGTTTTTATATAAATTCCAATATCTTCTGACAATTTCTATGTCGGCCTTTTGCCATTGTTGCTCCTGGCCCATTTCTGTTGGCTTTTTCTTTGTTGGTCATTTCTTCCAGTGTTGTTCCTTGTTGCATATGTCCACATTCTAATATCTTCGCTGATCCATAGATATTTATCATAATATCACGTATAATCTAAAGGACATTTTATATTATTACTTTTCACATTCGATCACATTGACTTGTTATAAATAATTAAAATAAAAAATTAAGAACAGACAAATAAAAAGAGACCTGAAAAAAAAGTGCAGCCAATAGTAGTGCTAAACCTAGCAAAGTCAGGTGAATTTGAAAATTGTTATTGTGTCAAAGGTTACAGGAAAACTTAAAGAAAAATGTTCGTGTCGATAAACACAATCAACGACGCTTGAGGCAGCGGCATTTGTTACCCCAAAATACCCTCAATTGCATATAAAGGGTGATCCATCTAGAGGTATTTTTCAGGACAAAAAAAAATATAAAAATTCAAATCAAGTGTGAAATCATTATTGGTAATTTGAAAGGACATTTTATGGCATTTATTTTTTGAAAATAATTTCCTCTAAATGTTGGCAACTGTATTATGGAAATGAGCGTTCGGTGAGAAACGGGAAGATCCGCTGTTTTCGACCAAAATTTTGTTCAGTGATGAGGCCCATTTCTGGCTCAACGGCAAAGTCAATAAACAAAATTGCCGCATTTGGGCAGAAGATCAACAAGAAGAGGTTTAAGAGGTGCCATTATACGCAGAGAAAACCACGGATTGGTGCGGTTTATATGCTGGTGGAAACATCGGTGCGTATTTTTTCAAAAATAATGATGGCCGGAACCGTGAATGGTGCTCGCTATTGCGCCATGATATCGATCTTTATGCTGCCTACAATTGATGCCCGTAATCTTGACGACATTTGATTTCAACAGGACGGTGCCACTTGCCACACAGCTGCTCAAACAATGGATCTATTGAGAGGTCATTTCGAAAAGCAGCTAATTTAATAATTTCATGAGTGATATCACACCTTAAGACATTTTTCTTTGGGGTTACGTATGCTGTCTATGCTGACAAACCAGCTACGATTCAGGCTTTAGAAGCCAACATTACGCGTGTCATTAAAGCCATATCGGTCGAAATGCTCGAACGAGTCATCCAAAATTAGACCCTCAGAATGGAAAACCTGAGGCGTAGTTGCGGCCAACATTTGAAGGAAATTATATTCAAAAAATGAATGCCATGAAATGTCCTTTCAAATTACTAATTTGAATTTTTATATTTTTTGTTCTGAAAAAATACCTCTAGATGGAGTCGATTTCTAACTAATCGACTTTCGGTATAAAAAGAGTCAAAGTCGGTAAGTAAATTTTTGTTTTTAAAAAATGCTTAATGTCGACTTTTTTATTTTAACTACGAATATTTTTAATTGTTATCCAAACAGTGGGTATTGCTTAAATTTATTACGCGCTTTCAATTACTCGTATTTTCGCCTATTGAAAAATACCATAAAAGATTTATCCAAAGCCGTAAGTATACGAACACTGAAATTATATTCAGATGTATAGGGTAGAGTTTTTTTTCAATAGGTTTTTTCACAGATTACGCTTGAGTTGTGTTAAACCTTATTTTTTTTTTCATTTCAGTATTGTTTGCCATTTCATCACGGAAAGACTTACACCGTGTAATTAACGCCATACTGGTTGAAATGCTTGAACGAGTCATCCGAAGTTGGACCCTCCCCTCAGAACGGACGCGCTGAGGCGTTGTTGCGGCCGACATATGAAGGAAATTATATTCATAAAAGAAATGGCATAAAATTACCTTTCGAATGAACAATAAAGGTTCCACACTTTATCTGTAGTTTTTTGTTTTGAAAAAACTACCTCTAGATTGATCACCCCATATAGCAAGTTTATTTTTTTGTTTAATTTTTTAAGACTAACTGATAAACACCGAAATGAGAAATTCTCCAATTACTATTGATACCCATTTACACGATGTTGATGTGGCCGACGAGATTGTGGGTTCCAAAGCTAATGTATGGGAGTTTCTTGACAAGAGTGAAAACACTAGCTGCGAAAAAGGACATAATGAGGGAAATCGTGTTCTTATGCAATTGAAGCACTATTTGAAGGTACCACCTGTTTGTCGTAAAACAAAAATAATCCAATAGTTTTATGGAGAACAATGGAAAGCGAAAACCTATTTATTGCAAAAGTAGGGAAAAAACGTTGTCAATTGTTGCCACTATTGTCCGGTGTGAGAGATTATTTTCGCTTGCAGTTCTTAATGCTAATCAGAGCCAAATTTCTCAAACAAATTTAAATATGATAATCTCGTTTAAAGCGGACCTGTTCTTTCATTTACATTAATCGACTGCTTTAAAAACTAAACTAATTCTGTTTTTACACGGTCTATTTTAGACGATTTGGAAATAACATGGTCGAGAGAAATAAACTTATCCTGTTTTTACACGTTTTTTAGACGGAAAAAGTGTATTTTAAATTTAGTTGTTTTGATTATATGTGCACATATACATAGTTTATTCTAAAAAATAAGCGTTTTGACATGCAGTGAATTTTGGTACCAAATTGAGTGCTAAATCCTCTTCGTATAAAAAAAAGTTCAATAGAGAAAAAATGAAAAAGGTCCTCTTGACATGGATAGAAGATTACACTAAAAAACGTATACTATACGTACACTTGATACCAATACCATTTAGCAAAAGGCTTTGGGAACTTGTGACCAAATAAAACAAATGTAACCACCAACGTCTTCGGAACCAACTGACAAAACCCGAAAAAAATATGCTGCTATTAATGCTGTTAATGGTTGCAAGGATATTTAAAACGACATGCAATTTATAATGTCAAGATCAAAGGCGAAATAGCTTTTGGAAATATTGCAGCTGCCAAAGAATTCCTTTCGCGCTAGCCAAATTAATTGAAGAAGGAGAATACAATAGTGACCATGTTTTTAACGCCGGTGAGACCGGCCTTTTCTGGAGGAAAACACAAAAAAGTTATTCTGGTTCTAAGGAAGCAAAAGAAAGAATTACTTTTTTTTCAATAATGCTTTTGGAGAACGCATGCTAAAACCTCTTTTGATAAATAGATCTCTTCGACCACGAGCATTGCAAAGTATCAATATTCAAAGCATTCCAGTTCATCAGATGGCAAATAAAAAGGCGTGGGTTACTTCATCAGTTTTTAGTGAATGGTTCCACAATTGTTTTGTTCCAGAATCCCATCCCATCCTGGTCACCAAATTTCGGAGCATCCTAATGTAAAAATAGTTAACTGCTTTCTAATACTTTTGCTCCAATTCAGTGTGTACAGAAATAATCGGATTGGCCCAGCAGTTGGAGATAAAGGGTTTAATAATTTTACTGTTGATGATACAACCAAATAATTGTTGAGAGACTTCTTAATGAAAATGAGTTATTAGAGGTCGGTAGCACTGACGAAGACGAAATTCTTTCTTCAAAAACCACTAGCTCTATTCTTGATGACCTTTAAATAGCAAATAATTTGGCAGATTATATTCTTTGATAACATTCAAATGATCACACAAGGAGCTGTACAAAAAAACTCTCCAAAGTAGGATTACAACATACTATAACTGAATTTGCTATTAAAATAAATAAGCCTTGAACGCAGTGAACGCTAACGAAACAGATATTGCTCAACGCACTGAAAGGAATGCGCTTACCTTTAGAAACACAGAATAGAAAATATCCTTATACCATTATTTATGTTTCTATACTCGTACACCTGTTTATATTCCTTGAATATGAATGTTTTTATTTTTAAGTTGGATTTTTTATTTTATTTAACAATTTTAAAATAATTTTAGTTTGTATGTTTTTTGAAGATCTTTTTGAAGATTTTAAGTTTGGTTTTTTATTCTTTAAAATTATAAAATGATTTAAACTGTTAAATAAAATGGAACTCCATGGAACTCCAGAACAGTGCCATAGAGTAGTTAATGTAGTAAGAGATTGTCTTGAAAGAAAACAATATTGCTCTTCGGTTTTTCTTGACGTCAAACAGGCATTTGATAAGGTATGGCATTTTGGCTTGCTTTTCAGGTTAAAACATATTCTTCAAACTCCATTTTATCTTTTGCTCAAATCTTATTTGACGAAGAGAACTTTTTATGTAAACATAAATGACGAGGACTCTGAAATCGGCAATATTCAATCTGGGGTTCCACAAGGAAGCGTATTAGGACCAGTCTTATATACGTTATTTACATCAGACATGCCCACAAACAGCGATGTTATAATTGCGACTTACGCGGATGATACAGCAATTTTAGCCTCGAATACATCAACTGCTGAAGCATCAAATACAGTTCAAAGGCAACTTGAGATTTTGGAAGCATGGTTTAAAAAATGGAATATCAAAGTTAATGCTGAAAAATCTGTTCATGTCACGTATTCCTTACGCAGGGAAGACTGTCCGCCAGTTTCATTGAATGGTGGGTGTCACAATTCCGTCACTTAACAGCGTAAAGTATCTTGGACTTCATATCGACAGGCGCCTAAACTGGAGAAAACACATTGAGCACAAAAGAGAACAATTAAACATCATGACTAAAAAAATGTTCTGGCTTCTGGGCCCCAAATCCGAACTTAGTATGGAGAACAAAGTTATTTTATATAAAACTATATTAAAGCCAATATGGACGTATGGAATTCAGCTGTAGGGAACCGCTAGTACTTCCAATATTGAAATATTGCAGAGATATCAGTCCAAAACTCTTAGAACCATTACTAGTGCCCCATGGTTTCTTAACAATAATAACATACACTGCGACCTTGGTGTCCCCAAAGTAAAGAGCGAAATTAGCAGATACAGTTCTAACTACCTAAATAGACTTAGTAACCATCCAAACATATTGGCCATAAATCTACTTGACGATAGCAACGAAGTAAGGCGACTAAAGAGATCTCACGTACTCGACCTGCCCTTTTTAAAATAATTATATTTGTAAAAATTGTATTATAAATGAAATATATGTTATATCTGTTGCGCTTAACGAAGCTCAACAGCAGTGTCCTTTTTTTCTTAGTTGATATAAAATTTGCTTAATGTTTAAATGTAAATAGATTGCAAATAAATGATTTAAAAAAAAAAATATGTGACAGCGCATAGAGAAAGGGACCTAAGGGTAAAAAAAACAATTTTCACTTTTTTTGATGTGGACAACATCTGAGCATCGAATAAGACCGATCCCATGACCTAAAAGTGTTCCCTCCCAGAGATATGAAGGAAAAAAGTGCCAAAGTTGTCACTTTGGCACTACTATGCCATTTCAATTAAAAAGGGTAAAATACTTCGATCAAATTTATCATCTTTCGGTTTATCGAACCGAATATCAGTTGTAATCATAAACATTTGGTGACTGCAGTGGAAATTCTTTGTTTTCAACAGAATTTTTGTAGTTCCAATCAATTCCCTAAAATATTTCATTTTGTGTGAGATTAAAATATTTTGTTCTGATATGTCTATTTTCTGATCGTTAGCAAATCATTATTATTTGTACGAGTTGTCAATTAGATTTCATTGGAGGAGTGCAACTTTTACTGTCATTACAGATATGAAAGTTAATTTTTACTGGATCTGCCGGAAAACTATTTACGTTAAGAGAAAGTAATCTAGAACTGAGTGATCTAAGTCATTTTAAGAATCTCAAACCTTCTATTCTAGTGTTAGGAAATGTCAACAATTAATTCTAGCACACGCTCCTCCCTTATATGGTGTAACCACTACAAAATCTTTGCTGGTAAGCCCACAACACACCCAGTGTTTAGTAATAAATTATTACGTTGCGCTCACTTTTCCCATAAGCCGATAATAAATAATTGTTTTTGTAGAATTACTACAGGGGTTAAAAAATAGAACTCAAATGCCTGGCATTACAAAATCGTATTATTTCAATCTTTATGAAATCATTCACACATTCAACTGGAAATCTGATAACGATTCACCTACAAAATGCGATGACTGCATGGATGGTTGGACGGAGGGACGGACAAATGACTGAGCCACTGAATGAATGAATGAATGTACGAATAAATGAGTCGCTGGCTTACAATTGCACGCTTACTACCACTCGTACGCCAAAATACACTATCTCTGTAATCACTACAAAAACAACAACCACAACGCCATTACAATTGACATTCATTTCAATTAGAAGGGATAATTACAGAGTGTGCATGGAAATATGACAATTTTAATTTCCAACAAGTTTTTCAATGTCAACATTTGCTAATACCGGGTACGATGTTAGACTAAGAAGTTATCAGTATACGATGGCATTAAAGTGAGGTAGGGTAAATTAAGAAAGGTTAGTCTGAATGGGTTGCCCGATCTAAAGAGTGCACTCGGAGCTTAGTTTCGTTGTCACATCCAAATTTGATTGCCAACCAAATGATTGTGGTTCGAATATAATTGAATATAACAAACATTGGGTCATGAAATTTTCCGTACATGAAAACTCAGATATAAAAAACATTCTTTGTAACACCTAAAGTTAAGCAATTTTTTAAAACCAAAGATTGTTAAAGTCAAATCGATATGTGACGCGCATAAAAGAAAGGGACCTAAAGGTAAAAACCTGTTTTGTTCAGGAGAGTCATTTTAAAGATTTAAATACGAGAATCTTTGGTGTAGAATCGTCGATTTCACTTTCATAAAACGCGCATATCTCTGGGAGGGAACACTTTTGGGGCATGGGATCGGTCTCTTTCGATGCTCAGATATTGTCCACATCAAAAAAAAAAAGTGAAAATTGATTTTTTTACCCTTAGGTCCCTTTCTCTATGCGCTGTCACATATAAAAACGAAATTGTCCAATCACAGAATTTATAATACTTTTGCGCCTGACATTTCGAGAAAAATATTTCAATTGCTTTGCGATCAAATACTAAGAATAGCGAACCTTGAACAAATTAAAATAATTTTAATCCATTTAATGTTTTTTTTTCACATAACGAAATTATTTGTGGTCATCTCTTATTGTTACTACCAAAAACGAAATGTAAGCAAAAATATTAGTTGCTACAACAGGCATTTTTGACAACCAATTATTTTCACTTAGTTTTATTTGGACTACGGGGGTTGCTATTTGTATTTCGGGTCCTGACAATACTAGTGCTCCCATATGCAAACTGGAACTTCCATTGGAAACGTTGACATTTTTTTGCATAACTTCATTCAGAACGTTTTGTCATTTGAGGGCGAATTGTTTTGTTTACGGCGTGATGAAAAATTCAACAGGCGTTTTTGACAACCAATTATTTTCACTTAGTTTTATTTGGACTACGACGGTAGCTATTTATATTTCGGGTCCCGACGATACTTGTGCTACCAGATGCAAACTGGAACTTCCATTGGAAGCTTTGACATTTTTTAGCATAACTTCACCCAGCACGTTTTGTCATTTGAGGGCGAATTGTTTTGTTTACAACGTGATGAAAAATTCATCTCAGTCAAAAAATGGAATTATCCCGTGAACATTTTCGTACGATGATTTTTTACGATTTTCGACGTGGGTTATCGAGACAAGAGTGTTTAAATCAACTTGTTTCGACTTTTGGCGATGAAGCACCATCAAAAACCACTATTAATCGCTGGTACCAAGAGTTCAGTCTCGGAAGCCGTTCGCTCCATAATGAATTTCGTGAAGGACGTCCATCTTCGGCCTCACTTTGGCAGAAACCATCGATGCTGTGCGTGAACTGATTAAGCAAGACCGACATGTGACATACCGTGAGATTAAGGCATCCTTGTGTATTAGTATGACAAGCATCAATAAGATATTGCATGTTTATTTAGCCGTGAAATAAATTTGTTCTCGTTGGATCCCATATAATTTGACGAATGCTCAAAAACATGCTCGTATGGATTGGTGCAAAGAGATGTTTAAAAAGTATAGCTGCGGTTGCTCAAAGGCAGTGTATTAATTCTCACAGGTGACGAATCATGGATCTATGCATATGAACCCGAAACAAAACAGCAATCGACCGTATGGGTCTTTCAAGACGAGCCAAATCCAACAAAAAGTGTTCGTGGAACAAGTACATCGAAGTAAATGATTGCGTTTTCTTCGGTTAACTGGCCATGTTGCCACAGTGCCTTTAGTGGAAAGTAGGTCAATTCTGAGTGTATACAACCACTGTTTGCCAACAGTGTTCGAAGAAATGAGGAAAGATAAGAGAACACGGATCATTTTGCATCACGAAAATACGAGCTCTCTTACATCAGCTGAAACGATGAGCTATTTGACCACTCAAGATGTCGAATTGATGAGCCATAAACCGTACAGCCCTGATTTGGCACCCAATGACTTCTTCTTATTCCCTAGCATCAAGAAAAAATGCGTGGTCAACGTTTTTCATCGCCCGAAGCATCAGTTGAAGCGTTCAAAAATCAAGTTTTGAGGTGTCTCAATCGGAGTGGAAAAAGTGCTTCGAAAATTGGTTTGTGCGCATGCAAAAGTGTATTAATCTTAAAGGAGAATATTTTAAGAAAACAATAAAACCATTTCCAATTATAAGTTATTGTGTTTTTATTGCCGGACCCGAAATATAAATAGCAACCCTCGTATAGGGAAATAATTAATATTAAATATTTAAAACAATTGTTTTTCTGAAGGACTATAAGACAAACAATTAACCAAACAAAATTAGAAATATTTATTTAAATAATAGATTCATAATATAGAATAGATTCTTCAGTTTTTTTTTCTAGCGGGTTGTAAGTTTTTTGGGCTTTTTGTTAAAAAGAAATGTAGTTTTTTTTCTTTACAAAGTTCTGGTCATCATAACCAAGTAGCAGGCAACATATCTTAAAAATGTAAAGCGAAACATCGGTGTAATACTCAATGTTTTCACGATTTTAAAAAAATCACCAGTTTGACTCACTCACTCAGTGACTAAGCTCAAAAGCAACAAGACTTCAAAGAAAATATGATTCAACAAAAGACAAACACACAATTTTTTCCATTTGTCAGTCATAGCCATATTGGGATTGGAAATTTTGCAAGCCAACCTCGTACTTTACAGACCCACAAACGTGCACACTCTCGTACATCTGTTCATATTCACAAAAGTACACACGGGGTACACCTGCGGTTGCCGCCACGCCGTCATTGGCACTTTTTTTGCGCTTGCCATTGTTGTTAGTCGCTGATAATGTTGTTTTTGTTGTTGTCGTCTGTATTTACAACAAATGGTGATAATTTATTATAAAATATTAATAATTGTTTTCATTTGAATAAATAAATTGTTGTTCGATAATCGTTATCAATATCGCCCGAGACTTTCGTTCGTACGTATGTACGAATGTAGTCTGTAAATATCGAGTAGAGGCGAACAAATCAATTACGAGACTCACCGTCCCCCAACGGCCCCATCCGGCCGCCTTTCCATCGTCGACGATGGAAAACTTTCAAAGTATTGGATGCCATGGTAGTATAGAAGAATAAAACTCAAAATCGATTCATTTGTGATGTTGAAGCAATTGATGAAAGTATCTCAAATAAAAACAAAGCAAAACAATCTGAATGAATATTGAGGCAATTGGTGGCATGGGATAATTCAGGGGCAGGGCAGGGGTACATGTACTACTGATGTCGGTTGTGTATGTCTGTATGTACGTATGTTTTCGTAAAACGTACTCGGAATCCCAATCAACTGTATCACCATCGTCGTCATCATCCTCAGCGGCATCAGCACTATTTTTAGAAAAAAGATTGTTGGGCTCTTTTCGGTTTAGTTGGGTTTGGGTTGGTGGTGCCCCCCATGTTCCATCCATCTTCCATCTCTTCCTTGCGATCATCAAAAAGTGTCACAATTGTTTCAAGTACAACAAACATGCAAACATAAATATGCTGCTGTTTCTGCTGTCATTGTCGGTATTTGTACGACGAGTTTGTCTGACAATCTGAACATTTACATACATTTCTACATACTGACATCAGGCACACATCATATATCTAGAAATGTACAGTATTGAACAATTGGCGGTGTACAGTGTGATGGTATTGAAAAGTTGGGATGCCTCACATGAACCGATAGGGGCCAATTATCTGAGCTAGTAGTCCATGAGTCGTTTCATTAAAAAAGACTTGGGACTTGGGGCTTTCAAACGACGTACCGGACATTTATTGACTGTAGCTTTAAAAAAAAATAGGATTGAAAAATGCAAACGTCTTTTGGTGCAGCCGATAATTTGCACAGAAAAATTTTGTTCACCGATGAAAATTTTTTTGCAGTTCAGGACAAATATAACAAGCGAAATGATAGAATGTATGCGCGGTCATCTAAGGAAGCATCTGAACTGATTCCAAGGGTGGAAAACGGTCATCACCCAGATTCAGTTATGGTTTGGTGGGGTGTCTCTTACGATGGGGTCACTGACCTGCATTTTTGCGAACAGGGAGTCAAAACATCGGCCAAAGTTTACCAAGAAACCAATTTCCTGTTCCAAAACCAGCCATGGACTTTCCAGCAGGATCCTGCGCCGGCCCATGAGGCTAAAACGCCCTAGGCCTGACTTCGAAACAATTTGCCAGCGTTCATTTCCTCTGAAGAATGGCCCTCAGGCAATCCAGATTTGAACCCATTGGATTACAAATTGTGGACGGTTTTAAAGGACAAGGTTTGTCACAAAAGATACCCCAACATTGGATCTCTTAAGACTGCTTTGGTTCGAGCTGTGTCCAATTGTCCAATAGACGAAGTTCGTGCAGCTATTGACGATTGGCCAGTACGACCTAAGGCATGTGTAAAGGCAAAATGCGGACATTTCGAATACGTAGCATTGTACGAAGGAAAATCCACACTTCGCCAGAGAAGCAGCGGTTTATGGTTTCTAGAAACAATCCTTGAAGAAACAATGGTGGAGTGTTTGCCAAAATTCCCTATGGAATTCCCTATTGCCCCCAAGTGTATGGTTTGTGGGTGGAAAAAGGTATGTTTGTTTTTAAAATGCAAATGAACATTTCATTTACAATTTTTTACCACACCTTTCCCCATTTACACGAGGCAAAATTTACTTGAGTCAATGTTTAGGATTCTATTTTGAACTTGCCTCTTTTGTTTACACAAGGCAATTCGGTTACGGCAATTTTTGTTTTGTATTATTGCCTTTTCTGACACTCTGTTATTTGTTCTTTCTGATTTTTGTGTAAAAAGGAAAATAGTCTGCAGCCAACTTCACACTATGACAAACACAAATGAAATTGACAGTACGGGTTTTTCTCTCTCCATTCCCCTTACTTCCCTCTCCTACAAACTGAGAGTTGCGGCAAGTAAAGTTGCCTCGTGTAATAGGGACTTCGACACCAAAAAAAAAAGATTGCAGAGAATAATTTGTTTGTTTACATTTGGTTTGCTTAGATATATTGAGAATTGTCATTTGTTTGCTCTCTCTCTCTCTCTCTCTCTCTCTCTCTCTCTCTCTCTCTCTCTCTCTCTCTCTCTCTCCAGCAGCTGTTGTCATTATAAAGAGGCAGAGCTGTTTTATTATAGCATATTCACAATAGCATGAAGGTTTTTGGAATTATTTTCAAAAATTGTTGGTATGACAACAATGTTGTTTGACTATTCTTGCGTAATAAGGTAATGCCAGTCAAATCGAATCGAGCGAGATACACGAACCTAATTATACTGGAAAATGAGTGAATGGGTTTCATCCGAATAGGCTTTCGTTCGAAAAACGTGAACAGTTCATTAATACTTTAGAATTTTTTACATCAAGTTGAGAAAATGCTATTGGCCAAGAGGCCGCCGCCAGAGTTGATGACTATATGGAATATACGTGAATGTAGTGCTAGGAAAACATCCCTCAGAGATTTTACCAAAGGAGAAGGAGCTTGCTCAGCAGCCGCGCTTGTTTCTGGATTAGCTGAGATCTGGATGGTGCAGCCGCCTCAATTCTGGATTAGCTGAGATCTGGATGGTGCAGCCGCCTCAATTCGTATTGAGCACGAATTGATGCAAACACTCCGGACTTTTGTCCCGCCTGCCATCAAAGACAATATGACATGCTGCACCTCTTCAATTTTCAGGCCAAGCCCCTGAGTCTCTTTAGACACATCCGGTTTAAATAGGGTGCTTCCTTCATCTGTATACCGAAGCAAATCTCCTATTGGCGAACAGCACTTCAAACCAAAATATATTGTTTTTACAACAACCATACAGACTCATTTTATGGCATTTTCTAACACACTTTGCAAACCTTTGGGCGACATGTTGTCACATTCCTGGTGAATATTCTCATAAAGAGCGTCAGGACTCTAGGGCTTGTTGACATAAACCTGCGAATTGAAAAAAACCCATAAAAAAAAGATTGGAACTATTAAATCGGACGATCTGGCCGTCCACTGCAAATCATCAAAACGAGACATAAAGAGACCCGGAAATGTTTACTTTAGAATTTCGGTCGTGGCTGCAGCAGTAAGCGCCATTGCATCGTTCTATTGGAACCACACGTTCTCCAGTCCCAATTCTTGCAATAGAGGATAAACCAACTGGGTAATCATAGGCTGTGTAGCATCGGCGATTTTTCTCCGGGGTTCTTAAAAATAAAATGGTCCCTAGACTTCTTCAGCGTGAACAGAACACTACGCAGTATCTTTGAGCGGTTGTAATAACTCTTTGTGGTAAAAACACGGACTTTCGATGTCCCAGAAACGATTATTTTGTTTAGTCACGTAACTGCTAACAGAGAACAGATTAATATATTTTTTGTTAAACGAATAATTGAGCTTGCACCTCGAGTGTTCCATCAGTACAACCGAATTTTAGTTGGTGCTCTGTATTTTCGGTAGTTAAAGCATAAGAAGAATCAAAAAACTGCTAATACTCGTACACCAAACGTACTCAAAAACATAGGGAGTCAAAAAGCGATGGAAGATTTTTATTAAAAAAAACATTGAATTAATTGATTGACTTAAGTTTTTCAAGGCCCATCAAGAAAAAAATACTATAAAACAACCCGTTGTGGTTGTGGTAAAATTTAAGTTATCATCCCTAATAATTGGTTGCAACAACAAATTGTTTGCAACCACTAATTATGGCACCTTTTCAGTGTTTTTAAATCACATGACCGATCAGTTAGTTATGTTAACATTACGAAGATCGTATTTGTCATTTTGTATTTCGAACTGAATACGAGTATCTTTTACAATTATAAACATTTGGTGTATGCAACAGATATTCTTCCTTTGCAACGAATTTTTTGTAGTTCCACCGACTTCCAACTAATTTTTTCTCGGTGTAAGCTAAGATAAAAATGAGCCACATCGCTTGTGATAACTTTCGATGAGCACTCGTCTACCACTTTGTTAAGATTCAGTATGGCTTCAGCGTAGATTAGACGCGTTTGCCGGTCAACAGGTAACAGCTAATACACTAACTGCACTTTGTAAGGGAACATCTTCAGATCTTGCACAACAATTCTGCGCAGGAACCGCCAGCTAATAAATTGCGAGGCAAATCATTTGGTCAATGTTTGAAACTCCTCTTCGACGTCTTGGACAACAGCAGCAATATTCTCACCAGAACGGCTGCTCCAAGGCAGGCCTGCCCTGAGAAGATCTCGTGTTGTCCCAATCTCTTCAAGGCGAGTGGTCAAACGGTTTAGGATTTGTCAACTTGGTGTCGGACGTCCAGGAAAGTTGCGACGAAATTCACGCTGCGCCAACAAAACCGACGAATTGTTGCGCAAACAAATGGAAACAATTATTATGTGTTTTTGAGTTAACCGTTTCATGGCTTGTCAGTTTGTATTATGTGTTTGCTTACTTCACAAATGTAAAAAACGAATTGTGTATTGACGCCATTTGCTAAAGTTCTGAACGTGTTTCAATAGGGTGATTACTTTTGCCCCATTTTGTACTTTCAACAGGAATTTCTAGAATTTCTCGTCGAACCATAATATACAGGGTGATAAATGTAGAGTTCTCTTTTATGCTTCTACAAATTACCTCAAATAGATTTGGAATCTTTTTTATGGCTCGAATACTTTTTTAACTTAAATTGACGTTCGCAACCCTAAAAGATCTTCTGCCGCGTTAAGATTTAAATTCCACACGTAACCTAGGTTCCGTAGATCTTGTTGGACTTGGTCTTTTCACTGGATCTTCAGTCTGCCCCTACTGCATACGCCCACGGAATCGCCGTCGAAAATCTTAAGTGCCGGAGCATTTTCATCCATTCGCACATGTTCCAGCGAGCACAACCGTTGTAGTTTGATGAGCCCGGCTACGTCGATGTCGACAAATAGCACACTGTTCGTTCATCGTCGAACAGTGAGCTATTCGCAAAGGGGTCCATATATTTTTCGAAGAACCTTTCTTTTAAATACTCTTATCCGCTTGCGCGAGTATTCATGTTTTAGCGCCATATAAAGCAAGGGCAGTATGAGCATGGTGTATGAGAAGAGTATTTTTTGCTGCAGAGCAGTATTATGGAATAGAACACGGGAATATTCTCTACGGTTTCATAGAAGTCTGACCCTTATTTGTTTGCTGAAGGAAATGCGTACGGACGTTCGGCCAAGCCATCTATAAATAATGCCCTAAGTAGTTTTTCACGACAGAAATTGTTACCAAATTAATGTTTTTCTGACAATTTGCCCTCTTTTGCTCCACTGTGTGTGCTGTACACGAGCCCATTAATCGCAGTTGTTCAATTGTTGAGACATATCGAACAGATGAACAATATTATTTAGTATCGCACCAATGCGCTCCCCTCGTTCTTCCTCTGTCTATAACCATATCTTTCCCCTAAAAATGACGGCTCCCCTAATGTGCAAGAAGTGTCAGTTTTGAAATGCCTTTTAACATTTCTGACTTCACCACATTTCAATTTTAAATGAACGAATGGTTTTTCTTTGGAATACGAAAATCTATGTCAATTTGAAATCTAAATCTTTATAATTGCCTTTTTATTCTTATACTTTTAATTAAACAAAATCTAACTGCGGGGCTTTTCTGTTTCAAAATCGTTGATGGAACAACATTTGTTTGCCTTATTTTGGAAGCATCGATGATAAAATGATAATAATTTCCGGTTAATTTGGAAAGAAACTTTTCGATCGAACGGTATTTTATTAATTATTAATAAATAATAATAAATTTGCCAAAATTGTGTTCTTGTCAATAAATAAGCAATATTGGAATGCGTTAGACCTGTTATATTTTGTCTTTTTTGGTGAGCCGATTATGTTAAATTTAGTTGAGTTTACACCCAAGAAAAAATGTTAGGCAGTGTTTCTAGAAATAGTTTTAAACAAATATTAAACAAGAGAAACGGGTGGTTGCTAAAGTGGTTTCTTTTTGATTAATATGACGTTTTAATAGTGGCATCCCTATCCGCTCGAATTCTTGACAGCAACTTGGTATCAAATCTCCGTAGAACGAAAATGATTGCTTAACGCTTAAACAACGTTGGGAACTTGTTGGCCAAGTCAATGCTAAGTAGTTATTAAAAAGCTGGTTTTGGCGAAAATCAGGGTCCCACGGCGTATGCTAGTGGAAACTTCTCAAGATGCCCGTCGCCAAACGTTGCGCCCTGACGAAAATATGGCAGCCGTAGCCAAGGGTTAGCGACTCAGTCTAGTAACATCGACTCGCCATTGACATTTATAACTGAACAATTTACGTACCAACATGATGGGAATTATGCAAAAACACCTCGGACTATTCCCTGACAAGGTCTAAATGAATGTACAGTTGAAGCAATTTGTGTTAACGGTCCCAAATTCAATCTCAGAGAAGCTCAAAATGGCAAAAGATTTTTTTTCAAAAATCAACTATTCCAATGAAAGACATTTTCATCTGTTGACAAGCACAATTGCCTCATCTCGAGATCAGAAATCCTGCACATGATCGTTGAAAAGTCACTGCATTCTCAGAGAGTGACATTTGGTGCATATTTTGGAGCCGTGCTATCAGTGGCCCACTTTGCTTGGAAAATGCTGCTGGTAATGACATTTCGGTAAGCGGTGAGCGCTTAAATGGCATGATTAACAATTTTTGGAGGCCGGAGATTGAAGATATGGATGGCGCCATACCACAACTCCCACAGCACAATCGTTTTATCAGCAGTTTTAGCGTTGGCCATCTGGGAGCTGCGATTTGACGTCATTCTTTTTTGGGTGCCGTATGGTTCCGATGTTATGCCAACAATCAAATTAACGATTCAGGCACTTCAGACGAATATCATGCACTCCATTCGTGAGATGAACCGAAGCCAAAGAGTATACCAAATCTTGATAACATTAATACGAGGGCTGCTATATATATTTCTGGCCTAATAATGAAAATGTGAATATTTATCATCAAAAATGGTTTCATTGTTTTTCAAATTATTCTCCAGCATTATTTATGCACTTTTGCATACGCTCAAACCAAATGTCGAAGCACTTTTTCCACCTCGATTGAGACACATCCAAAACATGGTTTTTGTACGCTACAACGGCTGCTTCGGGCGATGAAAAACGTTGACCACGCATTGTTTTCTTGATGTGTGGGAACAAAAAGAAGTCATGGGGTGCCAAGTCAGGACTGTACGGCGGATGACCCAGGTACGGCGGACGACCTATCAATTCGACGTTTTGGTCTGTCAAAAAGGCGCTGGTTTGAGCCGATGTGTGAGAGCTCGGCCACGATTGAATTCATTGTCATGGTGCACAATGATTTGTCTTCTCTTGCTCGTTTATTCAATTTCTCCGAAGACTTCAGGCAAACAAATTGTGGTGTACCACTCGGTGTTGACCTCCGACGTTGCTCAAGCGGAGCAGTCGCCACATGACCAGTTTTGCGAAGAAACAGGCGACCATTTGCTTCGAAGTGCTTCTTCCACGAACAAATTCTGTTTGATTTGGCTCGTCTTCGAAGACTCACACCGTCGATTGCTGTTTTTTTTCGGGCTCATACGCACAGAACCATGATTCGTCACCTGTGACAATCTTATAACCGTCTTTTGAAGCAACGCGATCGTATTTTTTTAAAATTTCTTTGCACCAATCGACACGAGCCTTTTCTTGAGCGATTGTCAAAATGTGCGGGATCCAACGTGAACTAACCTTTTTTACGGCCAGGTGTTCATGCAGCAGCGAACGTAAGCTGGTGGAATAAATGCCCAAGGATGCCTCTATCTCACGGTATAGTCACATCACGATCCTACATTATCAGTTCACGCACGGCACCAATGTTCTCTGGCACATGGGCCATTTTGGACGACCTTCGTCTTTGAGCGAGCGTCGGCCACGATTGAATTCATTAAACCAGTTTTTACAGTGATATAGGATGGTGCTTTATCGCCATACACAGATTTAAGTTCATCGATGCACTCTTGTCCTGATAATCCACGTCTAAAGTTGTGAAAAATTATCGCAACAAAATTTTCACGAGTTAATTCCATTTTTTTTGCCAAATTGATTTTTTCAAGTCACTGTAAACAACAGAATTGATGGTCGTACGTCAAAACATGAGTACGTTTATGCTAAAAAAAATGTCAAACTTTCCAATGGAAATGGCAGATGGCGTCAGGCAACACTTAGTGTTGCCTAGGCCAGAAACATATATAGCAACCCTCGTATAATAGACTAACATTCAAGCCTAGACAATCAGGAAGATTTCGACCCATGTAGTGAGAGGGAGCCAAATATAATGTGTGATTTATTATAGAATTCAATAGCTGAATTGAAGATTAGCTCGTTGTTTTCGATACAATGCTCAAACACGTTTCTGTCGCTACAGAAGATAGATTGATTAACCTGCGCAGTTTACGAGTATACAGCCCTTGAAAAAGAAATTGCTACAGATAACATAAGTAATGCTGACTCTGGATTGTTGTGGATACGACCCTTAAACATGCTCCAACCTCTCCATAAGATGACCTGCTTTAAAAAAATCAGCACAGTTAACCAGACTACAGCTCTTGAAACAGACAATGATACAGAAAACATAATCAATGATGTTGCTACGACTACAGAAAATCCGCCCGCTGCTCTGGGAACAGACTCCGTTACCCGGCGTAGTTCGCTCAAACCCTCAGACAAGATTGACTGGAACGCTTAGCACCTGGTCTCGTGATCCAAAATGTCGGTCGGACAAGGCTTGTAGTTTACCTAAAACATTATCTCAAAAAGCAAACACACCCGGCCTTCAAAGAAGAGGTACACCAATCGGTGTTTCTCTACCAGAATACTTGAGATTTGATAAAGCCAAAATGGGTTCCCCCGCTGTAAACCAAGAAAATCCTTAAAAAGGGCACGTAGCACAACTGCTCGTCCGAATGATTCGCCTGCTGAGTCAACTAAGTAGGCTACAAAAAAAAACTTAAATCGCCGAAGACCTGTCAGTATCTAAGACGTCCTATGTGATCAGTGGTAACACTGGTCCAAGGACTTGTCAAAGATATTTTCGTGATGGCTGTCATTAAAAGGGATATGAGGACGGCATCACTCTCAGAGTCAAGTGGAGCCACATTAAAGAAGCTGTCTTAAGTGTAGTACCTGGTTCTCAAGAAAAGACCGGAAACGCCTTGCCACTGTAGCGACAAAGGCTGGTTCCAGGGCCGCCTAAAGCTCATTGCCTTTAGAGAAAACAAGGGAAAGAGGACGGCATCACTCCCAGAGACAAGTGAAGCCACGTTAAAGAAGCTGCCTTAAGTGTAGTACCAGGTTCTCAAGAAAAGACCGGGAACGCCTTCCCACGGTAGCGACAAGGGCTGGTTCCAGGGCCTTTAGGCGGCTCATCGCCTTTAGAGAAAACTTTCTGTCGAATGTTATCTTGCTGATCCCGAAATGAAGGATAAGATCTGGGTCCGGAGTGGTTTTGTGAAGCCACGTTAAAGAAGCTGTCTTGAGTGTAGTACCAGGTTCTCAAGAAAAGACCGGGAACGCCTTCCTACTGTAGCGACAAAGGCTGGTTCCAGGGCCGCCTAAAGCTCATCGCCTTTAGAGAAAACAAGGGAAAGAGGACGGCATCACTCCCAGAGACAAGTGAAGCCACGTTAAAGAAGCTGTCTTAAGTGTAGTACCAGGTTCTCAAGAAAAGACCGGGAACGCCTTCCCACGGTAGCGACAAGGGCTGGTTCCAGGGCCTTTAGGCGGCTCATCGCCTTTAAAGAAAACTTTCTGTCGAATGTTATATTGCTGATCCCGAAATGTAGGATAAGATCTGGGTCCGGCGTGGTTCTAGATATCGTCGATCAAAATGGCCACTCATCCTAAAAAACTAAACGCTTCGGTAAAGTAGGATGAGATCTGATTCCGGCACGGTTCTAGATGTCATCGATCAAAAGGGCAACCCATCCCAAGCAACTGCACTCGCACGGATTACGACATTCCGGGCATGGTATCACAGAATGAACTGCAAGCAGTGGATGTTGCGCTCATAGTATAGTCCAAGGAGTTTTTTATTGGCTGTATTGGCCTAGCAAACATCCCTACTATGTTAAGGAATATCAAGACAGTCTTTATTTCCAAAGAATTAAAAACAATCACTATGCTGGAACTCAAGGGTTGTAGACTTACAAGTATGTCGCCATTTCTTCAACAAAAAAAAACAAAGGAAAAACATATTGACTTTAGACCGAAGGCTACTTTCAACTAGTTAAGATGCTCGGCTGCAAAAGACCCGTATAGTAACCATGGTACCCTTCTTTGACCCAGAGGGGAGGCTTTCAATAGTGCAACACCCGGTACAATAGCTGCAGGACTTTTGAACCAAGAAGTTGACGGTAACATCAGGATGTAAGTGATAAATTGTCTCAAAAGAAGACACATCACGGCTGAACCGAAGTCATCCGACCTAGAATGATTTGTCAGTATGGGAATGCCTTAAGGCGGCTTTCTATTTTCGCCACTTTGGAACCATGCTTTGGTAACAATCCTCTTATCCCTGGAGAAGGTTGGTGCTAAGGTTACGACCGACATAGGCAACCTGGCGATAGCAATCAATGGAAAGTTGCCGAATAAGCTTAGACACATGAAACTCTCGAACTTCAGTTGCGCAAAACAACGTTGGATTGTTATTGCCCAAGTCAATGCTTAGTAGCCCAAGCTATGCTCGAAATTGGGGTAATCTTCCAAGGATCCAGGGATAAATGTTTCGCGATAAATACCTGATCATTGTAGTGTCTACCAAGTGTAGATTTAGCTGAATAGCTGAGATATAATGGGCGTGTTTTTGTTGTTGTTCGGCTATTAAGCGAGTCGCTAAGGCGATAACTTTAAAACATTAAAAAACTGCAAACATTTACTCGTATGTGTATACAAGACCTAAGCAACTCTTAAAATCATAAACCGATTGATTTGAAAGCTTGGAATTTATAAAAAAAAAAAATTTCAAGAAATATTGGCCGTGTTCTTTTTGCTACTTGCTTAGGAGGTCGCTAACGCTATAACATGACCTTGTGTGTACCTTACCTGATCCGGCAATCTGAAGATCTACATTAGGATCTTGAATGGAAAGGACATTTTTCTCCCTCTCTCTCTTCAACAAACTGAGAGTTGCGGCACGTAAAGTTGCCTAGAGTGAATGGGGACTTAGAGTCTTCATTGGACGAACGTCTACAAAAATAATATAATTTTAGAAGCAAAGACTCGAAAAAAAGTTGCGACAATTCAAGTCACCTAGCGTGAATGGGGACTTAGTTGAGGCGCATTTAATACCTCAAAGGAATGACAGTTGCAGGACGTTTCGGCTTATTAAAGGTATAGCTTAAATGGTTTAAACGAGCAATCACAAGTCGATATTAAAATGTAGTTATTTTAATTAGAGCACAAATTTAAAATGGATTTATTTCGGTGTTTTGCCTGAAAGTAGGTTCGGCATCATTGACAAAAGGGGCCTCAAATACGTTCATTAAGGACAAAAGAAGGGACCAGGGTTAAATATAAAGTTTAAAAATAATAGACTCTTCCCTCTGACTCCATCCATCGTTCAGCTTACTTTCAGTATGCCAGTCTGCATTGTAGTTAGGGGTTCGCCACCTTCCCAGTCGAGAACCCCCCGCTCGACGACAAAAGAGCTTGTAAAGCATAACACATTGTAATGCCGTAAATAGTCTTCCTTTTAATAGTTTTGAAATTCACACCTTATGAGCTTGCGAGTAGGTAAGTATTCCTACACTTTCACACACCTACATACATCCTATAGGATAAAATACAAATAAAGCCACAAAACTTTAAAATTGTAAACTGATCTGAAAATCTTGTGACACATTCTAAAAACACCTACACACGCACGCACACAAATCCTCATACATTTGACACTATTCGTTGATACGTGTGGAAGTTTCCACAAACGCCTCGGCGTTGCCCTCCCGCCGCAAAACCACTCGAGGATGTTGGCACGTTTCTGAAATGCGTACTTCCGTTGCCGGAGTTGACGTCATTCATGGCAGCCGTGTTTGTACATCTTGAGAGAGGTATTCGTATACGAACGCATCACTGGGTGTGTGTGTGTGTGCGTACACCCACACAGTCACAGAAACGCATAGAAGTTCCTACATACGGGCATTCATACGATTTAGGGATGTCGATCGGGAAATCTCGATTACCGAAATTGCAGGTGGTTTCGGGAATTGAAAATCCCAAATTGCGCAATTTTTCCAAATAAGTTCTGGGAAATCCGTAATTTTTTAAAGTTATATGGTTAAAATCAGTGTCAGTTGAAAATTCCATAAAATTTGATAATGGCCTTGTTCTATTGTCAACTCGCTTAAGAAGTTTCTAACGCGATAACTTCGCATTATTAAACAAAAATATGAAAATGATTTTGTTTGCAGAAAACTTAGGACAATCTGCGTTAAGCTTCGTTTGTTTTAAATACTAAAACTATTTGAGAAGAAAGTTATTCAAGAATAGCTAACTTGAACTCGCTTAATCGCTTATAGTATTGAACGGATAACTTTTTTTCTTCAAGTTAAAACTTTTCATAACAAACGGTTTGTGATGCAAAAGCCAATAAGTTCTTGTATATCAAAAAAATTTTAAAACCTGCGTAAAATTTTTGAAGTTTTCGCCTCAACGACGTAAACGAGTACCAATAGAACACGCCTAATGTCTTAAGTCAAATAGTGTGAATATCAAACGATGTCATTTAAAACTGTTGTTTGTATAAAATTTAATATGAAAAGAGAACTCGATTTGTTTATTGTGAAAGGTGTTAGAGGTACCTACTTTCAAGTTGCAAGTTCAAGTACAAAAAATCCCGAAATTTTTCGGAATCCCGTGATCCCGAAAAATACCGTAGTATTTCGAAAAATCCTGTGAACCGAGAATCTCAGTTTTTAAAAAATCCCGACTCCCGGGAATTAAAAAAGTCTGTCCCTATTGTCATCCCTCACTCGGATGCTTTCATATGTAGGGATATTTTGTAACCAAACGAGCATGAAGCCTAGAAGTAAATATGCATGTAATAAAGAGGGACGTTTAAAAGGAATTAAAAACAAGTAACAACGTCATTTAGTTCGGCGAGGTCGAACCTTATATATGCCCTCCAACGTCTATACACTACAAAGGGCAAAAAAATGGTGCGGTTTTTGGGCCCTTTTGGGGCTTGCGGCCTAATTGACTCTATATTTGGATTCCTAGCAAAATTTGCTTTAATTTGAGTTTTGCACATGCGGCCTTTTGAGCCAAAATGTCCAGCAACTATGCCCTCTTTTAAGGTATTTAGTGCGTCCCTCCTATTATTACCCATTTTTACCATTGTCTGTCAAAAAAAACTAAATTATTTATTAAGCTAAAATTAAAAAATGTACTTTTTGATGCGCTCTTGTCGTGATAATCTACGGCGGAAGTTGTGAAAAATGATCGAACGAAAATGTTCACGAGTTAATTCCATTTTTTTGCCAAATTAATTTTTTCAAGTCACTGTAAACAACACAAATGATGGTCGCACGTTCTGAGTACGTTTACGCAAAAAAATGTCAAACTTTCCAATGGAAATGTCAAAAGGCGGCCAGAAATATATATAGCAACCCTCGTATCAGTAGCGACCGCCATCACCAAAACAAAATAATGTACAAAGTTTCAGCGAGATCGGTCTGGTTCCGTAAAAAGAACAGATGGGCGACGGACATGTCTTAGTTTAAATTTAAAATATTTTAATGGGTCTTTTAAAATTGGGTGGTGTACCAAAGAGTGGTGAGGGTTTATAAAGCAAAAACATATGTGACAGCGCATAGAGAAAGGGACCTAAGAGTAAAAAAATCAATTTTCACTTTTTTATTTTTGATGTGGACAACATCTGAGCATCGAATGAGACCGATCCTATGCTCCAAAAGTGTTCCCTCCCAGAGATATGCGCGTTTTATGAAAGTGATGGTACACCAAAGATACACGTATTTAAATCTTTAAAATGGCTCTCCTCAACAAAACTGGTTTTTACCCTTAGGCCCCTTTCTATTTTGCGCGTCACATATTATATTCGCTTTTGAGAAAGGTAAGTGCTCGTACTCGTATATTTCAATATTCTCTTTCAGTTTTGAACAGTTTTCGAAGTATTTTCTAGTATTCTGTTCCACAGAGTCAGGGGGCTTTAAAAGGAATGCTGAGTAATTTATTACCAGACTTATCATACCATTCTTGCATTTTAATATCAGGGTTCGCAAGATTGTTGTTAGTATACGTTTGCATGTGTACAGACACACACACACATGCACATGTATGTCGTTTGTAGCAATTACATTTTATGGAGCATGTGTGAACAAACAAACCGACACACTCGCAGCCACCCTGGGTCTACCTTTATCGGATGTCAATGAATCTTGGAATTCTTTGCTGGGGGCGTGATGTTCCATTAGCCTGGTGTCCCCACAAATGTTGCTGTTGTTTTTGTGATTTCCACGTTTCTCCGAACATTTTTCTTTAATGGCTGCTGAACAAAACAAAAAGATGATGAGCAAGGTTGGGGGAGCAATGTGTAGGAGTAGTAATCGTACTAGGACGTACGCAGTTCATTCCTTTTCCTTCGGGGGTGGTTGTTTATTTCTGGTCTGGAGCCGTCATAGTTGTTGCTATTGCTCTTGTTGTTATAATTATTGTAGTGTGCCGGGCCGCTGTGTTTACACAGATGAAATGTTTGGATTATTCCAAAAGGTAGTGAGAGCGAGCGAGTGACTGAACGAACGAGCGAGTGGGTGGGTGGTTGCAACTATTTTTAAAACCAAATCAAACATTTATTCAACCGAAGGATGAATAGACGAATGAATGGAAGTACGTACTATTTTTAGAGATCCCACGGAAATTGTAGCTGCAAAATGAACAACTGTTGACGTCGTTGTTACAATTGTTGCTCCTCGTATTGTTGGGGTATGCGTCACAAATGCCACAAATTTAATGTTAGAGTAAATATGTCGGCTTGTATGTCAAATGTTTAGTTTTCAATTTAATTCTTTATTTTTAGTAGAAGATATTACTTATATATTATGTGTACAAGTTAGAAGTTATTGCACACACATTTAGCCTAGCCTAGACTTTTTAATAATATTTGTTTTATGGTTATAACTACATAGAGAGAAGAGATTTGTTGCCACCACCAAGTTTTTGGCCAACCAAATGTTGGTGTTTGCAAGTGATTTCCATGTATTCCATCGCTACAACTGTAGATTGATTTTAAAGAAAACTTGTCCGTTAATAAGCCAAGAACAATTCAAGAGCTTATGGGTGAGATAATTCGGCACATGGACGACATTAAACCTCCATTAGGTCTCAGAGTTAAAAATGGACCATCAGATAGAAATATAGGGGAATTTTTTCAGAACAAAAAAAATTGAAAATTCAAATCAAGTGTGGAATCTTTATTGGAAATTTACGGACATTTTATGGCATTTATTTTTTGAATATACTTTCCTTCAAATGTTGGCCGCAACTACGCCTCAGGGTTGCCATTCTAAGGGGTCTAATTTTGGATGACTCGTTCGAGCATTTCAATCGGTATGGCTTTAATGAATCGTAGCTGGTTTGTCAGCATAGACTTTGGACTTTACGCAACCCCAAAGAAAAATGTCTAAAGGTGCGATATCACTCGATCTAGGCGGCCAACTCACCTGTCCAAAACGTGAAACTAGCTGCTTTTCGAAAAGACCTCTCAATAGATCCATTGTTTGAGCAGTTGTATGGCAAGTGGCACCGTCCTGTTGTAACCAAGTGTCGTCAAGATTGCGGGCTTCAATTTAAGGTAGCATAAAGATCGATATCATGGCGTGATAGCGAGCACCATTAACGATTACGTTCCGGCCATTGTCATTTTTGAAAAATATATGCACCGATGATTCCACCAGCTTATAAACCGCACCAAACCGTGGTTTTCTCAGGGTATAATGGCACCTCTTGAACCTCTTCTTGTTGCTCTTCAGCCCAAATGCGGCAATTTTGTTTATTGGCTTTGTCGTTGAGCCAGAAATGGACCTCATCACTGAAATTTTGGTCGAAAACAGCGGATCTTCCCGTTTCTCACCGAACGCTTATTTCCATAATACAGTTGGCAACATTTGAGGGTAATTATCTTCAAAAATAAATGCCATTAAATGTCCTTTCAAATTACCAATGCAGATTCCACTTGATTTGGATTTTTTATATTTTTTTTTTGTTCTGAAAAAGTACCACTGGATGGATCACCCTTTATTATACCAAAGTCATGACTAGCATTTGGCCGATATTTTGTTTAACACATAATTGACATAGACACTTCAATCACAATAAAAAAAATATTAAGATAATTCTCTAAAAACTTTTGTTTTATTTACATTTATGTGCATTTTAGTTGCAACACCCTTTAGATGGATATAAATGGAGTAATCAGATGAATTTCTTTGTACCTCCCACACATAACATTTTCCCAAATGCACACATTTCGCTTGAATTTGGAGTTCTGCAACATGTTTAGACCATCTTTGCATGCGCATTGGAAAAAAGTGGAGGCCACGAACCATTCCAGTACCTCTACACAATTTTCCCTTTACGAGATTTAATTTAATTTTATTTATTATAATTGGTGATGTTAATTGGCGGCCGCGATCATGTGATTTGTGACACCATTGGACTTCATTCTTTGGGCATATTTAAAAGTGTTCGTCAAAAAGCCATGAATTATTCAAGAGCTAAAATATGAGCGAATTCCGCACATTTATGACATTAAAGCTCCCTTATGTTCCAGTCATTGAAAATATGAACCATCGCTTTGAGGTAAAACGCCGAGGCCATGGCAAGCATTTGGCAAATATTTCGTTCACACATAATTGTCATAGATCTTTCTATAACAATACAAAATATAAAGGTTATTATCAAAAAACTTTATGTTTTATTTACAATCAACACCGTGCGTTTTAGTTGGACCACTCTTTATATTAAAACTAAACCCATCAGAGCAACTGTGCAACCCAGAAAACACTTTATAAATTTAAACAAAAGTTCAAACGAACGAGGAATCCTCCCTAGCCAAAGAACTACTCAATTTACAAGAGCAAATACAAATTAAGAATTCAGAACCAAAAATAACAAAGCCTTATTTGAGGACTGACAAATCTCAATTTTAAACATTAATACCAGAACGCTACTTTTTTTATGGGGAGTTGTCTTAAATCAGATTTAACGCCATGAAATGTGCGCAAGAAAATAAATTAAATTGAATAGAATTAGTAAAACTACTCAACAGACATAAAACAAATAAACAGCGACACCTTTCAACGACCTAAGAAAATGAAAGTTATATGCCTAACAATTGCACATGCTCGTAAATCATATATGGAAAGAATTATACAGAAAAGCTAAAGGACTTTGATGTAGTAGACATTGAATTTCACTCCCGAGCTACCCTGACATGAAATGATCGCTCACATCATTTCATCGCTTCAAGTGTGAGAATTTCAACTTTACCGAGTCGGTGCGCTTCTGACATTGGAGGTAGGAATATTTGTTTGAAGTTATATATAAGTATAAGTCGGCTTAACCGACAGAAACTTGCTCACTGGTTTAATAACTCACTGACTACGAGACTCTCCCAAGCAAAAGCGCTATTCTGACCGATTTTTATATTCTTATAAAATTTTGAATAGAGATGTGGTTTTGCTGAAAATAAGATACTGAAAAAACCCACATAACTAGCTCTCTGATGTATGAATTTCACATAAAATTTGTTATATGTATAACTCATATTTGTACACGAATAAGAAAAAAGTGGTTGCACGGCCCTAATCTAGTACCTCCCACACAAAGGGTCTTTTCAAGATTTCATTTGAATCGTTGCTCTTACAACTCGCTGAATGTTATAATCTGCAACATGTTTATTTTATCTTTGTTCGGGCATAAGAAAAACCTGGATGCCACGGTCTATTCTACTACCTCCCGCACAATTTTCCCTTTAAGAGATTTCATTAAAATTGGTACGCTTGGAGGGCGAAATATTTAAATTCCATGTATGGATAGTAGAGTGTATATGTGACAGCGCATAGAGAAAGGGACCTAAGGGTAAAAAAATCAATTTTCACTTTTTTTTTTGATGTGGACAACATCTGAGCATCGAATGAGACCGATCCCATGCCCCATAAGTGTTCCCTCCCAGAGATATGCGCGTTTTATAAAAAGTGAAGTCGACGATTCTACACCAAAGATACACGTATTTAAATCTTTAAAATGGCTCCTCTAAACAAAACTGGTTTTTACCCTTAGGTCCCTTTCTATTTTGCGCGTCACATATGTAAGTCTGATCAGCCGACTGAATCTTGCTCACTGGTTTAATAACTTACTGCCAACGAGACCACCTAAGATATTCTCATAATATTTTCATTCATCTGATTTTGCTAAAAATTAGTTACTGATACTAAAAACTGATAATAAAATACATTAGCTAACGAAAAATTCGAACCTTAACTGCATTCCTTCGTTTATCTCCCACAGCGTTGATTTAAAATCACATAACTTTTCCCCAAAATCATAAATTTCACTACAAATTTTGAAATATTTGTATTTTATCTTCGTACTTGCATAATACAAAGGTGGTTGCCACGCCCTAATCTAGTACCTCCTACACAAAGGACCTTTTCAAGATTTCATTTGAATCACTGCGAATTGGAAGCTGATATTGCCAACTTGATAATATTTTTATAACGGCTTTATACACGCCTGCGAAAAAGGCGGATGACATGCTACAATACTGGTACCTCCAGTGCAAATGCACACTTCCTCCCAATAAGATGGATATGGATGAAGTAGTTAGATGAATGAATGAAGCCTCTGTCAAGCCCCTTCTTGTACCTCCCACAGAAACTACACCTACATAACTTTTTCACAATCGTATAAACTTCACTTGACTGTGGAATTCTGCAACACGTTTATTTCATTTTTGTACGCGCAAAAGAAGAAAGTGGATGCTACGGCCTATTAAAGTAGCTCCCACACAATTATCCCTTTACGGAATTTAATTAAAATCGATACGCTTCA
This sequence comes from Hydrotaea diabolus, assembly GCA_963513945.1. Taxonomy (NCBI): domain Eukaryota; kingdom Metazoa; phylum Arthropoda; class Insecta; order Diptera; family Muscidae; genus Hydrotaea; species Hydrotaea diabolus. The sequence continues at coordinate 85,434,771 of OY740718.1, read as the reverse complement.
GGCGATGAAATATTTAAAATCCACAATGGGTGGTAGAGGGCATATGTAATTCTCATTAGTCGACTGAAACACACTGCCTACGAGACTCTCCCACGCACATAATCAGAAAGGATATTCTCATAACAGTTTGAATACATTTCATGTGATTTTGCTTAAAATTAGTTACTTATACAAAAACTGCTCACAAAATGCATTAGCGAACGCCAAAATTCGAACCATAATTACACTTCTCCTGTACCTCCTACAGCGTTGATTGAAAACCACATACCATTTTCCCTAATCCACGAATTTCACTTAAATTTTGTAATAAATGTATTTCATCTTTGTACACGCATAAGACAAAAGTGGTTGCCACGCCCTAATCTAGTACCTCCTTCACAGAGGACCTTTTCAAGATTTCATTGGAATCACTGCTCTTCCGATAATGCAATTATAAATGAGTTGTAAAGAATTATACAGAATGAGCGATTAAAAATTGTTAACTTGAATCGGCTGTAAACAAATATTCTGATAATTTTTTCAAATTCCTGGAAAGGTTGAACTTTTAAAAATGGAAGACAATATCATTCATATGACTTCAACAACTGGCTCGGCTGTACCTCATCCGATCTACCGATTTTTTCAGTTCATTTTCGATTGTTTTGGGTCGAATCACTTCAATGGCAACTTCGATTTTACGTTTTAACGCTTCAATTTTTTCTGGATGCTTTGCATAACAGTTATCCTTAATGGCTCCCCACGGAAAGTAATCCAAAGGGCTCAAGTCACAGCTCCGAGGCGGCCAATGACATCACAATTTCGGCTGGTTAAACGATTTTCGAAAACAGTGCGTAAAATATCGATGGTGTGTTGGCTGTGTGACATGGGGCCCCGTCTTGTTGAAACCAAATGCCGTCCATGTGATTCTCTTGAATTTGTGGAAACAAAAATTCTTTGAGCTTGTGAGCTTCTTGAGTTAAAACCAAATGTCGTCCATGTCATTTTCTACAATTATTGGAAACAAAAATTCGTTGAACGTGGCGGGGCAACGCTTACCGTTGAAGGTAATGGCGGCTCCTTGTTTATTTTCGAAGAAAATGGCCCAATAATGCCGCCAGCTCAAAGTCCACACCAAACAGTATGTATGCATCAGCTTCTCAATAGTCACGTGTGGGTTCTCTGAACCCCATATGCGGCAATTATGCTTTTGGACATAGCCGCCGAGATGAAAATTAGCTTCATCTGATAACACGATATTTCGGTAAAAGTCTTCATCTTCTGCCTAACGATCTTCAGCCAATTGGCAAAAGCAAAAACGCTTCGAATGGTGTTCCATTATTAAATGACAAAAGTTCAACCTTTACAATAAAAGAAGAAATTTAAAAAAAATATCAGTACTTTTTTTACAGCCGATTCAAATTAAAAACTTTAAATCGCCCATCCTATACATAATTTTAGATTTTATAAACGACGGAATATGTACTTTATTTTCATTTCTTTATTGACTTGTAATTCGAAGCCCATTGGGGGCCTATTAAATCTACATTACAATATGCATCAAAATATTAAATAGAACATCATAAACTACCAGAAAAAATTCAGTATAAAATAAACTAAATATAAATTAAAATAGTCCTAATTTTTCCTAATAAAAGAGAAAACAAGTAAAAATGTTAAGTTTGGCTGTGCCGAACTTTGGATACCCTCCACCTGATTCCCAAATAAAACCAAATTTGGTGCGGAAGTGTGTTCTATATAGAAATCTTTATGTGCAAAATTTCATTTCGATAGGTCAAGCTTGTGGTGAGTTATCGTCATATTATTTCTCAAAGCCTATGAGACCGTTTGTGTGGGAGGTACCAGTAGGACTTTTTCGATCACAACAGAGGTGTGTTCTATATAAAAATCTTTATGTAGAACATTTCGTCTCGATAGGTCAAGTGTGTGCTGAGTTATTGTCATATTATTTTTCAAGGCCCATGAGACCGTTAGTGTGGGAGGTACCATTAGGACTTTTCCGATCTCAACCGAATTCAGCGTAGAAGTGTGTTGTATATAGAAATCTTAATGCCGAAAATTTCGTTTCGATAGGTCAAGTGTGTGGTGAGTTATAGTCATATTATTTCTCAAGGCCCATAAGGCCGTTTGTATGGGAGGTACAAGAAATGGTGGCCCAATCCATTTTTACATAGATGATTGCGCCTATATAAAGATTATTATTTGCAAAATTTCAGTGATTTTGCTCAAGAAACTGGACGGATATTTCCAAATAAAAAACTAATTTTTATGAGGTAGTGTCGGTTGACGGTCTCGAACCCCAAACTCCCGTAGAGTTATATAGCCCATTTTCAATACCAACCATGCTAGAATGACAATACTAATATACCCTCCATTGTATAGTGGAGGGTATAAAAAACCTGATGAAGGCATATGAGTAATACTAGAAACCAAGGAAAAAACATATAAAGAAAAGCATTACTCTGTACTTGAACGAAAATGTTCCATTAAATGTTTACGAAATGTCATGAAAGACAAATTAAACGTTTTTAAACTGCTTCGAAAAATGTTAAATAGTTGGGCTACTCTTACGAGAAATGATCGATCCATAAGCGGTGTTACCTTTGGAATAACTAACTGTCAGTTGCGAATTGAGTGACTGAAGACAAATGCATTTATGAATTAATACCGTTAAAAGTTATATCAGTCTGTGAAAGAGGGTAAATGTAAGTCAGATCAATCACTTGTTTGTGTTTTGGAATATGAATTTAATTCGAGAGATATCTATGGCAATGCTGAAATGAGTGATTCCAAGTTAAAACGTCTGAATGGACCATTAAAAAAATTGTCTTGGTCTTATGAAAAAATTGTCCCACCCCATATCATGCTGATCGGGTATTTAAGAACTACGCAAGACCTTTTGTATGACCATTCAAGACATTTGCCTATTTTTAAGACATTTGCCTTTTTGCAGGACATCCAGTGTAGTGAAAAAAGAGTCGTACCGGACAGATGAACCACGGCATTCGTCTATGTTTACTACGGAGTAGACTCTACAGCACAGTACCTCCTACACAAAGGGCTTTTTCAAGATTTCATTTGAATTACTGCTTTACCGACAATGCTATTGAAGACGAGTTGTAATGCATTATAGGAAATGTTAGATTTGATAATGAAACAACGGAACATTTGGACCGTCTATGGGAGGGGGTAATTGTAAGTTGCAGCAGCCATCTGCAACTTGACGACTTGTTTTCTTTGGGGTTGCATGATATAAAAAGTCTTACGATTATATTTGTACATATAATTCGACAGAAATGCTAAAAGTGGAAATGCTAAAAGGAGTGGTGACAAGTTTAAAGTTCTGAATGGACTATCAAAGAAATAGTCTCGGTCATATGAAACAGTTGTCCGAACCCATATCATACTGATCGGGTAATAAAAAGCTGTGCCTGACCGTATTACTGGTCATTCAAGACATTTGCCTTTTTGCAAGACATTTGCCTTTTTTCAAGACATTTGCCTTTTTGCAAGACATCAAGTGTAGTGAAGAAGCTCCTAAGGCCCCCCATTCACGTACAGTTTTAACTGTCAGTTTGAACTGTTCAGCTAAAACTGTCAGTTGAAACTGTATGTGTGTGGTATATAACTGACAGTTTTACTCAACTGTTCAGTTTAACTGAGAAATATAAAAATTTTATATTTTTAACTGACAGTTAAAACTGTACGTGAATGGGGGGCCTTATAGTTTTAATCCGGACAGGCATTCGTGTATGTATATGACGGTGTAGGCTCTACACTACTTTTCAAGATTTCAATTGAATTACTGCTCTTCCGACAATGCCATAAAAAACGAGATGTAATGGAGAATGTATTTCATGTCTTCTGTGGGAGAGGGTGAATTTAAGACAGATCAACCATCTGTTACTTGCCTACTTGTTTGTCTTTCGGGTTGCTTGATGTCAAAGGTCTTACGATTATACATATGCATATAACTCGAGAGATATCGGTGGCAATGCTAAAAAAGTAATCACAAGTTAAATAGACTAAATGGACCATCAAAGTTTCGGTCTTATGAAAATGTTGTTGCACCCTATATCATACTGGTCGGGTAATAAAGAGCTGCGCAAGACCATTTGAATGGCCATTCAACCCATTTGCCTTTTTGCATGACCTTTAGTGTAGTGCACAAGCTAGTAATAGTGTCGTTCATTGCAGATGATCCAAGGCGTTCGTGTATACATGTTTCGCTGTAGATCTTGCCGATTCCACGGCAGCCGGTTCTATGCACCAGATGGACCTGAAGCAGCAATTCTTCGGCCAAGGGCTGCCAGCCGGTTCTATGCACAGGATCGACCCGAAGCAGCAACTCTTCGGCTGTCATCCCTGTTCGGTGTGCCGCTACAACAACAACGAATGCCTTGCTTCATCTATCTGCACTGAAAAACACTTTTAGTAGCTTGTGCACTACACCAAATGTCTTGCAAGAAGGCAAATGTCTTGAATGGCCTTTCAAAAGGTCTTGAGCGGGTAAGAAATCAATTTTCAACTTTGGAAACAGGATGGCATTCGACAAGGCCACTTAGCGTACAAAGCAACTACAATTGTTTGTGTTCATGCCTATAATTAAGTTGTCGCCATAAATACAAACTAACTTTACATATTTATGTACAAGTTTAACTTACCTTCTTCATCTGGCTATTCTTCCTCTTTAGTGATCTTTTTTCTTGCTTCCAATTTCTGAACATTCTATCATCGGACTTGATAAATTCCATTTTCTCGAACTTTCTTTGTCATGCCATTGCTTCTCATTGGCTTTACAATTTCTTCGTTTGTCATGTCTGCCATTGCTTCTCATTGGCTTTTCAATTTCTTCGTTTGCCTTGCCTGCTATTCTCATGGGCTAGTTTTTAATCAAATTCCATTTTTTTCTAACATTAGCTATGACCGCCTTCCAAAGTTGCTCCTGGCCAGGCCCACTTTTCAATGTTGGCTTTTTCCTGGCTGGCCATATCTTCCAATGTTGTTCGATATATAAGCCGATTGGCCAGTTTGATATATAAGCCGATGATTCGTACTACCATATATAGACAATCTTATCGTGTGATTGTCTATATAGACAATTTTGTAGTTTTTGTTTCCTCTGATCAAATTTATCTTGTAATTTCAAGAACGAAAATAAAATAAAAGAGAATTGACAAATATCAATAAACTTCAAAAGCAGGGTTGCCAATAGTAGTATTGCAATAGCTCCTAAAAAATAGGGCAAATTAAAAGTTGTACATATTTTAGGCCCCATCGTGCGTTGGGCGAACGAAATAAACTTTAAACGGATTTTTGAGGAGATTTCAATGAAATTCCCTTAATATTGTAATAGATTTCTATCGGAAACTCAATCAATGCGATTTTTTTTGTACAATGAACAAAAAAAAGTGGTACACTCGCCAAAATCTGAATGATGTAAAAGTAATATGAAGTAAAGGGTGGGCCAAATGTTACCATGGGACTAAAAACTTTAATAACTTTTTCGTTTATATATTTTTTTCTCAGATTGTACTTATATAATATAAAATGGAAATTCTTTTACACTATGTATGAAAAATAATGCCACTTAAATGACCCCCGTTTTCGGCTTCGCAATGATGGGCTCGTTTTAGAGCATTTTCCATAACATCTTTCAAAATTTTGATGCTGTAGCGTCCGCATTTCTGCAACAATGTTGGGCTTTAGTTGAAGGATTGTCTCGGGCTTGTTCACATATACTCGCTCCTTGAAATAACACCAAAGAAAATAGTCGGGTACTGACAAATCTGGCGACCGCGCTAGCCAAATAATTCCCAAAATTGTGGAAATTATTAACTCGCCAAAAATTGGACTTAAAAGTGCCATTGTGTAGCGGGCAGTGGCTCCGTCCTACTAAAACCATACCTTAGGTCTGTTTTCAAGAGGAGGACGTAAAAAATGTTCTAGCATAAACCGATACCGCTCTCCTTTTACGGTTACAGCACTTCCATCTGCATTCTCGAAGAAGTAAGGCCCAATGATATTTGCAGATGTGATCTCACATCATACTGTACACCTAATGGGTGGCAATTAGCGTTGATGAATGGCTCTTGGATTTTCAGAACCCCAGAACCTACAGTTCTGCTAATTAACAAAGCCATTCAAATGAACTTCATCACTCATGCCTTTGCGTTAAAAAAATTGATCGCTGATTTAAATAAAAAAATGCTATTATTCTGGTTCTGAATCTATTTTATTCTCCAAGTGTAATTTATATAATCTGAAAAAAAAATAAAAAAAAAATATGTAAACGAGAAAGTTATTGAATTTTTTAACCCCATGGTAACTTTTGGCCCACCCTGTATTAATATTTTCGCATATTTTAGCAGTTTACTTTTGGAAATTAAGAGGGTCCCTGAACTCAAGTGCCCTTATTCATTATTTTTCCTAAAATAGCCACCCCTTTCCGAAGGTGTAGAATTTTTTTAACGTCCCGCCCTATAAACTTCACCTTGCCACAAATTCCTCCTTTCGTCGGTTAATTAATTTGTATAAGTATAAGTATTTGATTTCTGTCCAAAATCCTGTGATTGCTGATTTCAACTGTATATGTGACGCGCAAAATAGGAAGGGACCTAAGGGTAAAAAAAAAATCAATTTTTACTTTTTTTTTTGATGTGGACAACATCTGAGCATCGAATGAGACCGATCCCATGCCCCAAAAGTGTTCCCTCCCAGAGATATGCGCGTTTTATGAAAGTGATGGTACACCAATGATACACGTATTTAAATCTTTAAAATGGGTCTCCTGACAAAACTTGTTTTTAACCAAAGGTCCCTTTCTATTTTGCGCGTCACATATGCAAATGAGGGTACTATGGGAGAGCAAATGCCGCTGCCGCTAACGTCGTTGATTGTGTTTATTGACACGAAAATAATTCGTTGTTGTCCTGCGACCATTGACACAACAACGGTTTTCGCAACAACAAAACTTTTGATAACTTTCGCACTACTATTGGCTGCACTGCCCTTTAAGTTTCGTTTTTTTGTCTATTCTTCATTTTATTTTAATCAATTATAATAAGTCAATTTGATCAAATAAGAAAAGTAAAAGTAAAAATTTTCTTTAGATTTTTTGTGATATTGTGATAAAAAACTATAGATCAGCGAATATATCGGAATGTGTACATATGTAAGTTACTAAGCAAGATACATATGAAAGATATGGCCAACAAGGAAAAAGCTAGCAAAGAAAATGGCCAGGAGCAACAATGACATACGGCCAGATAGAAAATGCTAGAAGTTTTTGAAATTTGTATAAAAACATGACAAGGAATGGTTATGGAAGACTTGCAAGCAAAGGAAAAGACAGAAATTCGTCTTTGTCAGATCGGAAAAAAGGCTTTGACAAATTCGGGAGCACGAAAATGATCACGGAGAGAAAAGCAAAATGTACAAGGTAATATGTGTGTTTGTATGTATGTTGATGTACAGTGAACCAAAAAAGTTAATGTACGTCTAAAATATACAGTGGCTTTATCGTATAATCGGACAAGAGTTTGTCTGATAAAAGTGTGTTGCAAACATAGAAAAAATTAACCAAATGTATTGTTTTTTCGCTTTTATTTATATTTCACATACTTATCTCTTTAACCAATAAAAAAAACAACAACTTTTCTGACCTTAACTGTCAATTTAAACACAAAAATACATCAATTTCTTGAGTTCATCGCACAAAATAAAAGAGCAATTCTAAAAATGCAAAACTCGAGTAATCAATATTTTGTCGCATATCCTTCGTTTTCCAGAACTGCCGTTCAGCGCTTGGGAATTGATTTTCATAAGTTTTGCCACACTTCTGCCTCTATGGAATTCCATGCCTCTAGTAAAGCATCCATCAGCTGAACTAAGGTGTGAAATTGTCATTGATACACTCTCCTAGCTAATTCTTCCCAGAGATGCTCAATTACATTAAGGTCTGGGCTCTATGCAGGTGTTTCTATAAGTTTGGGGCAGTTATAGATCAACCAAAGCTTGGAAACGGCTGACGTGTGCTTGGGATCATTATCTTGAAAAAGGAAAATTTTTTTGTTATACCCAATTTCTCAATGCTTCAGAATGTTGAGATAGACAAATTTGTCCATTTTACTATCAATAAAATGCAAGATACCTACTCCGACACTACATACAGCCCCAAACCATAACAGAGTCCCTCCATGCTGAACAGAGGCTTTTGTATTTTTAGGGTTAAACATCACAAACATCTTTTAATCTGATCCATGCAAATTAAATTTACTTTCGTCAGTGAACAAAACCTTTAAATAATGGAAACTATCAATACAAACCTATTTTATGGTTATTCACCATTACGAGTAAATTGCCTGATTTCAAAAATATTCTGTTTTAAATGAATATTTTTTAGCATATTTCACCCTTTTGTTTTTATTTCTAAGGCTTATAAATGGTTTTTTTCTGGCAGGTTTCCATAATATGTAAAGCATTTCGAACTATGTTTAGGCAAACATCTTATCAGTACGAGTTTTCAACGATATTTTATGTTCTTTTGCGGTTTTAAAGGGAACTTGTTTGATTTCGTTCCATATCGAACGCTCTTCCCGATCATTTAATATCCTGCCTTGACTTCTCTGCTTTTATTGGTCAGTCTTCGGTGATGGCAAATCCACAGGGATGGTGTTGTTGGATATTAAATCAGCATTTGATTCTGTCTGGCATAACGCTCTTATTTTAAAACTAAACAAACTAAATTTCCCATTGGAAATGATAAAAATAATACAAAGTTTCTTAACGGAAAGAACGTTTAAAGTTTACTTAGGGGAAATATGTTCGGAGCGAAAATTCATATCTTCAGGGTGTCCACAAGGATCATGCCTTTCCCCTATTTTATATAACATCTACACTTCCGATATACCTACGATTCCTGGATGTACCTTATCTATGTATGCAGATGACACTTCGATTTTATGTCTGGATGTTAACTGTTCTACAAAACTACTTTATTAAATGTAGAATCCTTATAAATCCGGAAAAACCGAGGCAATATATTTTACGAGGAAACGTAAACCTTGCTACACTCCACAAAATAATCTTAATTTTTCAAACCGCGATATTGTTTGGAAAAACACTGTCAAATATTTGAGAGTCATACTCGATTGTAGAATCAACTTTAAAAACCACATTCCTTATATAGTGGATAAAATAAATAAAATCACGCGCATGATGTACCCTCTAATAAACAGAAAATCTGAACTTAATATCGAAAATAGAAAATTAGTCATCAAATCGATATTTCTACCCATAATGTATTACTCTGCTCCAGTCGTCTTCAGCTAAATGTCACATCAAAAAACTGCAGATTTCACAAAATAAATTACTCAAAATGATTTATAAGCTGGCATGGTTTTACTCCACCCAAAGACTACACCGACTTTCCAACATCGAATTAGTGCAAGCAAAAATAGATCGACTTGAACAAAGCTTTAAGAGAAGATGTGAACAATCTCAATATCTACACATTAATGAATTAAATTCATCGTAATTTTATAAACTAACGTAGCCTTTTTATTAAAAATCGAAATCAAAAAAAAACATTTATAAAGGTTTTTGTAAATTTTTCCCTCCAATATAAATATTAAAAAAATTTCATACATATTGTTATATATATACAAAATTATAAAGTAGAAAAGGTATTATAAATTCCTGAACTCTTTACCCACCCTGTTATTGTAAATTGTACATTGATGTTATTTAAATAAAGAAAATTGAAAAAAATTGGTCAATCTGAACACATCACGGAAACTTTTGATAATGTCGCGGACAGTAGATTTACTTTTCCCAACTAATTCAGCAATTTCTCTTAAGGTTTTACCTTCACAATTCATTGTAAAAATTAATTGCCTAATTTCGACATGAGTTTTTTTTTCCTTTTGGAGCCATTTAAAATATAATTTTTATTATTTTGCACTATCTGCCACTCAATTCAATTTACGAATCAATATCAGAACGCAGTTTGGAAGTGCCTACAAGGAAAATAACCCCATTTTCATCAGCTTTTTGCTTTGTCCGATTATGCTTAGAGCGCATGAAATTGTTATTTTCTTGTTTCGCTGCCTAAATTTAGAGTTATCATTAGAAAAGTTGTCTTTTCGATTGTTCAGAGAGATGAGTATGTGTAGTGTAAATAAAAGCAAAACAAAATATATATTTGGTCCATTTTTTAAGTTTTGCAGACTTTTATATCATACAAACTCTTGTCCGATTATGCAATGGAGCCACTGTACAAAAAAACAAAGCAACGAGATCATTCGTTATGAAATAATGAAGTGTTTTAGTTTGGAACAAATCTAGTTAAGGTACAATTACAATAAAAATATAGAAAATTAAAAAATATCTTTTTGTGAGGCTCATAACTTTAAATTATAACAAGAAAAAGATGTCGGCGACCTATATTTTCCGAGTTATGGGATATGTATCTCACACTTAAAAGTCGTTTAGAGTTTCTGTTTTTCCGGGAAAACGGGAAAAACGTTTGCATTTCCCGCGGTTTCCACAATTACCACATAACAAACAAACCATGTTAATTTATCTCTGTGCATATATTTATGTATTTCTATAAATTCCAAATTTTTTTCAATTGAATTTGTCATTCCTTTTGCAACACCACGAAATATTAATCTGGGACCCTTTTAAGTATACATACAGTCACGGAAAAAATTTCCAACAGTAAAAGATTTCATGTTCTGTCTTCAAAATTTTTTAAATCAAAGTATATAGCCCAGTAATAATGGGTGGTTTATCTAGAGGTATTTTTTCAGAAGAAAAAAAATATATATAACAATTCATAAGTATTGCATATGATATGGTTGATTCTGAGATTATGGGACACTTTGTTGTCTTTGGTTGTTTCAAGTGGGAAAAATAAAATATATTATACTTTATTTTTTACTATACAACTAAACTTTATAGGACCTTTACAGTCTATAAAATTGTTTTTTAAAAAAATTATTTGTTCTTCAAAAAATTTCCTACAAAAGTGTTCAAATAGCATTACCCTGATTGTCCCTAACACTACTTTCAATTGAAATTTTCTCAATTTTTTACAAAAATGTTAATTATTTACTTAATAAAACCAGTCCATTGTTAAAAATAGTATTCAATTAATTTTGTTGCTATTGATGATTATAACTTTTTCTTCCATTTATATTTTTATGGATGTTTATTTTCTGTCCCTGAAAATATACAGTATTCCCTGTGAAAATTAATATTCGCTAAAATTCAAATGCCAAACCAAACCTGATTTCAAGCAACTCAAATATGATTGAACATTACTTGAAGTGGGTGCACATCTAATAGTTTTTTCGTCAACAGTCTTATTAAAATTTAGTAAGTCGTGTCTTGTCACTCGTTACGAACGTTCAAACTTAAGTGGGTCATTCCCCTGTGTTGTTTTTTAAAAAGATAATTAATACTTTTTATAATTTTGCAAGTGTTTTTTTGTGTTTATTGCAAGTATAAACTATCCGATCAAGTCAATTTTGTAAGGGTAAGTACTTAAATAAACATTTCAGGGGGTTTTGTAGAAGTTTATCATTCCCCTGCCAAAATTTTCACAGGGGAATGACGAATCACAGATTTTTTTCTTTTATTATTTTTACAAAAGAACTGAATTAAAATGAATTTGTTGATTTTAAAGAAAAAATACTATATATTTTATTGTCTTCGCCATTTCTCTGTTCAATGAGTCATTACCCTGGAGATCATATTTTTAAATTGTTGCATGATTCCGTTAAAATTTTTTTTTTTTCAAAGTTTTTATTTACAATCTGTCCAACTAAGGACAATAAGCAAATTTTATCATATTTTACAAATAACATAGATTGTTGAGCTCCAACGAGAACAACAATATAAGAATATCTTACGATTAAATAACAATAATTTGCAAGTGTATGCACTATATTAAAGCATTAAAATAAACTATAATTATTATATACGAGTATATAGCATCTACTTCCGAAATGGGAGGTCAAGGATGTGGTGGCGCTTCAGTCTTCTTGTTTCGTTGGTATCATCGAGCAATGAAATGGCCAGCGAGTTGCAGTGATCACTTAATCTTTGAAGGTAGTTTTCTGCATACCGTCTTATTTCATCTTTAACCATCGGAATGCTTAAGTCATTATGAATAGTGTTGTTAGATACGAACCACGGTGCTTTAAGTATAGTCCTTAATGTCTTAGACTGATATCTTTGTAAAATTTCGATATTCGAATTACTGGCAGTTCCCCAAAGCTGTATACCATATGTCCATACAGGTTTCAGTATGCTCTTGTATATTAGAATTTTATTGTGTATACTTAGTTCAGATTTGGAACCTAATAGCCAATATAGACGCCGGGTTTTTATGTTTAAATGTGCTTTCTTAGATTTTATGTGTGCTTTCCACGTCAGCCTTCTATCAATATGAATCCCCAAGTATTTGACGCTTGGTGATTTTGGAATAACACAATTATTTATTAATAAATTAGGACAATCACCATTTCTCATATTAAATGTGACGTGAGTAGATTTTTCAGCATTTATTCTGATTTTCCATTTGTTCATCCAGTTTTGAATGTTGTTAAGTTCGTTTTGAACGAAGTACGAAGCTTCTACCGGGCATGAACTACAGGATAGTATCGCGGTGTCATCTGCGTATGTCGCTACTAATACATCTTTTGTTGTGGGCATATCGGCAGTAAAAATGGTGTAGAGAACTGGACCCAGTACGCTGCCTTGTGGAACTCCGGCCCCGATTTCATTAATATCGGAATGTTCTTCATTTACTTTGACATAAAAACATCTCTGCGTCAGGTAGGATTTAAGGACCAAATACATATGCCCAGGTAGGATTTTTTTAAGTTTGTAAAGCAAACCATCGTGCCAAACTCTGTCGAATGCCTGCTGAACGTCTAAAAATGCTCCGGAACAATATTTCTTGTTTTCCAATGTATCTCTAATATAGGCGATGATACGATGGCATTGTTCAGCAGTACCATGTTTATGTCTGAACCCAAATTGATATTCTGGTATATTATTCTTCTCTAGCACTGGTAGTATTCGTCTTAAAAATATTTTTTCAAATATTTTAGAGAAAGAATCACCCATATGAGTATAAGTACTCGTACATAAGTATTTACACAGTTGTAAGATTTTAAGTAAAATGACGTTTTTTCGGATATTTTAGTACTTTGTTGAGTAACCTTTCCCCTAATGACTTCTCCAATCTACTTGGCATTGTGCTAATTTTTTGTGACATCGGACCCAATTCCTTGCCATTCTTGCAACAGGACCTCTTTTAGTTGAGTCTTGCTAGATATTTAGCGCTTTCCCACTCGTCTGCCCAATTCGTCCCATAGATTTTCTATGGGAGTCATGTCAGGAGATTGTGGAAGGGTCGGAAGAATATGGGGAACATGATGGACTATCCACATTCGTACGTCGTGGGCGGTGTTTTTGGGATCGTTGTCCTGTTGAAAGTAAAAACTTGCTCCAAAACCTAACTTCTCCGCGCTTTGTAAAAGATTTTACTTCAAATTATTTAGGTATACTGTTTTATCCATTTTATCCTCGATATAAACCAAGCTTCCCACACCTGCTGAGGACATACAGCAGGTATAGGAGGACACCCTCTCCACCATGCTTGACCGTGCTGACCACATTGTTTTTTCTAACTCCGTATTTGGCCATCTCCAAACACGAACTCTTCCATATGATTGAAAAATATTAAATTTACTCTCGTCTGAGAATATCACTCCGTCTTAAAAGTTCTCTGGCTTGTTCCTATACTCTTTTGCGATGTTAAGGCGTTTGGCTTTATTTATCTTGCTGATGAGTGGTTTTTTCCTCGTTGAGCTGTAACCGGCCCGAAGGAGGGTCCTAAGCATGGATGGATTTCTTTATTCATCTCTTCTAAGCACTCCGCAGCCACTTAGGTAGCAGTTATTTCTGGGTCCTTTTTAATTTTTCTCACAATCTGAGCTTCTTCTCGGTACTGAGCATGGATGAATTTTTTTATTCATCTCTTCTAAGCACTCCGCAGCCACTTAGGTAGAAGTTAGTTTTGGTCCTTTTTAATTTTTCTCACAATCTGAGCTTCTTCTCTGGCAGTTAGCATTTGTGGCCGCCCAGCACGTTCCATATTTGTGTAATCTGCAAAGTATTTGAAACGTTTTACAATGCTGCATATTGTACAACGACTTTGATTTAATATTTTTTGGATCTCTACATACGATTTATTTTGGTCATATATGTCCACTATAATTTTTCTTTCAGCTTCTGTAGTTTCCTTTTGTTTTCGGAACATTTTTCTAGCATTCGCTATTAAATGCACTTTACTAATTGAAAATAAAGCAAATAGTGGTAGACGAGAGGTTTCCCCATTTTGTCACACCAAAGGATGACCATACTTAACAAATTGCATTCACATAGATGCATTTTTTGAGACCATAACTAAGCATGTGTGAATACTTTAGTCCACCTGAAATCCCACTTTTTATTCTTTGGGGCTGTCCACTTCTATAGTTTATACCTCGTTTGACTTTTACCCTAAATGTTGTAAGTGAATAGTTGACCTTTGGTGTTGTTATTTTATAAAATTATTTTTCGGCTTGAGGTCATTTATTTAAACTCGTTGTTCTATGTGTTGTTTAATTTTTATTTATCCCAATATTTCGATTGACTTCGTCAATCATCTTCAGGGGTTGTCAATTAACAAAACAATGTTGTCCGTCTGATTATCGCTGTCAACCATACCATAAATTTAAGTAGGTAATATATTGAATAATATTTTTCTCGAAGACAGTAATGAGCTAACTACTTTCGTTTACAAATTATAAAGGACTTTTCATTCAAATTGGCGCTGTATGAAAACTTAAGTCCGACAATGTATATAAGCTTGATCGTCTTGTGTCTGTTGAAAGCATGATAGCAGTCAAACGAATCAATCATGGATCCTGAAATTTTGCATGATGATGGCTTATGGTCATAAGCTGTTTGGGATTGTAAATTGGAGCAATCGGCCCAGGTGGGAAAAAAGTTATTCTTTAAGGGACTAAGGGTAGCTTGCTCTAAAGTAATTTTTTTGAAGTATAGGCTGATCCGTCTAGAGGTATTTCTTAAGAAAAAAAATATAAAAATTCAAATCAAGTGTGGAGTCTTTATTGGTAATTTGAAAGGACATTTTATGGCATTTATTTTTTGAATATAATTTCTATCGAAAGTTGGCCGCAACTACGCCTCAGGGTTTCCTTTCTGTGGGTCCAATTTTGGATGACTCGTTCGAGCACTTCGACCGAAAACGTGAAATTAGCTGCGTTTCGAAATGACCTCTCAATAGATCAATTGTTTAAGGGGCTGTATGGCAAGTGGCACCGTCCTGTTAAAACCAAGTATCGTCAAGATTACGGGCTTCAATTTTAGGTAGCATAGAGATTGATATCATGGCGCGAGCACCATTAAAGTTTACGTTTCGGCCATCATAATTTTTGAAAAATATGTACCGATTATTCACCAGCTAATTAACCGCACCAAACCGTGGTTTTCTCTGGGTATAATGGCACCTCTTGAACCTCTTCTTGTTGCTCTTCATTCAAGGTTACGTTGCGGCCATCATTTTTGAAAAAATTAGCACCGATGATTCCACCAGCTAATAAACCGCACCAAACCGTGGTTTTCACTGGGTATAATGGCACCTCTTGAACCTCTTCTTGTTACTTTTCAGCCCAAATGCGGCAATTTTGTTAATTGACTGCCGTTGAGCCAGAAATGGGCCTCATCACTGAACAAAATTTTGGTCGAAAACAGCGGTTCTTTCCGGTTCTCACCTAACGCTTATTTCCAAAATACAGTTGCCAACATTTGAAGGTAAATATTTTCAAAAAATAAATGCCATAAATGTCCTTTTAAATTACCAATAAAGATTCCATACTTGATTTGAACTTTTTTTTTATATATTTTTGTTCTGAAAAAGTACCTCTAGATGGATCACCTTTTATAAGCTTGATCGTCGTAAAATTCTAAGACGATCTAGCAATGTCCTTTCGTCCTTGTGTCTGTTGAAAGCACGATAGCAGTCAAAGGTATCAACCTTGGATCCTGAAAAAAGGTTCTCTCTAAGGGACTAAGGATACCTTGTTTTAAAGTAAAATTTTTGAAGTATTTGCTAAACAATTTATAATTTTTGCAGGACAGGTATATCAGGTCCGGGCTGGCTAGACCTAAAGATGTTACTTATGTAATAACTGCGATCAAAAAATTTACAAGATTTAGTTTACACAAAAATATAAAACAACAAACGTGTCTAAGTAAATAATAATGACTAAAGTTGCATATTAAAATTTAGTTTTATTTATTTTGAATATGAGTTTTCAGGACAGAATTAATTATCAGATAGTCTGATGAAACTACCTAATTGTGGAAAATATTCTATCGCTTTCGACGACCTTTTCGTTTTTTTCCAATTGCTTTATAATTCGTTCATGACTTGGTTCATCTATCTGCACTGAACGACACTGTTGTTGTTGTAGCGGCAACTTTGTGCCGAGGTGACAGCCCTTGGCCGAAGAATTGCTCTTCGGGTCAATCCGGTCCATAGAACCGGCTGTCATGGGATTGCTGAACGACACTGTTATGTAATACCTGCGCACTACTCCAAGTGTCTCGCAAAAAGGCAAATGTCTTGACTGGTCGTTCAAATGGCTTTGCGCAAATAATTGCCGGGTAAGCAATCAATTTTTATCTATGGAGACGTGCACACGACCAGGCCACTTCGCTACAAAGGAACCTCAATTTTTACGTTATTGCCTTTAATTACATTTTCGCCAAAATTACGAACAAATTTTCATTATTTATGTACATCTTTATCTTGCGTTCTACATTTTGTTGTTCTTCCCTCTTAAGTGATCCTTTTTTAAATTCGGTACATTCTATCTTCCAATTGGAAGAATTTCATTATCTGCAACTTCCTTCGTTGGTCATGACTGCAATAGCTTCTTATTGGCTTTCCAATTTAGATTTAAACAAATTCCAATGGTCGTCTAGCAATTTCTATGACTGTCTTGCAAAGTCGCTCCTGGGCAGGCCCATTTTCAATGTTGTCTTTTTCTTGCCTGGCCATATCTTCCAATGTTGTTCTCTCTTGGCTATTTCGATATATAAGCCTATGATTCGTTCTATCATACATAGACAATCACACGATAAAATAGTTTATTTTTTAATTTTTGTTTTCTCTGATCAAATTTATGTTGTAATTTCAAGAACGAAAATGAAATCAAAGAGAATTGACAAATGTCAATAAACTTCCAAAGCAGGGTTGCCAATAGTAGTATTGCAATAGCTTCTAATATGTAGGGCTAATAAAGTTGTACATTTTTAAGGCCCCATCGTGCGACGGGCAAACGAAATAAACTTTAAACGGATTTCTGAGGAGATTTCAATGAAATTCCCCTAATATTGTAATAGATTTCTATCGGCAATAAAATCAATGCGTTTTTTTTTTGTAAATGCGATCAAGGTGTTAGAAGGCCATTGGATATCAACAGGCATGTAAGTTGTAATAGATTTCGACACAAAATGCGTTGAATGGATAAAACAATTGACAATTTTATTTACCACATTAGGCAATTTTATTTGCCGCAACGAATGGAAAAGACAAAAAAAACTTGCTCGTGCAGCAATTCCTTTTGTGTTTTTCGTTGTGTGAAGTTAACTGAAGATTATTTTGACAGTTTGTTTTCATAACATTTCTTGTGCACAATAACAATTCTAACGTTTTATACAGGGTGTCCGCCGGGAAGGTTTACAACTTTGTTTTGACGCCATTTTGGTGAACATTAGTCTCGAGTGTTTATATTTAGCAGTCGTGAAGTAGAGACGTGGAAAATTTATTATGGAAAAATATTCGGTAAATCGTTAAACACTGAATCAAAAATCAATCATCGATTACTGTGACGATGATAAAGTTACGTCAAGAAAGTGTTGAAAAAAATCCATCAACCTCAATTCGACGCCGTGCTGAATGTAATGAAACATTTGCTCAAAAGGGCTCGCATTTGTGAGGCTAACAGAGGCGGACAACGGATATTGTATTCCATACATAATTGCCGACATTAAATAAAACATTTGTCAATATAAAATCCTTCCTCTTTCATTTAATCAAAAATTATAAACAAATTAAGTAGTATACCTTTCCAACAAACACCATGTACTTAATCCTAAAATTCTACTTTTTGACTATTACAAAAAAATCCAAAGTCGACTATTAGACTTTTCGACTAGTTAGTATAAAAAAGACGATTAAAGTCGACTTTTTCGGCTAGTAAACGAAAATTCATTTATTATAATAAATTTTCTTTGTATAAAAAACTTTAATTTAAAAAAAATAAGAGCGATTGAAAAACTAATAATCTTCAAATAATTCAAGTTTTTAAACTATTCATATACCAGTTTTTAAAAGACTTAAAAAACGAAGTATATTTTTAAATGCAGTCAATTAATGTACATGAAAACCCATGTCCGCATCATTTGATTTAAAAAAGAAACTAATATATATTTTTTTTTGAAAAATTTGGCTCTGAATTAAAGTAGCAAATAGATTATTTAAGTAGCAAATAGAAAGATTATTTTCGATAATTTCAAATAATAGGGAAACTCGCTTTCCATTGTTCTCCATAAAGGTAGTGAAATATTTTTGTTTAACGACAAACAGACGGTGTCTTTAGATAGTGCATCAATTGTATTGGAACACCATTGCCATAATTATGGCCTTTTTCGCGCTTAGTACTTACACTCTTGTCAAGGAACCCCCATATGCCATCCTCTTCGTTAGCCTTGGCTACCCACAATCTCTTCGGCCACATCTACATCGGGTAAATTTGTATCAATAGTTATTCGAGTTATTCTGATATCGGTGTTTAGGAGTTCGCCTTAAAAATAAGTAAAAAAATAAGTTGTTAGAAAGCTTTAATTGCTCTGAATGAATCTCGAAGGCATACGTTTTTAACCTCGGCTTACGTTGCCACTACAATAAAATAAAACTTTTATGTGGTTTTTAATCGGCGAAAATAAATTTAAGCAATACGCATTGTTTGGATGACAATTAAAAATATTTGAAGTTAAAATAAAAAAAATCGACTTTAAGATTTTTTTGAGGAAAATTCTTCAACATTAAAATTCTCTTAAAGTTGCATTGAATACAATAAAAAGTTTGGGGGTACTCAAACGAATGAAATTTGCTCAAGGATTCTATTTATGCAAAAAAATATGTGCGTTGCCCTAGGCACAAGATTCAAGCTTGTGGATCATGAGTCCCCATAGGGCCTTAACAATCACCTCCTTATTGGCTTTTGAGTTCCCTCTAGGGGCGCCTATAGATTAATTGTACTCATATTTCGAATCCTTAAGCATTTATCGTTCATTTAAGAACCAACACTTATAACAGTTTAAAACCCTCTTGGCCCACTTATTTAGGATTTTCCTTTCGTTGAAGGACCCACACTTGTATTAAAGTGAACAGGATCACTTTCGAGACCCTAAGAACACCCTGGACACGAGCGCCCATATTCATTATTTTTCCCGAAATACCCACATATTTGCATTTTTTGGCATCCTTGCACAAATTCCTTTCGTATGAGTTCCCACGCTTGAATGAAAGTGGGCAGGATCATTTTCGTTGCCCCCTGGACCCGTGCCCCTTATCAATAATCATTCCCGAAATACCCGCCCCTTTCTGGAGGATTGGCGTATTTTTTTCATATCACGCCCCATAAACTGCACTTTTGCCACAAATTTTTCATCCGATTTCGACATTTAATTTCTATACAATTTGTAATAGATTTCTCGCCAAAATCCTGTGATCGATAATTTCAACTGTATGGGCGTAATGTGGGGGAGCAAATGCCGCTGGCGCTAGCGTCTTTGATTGTGTTTACTGACACGAACAAAGTTTTAAAACTACCTCCCACTACTGTTGTTAGCTTTCGTACTACTATTGGCTGCCCTGCTTTCTAAGTTTCCTTTTATTTGTCTATTCTTCATTTAATTTTAATTATAAAAAGTCAATTTGATCAAATGTGAAAAGTAAAAAATAAAAATGTCCTTTAGATTATTCGTGATATGGACTATGGATCAGATCAGCGAAGATATTGGAATGTGGAAAGCGACAAGAAACTGCGCTGAAAGTAATGGCCAACAAGGAAAAAGCCAATATGGAAAATGGCCAGGAGCAACAATGGCAGAAGGCCGGCATAAAAAATTCTAGAAATTATTGGAATTTGTGTAAAAACAAGCATAAAAACAACAAGGAATTGTTATGAAAAAAGACATGCAAGCAAAGGAAAAACCAGAAATTTGTCTTTCAGATCGGAAAAAAGAGTTTGATGAATCTGGATGGAAGGAAATGATCACTAAGCACGGAGAAAATTGCATAATGTACAAGGTAAGAAGTATGTGTGTATGTACATGTGTAGTATGTTGATGTACAGTGAACCAAAAAAGTGTATGTACGATTTACAAAATCAATGCATCGATATCATTCTTTATAAAATAAAAATAAAATATAAATGATTTGGTTTGGAACAAATCTACTTAAGGTAGATCAGATCAGCACAGAATTAAAAACAAGAAGAAGAAAAATAATGACGGCGAGCCATATTTACCGAGTTACGGGACTCTAATGTTTAGATAAACAGTTCAACGTATCGCACACTAGACCTATACTGCATATTAATCAACAATATGGTTGTTGTTTAGAGTTTCTATTTTCCCGTACATTTTCATTTCCCGGGAAACCGTAATACAATTTTGAATTTCCAAGGATTCCCGGAAATTTCACCATATGTGACGCGCAAAATAGTAAGGGACCTAAGGATAAAAAACAGTTTTGTCCAGGAGAGCCATTTTAAAGATTAGGTCCGTCGAATTCACTTTCATAAAACGCGCATATCTCTGGGAGGGAACACTTTTGGGGCATGGGATCGGTCTCATTCGATGCTCAGATGTTGTCCACATCAAAAAACGAAAAAAAAATGAAAATTGATTTTTTTTACCCTTAGTTCCCTTTCTCTATTAAATTTTTCATTCCGTTTTAAACACCACGAAATATTGATCAGTGATAAAGTATAAGCAGGGTTTTCCATTAAGGACATAACATTTTTGCACAAGGGTTGCTATATATATTTCTGGCCTAGGCAACACTGAGTAATGCCTGGTGCCATCTGGCATTTCCATTGGAAAGTTTGACATTATTTTTAGCATAAGCGTACTCAGAACGTTTTGACGTACGACCATCATGTGTTGTTTACAGTGACTCGAAAAAATCAATTTTTTTGCGATCGTTTTGCACAACTTTCGACGTGGATTATCACGACAAGAATGCATAGATGAACTTAAATCTTTGTATGGCGATGAATCAGCATCCTTTAGCACTGTGGAAAACTGGTTTAATGAATTCAATAGTGGCCGACGCTCGCTCAAAGACGAAGGTCGTGAAGGTCGTCCAAAAACGGCCGTTGTGCCAGAGAACATTGATGCCGTGCGTGAACTGATAATGCAAGATCGTCATGTGACATACCGTGAGATAGAGGCACCCTTAGAAATTTCTTCCACCAGCATACATTCAATATTGCATAAACACCTGGCCGTAAAAAAGGTTTGTTCTCGTTGGATCCCGCACAACTTGGAAATCGCTCAAAAAAAGGCTCTCGTGTCGATTGGTACAAAGAAATTTTAAAGAAATACAATCGCGGTTCTTCAAAAGACGTTTATAAGATCGTCACAGGTAAAGAATCATGGATGCGTATGACCCCGAAACAGAACAGCAATCGACCGCGTGGGTCTTCGAAGACGAGCCAAATCCAACGAATGTTGTTTGTGGAAGAAACTCTTCGAAGCAAATGGTCGCCTGTTTCATAGGCAAAACTGATCATGTGGCGACTGTTCCGCTTGAGCAATGTAGGACGGTCAATTCTGAGTGGTACATCACAATTTGTTTGCCTGAAGTCTTCGGAGAAATTCGAAAATTGAACAAGAGAAGACGAATCATTGTGCCCCATGACAATGCGAGCTCTCACAACATCGGCTCAAACCAGCGCCTTTTTGACCGGCCAAAAAGTCGAATTGATGGGTCATCCGCCGTTCAGCCCTGACTTGGCACCCACTGACTTATTTTTATTCCCGCGCAACCAGAAAACGATTTTCGACGCCAGAAGATGCTGTTGAAGTGTTCAAGAACCATTTTTTGGAGTTGTCTCAATCGGAGTGGAAAAGGTGCTTCGAAAATTGGTTTGAGCGCATGCAAAAGTGTATAAATTATGTTCCGCTGAAGAGAGATCTGGCTTCATCATTTGTGTAGTGAATTAACCTATTTTGATGAAAAATAGCATTCTTTGTTATCGTTTCCCAAACTGTGTCACAGTCACGGACATACCAGGGTGCATTTACTATACTCCGCAGGATTTTTTTGGGATATTTGCATTGTTTTTGTTACGGACTGCTTCGCGTATCCCCATAAGGTATTGCTTTTATGACTTGATAGATTGCCTACCATTCAGGCAATTTAGGTTTCTAGTACGTACGTTGATTCCTTCCTTTTTCATTTTTACGTGTTCTTTCCACCTAAGTTTTGCATCTACTGTCATTCCAAAATACTTTGCACTATTTTGATAAGGAACTATTAGATCATTCATATAAAGAGGACTATATGTCTTTTTATTGGATGTAAAGTTTGCATGGACACTTTTCTGATCATTTAAATTTAGTCGCCATAGTTTCGACCAATTTTACACCAGGTTGATTGATATTTGGAGAGGAGAGGCTTTTGCGTTTGATCCCACGCCTAGAATAGCGGTGTCATCTGCAAAGGTAGCTATAGTTGAATTTGGCGTGTGTGGTATACCGTAGCTATACAATAGATATAAAAGGGGACTTTGGATACTTCCCTGAGGAACTCCTGCTTTAATTTTTCGAATATTTGGAAACTGATTTTCAATATTAACTCTAAAGTAACGATCTTTGAGATACGAAACAAGAATTTGGCAGATATTTTCGGGTAAATTCGAGAATAATTTAAAAAGCAGGCCATCATGCCATTAAATGCCTTGGATATATCTAAGAAAACAGCTGAACAGATATTGCCTTCATCAAAAGTATTTTCTTTAATGTTGGTTATCCAATGGACTTGGTGACTTGGAAGAAGCTAATTTCTTTCTACAACAGGTATAATGCGATTCAAGAGGATTCGTTCGAACAGCTTTGAGATTTTTGAAAGCAGTGATATTGGGCGATATGACGTGATTATTTCATATGGATTTTTTACAGACTTAATAACCATTACGACTTCTGCTACTTTCCAGAAACTCGGAACATGTCTTATTGCCGATTTAATTTGATCTGTAATCTCAGTTTTTGTCTTTCTTGGACAATATTTCAGCAGTAATAAGATCGATTCCTGGAGCTTTTCTGTTTGTTTTAGGCTTTTTATTTCTCGTGTATTTTCATCCTCTGTTATTTGACAAATGTTTAGGAAAAATCGGGAGACGTTTTTTTGACCATATGGGCTGAAAATATTTTTCTAGATGATTTGAGAATAAATCTGCTTTTGATTCATCCGTCCTTAACCATTCACCAGAATCATTTTTAATAGCATAATTAGTATTAATAGGGTTTTCCGATCGAGCATTATCTTTGTTTGGGGAGTTTCTTTGTTTGATTTTCAATATAATCGATCAATCTGCTAAGCTATTGGGATACTTTGTTGAAAGTGGTTTTATCATCAGGACATCAGGAGAACGTGTTTGTTGCCAGCTTCGTCGAAGTTTACTTTTTTTTGGCGATAAGATCTTTGACCTCCCTCGGATAATTAGTCCCTCCCTGTCCCTGTCGTTTAAGTGATTTGACAATTCTCCTGGTGGATTTTATTAAAACGCCCTTAATCAATTTTAAAAGGTTTAAATGAAAAGGAGCTTACTCTAATACGCCGAAAGTCGATATTTTGGCTCATATCCGATTAAATGACACCGTTCTATGCATTTTTGTGCCTTCCATCATTTGATAGAGGGGCATACGAGGGCGACCGCAAAAGTAACTGGCCTAACATAAAAAGAAACGTTTTGTTGGAATTATTATTATTTATTTTTCAACATAATCTCCTTCCAACTCAGTACACTTCATCAAACGTTTTTCAAGTTTTTTAATTCCATCCGAAAAATAAGATTTTTCAAGACCTTCAAAATATGCCTCAGTTTCAGCAACAACCTCGCTATTGGACGAAATTTTTTTTAAATTTGGAAACAAGAAATAATCAGAAGGAGCTAAATCTTGGCTATATGGTGGATGCGGAGCAATTTCAAATCGTTATTCTGCCAGTTTTTGTTGAGTTAAAAATGCAGTGTGTGAAGGAGCATTATCCTGATGAAAAAGAACGTTTTTTTTTTAATGCGGTCGTTTTATCTTGATTTCTTCACTCAACCGATCCAATAATGCACAATAATATTCACTATTTATAGTTTTTCCTTTCTCAAGATAATTAATAAATATTATACCCCTTGCATCCCAAAATACTGTGGCCATTACTTTTCCTGCTGACTTAAGAGTTTTCGCCTTCTTGGGACCACCTTTACCAGCTTCTATCCATTGTTTTGACTGTTCTTTGCATTCTGGGATGTAGTGATGGATCCATGTTTCATCATCAGTAATGAATCGGCACAAGAACTCTACTGGATTACGCTGATAAATCGCTAAAAACTCCTCGGAATTGGTCCAACGGACGATTTTTTGGGGCAAAGTCAACAAACGCGGCACACATCTTGCGGATAGCTTTTTCATGTGGAGTTCATCATGTAAAATACTCCAAACTTGTTTTTCGTGTATTTTAACAATATCAGCAAGTTCTCTGAGCTTTATTCGTCTATCTTTAGTCACTTCATTAAATATTTTTCTAATGTTTTCAATAGTAGTAGCAGTTTTCGTTCGTCCAGAGCGTTTTTTATCTTCCGTACTTGAACGACCCATTTTAAATTGTTGAACCCAGGATTTCACGGTGGAGTATGATCGTGCAGTATCACCATGAACAGAATCCAATTCATCTTTAATTAATTGTGGCGTATACCCTTTCATATAAAAGTGTTTAATTACCGCACGAAACTCTTTATTTTCCATTTTTCAAAAATTATAAAACTTGTTTACTTCAATCACCTGTAACAAAGAAAATAATCATAAAATATTTGGGAAATTTTGACAGATGGCTTATAAAAGATTGCTTTTAAAAAACAAAAACAAAAAAAGTTGCTAGTAAAACAGAAAATGTGTCAGGCCAGTTAGTTTTGCGGTCGCCCTCGTAGATAATAGGCAATAGTACCACTGCGGATATAGTTTGTCGATTTTTTTTGGGTCAGATTTGGCGACAGAGGCCAAAAAAAAAACTGACGCATTAAATGCATTGAAAATAGTACAGCAGTGCTTTGAAATTAATATAATTCGTATTAAAATAATAATTAGGAAAATTCTGTAAATGAAATGAAAATGAAACAAACCAAAATGACAGATTTTATCTAACAAACATCCTTACATCAAAAATGTTTTGACTATTTTTATAAGTTTTTCCCAATTTATAAGTTTTTTTGGTTTTATGTAAGTGCGGATCACTTTAATTATATATTTTTTTTAATTTTTATGTTTATGAAAGCATATTCTTTTGTTTGTAATCTTTTAAATTATACAATGGAATTTGAATTTAATGCCAATAAATAGAATTTTATAATTTTTCAAACACAATCTGATTTTTTAAAAAAAAAATTAGACATGCCTTACCTCTTTAAGTGGGATAAGAATCAAATTACTCGGATAAGTGCGAAACTGTATTAGGGAGAAACCCCTTTAAGTAGGAATCTGCGGGCGGTCCCTTACGATTCCATTGCTCCAGGTTCGACTGTATTAAATATTTCAAAGTATTTAAGTGTATATGTATTTACCTAAGAAACATGGCTCAATAATACAGGTAGTGTCGACAATCAGCTAATTTTGTACATTTTTCAATTATTGTTTTCGCTAAACCCACTTTCGTTATAACCCTAGTAAGTAGCTTCTATTACCACTGGAACCCCCTTACATTAATACTGTACCTGAAAATGGTACCATGCTTTATTTTTCATTCGCAGGCATTGAAATCAAAAGAAATCTGATTTCCGCATGACCCACAGTCTCAATATTGATTCATTTTTTCGGCTACAACATTCAAGCGATATACAAACAGATTGTGGGAACTCCCTTTTGAAAATGTTATCAATTCGTTTGACAACGATATTAGATGAAATCGGCGTTACACACACACACACACATTCTCCCTGTATCACAATGTTTCGTTTCGTTATGGAATGTCAGAAGTACATGAGACATTTAATTACTTTGCAAGAAGGCAGCAAGAAAATCATTGAATATTTTTACAGCTGCTGCCGCTTGCGGTGACGTGTCATGACGTTTACTCCACGCTCGGCGACGCACCAAATAGTTTAGGGATACAACGAAGTGCACATACATACTACACATGCAGTTGTTGTTGAATGCCTCCTAGTTCAATCTTTGGCCATTTGGGGTGGGTTTTGTTTTCTTCTGCTACTGGCTCGTTGTCGTCATCGGTTCTGTGTGCTCGCAGTGTTGGTGTACTGGAGACGTTAGGAATACGAGCATAATTTCAATTAAAAGTGGCTTTTAATGCAATTATTTCCGTTTCCCTGTACAATTTTCGTCTCGGCTTTCAATGGCGTTGCTTTGGTTCGCTCCCCTGTAGTCAGCCAGGGCCGCCGCCTTTTACATACGAAATCAATAAACGGAGCAATTTATTTCCATGAAGTCCTCGTACTCGTATCTCCTTGCCTGTGTCCCTGGATGTGTAGATGTCGATGAATATGTCCATGTCGTTTGCAGTGCGTGTATATCCTTTTGCCACTGTGCCCGTGCCTCTGTTAGAGTCTGAGCCGGTTCCTTTGGCTTGTCTCCTTTGTCTTGTGCGTGTGTGTGTGTGAATGAGTTGTTGTGGCCCCAGCCACAATGGCAATGCCTTTGGCTCTGCCCGAGTGTACCCTCTACTGGCAGCATATTGCCAATTAACTGAGGGTTTTTATAGCTTCTTTTCTTTGCCTTTCCGTTTTATGTGCTTCTTCTTATACCCACTACTCATTCAGTCACTACAACTCGCACTTTTGTTCGTCTTAACCATTCATTATTGTTCGTTTCGTTCGTCTTTCTTTGTCGGAATGGATGGTTTGTCATACATAGATAGCCTGGCCTTGCCTGGTCGCCACGCATGGCCGAGTAGTAGAGCCCATGCATCGTCCATCAGTGCGGCGGGATTGGTGTTAATGTTGGTGGTGGCATGTTTGGTGGTGGTGTTGACGATGCTACTGCTGGTAGTTGTTGTACTACTGGTGGTGGTGGTGGTAGTGGCGGCAATGGCCGGTCGTAGTGGTGTTGGCTAGGAAATGGTGTCATTTTTGGCTCGCTTCAAATATCAGGAGGGGGTCACCACTGCTAAATTGACTTCTATGAGCTGTAAATGGAGAGTTGATATTCTTTATTACGGCTTTTAGATTATGACACTTTAAGTGTGTCATTATTAAAGTCTATTCCTTACAAATATTTAGATTTAGGGATTTGAAGAAATCGGATTTTTCTTTTGCTTAGCAAAGTGGATTAAGCTGACTTTAGTCTTTTGATGCGATTAATTATAACGACCACGGCTTGTAAGTGGCACAACAAGAGATTTTTTAATAAGGTACACGGAGAGAAAAGATATGGTTACACTATGGTCACCGCAACAATAATATGTTCTCTAAAAAAAGCATGTTCCCCGCAACCATAGTATTGTTATTTAAATTTATAACAGAAATTTGATAACAGTATTATTGCGGCAATATTAGTATTGTTGAAATGTAACAATAGTATTATTGCCAAATTTAGAAATGAAAATATGGTTGTAGTAACCATATAAACATGGTTAGTGCTACAAAGGTATTGTTTACGTTTACAATAATATGATTACGTAATCATACAGTATGGTTGCGACTATTAACATAACAAAACAGGTTTTATAGAGCATGTATGTATGTGTGTGCGTAAGTTTTTTTGATATACAAAAAAAACACACACGATACAGTGAATGGTTGTTGTCCATTAAAAAAACAACAACAATCGGAAGGTAGTTCGAGGGATTTTTGCTGTGTTTACTTTGTTCGGTGAAATACTCTAATACCGACTTGTTCAATCATGGTTCAATCACATTCATCACTTTGGGTCTACGGATGGTGAAGTAGCATTCAACCCTGCTGGGAACTAAAAGTATTTCGACTGCCGTAGGAATATATATTTTTGATTCTTGAATGAAATGTTCAATACAACATGGCCTTAATTCTGGCTGTTAGCTTATTGTAATGCAATTTAATATAACTTGCTTTAAAAACATCCCTATTTTTGAATAACAACATTACCCAAATCTAATAAATAATTTCGGGAATCATAGTATGGTTGAGTGAATCATACTATGGTTGAAGGGATAATGGCATGGTCGCGTGTGAATCATATGTGGTTGTGAAGATCATACTATGGTTGCATGAGAAAAATACTATGGTTGTGAGCATCATAATATGGTTGTGGAGATAATAGTATGGTTGAGTGTGAATCATACTATGGTTGTGAGGATCATAGTATGGTTGTGGAGATCATAGTATGGTTAAGTGTGAATCATACTATTGTTGTATAATCCTCTTCGAATATTGTCGCCCCTACTTTTTTTCTGCGTGTATGCAACCTCATCTAGCCTTTTATGTGATTTTTTCCTTGAGTTTACTATTCATTAATAAAACTGTGCTGCAACTAAATCATTCTTTGGAAGGAACCAACTGATCCTTATGTAAAAATGGCTCCTAAATCCGAATTAAATGTCAGTTTTGGCCCATCACGTAAAGATTTTGAGATAACGTGAAAATTAAATTTTTCTGAATTTTTTTCATTAGTTTGCCTTAAATTTCGGGGTTTTTTTTATCAGATTCACTTAGAAAAGGGCAATAATAATTGGAAAAATGCATCATTCATGTATATTATGATTTATAAAAAATATAGAATAAATATAGTGGAAGTTACAGCCAAAAGAAATCAAAATGTAGTTTTTTTCTTTGTTTTTAACTGCCAATTGTCCCTTAATCCTAGAGCTCCCCTATCCTATATTTATTTTTTACAAAAATTGCTTTCACTCAGGCAATTTTCGTCGGACCAAAAAATATACCACGTTGGAATCATAACGATGCGTTCTTTATAATTTTGTGCAAAAACTATCGGGAGAGCTCCAGTTGAAAACAATATTCTCCATCATAAAAAAGCAATAATTTGATTTCTTTTGGCTGTAACTTCCACAATTTGTATTCGATTTTTATAAATTATAATTTACATGAAAGATGGCCTCCTTATCAATTGATAATACTCATTTTTAAGTGGATCGGATAAGAATTTCTAAAGTTATAGGCAGATTAATGGAAAAAGTCAACAATTTCCAGTTCACCATATCTCGAAAACTATACGTGGTGTGGCAAAACGGTCATTAAATTCGGATTTAGGATATCATTTTACATAAGGATCAGTTGGTTTGGTCTAAAGGAGCTAATTTTTGAACTACAGCGTAATTGGTATTCTTTGTCAGTCAGTTTTCGGTCAGAATTTGGAAGATCATTTGGTCAAAAATCATTTAACTTAGTTTTCTTTGCAAACCTTTGATGACAAAAAATTGATTAGTCGCTTCTGCACGTGAAATAAGTCTTTAAGATGTACAGTGGTGCCAGATGTGACGATTTTTCGTCATTTGGCGTTTTTTTTGTAAAAATTTGCCCAAATGACAATTGACGATTTTTGGTTCAATCCCGTTTATACTTTGGCGATTTTCTTTAAAAATTAAGTTTAGGAAAACCTCAGTATTCAGGAACTTATCAGGGGGTTTATACATTAAAAAATTGTGTTAATTTAAAACTAAATTTAAAATTCATAATAGAGGTGATTATTACGAAGTTCTGATAAACACACTGGCTGTTTAAGTCGCAATAGATAAGTCATCCATAAATAAAGAATGTTGGAAACGTCCTACAGTCTTGTCTCTCCAAATAATAATTTAAATAATAATAAAAACACAATAATTTATCATTGTGTGGAAGTGGTTTTATTGTTTTTCAAAATATTCTCCTTTAAGATCAATACACTTCTGCATGCGCACAAATCAATTTTCGAAGCTTTTTTTCCACTCCGATTGAGACACCTCCAAAACATGATTTTTTTAAACGCTTCAACAGCTGCTTCGGGCGATGAAAAACGTTGATCACGCATTTTTTCTTGATGCTAGGGAATAAGAAGAAGTCATTGGGTGGCAAATCAGGGCTGTACGGTGGAAGACCCATCAATTCGACATCTTGAGTGGTCAAATAGCTCATCGTTTCAGCTGATGCGTGAGAGCTCACATTGTCGTGATGCAAAATGATTCGTCTTCTCTTATTATCTTTCCTCATTTCTTCGGACACTGTTGGCAAACAGATGGTTGTACATGAGTACCACACAGAATTGACCATCCTACGTTCCACTAAAGGCACTGTGGCAACATGGCCGCTTATACCAAAAAAAACGCAGTCATTTGCTTCGATGTACTTCTTCCACGAACAACTTTCGTTGGATTTGGCTCTTCTTCGAAGACCCACACGGTCGATTGCTGTTTCGTTTCGTTCTCATACCCATAGGTCCATAATTTGTCACCTGTGACAATGTTATAAACTGCCTTTGAGCTACAGCAGTTATACTCTTCAACATCTCTTTGCACCAATCCAAACGAGTCTTTTTTTGAGCATTCGTCAAATTATGTGGGATCCGACGAGGACAAATTTTTTTCACGCCAAATGAACATGCAATATCTTATTGATGCTGGTCATACTAGTGCCCAAGGAAGCCTCAATCTCACAGTATATCACATGTCGGTCTTGCCTAATCATTTCACGCACAGCATCGATGGTTTTTGGCCAAGTGACCGAAGTTGGACGTCCTTCAAGAAATTCATTCTGGAGCGAACGGCGTCCGAGACTGAACTCTTGGTACCAGCAATTAACAGTGGTTTTTGATGGTGCTTCACCGCCAAAAGTCGAAAGAAGTTGCTTTAAACACTCTTGTCTCAATAACCCACACCGAAAATCGTAAAAAATCATAACACGAAAATATTCACGGGATTATTCCACTTTTTGACTGAGATAAATTTTCAACACACTGTAAAAAAACAATTCGACCTCAAAGGACAAAACGTTCTGAGTAAAGTTTGCTAAAAATGTCAAAGTTGCCAATGGAAATTCCAGTTTGCATCTGGGAACACTAGTATTGTCAGGACCCGAAATATAAATTGCAACTCTCGTACTTGATAGCTGTGGCGCCTAAGTACAGTGTGATGAATATTGCTACGTTAAGACACTTAAATAACTTATGTTCAGTGTATGGAATTCATTTTTCTTTTATTCTTGTTGTAAGCTTATTCAATATAATTAAATACAGCTTAATAAGTTTTAAAAATAAAATTTAAATGTCCCCTGCTCGTTGATGCATGTGCGGCAACTTACCATAATGATTGATGTTCATTACTGCTTGGAGAGTTGAGACAGGAATAGCCGCAATTGTTTCTCGAGTGCATTGCTTAGTTCATTCAAATTGGTTTGTTTTGCAATAACCCCACAAGAAAAAGTCAGGTGCAGTAAGGTCTGGCGACCTGGGGGGCCAGCGGAATGCGGAGTTTCTGGATATCAGGTTATTGGGAAATTTTCGTCGCAATTCTGTCATAACAGGCCGGGCTATGTGAGGAGTTGCACCATCTTGCTGAAACCACACAGAGTTGAAAGAAATTCTCATCCGGCGTAAAAACTCTCTCAGCATGCTCAGGTAAAGGTCTCCATAAACCGTAACGGTGTGACTGTTTTCTTCGAAGAAGTAGGGCCCGTCACCACACTGTGGCACGGAGTGGATGCAATTCCGTCTCATGGAGTATCTGTGGCGTGGATGCACTCCATATTCGACAATTTTGT
Source organism: Hydrotaea diabolus (assembly GCA_963513945.1). Classification (NCBI taxonomy): domain Eukaryota; kingdom Metazoa; phylum Arthropoda; class Insecta; order Diptera; family Muscidae; genus Hydrotaea; species Hydrotaea diabolus. Next base: position 85,402,663 of record OY740718.1, on the reverse strand, counting down.
TTGTTTATGTTGCTGTTTAAATCGAAATGGGCCTAGTCGGGCATGAAAGGTCAGCTCAAAATGTTTCCGTCCTCTTCCTCCATTTGAAGCATCTTCTGGCAAAATTCTAAGCGAATCGGGAAGTCTGCTGCGTTCAGTTTGTTGCTGGTCATTTAAATTTTATAAGTACTTATACGAGTATATGGGAATAAGTCCAAATCTTTGTGCATAATTGACTGCAATGACTGTCTGCTTATACCCATTTGAGCAGATAAGCTTCTCGTCGAAACTCTTGGATTGTTTTGTATGGCAGCAGCTACAGCAGCGATTGTTTCCTCCGTCCGAACTCAAGGGTTTCGATGCTAAGGTCTTCTGTTGACTGTCCCATGCTCGGCAAAATTGTTAACAAGTCTCATTATGGTGCATCTGCTTGGAGGATTGCCGCCAAACGTGCGCCTATACTCTCTTTGAACCGAAAGCACCGACTTAAGTGTAGCGTTCCATATTAACTAACCGAAATATATTTTAAATCTGAAAATAAAAATTTAGAATAAAACATACAAGTAGAAAAATAATGGCAGCAAAGTTAAAATATACTTTTATTTTGGACACCCTTTACGAGGGTTGCCATATGTATTTCTGGCCGAGGCCACACTAAGTGTTGTCTGGCGCCATCTGACATTTCCATTGGAAAGTTTGACATTTTTTACCATTAACGTACTCGGAACGTTTTGACGTACAACCATCATTTGTGTTGTTTACAGTGATTTGAAAAATCAATTTGGCAATAAAATGGAATTAACTCGTGAACATTTTCGTGCGATCATTTTTCACAACTTTCGACGTGGATTATCACGACAAGAGTGCATCGATGAACTTAAATCTTTGTGTGGCGATAAAGCACCCTCCTATAGCACTGGGAAAAACTGGTTTAATGAATTCAATTGTGGCCGACGCTCGCTCAAAGACGAAGGTCGTTCAAAAACGGTCCATGTGGCAGAGAACATTGATGCCGTGCGTAAACTTATAATGCAAGATCGTCATGTGACATACCGTGAGCTAGAGACATCCTTGGGCATTTCCACCAGCATACACCAGCATACATTCGATATTGCATGAACACCTGGCCGTAAAAAAGGTTTGTTCTCGTTGGATCCCGCACAATTTGACAATCGTTCAAAAGAAGGCTTGTGTCGATTGGTTCCAAGAAATTTTAAAAAAATACGCTCGCGGTGCCTCAAAAGACGTTTATAAGATCGTCACAGGTGACGAATCATGGATCTATGCCTATGAGCCCGAAACAAAAGAACAATCGACCGTGTGGGTCTTCGAAGACGAGCCAAATCCAACGAATGTTGTTCGTGGAAGAAGCACTTCGAAGCAAAAGGTCGCCAGTTTCTTCGGCAAAATTGGTCATGTGGTGACTGTTCCGCTTGAGCAACGTAGGAGGTCAATTCTCAGTGGTACACCACAATTTGTTTGCCTGAAGTCTTCGGAGAAATTCGATAAACGAACAAGAGAAGAGTCATTGTGCACCATGACAATGCGAGCTCTCACACATCGGTTCAAACCAGCGCCTTTTTGACCGGCCAAAACCTCAAATTGATGGATCATCCTGACTTGGCACCCAATGACTTCTTTTTCCAGAAGCTACTGTTGAAGCGTTCAAAAACCATGTTTTGGAGGCGTCTCAATCGGAGTGGAAAAGGTGCTTCGACAATTGGTTTGAGCGCATGCAAAAGTGAGAATACTTTGAAAAACAATAAAACCATTTTTGATGATAAACATTCGCCTTTTCATTATGAGGCCAGAAATATATATATAGCAGCCCTCGTAGATGTTTATTTCCGTTATCACGGAAAGTTTGCTCCTAAATCTGTTAAAGAAACCAATTTTTGTCCCTATTTTCCTGCATTGTACGCACGCTACGTGTTCGTTGAATCTTATACTACTTATAAAGCTTGGGTATTTTATATTTTTCCAACTTTCTATGGTTTGGTCAATTGTTTTGAATGTTGAATTGCTGTTCATATTTATTGCCATAGGATTTAATGAATAAATAAATATTATTTGAGAAAAGTTAAGTTTCTCCTTTTCTACTGAACGACCTCGTATCCTTCAATTTAATTGTTCAATTCAATGTTTCAATTAAAAACATTTGGTGACTGCAGTAGAATGTTTTCTTGTCTAGTGGAGTATATGTGCTTAGAAATAGGTTAAGTAATGGGCTAAGCTTCTATACAATGTACAAAATAACACGCTAACATCCTTCGTGTTAACCAAACATCGGCCAGACTAATTAACAAAAATTCCTCCTCTTCCGTATGGGAGAGCCAAGGGAAAATTGTTATTAATTATTTGCTAAATTATATACCTGGAAACTCAAATGTTTAGTGGGGGGCCACGCGTATCTTAATCACTTGTTGTCACAGTCGATTATTATAATAGAATGTCTGATTTTGATCAAATCGGAAACCTCGTCTACCAACTCTAGCGTTTTAATTTCTACTATTTACCAATGCTACAAACTTTATGTTGACGCTCAATGACAGCGTTTAACCGAACTTAACAAAATCAACGACAATGTCATGCTTACACAAGGGGCACACTCGCTTACCATATCAATTTAATTACAGGTGTTAGGGTAATTGGCCGAGACTTGATTATCGATAATAAGGTACAAACATATATCCGTATATGAATTTAAGTAATGTGCACATATGAAAATACATAGATATACTATGTATTCATACAATGGCCGTGTTCGATTGGCATTTCGATATCTTAGCACTATTTTACAATCCAAGCGAATATCTATAGAACACGCTTAATGTGTTTGTAATCACACCGGCTGGCTAGTAACAATGAATGCCATAAGTGCTCGACTCTACGAACGTTTTGCAAGTTTTCTAGCATTATTGCCACTGTCGCTGCTACTTCCGACTAAAATTCACTCTGTCATAACAATTATCGACAAGTACGACGTTATTTAAATTCACACACTTAGACTCGGAACCATACGGATGGATATTCTATTTTGCCTATTCACCAACTTTCGACTTGCAACAGTTTCGGATTTAAACAAGTATGTAAATGACTGTATACACTGAAAAAAATTAAAAACAAATTCACGATTCCCCGGCGGCCGGTCTTTGCAAAGGCCTGACCCCAAGTAGCAATTTTTCAGCCAAGGGTAGTCATCTCGGCACTATGTGCCGCTATAATAACCCCACGACAGCCGGTTCGAAGAATCGGTTTGACTCCTAGTAGCAGTTTTTCTGCCAGGGAGCAAACCCTTCGCACTGAGCTAGTGACCCATGCATGGAATGTATAGGGTAGCAGTTAACGTACACCTAGCGCCGATTACAAGCTTTGTACCTCATATGCCCGACATCAGACCTTTGCTGATAGGCAGTAACCACATGGTCGTAGAGGACTTTATTGCACACGACGAACTTTGGGATTTTACCATTGACTTAGGTGGTCCAACTAAAACGCGCGATGTTAATTTTAAATAAAACAAAATAACATTTCAGCATCGTTTGGTTTCTTCGTTTGGTCACTACCGTACTTTCAACGAACGGACGAACGGCGCACCGACGGACATAGCTAGATCGTCTTAGAATTTCACGACAGTCAAATGATGTAAAGGTTGGTCCAACTACAACGCGCGATGTTAATTGTAAAAAAAAACCTTTTCAGAGAATTATCTTAATATTTCGTGTGAAACGAAATATCTGCCAAATGCTCGCTACGGCTTCGATCAGATTCCTCTAACCAATAGTCCATATTTTTAATGACTGAGACATAATAAGTGTCCAATGACGTTAATGTGTCGAAATATCTCATGCCTTAGCTGTTGAACTTTATGGCTGTATGGCTAGAGACACCATCCTGTTGGAACCACATATCGTTCAGGTCCATATCCTCAATTTCTGGCCACAATGAATCCGTTATCATCTCGCGATAGCGCACACTACTCAGTAGGGACATAAATACTGTTACAACATTGAACACACCCATTTCAATAGTAGAATTGAACATACCCTGTCAATGTCTATGGGTTTTGAAAGCTAACCTCAATAGCGTTAGTCTGTAACGGGATTTTAAAATTGTTTCAACTTTCATCATGGAGTGGTCAGATAACGAGAACCGTATCGCTGTAGTAGCTCCTTTCAAGTGTGAAATTAAAAAAGAGCGATATTTTCTAAACGGTCCGGCCACTAGGGATTAGCCGCATGTTCGTCTACCGATGCATAAAACTGTTTGAGGAGACTGGAGATGCAAAAGACCGCCACCGGTCGGGCCCGCCCACGCTCTGTTCGATCACCGCATGTCATTAAAGCCGTTCAATCAAGAATTCACAGAAATCCGCTCCGAAAACAGAAAATCATGGCCCGTGAGATGAATATCACGCAAAAGTCCATGAGAAGAATCATTAAAAAAGACTTGGAACTTGGGGCTTTCAAACGATGTACCGGACATTTATTGACTGCAGCTTTAAAAAAATAGGATTGAAAAATGCAAACGTCTTTTGATGACGCTTATAACTTGCTCAGAAAAGTTTTGTTCACCGATGAAAAAATTTCTACCGTTCAGGAAAAATTTAACAAGCAAAATGATAGTGTGTATGCGCGGTCATCTAAGGAATTATCTGAACTGATCCCAAGGGTGGAAAAGGGCCATCACCCAGCTTCAGTCATGGTTTGGTGGGGTGTCTCTTATGATGGGGTCACTGACCTGCATTTCTGCAAACAAGGAGTCAAAACATCGGCCTAAGCTTACCAAGAAACCGTTTTTGAAGCTGTTGTCCCAAACCAGTCATGGTTCCATGGTTTCCAGCAGGATTCTGCGCCGGCCCATAAGGCTAAAACGTCGAAGGCCTGGCTCCGAAACAATTTGCCGGTGTTCATTTCCTCTGAAGAATGGCCCTCAGACAGCCCAGATTTGAACCCATTGGATTACAAATTGTGGACGGTTTTAGAGAACAAGTTTTGTCACAAAAGATACCCCAACATTGGATCTCTTAAGACTGCTTTGGTTCGAGCTGTGGCGAATTTTCTAATGGACGAGGTTCGTGCAGCTATTGACGATTGGCCAGTGCGACTTAAGGCGTGTGTAAAGGCAAAAGGCGGACATTTCGAATAAGTAGATTCTAGTTGAATACAATATACCTCAATAAATAAAATAAAAAATATTTGGTCCAAAAACATTCAGTACTTTTTATTTTATAGCATTACGTGTGTAACATATTACGAGGGCGACCGCAAAAGTAACTGGCCTAACATAAAAAGAACCGTTTTTTTTTGGAATTATTATTTATTTTTCAACATAATCTCCTTCCAACTCAAGACACTTCATCAAACGTTTTTCAAGTTTTTTAATCCCATCCGAAAAATAAGATTTTTCAAGACCTTCAAAATATGCCTCAGTTTCAGCAACAACCTCGCTACTGGACGAAAATTTTTTGCCAACGAGAAATTTTTTTAAATTTGGAAACAAGAAATAATCAGAAGGAGCTAAACCTGGACTATATGGTGGATGCGGAGCAATTTCAAATCGTAATTCGGCCAGTTTTTGTTGAGTTAAAAATGCAGTGTGTGAAGGAGCATTATCTTGATGAAAAAGAACTTTTTTTTCTCTAAATGCGGTAGTTTTATCTTGATTTCTTCACTCAACCGATCCAATAATGCACAATAAGATTCAATATTCACTATTTATAGTTTTTCCTTTCTCAAGATAATCAATAAATATTATACCCCTTGCATCCCAAAATACTGTGGCCATTACTTTTCCTGCTGACTTAACAGCTTTCGCCTTCTTGGGACCACTTTTACCAGCTTCTATCCATTGCTTTGACTGTTCTTTGCATTCTGGGATGTAGTGATGGATCCATGTTTCATCAACAGTTATGTATCGGCGCAAGAACTCTATTGGATTACGCTGATAAATCGCTAAAAGCTCCTCGGAATTGGTCCAACGGACGATTTTTTGGGGCAAAGTCAACAAACGCGGCACCCATCTTGCGGATAGCTTTTTCATGTGGAGTTCATCATGTAAAATACTCCAAACTTGTTTTTCGTGTATTTTAACAATATCAGCAAGTTCTCTGAGCTTTATTCGTCTACCTTTGGTCACTTCATTAAATATTTTTCTAATGTTTTCAATAGTAGTAACAGTTTTCGGTCTTCCAGAGCGTTGTACATCTTCCGTACTTGAACGACCCATTTAAAATTGTTGAACCCAGGATTTCACGGTGGAGTATGATGGTGCATTATCACCATGAACAGAATCCAATTCATCTTTGATTAATTGTGGCGTATAACCTTTCATATAAAAGTGTTTAATTACCGCACGAAACTCTTTATTTTCCATTTTTCAAAAATTATAAAACTTGTTTACTTCAATCACCTGTAACAAAGAAAATAATCATTAAATATTTCGGAAATTTTGACAGATGGCTTATAAAAGATTGCTTTTAAAAAACAATAAAAGAAAAAGTTGCAAGTAAAACAGAAAATGTGCCAGGCCAGTTAGTTTTGCGGTCGCCCTCGTATATGTCCATACTTAGTACACACAGATAACTGATTCGTTGCCACAACCGAGTTTGTTTCCCAACCGAATGATTAAGGTTGCATGTACTTCGAATATTCCATCAGTCAGTACAGCCGAATGTTAGTTGGTGTTCTGTAACGTTCCGAAATTGTAACTGAAGTATCGGTAGAAAATGCGAAGCATCCAAACCTTTAGAAGATATTTTTGGAAGAATTCATATGTCGCACTCGTTTAATAAAAGAATTTTAAATTTTCAATAGAGGCAACAAATGTTTTCATATATAATTGAAGTTTACCCTATGGGTCATGTCGAGGTAAATGTCATGGAAGATTTTTACTGAATAAATTAGATTAAACGATTTGCTTAGAGCATTAGTTTAAGGGTTATTATGAAAGTAATGAAAGTTTTAATATAAGTACCCATATTGGATTACAACAATCCAATACCCATATTGGATTACAACAACTATTGGTGGTCACAACCACCAGTTATGGCAACTAAATACATTTTATCAATTCATTGGTATGACCGATCAAATAGTTGCGTCTACAATACGATGATCATTTTGATCATCTTGTGGTATGTCGAACCGAATATCTATTACGATTATAAACATTTGGTGATTGTTTGAAATTCTTTTGATTCCGAAATTCTTTTGTTGCAACCGAGTTTTAGTATTTCCAACAGATTTCCGACAAAGTTTTTCTCTGTGTGTATACAGGGTAACAGCTTGACCAACCTCATTTCCGAAGATGTACGGCCCAATAACGCCGCCAGTCCATAAACCGCACCAATCAGTCACTCTTTGTGGGTGCATTGGCCTTTCAACAATCACTCGTGGATTCTCATTTGCCCAAATGCGGCAAGTCTGCTTGGTAAGAAATCCACTGTCGACATGCTTGATCCAACAAAAATTTGCTGACCAACAAAATCACTAAGTGCATGAAATGCATTTTGATTTGAACGCCTATTTTCGTAAAAGGCTTTAACAATCATCAGGCGCTGCTCAATTGTGTACCCCTCCATGATTAAATTTGTCAAAGACTGAAGCAAAGAAAAGGCAAAAAAAAGTTAAGGCAAAAAAACTTGACATTGAGGTGTGACTCACAATTAACATCGTGCATTATGGTTGGATCGCCCTTTTTGTTCAAACCTAGCTTTGTACTTCCATATGAAAGAAGTACACAAATGCATCATTCCGCCAAATTGTGGTATTCATGTAATACCTTTAATATTTTTCATGCGATCTGGCTCAAAATCAAAACTTAAGATATCAACAATGTATATAAGGTTAACTCGGTGGCAAATTATTGAATTCCTAGCCACGCCCCTTTGGGTACATCCCGCACAAATGTTCTGTACATATTAGAACCCATATAACTTGTCTCCTAGTGTATGAAATTCGTTAAATTTGCGAACTCCATAATATTTTTATAATGGCGTACAAAAGGAGTGGCAGACACGCCCCATTCTGGCAGATCCTGTCAACCTGCACTATTCCGCCGACTTTGGTTTGCATGGGGCATGCGCGCCCCATTTAAGTATCTTCCACTTATACGACATTTTTATTAAATTGTTAATAAAGCACGGAACGACAGAAAATGTACCATACATACTCGTATGTAGGTAAGGGTATATGTAAGTCGGATCAACCGACTGAAACTTCCTTATGAAATGGATATTTGGAAATAATTTACAAATCTCCGTGACAAGAGTAGTGAAGCCATGAAACCTAGGGTGAATGTTCTGTCAGTTGGTTTCTTCAACAATTATGTTGATGAGTCCATCCCGATAACTGTTCTGGAAGGTCTGAGTAGTAATCTTCCCTTTGAAGTTTCTGCCAACAAAATAGAAGAAATATGTATAAGTATGGTTTTAATTTTATGGAGACAGCCATTCAAATATGATAGTACTTCGTTTACAGAGGAGGTCGCTGAAGATGTTTTATTAAGACTGCTGTCTTTGAACCATTTTCTTATTTCAGGTTTGAGTGGGTCTACGATATCTTCAATTTTAAACTGAAAATAATTAAAAACAAAAAAAAACAATTATTTTACTTCAAAATCGATAAGGTAGATTCATGCATTCCTTTCTCCATGCAAAGAGCTTGCTGCGGAACTTTGCGCGGATTCCTATGGGTGGAATATCCTCTCCGTCTGAATATTGCAGGCTATCAAAAGTAACCTAGGCGTCAACACCAGTATATTAACAATTAATTCTATAGTCAAATATACCATAGTCAAAAAGCAAACCTACTTCTTAAGTAAGGAAAAACATTGGACATTCCAGTATCTGCCAACCATTCTGCCGATGGGCGACTCACAGATTTAAAATAATTGGTCTCAGAGTTTGTTTGGTCATTAGGATTTAAAACGTGTACACATTTATTTTCTACGTTGGTAGCAGATGAAATCTTCAAAATACTTACTACTTCCTGGCGTTCTGAGATGACCGAGGTTACCCGATCTCGGTGGTTCCTGATCTGCCAATTATTATTAAATGCCAGTTATTTTAAAATGTCCACTTTCAGTGTTCAATAAACCATCCACCAAATTAACTTTCTCCAACATTTTTTTAAAAGCATCCGCAACACACAAACTTTTACAACTAAATAAAGAAAACATCAGTTCACATGGCTTACCTATTGATTAAAAGTGTTGCCATATAGATTTTATAATGCTTTTTTATTAATTCAACAATTTGCTATTTAAATTTTATCTTAATTAAGCATTAAATGAAAACTTTAAAACAAAGTTCATTCAATGTATCCCACGAAATAAATAGAAACTTCATTATTTTAAAGTTGAAAATTATGGATTTAATGTTCTTAGCCTATCAATGAAAGAGAATAGTTAGTTTTTCAAAAATATTTTTATTTTTCAATATAATCTCCTGAAACTTCAATACACTTAGTCCAACGCTTATCTAGCAATTATATTCCTTGATTAATATGGTTTTCCTTAAGGTCTTCAAAATAGTGGTTTACAACTGTAATTGCATTTTCATTTGAGGTAAAACGCTCGCCAGCAAGGAATTTTTTTTAGATTTAGGAACAGGTAAAAGTCACTGGGAGCTAAATCAGGAGAATAAGGTGGGTGGTCAAGCAACTCGTACTTTAATTCGTTGATTTTAGCCATTGTTAAAACACTCTTGTGCGCTGGTACGTTGTCTTGATAAAAAAATATTTTTTTGTGTTGTAAGCCAGGAAGTTTTTCTCGAATTTGTACATTTAATTGATCTATATGGTTGCAATAGTACTCTGAATTTATTGTTTTACCCTTTTGCAGATAGTCAATCAATAAAATACCTTTAAAGTCCCAAAAAACCGTTGCCATAACCTTACCAGCCGATTGAATTGTTTTTGCCTTCTTTGGGGCACTTCCTCCATTGTTTGCATTGTTCTTTTGTCTCTGGAGTATAGTGTCTCATCAACAGTTATGAAACGACGCTTAAATTCATTTTATTTCGCTGAAAACGATCCAAACAAGCTTGAGAAATGTTCATTCTTATGCGTTTTTGGTCGACTGTTAACAAGTGCGGCACCCATCGTGCAGAAAGCTTTTTCATCTTTAGTTCTTCATGCAAAATTAAATGGACTCGATCATTTGAGATGCCCATGATATTAGCTATTTCACGCACTTTTATTCGTCGATCATTTAATACCATATCATGCACTTTGGCTACAATTTCTGTTGTTGTTGCTGTTTTTGGACGTCCAGTACGTGGTTCATCTTCAATGATTGTACGGCCACGTTTAAATTCAGCAACTCAATTTTTTACTGTTGCATATGAAGGAGCACTTTCACCTAACACATTCACCATATCATTATGAATTTCTTATCCCGATAAACCTTTTTTATGTAAATATTTAATGACACCACGCATTTCTAATTTTTCCATTGTAAAAAAATCGCGGATGCTTCTTTTGTGAACACCTGTTTCTATATGAAGGAGTTGCCAGATTAAAACAAAATTTAACATGTGTTCATAGCAGAGATGGAATTGGGAATTATAAAAACGATTGGCAACTCCTTTCCAAAGGTGTCGTGGCTCAACATTCTTAGTAAGTTTAAAACCGGTTTTACGATCTTAAAAGCCGCTTTCGAAGCGTTACGCTCAATGGCTGATTTTTACTTTTTTCACGGTAGAGTTTTGGGCCTAATAAATAAGACGCATCCATTCGAAAAAAGGACTGCCTTCATAGAAAACAATGCACTAAGAATTCACAATTCTCATTAGGGTTTTTCGCCGTGTACTTGTACCTTCTTTGCCCGCGGCTGGATATGCGATCTACTATTTCGTTCGCTGTTGTATTCGACTGCCTGTGCCCGTATGTTTGTGTGTCGAATTATGTTTTACTATGTGCCAAGCACACATTCACACGTACTCTCCAAACGTATCTGGTATCTGCTTAAATGTATCTAAGTACGCGCGTATCTATAGAATATCTGGTTAAACTTTTGCAGCTCTACACACACACACACAGTGACTCTGTTTGCCATACCAGAGTTAGCAGCAATGTTGTGTGTATCTGTGTGTGTGTGTTGGCTCCTGATTGTGTGTGTATTAAAGTGCCTTTTAATGTGAATGTTAACGTTTTCGTTCACACACAAAAGCGAGAGAGACGGCGTGCGTCAAAAGCTGGTGAAAACCCGTCCAATGAGGAGGAATATTTTAACTCGTGCTCATTCACACACACCGAATAAACCAGTAACAACACATGTGAGTGTGTGTGTAAACACTGAAAACTTCATGAATATTGCGGCAGGACTTAATTATCGGTGTTTGTTGGTAAGGTGTCCATGGAATATCGACCGATTAACAAATTAATGGAATAATTAATATGGTGGTCACTCTCTCTATGTCTCTCTCAAACGGCGGCACGACATGTTTAACCTGGTGTCTGTACGAATGCCTGCATGCATAAGTTACAGGTGGGCATGCGGATACGGCAAGAATGTACTCGAACTGGTCGCTATACCGTGGCGACACATGTCCGCCCTTTGTTGACATGATGGGAAACTGTTTGTCTTTTAATAACCATCAGAGCTGATCATTGATAAGAACAGCTTTCATAATGTTGTTATCATGTTTGCCTTGCCGCCTTCAAGAATACAGGGGGTGGGGTCTAAGGCAAATGTTTTGTCTCGTGCCCCCATTTAGCTCAAGATCCTTCAATGTCGATTCAATTATACAAAAAACAGCCGTATCTCTGGTTTAACCTTTTGTTTTTTTTTCTTTATTGGTTTTATTTGCAATCTATTTACAATACAATATTAAGCAAATTTTATAAAATCCTAAAATTAACAGATTTGTTAGTCTCCAACGAGCAAAACAAGTATAGAACTGTCTCTATCAAAGTCTAACATATCCAATACATATCCAATACATTTCACCATTTTTTTACGATGATTATAAAGGTCTTGAACCACAATAAAATGTTTAAATGTTCTACGAAAATGAACGCTATACAATTTTAATTAAGACATCTCCTTACGAAAATTCGGTAAAACAAAGGAATATTTTATATGGTATAACGTTTCCTTGGCCCATAACAAATAGCTCGGACCTACGCACGCCGTCCTTTTGGGAATTTACCATAATCACCAAAGTGTTTCATTACCAATAAAAATCATCGGGGGGTGCCCCGAGAAATTCCGAACTTTTGTTGCATAGTTCAATATGACACAACAGCAAACTAAATTAAGTTTGGTAACTACAAAGAATGTATCTGTTGTCACCACCAATTACTAGTACCAAAGTAACATGTACTTCATATTTGGTTGGTTGTTATAACCAATGGTAGCGTCAATTTATAGTTTTACTACTTTCGGTTAGTATAACCGTCTTATCGGCTGCAATAATCGTAATAATATGTAGCTACCATCTTATGGTTTTTTGAACCATCAACACAATGGAATGTTGGTGATTGCAACAGAAATCACCAACAAAGAACTTATCTAATATCACAGCCAGTTATTGGTGAAAAAGTAACATGTACTCCATAATTGATACGTAGCCATAACCATCATTAATAACCGATTTATTGGCGCCAATAGCGTAATATTATCGTAGCTACCCTCTAATGATATGTCTAAACTATATAACCATCAATACCGTGGAAAGTTGGTGATTGCAACAGATAGTGTATTTATTTTATAGTTTGGATCGATTTCTAACTAATAGGAAAAGGAAGCGATATTTTTTCGGTATTCGAAACAGAAAGCACCGAAGTAATTAGAACCGTTTATTGATTTTCCCTTTTGAAGGTAATCAAAGTGGATTATCCCGCGTACATGCCAGAAAACTGTTGCCATCAACTTATTGGCCGACAAAGTCGCCTTGTCCTTCTTCGGAACTGGTTCATCCGGAGAAACCCATTGTTTAGAATCGTCGACTTCACTTTCATAAAACGCGCATATCTCTGGGAGGGAACACTTTGATTTTTTACCCTTAGGTCCTCTTCTCTATGCGCTGTCACATATATAGTTTTCCCATCGGCAGGTAAACCTTATAAGGCTGCCAAGGCGTAAAAATGCATTGATCTGCAATTAAGATTTTTTGTTCTCAAAACTATTAGAGCCAGCACCCGATACCTAAAGTTGGTTTTTATTAATTCCCCTAATAGCTTAAAATTCCATTAACAAAAGATAACAAATAAACAGATTTGAGGATCAGGCATCAATGCGAAATAGTCTCTGGTAACACATGTATCGAATGTAGGGTTAATCAAACAAATCATTGTTGAAATAAAGTCAAAGTCCTAATGCCTCCGTACATTGTAAAATACCTTTTCTTCGGCGAAAGGGAAACTATTTTGTGCAGCCGTCCGTCATTTGCATTAGGCCCCATGTCGTTTTATGATTGTGGAAACAAAAAACAAGTCAAAATCGCCTTTCACTTAAACGTCGTTTGTAACGTTTTACGCTCAGCCCCTCAATACTGGCAATGAACCCAGTCCGCAGGGTAATGCGGTGGCATTCAAGCAGATGTCAGCGTCTGTGTGTGCCTTGAACTTGATGTGCGGATAGACAGTGAGACGGAAGGACGGACAGCCGATTGACTATAGCGACCATGCCAAGCCACATCAGAGCGACAGACGCACCGGGAGAAATGTGGCTGTGGCACTTAAATGGTAATGTTTATGTCAACAATGCGTAATTACTGCCAGTCAAAGACACTCACACACACGCACACATACGCGCGAGCACACAGATACAACTGGCGGCAAGCGTTGTCTTCGCTGTATCGCGCGTTGCAACGCGTTTTCACTCGCCACATTTTGCCTCTGGTTCCGAGGTGTAGTAAATTGACTTTGGCACCCTTGCTGCCTGCACTCAACACACCTCTCTCCCTTCCTTCCACCCTGCCAACGCTACCCTACCCTAGCGTTTACAACCTTCGTTAGTTTGTATAGTTCAAGACTTGTGTTTAAATATGGTTGTAAAATGTAAACTCTGACAAACCGAGGAGGCACCGCACCATACGCCACTTCACGGAGCGTACGAATGGGAAGTGTGAAGAAGAAACAGAAGAAGGCAACTTCTTGGCTGTTGTTGGTGGGTTGGTTGCCTTGTTTTCTTTCTTTATTCAATTGTTTCCCAAAGTACCCGCAGAAAGAGCAATGAATGGAATGGCTGGATGCAGGCAGACGACGTACGAGTACAAATATAGATACAGATGTATCTATAAATGTGAACCTAGATCCGAATATACATGCATGTGTACATGCAGACAGACGTACATAGATTGCCGTTGTAGTGTACTCGGGCGGGCATCCTCATGTTGTTTGCTTCTTGAGCTTCTTCTTGTTTGCTAAACATTTGTTTCGTTTGGTTGGTTGTCTGTCGCCTGTCATCTGTGTTGTGCCTGATTGCTGCTGTTGTTTGTTTGCTGCCTTCAGTGTGTCGTTGTTTGTCCTCCTCTAGGGGGGGTCCTTCCATTGATCCGGCTCACTTTGTAATTTGTTTCCCTTTTTCTGGTGTTTCCTTGTCGTTTGTTTTGTTTGCCAGCAGTTTTTTTGTTTTGTTTTCGGAGTTGCATATTACTTTTTGTAGTTTGAGGTTTTCTATGTGTTTTCATTTTTACTTTAGGCTCTGGGCTTCTTTTAGAAATGCTGTAGGAATTTGGTTCCTTAGACTTGTATCTCACCTGCAAAGTTATGGCTTTAACCATGGTTTGGCTTCGCCTTAGTGTCCATCCATTATTGCCCTCAGGTTGCCCTAGTGGTTTAGCTTGGGAATTGCCTTAGCTATGCTTTATGCTGGAGGGCTTACTCTAAATCAATGATTACAATTGTATATTTATTGGCTCATTCAGATCAAGAAAACATAAAAAAATTAAGTAGGGTGCGCGATTTAGCTTTTTAAATTTGAAACGGCTGTTAAAAAAAAGTACTGATAATTTTTTCAAATTTCTGGTTGTATTGGAAGGGTTGAACTTTGTCATTTTGTAATAGAACACAATATTTCAGTACATTTTAGATTGATTTGGTTCGAATATTCATTAACTTAAATGTCCTTTTTTTAACAATTCAGTCCTAAGGTACAATTAGGGACAAACAATTTGATTTTTGGCCACACCCCTTTTGGTACCCCCCCCCCCCCCACACAAATGACCCTGTTTCAGTGCAGATTAGAACCAACATAAATCGTCACCTAATGTATGGAATTCGCTTGAGTTGTGAATTCCGAAATATTTGCATAACATTAACAGTATCGGCCAAAACCTAAGCACCCCCTCAGTACGTTTTTTTTAAATGATAATTTTTTTAAGAAAACAAAGTTATTAAATTTTTTTATTTTTTTTTGTATCTATTTATGTCTTTATTTTTAAAAAACACAAACTTAAAGAATTCATAATTTAATAAAAAATTCAAAAAGTATTTTAAGTCGCAAATATAAGCGGACTAAACTAAAGCACCCCCTAATATTGTGTTTGGAAATTTTACTACTCTACCGCGACATCCCTGTATTGGTTAACGGTACACTCCAAAAATGCAACAACTATTAAGCAGCAGTGTTAAGAAGAAGAACTTGTTAGAATTTATGCGAAAATTGTCATTGTTTTAAAGTTTTCGTTGAGATAAGAGTAATGGCACGCAATAGGTACTCAAGTGAATTTAAAATTAGAATTCTAGATGATTGGAGAGCCGGCTTATCCAGACATCAATTGAGTGCAAAATATTCGATCAACAGATCAATTATTTCTAGGCTAATTAAAAAGTTTTTGCAGACTGGTCGCACATCTCCCACTAATTCTGGAGGAAGGCCACGTGAAACTTCGCGACATGAAGACTCCTTAATTAAAAGGACAATCCAAAATGATCCTACAGCATCTAGTCATATACGAAACCGCTTAGATTTAAAAATTAGTGAAAGAACGATTCGCAGAAGGGCGGTAGAGGCCGGATTATTCAGTCGACGACCAGCAAAAAAACCTTTCATATCGTCAAAAAATAAAAAAAGCCAGACTGGAATTCGCCAATGCCCATCTCAACTGGAGTGTCCAAAAATGGAGGACTGTGCTGTTTTCTGACGAATCTTAGTTTAATTTAAAGGATTCAGATGGCATAATGCGTGTACGCAGACCAAATGGACAACGGTTGAATCCTAAATATTGCAAAGGCACTGTAAAGCATGGAGGCGGCCACATAAAAGTCTGGGGTTGTTTCTCTGGGCAAGGGATTGGGCCAATTAATAAGATTGATGAAATTATGGATCGTTTCATGTATCGTGACATATTAAAAGACGTGATGTTGCCTTATGCTGAAGAAGAGATGTCACTTAAATGGACATTCCAGCAAGATAACGAACCAAAACATACGTCAAAAGTGGTTAAGGAGTGGTTCCAGAACAATTTGGTAGAAGTTCTCCGTGCCCAATCTCCCGATCTTAACCCAATCGAGAACTTGTGGGAGATCGTTAACTTAAAAATCAACCGAGAAAATTGCAAAACCAAAGACAATTTATTTGAAGCCGCAACAATAACCTAGGAAGCAATATCACCTGATATAATTAGCAACTTAATATCCTCTTTGTCTATAAGATGTGCGTGTGTCATCCAGAATAAAGGATTCGCAACGAAATATTGATTTCAATAGTTTTTTTGTACCTTAAATTGGGGGTGCTTTAGTTTAGTCCGCTTATATTTACGACTTAAAATACTTTTTGAATTTTAACTTTTTTTTTTATTAAATTCTGAATTCCTTAAGTGTGTGTTTTTCAAAAATAAAGATATAAATAAATAAACAAATAAAAAAAATTTAATAACTTTGTTTTCTTAAAAAAATTATCATTTAAAAACAATGTACTGAAGGGGTGCTTAGGTTTTGGCCGATGCTGTAAGTACGCGCGTACGAAAAGAGTGGTAGTCACGCTCCATTCTGGTGCCTTCCTTCAAATGCACCATTTCGTCTACTTTTGGTACTTGCATAAAATTTTTAATACTGAAAAGTCGATTATAAACTTCACTGGCGAGAAATTCGATTCATAATCACGCCTGCTTCTTTTTGTGCCTCCAACACAAACTAAAACTTCCGAGGGTTTATTGAAAACCACATAACTTTTAACCTTATTCATGCATTTCGCTTGTATACGCATAAGACAAAAATGGTTGCCACGCCCCATATATGTTCCTCTCATATAAACCACTCTTCATTAGATTCCATTGAAATTGGTGCGCTTTAGACAATGGTAGTGATAATAGGTGGTTATAGATTGATATTAGATTAGCTTAACGACAACAAATATATAACCCAGGCACGCCCCTTAAGCGTAGGGGTACATTTAAGTCGTATGAAACCTGATCGCCCGTTTTTGAATTCAAGCGGTTAATGCAAGTTGCAAGGCAGGTCATCATGGTACACGATTGAACATTTTAAATTTGAATCGGCAGTAAAGAAAAAGTACTGATATTTTTTTTACAATTTCTGGTTTTATTGAACTTTGTCTTTTAAAAGTGTAACACAATATCATTCATATGACTACCACAACTGGCTCGGCAGTACCTCATCCGATCAACACAATTTTTCTGTGCATTTTCGATCGATTCGGGTCGAATATCTTCAATGGCAACTTCGATTTCAAGTTCTCTAGGTTCTTTGCGTAACATTTATCCCAAAGGAAATAATCCAAAGGGATCGAAGCACAGCTCCGAGGCGGCCAATTGATATCAAAATTTCAGCTGAATATTCGATTTTCAAAAACAGTGCGTAAAATGTAGATGGTTGCATTGCCTGTAAGACATGTAGCGCCGTCTTGTTTAAACCAAATGTCGTCCTTAAATTTTATTTTTTAGAAACAACTATTTCTTCCAATAAAACCAGAAATTTGAAAAAATTATCAGTACTTTTTTTAAACTGATTCAAATTTATAATGTTAAATCACCCACTCTGTACTTCCCAAGAAATCGCTTTAAATTGTTTTTCTCCGAAAACTTCAGGCAAACAAATTGTAATGTACCACTCAGAATTGACCGTCCTACGTTGCTCAATCGGAACAGTCGCCACATGACCAGTTTTGTCGAAGAATCGGGCGACCATTTGCTTCGAAGTGCTTCTTCCACGAACAA
The DNA here is from genome assembly GCA_963513945.1 of Hydrotaea diabolus. Lineage (NCBI taxonomy): Eukaryota > Metazoa > Arthropoda > Insecta > Diptera > Muscidae > Hydrotaea > Hydrotaea diabolus. Next base: position 85,384,557 of record OY740718.1, on the reverse strand, counting down.
CTTTCGTTGGATTTGGCTCGTCTTCGAAGACCCACACGGTCAATTGCTGTTTTGTTTCGGGCTCATACGCATAGATCCATAATTCGTCACCTGTGACGATCTTATAAACGTCTTTTGAAGCACCGCGATCGTATTTTTTCAAAATTTCTTTGCATCAATCGACACTAGCCTGTTTTGAGCGATTGTCAAATTGTGCGGGATCCAACGAGAACAAACATTTTTTACGGCCAGGTGTTCATGCAATATCGAATGTATGCTGGTGGAAGAAACGCCCAAAGATGCCTCTATCTCACGGGATGTCACATTACGATCTTGCATTATCAGTTCACGCACGGCATCAATGTTCTCTGGCACAACGGCCATTTTTGGGACCACCTTTACGACCTTTGTCTTTGAGCGAGCGTCGGCCACGATTGAATTCATTAAACCAATTTACCACAGTGCTATATATAGGATGCTGATTCATCGCCATACAAAGATTTAAGTTCATCTATGAATTCTTGTCGTGATAATCCACGTCGATCGCACGAAAATGTTCACGAGTTGATTCCATTTTTTGCCAAATTGATTTTTTCAAGTCAGTGTAAAAAACACAAATGATGGTCGTACGTCAAAACGTTCTGAGTACGTTTATGCTAAAAAATGTCAAACTTTTCAATGGAAATGTCAGATGGCACCAGGCAACACTTAGTGTTGCCTAGGCCATAAATATATATGGGGACCCTCGTAACATGTGCTTGTAGTTGAAAATCCACTAGTACCGTTGGAACGATTGATTAGATGGTTCTTATGGATCCATTTGGAGACATTGAAACTACTTAGTAGGGACATAAATACTGTTACACACGTTTTATGCTGTAAAATAAAAAGTAATGAATGTTTTTGGACCAAATATTTTTTAATATATTAATTGTTGAATATTGTATCCAAAAAGAAGCTTCTTATTCGAAATGTCCGCCTTTTGCCTTTACACACGCCTTAAGTCACACTGGCCAATCGTCAATAGCTGCACGAACCTCGTCCATTGGAACATTGACCACAGCTTGAACCAAAACAGTCTTAAGAGATCCAATAATGTTGTATCTTTTGTGACAAACCTTGTCCTCTTAAACCGTCCTCAATTTGCCAACCAATGGATTCAAATCTAGACAGCCTGAGGCCCTTTCTTCAGAGGAAATGAACGCTGGCAAATTGTTTCGAAACCAGGCCTGGGACGTTTTAGCCTTATAGGCCGGCGCAGAATCCTGCTAGAAAGTCCATGGCTGGTTTTGGAACAGGGAATTGTTAAGAGGCTTCACAACAGCTTCCAAAACGGTTTCTTGGTAAACTTAGGTCGATGTTTTAACTCCTTCGCAGAAATGCAGGTCAGTAAGCCCATCGTAAGAAACACCCCACCAAACCATGACAGAAGCTGGGTGATGACCCTTTTCAGGGATCAGTTCAGATGCTCCCTTAGATGACCGCGCGTACACTATTCATTTTGCTTGTTAAATTTTTCCAGAACGGTAAAAATATTTTCATCGGAGAACAAAATTTTTCTGTGCAAGTTATCAGCGTGCATCACCAAAAGACGTTTGCATTTTTCAATCCTTTTTTTAAAGCTGTAGTCAATAAATGTCCGGTACGTCGTTTGAAAGCCCCTATCACAAGTCTTTTTTAATGATTCGACTCATGGACTTTTGCGTGATATTCATATCACGGGCCTTGATTTTCTGTTTCGGAGCGGATTTCTGTGAATTCTTTATGACATGCGGTCTTTTACATCTCCAGTCTCCTCAAACAGTTTTATGCATCGGTAGACGAACATGCGGCTAATCCCTAGTGGCCGGATCGTTTTGAAAATATCGCTTTTTTTCATTTCACACTTCAAAAGCGCTATTACAGCGATACGGCTCTCATTACCTGACCACTCCATGATGAAAGTTGAAACAATTTTAAAATCCCGTTACAGACTAACGCTACTGAAGTTAGCTTTCAAAACCCATATGACATTAACGGGGTATGTTCAGTTCTACTATTAAAATGGGTGTGTTCAATGTTGTAACAGTATTTATGTCCCTACTAAGTAGATTTTTATAATTGTAGTCAGCAGTCATGGATCATTTTACTAGATTTTTACACTAGTAATATAATAAGGTGCTATATTTTTGTCAAAATTATATATTGTTGAGGAAAACATAATTAGATAACTTTCATAAGATACAAATTATGCGCTAGTCTTTTTGTGTACCCATTTTTAACATGAATGAAATTAACGTTTCTCTTTAAAAAAAACTTTAATTTAATCTATGCAGTTGTAAAATATTTCTGCGTAGACGCCTTGATGATAATGTCAACTAAAAGTCAACCAAAATAGTAGACAATTGTGTTGACTTGGAGACACTTGACCACAGGCCTCCTACAGGGTACCTCAGGACCACGAAGAACCGTGATAAAAGCTACCACAGCAGGAATCCTGTAAATTCACTGACTTTTTTGCTAAAAAGTTAAACCTGTCAGTAGATATACTCGTTGATATACGCTTTTCACCCCCTTATTAATTAAATTAAAAAAATATGTACGGATATTACACAACAATATTAAAACAACTTCAAACCTAATGTCGCTGTGGGAAAGTTATAATTCCATAAACTCCTATTGTTCTTGTTGCTGTATACTTCTGACAGTTGACAAACAGATGGACAAAAATCGTTTTAAAGTATCTTCGTTTGTCCTCTTTCTTTTACCTTATGCTCTTAATGAAAATCCATTGATTCGAAATATCACAACAATCCATAGCCGTATATGATTTAATACCCAAAACGTAAACAGACTTCTCCAGTTTTCCACAAATTTCGTTTTACTTTACGTGGAGTTTTATTGTTTTTGTCTTTTCCTTATCGCTAACTTACCTTACCCTCTGCTCTGAACTTCTTTTGGTGTTAGGTTTTTTTAAAAGGGCGAAAATTTACCCCACGATTGTATGACAAATGTGTGTAAGTGGTGTAACCCAAAGACAGACACGGATGGACAGACACCTCTTACCTCTACTGTACTGGTGCGCAACATTTAACCGCTTTGTAATCTCCCTCCTTGCCTTGCTTTAGCAAAAAAGGGAAATGTTTTCTTTTTTTCAGAATTTTCCATTTGTAGTTGTTTTCTTGTGTGTGTATGTGTGTGTGTTGTATTCAGTTCTTAGCGAGCATTTCAACATTTCATTGTTGAGCTCTTTTCTTTCTGGCTGTTGTACATGTTTTTCTGTTTTATTGCGCGATTTGTAATGCTTCTTTTCCTAAACGGCACCACAGTGCTTCGTTCCCATACTAGCATTGGACAAAAATAGAATGAGTTTTTAGAATACAAAGAAACTTCATTTCTAAATGGATTATGCTGATTTCAAAAATGTTATCGGTTTTTATGTAAAATTCGCAGTTTTCTTGTAAAATGCCATTTTTTTTTATTGTTTTTTACTAAATCATTTGGCATATCAACTAGGCGATGATTAACACGATGATCTGCCTCAATATTAGTTTGAGAAAAGATATGGTTACTATATGGTCACCGCAACAATAATATGTTCCCTACAATAAAAGCATGTTCGTCGCAACCATAATATTGTTTTTTGAATTTCATTTTGACAACAGTATGATTGCGGCAATATTAATATTGTTGAAATGTAACAATAGTATTATTGCCAAGTTTAGAAATGAAAATATGGTTGTAGCAACCATAAACATACATGCAGACATCCTAAGTTATATGAATTTGAAATTTTTGGAAAAAAAACAAAACAAATTTAATTACGATTTTAGAAATTAAAAATTGAGCATTTTTTGAATAAAAAATTCATTCATTCATTCATAGACACTTTTAAAAAATGAAAATCAAAAATAATCGGGCAAAATCGGCATAGATTTGGATTTTTTTCTAATAATTCTAAAGTACAAACTAATTTATTGTGACGGGTGTTTTTGTTTAGACGTGTGGTTTTCAATCTGGAGTTGGTCTTTTGACAGCTGCCATTTCAAACGATTTTCTGCAAAACCAGAAGTGCAAGTTATAAAAGTTGGCTAAGCCTGACTAGCTTTTTTAACTAAAGTGAGTTTTTTTTAGACGTGTGGCTTTCAATCCCACACTTCTTTCGGAGTTGGTCTTTCTGACAGCTGTCACTTGATTTATGCTCAGTCTGTTTTGCCATTTCATAATGCTTGGACTTACTCCGGATCAACGTTTGCAAATATTGGAAATTTATTATCAAAATTATGGTTCGGTTCGAGTGACGCATCGCGCGCTCCGTCCAATATTCGGTCGACATAATCGCCCAGTAGAGTCGGTAATTCGGGCAACCATGGATCGGTTTTGCAACACGTTTACTCTAGTGGATAATGCGCATCCTTAGAGACGCCTTACAGTGCGCAACGAAGGCGCTATTGCTGCTGTGGAGCAGAGTATCGAAGAAGACCCGAATGTGTCAAACCGCCATCGTGGGCAACAAGTGGAGCTTTGCCCATACACTGTATGGACGATTTTGCAGAAGGATCTTGATTTGCAGGCTTTAAAAAATCCAACTCGTGCAAGAATTGAAGCCGAACGACCATCAAGCGCTTCGCACGTTCGGTGAATGGGCCTAAAACGAAATGGCCACGGATCATAATTTTTACAAGAAAATTTTGTTCAGCGATGAAGCTCACTTTTGGTTGAATGGCTACGTTAATAACCAAAATTGTCGCATTTGGAGTAATAAAAATCCACAAGCCATTGTTGAGACGCCGTTACATCCTCAAAAAAAAAAAAAAAACACTGCTTGGTGTGCTCTATGGGCAGAGGGAACCATTGGTCCACATTTCGTCAAAAATTAAGCCGGTCATAATGTTAAAATCAATGGGGAACGCTGTAGAGCCATGATTAATGACTTTTTAGTGCCTAAATTGGAGGATGTTAATGTGGACGACCTTTGGTTCTAACAAGACAGCGCTACATGCCATACAGCCAACGAAACAATCAAATTACGGAAGGAAACTTTTGGTCGCTTGTCTACGCAGCCACGATTGATGCCTTGATGTGGGCGGCCTTTGGTTCCAACAAGACGACGCTACATGTCCTACAGCCAACGAAACAATCAAATTATTAAAGGAAACTTTTGGTCGCTTGTCTACGCAGACACGATTGACGCCTTGGAAGAGATCCTTCGGCTCGTTAAAATGGTTTAAATTTGGGCCTCTCAGCTCGCCAGCCGCGAGCTGAAAGGCCCAGCATTAAAACATAATGCAAACCCTTATCTTTATAATAAAGCTAAATTCTTGAACATAACATTAAAGTATTGCGTTTTATTTCTTCTTGAAACACACTTGTAAAAAAACACCCTTTAACAAAAAATTGTTACCGAATTTTATGATTTACTTTTTATTTTACCATCCAAAATTGGAAATTGTTCACAAAGTCATCTACGAGGGCGACCACAAAAGTAACTGTCCTAACATAAAAAGAACCGTTTTTTTGGAATTATTATTATTTATTTTTCAACATAATCTCCTTCCAACTCAATACACTTCATCAAACGTTTTTCAAGTTTATTAATTCCGTCCGAAAAATAAGATTTTTCAAGACCTTCAAAATATGCCTCAGTTTCAGCAATAACCTCGCTATTGGACGAAAATTTTTTGCCACGAGAAATTTTTTAAATTTGGAAACAAGAAATAATCAGAAGGAGCTAAATCTGGACTATATGGTGGATGTGGAGCAATTTCAAATCGTAATTCGGCCAGTTTTTGTTGAGTTAAAAATGCAGTGTGTGAAGGAGCATTATCTTGATGAAAAATAACTTTTTTTTCTAAATGTGGTCGTTTTATCTTGATTTATTCACTCAACCGATCCAATAATGCACAATAATATTCACTATTTATAGTTTTTCCTTTCTCAAGATAATCAATAAATATTATTATACCCCTTGCATCCCAAAATACTGTGGCCATTACTTTTCCTGCTGACTTAACAGTTTTCGCCTTCTTGGGACCACTTTTACCAGCTTCTATCCATTGTTTTGACTGTTCTTCGCATTCTGGGATGTAGTGATCCATGTTTCATCAACAGCTATGACTCGGCGCAAGAACTGTATTGGATTACGCTGATAAATCGCTAAAAGCTCCTCGGAAATGGTCCAATGGACGATTTTTTGGGGCAAAGTCAACAAACGCGGCACCCATCTTGCGGATAGCTTTTTCATGTGGAGTTCATCATGTAAAATACTCCAAACTTGTTTTTCGTGTATTTTAACAATATCAGCAAGTTCTCTGAGCTTTATTCGTCTATCTTTAGTCACTTCATTAAATATTTTTCCAATGTTTTCAATAGTAGTAGCAGTTTTTGGTCTTCCAGAGCGTTGTTCATCTTCCGTACTTGAACGACCCATTTTAAATTGTTGAACCCAGGATTTCACGGTGGAGTATGATGGTGCATTATCCCCATAAACAGAATCCAATTCATCTTTGATTAATTGTGGCGTATAACCTTTCATATAAAAGTATTTAATTACCGCACGAAACTCTTTATTTTCCATTTTTCAAAAATTATAAAACTTGTTTTCTTCAATAACCTGTAACAAAGAAAATAATCATTAAATATTTCGGAAATTTTGACAGATGGCTTATAAAAGATTGATTTTAAAAAACAAAAAAAAGTTGCTAGGAAAACAGAAAATGTGCCAGACCAGTTAGTTTTGCGGTCGCCCTCGTGTTATAACGAACCTTAATACAAAATAAAAACAATAATACTCTGTAGTTTATTGAGAATTTATAAGAGATGTTTTGAAAATACAGAAGTGTCGATGAGGTTTTCTTCTAAAAAAAAAACTGTCTTTATACTGAACGCGTAATGAAGATTGAATTCAGCAAAATTAGACTGCGCTCGAACAATGACACACTTTTAAAATAGTGTTTATTTATAACTTAACATATTTTGATGTCAATTCGGATTACAAACCACAATCAATTCGTATTATAGAGTATGTAGTACAGGGAAAACGTAATTCGGATTACTGCCTAATTCGGTTTAGCGAAGTTCGGTTTAGCTAGGTCTTACTGTAGTTGAAAAAAAAATATTTTAGAAATAGTAAATTTTTTACGCTTTACTCAGCCATAGAAAATGTGTATTCCAGGCAAAAAATTTAGACATCTAGCCAGAGTAGATGTGTAGAACGGCTTAGAAGTTGGCAACCTCGAGAGTGAAGAAATTTTAAATGCCCGCCAAAACCAGAGTTTTTATCCAATTTGGATAACGCTAGTCGCTTCCTACATAGTTAGTATCTCCAACAGAGACTCTTTTCAACATAAAAGACTTATTATAATATTTCCATTATTTCCTCAAAACACTCTAAAAAAAACGTTAAGACTTTTTTCCAAAATATTTTTTTCCAACCACTGTGCGGTGGATGGAAAAAACAAGATTTTCATCTGTTTTCTGCTGTGAGTGTTGGGTTTTTTTTTGTGTTGCTCATTCAATTCCATTGGATTTCTCTTTAGGGTATCCCTCGGTTGGTGTTGCTTCTTTTGTCTTTTCTTGAACAATTTTTCATTCATACATTTTTTATGTGGAAATGGAAAATACAACTTATTTTCCCCCATCTCTTTTTTTAGCTCTCTTCAAGATTGATGCAATTATGTCATTTCTATTTAATGTTGATTATCGTGAGAAACACTCAAATCTGAATGTGCTGTGGCTCACACACACACACGCAAACCATTGGGCTGTTGTTTTACAGGAAGTGGCATGGACAGACCGTCACTCGGCCAGACGTTTCCTTGGAAGTTCAATCTAGCAAAAGACTGGTTCTTTGGTTCATTCGCTTATTTGCTGTCATTGCCACAGATTGTTTAGGGAAAGTTTTATGACCTCTTCTCTCTGCCTTCTGGCTCTTGGTCTCCCCAATCGACGCGCTTTTGTTAGTGCGTCAAGGTATCGCTTGTTATACGCCCAAAACAATCTTGGCGAAAAGAAAAATACATAATTTTTTCTCTCAATTAATTTTTTATGTCGAAAATTTATTGTTCACTTTAAAGATTGAGTGCTGATAGAGAAGCGACGATAATCGTATATTTTACTTATTAACTATAAATTCAATCGTTAGAGAATTATTTTTATCATCGATTGACGCCGTAAAAATATCAGTAGACCATAAAGATGGAAGGCATGTAGAAATGATTCTGAAATTACTTATTTACTTACTTGAGTTGGCTCTACAATATTTCGTTAATGTGAGCCTGTTTACGAGCGTTTTTCCAAGTACTTTTACTGTGTGTGTGGGCTCTCTTCTGTTCCTAGTAAAGGGTGATTCATTTAGACTATTTTGTTTTAAATAAAACGCTTAAATAAAAATAAGATTTCGAAAGATTAAGCTGGCATTAATTTGTTAAGGCTACTTTCATTTTCTGTGTGTCTATTCAAAAGTTTCAACCTTTGATCACTTTTTTCAGCATAGTTTCCGATAGCTCAAGAGTTATGCGTTTTATTTCTTCAATCGTAGCTGGCTTTAAAGTTTTAATTTAATTTTTGAGGCCCTTTGCATATGGCGCTATTCTTCACATTGAAACGACGGGTGGGCAATTTAAATTTTAAAGATTGTTTGGCAGGACATGAAAAATGTTACCAAAAAATCGTATTTTCAGATGAAGCTTATTTTCATCTCGGTGCCTATGATAACAAGCAAAGTTACACGTTACAAACGCAAAGTTACAGCAAAGTTACACGTGACTACTGAGAAGCCAATGCATCCACAACGAGTCACTGTTTTGCGTAGATTTCGGGCTGGCGGCATCTTTGGGCCATTTATTTTCGAAAATAAGCAAGGATCCGCCGTTACCGTCAACGACGAGCGTTACCGCGCCAAGCTCAATGAATTTTTGTTTCCAAAAATTCAAGAGAATGACAAGGACGTCATTTGGTTTCATCAAGACGGGCCACTTGTCACGCAGCCAACGCAACCATCGATATTTTACGCACTATTTTTGAAAATCGAATAATCAGCCGAAATTGTAATGTCAATTGGCCGTCTCGGAGCTGTGATTTAAACCCTTTGGATTATTTTCTGTGGGGAACCATTAAGGATAAATACCACGCAAAGCATCCAGTAACAATTAAAGCGGTGAAATTTAAAATCGAACTTGCCATTGAAGTGATTCGACCCGAAACAATCCAAAATGTACTGACAAATTGGGTTGATCTGATGAGGTACTGCCAGGACAAAGTTCAACCTTTCCAATAAAACCAGAAATTTAACAAAATTATTAGTACTTATTTTTTACAGCCGATTCAAATTAAAAGTTTTAAATAGCCCACCCTGTATATATAAAAAATATTTTTTCCTTTTTTTATTTAATTTCTTGAATGGCGAACATTTTAAAAATATTTTAGATGAATCACAGCAAAACTTAATAAGATACAGCAGTTTTAGCAACTATGCCTTACACTTGACTCTGTTTTGTTCAAAACTTTAAAGCGGTTTCCCTACAACGCATGTTTTCCATGTCGGTGCCCCTCGTATTTTTAGGGATGCCGGCGAACTTGTTCGCAGTGTTCTATCATATTCATTTTTATAGACCTGATGTTATGGCTTTAAGTGAGACTTAGGTATGTGAGTATTCTGATCTACAGGATTTTTAGTTTAAGCAACTGCGCCTTAGTTTTATTCATAACTTTTAAGCGGGCTTTTTTCCCACAACCCACGTTTTCAAAGTCGGTGCCCCTCATAACTTCATGGTTGCGTGCAATTTTTTTTCGGTGTTCTCTCATATTCACTTTCATAATTCTGATGATCCTGCGTTAAGTTAGACTCAGGTCCGTTAGGCTGCCGATTCACAGGATTTTCAATTTTAACAACTGCGCCTCACACTTCTTGACTCAGTTTCATTCATAATTTTGAAGGGTTTTTCCCACAACTCACTTTTTCAAAGTCAGCGCCCCTTATAACTTCAGGGTTGTGGGCGAATTTTCACTCTCATATTCATTTTAATTGGCTTAATGTTCTAGCACTAAGTGAGACTTAGGTCAGTGAGAATTTTGATCTGCAGGATTTTCACTTTTCTAGGTACCACATCCCATCACTTCCTATTTCCCACAGATGTCCTGCGGTATATGTACGTAACAATGTAGCGCTAGCAACACTTGCACTCACAAGATCCAGATTTTAACTCCCTTTGGGTTAAATACAGGTTTGGAACACACGTACCAATAAAGGGTTTTTTAAGTATATAAAAAATCAAACTCGGAAGGGAGGCTTGCGTTAAAAGTTTCGACGGGCTTCCCGATTTAAAAACGAAAGTTTTGAAGAATTATCCGGACAGTAAAATCGTCGTTGCTGGGTATTTCAATATACACAATTCCGCATGGTTTTCTTGATAACGACATAAATGCTGCGGCTGAATTGATTTAAAATATTTTATTTGAAAAAGAAAAAAGACATTTTTTTCAAACAAAGTTATGTCGCCTTAATTAGCCAAAAACAGTTGGTTTAACCATTCATTCAGGGATTTTGTCCGACCTAAAGAGCAGGAGTTAAGAAATTGTTGTCCGAACAAAAACTCCAATACTGAACTGCTGCGTAAACAGGCAAGAACTTCGTATGTTAGAGTGCTTAAGCATGAAAATTTTTTGCACGATCAACGTCTACGTACAAAGGTTCTTATTTCTCCCAGGAGAAGTAAGAGCTTTTGGTCGTTTGTAGTAGATGAAAGGATAGCTCCTCATCTATTCCAACTCTTGTCAAAGACGACCAGGCATTCACTGAACTGGTTGATAAAGCTAATCTAACTATTGGCAGAAATGTTGGCAGAAAAGTCTTCCTTGCCGGAAAGCAATCAACCTCTCTCCGAGATCGAGAACGTATCTAGTTCCATGTCTAAGATATTTTTTTAACTCGTGAACTTAAAAGGGCTCTTGCGAATCCCGATGTAAATTAATGGGCGGGCCCGGATTTTATGTCGGCACTTTTCCTGCAAGTGCTCTTCGACGCTAACCCGTCCATTACGCAACCTTGCTATGCGGGAGTCTTCCCAGCTAAGTGGAAGGTTGCGAACGTCCAGCCGATCTCCAAAAAGGGCGAAGCCAATAATTCTGCGGAGAATGGCCAATTGAGATTTGCTCTGCGCTTTTCAAGGTAATGGAGAGCATGGCGAATCACCATCTTGTGAGGTATTTACAGTCCAACGAACTGCTGAGTGATCGACTAAATTGCTCTACCGAAGACCTGTTAGCGTTCTTGTCAAACGGTCTATCCACCAGTTTGGTGAGAGTAAGATCTTGACTCTGGGTATCTCCAAGGCCATTGTTAGAGTCTGGCACGGTGCAAGCAAAGCTGATAGCTTTTGGTGTCGGTTATACCTTTGCTCGATTTATATCGAGCTTTCTTAGAGATTGCTTAATAGACGAGTTGTTTTTTGATGGGTTCTCATCCAGCGAAAACAGGCTGACCGCAGGTGTACCTCAGGGTTCTGTCCTTTCTCCCTCTCTTTTACTTATTTTCATTGGCGATATTTAGGGTCAGACCATGAATCCAATCTACTCATTGGCAATCTCTGTCATTCATATTCATTCGACCGTAGACCCAGTCTTCAAGAAATTGAAGATAAAAGGCGAATCATGGATGAGACACTTGGCCGTGATTTACTGGTCATTTCCGAATGGGGTCGAGTGAATAAAGTAGATTAACGCGCGTAAGACACAGTGCTGCTTGTTGTCTCGTAACCGATTCGCTTATCCATCAGTGTCGTCAATTGCTGTCGATGGTATGGATATTACACAATCAGATGGTCTTGATGTTCTGGGCATTCTAATACATTCGAAGGGTCCAAAGAAGCACTCAAGTTAGAGTGTCCAAAAACACGGGGTTTTCATAAAACCGGTATTCCGGGTTTTTTTTTCCAAAGCCGCGTTTAAAAAAGAGTAAAAAACGGCATTAGCCGACATTCCGGTTTATCCTTTCGCCTAAAAGTGGAATTAGCAATACAAGTTGTAATTTAGTAAAACATTTTAACCCAAAAACGACCTTATTTAAACTATTTATACAATTTCATTAGAAAAGGGCACAACCCAACTGAAATTAATTGCACAGCATTATTACACCTGTTGAAAAAAGGACTATAATAAGGTCACTATAATCTAAGATATAGGATGTTAAAATGCTCTACGAAAATAAACTTCATACGATTTCACTTCAGGCATCTCATCAAGAAAATTCGCTAAAATAAGGAATATTTATTACTTTTTTAACTTATTTCATACGGTCAGCGTCGGAAAATATAAAAATTGCCCATAAAAAATAAGTCGGACCCTACGAGGGCCTTCGTTTTGGGAATTTACTACAATCACCGAAGTCTTTTATTTGTAGAAGAAATCATTCCCCCCAAAAAGGTCCGATCTTTTCGTGCATAGTGTAATATGTTACAACAGCGAACTAAATGGGGTTTGGTTACTACTACAAATTTAATTGTTGTCACCACCAATTATTGGTACCAAAATAACATGTACTTCATAATTGGTTGGTTGTCATAACCACCAGTTGTGGAAACCAATAGCTTTTCTGAATTCAGTTGGTATAGCCGACTTTTTAGCTGTAAGTATCTTAAAATTATTGTAGCTACCATTGCATGTTGGTGATTGCAACAGAAAGTATGTTTATTCAACCGAATATTTGTACTTCGGAAGTGAGTACAATTTTAGTTAAAAAAATCTGTAAAATTCTTTTATCATTTTTCCTCTCTTTCATCATCAAAAGGACATGCCCCTCGTTGTGTTTTAGAGTACGAGTATTACAAGTGCAGTAAATGGTTATTTATATCCGGAAAATATATTGTAGATTCCAATACTTTGTCACCTCTGTCGATACATTCATTTCAGTTTACTAAATAATATATACTGCATCACTGAACAATCGGTTGTTCTGATTTTAACTTAAATAGTTTAGGCAACCTCAACCATTTGGTTACCAAAAAAAATTCAGTTGTGGCAACGAATCTGTTTTATGTGTCTAGATTATGCTCAATTGCTTTCGGTTCTTGGGGAACGTTTACATAAAAATTTCCTTCAACGATTTCCATAAGCTTTATTATTACAAGCTGATGACTTTTATCCAAATAAAACGATTAAATTTTCCTCAGTTTTCCATTAAAGTTTCCTCATAAAACTGTAGCTGCCTACAAAGGCGAGAGACATTTAGTGGCAACATTAGGCACACAGAGAATTTCTGAATACTTAGAATTCACAGTTTCCTCTGAATTTATAACTTCTGCCATTCACAATCAATTAAAGACAACAATTTTAAATTAATAACATTAAATGAGCCATTTTTAATAGCCCAACTCCCCCTAGATCTCCTACTCTAGCTAGCGCTCTTCGCCTCTAAATCCAAAGTGATTTCGAAAACAAGCCAAATGGTTGAAACTTTTATGTTTTAGCTAATAAAAAAAAAACAAAAACACAAAACAAACTAAATAACAATAAAAAAAAATATAATTAATTTGCCAAATAAAACAAAAGAACATAACGAAAAAGTGGGGGAAAAAGACACGAATGAAACAAAGAAACCACAACCACCGCTTAAAGTGTCATTAATCAACGACGCAATAATTTAGCATAAGTAGCTAAGTAAATAAATAGCTAAATAGGTATGTTTGTATGTGTGTATACTCAGTCTATATGTATCTTGTTATGTATAGTGTGGCGCAGTCTAAAAGTCAAACAAAAGCCGGAAGACAAACGCTTCTCAACATGTGTTATCCATGAAAGTTTTGGAGAAGTGATAGTTTTTTTTAATAACTCGTCCTTCACAGTGGCTTGCCACCGTTTCAAGTCCGCCTACGCCTCAAATGCGGAAGAATTGCAGCTATTTACATAAATGAATTTACTTAACGGCAAACAACCAACTCAGGTTGTCAGATCCAGAGAAGAAACTATCAGAAACTGGCATCAGGACAAAAACGCCACTAATAATTTGCAACTTAACAGGAAAGGACTGCATGTGCCAGGACACTAAGACGGGAAAAACTTCTACGCGAACAACGGCTACTTGCCAAAGATCTCTCCTCTCCCAGGCGGAGCCAGAATCCCTGGCCCTGGTCATTTGTTAAAAGAATATTGGATAAACCTTCTTCGATCCCAACCCTTGTTAAGGATGATCATTTGTTCACTGGCACGGTTAGCAAGGCTTATCGCTTGGCTAGCATTTTTTTCAAAAAATTAATCCTTGCTAGATGGCAAATAACCACTTGCCGTGATAGAAAATGGGCCTAGGTTTATGACTCGTCTATATTTTTTAGAACTCAAGGAGTTGAAAGATTGTTGCGAAAATAAATCCCCGGGCCCGTATGGAATTTCAGCACTTGTTGTAAATAAATGTTCGTCTACTTTTTAATTTCTCCTTCAACCTCTCGTACCGTGAGCGGAAGTCTTCCCCTCGTGTTGGAAGATTGCCAATGTAACACCGATCCCAAAAAAGGGTAAGGCTTGTAGTCGTGACAACAACGGCCCAACTGCAGTTTGCTTTGCACTCTCAAAAGTGATGGAGAGTATGGGGAACCAGCATCTTGTAAATGAAATGGTGGTCCAACTAAAGCGCACGATGTTAATTATAAATAGACCAAAAATATATAGAGAATTATTTTAATATTTTTTTTATTATGATAGAATGATCTTTGGCAATTATGTGTGAAACTAAATATCGGCGAAATACTCGCCATGGCTTCGGTGATATGTCTACCTCTATCCGATGGTCCATATTTTCATTGACTGAGATATAATTGAGGTTCAATGTTGTACACGCAGAGAAAAAACATGGTTACTACATGGTCACGACAATAATAAAACGTTATCCGCAATTAAAGTATGTTCGTCGCAACCATAGCATTGTTAACTGAATTTAGTTTTGACAATAGTATAATTGCTGCAATATTAATATTGTTGAAATGTAACAATAGTATTATTGCCAAATTTAAAAATGAAAATATGGTTATAGCAACAATATAAGTATGGTTGGTGCGACAAAAATATTGTGTTTTGCGTGTTATGTTAACAATAACATGATTACTGCAAAAACAAATGTTATTGGTACGGATCTAATGCAATAATAGTACTTTTTTATCGAAATCAATTTTTTTAAACAAGCTGCTTTGGCTTTGTTTAACTGTTTATATTATATTGGGAATCATAGTATAATTGTGTGTGACCATACAATGGTTGTAGGGATCATAACATGGTTGCGTGTGAATCATACTATGGTTGTGAGGATCATATTATGGTTGTATGTGAAACATACTATGGTCGTGAGGATCATACAATGGTTGTAGAGATCATAGTATGGTTGAGTGTGAATCATACTATGGTTGTGGGGATCATATAATGGTTATGTGTGAATCATACTATTGTTGTGAGGATCATCGTATGGATGTATTTGAATCATACTATTGTCGTGAGGATCATAATATTGTTGTATATATACAATAGTATTATCCTCTTCGAATAATGTCACCACAACCATACTTTTTTTCTTCGTGTAAATGTGCCAAATAACTTCAACCTTTAGCCTGTGAATTGTTCTTGACTTATGGATGTACACTTATTCTTTTAAATATCTCCAAAGAAAGAAGTCCATCGGTGTGAAATCACTTAATCGTGGCAGCCACGAAATGTGATAACACGGCCATTGAATTTCTCAAATTTTTAAAGTTTCGTTGGCTGTGTGGCAAGTGGATCTTCCATTTAAAACTTTGAATTTTTTTTAGCATAACTTCACTCTGAAAGTTTTGAGGGCGAATTGTTTTGTTTACAGTTTGTTGAAAAATTCACCTCAGTCCAAAAATGGGATTATCCCGTTAACATTTTCGTGCGATGATTTTTTACGATTTTCGGCGTGGGTTATCGAGACAAGAGTGCATCGATGAACTTAAAGCTTTGTATGGCGATGAAGCTCCATCCTATAGCACTTTGAAAAACTGGTTTAATGAATTGAATCGTGGCCGACGCTCGCTCAAAGACGAAGGTCGTGTAGGTCGCCCAAAAACGGCTGTTGTGCCAGAGAACATTGATGCCGCGCGTGAACTTATAATGTAGGATCGTCATGTGATATACTTGTAGAGGCATCCTTGCGCATTTCTTCCACCAGCATACATTTGATATTGCATGAACACTTGACCGTAAAAAAGGTTTGTTCTCGTTGGATCCCGCACAATTTGACAATCGATCAAAAAAAAGGCTCGTGTCGATTGGTGCAAAGAAATTTTGAAGAAATACGATCGCGGTGCTTCAATAGACGTTTATAAGATCGACACAGGTGACGAATCATGGATCTATGCGTATGATCCCAAAACAGAACAGCAATCGACCGTGTGGGTCTTCAAAGACGAGCCAAATCCAACAAAAGTTGTTCGTGGAAGAAGTACATCGAAGCAAATGAATGCGTTTTTTTTGGTATAACCGGTCATGTAGCCACAGTGCATTTAGTAAGAACGTAGGACGGTCGATTCTGAGTGGTATATAACCATCTGTTTGCCGACAGTGTTGGAAGAAATTAGGAAAAATAATAAGAGAAGACGGATCATTTTGCATCACGGCAATGCGAGCTCTCACACATCAGCTGAAACGATGAGCTCTTTGACCTCTCAAGATGTCGAATTGATGGGAGTGGAAAAAGTGCTTCGAAAATTAGTTGTGCGCATGCAAAAGTGTATTGATCTTGAAGGAGAATATTTTGAAAAACAACAAAACCATTTCCAATGATAAATTATTGTGTTTTTATTGCCCGACGCGAAATATAAATAGCAACCCTCGTAGAGCCGTTTCATGCATTGCATAAAAGAATCAGTACAAGGATAATAAATCCGTTGGAATAACTACAAGCTTTTCCTTTAAACGTTTCCGTTAATAAAATATTACCTTTTACGTTAGAGACGTATCAGCGTTTCAGTAGGAACATAACCAGTTTTCTGTGTATGCTTTTCCTTAGAAAAAAATATTGCCATTAAGAGCAAAACCACACATTTTTGATTGAAAGAAGGAAATCCTTTCTATAGAAATATATGTATCATTCCTATAATATTATAACAATATTTTATAAATTATATTACTTTTTCGTGCGACATTATGATAAGGTATACGAGGGCGACCGCAAAAGTAACTGGCCTTACATAAAAAGAACCGTTTTTTGTGGAATTATTATTATTTATTTTTCAACATAATCTCCTTCCAACTCAATACACTTCATCAAACGTTTTTCAAGTTTTTTAATTCCATCCGAAAAATAAGATTTTTCAAGACCTTCAAAATATGCCTCAGTTTCAGCAATAACTTCGCTATTGGACGAAAATTTTTTGCCACCGAGTATTTTTTTTTAAATTTGGAAACAAGAAATAATCAGAAGGAGCTAAATCTGGACTATATGGTGGATGCGGAGCAATTTCAAATCGTAATTCGGCCAGTTTTTGTTGAGTTAAAAATGCAGTGAGTGTAGGAGCTTTATCTTGATAAAAAAGAACTTTTTTTTCTAAATGCGGTCGTTTTATCTTGATTTCTGCACTCAACCGATCCAATAATGCACAATAATATTCACTATTTATAGTTTTTCCTTTCTCAAGATAATCAGTAAATATTATACCCCTTGCATCCCAAAATACTGTGGCCATGATTTTTTCTGCTGACTTAACAGTTTTCGCATTCTTGGGACCACTTTTACCAGCTTCTATCCATTGTTTTGACTGCATTCTGGGCATTCTGGGATGTAGTGATGGATCCATGTTTCATCAACAGTTATGTATCGGCGCAAGAACTCTATTGGATTACGCTGATAAATCGCTAAAAGCTCCTCGGAATTGGTCCAACGGACGATTTTTTGGGGCAAAGTCAACAAACGCGGCACCCATCTTGCGGATAGCTTTTTCATGTGGAGTTCATCATGTAAAATACTCCAAACTTGTTTTTCGTGTATTTTAACAATATCAGCAAGTTCTCTGAGCTTTATTCGTCTATCTTTAGTCACTTCATTAAATATTTTTCTAATGTTTTCAATAGTAGTAGCAGTTTTCGGTCTTCCAGAGCGTTGTTCATCTTCCGTACTTGAACGACCCGTTTTAAATTGTTGAACCCAGGATTTCACGGTGGAGTATGATGGTGCATTATCACCATGAAGAGAATCCAATTCATCTTTGATTAATTGTGGCGTATAACCTTTCATATAAAAGTGTTTAATTACCGCACGAAACTCTTTATTTTCCATTTTTCAAAAGTGTGCAGCCACGAAAATCAATGTCACTTTGCCATTTTGTTAAAAAACTTGTCTTCTATTTAAATATAGAAGCAAGAGGTCTTGAGCCGGTTTAATCCCTGTTCAATGTGTAAAAGCAACAGACCGAAATAAAACAAACGAGCTAAACATTTTTCAAAAATTATAAAACTTGTTTACTTCAATCACCTGTAACAAAGAAAATAATCATTAAATATTTCGGAAATTTTGACAGATGACTTATAAAAGATTGCTTTTAAAAAACAAAAAAAAAGTTGCTAGTAAAACAGAAAATGTGCCAGGCCAGTTAGTTTTGCGGTCGCCCTCGTGTATGGGTCCGTGGGAACATATACTTATACAAACTTACGAATTATTTTTTCCTGCTCTTAGGAGCAAGGCCAATTATATTTTAATAGTTTTGGTTTGTTTTTTTAAAGACCCTGATTAAACCTAGAACACTCAGTTGCCTTTTAAAAATTTGAATATTTTACTTAAATAACTAAATATAACATGTGATAATTTCTTACCATATAACACCAAGACAACTATCATTCCATATACTTTTTAACATATACATATTTTCCTTTCTTCTAGAACGAGGTGCCATCTTTCCCTTTTTTAAATTTCTTCCTGCTTTTATTTGGGAGCGTATGAAGCATTCTAAGGTAAGACTTTTTTAATTATTCTACTTAAAAGATTGCGGAATCGATCATTTCATTGGAAGAAGACATGACGTAGTAAATGATTAAGTTTTACGTGGGAATGAATGAACTTCTTCCCTAAAGCAAATATAATTTTTTCCTCATAAATATCTATGTTCCTTTTCCCTAGGAAAAAATATTTCTCCGCATGGTAAAACATATTTTTTTCCTAAACATTTCGTGGAAAGGATATTTCTCATTTGAACTTGTATGGGATAATAGTTTTCCAGCAAAAAGTCCTTCTTCCCCAATGAAAAATACTCCTGTTATTCCAACGAGAATCATATCTTCCCCCCTTTATTTATGTTTCTTATCCCTATTCATACTCGTTTATAAGTAAATCCTGTGGTGCGGACGTTACATTCGTAATATTACTTCCCTTGCCGTTCTGAGTGCGATAATTTCCAGATACTTTCTGCAACTTCACTTCTTTGTGAGTATTTTGAAGTGACATTCAGTTTTTTACTTATCTATTTTTTAAGGAAAATAATATCCGTGCCGAGTGTCTAAAACCCCGGTGTTTTCAGAAAATCGGCATTTCAGTTTTTTTAAACCGTGTTTTTTAAAAAAAAGACTGTCGGGTTTAATTTTTAGTGAAAACCCGGCATTATCCGAAAGTATTTTCCGCTTCAGAAATGAAGTGAATAACCCTATTTTTAGTCTCTGCGAATGCATTAACATCATTTGCAAAGAAATGAGGTGAATGTTTTGGTTTAAACAAACTAGGTTTATAAAAATTATAATACATTCAAGTTTGAGTCCATGTCTATAAAGTGACGGACGGTTTTCGGCCATCACCCAAATTCAGCTAAATAACAAAATTAGTTTTATATTTGGCTTAATAGTTACCTGGTATCCATATGTCTATTATGAAGCCATTATTTGGGGCTCCATAGCATTTGTATGGGGACTATAACAAAAAAAAGGGCCTGTATGGTTCAAGATTGTGTTTTTTAGAGTAACATGTTTTACCACATTTGAACGAAATCAGAATTATTATGTGTGTTCTAGACAATATTCGAAGAGGATAATACTATTGTTGGGTATATGGTTGTGGTACAACAATATTATGATCCTTACAACAACAGTATGATTCAAATACAACCATACTATGATCCTAACAACAATAGTATGATTCACACATAACCATACTATGATCCCCACAACCATAGTATGACTCACACTCAACCATACTATGATCTCCACAATCAACCATAGTATGATCCTCACAACCATAGTATGTTTCACATACAACCATAGTATGATCCTCACAACCATAGTATGATTCACACGCAACCATGTTATGATCCCTACAACCATAGTATGATCACACACAATTATACTATGATCTCCAATATAATTTATTAGAATTTGTTTGTTGTCGACAGTAGATTTGAATTAGAAAATATTCCAAAAAAGCATTAAATTCAAAATAATAGGAGTGATTTATTTCACAGTAGAAAAAATAAGTTTAATAAACGTAAGCGTTTTTATTAAACAAATTTCTGCCAAATTTTAATTTCGATAAAAAAAAGTACTATTATTGCAGTAGATCCGCACCAATAACATTTGTTCTTAAAAGCACATTTAAATGAAGAAATATTACAATCATACAGTTTGACTGCCGTAATCATATTATTGTTAACATAAAACGCAAAACACAATACTTTTGTCGCACCAACCATATTTTCATTTTTAAATTTGGCAATAATACTATTGTTACATTTCAACAATATTAATATTGCAGCAATTATACTATTGTCAAAACTAAATTCAGTTAACAATGCTATGGTTGCGACGAACATACTTTTATTGCGGAGAACATACTTTTATTGCCGTGACCATGTAGTAACCATGTTTTTTCTCTGCATGCCGTATGTAGAAAAGTCGTCTCATATGACCAATTTGTATCTGAACTGGTAACTGATCGATCGAACTTTGCTAAATTTCATGATAATCAGATGAGCTAAGGACAGAAAATCGGTTAAACATACAATGTCCCGGAGCTATATATAAATCAGAACCGATTTTTTAATAGCGTCCGTCATGGAGATCGGGCTTTAATTGTTACCTTTGTTTGATTACAAGCTTGATTATATAAATGGGTCCAACTCAAATATTGTGAGTAGTTACAAACAGACATTTGTCATAAAACTAACTTAAAATACCCTGTTGCAAAACCGAAATACTTACTTTCGGACTTGGACCGACAGCAGTTTTTAAGAAACCTGCTTTTGGGCTTTGTCATTAAAACAGAGATATCGGTTTCGGATTTGGACACTCTAGTGCCGTTCTGAGTTACAAAAAACGGAAAAAGTTTTGGATGTCAACCTATATTTGTAAGTAAATTTCGAGTAATAAACAAAAAAAAAACCCGAAATACATTGAAGAAAGAAGAATATTTAAGGATATTAAAATTTAAAAATTTCTTAGTTAGTCGAAAAATTTAAAATTCGCCAAGTGTGGCCGTATAGTTGCGGTGTTGTGGTGTCTTCCTTCAAGTGCACCATTTTGTCCACATTTGCTCCTCGCATAAAATTCTTAGTACTGTTCATAGGATAGTAATAAAATCTTGATTATGAAGTTAACTAGTTGACGAGGACTTGGGTTCTTAATCACTCCCCTTCGTGTACCTCCCACACAGACTTCACTATCCGAGCGTATATTGAAACCCACGTAACTTTCAACCTATTTCACGCATTTCGCTTGAATTCTACAATGTGCTTATATCACCTTTATATACGCATAAGACAAAAACGGTTGCCATGCCCCATTTAAGTACCTCCCACTTTAACGACTCTTTATTAGATTTCATTATCGGTACGTTTCAGGCAATGCCAGTAAAAAGGAGTGGTTATGAATTGATAATACTTATAGAGTAACTTAAAGACAGATAATAAATATTTTCTACCCACGCTCCTTAACGGTGAGGGTATGTTTCAAGTCGACAGCCGTATGAAACTTGCTCACACGTTTTGTAAAGAATAGTTCGGTTGTACCAAGAATTCAAAATGCTAACAAATAGTTTAATTCCAATTCACAGAGAAACAAGTGGTTAAAATCGGTTCGGACTCTAAAAATTCTGTTTGACGAAAAGACTTTCAGTTGCCTATACCAAATGTTAACAACCTCGACGTGTATTCTGTTCGATGTACCAAAAGATAGTTGCTATGATTATGTAATAGTACATATAACCAACTCGTCGGTTGTACTAATTAAATGTAGTGATAATAATCGGTTGCCAGAACCGCCTGTTGTGGCAACTGATAGGTTTGTTTACAAATGTTCCTCAGAACTAAATATTGGTAATGCTAGCAAGTAGTTTTGTTAACCCCAACGAAAAAAGAAAATTAAAAACAAATAGAAAATTAAATAGGGACAGAATTTAATGGATTTTCATTCATACTGCCTATTGGAACGGAATAAGAAATATATAATGGAAAGGCAAATAAAATATCGTCCTCTAAATGTAGTAGATTAAGTGCTGGAACTCTTCAATTTAGTATTCCTCTTGACTTCAAAATTTGCTGACTTTTTCAATTGACCCTTCAAAAGGCCAATGCTAGTTAAGGGGAATTTAATTAACATCGTATGTACAGAAAATTCCAGCGCACAAACTGGCATTCGGTTGTGCTAATGAAATACTCTAAGAAGACGCAACCACAATCGTTCGGTTGACAAAAAATTTGGTTGTGACTACGAATTTGTTCTTTGTTATTTAAGATAAAAACCACAATCATAAAAACAATTAAATTATGTTAATCTGTTCAGGGCTATCGTCTTATTTGAAAAAATGTACTCGTATGTCAAATAGACAGTTGAAATATCTTCCTATAAATGCTACGCAAACCCGAAAAAGTAGACCAATTGTAATATTATTTGTATTTAGATTTGACTACAAAAGTATTTGACTTAGGTCAAATAAAGTCAAAGCATGCTTAAGAGAATTTTTTGTATGTGTAACGTTTTATGCTCTAAACTTTTGGCGCACGATTTTTGAAATACACACAGAGAAACAATCAGTTGGAAGGCGGTTCGAACTACAGAAAATAGTTTGGATTAACATTCTTTCAGTTGCAATCGCCAACATTTCATGGTAACCTGGTTGAATATACCATACGTTGCAACCGAATTCAGTTAAACTATTGGTTGGCACAACCGGTGGAAATCGCCACCAACCACTTATGATGTACCAATTATCGGTGATGACAACAAATAAGTTCTTTGTGGTAACCAAATCCTGTTTATTGGTTATCCCAACATATGAATATTTTCGTTATAATAACACTAGTTTATAAATTATTATTTTTTTCCTGGTCCAGAGTTTATAATATTTGCTTTCTCCTAAACACGAAAATAAATTTTAAAAAATTTCCTTTGATTAGTTTTTAAGATTGAATTTTTTGGAATTTTTTTACGATTTCTCAGCTGATTATTGTTTATATTTTTCAATTCAATTTAAATGCCTCTAACGTCAAATTATTGAACTGATTTTAATACCTGATTTTAATACCTGTGTATGAGTATGAAAAAGATTTAGAAAATATTTCCTTTCATTTGAGACCAAATCGTTAAAAGCGTTTGGGAGTTATGGTCCAAAAAGCTGAGACATCTCATTAAAAAATCGGTAAAAAATTCTACCTGGAATACTAATCAGAGGAAAGTTTTTAATAATTAATTTTCGTGTTGAGGAGGCCAAAATCTATAGGAAAAAATATTTAGAACTCTGGACCAAAATGGCTGTAAACTACTGGAATTTATTGCTTCAGGTCGCTGCAAAATATTTGTTAAAGACGAAAACACATTTAGAAGTCCCAAAAAACAAACGATTTCGAAACAACTAAAAGTGTTTTAATTTAATTAAAATTTTTGTGTTAGACAGTTAAAGTCTTTTGTGGCCAGACGGTTAATGCTTCTAAATAAATAAACCAACTATAAATAAATAAATATTTTACAGAATATTGATACTGGCTTAACTGTATACATGTAATAAAGAAAAACAACAACCAATTGGTTTTCGGCGATCCATATTCCTTACGTTGCGGTCCCTAAAGCTGGACAATAAATATTGTATTACTTTATTTCAATTCTTATCTGATTAGTGCATAATAGAATTCATTTAAAAGCCTATCGAAATATCTATCCTAATCATTATTTATTTTACTCTTCCGTTAACCCATTGCGAGACGGTTAAGACTACTACTGCATTTTTTCACATCTTTTTAAAAACTAGCCCACTGTGTCAAAAATTGACCGATTTGGTGGGAAATATTTCTTATAACATATGTTAGCCTAAGATTTAAGCCTTGCTTAAAGTTCTTTCGCGTCACACTAACTCTTTATGAGCCTAAATAATGAGGTTTAAAGTTCTACCAATTAAATGAAGAAAATCATTCCACTTGCGCACACAGACTTTATTAGATTCGAAAGTAAAAACAAAGTTTTGGAAATAACTGCTCATAATTCCAATTACAAAATCAATATTTTAAAATCTTTAAATATAAAAATTAAAACAAAAACGTTTTTTTGGACAGATAACCGAATACATAAAATATAACCATCAACCAAATTCAAAGTGTTCTTATAGCCAATAAACTATAATAAGAACCAATACATGTACAGTTCACTTCCAATAATTATCTCAATTAGTTAGGGGTAATTATGCCAATTAGTTAGGGTTACTTCAACTCGTTTCAACCGATACTGTCAGTTTCCACTATTGAAAACTGCCAAACATTCGGTTGTAGCGATAGAATACGACCAACCACCGAAATTTGGTTGGCAAAAAGTTCAATCGTGGCCACAAATCTGTTCTCCGTGTACAAGAAAACGACGTATGGTCATCTCTACCCACTGTAAAAGTCATCCACCATTTTCTCCAATCCTTTGTAGAAAAAAGATATGACCCCCTCTATATTTTAATGTACTTCAAGTGTCTAAGCAACCACTCTTTTGTCAAACATTTTAAGTTTAGCAACTCGTTTGAAACCTGCTCCTTTGGGTTATTGAAAAAAATATTTAAAAATATTAAAGTTTTTTTTAAAAATTAAATACATTTCGGTAAATAAGGATAAATTTGCCAACGCACCTCTCCATTTCAAGCAGCAATAAAAGATTAATTAACAGCCGCCATCATTACTAAGATTTTGTTTAATTCGATGAAGCATAACAGGTTTCCGCAAGAAGAACAAACAACCTTGTTAGCCGCGCTGTAGATCGTTGAACCCGACATTAGTGCGAATACAGACGGACGGACGGACGAACAGACGTACATGCCTGAAGGTTCTCCTCCACCTGACATGTAGTGATTGCAATTCGCTGGAGCAGCAGCCAGCTTTCAACCCCATTAAAGTGCTTAGAAAAAAACAAACAGCAAACAAAGAAAACCGTTTCACCTTCGCCGCAGTTCGTCGTTTGAGGTGACGCATCTGTTTAACCCTCTCCGTCGATGCGGACATTGACAGTGGGTCAAGCCACAATTAACAAGAAAAAACAAATAAACACCAGCAGCAAAAACAAATACCCTCCCCCCGAGCAGAGCGCGCTCTGCTAGCATTGGGATAGATGGACGGCGGACGGGTGGCTACATAGCTCCATCTCCAGTTAAATAAAAAATAAACGGTTAAGTAACCTTCCACCGGCATGAATACCGAATAACAACAACAAAAATGAAACAGAAACGTCGAAACAAAATGAAATTTGCACAAAAAATTAAAATTCGTCGATACAAAAGCAGAAAAGACCAAACAAAAAACGAAACTGAAATAGCAGCAGAGTGAACAAAAGTAAAAGGTAAATAAACGCACAAGATCATGGCAAATAAATAAATAGCAAAATAAATAATTAATTAAAACACACAGACACACACACACGCACGTACGTCAAAATAGAAACAATAACTGCGGCATACCAGCCAGAGAGTAGATACTTCTGTACAGTGAGTTCCAAGAAAATGTATACTGCCAATGACAACTCATATCGAGTTTACTTAGTAAGTCAGGTCTCATTAGTATCTCAATACAAGGCCTTCTTATTCTTTTGCTAAATGATCTTCTGTATCAGACGATAAACCCTATCTAGTCCTTCTTCGACAACACTAGTTTACATATTAATATTTTTTCCCTGGTCCAGAACTCTAAATATTTTTTTCCTATATATTTTGGCCCCCTTAACACGATAATCAATTTTAAAAAAATTTTCTCTGACTAGATTTCAAGATAGAATTTTTGGAATTTGTTTAGGATTTTTTATGAGATGGCTCAGCTTTTTGGACCATAAATCCCTAACGCTATTGCCGATTTGATCAAGAGTGGTCTCTTGGTTTTCTCTCGAAACCAAAAATTAAATTTTAGTTAAAGATGAACTATGGGATACCCTAGTCTCTGTTGTGCAGAATAGTCCGCTTCTTTGTCTGGAGGACCTTCGTTTGGGGGCTATGTTTAAATTTCGCCAGAGATGGGTGCGTGTCGCTCGTAACGCTTTATGCGAAATTTGATCGGAATCGCAGGTATACTTAGTAGGGACATAAATACTGCTACACACGTTTTATGTTGTAAAATAAAAAGTACTGAATGTTTTTGGACCAAATATTTTTTAATATATTTCGATGTATATTGTATCCAAAAAGAATCTACTTATTCGAAATGTCCGCCTTTTGTCTTTGCATACGCCTTAAGTCGCACTGGGCAATCGTTAATAGCTGCACGAATCTCGTCCATTGGAAAATTAGCCACAGCTCGAACCAAAGCAGTCTTAAGAGATCCAATGTTGGGGTATCTTTTGTGAGAAACCTTGTCCTCTAAAACCGCCCACAATTTGTAATCCAATGGGTTCAAATCTGGACTGCCTGAGGGCCATTCTTCAGAGGAAATGAACGCTGGCAAATTGTTTCGAAGCCAGGCCTGGGACGTCTTAGCCTTATGGCCCGGCGCAAAATCCTGCCGGAAAGTCCATCGCTGGTTTTGGAACATGGAATTGTTAAGAGGCTTCACAACAGCTTCCAAAACTGTTTCTTGGTAAACTTTGGCCGATGTTTTGACTCCTTGTTTGCAGAAATGCGGGTCAGTGACCCCATCGTAAGAGACACCCCACCAAAACATGGCTGAAGTTGGATGATGACCATTTTCCACCCTTGGGATCAGTTCAGATGCTTCCTTAGATGACCGCGCATACACTATTATTTTTCTTGTTAAATTTTTCCTGAACGGTAAAATTTTTTTCATCGGTTAACAAAATTTTTCTGTGCAAGTTATCAGCGTGCTTCACCAAAAGACGTTTGCATTTTTCAATCCTATTTTTTTTAAGGCTGCAGTCAATAAATGTCCGGTACGTCGTTTGAAAGGCCCAAGTCCCAAGTCTTTTTTAATGACTCATGGACTTTTGCGTGATATTCATCTCACGGGCCATGAATTTCTGTTTTCGGAGCGGATTTCTGTGAATTCTTGATTTAACGGCTTTGACGACATGCGGTGTTCGAACAGAGCGTGGGCGGCCCGACCGGTGGCGGTCGTTTACATCTCCAGTCTCCTCAAACAGTTTTATGTATCGGTAGACGAACATGCGGCTAATCCCGGAGCCGGAGCGTTTTGAAAATATCGCTTTTTATCATTTCACACTTGAAAAGCGCAATTACAGCGATACGGTTCTCATTATCTGACCACTCCAAGATAAAAGTTGAAACAATTTTAAAATCGCGTTACAGACTAACGCTATTAAGGTTAGCTTTCAAAACTCATATGACACTAAGGGGGTATGTTCAGTTCTACTATTGAAATGGGTGTGTTCAATGTTGTTACAGTATTTATGTCCCTACTAAGTAATGTGGCTTTTGGAGCTGTAGGTTTTGAAATCGGAAAGGACCCTTACATGGTGGATATACAAATATGAACCTTATTATCCATTTTCACCATACTATATTACCTGTTGCTCATAAGGAACCATTCAAAATTTTAGCGTCAGACCTCAGATCAGGAGGGACCTTTGTGTGGGAGCTATTTAAAAACATGGACTGACCTTTTTTCAACAGAGATATGTATTGGTTGCTGGCAACGCTTTATGCGAAATTTTGTCAGAATCGGGTGTTGTAAGTAGCTTTAAGAGCTGTAGATTGTGAAATCTGGAGGGACCTTTGTACCCACACAAAGGCTATAGGAAAATATGAATCTATGAGGTCCAGTTTCACCACATTTAAAAGGTGGTCGCCATGCAAAATTTGAGAGTTCTCCGATTTAATTTGTGGTTTTTAGAGCTGCTGGACCTCAAATCGGGAGGGACCTCGGTGTGGAAGCTATTCGAAAAGTAAGACCGATATGGTCCAATTTCAAAAGAGGTGGCAGGTTGGGTCTGTGTCAGATGTTATCAGCCGATTTTGGTGCTGGTTTTTACATTTACTTAGCAAATTTTGAGTTGCAAGAGTGTCTATCGTTCGTTCAACCTAGTCAAAGTCAATTCTATTAAGAAGCTGAAGGAAAGCGCCTAGTGTCCGTTTACTAGGTTCTAAGGCATTGGAAATGGAAACTCATATTTTTTCAAAAATACTATCTCACCATTTTCAAAAGTACCATTTTCAAAAAAAAAAAGTAACATACCTTTTTAAAGCAAACTCAGTTTTTTTTTTGGAATCCACAGTGTTGTTGTAACAACAATATATATTGATCTGAAGTCCTCTTCGTCTATAGGGAATTTGCCTCGATATCCAGGTAAAGGAAAAGTGTCATTTCAGCAGGATGTGTCTAAAGAGACCTGGGGAACAGCTGAGTGGTATTGGGTTGATGATTAAAGAGGTGTTCCCTGGTGGCAGGCTGGACAGACATCCGGAACTATAGCATCAATTCGCGAACAATACGAATTGAGTCATCTGTAACATCCCGATCTCAGTTCAGCTAGAACCACTCGTGTCTGCCGATGTAGCGTCTTCACCTTTGGTAAAATCTACAGGGGATGTTCCGCTAGCACGACTTCATCACAGTGAATGTCGTTCAGACCTGCCTGATAGTTTCGAATATCTGAAGGCCCTATCTTGTACCGCCCAGGCGCAGACATCCTGTCCATGAGCTAGTAGTTGAATGATTACTACGAAGACACCCTAGCAGATAACACTTATACGAGTACAACAAGAAATTGTGTCTGCGAACGGTAAGAACCTTCGTCTCCTCATGCAGATGGTCCTTAGGAGACATAAGAGAACTATCTATTAATGTTCTAAGGGCAACATTCTGGCAAGTCTGGATTTTCTTCCACTGCGTCGTATATAGTGCGTCTAGATTGTGTTGGCCGGTACCAATCGATGATAACCATTTTCGTATGCCCAACAAGCCGTGCTAATCTGACACACAAATGAGATGTGGAATAGCCACCGTAAACGTGCGGTTTGACCTCGTAGGGCTTTTTGTTGTAGCGGTGTCAACCGACACCTTTAAAATTAACATTCTTCATACGTTTAGTCATACTCACCTAATCTAAGCGTTAAAGTAAAACAAAATGGGACCTTTGCGTTGCGCGGTGCTGGAAGTGAAGACAACTATTATGTAGTTTAAAATGATTATATTCCACATGATTCCAACGCTTCTGTAAGTATCTCCGGGGTTCCTATTCCAGGTTTACTGTGTATTCTTCTGAAATTAATCGGAGTCGATAATGAGTTCTTGATACTGCACCGCATATTAAAATGTGAGTGCTAAAATATTAGTAATTATCGAAAAGTATCTATGATTTTTTCGCAACCACAACCCCTTTAAAATTAACTGAAAGAATTATATTTGTACTATTTACTATGTTACAGTACATTCTTCGGTGAGTTTTGACGAATTTCGAAGTTCCGATATTTTTCCTTCATATGTTGTTTGAATACTTTCTTATTTTGTACGAAAAATCATCGTGAAAAATTTATTCGTAATATTTAGGAACATTTCTGTATACATTTCGTAATTTTTGTAGAAATTTCTTATTTTGTATGATATGTCGTCTATTCATAAGAGAAGGATTCGTCATTTTAAGGAACATAATTATGTGCTTGTGCGTACCTTAAAAAGGGTAATTCTCAATCATGTGAATGATACTCCGTGATAAGTAATTTGATTCGTGGCCGGGCTTTTTTCTTAAACCAAAGCCAAGACATTTTACTGTTTTTAACGATCAAGTCCAATGTCCAACGCATCATAATTATAAAATACCGAATAAATGCAAACAAAACAAAACAAAAAACTGTTTCATATAAAAGTTTCATCTTTTTCGTTAAACATTTTTATAAAAAAAAATTATAAACAAATTGTCAAATTTTTATGAAATAATTTCATGTCATAAGAAAAAGTGTCTTGAAAAATATGTAACAATTTCTTGAAAAAATAAGTATTATTTCATAAAAAGTATGAAACTACTTTATAAAACTTCATAAAAAAGGTATGAAACCTATTTTTTAAAAATATGAAATAAATTCTTCCAAAATAAGGAAATCTTTCATTAACTTTTCAAAAATCACGAATTGTTATCATCGAACCAATTTTATAATTTTAATATTTGTTTTCATATTTCTTATGAAAAGGTCCTTAAGCAATTTTTTTTTAATTTATATGAAATATTTCTTAATTTTTGCGAACATAATTTTTTCAGTGTAGTGTGTACTTTTTTCGATCCCGATGGTATTATTCAAATCCATCCATCCAATTGATGCCGTGAATGGGTTGTTTGTCAAGCGACCGTACGATAATGAGAGCCGATTAATCGATTAAACAAAACTATTTATGCGATTACGTACGAATTGTGTGCGTGCCAGTGTGCGTGAGCCCCAGCACCACCACAAAAACAACAGCCACTGTGGCAGCAACATCAACAGCAGAACCGTGACTCTTGAAGACCACTACACCGCACGTACTTTAGCAATTGTTGTTCATTTGAATCGTTGTTGTTGCTGTTGTTCTTGTTTGCATTGTTATCTTCGAGATACTCGCCGCCACCAGTGCTGAGCGGGCAAAACTGGCCGTGGTGTGGTGGTTGTATGTGGAGTGCGTGTGAAATGGCAGAAATAAAAGAAGTGGATTTGGTCGCATGTTTGAGAGCAGCGCTCGTCTGTCCAGCCGACCCATGGGCGAGTTCGATGAAATGCATAGTTTTCTGTTGCTGGTCATTGTTGTTGTTGCTGTTGACTTTTATTGCCGCTGCCATAGTTGTTGTTGGCTGTATTGTTTTTTTTTGTGACTATTGCTAGTATAAGGTTCCATTCGCTTAAGTTTCATTTTATTTCAATGTTGATTAAAATATCGTCTGTACATACACGCTCGCTCGCTCGCACGCACACACACGCATGCAAAGGCATGCATGCACCACGTACTCATCTGTGTTGTTTTGTGTATCTACAAATGTGTCCATGAACTTCTACAAAGCAAAGCAAAATCACAAAAAAACACGAAAGAAATCCAAACGAAAAAAAATCCGAAACTTATTTTTAGACCAAGTCCAAGATAATAGAGAGAAATATTTGAAAAGGCATCAAAACAGACAGAAATCGAAAATGTGAATAAGCTAGAATTAATGGCATACGTTGCATTTTGGATGAGAACGAGTAATCGTAGGAAAGGCTTTAAATACTAGAGGTGAAGACGGAAATGGATCCACGCACACAGAGAACAGATTCGTTGCAACAACCGAATGATTGAGGTTGTACTTTGTAATTTTCGGTAATTAAAACTGAAGTATCGGTTGAACATAGGAATTATACGAGCCTCCAGTAGAGAATATTTGGATCTAAAAAGCCGCAATTGTTAAACGAAGATTTTTTGAAATTTTCATTAAATTTGAGTACTCAAAAACACACACACACAAAACAGATTCTTTGATACAACCTATTTCTTTTGTTAACCGAATGATTGAGGTTGTATAAAACTCGAGTATTCCATCAGTACAACCGAATGCTAGTTGGTACTTTGTAATTTTTGGGTAACTCGAACTGAAGTATCGGTTGAACATACGAAGTTTCCGAAACTCCAGAAAAGAATATTTGGATCTACAAATCCACATACCGCAATAGTTTAACGAAAATATTAAAAATATTCATCAGAGCACAAAAACTATTTGCTTTTATGCTTGAGTGCCCGAAAACATAGGGAGGGGGGAGGGACATGTCCAGTAAAAAATGGAAAAGATGATGAATGATGTGTACCAAAAAATGTAATTAATCGATTAGTTTAAAGTCAGTGATAAGCGAATTATTTTATTGTAACAACGCCTTGTCAAACCAAAAAAACATTACGATTAAACCACCCTTTTGTTGGTTATAATGAAATTTTAGTTAGCATCACCAATAATTGGTTAGAACAAAATTTTATTTGCATAACCACCAGTTATGGCTAAACTAAATTGATTTTTCGCTTTTCAGTGGTATGACCTATCAATAAGTTGTAAGTACAGCACAATGATCATATTTATCATCTTGTGGTATGTTGAACCAAATATCCATTACGATAATAAACATTTGGCGATTTCAACCCAAGATTCTTCTTTTGCAGCGGATTTTCCGTGGTTCCAACCGATTCCCAACTAATATTTTCTCTACACGCAGAAAAAAAGTATGGTTGTGGTGACAATATTCGAAGAGGATAATACTATTGTTGGGTTTATGGTTGTGGTACAACAATATTATGATCCTCACAACAATAGTATGATTCAAATACAACCATACTATGATCCTCACAACAAAAGTATGATTCACACATAACCATACTATGATCCCCACAACCATATTATGACTCACACTCAACCATACTATGATCTCCACAACCATAGTATGCTCCTCACAATAAGAGTATGTTTCACATACAACCATAGTATAATCCTCACAACCATAGTATGATTCACACGCAACCATGTTATGATCCCTACAACCATAGTATGATCACAATTATACTATGATCTCCAATATAATTTATTATAATTTGTTTAAGTTGTCGACAAAAGATTTGAATTAGAAAATTATTCAAAAAAAACATTAAATTCAAAATAATAGGAGTGATTTATTTCACAGTAGAAAAACTAAACGTAAGCGTTTTTATTAAAAAAT
Source organism: Hydrotaea diabolus (assembly GCA_963513945.1). Lineage (NCBI taxonomy): Eukaryota > Metazoa > Arthropoda > Insecta > Diptera > Muscidae > Hydrotaea > Hydrotaea diabolus. The sequence goes on along the minus strand of OY740718.1, from coordinate 85,351,571 downwards.
TTGCAGTTAAACAAAGCCAAAGCAGCTTGTTTAAAAAATTTTAGTTTCGATAAAAGAACTATTATTGCATTGGATCCGTACCAATAACATTTGTTCTTAAAAGCATATTTAAATGAAGAAAAATTACAATCATACAGTATGATTGCCGTAATCATATTATTGTTAACATAAAACGCAAAACACAATACTTTTGTCGCACCAATCATATTTATATTGTTGCTATAACCATATTTTCATTTTTAAATTTGGCAATAATACTATTGTTACATTTCTACAATATCAATGTTGCAGCAATTATACTATTGTCAAAACTAAATTCAGTTAACAATGCTATGGTTGCGACGAACTTACTTTTATTGCGGAGAACATACTTTTTTTGGCTTGACCATGTAGTAACCATGTTTTTCTCTGCTTGTATTTGCGTAAAAGTTGGCGCATAAAGTTTCCTATGGCTCGAACGGTGCACAGGTTGTCTTCCTTCATCGGCCAGGTTTCAATTACACGAAAAAATAGGTCCACCCTGCAGTTAAGCTAAGCTCACATAACAATTGTGATTTTTGCACATAACTCCCGAGTAAGAAGAGGTTAGATCTTAATAAATTCCCTCCAACATTAATTAAAGGAACTTCCTTTTACGCCAGTTCCGAAAGGCTAATGCATTTCATTGAAAAGTTTTCCCCTGGCTTAGAGATTAATCTGTTACTCGTAACTTCTCCGGCATTTAAGACGTAGAAAACCGCCGCTGATAAAATTTAATATGTTCTTGGCCTGGTTTTATCTTGTTTTTATTTGTATGAAAACTGTGCTGCTTCGAAATGAAATTTTTTGTTATCATATTAAAGGCAATAGTCTAAACCAAATCCGCACATATTTTTTTTAAAAAAAAGTTCATTTGGGCTCTAGAGCCATTCAAAGTAAGCGATTTGTAGTCAGAATTAAATAATATTGTTTCGTTCCTAAGTAGTCAAAGGCGCATTTTTAGACGGAATCAAATTGGCTTATTATTTTTGAATTGTTAAGGAGTTGTACAAATTTAGTTTTTTTTTTTTTTAATTTTCTTTAAATCTTAAAAAATTATTTTTAATTAATTTTTTAGATGAATATGTAAAAGTTTTCAATTTTCGATAGTAAAAAAAACATTAAATTCTGTAGGTAGGACATTCGTCTATTAAAAAAAACGAAATCTTCACCGATTTTTATTTCCGATTCCTTTTGATTTTCAGTTTTAAAAAAATAAAAAGCATCAAAAAATTCGGTTAAAGTTTTTGCACAATAAATTAGTTTGTACTTTCGTCTATTGAAAAAAAAAACAAAATCTTTGCCCATTTTGTCAGATTCTTTTAGATTTTCATTTTTTAAAAGTTTCTATGATGAATTTTTTATTGGAAAAATTCTCAATTTCTGATTCCAAAAAGTAAAAAAACATTAACAAAATTCTGTGAATTTTTTTTTGCAAAATAAATTAGTTTGGGCTCTCGTTTATTGGAAACAAACAAACTCTTTGCCGATTTTGTCCTTTTCTGTTTGATTTTCATTTTTTAAAATGTGTTTTTATTCGAAAAATTCACAATTTTTGATTCCAAAAAGCAAAACATATCAAAAAAATTCGTTTAAATTGTTTGCACCATAAATTAGTTTGGACTTTCCTTTATTGGCAAAAAACGAAATCGTCGCCGATTATTTTATTATAATTAAGCCTAAGATTATTTTACGAGGGCGGTTCGGAAAGTTCTTAGTCTATCAATGAAAGAGAATAGTTAGTTTTTCAAAAATATTTTTATTTATCAATATAATCTCCTTAAACTTCAATACACTTAGTCTAACGCTTATCTAGCAATTCTATCCCTTGATTAAAATAGTTTTCCTCAAGGTCTTACAACTGTAATTGCATCTTCATTTGAGGTAAAACGCTTGCCAGCAAGGATTTTTTTTAGATTTGGGAACAGGTAAAAGTCACTGGGAGCTAAGTCAGGAGAATAAGGTGGGTGGTCAAGCAACTCGTACTTTAATTCGTTGATTTTAGCCATTGTTAAAACACTCTTGTGCGCTGGAGCGTTGTCTTGATGAAATTTTTTTTTTTTGTGTTGTAAGCCAGGACGTTTTTCTCGAATTTGTACATTTAATTGATCTAAAAGGTTGCAATAGTACTCTGAATTTATTGTTTTACCCTTTTGCAGATAGTCAATCAATAAAATACCTTTGAAGTCCCAAAAAACCGTTGCCATAACCTTACCAGCCGATTGAATTGTTTTTGCCTTCTTTGGGGCACTTCCTCTAGCTTCAGTCCATTGATTGGATTGTTCTTTTGTCTCTGGAGTATAGTGGTGTATCCATGTCTCATCAACAGTTATGAAACGACGCTTAACATCCATTTTATTTCGCTGAAAACGATCCAAACAAGCTTGAGAAATGTTCATTCTTATGCGTTTTTGGTCGACTGTTAACAAGTGCGGCACCCATCTTGCAGAAAGCTTTTTCATATGTAGTTCTTCATGCAAAATTAAATGGACTCGATCATTTGAGATGCCCATGATATTAGCTATTTCACGCACTCTTTTTCGTCGATCATTTAATACCATATCATGCACTTTGGCTACAATTTCTGTTGTTGTTGCTGTTTTTGGACGCCCACTACTTGGTTCATCTTCAATGCTTGTACGACCACGTTTAAATTCAGCAACCCAATTTTTTACTGTTGCATATGAAGGAGCACTTTCACCTAACACATTCACCATATCATTATGAATTTCTTGTCCCGTTAAACCTTTTTTAATTAAATATTTAATGACACCACGCATTTCTAATTTTTCCATTGTAAAAAAATCGCGGATGCGTCTTTTCTGAACACCTGTTTCTATATGAAGGAGTTGCCAGATCGAAATTTAACATGTGTTCATAGCAGAGATTGAAGTTTCCAAAACACTTAACTTTTTTCTGTTTATACCGCGCTTTTTGTGCTAGGCTAAGAAGTTTCCGAACCGCCCTCGTAAGTCAGTAAAAACTAATGTTGACAAGAAAACCGCAAATCTTACATAAAAGCCGATAACATTTTTGGAATCAGAGTATCATAATCCATGTAGAAATGAAGTTTCATTGTATTCTAAAAGCTCCTATTTTTGTCCAATGTTAGTATGGGAACGGGGCACTGTGCGGCGGCTTTATCGGCAGAGGTTATGTCAACTGTGCGGAAATACCTAAGAACTTTGCCAGTACCCCATAAGAAGTCCTGGCAATGACCTATTGATCAATGTAGCGCCGGGTGCTAGTCAAAACAACAAGACATCCTCGTAGAGTGGCGTTTTAATGCACACAGAGAACAGATTTGTTGCTACAACCGCATTTTTTACTGTTGGTGGTTGCACGCACTACACAGGTACTCGTACACGGCAATTTTCAGTAGTGGGGATTTACAGTAACAGTTGAAAAGACAAACTAGGGTTACCTACTAATTAAGATGATTTTTGGAACTTAATTTATACATGTATTGGTTGTTGCTATAGACTATTGGTTATGGGTAAACTTTGATTCCGGATGTCATTATCAGTGGCATTTGTGGGCCAACAGATGATTATGCCGTCGCTCATGTAAAGGGTGTCCCAAGAAGAACGCAATTTTTAAATCTGGCAACATTCGAAGTGTCATTGTTTGACATTTGAACAATTGTTATTGTTTGTTAATAGAAGGTACGAGGTTAGTAAGCAGCTGACCATGGACAGCGAAGGGAGTTCGTTAATTGGGTATTGGAGAGACAACATGAAAATACTGATTTTGCCGATAAAATCTTCTTCAGTGACGAGGCCCATTTTCATCTTGATGGCTTCGTCAATAGGCAGAATTGTCGCATTTGGGGTGCGGAAAATCCTCGACTGATTCACGAGAAGCAAATGCATCCTCAACGTGTCACTGTGTGGTGTGGTTTTTGGGCTGGAGGAATCATTGGACCTTTTTTTTATGAAAATGAGGCAGGTCAAGCGCAAACAGTCAATGGTGTTTGGTATCGTGAAATGATAACCAGTTTTTTCTTGCCTAGAATTGAAGAAATGAATGTGGGAGGCATGTGGGTCCAACAAGACGGCGCCACATGTCATACAGCCAGAGAAACAATTCAATTGCTGCATCAGTCATTTCCCGGTCGTGTTATTTCGCGTTTTGGAGATCAGAATTGGCCGTCTAGATCGTGCGATTTAACACCATTAGATTTTTTTCTTTGGGGTTTTTTGAAGTCGATGGTTTACGCGAATAAGCCGACGACGACTCAAGCCTTAAAAGGCGAAATTGGACGCTGCATTAATGAAATACCGCAGCGTTCATGCAAAACGGTCATTGAAAATTTCATTAAAAGATCGCGTGCATGCCAGCAAAGCCGCGGCGGCCATCTGCACGATATATTGTTCCATACATAACCTCATTCTGTCTACTTTACGATATAATAAAGTTTCACGATTTTTTCTTAAATATCTGTTTTATTTAAAATTTAAAAATTGCGCTCTTCTTAGGACACCCTTTACAAGGTGGCGCAAAATTATTCATACAATTTTGTTTTCGAATAACTTTTTTACTAAATAAAAAAAATCATATTGAGTGATGAAAATTTTATTTGTGGAACTGATGGCAACCGACAAGTGTTGATACACATGTTTGCCCTCCTTATTGCCTTTTTCATGAAACGGGCACACATTTTCATAACTTGCTTGTACTTATAATTTTGTCGAATATTTTCCTTAAGTATTCTGCTTAAAGTTAAAAAAGCTCTGATTGGTGTAATTCAAAAAGTCATATTAGGATTACATTATTTTTATTTTCATATATAGCTACATTTGAACAAAAACTTCGTTAAGTTCGGCCAGGTGGAACCGTATATACCCCCCCCCCCCCCATGGTCGATACGCTATACGCCCGTCCCTATTCTCAGTCAAAACTTCAAAATTAATTTTTATTTAGATTAGCAGCAAACATTGCTTTTGTTTGAGTACCCATTTGTCAATATTGCGTAATTCTGTAAATCGCACGTTTGACGTTTTTGGGGCCAGCAAGTCAAGCAACTGTGGCCTGTTTTTTAATAAAGGGTGGCCCAATTAAAACGCACGATGTTCATCGTAAATAAAACAAAACGTTTTCAGAAAATTGTCTTAATATTTTTTATTATCCTAGAAGCATTTACGACAAAACCCTTGTAGAAATCGAAATAGACCATATCTACCTAAAATTCTAATTCAAAATTGCTTAAACAAAAATTAGATAAGAAATCGTAGAACGGTTTTTAATGAAACCATGTTGGTGCTCCGAAATAAAACGATAAATGACTGCAGACAATTTATTATATGTGACAGCGCATAGAGAAAGGGACCTAAGGGTAAAAAAATCAATTTTCATTTCTAATTCAAAATTGCTTAAACAAAAATTAGATAAGAAATCGTAGAACGGTTTTTAATGAAACCATGTTGGTGCTCCGAAATAAAAGGATAAATGACTGCAGACAATTTATTATATGTGACAGCGCATAGAGAAAGGGACCTAAGGGTAAAAAAATCAATTTTCATTTCTTTTTTGATGTGGACAACGTCTGAGCATCGAATGAGACCGATCCCATGCCCCAAAAGTGTTCCCTCCCAGAGATATGCGCGTTTTATGAAAGTGAAGTCGACGATTCTAAGCTCATTTAGAAAGGGACCTAATCTTTAAAATGGCTCTCCTGAACAAAACCGGTTTTTAACCTTAGGTCCCTTTCTATTTTGCGCGTCACATATAGATAGTGTACTGTTTTAACCCTTTTGCGTTCATATTTTCTCAAACTTGGGCCTTATTTCATGTGGACCACCCCTGATTTTAGATCTACAGCAGACCCGCCTAGGTTTCGGTGACTTAAATTAAGCCCGATTAATTGAAAGATAAAGTCATATAAATAAACAAGTTATTATAAGTTAAATAAATTAATTAAAAACCTCCGCGACGACACAACAACAAAAACAACAACAACATTACCGTGAAAAAAAAACAAATTAACTTTAAAACCAAACGCTGAAAACCACCCGGGAAAGAAATAAAACAAAGAAGACGAAATATTTTTTAAACCCACTTGAACTGTTTTGAGCGTATAAATAGAGTACAACAACAACAACAACGACGACAACAAAACAATGAAAACGCCACAAAAAAGCAACAACAACAACGACACCATTTAACATACATTTCATAGATGCACGATTATTCATGAGCTTGTGGTTTCTTGCGCACCTCCAAAAAAACGAAAAACATCAACAAACAACGAAACGACAAAAACCGACAGCGATAAAAAACAAAACACATAATAAAACTCCATAAAATACAGAGTTTGGGGGGGACCACGAGCGTACCCAGCAACAACAAACAACAGCAAAAAGGTGGAATGAAATCAAAGCAAGGCAACACTGGCGCAAAAGCGCCAAGAAGCATTAGCGATAAAACAAAAACTACTCGAAGCGTCGACGATGACAGCGGCTAGATCGATTTAAGTGGAACGAACCAGACAGCGCGATGGAGTGTGGAATGAGTGAGCGAATGAATGAACGAAACATAACGAAACGAACAAACGTAGCGTTTACAGCGTATCCACACATCCATCCACCCATAATTATGCTTTATCGTAGAATATCGCTTCGTATCGTATCGCATCATGTGCGATAACACGACACCATAAATGATCGTGCGAATGCTAATCACTACGATAATGACATAATACGATAAAGACCGGGAAACAACAAACAAATATCGGCAGCAGAAGAATGGGTTTGATTGAGTGGTTATCGTTGATGGAATAATTTATATAATGGCGCTTATTAAACGATGAACCGGGAAGGTATAACCCGGTGTTGTTAAGCGGTACAGCGTGTAAGAGAGCTAATAAACAGAAGCTTGTTTTCCTAACAGAACAAGTGGGGTAAAAAGTACTTGAAAGAAACGGTGGTAAAAGCAGCAAAGTAGGCATAGGCGAACGTAAAAAAAAAGCTAGGCTATGTTGTCATGTCATTTATGCTGTTTTACTTATGCTGTTTTTACCTATTGTTGATCCGGGCCTGCTCAATAAATGATTTAAAGGCACTTTGGTTTTGTGCCTCTAAATTAACACGAACAGAGAAAAAATTAGATGGAAATCGGTTGGAACAATAAAACTTTCGTTGCAATAAAAGAATTTCAGTTGCAATCACCAACATTTTTATAATCGTAATTAATATTTAATTCAAAATACAACAAGATGATCAATCACCGTATTGTACACACAATAAATTGATCGGTCATATCAATGGTTGCCATAACCACTAGTTGTGGCAACCAATAGTTTTGCCAAAATGTTGTTGTAACCTATTTTGGATATGATAACCTTAATTTGGTCATGGTATTTTTTCAAAAATTATTATTATCTCTAAAAGCCAATCGGCTATTCCACTTTTTTCAGTTAAAATCTTTATCATCGTTTCCCCTCTTTCAGTATATGACCCCTGAAAATGAAAAATCGATTTAGATTTATAAAAAACTTCCATACATATATGTGACGCGCAAAATAGAGAGGGACCTAAGGTTAAAAAGGGTCTATTTGCGCTTAGAATCGTCGACTTCACTTTCATAAAACGCGCATATCTCTGGGAGGGAACACTTTTGGGGCATGGGATCGGTCTCATTCGATGCTCAGATGTTGTCCACATCAAAAAAAGAAAAAGAAATGAAAATTAATTTTTTTTTACCCTTAGGTCCCTTTCTCTATGCGCTGTCACATAGTATGTTCATTAGGGGTATTCTATTATGACTTTTTTTTTTTTTTTAAATTTACATGGCTGTACACGATGAGAAACATTAAAAAAATCATAACTGCGTTTTTAGTTTTTTATTTCATTCAAAAAAGTTCACGCACCAAACGATTTTAAAATTTACATGCGCATATACACTGTAATGCGCATGTAAATTTTAAAATCGTTTGGTGCGTGAACTTTTTTGAATGAAATAAAAAACTAAAAACGCAGTTATGATTTTTTTAATGTTTCTCATCGTGTACAGCCATGTAAATTTAAAAAAAAAAAAAAAAAATAATAGAATACCCCTAGTGTATATGCGCATGTAAATTTTAAAATCGTTTGGTGCGTGAACTTTTTTGAATGAAATAAAAAACTAAAAACGCAGTTAACATTTTTTTAATGTTTCTCATCGTGAATGGGCATGTAAAACATAGGTTAAAAAATAGAATACCCCTAATGTTCATCCGATTTTATGTTTTTTTCCTTTAAAAACCACATATTACTTACATCCAATCTTTGTAAAATTCGGCACACTATCGTCTTTCTGGTCACGAAAGGACGTTATTAAAATTAAAGGAAATCGGGTCAGATTTAGATCTAGCTCCACAGATATTTTCTGCCGATTTTTCTGTTTTTAGCTGTAGAAGCCAAATCTTACATCCAATCTTGATGAAATTTAGCACGATTAAGTTTTTTGTTAGAGATTTTGATATAGTAGCTTCCACACATACAGTAGCTACAAGCAAAACTCTCACACCCAGTAAAATAATTTGTTTTATATAATATATTTTTTATAGATTGTACTACCAAAACCAATCTGCATTTTTTTAGTGTTGTACGAGTATGTACTTCAATTAACCGCAGATGCAAAGTTTCAAATCTATACTCATTTCTTTAAACAAAGGAATATACTTAGTAGGGTCATAAATACTGTTAACCACGTTTTATGCTGAAAAATAAAAAAGTACTGAATGTTTTTGAACCAAATATTTTTTAATATATTTATTAATGTATACTGTATCCAAAAAGAATCTACTGATTCGAAATGTCCGCCTTTTGCCTTTACACACGCCTTAAGTCGCACTGGCCAATCGTCCAAAGCTGCACGAACCTTGTCCATTGGAAAATTGGCCACAGCTCGAACCAAAGCAGTCTTAAGAGATCCAATGTTAGGGTATCTTTTGTGACAAACCTTGTCCTCTAAAACCGTCCACAATATGTAATCCAATGAGTTTAAATCTGGACTGCCTGAGGGCCATTCTTCAAAGGAAATGAACGCTGGCAAATTGTTTCGAAGCCAGGCCTGGGACGTTGTAGCCTTATGGGCCGGTGTAGAATTCTGCTGGAAAGTCCATGGCTGGTTTGGGAACATGGAATCGTTAAGAGGCTTCACAACAGCTTCAAAAAAGATTTCTTGGTAAACTTTGTCCGATGTTTTGACTATTTCTTCGCAGAAATTCAGGTCAGTGACCCCATCATAAGATACACTCCACCAAATCATGAGTGAAGCTGGGTAATGACCCTTTTCCACCCTTGGGATCAGTTCAGATGCTTCCTTAGATGACCGCGCATACCCTCTATCATTTTGCTTGTTAAATTTTTCCTGAACGGTAAAAATTTTTTCATCGGTGAACAAAATTTTTCTGTGCAAGTTATCAGCGTGCTTCACCAAAAGACGTTTGCATTTTTTCAATCCTATTTTTTGTAAGCTGCCGTCAATAAATGTCCAGTACGTCGTTTGAAAGCCCCAAGTCCCAAGTCTTTTTTTAATGATTCGACTTATGGACTTTAGCGTGATATTATATTACGGGCCAGGATTTTCTGTTTTCGGAGCGGATTTCTGTAAATTCTTGATTTAACGGCTTTGATGACATGCGGTGTTCGCACAGAGCGTGGGTGGCCCGGCGGTCTTTTACATCTCTAGTCTCCTCAAACAGTTTTATGCATCGGAAGACGAACATGCGGCTAATCCCTAGTGGCCGGGGCGTTTTGAAAATACCGCTTTCATTTCATTTCACACTTGAAAAGCGCTATTACAGCGATACGGTTCTCATTATCTGTCCATTTCATGCTGGAAGTTGAAACAATTTTAAAATCCCGTTACAGACTAACGCTATTGAGGTTAACTTTTAAAACCCATATGGCATTAACGGGGTATGTTCAGTTCTACTATTGAAATGGGTGTGTTCAATGTAGTAACAGTGTTTATGACCCTACTAGGTACATACAATTAACCGCAGATGCAAAGTTTAAAATTTATATTCATTTCTTAAAATAAAGGGAAATGTTCAATACATTCGTACAGTTTCAATGTATTTGTCAATCTTGTTTTAAATTGCATCTAACTTAATTTCTAGGTTTTTAGAGAAGCCCCCTAAATAAAATTTCGTCCCTGAATTGGGTTTATTGTGAATTTTTTAAAAAAAAAAAAGAGAAACAAGAGTATACAATGGGAAGACAAAGAGGATTAACCAGTGTTGAAGTGAGAAAATAAGTTATTGAACATTACGAAAGCAATAAATCGCTTGAAGAGATTTTTGAAATAGTTCAGTACATCATACGAGGGTTGCTATAATGTACACAAAAATTTATCATTGGAAATGGTTTTATTGTTTCTCAAAATATTCTCCTTTAAGATCAATACACTTTTGTATGCGCACAAACCAATTTTCGAAGCACTTTTTCTACTCCGAGTGAGACACCTCCAAAACATGATTTTTGAACACTTCAACAGCTGTTTCGGGCGATGAAAAACGTTGACCACGCATTTTTTTTTTCTTGATGTTAGGAAATAAGAAGTAGACATTGGGTGCCAAATCAGGGCTGTGCGGTGGATGGCCCATCAATTCGACATCTTGAGTGGTCAAATAGCTCATCATTTCAGCTGATGTAAGAGAGCTCGGATTTTCGTGATGCAAAATGATCCGTCTTCTCTAATTATCTTTCCTCATATCTTCGAACACTGTTGGCAAACAAATGGTTGCCTACCACTCAGAATTGACCGTCCTACGTTCCACTAAAAGCACTGTGGCTACATGGCCGGTTATACCGAAAAAAACTCTATCATTTGCTTCGATGTACTTCTTCCATGAACAACTTTTGTTGGCTCGCCTTGAAAGACCCATACGGTCAATTGCTGTTTTGTTTCGGGTTCATATGTATAGATCCATGATTCGTCACCTGTGACAATGTTTGCACTGCCTTTAAGCTACCGCAGCTATACTTTTTCAACATCTCTTTGCACCAATCTATACGAGCCTTTTTTTGAGCATTCGTCAAATTATGTGGGATCCAACGAGAACAAATTTTGTTCACGGCCAAATGAACATGCAATATCTAATTGATGCTTGTCATACTAATGCCCAAGGATGCCCCAATCTCACGGTATCTCACATGTCGGTCTTGCTTAATCAGTTTACGCACAGCATCGATGATTTCTGGCAAAGTGACCGAAGTTGGGCGTCTTTCACGAAATTCATCCTGGAGCGAATGGCGCCCGTTACTGAACTCTTGGCACCAGCGATTAACAGTGGTTTTGATGGTGCTTCACCGCAAAAGTCGAAACAAGCTTATTTAAACACTCTTGTCTCGATAACCCACGCCGATAAACGTAAAATATCATCGCACGAAAATGTTCACGGGGTAATTCCATTTTTTGACTGAGTTGAATTTTTCAACACACTGTAAACAAAACAATTCGCCCTCGAATGACAAAACGTACTGGACACAGAGAGTTGATACGTTGTCACTATTTTATTTGCAAACGGAGTGATTGACATCACATGCACCTTGAATATTCCTTCAGTACAACGGAATGTTAGTTGGTGCTCTGTAATTTTTAGTTATGGAACATTAGTATCGGAACCTTTAGATGAGAATTTTTGGAACTAAAAAGCAGAAAAACAGGCGGAAAAGTGTTTGCTTAAACAATTGAAGTATTTGAAAAAATAATGGATGATTTTTGATGAAAAAAAATTGGCTAATCGACTGGTTTTAAGTCAGTAGTAATCGAATTATTTTATTTTTTAAAAAAATATGATTAAACATCAATAATAATTGGTTACAACAACAAACTGTGTGCAAAAATATTACTTGCAGCAAACACCAGTTGTGGCAACTAAAGCTTTTTTTGCGATTCATTGGTATGACCAATCAATAAGTTGTGAGTACAGTACGATAGTCATATTTATCGTCTTGTGGTATTTCGAACCGAATATCCATTACGACTATGAACATTTGGTGATTGCAAGCGAATCATTAAATTTCCGACCGATTTCTAACGAACTATTTTGCTATGTGTGGTTCTGATAAATACGTCCACGGTCTATACGTAATAGACCAGATCTTACGGGTTTCATCGGATACCATATCCATATCACCTTTGACATATTTACTGCTCAATGTCAATATTGTGGGAAAATTACCACCCAATAGAGGCCATCAGTTTGTAAGTAGCAGCAGGGCTTATATGGGGCACCCACCACGCTAATACGTAACGAATAACCTGCAAATGAGGGGGGCGGGGGGTGATAATAACGTAAGGCAGCTTGTGGTGTCTTGACATTTGAACTCCAAAGACACAACACACGAAACAAAAGGTAGGTTTACCTGGAGGTATCGCCTAGTCGTATCGTATCAGCTGATTTCGTTACGTGGCTTCATGTGTGTGTGTGTTGTGAACACAAAAAATGAGTGCTGTGAAAAGGAACAAAAGAGTTTCCAAAGAAAGGCGGATAAAGAGAATTAAACGATAAACAAGGAAATGAGCCAACGACAAAGCTGAAGTACAACTCCTGCACCTCTGTGTGTGAGTGTGTGTGTATCAGTCGTCATTTGTGTACATGTGTATGCGCGTTTACGTTTGAATAACTTACGTACGTTACGTTACGGTTTATTTGCACTTAATTACCTCGTTAAACGTCCATCTAGCCATTCATCCGCTTAACCATCCAGTCAAACCGTCCATTCTGTTGTTGTCGTTGTTTTGTTTATTTTCTGAAATTTGTATGTTTGACTTGGAATGAAATTGAAAACGTTATCAAAACAAATCCCACCAAGGGTGAGAAAGACAGAGAAAGAGGGAGCGAGTGTGGTTAAGACGCAAGAGGGCTAGAAGAATACCTTCTTTTTCTTCGTTTTTCAATTACCCGCACTCGTTGTGGAAAGTATCTATGAGATACTGCTGCTTGGTATGTACTCGTATCGCAACGTACTTGTTCGTACTCGTCTGTGCCCCATAATTCGTACTTGTGTGCGGCGTTTTGAATTCATCACGCATATCACGGTTATAAATCGCATTTTCACTCTCTGTTTCATTCGGTTTATGCTTCTTTCATTTGTCTTTTTTGGCCCGTCTGTCCGTCTATGCATCTGTTTCTTTGTCTGTCTGTCTGCCTGTCTCTCAAGGCGTCCGTCATCCGTTAGTCGGTGTTTTCACATTTCGCATTACATTTTAATTCTTCTTCGTCAGTTCGGTTCAGTTTTAGATTTACGTTTCTTTTCTTTAGCTTGCCACCACATATAATATCAGCCTGCGTGTGTGTGTTATGGCACACAGTGTTTCGAAACAAAACAATCCAGATAAAAATGTGCAAAAATAAAAGTTTGCGAATGTATAAGCCAACTTTACGTTAGGAGATTTTGCCACTCCGTTTGCAACACCTCGAAATATTGACCGGGGACCCTATAAAGTATATATTTTAGGGATGTTCTGCAAAAAGAAAACAATTTTTCTCCAGATTTTTTTGTATGACTGAAGTTAAAGCAGTACATACTAGATATGCTATTTACTTAGTAGAGACATAAATAATGTTGCAACATTGAACACACCCATTGCAATAGTAGAACTGAACATACCCCGATAATGTCATGTGGGTTTTGAAAGCTAACCTCAATAGCGTTAGTCTGTAACGGGATTTTAAAATTGTTTCAACTTTCATCATGGAGTGATCAGATAACGAGAACCGTGTCGCTGTATAGCGCTTTTCAAGTGTGAAATGAAAAAAGCGATATTTTCAAAACGCTCCGGCCACTAGGGGTTAGCCGTATGATGCATAAAACTGTTTGAGGAGACTGGAGATGCAAAAGACCGCTACTGGTCGGGCCGCCCACGCTCTGTTCGAACACCGGATGTCATCAAAGCCGTTAAATCAAGAATTTACAGAAATCCGCTCCGAAAATAGAAAATCATGGCCCGTGAGATGAATATCACGCAAAAGTTCATAAGTCGAATCATTAAAAAAGTCTTGGGACTTGGGTCTTTCAAACGACGTACCGGACATTTTCTGACTTCAGCTTTAAAAAAAATAGGATTGAAAAATGCAAACGTCTTTTGGCACGCTGATAACTTGCACAGAAAAATTTTGTTCACCGATGAAAAAAGGTTTACCGTTCAGGAAAAATTTAACAAGCAAAATGATAGAGTGTATGTGCGGTCATCTAAGGAAGTATCTGAACTGACCACAAGGGTGGAAAAGGGTCATCAACCAGCTTCAGTCATGGTTTGGTGGGGTGTCTCTTACGATGGGGTCACTGACCTGCATTTCTGCGAACAAGGAGTCAAAACATCGGCCAACGTTTGCCAAGAAACCGGTTTGGAAGATGTTGTGAAGCCTCTTAACAATTCCCTGTTCCAAAACCTGGCATGGACATTCCAGCAGGATTCTGCTCCGGCCCATCAGGCTAGAACGTCCGTGGCCTAGCTTCGAAATAATTTGCCAGCGTTTATTTCCTCTGAAGAATGGGCCTCAGGCAGTCCACATTTGAACCCATTGGATTACAAATTGTGGATGGTTTTAGAGGACAAGGATGGTTTTAGAGGACAAGGATACACAAAAGATACCCCAACATTGGATATCTTAAGACTGCTTTGGTTCGAGCTGTAGCCAATTTTCCACTGGACGAGGTTCATGCAGCTATGGACGATTGGCCCGTGCTACTTAAGGCGTGTGCAACGGCAAAAGGCGGACATTTCGAATAAGTAGATTCTTTTTGGATACAATATACATCAATAAATATATTAAAAAATATTTGGTCCAAAAACATTCAGTACTTTTTACTATACAGCATAAAACGTGTGTTACAGTGTTTATGTCCCTACTAAGTATATTTCGGGTCCGGCAATAAAAGCACAATAATTTAACATTGGAAATGGTTTTATTGTTTTTCAAAATATTTTCCAGCATGATTTATACACGTTTGCATGCGCTTAAACCAATTGTCGATGCACTTTTCCACTTCGATTGAGACACCACCAAAACATGGTTTGGGAACGCTTCAACAGCATCTTCTGGCGACGAAGATCGTTGAACACGCATTTTTTTCTTGATGTGCGGGAATAAAAAGAAGTCAGGAATGTACGGCGGATGACCCATCAATTCGACGTTTTGGCCGGTCAAAAAGGCGCTGGTTTGAGCCGATGTGTGAAAGCTCGCATTGTCATGGTGCACAAATTTCTCCGAAGACTTTAGGCAAACAAATTGTGGTGTACCACTCAGAATTGACCGTAATACATTGCTCATGCGGAACAGTCGCCACTTGACCAGTTTTGCCTAAGAAACAGGCGACCATTTGCTTCGAAGTGCTTCTTCTACGAACAACTTTCGTTGGGTTTGGCTCGTCTTCGAAGACCCACACGGTCGATTACTGTTTTGTTTCGGGCTCATCGCATAGATCCATGATTCGTCACCTGTGACTATCTTATAAACGTCTTTTGAAGCACCGCGATCGTATTTTTTCAAAATTTCTTTGCACCAATCGACACGAGCCTTTTTTTGAGCGATTGTCAGGTGTTCATGCAATATCGAATTTATGCTGGTGAAAGAAATGCCCAAGAATGCCTCTATCTCACGGCATGTCGCATGAAGATTTTGCATTATCAGTTCACGCACGCATCAATGTTCTCTGGCGCAGCGGCCGTTTTTGGACGACCTTCACGCCCTTCGTCTATGGGAGACTTCGGCCACGATTGAATTTGTTAAACCAGGTTTTCACAGTGCTATAGGATGGTGCTTCATCGCCATACAAAGATTTAAGATCGATGCACTTTTGTCGTGATAATCCACTTTGAAAGTTCTGAAAAATTATCGCTCGAAAATGTTCACGAGTTAATTCCATTTTTTTTTTTGGCAAATTGATTTTTTCAAGTCACGTTAAACAACACAAACGATGGTCGTACGTCAGAACGTTCTGAGTACGTTTATGCTAAAAAAATGTAGCTTAGATTACGCTCAGAGGCATGGGCCGAAGGGACTCGTATCAAAATGTATCAATCGGCCGATTTGACCATGCGGTACGTTTGTGGACCAGATAAGCCACGAAGTCCAGCAATTATGCCATTTTTTCAAGCATTTAGTGCGTCCTAACTAACAGTGCCCATTTTAGCTATGGAACTTTGCTTTAGTCCCTTAAAGGAAAAATTCCTCTCCCCCTAATCCGATTTGCTCATTTACAGCTTATGAACATAAATCATTATCATGCAAAATTCCATTATCCTACGTTGATTTGTTTGATCGCTATCGTGCTTTCTTGAAAAAATTATTTTATATTTTAATTATATTGAACAGTAAGGGAATTTTTAAATGACATGGTTTTAAATAGTGCATCTGGCAAATGTCGACCTTCGCTGCATACAAGTATTTATGAACTCTAACAAGCATGTCGACTGGTATTCTGCCAATTTCAGCTCCAATATTGATAATAAGGTCCTCCAAGGTGTTGGGACAGTTGATATACACCTTCGACTTCCGGTAACCCCAAAGGAATAAATCACATGTGCCTAAGCCGTCCAGGAAACATTTGCCTCAAACAATTCATGGTAACATTCGCTGTGTGAGCACTGGCCCACCCTGTTGCAACCATGTATTCTCTAATTGCATTGCCCCAAGAGCCGGCTGAAAAAAATGCAGGAAATCCAAGAGCAAGTGATTGCTTCCGAGCAGAGCGTTTCGGAGATTGCAGTACTGCTGCTTCAACTCTCTCGATGCTTTGTAGTGTTGTAATCCTTCTCTCAGTTCCCATTCTTACACATGACATTCCCTGCTGTTCTCAATGAATTTACCCGATTTACAATTGATTGCCGTCCAGTAACAAGTCCGCTTGAGGGAACAGCGAACCGACAACGAAAAGCACGCTGCACTGCAATGATCGAGTGCGCATTTGAAAAATACGCTTCAACACAAAATGAACTCTCCTCACGTGTCCAATGCATGATGGCAACTGAAAGGCAGACGAATACAAATCTCCCGTCAGCCACTATAATCCACGCACCTCTTCACTCTCTTCGAACAACAGTGCCGCCACAATCTGCAGTGCAAAAAACAAATTAGCGCGTTCCACCCTGTATTTGTGAGAAATTCATTATTATTTTACATATTTGTTTTTTTTACGCATTTTTCCATATTTAAAGGGCCGAATTTTACGTCAAAAACTAAGCTAAATTCCAAAAAAAAAATGGTTTATTTTTTCCCTTATGCGAAAATGTCATTCTCATTTGATACCCACCATCCCATATGACATTTGTAAGTTTTGGGGCCCCACTGCCTAAAAAATGGGTTATATGGTCTACGAGGGTGGTTCGGAAAGTTCTTAGCCTATCAATGAAAGAGAATAGTTAGTTTTTCAAAAATATTTTTATTTTTCAATATAATCTCCTGAAACTTCAATACACTTAGTCCAACGCTTATCTAGCAATTCTATTCCTTGATTAAAATAGTTTTCCTCAAGGTCTTCAAAATAGTGGTTTACAACTGTAATTGCATATTCATTTGAGGTAAAACGCTCGCCAGCAAGGATTTTTTTTTAAATTTAGGAACAGGTAAAAGTCACGGGGAACTAAATCAGGAGAATAAGGTGGGTGGTCAAGCAACTCGTACTTTAATTCGTTTATTTTAGCCATTGTTAAAACTCTTGTGCGCTGGTGCGTTGTCTTGATGAAAAATTATTTTTTTGTGTTGTAAGCCAGGGCGTTTTTCTCGAATTTGTACATTTAATTGATCTAAAAGGTTGCAATAGTACTCTGAATTTATTGTTTTACCCTTTTGCAGATAGTCAATCAATAAAATACCTTTGAAGTCCCAAAACACCGTTGTCATAACCTTACCAGCCGATTGAATTGTTTTTGCCTTCTTTGGGGCACTTCATCCAGCTTCAGTCCATTGTTTAGATTGTTCTTTTGTCTCTGGAGTATAGTGGTGGATCTATGTCTCATCAACTGTTATGAAACGACGCTTAAAATCCATTTTATTTCGCTGAAAACGATCCAAACAAGCTTGAGAAATGTTCATTCTTATGCGTTTTTGGTCGACTGTTAACAAGTCCGGCACCCATCTTGCAGAAAGCTTTTTCATCTGTAGTTCTTCATGCAAAATTAAATGGACTCGATCATTTGAGATGCCCATGATATTAGCTATTTCACGCACTTTTATTCGTCGATCATTTAATACCATATCATGCACTTTGGCTACAATTTCTGTTGTTGTGGCTGTTTTTGGACGTCCACTACGTGGTTCATCTTCAATGCTTGTACGACAACGTTTAAATTCAGCAACCCAATTTTTTACTGTTGCATATGAAGGAGCACTTTCACCTAACACATTCACCATATCATTATGAATTTCTTGTCCCGATAAACCTTTTTTATGTAAATATTTAATGACACCACGCATTTCTAATTTTTCCATTGTAAAAAAATCGTGGATGCGTCTTTTGTGAACACCTGTTTCTATATGAACGAGTTGCCAGATCGAAACAAAATTTAACATGTGTTCATAGCAGAGATGGAAGTTTTCAAAACACTTCACTTTTTTCTGTTTTTACCGCGCTTTTTCTCCGAACCGCCCTCGTAGTTTCAAACTGGTCAAATAAAAATTTGTGTTCTAGAGAGGTTGTATGTAAAATCTGGAAGGACCTTTGTACTGGGGCTATATCAAAACCTACACCGATTTATCCCAATTTTACCTTAAATAGTAACTAATCAATCGTTATGAACTGTGTCAAATTTCATCACGATTTGATGTAATACGAGCATGTGACTTCTAGAGCTAAAGACATAAAATCGCTTGAACGTACATGTGTGTGGAAGCTATATCTAAGTCTGAACCAATTTCCTTCGATAAATCAAATCCTTGTTCCAAATTTGTGTTAAATTATATCAGGGTTGTATGTACTGTGTGGCTTCTAGAGCTAAAAACATAGAACCGTCTAAACATGTGTGTGGGAGCTACATATATCTAAATCGGAACCGAATTTCTTTAAGTTCCAAAGCGTCTATCCTTGGTTCAAAAAAAAACCTACTCATGCCAAATTTCATCAGCAACAATTGCGACCTGTAGCGACCTGATTACAAACTTTAGATCTACAGCAAACGCACGGACAATCGAACTGACAGATATCGATAAATCTTGTTGTTGTAGCGGCAACTGCGTACGGATGACAGCTCTTGGCCGAAGAACCGCTCTTCGGGTCAATTCTCGGTCCGTAGGACCGGCTTTCGTGGGATAAATGAAGCGATAAAATTGGATAAAGAACTCGATAAATCGAATCAGCTAGTGTTTTTGAAACCTGTAATTGGATAACAAACTTTAGGTGGACAGCAGATGAACGGACGGACAGTTAGACAAATCGGATGGGTTAAAGATGGGTCTAGCTCAAATATTTGCAGTGAAACTAACTTACAATACCCTGTTGCACAGAATCAAGCAGATTACAAATATCTGTTCAGCCGTTAGCAAAATATCGAACGCAAAAGTCGATTATTCGATCAAAATAAGACGCAAAAGTCGATCACGACTTTTTTAGTTTTTGAAACAAAAAGTCCATTAGTCGACTAATCGATAATCGACTTTTACAACACCACTGCAAATCTAGCCGCAGCTGTCCCTTTAATAAGATCGAGCTCCTCAAAAAACTGGGATTAAGGCAAATCCACTCTTGATACACGTAAAGAAGGAAGTTTTGTATATTTTTTAAAGATGCTTTTATATGAGCTACCCTTTAAATAAGTAGGTACCCATACTAACTAGCAGATCTGATTGAGTCACTGTTCGTTCTTCCAGATACAAGTCAGAAAAATAAATGAAAATGTTTTCTTTTCACTCCGGCGATAAAGTGCGGTCGTTGTTGCTGTTGCGGTTTACGTGCGTATGTCGGTCGGCTTGGCTGCATGTATTCCATATAAGCAAATAACGGCCATACGTCCGTCTGTCCGCCTGTCGGACAGACGGTCGGTCGGTCATTCATTTTTGTTATAATTATGAATTTGTGCGGTTAAGTTTGTTTTTCGTTTTCATTTCTTTCTATTTTGTTATGGTCCCTCGCACAAACACACTCTGCACGCTGTCTCTCGCTCTGCAGCGTTATTAGATTCGTTGCGTTATCGTTTATATCGTTTGGGGGTCTACACTTGAGTGAACGTTTTATGGATTGTGGCTGGCTGGCTGGCCGGCGTTGTTGTTGTGTTGGCTTGTCTATGTGTCAGTTGGTGTGTGTGTGTATGTTTGTTGTATGTTAATTTTCATTTTGTGGTTATTTGTATCGAGTATATTTTGTAGCTACTTCGACGTCAGCTCAGCTCTTTTTGTTCTAGTTGTTGTTGCTGTTGTCGTTTTTCAATTAATTTCTATTTAAAACGGGTCGGAGAGTCGAAAACGCTTTAAACGATTTTGTGGCCAAATCGTTTGATGATGAATGATTATCGTTTATCAACAATTTTGTTTTTGTTTTCGTTTGGAATGTGTCGATTCTTTACTTCTCTCTCTCTCCCTTTCTCTCTCTCTGTCTTCCTCTTTAGAGGAACAATGTGTGCTGGGGAAACCGGTGACATGTCCATCCGCCCTTTAATTCGTTTTGGAATTGCTTTCAGCAGTCAACGAACCCACCCACCATCGCCTTCTGTCTGATACTCGCTCGGTATCGTTTAAGTGTCTCGAGGTGATAAGAACCCGCTCTCCACAAATGGTTTTGTCCGATAAGAAGTACTTTTTAGGTTGTCATCGGTAGATGATGACTTTTTGTCAGGTTTTTGCGGTCTCGATAATCAGCCAACGCAGGTCCAGAAAGGATAATTATTTCTTTGGCTTTAATGCCTTTCAAAGGGTTTATGCAGTCTTAGTGGCGATGGAGGTTTCACAAATGTTTGTAAACCAGTGACTTGGGTAGAGTATCTGAGTCACATGTACGCATAATACCGGAATATTGGGACCAGGGCTGTGGATTCCGAGTTGGAGTTGAAGTTTCGTAAATTTGGACGAAGTCGAAATTAAAAAAAATGTGCACAACTCCGACTTTGACACAAAAAATACAATTTCAGGAAAGAAAATAATTAAATTTATGTTGTGGAAAAATTATTTTTGTTTTAAAAAAAAAATAAGGTTGCTAAAAATGTGTTGAGGAATTTCCTGGCTTTGATCGGTACACTTTTTCCTAACGAAATATCAAAAAAAATAAGGGATCGTAACAATATGCACTTATAAACGTGTTTAAAGCGCTTAAATATTCTCTATAAAATCGAAAAATATCGAGCCCTTACCGGGAAAAACACGTAAGCGCCACTCGATTTTGAATGAAACGTGATAGAATATTGTACGAGGGTTGCTGTATATATTTCTGCCCTAGGCCACACTAAGTGTTGTCTGGCGCCATCTGCCATTTCCATTGGAAAGTTTGACATTTTTTGGCATAAACGTACTCAGAACGTTTTGACGTGCCACCATCATTTGTGTGGTTTACAGTGACTTGAAAAAATTAATTTGGCGATAAATGAAATTAACTCGTGAACATTTTCGTGCGATCTTTTTTCACAACTTCCGCCGTGGATTATCACGACAAGAGCACATCGAAGAACCTAAAGCTTTGTATGACGATAAAGCATTATCCTATAGCACTGCGAAAAACTGGTTTAATGAATTCAATCGTGGCCGACGCTCGCTCAAAGACGAAGGTCGTGCAGGTCTTCGAAAAAAGGACGTTGTGCTAGAGAACATTGATGCCGTGCGTGAACTGATAATGCAAGATCGTCATGTGACATGCCGTGAGTTAGAGGCTTCCTTGGGCATTTCTTCCACCAGCAACATACATTCGATATTGCATGAACACCTGACCGTAAAAAAGGTTTGTTCCCGTTGGCTCCCGCACCATTTGACAATCGCCCAAAAAGAAGGCTCGTGTCGATTGGTGCTCAGATATTTTGAAAAAATACGATCGCGGTGCTTCAAAAGATGTTTATAAGATTGTCACAGGCGACGAATCATGGATCTATGAGCCCGAAACAAAACTGCAATCTACCGTGTGGGTCTTCGAAGACGAGCCAAATCCAAAAAAGTTGTTCGTGGAAGAAGTACTTCGAAGCAAATGGTCGCCTGTTTCTTCGGCAAAACTGGTCATGTGGCGCGGTTCCGCTTGAGCAACGTAGGACGGCCAATTCTAAGTGGTACATTAAAATTTGTTCGCCAGAAATCTTTGGAGAAATTCGAAAAACGAACAAGAGAAGACGAATCATTTCGCACCATGACAATACTAGCTCTCACACTTTGGCTCAAACCAGCGCCTTTTTGACCGCCCAAAACGTCAATCACTTCTTTTTATTCCCGCACATCAAGAAAAAAGGAGTTTTCAACGATTTTAATCGCCAGAAGAAGCTGTTGAAGCGTTAAAAAACAATGTTTTGGTTTGAGCGCATGCAAAAGTGTATTGATCTTAAAGGAGATATTTTGAAAAACAATAAAACCATTTTTGATGATAAATATTCGCATTTTCATTATTAGGCCAGAAATATATATAGCAGCCCTCGTATGACTGTAATTTTTCCTCATTTAAAAATGCTTTTTAAAAAAATGTTTTTGTTACGGATCTAATGCAATAGTATTAATATTTTATATGGAACTGAAATACTTAGTAGAGACATAAACACTGTTATGGAACACCCCGTTAATGTCATATGGGTTTTGAAAGCTAACCTCAATAGCGTTAGTCTGCAACGGGATTTTAAAATTGTTTCAACTTTCATCATGAAGTGGTCAGATAATGAGAACCGTATCGCTGTAATAGCGCTTTTCAAGTGTGAAATGAAAAAAAAACGATATTTTCAAAACGCTCCGGCCACTGGGGATTTGCCGCATGTTCGTCTAACTATGCATAAAACTGTTTGAGGAGACTGGAGATGTAAAAAACCGCCACCGGTCGGGCCGCCCACGCTCTGTTCAAACGCCGCATGTCATCAAAGCAGTTAAATCAAGAATTCACAGAAATCCTCTCCGAAAACAGAAAATCATGGCCCGTCAGATGAATATCACGCAAAAGTCGAATCATTAAAATAGACTTGGGACTGTGGGCTTTCAAACGACGTACCGGACATTTATTGACTGCAGCCTTAAAAAAAATAGGATTGAAAAATGCAAACGTCTTTTGGCACGCTGATAACTTGCACAGAAAAATTTTGTTCATCGTGAAAAATTTTTTGCCGTTCAGGAAAAATTTAACAAGCAATATCATAGAGTGTATGCGCGGTCATCTAAGGAAGCATCTGAACTGATCCCAAGGGTGGAAAAGGGTCATGACCCAGCTTCAGTCATAGTTTGGTGGGGTGTCTCTTACGATGGGGTCACTGACCTGCATTTCTGCTGACAAGGAGTCAAAACATCGGCCAAAGTTTACCAAGAAACCATTTGGAAGCTGTTGCGAGGCCTCTTAACAATTAATTCCCAGTTCCAAAAGCAGCCATGATTCTGCGCAGGCTCATAAGGCTAAAACGTCCCAGGACTGGCTTCGAAACAATTTGCCAGCGTTTATTTCCTCTGAATAATGACCCTCAGGCAGTCCTGATTTGAAACCGTTGGATTACAAATTGTGGACGGTTTTTGAGGACAAGGTTCGACACAAAAGATACCCCAACATTGGATCTCTTAAGACTGCTTTCGTTCGAGCTGTGGCCAATTTTCCAATGGACGGGGTTCGTGCAGCTATTCACGATTGGCAAGTGCGACTTAAGGCATGTGTAAGGGCAAAAGACGGTAATTTCGAATAAGTAGATTCTTTATGGATACAATATAAATCAAAAAATATTTTAAAAAATATTTGGCCCAAAAACATTCAGTACTTTTCATTATACAACATAAAACGTGTGTCACAGTATTTATGTCCCTACTAAGTATCAACTGAAATATTTTTAATAAAACGCTTACGTTTTTTACACTGTTTTTTTCTTTTGTTAAATAAGACACTTCTATAATTTTGAATTAAATGCATTTTTAAATAATTTGCAGAATTCAAAACTATTGTTGACAACTCAACACAATTCTAATAAATAGTATTTGGGGTCGAATGTCGGGTTTTTTTAATAAGTACTCGAAAAATCGATATTAACCGGCATTTCGGTTTTAAACTTTTACTTTAGAATTGAAAATATTTTCCCAATCAGAAGTGAAGTGATTGGCCCCAATTATAGAAAAAAAGGAAAGCGTAAAATTAATTGCTACAAATAGAGGTTTTTTTATTAATTTAAAAAAAAAAACTATGTAAAGGGGGTTTTTGAGGCGCGTGGGTTTCAAGAAGAAAATGTTTTGATGTTTTGACCAAGAATTTAGCTTGATTTTAAAGATAGGGGTTTGCCATTATATTTTAAAAATGATGGCCGCCGCGGCTGGCTAGAATAGGTTCCAACCGAGAGGCCCAATTTTCGAAAAAGTCATTAATCATTCTGTAGCGTTCCCCCTATTGACTGCAACATTATGGCCGGCTTTCTTTTTGAAGAAATATGGACCAATGATTGATTATCTCTGCCCAAAGAGCACACAAAAAAGTGACATTTTGAGGATTTTACGGCGTCTCAACAATGGCTTGTGGATTTTCTTTACTCCAAATGCCACAATTTTGGGTTTTAACGTACGCATTTAACCAAAAATGAGCTTTATCCCTGAACTAAAATTTCTTGTAAAAATCAGGATCGGTGGCCATCTCGATTTGGGCCCACTCACCAAACATTGTTCTGGAGTAAGTCTATTAATTATGAAATGGCTAACCAAACTGAGCATAAGCATTGTTGTTGTCTTACTGCTGTTGCTGTATTTGTTGTTGTGAATGGCTGGGGCCGTTACGAATTTAATCGAAAAGAGCAAAGCCCATACGTCATCTTCAGATTCGGATTCTTCCTTCAATTCTTCTTTCTTGACAGCTGTTAGAAAGACCAACTCCGAAAGAAGTGTGGGATTGAAAACCACACGTCTTAAAAAACACACTTAAGTTAAAAAAGCTAAAGTCAGGCTTAGCCAATTTTTGTAGCTTGCACTTTTGTATGTGCAGAAATGCCAATTGAAATAGGTCTTTCAACCCTTGAACAGGTTTAAAATTTACCAAGATTTTAAAAATAATGTCATATTTATAAGAAATTTTTGGGCCGTAATTTCGACCTTAGGGTCCGTCACCCAAATTTAGCCAAACTGCAAAAAAGAATTGTTTTTTGTACTTCCTGAGAAAATTTTATAGTTATTTTATACCCATGTTTCCACCTATGTTGGAAACCGATTTTTGGACCCCCTGAACTTTTTGTGGGCCTATATCAAATGATTTCATTTTATACAAGATGGATTGTTGTCAGTCATCATCTACTGTAGCAAATTTTGATCAAATCGGAATAAAACGGCAGTTGCATGTTAAATCAGCAGGGACCTTTGTACGTACTGTGGCTATATCCTTATTTATACTAAACTGATTACTTATCGATCGCAATGAACTATGCCAACATTGATGTAATATGTGGCTTCTAGGGCTTAAGACATAAAATCGGCTGAACATAAACGTGCTATATCTACATTTAAACCGAATTTCTTAAATATCAACTGCCCCCGTACTTTGCCCGAAAATCCTACTTTGCCAAATTTTATGAATATCGGGTAACAAGTGCGATCTGTTGTTAGATTACAATCTTAAGATGGACAGTAGCCGGGCATATAGACATTCTTTCTCTGGAAACACCCCTAAGTCTATTCATCGTCACATCAAACATTTCCCCAACCACCCTCGTACATTGTGTTGTAAAATGGGCAATTTGTTTGGACATGGTGCCGGCAAACAAATGTCCGTAGCGATTGTGATTAGATACTTTGCTTTTATTCGGCAAACATTCAGGCAACGCATTTAACTCAGAAGAGAAAAATCTCGGTTAAAATACACATCAGATCATGGGATAATTGAATAAATGCTAATAATTCGCGTAATTACAAATTTGCAACTTTGTTGCAAAATGATTTGTGTTTTTAGGCAGACCAGGCAGACGGACGGACGGACATGACAGCGAGACATAATATTGTTTAGGGCATTGCATGAGTATCTCCGAAGAGATGACGATGATGGCGAACGTGCTGAACAAAACGGCACAGCGCGAAGAGTACCCCCCAAACGGAGGGCAGACAGACAGCCAGTCAGAAAGACAGCATGAAACTGTTAACAAGTATCTACAACAATAATAACAACAACAATAAACAATAGCCGTCGCCGACGTCGGCGCTGCGGCAGCAGATGAGAAATATAACATATTTAATTGGATTACTTTTGTGAGTTTGAAAATGAAACGCTGGCGCGATGATGACGAGTTTGGCACTGCCGATGAAAAGCGAAAGAAACGAAATTAAAACAACACACAACGACAACGAAATCAAAATCATTAAAGCAGAGCGGCAACGCCTACGTCGGCGTCAATAATGTCGCTGCGATGGTGATAAAGAGCCCTGAATGGCAGCATTAACAACCAGCACCAAAAAAAAAAACAAACACACTCATAGCGACAGCAACAACACCACCTTCTCATCATAAACCATTAAGAGCAACAATAGCAGAAGCAGCAGCAGCAACAACAACAACGGCACTAACAAACACCCAACAGGCCCGGAGTATCGTACCAAACAGCCGCCAACAGTGGCAGTGTCTACAACAACCATATGGTGTTTGATTTCTTCTGAACACAAGCAAACGAACGACCATCCGACGAATCGTCCGTCCGTCGGTATGTCTGTCCCTACAACCTTTCTTGCACACATCCCAACATACAAGATATAGCAACAACAAAACACATGCAGCCCCAACAAATTTTCAAGAGGAAGGAATGTGCGGCACTTTAAGCAAATAAGTTGTGAGAATATTGTTATAGAGGGCTCTTGCTCGGCTTCCTCTCCTCCAACCACCGTCCGTCCCCCACACCCTGGCAACTAACGGACAAACGACCGTTTACAGTTTACGTATGCGAGTACATACTTGGTTCGTACTTTTCGTACTCGTGCATTTTTGTGAGATACACACACAAAAAGTCGGTCGGTCGGTCGCTTAACTGGTAGTGAACAGTGAACTGAACTGAACCGAACTGATGTGTAGTGTTGTAGTGAAGTGTACTGAGAACTATTTTTTTTTGCTTTGGCTGGCGCTGACTGCCGCTTTGGTGTGGTGTGTGTTGCTTTGTTGACTTCTCAACATGGCGCTCTCTTGGCTTGGTATTTTTTTTTTTTTTGTAATACTCACACTTATGCTTTAAACACATAGACGACAGCAAGCAGCACGACGACTGACTTCAAATGTCGTTGGCGACATTTGTCGTTGTGCTGCCACCTTTTAAAATATTTTGAGAACGGCAGCAGCAGCGTAAACAGCTGATATTGTTGAGCAATGTATTTTTCAGTGATGCCAATATGACGTTTATGAGGCACACAAACAAACGATTTATGTTCTACATAATAATTTATTGTAATCGTGTGCACCCTTCATAGGAAATAGACCGTACATCAGATTGACAGTTTCGTTGCAAAATACATAGTCTGGTTTTACACGGACAATTATAATTGTCGCCATTGTTCCCCGTTCCATACTTCTTACCTCTCTCTCCAACCAACTCAACAATCGTGACAATTATAATTGTCCGTGTAAAACCAGACATAGCTCACTCACTATGCAGCAATCGGATGTTTCGTGTATTTTCCCCAGTAGTGAAGCCGAAGTATCAGATAAGAAGCACATTGAAAAAAAGATTCCAGAACAGAGTATTTTATATATTATTTATATATTATATGTTTTATTTTCATTATAGTTTGTTTATTAATGAGTGGATTGAATAGATTGCAAAGAGGCAGGAAATATTTAAAAGGCGAAGCCATATTTTGGCATACCCCCGGACGAAGACCGGCTTCACAAGAAATCTTTATATAGCGAAATTATATTTTAGCATACCAAGAAGATATATAAAAACACCTTGACACCTTGAACATTTAATAAATCCCAAAATGTTTGACGCAAATTTTCAGTTTTTAGTTAAACGCCTTTAATCTCTAAATTATTACAACTACTTTAGTGCATTACCAACACTGTATCTGATATTGTCGCCTTTCAAAATAGAAATTAGTTTATATTGGCGACAACAGCAACGGCTGCTGTGCCGTCGTGCTGCTGTGACGCCGTCAAAGTAATCATTTTCATATAAACGTGTGTGTTTTAATTTTGACAGGTTGTCGCTCGCTGCTTGCTGTCGTCTATGTGTTTAATGCATTACTCTCGTGCGCTCTCCTAATCGATGAAGAGTAGAAGTGGTTTTGTTGTTTTTCTCTTCCCTTATGCTAGTCAAGGCATTTTTTATTTTTTCAAATGCATGCAAAGCAAATAAAAACAATGCCAACCGACCAACGGCTTTACTTTTTTCAACACGTTCTTTGGGGCTATAGCCAGTGTTGGCGATTTGGGGTTTTCCGACCAAATTTGGTCGGATGGATTTAAAAAGTTAAGATTTGTTAGGTCTAATTCGAATTTGGTAGGTTTTGGACGTTATGGTCAATTTTTTTATTTGTCTTACTTGTTTTAATTCTCATTGTATTTAACAAAATGCTACGCAACGATGTTGATCAGTTCTTGCAAAGGAATTGACAATGTACTATTTTTTGCTTCTTTGATTTGTATAAGCTCTACTATAGGATGGAGTGTTTACAACACCTGCAAATACTGATCCGAGATATTGGCCGTGTTCCAATGGTGACTATCTTAGGAGGTCGCTTGCGTAATAACTTCACACCACAGTGCATGAACATAAAAATGATTTTGTGTACAGAAAACTATAGATAATTTGCGTTAAAAAATCCTGTTGTTGTAAATTCTTTAAATTTTGGGGAAGAAAGATATTCTCGTATAACCTTTAGCGAGTTTAATAATTACCGTGATCGGTTATTAATCGTTTATAGTATTTCTTGAATAACTTTTACAAATTTTCATTAGGTCAACAACTTCTTCTTGTATATAAAGAAGTTTAAAAAAATGATCGTGCAATTTTAAAGTTATCGCCTTAGCGACCATGCACTCAATTAATAAGCGAGTAAAACTCTAAGCCTCTCTGGCTAAGTCTGTCTGTCCATAAGTATGTCTGCGGAAATCATTGATAGCGGCCTTGTATTCATTAGCTGATTTAAATTGTAAATTAAGAAAAGCGGCCTAGATGGGGAAATGGACTTATGGAACATCCGAAAAAAGTATATTATCGTAGTATTTGTTCAACAAATCTAGGGCGACCGCAAAAGTAACTGGCCTAACATAAAAAGAACCGTTTTTTTTGGAATTATTATTTATTTTTCAACATAATCTCCTTCCAACTCAATACACTTCATCAAACGTTTTTCAAGTTTTTTAATTCCATCCGAAAAATACGATTTTTCAAGACCTTCAAAACATGCCTCAGTTTCAGCAATAACCTCGCTATTGGACGAAATTTTTTAAATTTGGAAACAAGAAATAATCAGAAGGAGCTAAATCTGGACTATATGGTGGATGCGGAGCAATTTCAAATCGTAATTCGGCCAGTTTTTGTTGAGTTAAAAATGCAGTGTGTGAAGGAGCATTATCTGGATGAAAAAGAACTTTTTTCTTCTTCTAAATGCGGTCGTTTTATCATGATTTCTTCACTCAACCGATTCAATAATGCACAATAATATTCCCTATTTATAGTTTTTCCTTTCTCAAGATAATCAATAAATATTATACCCCTTTCATCCGAAAATACTGTGGCCATTACTTTTCCTGCTGACTTAACAGTTTTCGCCTTCTTGGGACCACTTTTACCAGCTTCTATCCATTGTTTTGACTGTTCTTTGCATTCTGGGATGTAGTGATGGATCCATGTTTCATCAACAGTTATGAATCGGCGCAAAAACTCTATTGGATTACGCTGATAAATCGCTAAAAGCTCCTCGGAATTGGTCCAACGGACGATTTTTTGGGGCAAAGTCAACAAACGCGGCACATATCTTTCGGATAGCTTTTTCATGTGGAGTTCATCATGTAAAATACTCCAAACTTGTTTTTCGTGTATTTTAACAATATCAGCAAGTTCTCTGACCTTTATTCGTCTATCTTTAGTCACTTCATTAAATATTTTTCTAATGTTTCAATATTAGAAGCAGTTTTCGGTCTTCCAGAGCGTTGTTCATCTTTCGTACTTGAACGACCCATTTTAAATTGTTGAACCCAGGATTTCACGGTGGAGTATGGTGGTGCATTATCACCATGAACAGAATCCAATTCATCTTTGATTAATTGTGGCGTATAACCTTTCATATAAAAGTGTTTAATTACAGCACGAAACTCTCTATTTTAAAAAAAAAAAACAAAAAAAAAGTTGCTAGTAAAACAGAAAATGTGCCAGGGTAGTTAGTTTTGCGGTCGCCCTCGTAAAATCACTTTACTAATCTAATAGGGGATGGTTTATAAACCATTGGACTCTTCTTGCCGAAACAACGGTCTAAATGGCTCTAACAATCATATAAATACCAATGAATATAGGCATATGGTTTCCTCAAATTTAATCTAATCTTATTATTCGAATATAAATACAGTTGAGCATCGATTATCCGGGATGGTCGGGACCGGAAGCGTTACGGATAACCGATTTTACCGGTTAATTGAGGTAAAATTTGTTACTCGTTTTTACATAAATGTTTGTTTTATTTATTCAATATGCACACTTACAGATATAATACATTTCATTTTTAATTATTACTCAAATCATTTAATGTGGTTTGTTTTTTCTTGTTAAACTAAATATTTTCTGCCAAAAGCTTCGCACGCTCACCATTTCCTATAACAAACTGTTTGCACTTACATATGTGTACCAGCTGCATTGGTGCAAACCAATACCGTGTTTCTTTCCTTTGAATTCTAATGAAAAATCTATAAAATGTTCATTATGGCCGCCCGAACTGTTTAAGGGAAACACTTCCAAAATAGGCTTGTCTCATTCCCATTGTAGATTTGTTCTTTTGTACGATTTTCCTTTGATATGTATTCCTCTAAATCATTCACAAAAATTGTGGTAGATACATTATCGGCAGATGCCTTTTCTCCTCTAGCCTTGAGTTTGTAAATTCCATGTCCCTTTTTTAAAGTTGTGCAACCAGTCACCAGAGTATTCACATTCTCAACCCAAACTACTACTTAGTTTTGATTAGAAATATTTAGCTTTTTTCACTGTCATTTAACTGGAAATTGGGGCCACTTTAAAACGTTCTTGCCGGAACCATTCATTTGGATCTAGTGCACTTTTCAATGTTTTTCGAATTTCGATCACTTTCTGTACAATATTTTAATAGTTTGTCTTTATTTTTTACTAAGTCATAAACTGTTTGCTTCCCAGTGCCATATTTTTCTGATAATGTTTGAACAGAAACATTTCTTTAAATATTTGTTGACTAAATTGTATTTTGCTTGAATCGTTAATACTACTTTTCTTTGCTTTTGTCCGATTTTACTAATATCGATGCCGGAAATGCACCATAAATAAGGTTTCCCCTATTTCGCTTCATACACTTATTAACGTAAGTGTTGCAAACACATTTAAAGCAAATATCGCCAAAATAAATTTTGCGATCCCGAATAATTGAGGTAATCACGGTTAATCAATTAAAATAAAAATATTTTCCTTCCGTTATCGATCCCGGATAATTGATGTTCCCGGTTATTGAATCACCGTTAATCGATGCTCAACTTTTATATTTGTTTTCAGCATTTGCTTGAACGTATACGTTCACAGGCTTAAGCAGGAGCTATAATTTCCCTATCATTATCTGATTTTGCTTCTCACTTTATATTTGGTTATTTGTAAGACACATGTATGATGCAGTAAATCGAATCCATCCATGTACAGGGTGTTTTTTATTGAGGTATAGAACTTCGAATTGAAATAAAACACAAGAAAATCGTTTTAATGTCCATCAATTTGGCTTTATTGGAAGGATAATTTTATGCCATTAATGTTTAAATATGATTTCGGGCATGTGGCCGCCGCGGCTGGCTCGAATAAAGCCAATTCTACAGGTCCAATTTTCAACCACTTTTTCGAGCATATGGGGCCGTATGTTGGCAATAACGCCACGAATGTTGGCTTCCAAGTCCCCTAACGTGTTTCTGGTTTGTTGGCGTAGACGAGCGACTTCACATATCCCCAAAGAAAATAATCCAATGGTCCATGTTAACCGATCCATGGTTAACCGAATTAATTGCTCTGATTGACGATTATGTCGACCATAAAATGGGCGGAGCTTGCGGTGAACTTCGCGAACTGAACCATTACTTTCGAAATAAATTTGCACGATTTGCAAGCGTTGTTCTTTTGTCAACCTGTTCATGATGAAATGGCAAACCAAACTAAATATTAATCACTTGACAGCTGACAAAATGGCCGCCAGTTAAAAAAGTTATGCCAACTTAAAGTTCTATACCCCAATAAAAAACACCCCTTAGTATGGCCATACCAAACTCCAATGTACATATCTGTAAATAGGCTCCCCTATAATGTTTTCAATCGAGTTAAACTCTAAATGTGACAGCGCATAGAGAAAGGGACCTAAGGGTAAAAAAAATCAATTTTCACTTTTTTTTTAATGTGGACAACATCTGAGCATCGATTGAGACCGATCCCATGCACCAAAAGTGTTCCCTCCCAGAGATATGCGCGTTTTATGAAAGTGATGGTACACCAAAGATACACGTATTTAAATCTTTAAAATGGCTCTCCTGAACAAAACTGGTTTTTACCCTTAGGTCCCTTTCTATTTTGCGCGTCACATATTGACTTTCTTTGTGCGATGCTGGCATTAATTAATAGAAAGGAGAATCATAGACAGTAGAAGCATTAGTATGGAACGCAGTTCGTCTCCTCATAGCGCTGATTGTTTTTTCCTTTTTTTCCTTTAAAGTTTAGAGAAGTTGTCACAATTTTCGTATCTCTTCCGGATACTGCGTGTTCAAGGGAGGAAAGTGCTTTATTTTATTATACTGCCGAACACACGATTTACTTGTTTCATTTTAATGCGAGGAATGCAATGATAAAGCTAGACTGATGATCAGCAATTGTAATTGTCGCGGTGTATAGAAATATAAGTAAAGAAATTATATCGTACTGAGGCGTCTCGCTACTTCACGCACATCCCATTAAGGAACAAGGGAAAACGTCTCTCAAATCAGTGACCTGTGCATGATAAAATACTTATACTCACTGACCAAATAACCTACTGTTTAAAGACGTCTCCGGACGGCTAATGCATTTTTATAGAGAGTTTTATACATGGCTTACAGATAAATCTCTTACACGTAAAGTCGCCGGGTTTAACAAGATAGAAACCCGCCGAAACATTTTTTTTTAGATATTTTTACCCTAATTTGAACTTAGGTTTACAGGCATGATAGGCGTGTTCACTCCCATCACGCCACGGCGGCCCATTTATTTATGTACCTAAAAACCTTAAAAAATTGTCATGGGAGCAGCGCTATAAGTTTGTAAGAAACAACAATTTTCTTTTTAAATTTTATTAAAATCAATTATTTTTAATCTAGTTATCACAATATTATACAGAGTTTTAGTTCTTTATTACAACTTTTCATCTAGAACATTGATTTTTATTTACAGTTTGGTAAAATTCTTTATTTTATAAAATTTGTTATTCAGAGGAAAGTACATGTTTTTAAAAACCTTTCATTAATCACATCTTATTTTGTGATTACCCTTTACATTCGCTTAATTGTTTTAACTTAAAAATTCTATTTTGATTAAATTTTTTTTAAAGAAAACCTCTTAAATTTTTATCATTTCGATTTATCACAAGTGTTATTAAAAATCATTTTCTGATTCTTATCTCATCAACTCATATGGTGATTAACAATAAAAACCAGAGAGGGAATGCCCAAATTGTTTTACGAGGAAGGAACTAAGAAGTGAAATGTCTAAATACCCCCAACTTATCTGCTCAGCAAGAATTGAGCACTTCAAAAAATAAAAAAAAACAGACAGGCCTCTAAACACATTGCCAAACAAACCGTGGGCACTTTGCTCTTCTCATGAATTTACTCTCCAAAGGTGTTATGATGAAGAGCGAATGAAAAGAGTGTGAAGTGCGGGGTTCTGCTTCTTTGTGATAATAAACAACACTAACATAAAAACAAAATAGAATAAAAAAGCAAAAAAAAAAACTAACAAGAGACATGAGCCAAAAAATGAGAGATGAAAAGAGCTCACATGTTACGGTTTTACTCTGTGTTAGCAAATGCCAAGATAAAGAGTAGTTTCGGCAACACACAGCTGTTACTCTTTTGCTGATGCTACTCTTTCGCTCTGTGAGAGGGTTTCCTAATGAGCTGATTTGTTTGCAATATCTCTGAGTTTTATAAATGCATAAACAAACAATTTAAGAGCAATTTACAAATTTGTTGTTATTTTGATGGAAGAGAGAGCGAAATATTTTTTAATGTTACAAAGTGTGGTTAAGAGAGTTTAAGTGATTTTGGTACCTTATGGTTTTGCCAGTGAGGTTTGTAGTGCGTTTGTTTTTTCTTTGTTGATGAAGAGAGTGGCAGTGAGAGAGAGAGATATAGTGTTTGGCAGTTGTTCTACCTTAGACATTTCCTAAGGGATAAACGGTAGTTTATCTCTGAGTAACATGACAATAACAAGAGCAACAACAACAACAAGAAGAGCGCTCTTGCCAAATAAGCAACGCCAACCGACAACAACACGGTCAACCAACAAACGCCATGCCATTGAATAATTTACGGAATTTAACTGACTTTAAATGGCCTTTTAAAAAGTATCTTAAGGATACCGAAGTGTATCCGCTGCTGCTGCAGCACACACACACGCACAGTTCCACAGTTTGAGTCACTTAATGAAATTACAAGTGAGCACTCAACACGCCTGCCTGTCTTTCGCTTTTGCCCGTCTCTTTAGTAAATTTGTTTTTCCACGCTTTCGACGTCATAGCGTTGTAAATATTTTCGGGAAATTTTGCCTCCTTTTCCCCCCACTAAGCTCTTTTGGTAAGGAGGGGTTTTTTCGACGTTATTTTCTTTAGAGATTCATTTCAATTATTAATGAATGAACTTTAAAGCAAAAATGAAAAGGAAAAATTCCCCGACATGATGGCTTAACTTGTTTTTCTAACCTTTCGACAAGAAATCTCGGCCACATGTTGGCGGCCATCGTTACAGGTCAGGTAAAATTGAAAAAATGAACTCATGAAAAAAACAAAAACACAACTATTTATCAGATTTTCAATTAGGATTTACATTGAGGTGGTTGCTTGGTAGCTGGTTCCATAAGCTATGGTCTGAAAATTGTAATGGCACTGGAACATCTGCTAACCTCGCAGGGAGAACAACAAGACGACTCGAATGATGAAGAAGGCGTACAAAGAGAAAAAAGTATAAAGACCCTATACTCGCATAAGAACAACTAAATATGAGCGTTTGTCTGTCCATCCGTCCGTCCGTCTGCCTGCCTGCCAGTCTGTATGTCTCTATATGTCATAGTCGCAGAAAGGCGAAACCAAATTTGTTTGTACGAATATTAGTTTTGCTTGTCAAAAACACTAAGAAAGCCAACCAAAGAGAGCAAAGTGTCATGCCAGCACCGCGTAGCGTCTCGTTGGTAGTTATTCATGAAATTGCTTATCAAGGTTTTGCCATAATATTTAGCAGCAGTCACATTTACTTTGGATGTTATTCTGGTTTCGATATTGTTTTTTTTTAGTTTCTTCTTCTGAGTTTTGAGTTTTGGGGAAATTTTTAGCTATATGTCAACAAAGTTTATCGTACATATGTATGTATACCTTTACCTATATATTACATATCCATGTAGTATCTGTAGATATTCACTCAATGTTTGTAAAGGTCTTATCGCTTGCCTTGTCTTTGAAACCCAAATTCGTGGAAAGCCATTTTAAAAATTCATTAAACACTTTAAGGGGTTGCTACATACGCACACACATCAGCGTGTTTGTGTGTATTCGTGTGAAGCCCAAGAATCTACAGTAAGAGTTTCAAAGATTTGGACCTAGGCAATTAATTATAATTTATCACTTATAAACGGGCTCTTCGAACAGCACAATCACATGGTCTTGCCCGACACTCAGTCGTATCAATCAAGAACACTTAATTAAACGTGTCTTATCAGTTCATTGGCCTATGAGGAGGAACTACTTTTGCTTAGAAATAGACAGGATAGCACAAAATGCGGGCTTTCCTTGGCTTTTTCAAGAATTGACTCAAGATCTGGGCATTGGTCATTTTATACTAGGCCTACAGCTGCTCTGATAAAAGAGGCAATGATGTCGTGAGACTTCAGTTTGTTCGAAAGGACCTCGTAAGCATTTTATAAAGGGGTTTCCAATAGCGACATAACAATGTTTAGCTCGAACTCTATAAGGCCAGGCTCTCTTATAGAGTTCGGTTTTACTTTCAACAATTGCAGCAAAGCTTTCTGAAGAGGTCGCCACTTTAAGAGCGCTTACTCCAATTTTCGGCCGTAGTAATCGTCCCACCCGGCAGAGGCTGTGCATGCTATAGTAGATAAATTTGGATTCAAATTTTCATTTTCGGATGTTCCGGTGCCAAACAGACAATAAAAATATCCCAGCCGTAAGTGAATCCGTTCAAAATGAGTTAAATCTGTCGATTCTAGTTCGTTCTCAGGAATTGGGCATCTCTCATACCACACTGTAGCGTATTTTGCGAACAGATCTTGGCCTTCATTCTTAAAAGATCAAACGGACTCAGGAACTAAAGCCACTTGATCGTTTAAAACGCCGAAACTTCTTCTTCGGAAAAACCCAGAATTTAATCGATTTTTCGATCTTTAGCGATGAAGCTCATTTCTGGCTAAGTGGTGAAGTTCACTTACGAGCAACGTTTGGAAAACATTAAAAATTAGTACCGAAATTCTGAGTCAGTGGTCGCAACTTTAAGAGCGCTTACTCGAATATTCGGCCGTAATAATCGTCCCACCCGACAGGCTGTGTGTGCTTAAGTGGATAAATTTGGACCCAAATTTTTACTTTTGCGTGAATCCGTTTTAAATGATCCAAATGGATCCAAATTTTTATTTATGCCTGAATCCGTTCAAAATGAGCCAAATCAGTCGATTCCACGTCGTTCTCACGAATTGGACATTTCTCTAACCACACTGTGGTTTATTTTGCGAAAAGATCTTGGCCTTCATCCTTAAAAGATCAAACTGATATAAAAACTAAAGCCACCTGATCGTTTGAAACGCCGAAACTTCTCCGATTAGACTCGGGCAAAGTTTCACAAAAACAGAATTTCATTGATTTTTCGATCTTTAGCGATGAAGCTCATTTCTGGCAGAGTGGTTTTGTCAATAAACAAACTATGCCTTATTCGACAGCAACAAACCCACATGTACTTCAAGAGACACAATAGCATCCGTCAAAAATTACTGTGTGGTGTAGTTTTCATGCCGGAGGTGCGATAAGGCCGTATTTTTTACCGATGAAAGCAAAGCAATCGTCACGTTACCGTCAAGTGAGAGCGCTATCGCGACAAGTTAGAAAATTATTTTTGTCCAGAATTGGATGAGCTTGTCATTGCCGATTTGGGGTTTCAACAAGACGGTTACACTAGACATACAGCTCGCGTTACAATCAATTTACAGGAAGGCAAATTTGGTCAACGTGTTATCTCGAGAAATGGTCCGGTCGAATGGCCACCTCGTTCATGCGATTTACCGCCATTGGATTTCTTTTTCTTGGGGTCACATCAAGTCATTGGTCTACGCCAACAAGCCAATAACTTTAGACGAGCTCAGAGACAACATCCAACGCGAAATTATCAACGTTCCGGTCGAAATGTGAGCAAGAGTGGTGGAAAATGGGGTCCAAAGAATATGTCGCCGTACACGGACACATGGTAATCATATGGCCGAAATCGATTCTTAAAGTGTAACATTTACACTACACCTGGAATAAATTAGAATTCTACATCTTAAATATTCTGTTTTTTTTTATTAATACGAGGGCGACCTCAAAAGTAACTGGCCTAACATAAAAAGAACCGTTTTTTTGGAATTATTATATATTTTTCAACATAATCTCCTTCCAACTCAAGATTTTCAAGACCTTCAAAATATGCCTCAGTTTTAGCAGTAACCTCGCTATTTTTTGCCACCGAGAATTTTTTTTTAAATTTGGAAACAAGAAATAATCAGAAGGAGCTTAATCTGGACTATATGGTAGATGCGGAGCAATTTCATATCGTAATTCAGCCAGTTTTTGATGGGTTAAAAATGCAGTGTGTGAAGGAGCATTATCTTGATGAAAAAGAACTTTTTTTTCTAAATGCGGTCGTTTTATCTTGATTTCTTCACTCCACCGATCCAATAATGCACAATAATATTCACTATTTATAGTTTTTCCTTTCTCAAGATAATCAATAAATATTATACCCCTTGCATCCCAAAATACTGTGGCCATTACTTTTCCTGCTGACTTAACAGCTTTCGCCTTCTTGGGACCACTTTTACCAGCTTCTATCCATTGCTTTGACTGTTCTTTGCATTCTGGGATGCAGTGATGGATCCATGTTTCATCAACAGTTATAAATCGGCACAAGAACTCTATTGGATTACGCTGATAAATCGCTAAAAGCTCCTCGGAATTGGTCCAACGGACGATTTTTTGGGGCAAAGTCAACAAACGCGGCACCCATCTTGCGGATAGCTTTTTCATGTGGAGTTCATCATGTAAAATACCCCAAACTTGTTTTTCGTGTATTTTAACAATTTCAGCAAGTTCTCTGAGCTTTTTTCGTCTATCTTTAGTCACTTCATTAAATATTTTTCTAGTGTTTTCAAAAGTAGTAGCAGTTTTCGGTCTTTCCAGAGCGTTGTTCATCTTCCGTACTTGAACGACCCATTTTAAATTGTTGAACCCAGGATTTCACGGTGTAGTAGATGGTGCATTATCACCATGAACAGAATCCAATTCATCTTTAATTGATTGTGGCGTATAACCTTTCATATAAAAGTGTTTAATTACCGCACGAAGCTCTTTATTTTCCATTTTTCTAAAATTATAAAACTTGTTTACTTCAATCACCTGCACGCAGAAAAAAAGTATGGCTGGGGTAACAATATTCGAAGAGCACCATACTATTGTTGGTTATATGGTTGTGACACAACAATATTATGATCATCACAACAATAGTATGGTTCACACACAACCATACTATGATCCCCATAACAATATTATGGTCCTCACAACAATAGAATCATTCACACACAACCATACTATGATCCCCACAACCATATTATTATTCACATTCAACCATACTATGATCCCCACAACTATATTATGATCCTCATAACCATAGTTTGTTCAACGTACAACCATAGTATGATCCTCACAACCATAGTATGACTTACACACAACCATACTATGATCGACAAAATTATTTGTAAAGACTGGAATACGTTGTTATTCAACAATAAAGAATTTTATTAAGTTATGTAACAATAGGAGTGATTTATTTAACAGTAAAAAAATCATTTATTAAAAATATGTCAGTTGTACTAATCCGTAGTTTTTTTTAAAAAAATATATTTTTTAATACTATTATTGCGTATGAATCGTAAAAATAACATTTCCAAATTAAAAAAAAATAAGGTTTTGTCGGTATGATTGCCGTATTTATGTTATTGTTAACATAAAACCCACGAAAACAATACTTTTGTCCCACCAACCATATTTATATTGTTGCTACAACCATATTTTTATTTTTAAATTTGGCAACAATACTTTTGTTACATTTCAACAATATTAACATTGCCGCAATCATACTATTGTCAAAATTAAATTCAAAAAACAATACTATGGTTGCGACGACCATACTTTTATTGTACAGAACATACTATTATTGCCGTGACCATATAGTTACCATATCTTTTCTCTGCGTGTGTAACAAAGAAAATAATCATAAAATATTTTGACAGATGGCTTATAAAAGATTGCTTTTAAAAAACAAAACAAAAAAGTTGCTAGTAAAACAGAAAAAGTGCCAGGCCAGTTACTTTTGCGGTCGCCCTTGTATATACAAATGTTATGTTCTTAATGGAAAACTCAGTATATGTTTGGAACATGCTGCAAACATTAAAATGTTTGTATTTCAGCAAACTAGGTCTGCATAAATATATTCTTTGTTTGGGACAACATTGTAGCATATGAAAATTTTTGTTTTGCATTTGTTTCTCGTTGTCGTTCAAATGATAAGACGTAGTGGAAGCATAACTTGTTTAGAAAAAATGAGTTTTTGCCAAGCGGTACACGGTAATTTTGCAGGAACTGACAGTATTGGTGGAAGAGACAAATTACACTACTCAACAAAATGAAAAAAATTTCATGTACTCCGGATGCGATAATTTTTTCTGTGTAGATAACCTTGACATGAGCTCGAAAAACGCAATAAAAAAATTTTTTTTCGTTTGGTTTTTGTTTTATTTTTTTTTTTAAATTTTAAAAATTTTTTTTGGTTAATTTGTTTCGTCCGGCATAACTCGGGAACCACTAGCCCGATTTAATTGAATTAAATTTTAAAAAATTTTAAATTACAATTCCCTTAATCTGTTCATATATTGTTTTCCTATACAAGCAACAGTTTCCAAGTTAAAAATGAATATATAAAGGAAAAAACTTATTTTTTGCCTAAAGATTTAAATTTTTTTTTTTAAAAAATCCATAAAAAATCCAAAATGAAAAAAAATTTCAAATCTTATTACTTTTACGTAAAGTCACATAACCTATGAGCAAAATGAGACAAAGATCATGAAAATCGATGCACGCGTTTCGCTTTTATTCGCAATTGAGTAAAGGTATGAATTTCAAAAATTTGCTCGACATATGCACAACTTTGTCTATGGTAAGGTTTCTTCTTTTTTATTACAAAAAAAATTAAAATTTGTTGGGTGACAAAAATATATGAAAATGAAAATGGGATACCT
Source organism: Hydrotaea diabolus (assembly GCA_963513945.1). Taxonomy (NCBI): domain Eukaryota; kingdom Metazoa; phylum Arthropoda; class Insecta; order Diptera; family Muscidae; genus Hydrotaea; species Hydrotaea diabolus. The sequence goes on along the minus strand of OY740718.1, from coordinate 85,310,519 downwards.
TCACATAATTGTAAATAAAAGCAGAACGCGTTAATCGATTTTCATGATCTTTGTCTCATTTTGCTCATAGGTTATGTGACTTTACGTAAAAGTAATAAGATTTGACATTTTTTTTTTCATTTTGGATTTTTTATGGATTTTTTAAAAAAAAAAAATTTAAATCTTTAGGCAAAAAATAAGTTTTTTCCTTTATATATTCATTTTTAACTTGGAAACTGTTGCTTGTATAGGAAAACAATATATGAACAGATTAAGGGAATTGTAATTTTAAATTTTTTAAAATTTAATTCAATTAAATCGGGCTAGTGGTTCCCGAGTTATGCCGGACGAAACAAATTAACCAAAAAAAAATTTTTAAAATTTAAAAAAAAAAATAAAACAAAAACCAAACGAAAAAAAAAATTTTTATTGCGTTTTTCGAGCTCATGTCAAGATTATCTACACAGAAAAAATTATCGCATCCCGAGTACATTTTGACTGTTGACTAGTGTTATCGGTAACCCTAACTAATAAGGATGATTAATGGAACTAAACTTGCACATGCATTGGTTGTTGCTTTGGATTATTGGCTTTAAGAACTCTTTGAACTCGGTTGTCATTACCACGAGCATTTATTAACTGCCGTAACTAATTCTTAAATTTTATGTATTCGGTTATACGACCAATATAATAATGTTTTTTTTTATTAAATTTTTATATTTAACGATTTGAAACTATTTGTGCACAATTGGAATGAGTTTATGCATCAAATTAATAAAGTGGGTCAAAAATATTCAGATTTGGTTTTGAAGTGTCAAAATGTTAAGGATAAAGCGTATTATGATACATTATTTAAGTGGAGTAAAGTGGTATTTTATAAATATTATTTCCGACTATTTAAGGGTCAATGTGAAACAAAATTCCTCAAATCAATTCTTGAAGTCTTGGCTACATGGGATAGCCATAAAATGTTCGTGATTGCAACGTTAAAAAATAAGCAAAATTTAAAAAAAAAGTTGTAAAATATTTTAAAAATCCGGCGCTTTTTGTTGTTGTTTCCATTCATTAAATAAATTGCAATATCTGATACAAATTTAGTTATTTACGAATATTTCATTGAGAAGTAATAAAATTCATATACAAAAATTTTGTGTGGAAATTTAAGATTTGTCTTTTTTTCTGTAACAGACGGACTTGTCGATTTAGGTAATAATTCTGAGTCGATCGCCATAATTTTTAATGGGTCTTGTGCGCATTTTTTTCGGGGCGTTACAGACATCAACCTACACCACCTGCACAATCTTCTAATACCCCTGTACCACGGTGTGGTGGGGGAATAAAAGTAATATAATTCTCCAATAAATGGGATTAAGTAAGGTTCCACATATTTACTTATTTAGAAGAGCAAAGTTTTTAAGGCAATACTTTCCCATTATAACTTTAAGCAAATAAATTCAGCAATAGAAAATTTATTAATTTGTCTTTTTTTCTACTTACAGCATCCAGTCATGTAAAATTCTACAAAGTCTAAAAATAAGGTAAGACTATAAAGTTTTTTTTTCTCTATTTAGTTCTAATGACCATACGAGGAAAACACTTTTTTTGGGGTACCAACACTGAAAGGAAGACTGACGTACAGTCGGTCGAAAGTCATTTTATCTTTTATCTTAAAAAACTATATATATATATAATTAAATATATGTATATTTAATTATATATTCATATATATAATTAAATATATGAATATACCTAATATGATACCTATTTTTGGTTGTGACAACAAATAAATTCTTTGTAGTAACCAACTTTGCGTAGTTCGCTTTTGTAACATTTTACACTAAGCAACAAAAGTTCGGCCTTCCTCGGAGAGTGAGTGAATGATTTCTTCTAGAAATGAAAGACTAAGGTGATTATATTTAACTCAAAAAGGACGGCCCCGTTGGCCCGAGTTATATTTTATGGGCTAAGGACAGTTTTATTTTTCAACGCTATACCATATGAAATAAGTTAAAATAGTAGATATTCCTTCGTTGTAGCAAACTTTCACGGTAAGGTGTCTGAAGTGAAACCGCGTGCAGCTTTTTTTCGTAGAGCATTTAAACATTCTTTTTCTAAGATTGGAGTGCCCTTTTTCGAAAATGAGAAGAAAAGTAAAAAAAATGTTGTCCAATTAATTTCAGTTTGGGTGTGTCCTTGTTGCCTTTATTCAATGCAATTGTTGAAATCTTTTTAAAAATGATCGTTTTTGGGGTAACATTTTCCACAAAATTACCACTATTATCAGTTTATTAAAACTCTCTAAAATAAGATCAAGGTAAATTGGCCGAAATTAAAGAAAAGTCGCCCTTTAAAAAAATTAATAAAATTTAATGAATTAGTTATGATCAGAATAAAAACCTATATCGACACTGAGGGGCGATTCCGCCCATTTTTTTTAATTAACCTACAAAATACGACCGAAAGAATATATTTTTTTTATCACATCTGCAGCCAAGACTTCAGGCATTGATTTGAGATATTTTATGTTACATTAACCCTGAGTAGTAGCCTGAAATACTTATATGTCGGTTGAAAATTTCACTTTACTTCACTTATATTTTTTTTTTTTTTTTAAATATTCTTTATTTGCGATCTATTTATACTATACAAATAATAAGCAAATTTTTTGATATTTACAATAAACTTCACATACTTATTGAAATCCAGTGAGATCAATAATTTAAAGATAATTATACGTATAATTAATTAGATAAAATATTTATATTTAAAAATATGTATATATACTATCGGTTAATGTATGGGAGATCTAGGACATGAGGTCTTTTCAATCTTCTTATTTCATCGGTTTCATCTAACAACGAGATTGCCAAGGGATTTGTGTGGTTACATAATCTATTTAGATAGTTAGTGCTATATTTAATTATCTCGTCTTTAACATCGGGGACACCAAGATCGTTGTGTATAGTTTTATTGCTAACAAACCACGGAGCATTAGTTATGACTCTTAAAATTTTCGACTGTGACGCTTGCAATTTTTTTACATTTGAATTACTCATTGTTTCCCATAGTTGAATTCCGTAAGTCCAGATAGGTTTCAACATCGCTTTATACAAAGTTAGTTTGCTTTCTAACCGTAATTCTGATTGGGGTCCAAGAAGCCAATGCAATTTCTTCATTTTAATGTTTAGCTGCTTTCGTTTGGCTTTAATGTGTTCTTTCCATGTTAATCGCCTATCTAAATGTAGTCCCAGATATTTAATAGCGTTGGGCTTTGGAATTAAACAACCATTTAAAAAGATATCCGGGCAATCGCCCCTTTTCATTGTAAACGTAATGTGAGCCGATTTTTCTGTGTTAACTTGTATATTCCACCTTAGTAGCCAAGTATTAATTAAATCCAGCTGTGTTTGAACAAACCTTGAAGCTTGGGTTGCGGATACATCAGAAGCCAATACAGCTGTATCGTCCGCGTACGTTGCCACTGTAACGTCTTGGATAACGGGCATATCTGATGTGAAAATTGTATACAAAATTGGCCCCAGGACACTCCCTTGGGGAACTCCAGCATTTACCGAACCAAATTCAGAGCTTGTGCCGTTTATGTCCACATAGAAATGTCTATCTTCTAAGTACGATCTCAGTAACAAGTAAAATGGGGTGGGCACAATTCTTTTTAGTTTATACAGTAGCCCGTAGTGCCATACTTTATCGAATGCTTGCTTTACATCTAAAAACACGGCTGAGCAGTAGCGTTTGCATTCTAATGTATCTCTTATTACCTTTATAATTCGATGGCACTGTTCGGGAGTGCCATGTTTGTGTCTAAAGCCAAATTGGTAATCAGGAATTATATTTAATTTCTCTAAAATAAGAATCAGACGTTTTTGGAAGAGCCTTTCGAAGATTTTTGAAAACACTGGCAATAAACTTATAGGCCTGTAGGATGTTATTAAATGATCTGGTTTATTGGGCTTCGGAATCATTATTATCTTTGCGTACTTCCATTGCGATGGGAAATGACTTAATCTCAAGATAGAATTAAAGAGCGCAGTTAAAAAAATAATGGCTCTAAATGGTAATAGTTTTGCTATGTTTGAGTTAATTTGGTCATAACCCGGTGATTTTGAGTTATTTAATTTATTTATCTCATTTGACACTTCTGCAGGGCTAACGTACTTAATTGGAAGATCCATTTGACATGAAATTTCGAGGAATTGTTCTGTGTTTATCCTATCATCTGCCGTATTTAACGAAAATGGTTTAAACGTTTCCTCCAAGTGATCTCTGAATGCCTGTGCCTTTTTCTCATCTGATCTATGCCATACACCACTAACATCTTTAACTGGAGCATTCCTTTTCTTAGGTCTTTTTAGATACTTTGTCGCTTTCCATAGATTGTATTCATCATTTTTATTTGTGCCTAAGTTTTTCATGTACTTCTTCAATGAGTCGTTCTTGTATTCTCTTAACCGATTATTTAAGTGATTGTTGGCTCTATTTAAATTAGTTTTGTCTACAGGACTTCTAGTTCTTTGCCATATTTTTCGTAGTCGCCTTTTAATACGTATCAGTTCTCTTATTTCTGCAGAAATCGTCACATCTATTCCAGTTGCATCGGTGTAATGGGGTGTTGATAAAAATGCAGCTTCGTGTATGAGACTATTGAATGATTCCACAGCGTCATCCACTTCTTGATTAGTTTTAAGTGAAACGTTTAAGCTTACGTTTTTTTTCAATCCAATATTGGAAGGAGTCTTTATCTGTTTTACTTGATAGAAGCTTATGTTGATTGGATATTTTTTTATAAATTGTATTAAAACTAGCTATTATTGGACTGTGATCCGAACTTAAATCATAGTTGTCAATAATGTCCAGAGAGTGTTGTGGTATACCACAATAAACTATAAAATCTAGTAAATCTGGTATTTTGTTCGGATCAGATGGCCAGTATGTAGGTCTTCCTGTAGATAGAGTTTTATATTGGTTATTAACTATACATTTGTACAATTCCTTCCCCTTTGGATTAGATAATCTTGATCCCCACCATGGATGTTTCGCATTAAAGTCTCCTCCTACAATGAATTTATGCCCGAGACTTTTAAAAAAATCTTCATACTGCTCGCATTTTATAGTATGGCGAGGTGGAAAGTATATTGCAAATATAGAAATACTAGAGCCATCCGATATAATTTTGATTCCGGCTGCCTGCAAAAAATCTTCTTGAACTTTATCCAAAATCTCATATTTTATATTACTCTTAATTAATAGCGCAGCACCAGCATGAGCTCTATCCCCAGGGTGATTTGCTGCAACTAGATCATAATTTTTAATTTTAAAATGTGATTTATTATTGAAATGTGTTTCCGAAACTAATAAAATGTCAATAAAATTTATTTTGAGAAATATTTCTACTTCATTTACGCGCTTGGAAAGGCCATTTGCATTCCATTCTGCAATCCTGAGATTTAATTGCATAATTTCGAAATTAAAATTGACATCATGTTCATTAAAGTGTTTGTTAACTCTATTTGCTTCGCTAGCATAGCCTCGATCTTTTCCATAATATTTCCATTAGTTGGTGAAGATTTTATTGCTTCTGCATATGTTGCAGTTCCGAATGATGTGTTAGCTTGTGTGGTATTGGGTTGAGAATATACATTGTTGTTTTTAAAATAAGATGGTTTTGGGGCATCGGTTATAGTGTTCGGCTTGCTTTTCCTTTTAGTGACAAGGTTTCGGTAGATTTCACAGCCTTTGTAATTTGCTGTATGTGGCTTCATACAATGCATGCAGCACGGAGGCGTAGTTATAGATTTGGTGCACTCTGCCGTTGGATGATTCATCCCACATTTAACACAATGGTATGGTTTTTTGCAATAGGCCTTAGTGTGCCCAAATTGTTGACATCGATGGCATTGCACAAGATCATTGGTTCTTAACGGTGGCTCAATTTTAACGATTGCGTTGTTTATGCTTTTTATCTCATAGATATCCTTATTGTTAGGATTGGGATCCATATCTACAAAGAACATAGAAAGTGGTTGTTTTGTCCCTCGACTTTTGGCATTTCTAATACTACGAACTTGGTGTCCCAGTAATAAAAGGCTAGCTTTTATATCCACAATAGGTGTCGTAAAATGAGGACCCTTAATTACTACACTAAATGCTCTCTCTTGCTTAAGTTGGTATGTATGGTACGATATGTTAGATAATTCAAAGTGTTTAACAATTTTTCTATATGACTCAACAGACTTAACCATAAGACGGACCTGTCCATCACGTAGGGATTTATAATTAAATTATTCACTATCAATTATTGTTTTTAAATTCTTTACCATTTTTTCGATATTAACTATATTTGGAATATAGATTGGCGGTGGTTTCGGTGTTTGTACAGCATTGTCGTCATTCTGCGTTTCGTTTTCTGCAATACTCAAGGGTGCATACATGTTGTTTGATGTGCTCGGAGCATCTTCAATGCGTGGCTGTTTTGTTTGTTGTTGCAGAATTGTTGGTGGTTTTCGGATTTTTCGCTTGTTGTTGGTTACTTCTTGCCAGTCAGCTGCATTGTCTTCGTCACTGCTTTCTTCACTCAATTGTACACCTTCTTCGCTCATGCTTGCTCAATGTGCAATGTACAATTGTTGCTTTATGGCAAAAGCATAAAGTAAGTACGTTTGTTGTACTCAATTGTTTTGTTGTGATTAACTAGTAAGTGTGGATACCACTAAACCGGTTTTGTTCAATTTAAACAAATTGTTTTTGTATTTTTTTAGAAAAGAAAAATAAACCAAAATTGAATTTTTGACCCACTCTACCTCTTTGATTCAAAAATTGTTCGACGTGTGCATGCAAACTTTATATGAATCGAAAGTAAAAATCAAGTATTAAAAAAATCTGCTTATAATTCAAATAACAAGAAATATTCTCAAATCGGTTAATATAAAAATGAAATATACAAAATTTTATTATTTCGGTCACATAACCGAATATTTAACCAGCAGTCCATACACAGAGAAAAAATAGTTCGAAATCGGGTTGGAATTACAATGATCCCATTGCAAAATAGTAATTTCGGTTGCAATCACTAAATGTTTATAATCGTAATGGGTATTCGGTTCGAATTACCACATGTTGATAAAAATGATCATCGTTCTGTACTTAATAACTAATTGATCGGTCATGCCAATGAAACGCAAATAAGGTATCTAGTTGCCACAACTGGTATTTGTGGCAACCAATGGTTTTGCAAACATTTTGTTGTTGTAACCAATTATTGCTAAAAATAACTAAAACTTATATTAACCAAAAAAGGTTTCTTTAAAATGAATTTATTCGAATATTACTGACTAAGGCAATAAATTAATCCCATATTTTTTTTAGGAAAAATCACCCATCGTCTTTTCCACTTTTTCCTCTTCCTCATCCCATTTCTACAAGTAAAGGGTGTTTCTTTCAGACGTGTGGCTTTCAAGAAGAAATAAAACGCACAAAATTGCATGTTATGGCAAATAATTTAGCTTTATTTTAAAGATAAGGGTTTGCTTTTATGTTTTAATAATGATTTCGGGCAAGGGGCCGCCGCTGCTGGCTCGAATAAATTCCAGCCGAGAGGAAAAATTTTCGACCACTTTTTGCAGCATTTGGGGCCGTATGTCAGTAATATCGCGCTGAATATTCTCTTCCAAGGCGTCAATCGTGTCTGGCTTATCTGCTAAGACTTGACAAAACCCACAAAACAAGTCCAGCTGTTTTAAATCGCACGATCTTGGAGGCAACGCCACAGACCCACGACGCGAGATAATGCGCTCACCAAAGGTTTACTTCAATAAATTAATTGTTTCGTTGGCTGTTTGGCATGTGGCGTCGTTTTGTTGAAACCAAAAGTCGCCCACATCAACATCCTCCATTTTAGGCACGAAAAAGTCATTAATAATGGCTCTATTGCGTTCCCTATTGACTGTAACATTATTGCCGTCTTCATTTTTGATGAAATATGAACCAGTGGCTTTTTTAGGATGACACATCGTCTCAACAATGGCTTGTGGATTTTCATTACTCCAAATGCGACAATTTTGATTATTAACGTACCCATTCAACCAAAAGTGAGCTTTATCGCTGAACAAAATTTTCTATCAGTAAAAATCAGGATCGGTTCCCATCTCGTTTTGGGCCCTTTCACCACGATTTGCAAACGTTGTTCCGGAGTAAAGGTCCATTTAGTCTTGACGGTAGGCAATCAGCTATTTCAGTTGAGGGTTGCATTTTTAAGGTCCAACTAGTCTTGACGGTTGACGTTGGACCGTTGATTCTGCAACCTGCAGAAGTCTACCGTCGTCAAACGTCAAACTGTAGTTATCTCCCTCTAACCCATGCAAAATGCAACCCCCAACTGAAATAGCTGATTGCCTACCGTCCACCGTCAACCGTCAAGACTAAATGGACCTTAAGTCTATTCATTATTATATGACAAACCAAACTGAGCATAAATCAAAAAGAACTTAAAATTACAGGGCACCAACTAACATTCGTTTGTGCTGATGGACTACTCGAGGTGCATGCAACCTCAATCATTCGGTTGTCCAAAAAATTCCGTTGTGGCAACGAATCTGTTCTCTGTGTGCAGTTAACAAATGCTCGTTGAAATGACAGTCGAATTAAAAATGTTCTTATGGCCAAAAATATATAACAACAAGCAATACATGTACAAATTCCGTTCCAATAATCATCCTTATTAGTAAGGGCTACCGAAACTTTGTTTCTTTAACCGATGCTGTCAGTTCTCACTATTAAAATAAGCGTGTAGCCAATCAACCTTCTTTAGTAGTTATGGAATGCATGGATAGTTAGTGCCAGCACCAAAATTTGGTTATCAGAAAATTCGGTTGTAGCAACAAATCTGTTTTCTAAGTGTAGAAGAAATTATTCACCACCCGAGCAAGTTCGAACTTTTGTTGCATAGTGTTGTATGTTACCATAGCGAACTCAACGTGTTTAAGATACTACAGCGAACTTATCTGTTGTCACCACCAATTATGGGTGCAAAAATGAAATGTACTTCCTAATTAGTTGGTTGTCATAACCATCAATTGTGACAAACAATAGATTTTCTGATTTCGTCTTATTGGTTAAAAGAATCGTAATAGTGTAGCTACCAGCTCATGGTTAGTCGAACCAAATAACTATTAATACCATCGAATTTTGGTGATTGCAACAGAAAGTATATTTAGCCAACCGAATGCTTGTAGTTCGGACCTATATCCACGTGATTTTGTAACAGTGTGCAGAAAATATAATAATCCTCACAACAATAGTAAGATTCAAATACAACCATACTATGATCCTCACAACAATAATATGATTCACACATAACCATACTATGATCCCCACAACCATAGTATGATTCACACTCAACCATACTATGATCTCCACAACCATAGTATGATCCTCATAACCAAAGTATGTTTCACATACATCCATAGTATGATCCTCACAACCATAATATGATTCACACACAACCATGTTATGATCCCTACAACCATAGTTGAATTTGTTTAAGTTGTCGACAACAGATTTGAGTTATGAAAATTATTAAAAAATACATTAAATTCTAAATAATAGGAGTGATTTATTTTGCAGTAGAAAAAATAAGTTAAAATAAACGTAAGCGTTTTTATTAAAAATATTTCAGTTAAATAAAGCCAAAGCAGCTTGTTTAAAAAATTTAAATTTCGATAAAAAAGTACTATTATTGCATTAAATCCTTACCAATAACATTTGTTCTTAAAATCATATTTAAATAAAGAAAAATTACAATCACACAGTATGATTGCCGTAATCATATTATTGTTAACATAAAACACAAAACCCAATACTTTTGTCGCACCAACAATATTTATATTGTTGTTATAACCATACTTTCATTTTTAAATTTGGCAATAATACTATTGTTACATTTCAACAATATTAATATTGCAGCAATTATACTATTGTCAAAACTAAATTCAGTTAACAATGCTATGGTTGCGACGAACATACTTTTATTGCCGTGACCATTATATCTGCGTATACCCACATTCCGGAAAGTGTAAGGGAGTACGACATTTGGTACACTTAACAATTGGGTAAAAATCTGCTCTCGACTTTTGACGATGTTGAAGTCATGCTTATGGCCGCCTTTCTGGTAAGTACTCATTACCAGGAAGACAGGAGTACTACAACTCCTTGACAAATTGTAACGATAAGCACATCCCTTCCGGTGAATCATTCGGTTTAAATAATCCACAATTGTTTGGAGTTTATCTATCGATTGGTTTGCCATTTGATTTATTACGTATGAAATAGACGTTGCTGTGACCCGACGTCATTCAAGTTTGAAATCGGTTATTGTGCCCCTTGCTGGTGAGGGACGAAATCAGTTCCCTAACGACACAGTGACGTCAAGATAGCGACACATGTCAACCCAATGCTGGACTTCGATGTGTTATTCCGCGAATAAGGCGGCGATTAGTCGAAACCAATACGACGATGACAAGCAGCCAGACAAACTCTTCGCGTAGCTGGCATCAGGCAGCGCTTGTTGTTGACGGGTTTTGTTGAGAGCGTTTTATGAGTTTACCAGCCGATCCGCGTGCTTTTTTTTTATTGTGGCGGTTGTTGTTATCAATTTAAGCGTACGTACGTAGCGTAGAGCGGGCGTTACTACGTCGCATGGATTATAGGGAAGGGGAGGGACCGAGCACGAGCACATCACAAAATCTATTTGCACCTATTGACGTTATTTTGAATATGTCGTCATTTGTTGATATTGTTAGTGTTTTGGTTGTTGCTGTCGTTGTTTTGCTTTTGATTCCCTCTTTGTGTTGTTGTGTTTAGCGGTGCTTTGACTACGATTTTTTGTCATGAATATGTAAAGAGACAGCAGCAACAACTCAAAACACAACAACTGAGAAAAGAACACACAGCCAGAACAACCAAGCGTCTTCTGCTTGCTTGCGTTTGTATTTTACAGATACAAAAAGTATCTTTTTCTTTTGTTTTTTGTTTGCAGTTTTTATTTTATTCTGTGTGAGTGTGTTTCTTTTTCGCTTTTTCTCCACTTTGAGAGCGTTTATTCTCATTCAGTCTCTTTTGGTTTGGCACACTATACACTTGTCCATATGTAGTACGAACATAAGTACCCACGACGTTGCCCACTGTTGCCAACTGGAGGGAGGGATCCGCTTTGTTAAAGGAACTTTCCCACTTACTAGAGAATTTTGTAGGGGTTTTCCACAGACAACAAGTTGGCCGGAAATTGTTATAAGCTAAAGGGTGGTCTAACTAAAACTCACGATAGAGGTACTTTCCCACTTACCAGAGAATTTTACAGGGATTTTCACAGAAAACAAGTTGGCCGGAAATCTTTTCGAACTAAAGGGTGGTCCAACTCAAACGCACGATGTTAATTATAAATAAAACAAAACGCTTTCAAAGAATTATCTTAATACAGGGTGGACCAAAAGTTACCATGGGGTTAACAAATTTATAAATAACACTTGGAGAATAATCAGCGATCAATTATATTAACGCTAACGCATGAATGATGAAGCTCATTTTCATTTGAATCGCTTTGTTAATAAGCAGAACTGTAGGTTCTATGGTTCTGAAAATCCAAGAGACATTCATCAACGTTAATTGCACCCCATTAGGTGTACAGAATGGTGTGGGATCACATCTACCGTAAAAGGAGAGCGGTATCGGTTTATGATAAAACATTTTTTACATCCAGCTCTTGAAAACAGACCTGATTGCTGGTTTCAGCAGGACGAAGCCACTGCCCACACTGCCCGAGACACAATCGAGTTTTTAAGTCCGATTTTTTGAGAGTCCGAGTTTTGGCCAGCGCGATCGGCAGATTTGTAAGCACACGACTAATTTCTTTGGGGTTTTTTGAAAGAGCGACGAGTATATGTGACAGCGCATAGAGAAAGGGACCTGAGGGTAAACAAATCAATTTTCATTTTTTTTTCTTTTTTTGATGTGGACAACATCTGAGCATCGAATGAGACCGATCCCATGCCCCAAAAGCGAAGTCAACGATTCTAAGCGCAAATAGAAAGGGACCTAATCTTTAAAATGGCTCTCCTGAACAAAACTGGTTTTTAACCTTAGGTCCCTTTCTATTTTGCGCGTCACATATGTACTATAATAATATCCTTATCATTGAGTTAATTCCGTTACATTTTCATAAAACACATTCTATAACTTTGGCCACTAATGCGACTTTTGCTGGTTTGGATATAAATGTGGTATTTTATAGGGGGCGTGACGCCGCCCACATTTTCTCGCAGTCTCTCGATCTATGTCAACAACATCTATCAATGCCATATCTCAAATAACTCATGACATATTGTGTTTAATTTTTCCAGAGCTTCACCCAGTCCTTGTGAGGAAAAAATTTGTACAGATTGATTGATTTATGTGGACATATTAACATGACTAGATTATATAGGGTTATCCATCTAGAGGTATTTTTTTTTAAACAAAAAAAATATAAAAATTCAAATCAAGTGTGGAATCTTTATTGGTAATTTGAAAGGACATTTTATGGCATTTATTTTTTGAAAATAATTACCGTAAAATATTGGCAATTGTATTATGGAAATGAGCGTTCGGTGAGAAACGGGAAGATCCGCTGTTTTCGACCAAAACTTTGTTCAGTGATGAGGCCCATTTCTGACTCAACGGCAAATTCAATAAACAAAATTGTCGCATTTGGCCTGAAGAGCAACAAAAAGAGGTTCAAGAGGTGTCATTGTACCCGGAGAAAACCACGGTTTGGTGCGTTTTATTAGCTGGTGGAATCCTCGGTGCATATTTTTCAAAAATGATGATGGCCGGAACGTAAACGTGAATGGTGCTCGCTATCCCGTCATGATATCGATTTTTATGCTACCTGAAATTGAAGCCCGTAATCTTGACGACACTTGGTTTCAACAGGACGGTGCCACTTGCCATATAGCTGCTCAAACAATGGATCAATTGAGTGGTCGTTTTGAAAATCAGCTAATTTCACGTTTTGGACAGGCATCTAGGCGGCCAACTGCCTAGATCGAGTAATATCACACCTTTAGACATTTTTCTTTAAGGTTACGTAAAGTCCAAAGTCTTTGCTGACAAGCCAGCTACAATTCAGGTTTTGGAAGCCAACATTACGCGTGTCATTCAAGCCATACCGGTCGAATAGCTCGAACGAGTCATCCAAAATTGAACCCTCAGAATGGTTTGAATGATTTGAATTTTTATATTTTTTTTTTGTTCTGAAAAATACCTCTAGATGGATCACCCTTTATTAGAAGTTTACACTGAAGATATTAAGAGTTATTTATATTATGAGGTTACATGGGATGAGCAGTTTTGAGATGTTTATAAGAAAGAAATAATTTGCTGTCATTACCAATTGTTGGATCTTACGACTAACTTTATAACAAACTATTAGTTGTCACAACAGTCATGTCATGGCAATCAATTATTTCAACTTTATTCCTTAAGAATAACCGAATAGTTAGATAGTCAGTATCATTGCATTATTGTAGCTATCATATTGCGGTTATTCCAACCGAATTTCCATTTTGATTAATAACATTCGATGATTGCATTAGAAAGTCTGTGCGTCCAATGGATTTTTTGAAGTTTAAACCGATTGTCTGCTGAAATTTTCCTCCTGTGCACAATTTCGACGCAACTTGGTACATTCTTCAAGTTTGCACCTAGGGCAAACCGTATTCAAATTCGTCTTCATCGGTCCATGTCCATCCAGCAGTACACATTCAATATTGGGGGACGGCCGTGGCTAGTTTGGAGGCCATTCTATTTTGGAGTTTAGAATTCCATTGGAAATTTTTCACCAACTCCAGATATTTCCCCGACTGGTGCTTTGGAAATTTTCCTTCGCTAGGCTTGCACTTGGCAACACTGCGCCCGTTGCGTTTGCATAGTGAGTTGCAGTGAGTGTTTTTTTTATTTGTTGCTACGTTGTAATTGCCATCGTCATCACATCATGCTCGATGGTGGTGGTGACGGTGGTGGCGGGCGCTGTGGTTGTTGCTGTGTTGTTTGCTGGTTGTTGGCTGATGTCCCCAGTCTCGTTGTTTCCATTGTTTACCGCCTGCGGCCCGTTGGCAAATGTGGCTCACTGTAAAGCTCTGCTCTCCTCGCTTACGAAGCCAGCCAACGGGTGAGGGGTGGACAATACGGGGGATACCGGGATACAGCGGGAAGGACGGCCAAGATAGACACACACGAATGGATGGACGGACTCGGACGGACGGACAGACGGGCGGACATGCTTATACTATTCAGCTGGGTTGGTTTTTTATAGTTTTTAAATTGCAGCACATTATGAAAATGCATTTGCTGTTGCGGTGATAAGAAGGAATTCTCGGTGTGACTGTGCGACTACGACCACGATTGTGACTGCGACAACGGCGGCGACCGTCTACTTCGCATGTCGTCCGACGATGACTATAGAAATTCATTTTTAGCCTCAGCACACAGAGCTGAACTGTTTTTTTTCTTTCGTTTTTATTTTTCATTTTAGTTGAATCGCGTTTTTATTTTCTTCGGCCTTATGACTGTGACTGTAGATACTTTTGAATTCTGAATTCTGCTGGTGTTTGTTGGCTTTAGTTTAGAATAAAAGACCAGCCACAATAATAATAACAACAACAACAACATTGGCGGCAACAACTAAATCTCAGAGTTGGCTTAGTTGAAGTGGAGTGGAGAATATCTACGGCGGCATGGAAGTGTGTCTGTTGCTTGGAAGATACCACGAACTATGAATAATCACAACTAATCTGAATGCTTTAGTCTGGAATCTTGAACATAAAACAAAAACTCCTTCAGGTTATATATACAGTAGACGACGACTACGACGACAGGCAGACGGACAGACAGGCAGACAAAGCTTGTTGACACTGTAACTCTTCGCTTTAACTCTTCTTGTTCAGCTGCATTTGTCTTCCTCTGTCTTCTAAGATTCATATTTATTCCGGGAATATATAAATATGGAATATCTACATAACTTAGGTCCTTTAATCTGCGGAAGACAAAGGCAGTGTGTCATTTCATCTTTAGCTCGGGGATCCTTCGTATACATCCGATTAAGTCTTAAAGGCGTTTAAGAAGACTCAAAGCGTTAAGTACGTGTTTCCTTCATCGTTGCATTTAGAAACATAAGGGGAACTTTGCTTTAAACAGGGCACGATCGAGCCCTACTTTGTCTAAAGGAGGCTATTGATATGTCTAAAAGAAGAAATTAGTCTAGTAATTGGAAAGTCACTGACAAGGCAGAAACCGCCGTTTCGTGACTACGCAACACTCCAGCAGGGGAGCTTTTATTATTAACAGATGTTCTGATGAAAATCTTGTCACTTTAGATACATTTTGTATCTTTTAGGCTTTGAAGAGCGTGATCAAAGTTTAGACGTGATTGACAGACTGCGGAAACATGTCCTCTATATGTGACAGCGCCTAGAGGAAGGGACCTAAGGGTAAAAAAAAATCAATTTTCATTTTTTTTCTTTTTTGATGTGGACAACATCTGAGCATCGAATGAGACCGATCCCATGCCCCAAAAGTGTTCCCTCCCAGAGATATGCGCGTTTTATGAAAGTGAAATCGACGATTCTCAGCGCAAATAGAAAGGGACCTAATCTTTAAAATGGCTCTCCTGAACAAAACTGGGTTTTAACCTTAGGTCCCTTTCTACTTTGCGCGTCACATATGCCTACTTAACAAATATTGAAACAATTCTGACCGATAGGTTGATAAATGTGGGTCCGTCCTGCAATTACTTAATTTCTTATCTAAGTCCCAAAACATCCCATTAAGAGTGTCCCAAACGAAACCAACAACTGACAATACGGTTTTAACGTCCAAAACCGATAGTCGGTTTCTCAAAAATATCTTAAACCCGACATGTCGGTTTCCCGAAAACCGAAATCTCGGTTAATGGCGGGATTTTACTTAAAAAAACCCGCTAGTCGAAAACAATGTTTTGAAAAATACCCGAAAATTCCGTCTTTTGGACACTGGTTGCTGTATATATTTCTGGCCTAGACCGTTCAAATGAGAATCGGCCTTTTCACTCAAAGTACAGTTTAAACGTGTATTTTTACGGCTCTGGCGGGCATGATCATAGTTTAGACGTGGTCGACGCACTTCGCAAATATGTTCTCTATATGGGACCTAAGGTGTCTAGCAATTCTATCCCTTGATTAAAATAGTTTTCCTCAAGCTCTTCAAAATAGTGGTTTACAACTGTAATTGCATCCTCATTTGAGGTAAAACGCTTGCCAGCAAGGATTTTTTTTAGATTTGGGAACAGGTAAAAGTCACTGGGAGCTAAATCAGGAGAATAAGGTGGGTGGTTAAGCAACTCGTACTTCAATTCGTTGATTTTAGCCATTCTTAAAACACTCTTGTGCGCTGGTGCGTTGTCTTGATGAAAAATTATTTTTTTGTGTTGTAAGCGAGGACGTTTTTCTCGAATTTGTACATTTAATTGATCTAAAAGGTTGCAATAGTACTCTGAATTAATTGTTTACCCTTTTGCAGATAGTCAATCAATAAAATACCTTTGAAGTCCCAAAAACAAAATCGCGGATGCGTCTTTTGTGAA
Organism: Hydrotaea diabolus; assembly: GCA_963513945.1. Taxonomy (NCBI): domain Eukaryota; kingdom Metazoa; phylum Arthropoda; class Insecta; order Diptera; family Muscidae; genus Hydrotaea; species Hydrotaea diabolus. Next base: position 85,293,874 of record OY740718.1, on the reverse strand, counting down.
TATCTGTTTCTATATGAAGGATTTGCCAGATCGAAACAAAATTTAACATGTGTTCATAGCAGAGATGGAAGTTTCCAAAACTCTTAACTTTTTTCTGTTTATACCACGCTTTTTGTGCTAGGCTAAGAACCGCCCTCGTAGGTCGTGAAGGTCGTCAAAAAACGGCCGTTGTGTCAGAGAACATTGATGCCGTGCGTGAACTGATAATGCACGATCGTCATGTGACATACCTTGTGATAGAGGCATTCTTGGGCATTTCTTCCACCAGCATACATTCGATATTGCATGGACACCTGGCCGTAAACAAGGTTTGTTCTCGTTGGATTTCGCACAATTTGACAATCGCTCAAAAAAGGCTCATGTCGATTGGTGCAAAGAAATTTTGAAAAAATACGATCGCGGTGCTTCAAAAGACGTTAATAAGATCGTCACAGGTGACGAATCATGGATCTATGCGTATGAGCCCGAAACAAAACTGCAATCGAACGTGTGGGTCTTCGAAGACGAGCCAAATCCAACTAAAGTTGTTCGTAAAAGAAGCACTTCGAAGCAAATGGTCGCCTGTTTCTGCGGCAAAACTGGTCATGTGGAAACTTTTCCGCTTGACGGTCAATTCTAAGTGGTACACCACAATTTGTTTGCCTGCAGCCTTCGGAGAAATTCGAAAAACGAACAAGAGAAGACGAATCATTGTGCACCATGACAATGCGAGCTCTCACACTTTGGCTCAAAGCAGCGCCTTTTTGACCGGCCAAAACTTCGAATTGATGGGTCATCCGCCGTACAGCCCTCTTTAATTTTCCGCTCATCAAGAAAAAAATGCGTGGTGAACGATTTTCGTCGCCACAAGATGCTGTTAAAGCTTTCGAAAACCATGTTTTGGAGGTGTCGCAATCGGAGTGGAAAAAAGGCTTCGACAATTGGTTTGTGCTCATGCAAAAGTGTACAAATCATGCTGGAGAATACTTTGAAAAACATCAAAACCATTGTTGATGATAAATATTCGCATTTTCATTATAAGGCCAGAAATATAGGCTATATATAGGGATCACCCTATATATATATAGCAGCCCTTGTATTGCGGCAATCATACTATTGTCAAAATTAAATGCAAAACACAATACTATGGTTGCGACGAACATACATTTATTGCGAAGAACATATTAATATTATTGCCGTGACCATAGGTATAGTAACCATATTTTTTCTCTGCCTGTAATATGTATACAGTTTTTCTAAACAGTCATTGATGGTTTATGTCATTTTTTGGTTAAGGAAATAAGGAAATTATTAAGGTTTTATAGTTTGTATCCTATAGGATACACTGCGCATTTACGGGCTAACGATATTCCATTCGATAGTCGGTTTATATTCAACTATTATTTGATATAAACCTACGTCTATTGAAATATGAATTTAGACTTCTTTAGACTGTGCCCTTCTGTTGTTCTCTCACATTTCAAAGGACTCTTGTGTTCTACAGCCCACCTTTGCCGCCTACCTTCGCCCAACATCCACCCATAATTCCATCAACCAAGTCCGTCCATTCATCAGCTGTCCATTTTAAGCTTATTAGCTAATGATGATCTCTATGTTACAACAAGTATGAATGAATGTATCCATGTCACTTCCATCCACCACACACACACACACACAAGACACTTGGCTGGTGTGCTTTCCCTTTCACCCCACGGCACCGCAGCCCACTTTGCCCTGCTGTGAGGCATTCCACCGAAACAACATTGAATAGCTCACCTTGTCCCGGCTCAATGAAATTGAAATTTGTATGTCATAATTTGTACGGAAACTCTTCACATTCCATTCCATGCCGACCAACATCAGTCGTACACAACAAAAACAGCAGCAACAACAACAACAACGACATTAGCAATTGAGTCAAAGCAGACAAAAAAAAACAATCAAACAAACAAATTCCAATTCAAAGACAATTTTAAATGTTGCTTTTGTGTGTATGGGTATGTGTGTTTGTGTGTGTGTGTGAGTGTTTTAAACACCAACAAACAAACATTCATTTCCTCAAAAATATTTTCGAAAAAATATCTTAAATACCGTGAGCTATTATGCATTTCAAAAAGATATCGCACAAGCATATGCTCGCGGCACAGCGCGACGTTGTATGTGCGTTTTTTCTTCTTTGTCGGATTGCTGAAGCCATTTAAGTCAGTCAGCCAGAAACGCTGAATGAATGAATGACTGACTGACATATTGAAATGCCGTTTCTTAGTGGGGCCGATAATTGTGTGCTATTTTGTTCATGAACGTACGGAAACACTGACGCTTCGCACGGGGAGGGTCATCAAATCCCCGAAAAACGCTACAACGCGAAACTTATAGAAGATTTCATATTCATAGAGAAGGCATGTACAATAGGGTGGAGTGAAAACATGCTTTTTTTTTAAAAGTTAACCTCGGAAAAGTTAACCTCGGAAAGAGATGTAGTCTGGGGTCCTAAAGAGGGGAAAAATAAAGAAAAAAATTTAAAAAAAATTTTAGGGGTCGCGCCAAAATAAACAAATACACATGTTTGAAGGCGTGAATTTTCCTAACCCCTGAACCGATTTTAAAGTTTTATGTCAATAAATGTTTGCAGTAGCGTAAACAATGAAATAAGGGCATGAAAAAATTTAAAAATTTTTTTTCTCATTGTTCAAAAATTTCAAAAAGTAAAATAAGTCAAATCGTCCCTTCTTCAGAAAATTGACTGAACAATGAAATCGCCACCAAAGCTACAAATATTAGTCGATTATCCTCATATTTGCCTCAAATACTTTTGTTTGGGCACTGAACAAGCTCAAACTTTTAAATTTCGAATAAGTTAAGTCGTTAATTTTTAGGATTTTTCTAAAATCAACGCCAAAATAGCGATAATTTCCAAATTTCTAGGGAGTGGCGCGACCCCTAAAAATTTTTTTAATTTTTTTTCTTTATTTTTCCCCTCTTTAGGACCCCAGACTACATCTCTTTCCGAGGTTAACTTTTTTTTTTTAATTTCACTCCACCCTAATGTACAAGAACACGGGTCGGGTCGTTCGCATCGGGTGGAACGCTTACTGCTCACCACCCTGGCTGACTCTGGCATACGTTGGCCGTGGTGTGATGGTGGCTCTACATGATAAAGAGAGCGCAAGAGAGAGAGAAACAAAAGCGAAACTGAGCCAAAGTCATAAATTCATTTTTTTATGGGTATTTAGCCATGCAAGGCAGTCAGTGCCGACAGTCGGTCCAGACCGTCCGTCATGTCGTCATACATGTCGTGGGTTGGCCGTTTGGTGTAGAAATGCACAGTGGTTTTAAGCTAGTTGCTTTAAAAGAAACTCTTTTTTCCGGTTGTTATTAGAATTGTCTAGCTTATTATGCCTACCTGCCGCTACTCTAATTTTTCAGCTGTCTATCTTCAAACAAATTATTGCAGATTTTAACACAAAACTGGTGAATTCGAATTTAAGGGAATCCATATTGAACCGAATTTAGTCAGCCATTAGCCACATATTAAGTCACAATCAGGGTGGCTGAAGAATATTGCTACATTAAGAAACTCTAATAACCTAGATTCATGATTCGTCACCTGTGACAATGTTATACACTGACTTTGAGCTACCGCAGTTATACTTTTACAGCATCTCTTTGCAACAATCCATACGAGCTTTTTTTTGAGCATTCGTCAAATTAAGTGGTATCCAACGAGAACAAATTTTGTTTACGGCCGAATGAACATGCAATACTTTATGGATGCTTGTCATACTAATGCCCAAGGATGCCTCGATCTCACGGTATGTCACATGTTGGTCTTGCTTAATCAGTTCACCTCCAGCATCGACGGTTTCTGGCAAAGTGACCGAAGTTGGACGTCCTTTACGAAATTCACCCTGACTGAATTCTTGGTACCAGCGATTAACAGTGGTTTTTGATGGTGCTTCATCGCCAAAAGTCGAAACAAGTTGATTTAAACACTCTTGTCTCGGTAACCCAAGCCGAAAATCGTATTAAATCATAGCACGCAAATGTTCATGTATCCAATGGAAGTTCCCATTTGCATCTGGGAACACTAGTATTGTCAGGACCCGAAAAATAAATAGCAACCCTCTTAACAGGCCGGGCTATGTGAGGAGTTGCACCATTTTGCTGAAACCATACAGAGTTGAAAGAAATTCTCATTCGGCGTAATTCTGGATAGAAAAACTCCTTCAACATGCTCAAGTAACGGTCTCCAGTAACCGTAACTGTGTGACCGTTTTCTTCTAGGATCTGGGGCCCGACAATGCAGCGTGATGAAACTGCACACGATGACTTCGTGACACGAAGTGGATGCAATTCCGTCTTATGGAGTGTCTGTGGGTTGAAAGCACTTTGTTGTTGTAGCGGCAACTATGTGTTAGGGTGGCAGCCCTTGGCCGAAAAATGGCTGCTTAGGGTCGATCCGGTCCATAGAACCGGCTGTCGTTGTTTGTTTATGTTGCCTTATAAATCGAAATGGGCCTCGTCAGACATGAAAAGACAATTCAACATGTTTCCATCCTCTTCCACCACTTGAAGCATCTTCTGGCAAAATTCCAAGTGAATCGGCAAGTGAATCGGCTGCATTCAGTTTGTTGGCCATTTGAATTTTGTATGGGAATAAGTCCAAATCTTTGTACATAATTGACTGCAATGACTGTCTGCTTATACCCATTTGAGCCGATAAGCTTTTTGTCGAAACTCTTGGATTGTTTTCTATGACAGCAGCTACAGCAGCGATCGTTTTCTCCGTCCGAACTGAAGGGTTTCGATGGTAAGGTCTTCTGTTGACTGTCCCATGCTCGGCAAAATAGCTAACAAGTCTCATTAAGGTCAATCTGCTGGGAGGATTGCCGTCAAACTTGCGAATATACTCTCTTTGAATCGAAACTATGAACTTCAGTGCGTGATAGCGGCGGAAAATCCAATTTCTTATTTCAGTGTCCTAGTTAACCATTTTTTGTTAAATCTAAAAATCAATCTTCAAAATAAAGAAATAATTAACCAGATTCATTATATAGACAAAAAAGTAATTACATTTTTTTTGGTAGCAGCTTTCATCAGCAATCCTGTAAATGATGCAAAAATTATTGCATGCTGAAAATCTTTTCATATTTACATAAATGTTGTAAGTATTAATCAAAAAGTAGTCGTAAACGTTTAGGTGAGTGCACCAACACCATCATGAAACCCCAAGCAACAAATCTGCTGTAACCATGTTTGCTGACTATACACTTAAGTGCAGGTAGATTCGCATTTAACGAGAACTATCGGCATAGAGTCTTCCACCGAAAAAAGTAATCACGATAAAAATCCCACGATACACACACGATACAGTGCATGGCTGATGGCCATCATACAACAACAAGACCATAAGGCAAGCGATGACAGTCTAATTTAATGATTTTTGTTGTTGTTCCCATTCATTATACTTATATATCATTGCAATATTTGACAAATATTTTAGCTTATTTACGAAATATTTAATTGAGTGGTGATAATTTTCACATAAGGTCAGCATATTTAGTACGTAGCTTAACATTTTCTTCTTCGAAAAGTTTTAAATCCGCTTCTTTATAATCAAACGATGGCTGCTATAGATTATTTTGTTTGCATTTTGTTTTGGGGTTTGAAAATTTTAAAATGTCCAAAAAATTTATTTTATTGTGCTTTACTAAAAGTGTTGCCGCTCTGGAACTGATTGACCGATTTGTACGAAATTTGAGTCATATAAAGAGAACACTCTGGTCTACATTATGTAAAGGTTGGTTAAATTTTAAGGGCCGATGTTGATTTTGAATAAAACACAAACTGTTTAGGAAATTATTGTCATTTCTTTTTATTATAATAATATTGGTATGGTTCGATTATGTATGGAACAAAATATCGGCCACATGGCCGCCGCAACCTAGGCGGCACACCTCCATCCGATGGTCCAAATTAAAAAATGAAAATAATCCCAAAGAAAGATGTCCTACGGTGTTAAATCACATGATCTTGGCGGCCAATTAACATCGCCACGACATGAGATAGCACGGCCATTGATTTGTCGCGCAAAAGAGCCATTGTTTCGTTAGCTGTGTGGCAAGTGGCACCGTCCTGTTGAAACCACATATCGTCCACATCCATATCTTCCAATTCGGGCCATAAAAAGTTCGTTATCATCTCACGATAGCGAACATCATTCACAGTAACTGCCCGGTGATGCTGCTAGCCCATAAACCGCACCAAACATTCAAACATTCTTTGTGGTTCCATTGTTTTTTCGACAATCACTCTTGGATTATCAATCGCCCAAATGCGGCCATTCTGCTTATGGACGAATCCACTGAGGTGAAAATGTGCCCGATCACTGAAGATGTTTTTCTTCGAAAATTGATCATCAACTGTTGCCTAACTTTAACGCGTGGCTCGCTTGTGTATCTTTCCATGGTTAAAATTGAGTTAGTCTGAAATTGAGAAATATCACAAGAAATGCAGAAAAAAACTTGACGTTTAGGTGTGGTTCACATTCAACATCGGCCCTTAATATTTAACCACCCTATATAATAAATAGCTCTTAAATTTAAAGAGGATCTATCCAAGTCCGTCCGTCTGTCCATCGACTGTTGTCCTGTTAAAAGCACGATTTCCGTTGATGTTCATCTAGGACCCTGTAATTTTACAGCGATGCTGGCTTAAAGTCATACGCTGTTTGGTATTAAATTGGGCGGAATCTGCCGGTGGAGAAAAAAGTTTATCTTTAAAGGACTTTAGGTACCTTGAAAAAGTTGCTCTTTTTTAAACTAATCAATGAAGGGTATTAAAGATTCAGCCTGGCTACACTTGAGCACATTTTACTTCTTCCTAATCAGTAAAAAAGCCGACAGTTTGAGCTCAGGCCAAAGCTTCTAAAAGAAGTCTAACCCACCTTTCCCAGGTTGACAAGGGGAGCACATTGCCTTAGGTCCAAACTTTAACATTTTCGTGCCACTGTGCAGCAGCCAAAATAGAGTCCAAACAACCAACAGAAGCAAAGCAAGCGAGCGAAAGCCGCAGTGAATGGAGCACATGTTTGTTGTATTTATGCTGTTGTTGCGGTTCAGCCGATTGTTTTGTTTGTTTGTAACAACACGGTCTGGCAAGCAGACCGGCAGGCAAGTCGGCCAGCCTGCCAGCCGGCCGGACAGCAAGTCAGTCTGCCAGAGAGCAAGCCACCGAACGAGTGTGCGAGCGAGTACGAATAAGTGAGCGAGTGTGTGTATCTTTTGCAAACAAGTACCGAGTATCTATGAAATGTATTTCAGGGTCAGTAGACGACAAAATGCGGCGTCACTCTATGTTTGCATTTGTGTGTATACACTGCGCTCCTGCTGATGTATGAGTGACTCTATGTGTGTGTGTGAGTTTGTGCTGTTGTAGCAGTGGTTGGTTGGTGTAGAGTCTAGAAATGAAATGCTCGTACATTTTCAATAAATTTCTTTACGAAATCAAATTGATTAGGCCACTAATAGATTGTGGAGTATCTTTGAGATATACGCTGAGTACACGCCCGTTCTCATCGTCGTGGCGTTGCTTTACGTTTCAGACGAATAAAATGAAATGAATTGAATTTTGTGTAATTATTTGTTTCCATCTTCTATTGAATGGCCGCTATGAAAAACTGCTCAAATTGATGAGTTTGTGATAAACAACAACACAGAGCTATGATCTCTTGGATGTCCAGAGCAAAAGGGCCCCACATGCATTTCATCGGAATGGCTGTGTCCACCAGCGGCGAGAGCTGGAGCATTTTCGGTTCGGTAATTCCACAAATCACCTCATAATTATCGACAACATGATTGTTGGTTTTAGTGTATCGTTGCTGTTGTAGTTTCTTCTTGACAATAGCTGGCAATTTATCGATCTGACATTTATAGTCTTTGGACTACATGCTTGAAAAGATAATCCAGAGGGCAGACGTGTTGTAGGTAGAAGGAGGTTTTACAGATAAATATTTCTGCTATTGAGACATAACACTTAGGAGAATAAATTAGTGACTCGTAGAGCTTGCAAAAATGTGCCAGCTAGCGACTTTATTAGTTGAATAATTATCTCTAAGCTTTGTAAAAGTTTTTCTACAACACTGTTCTGCAAAAATTAACTTTTGAGCCCTCCTTTAGATAAAACCAACAAACAATGTCACTTTGCCATTTTGTTAAAAACTTGTCTTCTATATAAATATAGAACAAGAGGTCTTGAGCCGGTTAATCCCTGTTCAATGTGTAAAAGCAACAGACCGAAATAAAACAAGCGAGCTAAACCAATTGATATACATATATGTAAAATAATCTCCTAAATCCGAATTGAGTGCCCGCCATCACGTATAGTTTTCGAGATATCATGAACTTCGTGTTTTTTTATACTTTTTTTTCATTAATTTGCCTAAAGCTTTAGCAATTCGTATTCGTTTCATTTGGACAATAATTATTGGTTAGAAATGCATCTTTTATATAAATCTAATAAAAATCGAACACAAATTATGGAAGTTACAATTATGGAAGAAGAAGTCAAAAAACAAAGTTTTGAAAGCTTTCACGATATACGAGGGTGGCTCGGAAAGTTCTTAGCCTATCAATGAAAGAGAATAGTTAGTTTTTCAAAAATATTTTTATTTTTCAATATAATCTCCTGAAACTTCAATACACTTAGTCCAACACTTATCTAGCAATTCTATCCCTTGATTAAAATAGTTTTCCTCAAGGTCTTCAAAATAGTGGTTTACAACTGTAATTGCATCTTCATTTGAGGTAAAGCGCTTGCCAGCAAGGCATTTTTTTAGATTTGGGAACAAATAAAAGTCACTGGGAGCTAAATCAGGAGAATAAGGTGGGTGGTCAAGCAACTCGTACTTTAATTTGTTGATTTTAGCCTTTGTGTAAACACTCTTGTGCGCTGGTGCGTTGTCTTGATTAAAAACTATTTTTTTGTGTTGTAAGCCAGGACGTTTTTCTCGAATTTGTACATTTAATTGATCTAAAAGGTTGCAATAGTACTCTGAATTTATTGTTTTACCCTTTTGCAGATAGTCAATCAACAAAATACCTTTGAAGTCCCAAAAAAACGTTGCCATAACCTTACCAGCCGATTGAATTGGTTTTGCCTTCTTTGGGGCACTTCCTCCAGCTTCAGTCCATTGTTTGGATTGTTCTTTTGTCTCTGGAGTAGAGTGGTGGATCCATGTCTCATCAACAGTTATGAAACGACGCTTAAAATCCGTTTTATTTCGCTGAAAACGATCCAAACAAGCGTGAGAAATGCTCATTCTTATGCAATTTTGGTCGACTGTTAACAAGTGCGGCACCCTTCTTGCAGAAAGCTTTTTCATCTTTACTTCTTCATGCAAAATTAAATGGACTCGATCATTTGAGATGCCCATGATATTAGCTATTTCACGCACTTTTATTCGTCGATCATTTAATACCATATCATGCACTTTGGCTACAATTTCTGTTGTTGTTGCTGTTTTTGGACGTCCACCACGTGGTTCATCTTCTATGCTTTTACGACCAAGTTTAAATTCAGCAACCCAATTTTTTACTGTTGCATATAAAGGAGCACTTTCACCTAACACGTTCACCATATCATTATGAATTTCTTGTCCCGATAAACCTTTTTTATGTAAATATTTAATGACACCACGCATTTCTAATTTTTCCATTGTAAAAAAAACGCGGATGCGTCTTTTGTGAACACCTGTTTCTATATGAAGGAGTTGCCAGATCGAAACAAAATTTAACATGTGTTCATAGCAGAGAGGGAAGTTTCCAAAACACTTAACTTTTTTCTGTTTATACCGCGCTTTTTGTGCTAGGCTAAGAAGTTTCCGAACCGCCCTTAGACACTCTTGTTTTGCTTAAATATGTTGCCAGTTGGAAATATTTTTTAGAGGTTGCCATATAATTACATAAGTGTGCCAATAGTTTTGTGCGCCGAAAATGTGACATTTTTTTATTAATACGAGTTAAATATAATAAAAAAATGTAAGTCATAAAAAAACAAAGCCAATTTTGCTGTAAAATTGTTTTTTGTAATTTTTACACCAACGCAAAAAATGTCAATATGGGTAACAATAAGAAAATGGCTGATGTGCCAATACTTATGTATGTATGTGCGTCACTGTAATTCAAACAAACCATTTTTCTAAAAAAATAAGCATTCTTTAACTCTTTAAGTGGTATAAAAATCAAATTTTTAGTGGGAGTAAACAGGCGGTCCCTTGCGATTCCATTTATCCAGGTTCGACTATAATTCAACATAAAGTTTTTTAAGTTGGATAAAAATTATATTTATTAACAAATATGCCATCATGGTATATTAAGCAAAATACGCTAAAAATATGAGCTTACCAAAATTTGTACAAAAAAAACCTGACATTTTGAAAAAATAAATAGAAAACAACATGCACTAATCAATGGCATTTTCCCCAAAAAGATTTCGATTCGCAAAGATATTCAGTAACTGTTACTTTTAGACTAACGACAACAAATGTGCATTTGCTTCAAATTATAATCAACAAAATTAGAGTGATTCCTATGGAATTTCCAAAAAAAATCTCTAACCTGAAATGATAAACGTCTCATATCTTTAATAAGTTTCATCAAAAAATAATCAAAAAAGAATTTCCCCACCAAGATATTTTACACAAAACAACGTTTCCGATGCGACAACTCAAAATTGAATTCAAATTTTTCACAGCGCTTAATTGGTTTTTAAATGGACAATATTTTAATCATTTCAACAATCTCAATTCCACCCCTCCCTCCTCTCATACACCAAACGAAAAAAAACAACAAGAACACGAAGCAAAAACAACAAACCGAATACAACAAGAAACAAACGAATGAATGAATGCCAACAAACATTTGTGAAACTAAAACAAGTAAAAAAGTTAAAGTCGGGCGTGGCCGACTATGAGATGGTTTACACCACTCTGATATTGAAAAGATTAAGCACTTCTGTCTAAAGCTTGAACAAGGTCGGACTCAGTATTTTGGAGTTGATTATTGGTCGCTCATAACGTACCATACGAAGTTTAAGCGTGATCAGGTATAAATTGCGACTTCTAAAGCTACAGATTCTGAAATCGGCAAGGACCTTTGTGTGGTCGCTTTAGGAAAAGATGTACCTATGTCGACCAGTTTCATCATAGTTAATTGATGGTCGCTTATAACGTACCATACGAAATGTGAGTGTGCTCGGATATATTTTGTGGCCTATAGACTTGCAGAACCTGAAATCGGTAGGGACGTTTGTGTAGGAGCTATTCAAAAACATACACCGATATGGTCCATTGTTACAGGACATGAGCGTTGGTCGCCTGTCACGCTCCATGCTAAATTTGGTAGCAATCATATTAAAATGTGTCTTCAAAAGCTACAGTTTTTGAAATTGGGAGGGGCCTTAGTGTGGGGGCTATAGGAAAATATAGACCTATCTGGTCCAGTTAATAAACTTTGGATGTGGCTTTAAGAAATGCGGGATCTACGGCACCATTGTGTGGAACCTATTCGAAAACATGGACCTATATGATCCTATATGGGCTCTCGTTATGCGCTGTTGGAATTGGGTGTAATTTGTGGCTTATGGAGCTGAAGGTTCGGAAATCGGGAATGGCCTTTGTAGGGCTATAGAACCTATGTACCCAGTTTCACCACAGTTAATAAATTATCGCTCATAACGTACCATGTGAGATTTGAGCGTGATCAGGTGTAATTTGTGGCTTCTGGAGCTGCGGGTCCTTAAATCGAGAAGGACCTTTGTGTGGGAGCTATTCAAAAACAAGGACCAATATGATTCAATGTTACAGGGCATGGGTGTTGGTAGCATGTCATGCTCTGTTTGAAATTTGGAATCGGGTGTGAAATGTGGCTTCTTAAGCTGCAAATTCGGAAAGGACTTTTGTGTGGGGGCTATAGGAAAATATGAACCTATATGAACCAGTTTTACCACTGTTAAAACCAGATCGGTCATAACGTACCATGCAAAATTTGGGCGTGATCGGTTATAGTTTGTGGCTACTAGACTTGCAGGACCTCAAATCGGGGGAGACCCTTGTGTGGGAGCTATTCGAAAACATCGACCGATATGGTCCAATTTTAGCAGAGATACGTGTTGGTCATCCTTCATGCTCTATGCGGAAGTTGGCCGGAATCGAGTGTTATATGTAGCTTTTAGAGCTGCAGGTTCTGAAATTGAAAAATGAACTTTTAAGGGGAGGCCCACATTTAGCACAGTAAATATGTGGTCGCTCATAACGTACCATGCGAGGCCCACATTTAGCTCTGGAGGCCCACATTTAGCACAGTAAATATGTGGTCGCTCATAACCATGAGCGTGATCAGGTATAGTTTGTGGCTTCTAGAGCTGCAGGGCCTTAAATCGGGAGGGATCTTTGAGGGGGACCTATTCGAAAACTTGGACTGAAATGGTCCTATTTACCAGAGTTATATGTTGGTCAGACGTCATGCTATGTGCGAAATTTTATCGGAATCGGTTATAATCTGTTGCTTTTAGAGCTGTAGGCTCCGACATCGGGAGTGACCTTTGTAGTGAGGCGATAGGATAATATGGACCTATGTGGTCCACTTTTACCACAGTAAATAAGTGGTGGCTCATTACGCACCATGCAAGTTTTGAGAGTGAGCAGGTGTAGTTTGTGGCTTTTAGAGCTGCAGGATCTCAAATCGGAAGGGACCTCTGTGGGAGACCTATTCGAAAACTTACACCAAGACGGTCCAATTCACCAGAGATATGTGGCGGTGACCCGTCATGCGCTCTGCTAAATTTGGTAGGAGTCGGCTGAAATATTTTAAACTCTGGAAGAATTCTAGGAAGACTCTTAACTCTGGAAAGACGTTAGTTTGGGGGCTATAGGAAAATATGGACCTATATTTCACCACAGTTAGTTAATGGTCGCTCATAACGTACCATGCTTAATTTGGGCGTGATCGGGCGTATTTTGTGGCATCTAGAGCTGCATAATTTCAAATCGGGGGGTTCAGTGTGTGGGAGTAATTTGAAAACTTGATACGATATGGACAAATTTCACCAGAGATCGGGTGTAATATGTGGCTTTAAGAGCTGTAAGTTCTGAAATCGGAAAAAGATATGTATGATCGAAACATGGACCAATATCAACCAACTTCAGTAGGGTTCGTCCTTGGCCCAAACTTAAAGAATGTATCAAAATCGGTTCAAATTTCGCCCTGTTCTTTGATTACAACAATAGATAGACAGACGGACGGACGGAGGGGCAGATATCGCTCTATGAAATCAGCTTGTGATTCTGAGTTGATCGGTATACTTAACATATGGATTATCTCCATTCCTTTAAGGTATTGCAAACATCAGCACTACGTCATAATGCCCTATGTACCGCAGTGTGTTGTAGGGTATCAAGATATACACCGGGAGCATATGTACGTCGTTATCACCACAACGCCACCAGTGCACGGCTATTGCCACCATAGCCAACACCACCGTCGGTCAACATTAGGTGGTGGGGAGGGGCGAAATGTATCTCATCGATTGTTAATTGTGGTGTGGTGCTCTTAAACTCTTAAACCCAGCGCCGTCCACGACGTGGTCGTGCTCTTGTTCGTTTCGCTCGTATAGGACTTGGAAGCACTGAGAAGACGACATTGACTCTTGGCTGGCTGCTCATAAGCTTCTCTCCGAGTGTGTGTTTAAGGTTGTGTGTGTGTGTGTGAGTATGTTTGGTTTGTTTCGTGTACATCTGGTGTTCGGGATTTCGCTCTTCACATGAAAGTTTCTTTCTCTGCATTTCTTTGTTGTGTCAGTCGATTTTAAATGTCCGCTGACGACGATGACGTTCATGTTAATTTGATTTCGAGTGTAAGCTGGTATGTGTGTGTGTGTGTTTGTGTGCCGCTTGCTGTTGTTGGTGTTGTATATTTCATTTGAGTTGTTTAACAAGTGACATCATAAAATTAAACGCTTCATTCGTATCAGCTGTGAAAATTTATTTACAATCACCCAAACATTTTACGTCGTCTATTATGGCGTAAACGAACGGACGAACGTTCGAATGAATATGTGAAGCGCGGCGACGGCGCATTTTTCAGACACTCTGGTCGTCGCACCGTCTGTCCGTCTGACTTTTGGTGGTAGACGGTACGACCGACCGAACGACATAAGGACGAATGGCGAATGTTTGGCCAGATGGAATAACGCACGAGCAAATGCCATGAGACGGAAAGACACAGCAGACCGACAAAAAACTGGTGGCGTTATGTTCTATACTCAAAATCATGAATACATTCACGCACACACACACACATACACTGCATACATACAATTATTGCCGTGTAATGTTGTGGCTGCCGAGAGATTCTGTGTGTGCGTATCTGCGCGTGTGTGTGTGATATTTCATTATTTATATGGTCTTTAAATTGTAGATACAAATGTGTTTATTATACCCTACATAACGCTGTGCAGGCAGAAAATAATATGGTTACTATATGGTCACGGCAATAATAATACTATGTTCTCCGCATTAAAACTATGTTCGTCGCAACCTTTGCATTGTTTTCTGAATTTAATATGACAATAGTATGATTGCTGCGATATTAATATTGTTGAAATATAACAATAGGGTTATTGCAAATTTTTAAAATGAAAATATGGTTGTAGCAACAATATAAATATATATAAAATAGTTTTTAGAATAATGTTGTTGCTACGGTTCTAATGCAATAATACACTTTTTATATAAAAATTTTTCAAACAAACTGCTTCTTTGGCTTTGTTAAACTGAAATGTTTTTAATAAAAACCAAGAAACCAAATAAAACTACCAAAAAACTCAACTCATCTCCGAGATCAGTAGGTTGGTCAACGAATATAAGCGGAACAAATGGCTAGACCACTTAAAGCAGTGCAACTTGAGTTCCGGAATTGGTAAGTTGTGGACAACGGTCAAATCACTCTCTAACCCCGTCACGTTCGGTGATAGAACAGTGACAGATCCGAAGCGGTGCGCGTGTTATTTTAACCGGCTTTTTATTGAGCACCCAGAGAGTGATAAGGCGAAAAGGAGAGTATTGCGTAGTATCCGCGCTCTCCGAGTCGAATAGGCACCACCACAATTTACCGTTGGCGAAGTTGCCCATGTCATCCGCAGCCCAAATTCATCAAAGGCGCTGGGTCCGGACAGAATCTCAATGCTGATGTTAAAGCACTTGGATACCCCGGGAGTAGAGTACATGACCAAAGTGCTCAATTTGTCGCTAGCCACTCACGAAGTTCCCGATGCCTGGAAAATGGGCAGAGTGAAGCCAGGCAAAGACGCAAGTAAAGGAGATTCGTACAGGCCGATCTCCTTGCTTTCTCCAGTAGCAAAGACGCTTGAAGCACTGCTCCTCCCCAGCCTGATCGAACACTTTCCTTGCGCTGATCATCAGCATGGATTCCGCAAGCAGCACAGCACAACAACTGCTTTACACGCCATCACCACACGTATAAGTCGCGGCCTTAACCAGAACAAGCCTAACGACAGGACGGTCCTCGTGGCTCTTGACCTTACAAAAGCCTTCGACACGGTCAATCATGCCACTCTGTTCGAGGACATTGAAGAAACGTCCCTTCCGCCCAGTTTGAAACGTTGGGTCGTAAACTATATGTGTGGGCGCCAGTCATATGTAGAATTTAGAGACAGAAAGTCGAAGCCCCGTAGAGTTAAACAAGGAGTTCCCCAGGGTGGAGTTTTATCCCCGGCTCTGTTTAACCTCTACCTCTCTAAAATTCCTGCACCACCAGACGGCGTTGAAATTGTGTCGTACGCTGACGATTGCACAATTCTGGCGTCAGGACCTAAAGTGGATGACATTTGCGAGAAAATCAACTGTTACCTCACTGACTTAGCACGTTTCTTCACTGCGAGGAATATGAAAATATCCGCCTCCAAATCATCAGCCACACTGTCTACTGCTTGGACCGCAGAGGTGAGGTTGTCACTCAATGTGAAAGTCGATGACGTCAACATCCCGACCACCAACTACCCCAAAATCCTTGGGGTCACATTGGACAGCCTTTTTAGATCCTCTGCACATGCTACAGCTATCTACGATAAACTCAAAAGTAGGAACAAGGTCCTCAAGTCACTTGCCGGCAGTACTTGGGGAGCCGACAAAGAAACCTTGTTGACCTCTTACAAGGCGATAGGTCGGTCTGTAGCAAACTACGCAGCACCTGTATGGTCGGCGAACGTGAGTACGAGTGGAAGAAAATTTCGACTTGCCAGAATGCCGCCCTCAAAACATCAACAGGGTGTCTTCTTATGTCTTCTGAGGACCATCTACATGAGGAGACGAAGGTCCTTACCATGCGCAGACACAGTTTCCTGTTGTCTAAACAATACCTGCTAGGGTGTTTTCGCAGCAGTCATCCTAACCACCATCTCTTGAACAGGATGCCTCCACCCAGGCAGATCAGGTACGATCTTCATGATCTAGAGAGAGAGGTCCAGCGGTATAAGAGAGAACCTTTAGATCATCGAAACTATCAGGCAGGTTTGAACAACATTCACGCCGATGATGTCGCAGCAGCAGTATCCAGCTACCGTGTAAATGTAGTGCTAGGGGAACACCCCCGGAGATTTCACCTGAGGAGAAGGTACTACCTCGGCAGACGCGCGTGGTTCTGGCGGGCAGCTGAGATCTGGATGGTGCAGCCGCCTCAATTCTTACTGGGCAGGAATTGATGCTAACGTTCCGGACATCTGTCCCGCCTGCCATCAGGGACCACATGATGTACTGCACCTCTTCAATTGTCCGGCCAAGCCTACTCAGCTGACCCCCAGGGCTCTGTGGACGCATCCAGTTCAAATGGCGCGTTTCCTTCACCTGGATATCGAAGCAGATCCCTCATAGACGAACAAGACTTCAAAATAAATATATTGTTGTTACAACAACAACAACCAAAAAAACTGCTGCATTCGATCGATGCCCAAAAGACTAAAACAGGGTTAAAAATCACCTGGATATCGAAATATATTGTTGTTACAACAACAACAACAACCAAAAAACTGCTGCATTGGATCGCTGCCCAAAAGACTAAAACATGGTTAAAAATTAAAGGATCTCAGACGAAATATTGAGAAACATAAGGTTGAGTAGTTTTAAAATCCCACAAATATTTTTTTTTATATTTTTCTATAGGTGTACCATCACTTTTGTGGAACCAGCAAATTGGCTTACCAACACTTGAAACCATTTTTTTTGCTAACTGAAAAATATTTTTTATTTATTTTTACATGGATTATTTTCGTTAATAACAAAAATATCACATGATTTTGATAAACTTGGTTGCTGTACCTTAACTTTTGTGGTAGACTGTAAAGAGCTAAAATATTTAGTCCTTGTGTGGGCAACAATTTTACCTCTTTACCGATCAGGCCCATTTTCAATAACAGTTTCAGAACAGCAGCACATATTTCTGCAGAATATCAGCAACCTAGCTTCGAAAGTGCGAGCAGTAGTTTGCTTGCATCAGACAGACTGGCAGACATGGCTAGATCATCTTAGATTTTACGACGAGTCAGAATAAAAATAATTTTTGGGGTATTTCAAGGTGTGCCAGTTGAATGAAAAATTTAAAATACTCTCCATTCTATGGTGGAGGGTATAAGAACCAGTTTAACATCCCTGATTTCGTCTCCCATACATGGCGAAACCAAAACTTCCGAGATATACTCTAAAATAAGAGGTCATACACTGAGACTTTGGCAAAGGGTACTATAAAGTCGGTCATTTCCGACTTGGACTTTCCTAACTCATTGTTATGGCCTTTTTATGATTTTTATGTTGATGATGGTTGTGAGTGTGTGCGTATGCCTGTGTATCTAGAAGAGCGGTTGAAGTAGTGGTGGTACGCGGTGTCGGTGGTGGCTCACATTGTCTGTGTTTAGCGGTCCCAGAGATGGCAAGCGCTCGGGAGGTTAAATACATTTTAACACTTTTCATTAAACATTTTCCCGCTACAACGGTTGCTATTACTCGTTGTTGTTTTCGTTCTTCTTTATTGAAGTGGTTTAATTTGAAATTTGTATTCGGTTCATAATAAAATTGGGTTACTAAAATGTTTATGTCAATGTCTTTAGGAAACAGATACAATCGTAAACATACGCACACACGTACGTACGTACATATCAAACAAACGAGCGCATACATAAATTCACACACTTACCCACACACACGCGCAGATACCAGAAGAATTATGTTACACAAATCGAGGTTTAGGTGAATTTCGTTAATGTCCTTAGTTCCTTTATACACTGTGGCATAATCTACACACACATACAATCTCACAATCAACTGCATGTAACCCAAAGAGGGTAACCTACAAGTGTGTGTGTGTGTGAGTATAAGTAGATATATGCGGACATATTTATTTGACATCTGTAGCATGTATCCTTGTATGTTTGTCCATTTGCAGGTGGAATGCTCCTATATTCTCATTTAGTCATACATACACCACATATCTACATATGTATGTGTGTATGTATGTGTGTATCTTAATAGGTATGATCTGAATTACTCGTAAGTTGTTTTTCTCTTATTTCTGTTTTCTTTTTTGCAATGAAGCACCTTAAATAACTTTTAATGAAGGCCATCATCACTTGCAGCCTCGGGCCCTGGCATTACGACTACATAATATTTTTATACCCTACACTACAATGTGGTACACAGGGTATTATGACTTAGTGCATATGTTTGCAACCGCTTAAGGGAATGGAGGTAGACCCTATGTAAAGTATACCGATAGATTCAGAAGCACCTTTTGATTCCATTGAGCTATGGCCGTCCGTCCGCCCGTCCTTCTATCGTTGTCATCAAATCACAGGTCGCAGCTATGAACCGTTTTCGATGACACTTGGTATAATCTTCATGTTTGGGCCAAGGACCAACCGTATTAAAATTGGTTACAATCGATCCTTATTTTTTGGTATCATACATAGCGTTTTCCCGATTTCAGAACCTACAGCTATAAAAGCCACATATTACATCCGCTTCCTAACAAATTTCGCATTTCTGGAGAAATTTCTCATTTCTGGAGAAATTTTACTATATCGGACCCTGTTTTTAAACAGGGTCCCCTACATAAAGGTCCTTCTCGATTTCAGGCTCTGCAGCCACATATTACATCCGATCACTCCCAAATTTTGCATGATACGTTAGAGCACCATTATTTAACTATGGTGAGGCTGGACCAAATGGGTCCATATTTTCGTATAGCCCTTATACAAAGGTCCTTTCCGATTGCAGTACCTACAGCTTTCAAAGTCATTTACCCGACCCCGACCAAATTTCTCAGAGAGCATTACGAGTGACCGGCACCCATTTCTGATCATATTGGACAATATCGGTCCTTGTTTTCGAATAGCCCCCACACAAAGGTCTCTCCCGATTTAAGGTCCTGCAGCTCTACAAGCCACAAATTACAGCGTATCACGCTTAAATTTAGGATGGTACGTTATGAGCGGCAATTTTTTGCCTATGATAAAACTGTATTAAATAGGTCCATATTTTTGTACAGCCCCCAAACAAAAGTATTTCCCGATTCCAGTATCAGCAGCTCTAAAAGCCACATATTACACCCGATTCCGACAAAAGAGCATTTAAACTGACCAACACATAAATCTGGTAAAGATGGCTATATCGGTCAATATTAGCGAATAGGACCCACACAAAGGGCTCTCCCGATTTAAGATACTGCAGCTCAAAAAGCCTCTAAATCACGTTGAAATTTTGCGTGGTGCGTTATAAGCGGCCTTTTTTATTTTATTTTACCGTTCTCAGACTAGGCCACATGGGTTGATATTTTCTCTAGCTCCCACACCAAGGCCCCTTTCAAATAAAAGAATCTGCAACTTTAGAAACCTCATTTTTTTATCCAAGTCCGACCAAATTTCGCATGGAGCGTGACGAGTGACCAACCCATGTACATACCGGTTTATGTTTTTGGATAGGATTACATAAAGGTCCCTCCCGATTTGATGTCCCGCAAGTCTGGAATCCACAAATTACACCCAATCACCCTAAAATTTTGTTTGGTTAGTCAAGAGAGAAAAATAAATACCTCTATAATATTAAGTCCGACCTTGCTTAAGCTCCAGACGGAGGTGCTTAATCCTGTCAATATCATAGTGGTGTAGGATATCTCATAGTCGACCACGCCACGCCAACGTGAACTTTTTTAATTTTTTTTTTTTTTTGAAAGGAATGTTTTACTTGTAATAAAAAACAATAAAGAAGTTTCAGTCGGTTGTTTCGATATGCATATACCCCATTCATTTGACGGGTCATTTTTATAACCTATTTTGCACAAGGGGCGTGGCTTGATTTTGAATTTTCCGTCGTTAAATAAATCTTAGAGTAATAATTATTACCACTGTCTGAAGCTTACCGAATTTAATGAAATCTCGTGAAGGCTCTTTTTTGTGGAAGTAACTAGAAAGGGGCGTGGCAAAAACTTTCTTCTTTTGTGTGTGTGTAATAAGACGAAATAAACATATTGCATGGGGTTTTTAATCTACGCTTCGATAGTATCGTTTGTGTGAGAGGTATAAGAAGGGCGTGTCTTAGGCTCCAATTGTTCGTACGCTAGTCTTATTTATAATTGATTTTCCAATAACTTATATTCAGCAGAATCGTAGGAATAATATTAAAATTATTATGCGAACACCAAAAGTGGGCGGAATGGAGTATTTAAACGGAAGCTACCTGATAAGGGCGTTCCAACTAATTTTTTTTACCAGATGTGAGTACAAAGCCGTGATTAAAATATTATGGTGTTTATAATTTAATTACTTGCTCTAGGATCTAAATTATGTGGGTTCTCATCTACACTGAGACATGATCATTTGTGTGTAAGGTACCAGGAGGGCGTAGCAAGGAGTCCAATTTTCATCAAGCTTTTATTATAACTTCATTCTTAAGTACTGATTTTAACTGAGCTCTTGCAAAAGCTTTTAAAATATTGCAAAAACACCAAAAGTGGGCGTAATGGTAGAACATTGGTGTGGGAGGTACCAGATGGGGAGTGTTGGACAAATATTATGACCTCAGAAGTTAAACAAAAACGATTGGTAGCTGCTTCCGAGAAACGTCATGGCTCAAATGCCATAAGTTTAGTTTATTTTATTGAGACTTTTTTCAAAAACAATGACAGACATATACTAGATCTATGAACAAGAAATTGCTTGTGACAATAATGTATTGTCTAAATTACCAATAACGTGCAGCTAACGACACCAAGCCTTTTCTGTGTATAGAAATATTTTTAATTTGTATGTAGCTCTGATAAGTGTGTTCGCCCTTGCTCCCGAGGCTAAAGTGGTCTTAGGAGTGAAATATCCTAGAATTTATCTTAAAAGTAAACTTACAACTATCCTAAAATTAGGGGGTGAAGGGGAGGGGTTGATTACAAAAAAGGAGAGGATAGGGATCAAATGCCATAAATAGTCATGAAACGGATATAGACAAAACAAAGTATAGGGTCTTAAGTTTAAGTTTTAGAAAGGTTGGACTTAATATGCGACTTCTTGCGCTATCAAGAATCAAAAGTAACTGGCCTAACATAAAAAGAACCGTTTTTTTGGAATTATTATTTATTTTTCAACATAATCTCCTTCCAACTCAAAACACTTCGTCAAACGTCTTTTAAAATTTTTAATTCCATCCGAAAAATAAGATTTTTCAAGACCTTCAAAATATGCCTCAGTTTTAGCAATAACCTCGCTATTGGAGGAAAATTTTTTGCCACCGAGAATTTTTTTTTTAAATTTTGAAACAAGAAATAATCAGAAGGAGCTAAATCTGGACTATATGGTGGATGCGGAGCAATTTCAAATCGTTTTTCGGGCAGTTTTTGTTGAGTTAAAAATGCAGTGTGTGAAGGAGCGTTATCTTGATGAAAAAGAACTTTTTTCTTCTAAATGCGGTCGTTTATCTTAATTTCTTCACTCAACCGATCCAATAATGCACAAAAATATTCACTATTTATAGTTTTTCCTTTTTCAAGATAATCAATAAATATTATACCCCTTGCATCCTAAAATACTGTGGCCATTACTTTTCCTGCTGACTTAACAGTTTTCGCCTTCTTGGGACCACCTTTACCAGCTTTTATCCATTGTTTTGACTGTTCTCTGCATTCTGGGATGTAGTGATGGATTCATGTTTCATCAACAGTTAAACAGTTTTCGCCTTCTTGGGACCACCTTTACCAGCTTTTATCCATTGTTTTGACTGTTCTCTGCATTCTGGGATGTAGTGATGGATTCATGTTTCATCAACAGTTATGAATCGGCGCAAGAACTCTATTGGATTACGCTGATAAATCGCTAAAAGCTTCTCGGAATTGGTCTAACGGACGATTTATTGGGGCAAAGTCAACAAACGCGGCACCCATCTTGCGGATAGCTTTTTCATGTGGAGTTCATCATGTAAAATACTCCAAACTTGTTTTTCGTGTATCTTAACAATATCAGCAAGTTCTCTGAGCTTTATTCGTCTATCTTAAGTCACTTCATTAAATATTTTTCTAATGTTTTCAATAGTAGTACCAGTTTTCGGTCTTCCAGAGCGTTGTTCATCTTCCGTACTTGAACGACCCATTTTAAATTGTTGAACCCAGGATTTCACAGTGGAGTATGATGGTGCATTATCACCATGAACAGAATCCAATTCATCTTTGATTAATTGTGGCGTATAACCTTTCATATAAAAGTGTTTAATTACCGCACCACGAAACTCTTTATTTTCCATTTTTCAAAAATTATAAAACTTGTTTACTTCAATCACCTCTAACAAAGAAAATAATTATTAAATATTTCGGAAATTTTGACAGATGGCTTATAAAAGATTGCTTTTAAAAAACAAAAAAAAAGTTGCTAGTAACACAGAAAATGTGCCAGGCCAGTTAGTTTTGCGGTCGCCCTCGTACAAGTAGGTCGATCTTAACGCTCAATAGAACATTTGACCTTGATGGAATATTAAATGTTTTTTGACAGGACTTGAAATTGGAGAGTTTACTTTTAGGGTGCTATATTAAGAGACAAAGCAATACGGTCAAGCTTCGGTAGATTTGTATTAGTCGCTCGTAACGTTGTATTGGAAATTTGGTCCCAATCGGATGTAATATTTACATTCTGGAGCTGCATGTTTTAAAATCGGGAAGACCGTTTTAATTAATCAAAACATGTACCGATATGAATCAACTGAAATAAGCTTAAACCTTATCAATGTACCTAGATTCGTCTTAAGCGACTTGTAGTCTGATTAATACGAAACTGAACATGAACTATATCTCCATTCCTTATGTCTAACAAACATGAGCACTAAGTCAAAGTGTACCCTGTACCACAGTGTGGTGTAGGGTATAAAAAGTCAAATCGAAATATTTAAAAAGTGTTTCAAATAATCCCCAAATGAGCACCCGTTGCATCACGATACCTTCAAAGTCGAAAATGTATCAAAAAGAGTACAATTGCATTAACTTTTGCATTCCTGCTGCAAAATCTTACCCCCTATCCGTCCTATTTCAATAGCCAGCTATACATACACACGCATACGTAGATGTGCAACTAGAATTCACTTAATATGTATCTTATTCAGGTCAAAAAGTAGAAATACTTTTTGCTTTTCTCGCCTTCACGTTTACTCTCTCGCTTTTACACATTTCAAATATTCCCTTTTGGTACATCAAAGTAATTTGCCTTTGAGCCTAATGCAGAACGAGAGCAGCCGCATTCAGGCAGACGCTGCCAAAAAGGAAAACAGAAAAATTGCACGCACATCAATTACCGGCTTACATTCCCACGAAGAGCTGTAATATTCGGCTTTAAAATATCCATCGCAGCAATTTTGTTCCTATTGATGGGGGAAGGACCTTTTCTAGTTCTCACAATGATATGTGACGCGCAAAATGGAAAGGGACCTAAGGGTAAAAACCAGTTTTGTTCAGGAGAGCTATTTTAAAGATTAAAATACGTGTATCTTTGGTGTGCCATCACTTTCATAAAACGCGCATATCTCTGGGGGGAAACCTTTTGGGGCATGGGGTCGGTCACATTCGATGCTCAGATGTTTTCCACATCTAAAAAAAAATTGAAAATTGATTTGTTTACCCTTAGGCCCCTATCTCTATGCGCTGTCACATAGATTTCTTGGGATAGAAGACCTAATACAAGCGCTTTTAAGGCTTCAAAGGAGAATTTCTCTAAGAAAGATTTTGCTTCATCCGGCGATGGGACAAAAATCGTTTAAATTTGCCCGAGTTCATAGAAAGTCTTAAGCAGATGGTAATGATAGTTTTCTCAATTGTTATATTTCTTAAACTTGAAAAACTACTAACCCCATCCAGCTGTTTAAGACTTTAGGAAGCTATGCCATTTAAACATGCACCAAAAAATTTGTGTCGAAATTCCGTCTTTGTTGTAAGTTCATTACAAGGATTGCGTCATGTGGTCAGTCGGTAGTTCGGAGAGTCGTCTAGTCCAAGTTTATGAAGGTAAACTCGATGTCCCCCAAGCCCACTTAGGAGCTGTGTGAGGTGGAAAATGATTATATTGAAAATTTACCTACGTTCGATGCTTTGTGGCTTATACTTGTATGATATACAGTGGCGGACAAAACTCTACATATGACCCTTTTTCTTAAATTTACCAAGTCCTAATGCAGTTGAAAAAATGTAATGATGCAAGTTTGTTTTAAATCTGATAATTGTATAAAAAATAACAAAATAATATATATCTCCAATATTAACTTTTAAAGTTATGCACAAGAAACTCAAAAAAGCCATTGACAAAAGTTTACATACGAATTAAAAAAGTAGAAATTATATGGAAAAATAATAATAATTTTTTTTTTTTAATATTTTGTTGGGCCACCACCAGCATCGATGACCGCTTGCAACCGTCTGGGCATTGAATCTACTAAATTATTGAGATCTTCCTGCGTTATTTTCTGTCACTCTTCTTGCAGCTTCTCTTTTAGAGTTGAGCATCACTAACAGCGTGCTTTCGGATCTTTCGCTCCAAAATTTCCCACACGTGTTCTATTATGTTCAAGTCCGGGCTTTGTGGAGGTGAATATAGCTGTCGTGGAGCATAATACAGCAGCCAGTCCTTCACTACCTGCGACGTATGCTTGGAAGATGACTTCAAATTGTGTTCCAATACGGTTTTGTATTGGAAGCGATCCATAATGCCTTCAACAAATACCAGATTTCCAACGCCTGAGGCTGCAAACTGCTCCCCAGACCATGACGCTGCCACTACCATGTTTCACAGTCGGCATTAGGTGCTTGGGATCCATAGCAGTGTTCGGGTTTCTCCAAACTTTGGCTTCGCCGTCGTATCCAAATATGTTGTATTTAGACTCTTCCGTAAATAGCACCCGTTTCCAGAATTCAATTCCCTTATTTATATGCCCTTTTTGCGAACTCCAAGCGAAGTTTTCTGTTTTTGTCGCTTATAAGGGGCTTCTTGCGAGGAGTTCTGCAGTGAAATCCTTCATTATTGAGGGTCCTAGTTACAGTGCGGGGGTGAACAACAATTGTGGATCTCTCAGCTATGTCCTGGGCCAACTTAGTGGCATGAACTTTGGGATTTCGCACTTCTTTGCGAATGAATGAAATGTCTCTGCGGCCAAGCTTCTTCGGACGACCAGTTAGCGGCTTACTTTCGACGGAACTTGATTTTTTATAGTTATTAAATATGGTCTGCACTGTCGATTTGCTTAAATATACTGTCGATTTGCGAAAATAAGTTTGTTTAATAACTTATTTTCGCATATCCGCAGAAATTTCTTTGCGCGGAGCCATTTTTCTGATCGTACACTTCTTAAAATGACACAATGCAATAAATTCCAAGAATACTTTGCCTTTTTTCAGTTTTAAGTAAGTTTATTTTAAAGTTAATATTGGAGTATTATACTTTTTGTGATTTGTTACACATTAATAAGATTTTAAACAGACCAGCATCATTACATTTTTTTCTAATCCTACAGAACTTGTTAAATTTAAGAATAAGGGGTCGTACGTAGAGTTTTGTCCGCCACTGTATAGCTTGTATGGGCCCAAAGTTTGCCAAGAAGACAAGTGATCTCCTGGATACCAAATCGCGCAGCCCTACACTATTTGTAATGCTGTTGTGTTTGCGGCTTGTGCTATAGGGTTATATTTTATCATAAAATAAAGTCGTCCTTTCGAATTTAAAAAAGAAAACAGAAAGTCTACCTTTCGACTTTTCCGTAATTGAAAGTCGATTTAAATCTACTTTTAATACAAAAAAAACAAGTCAAAATAATATTTGCGAATGAACTATTTTTATACCCTCCACCAAAGAGTGTCATTCCGTTTGCAACACAACGAAACATTGAACTGGGACCTTTTAAATTATAAAAATAGTTCAAATTCTTAAACGATCTAACAATTTCCGTCAATTTCAGTCCGAGTGTCTGCAGAAAGCACGAAACCTGTCTAACGAATCAATCTAGGATCTTGAAATATTTTTTCAAAAGTCCCCCAATGCAGGAGCAAATGGTTATATACTTAGTAGGGACATAAATACTCTGACAACATTGAACACACCCATTCAATAGTAGAACTGAACATACCCCGTTAATGTCATATGACTTAAACCCATGGGGAACGGCATACAGGGTAGTAATGTCTGCCGAACCTACCAGCCCTCTTCTTTACCGACAAATTGTTTCAACACTGAACATGTGTTCATATTTACTTTACGATAAGAATGAAACACCGGAATACCGACTGACTGTGATTGCCTATTCACAGAACAGGAATTGACTAAAATTAAGACAGGAGCGTAACACGCCCGGACTGTACGAGTGTACTAAATAGGGCCCTTAAGCTGGCGAAATAAAGTTCGACTGGCATATTTAACCAATGTCTGCAAGAGGAAATAGTTTCAGAGCCCAGGAAAATTCAGCATCTAGTTTTTATTTCAAAGCCCGGAGATCCATCTGCCTTTTGCAAGGTTTGAGAAGTTTGTACTTAGTAGGGACATATACGAGGGCGGTTCGGAAAGTTCTTAGCCTATCAATGAAAGAGAATAGTTAGTTTTTCAAAAATATTTTTATTTTTCAATATAATCTCCTGAAACTTCAATACACTTAGTCCAACGCTTATCTAGCAATTCTATCCCTTGATTAAAATTGTTTTCCTCGAGGTCTTCAAAATAGTGGTTTACAACATTAATTGCATCTTCATTTGAGGTAAAACGCTTGCCAGCAAGGATTTTTTTTAGATTTGGGAACAGGTAAAAGTCACTGGGAGCTAAATCAGGAGAATAAGGTGGGTGGTCAAGCAACTCGAACTTTAATTCGTTGATTTTAGCCATTGTTAAAACACTCTTGTGCGCTGGTGCGTTGTCTTGATGAAAACTTATTTTTTTGTGTTGGAAGCCAGGACGTCTTTCTCGAATTTGTACATTTAATGGATCTAAAAGGTTGCAATTGTACTCGGAATTTATTGTTTTACCCTTTTGCAGATAGTCAATCAATAAAATACCTTTGACGTCCCAAAAAACCGTTGCCATAACCTTACCAGCCGATTGAATTGTTTTTGCCTTCTTTGGGGCACTTCCTCCAGCTTTAGTCCATTGTTTGGATTGTTCTTTTGTCTCTGGAGTATAGTGGTGGATCCATGTCTCATCAGCAGTTATGAAACGACGCTTAAAATCCGTTTTATTTCGCTGAAAACGATCCAAACAAGCATGAGAAATGTTCATTCTTATGCGTTTTTGGTCGACTGTTAACAAGTGTGGCACCCATCTTGCAGAAAGCTTGTTCATCTGTAGTTCTTCATGCAAAATTAAATGGACTCGATCATTTGAGATGCCCGTGATATTAGCTATTTCACGCACTTTTATTCGTCGATCATTTAATACCATATCATGCACTTTGGCTACAATTTCTGTTGTTGTTGCTGTTTTTGGACGTCTACTAAGTAAAAAAAAAGTACTGAATAAAAAAGTACTGAATGTTTTTAGACCAAATATTTTTAAATATATTTATTGATGACTGTTGTATCCAAAAAGAATCTACTTATTCGAAATGTCCGCCTTTTGCCTTTACACACGCCTTAAGACGCACTGGCCAATGCACGAACCTCGTCCATTGGAAAATTGGTCACAGCTCGAACCAAAGCAGTCTTAAGAGATCCATTGTTGGGATATCTTTTGTGACAAACCTTGTCCCCTAAAACCGTCCACAATTTGTAATCCAATGGGTTCAAATCTGGACTGCCTGAGGGCCATTCTTCAGAGGAAATAAACGCTGGCAAAGTGTTTCGAAGCCACCCCTGGGACGTTTTTGCCTTATGGGCCAGCGCAGAATCCTGCTGGAAAGTCCATAGCTGGTTTTGGAACAGGGAATTGTAAAGGGGCGTCACAACAGCTTCCAAAATGGTTTCTTGGTAAACTTTGGCCGATGTTTTGACTCCTTGTTCGCAGAAATGCAGGTCAGTGACCCCATCGTAAGAGACACCCCACCAAACCATGACTGAAGCTGGGTGGTGACCCTTTTTCACTCTTGGGATCAGTTCAGATGCTTCCTTAGCTGACGGCGCATACACTCTATCATTTTGCTTGTTAAATTTTTCCTGAACGGTAAAAATTTGTTCATCGTCGAACAAAATTTTTCTGTGCAAGTTATCAGCGTGCTTCACCAAAAGACGTTTGCATTCTTCAATCCTATTTTTTTTTTAAAGCTGCAGTCAATAAATGTCCGGTACGTCGTTTGAAAGCCCTAAGTCCCAAGTCTTTTTTTAATGATTCAACTCATGGACTTTTGTGTGATATTCATCTCACGGGCCATGATTTTCTGTTTTCGGAGCGGATTTCTCTGAACACTTGATTTAACGGCTTTGACGACATGCGGTGTTCGAACAGAGCGTGGGCGGCCCGACCGTTGGTGGTCTTTTACATCTCCAGTCTCCTCAAACAGTTTTATGCATCGGTAGACGAACATGCGTCTAATCCCTAGAGGCCGGAGAGTTTTGAAAATATCATTTTTTTCCATTTCACACTTGAAGAGCGCTATTACAGCGATACGGTTCTCATTATCTGACCACTCCATGATAAAAGTTGAAACAATTTTAAAATCCTGTTGCAGACTAACGCTATTGAGGTTAGCTTTCAAAACCCATATGTGACGCGCAAAATAGAAAGGGACCTAAGGGTAAAAACCAGTTTTGTTCAGGAGAGCCATTTTAAAGATTTAAATACGTGTATCTTTGGTGTACCATCACTTTCATAAAACTCGCATATCTCTGGGAGGGTACATTTTTGGAGCATGGGATCGGTCTCATTCGATGCTCAGATGTTGTCCACATCAAAAAAAAAAGTGAAAATTGTTTTTTTTACCCTTAGGTCCCTTTCTCTATGCGCTGTCACATATGACATTAACGGGGTATGTTCAGTTCTACTATTGAAATGGGTGTGTTCAATGTTGTAACAGTATTTATGGCCCTACTAAGTATAGTCTTCTGTTTTTATGGTTGAAGGTATACCAATTAACAAATTTCTGCATATTTAACTGTCAATATAGAATTGCCATGGATCGTTTTTTATCGGAATTACCCACCGTATCCCGCCTATTACTGCTTACTCTTTACTGACGATTCTATCAATAGCTTAAATATGCGTTTGGAATCAACCCAAATACACAACTTTTGATAAAAGTCAACCAAATCCTACTGCCGCTGGAAAATATCTACCAAAATTAAAAGGTTATCTCAGCCATTAAGTAGATTGTGGCCATAATAACATTTCACTTCATTACATTACCACCAATATTGATTTATCAAATCGAATCGAAACGATGCTGTCAAACTTTTTACTCCACAAAAACGCCAAGCCGTTGTTGAAGCCACGCGATACACCGAACTGCTACTGCGACTATAGTCAAAGATTAAATCTCAACGTCAAAGACTAGCAGCAAAACGAGAATAAAGAAGCGGAGGAGGAACAACCACAAAAATCATATCAAACAATTTGATTTGACATCTTACAAAGAGGAACACACACAACTGGCATAAAAACGATGATATGATGGCGTTGGCAGTTTGCTCAGCAGGAGAAGAAGTATTAAAGGGGGAAACACAAACTGTAGTTCAATGGTCTGGTAACACACAGAAGACAAAAAAAAGACAAAACTCAATCAAAAGTAAGGCAAACGTAGTACAATACAATCAGGAGAACGAAAAGAGAGAGAGAGGAAGAAGAAAAGACAAAACAAAAAAGCACAAAAAAACTAAAATAATGGAAATCCACTGCTAAACGATTAAATATCATCAAGAGCAGCAACGTCATCATAAGCGTCGACATTCGACAATCGACCAAAAAATCATCACAATCAGTAACAAGAACAACAACATCGACAACCACACCAACCAACTTGTAGATACATATCCAGATACTAGGTACGTATATACGAGTATGTATGTATGTTGACATGTACCACCCAATATCAGCGACGTCATCAGCCTCAACACAAGCAGCAGCATCCACACACACACTCACACTCTCACACAGCACAGCATTAGTCAAAAACAGAAGTGTAACAATAATGTTAAAACTCTCCACAGCCACCACCGCCATGGCCACTGCCTCAGACACAGTGCAACCACCAACACCGCCACTACCCGCAACTCCACTATGACCAGCATCATCCTCATGCGGTTCATCAGTCCTCAAATGCGTCTACAATGAACAATACTTTGTGCCCCAGCATTAAAATCACCCAGTCTCTCGAATCCAGCCACAACTACACCATCCTCTGTTCGGAGATAGTTTGAGGCACGACAACAATGTACAATGTACGACAATTCCGATGTACGTTGGATATGGCAATTCCAACAGCAACAACAACAACTCCAAATCAAGAGGATTCCAAAAAAGAGATGAACACAATCGAGCGTATCATGTGGACGGACTTGTTCGTGCATTTGGGCTAACGACAGTTTGAGTAGAAAGGTGACTGTGCTGGTCTGGCTGGCTGACTAACTGACAGACCGGCTGGATGAGTGTCCTTTGGGTCGGCTGGTCCATGAAGTCGGTCGACAAACGTTACCAAATATTATGGCAGACAGAGGCTTTTAACAAACATACGAGGGAAATTCTTAAATTACATTACATTACATGAGCACAGAGAACAGATACGTTGCCACAACTAAATTTTTTAGCCAACCGAATGATTGAGTTTACATGCACCTCGGGTATTCCATCAGTACAGCCTAATGTAGGTTGGTGCTCTGTAATTTGCAGTTATTCGAACTACAGTAGCGTTGCAAAATACCATGTCTCCGATCTTTTACAAGAGAATTTTTGGATCAAATAAACCACATACCACACTCGTTCAACGTTCAACAAATAAAGAACAAAAAAGTAAATTACAAATCGGTCGTTGACAAATTACACCAGAAAAAAAAAAATTAAAATTTCAATCAGAAAAGTGGAAAAGATGATGGATGATTTTCACTGGAAAAATTTGGTTAATCGATTGGCTGAATGCCACTAACCATCGAATTATTTCAGTTTAAAAATAGATACAATTAAACAACCCGTTTTTGGGTATCATTAAGTTTTAGTTATCACCTTCAATAATTGGCTGCAATAACAAAATGTTTTGGTTGCCACAACCACTAGTTTTAGCAACTAAACACTTTTTTCATCGGTATGACCTATCAATAAGTTGTGAGTACAGCACAATAATGATATTTCTCATCTTCTGGTATTTTGAACCGAATATCCATTACGATAACGAACATTTGGTGATTGCAACCGAAATTCTGTTTTTGCAACAAAATTTTAGCATTCCCAACCGATTTCCGACTTTTTTTTTCTCTAAATGTTCGAGGGAAATTCTTACATTTTAGCAAATCTGTCAAAGAGATTACATGATAATCCACAGAGAGAACCAGACAAAAGTCTAGACACGAATCCACAGTAAAAGAAAGACAGGAGGGTGGGCGATTTAAAATAATAAGTTTAAATTGGCTGTAAAAAAGTACTGTTGTTTTTTCAAATTTCTGGTTCTATTCCACTGAGAAGAAAAAAACCTCGTATAAGGTTAACTTAACCATAAATATTCGTATACATGGAGTATACGTTATATAAGGTTAATTTTAGCATTTGTTGTTCACTGGTATTTAACAATAATAAAAGTTAATTTAACTTTTCTATGGTTAATTTTTTTTAACTTTGAAAATTGTTAATTTTAAAATAATTATTGTTGTTTTAACAATGCATTGTTGACATTTTTAACCGTTAAAATTGTAATTATTAAAATAATTATTGTTTTTTTAACAGCGCATTGTTTTTAACCATAAAATTGTTAATATTGTTGTAAGTGAATAGTTGACCTTTAGTGTTTTTATTTTATAAAATTATTTTTCGGCTTGAGGTCATTTATTTAAACTCGTTGTTCTATGTGTTGTTTAATTTTTATTTATCCCAATATTTCGATTGACTTCGTCAATCATCTTCAGGGGTTGTCACTAACAAAATACAAAACATGATTACATTTAATAAACAAAACATTAACACAATATTTGAAAAATAATTACATTAACAAAACAATGTCGTCCGTCTGATTATCGATGTCAACTGATTTTTGTGTTACTCTTCAGCTTGCGTCTGTGCTTATGCACCACATTTCTGTATATGTGTGCGATCCCATCTGTGTCCGTTTTGTAATTAATTCTCCTCTCATTAGGTACGTCAATAATGGTAAGCATTTCGAGAGTGTATCTTCTTCTATAATTTCTCTCTTGCGCTACAATTTTTACATCGGTAAAGTCAGGCTTATGTCCAGTCAGATTTGTGGGACGAAATTCTTGTCTTCAGTTTAGTTTTAGTAGTGCCGACATATAACTTTTGGCATATGTCGGACTTGTCACCATTGCACTTTATTTGGTATACAACGTCTGATTTATCTTCGTTATTTATTTGAGATTTTGTCCTGCTAAATAAACTGTTTACTGTACTGTGTGTCTTTAGTGCAAGTTGATATTTGTCTTTGTTATAAATGTTGGCAAAGCCTTTCTGAAAAACCCGGTATATATGTTGTTGTTTTATATATTTTTGTTACAGGTTCTGCGATGACAGCTAAGGAATTGGATTTTGATTTCCATTTGTTTAGAAGGTCTGTGATGGTTTTGTGTGGAAAGTCATTTTGCCTTAAAATGGTTCTAATTTTTACTAAATTATGTTTGTTGTTGTTGTTGTTGTAACAACAATATATTTATTTTGAGGTCTTGTTCGTCTATGGGGGATCTGCTTCGATATCCAGGTGAAGGAAACGCGCCATTTGAACTGGATGCGTCCACAGAGACCTGGGGGTCAGCTGAGTGGGCTTGGCCGGACAATTGAAGAGGTGCAGTACATCATGTGGTCCCTGATGGCAGGCGGGACAGATGTCCGGAACGTTAGCATCAATTCGTGCCCAGTAAGAATTGAGGCGGCTGCACCATCCGGATCTCAGCTGCGCCAGAACCACGCGCGTCTGCCGAGGTAGTACCTTCTCCTCAGGTGAAATCTCCGGGGGATGTTCCCCTAGCACTGCATTCACACGGTAGCTGGATACTGCTGCTGCGACATCATCGGCGTGAATGTTGTTCAAACCTGCCTGATAGTTTCGATGATCTAAAGGTTCTCTCTTATACCGCTGGACCTCTCTCTCTAGATCATGAAGATCGTTCCTGAATTATGTTTGTGAAACTCTATGTCGCTAATATCTAAAATT
The DNA here is from genome assembly GCA_963513945.1 of Hydrotaea diabolus. Taxonomy (NCBI): domain Eukaryota; kingdom Metazoa; phylum Arthropoda; class Insecta; order Diptera; family Muscidae; genus Hydrotaea; species Hydrotaea diabolus. Next base: position 85,260,048 of record OY740718.1, on the reverse strand, counting down.
CTATTGATGAAGTTAGTCGCTGTATTAATAATTATTCGTCTAGGATGCATTGAACTAAAGTTAATAAGTCTGCCAGAAGCTGTAGGTTTTTGGTACCAATCTAATTTTAGTAACTGACCTTGTCGACAAACTATTGAATTTAAATATGGTAGTTTTCCGTCCTGTTCCATCTCCATTGTAAACTGTATATGTCTGTTAAATGAGTTGAGTACATCCAGAGTGTTCTTAATTTCTGTTTTCTTAAAAATTCCAAAGAGATCGTCCACATATTTCGTTAATAATTTTGGTTTGTATGTCATCTTGTCTAGTGAGGTGTCTAGAAGCTCTTCCATAACTATGTCGGCTATTACTTGGGATGCTGTAGAACCCATTGGCATCCCTTTTCGCTGCTCGTATACCTTTTCATCATATTTAAAATACCTAGTCTCCTTTATGCAAAATGTCACTAATTCTAAAAATAGGTCCTTTGTAATATTTGTAAATTCCCTTAAGTGTCCCATTTCTGTTATAATATTAAAATTTCATAGTCAATTTCTTAAAACAATACATGTTCAATTTAACAATGAAATTGTTAATATTATTAACTATGAAGATTGTTATAGAAATCATTTTTATTATTAAGTTAACTAATTATTGATTACCAGAAATATAGTTACTGTTACCATTTTCAATATTAAATTAACCTACTAATTATGTTTTAGGTTTGTTTACATTTATTCCGTATTTTTCCACTATTATGACTTGAACAGTTTTTATTCTGGTTCGAGACCTTTTTTTGTTGTTTCTTTCCTTTGTGTAGATTTTTTTTCAGAATCAACTAAAAAAATTGGTGAAATGTATTGGCTACGGTTGCCAGGCAGACTGTTGTTTCTAAGTCCGCCAATGTTTTTCTTCAGCAGTATTTGGCAACGATTACTTCGGCTACAAATCAAATGACTTACCCGTATACGAAAGTCCCATTATGATTAATGTGAATCGTATAGTCTTCGAACTGTGCGAAAGGCAATCTTCATAGCACAATGATATTGCGCTAGCATATGCATTTGGTGGTGGTTTTTAAAAACAGCGAGATAAATTGTCTTATGATCTTTCTCACAATTACAAACCCTCAGGAAAAAGAGTGGGGGGATAAGCCAGTCGTTGCAACTTCGAGTAACTTAATTCTGAACTTCGTATAACACAAAGCAGATCAAAAACTTTGATACAACAGAGCCGAATGATCTTTAAATTTTTGTTTATGTCGCACAGTTTTCTGCCTCTCTCTTGAAAAAACCAACCTTATAAAATGTTAACTCAACTATTTTGTATGTACATTTGACCTTATATAACGTTATTTTGCCTTCGTTATCAAACATTTACCACTAAAAGTTTAACCAGACACATGGTTAACAAAATCATTGTATTGGAAAATCACTGTGTGGAAAGGGTAAACTTTGTCATTTAATAATGGAACACCATCCGATGTGATTTCGCTTTGCCTAATGGGCTAAAGATTGTTGGGCTTGGGAATTTGAATTACTCCAAATGCGACAATATTGGTTTTTAACGTACCAACTCAACCAAAAGTGATCTTCATCGCTGAGCAAAATTTTCTTGTAAAAATCAGGATCGGTGGCCATCTCGTTTTGGACCCATTCACCACGATTTGCAAACGTTGTTCCGGAGTAAGTCTATTCATTGTGAAAAGGCAACTTAACTGAGCCTTAAGCAAGTGACAGCTGTCAAAAAGACCAACTCCGAAAAAAGTGTGGCCAGAAAACCACACGTTAAAAAAACACCCTAAATTTATTTTTTATTATTTAATCTTTAGAGCGTTGTACAACTTTCTATTGAATTTCATTAAAAAGCGAGTGGCACTTACGTCTCTTCGCGGTAAGGGCTCAATATGTTAACTTCGTCTTTTTACACGTGTAAGTCAAAAATGGTTGCCACGCCTCGTTGTAATACCTTACGAAACTTTACGAGATTTCATTTGTATTAGTATGCCTAATGTGAAATGGAGTGATTATCAATATTATTGCTGAAATAACTAAACGATGGAATATTTTTAATTTAGCCACGCCCCAAATTAATTGGGTAAGGGTATAAATATACACTGCTTACTTGTAATTTTTATATTTTAAAACTGCAATTCGACACTCCAATATTCCAATATCATCATGAATCTGGTCGTTGCACATATTCAAAAAGAATGTCTCACTTTGCCGAGGCAACACTCCGGCCATACCTTTAGGAACCATGGGCAAAACAAAAAAACCAAACGATTTTCCAATCCATTCAATGTAAGCAGAAAACGCTCCAACTAAAGCCAACCCAGGTATCATCCATGGACACAACAGCATGCACTGCAGGAGGAGGAACAGAAGCAGAAACAAGTGGCACAACTTTACATACTCCTCCATTCTTTCGACCGTTCGTCCGTCCGTATGTTTGACAGCCCTACCGTATGAAGCAACAGCAGTTGTTCCCTCGTCGAAAGTGATGCTGCTGTGGCATACAAATTTCAAATTGGTTAAAAAATCCGAAAATATACACATAAAAAAGACACAGCACCATCACCCAAGTCCTGGCTACAATAAAATGTTGTGAACACGCCAGCAGGGAAGGAACTAACTCGCTAAGGGTACTAGCTGGATGGCTGGCTTGCCGGCAACCAAATGCATGGAAAAAGAAAACCGAAAAAGGAAAAAAATAAATAGAAAATTAATAGAACTAACCACAAACAGCTCACATACACTTACTCGTACAATCTCACATCTACTCTGTCCTCGTCCGATGTAGTTGTCGTGGACACTTTGGTTAGAGGTCCCGACAAGTACAAGTGATCGACTTTGGGTGCCACGTTAACATGGTCAGAATTCAGAAGTGGCTAAGGTGGCAGCTTCATGAAGATAGAGTGTGGTATGCATTTTGTAATGGAGGTATTAAATTTCTCGCATTTCTGAAAGTTTGGATTTTGTAAATTATGGGCAAAGAAGAGCTAAATCGTGTTTCCCTGGAAAATTATGTTGTTAGAAAATTTGACAAAAGAATCGGAAATAGAAGCTGTTGTGTCGTTGGCATTTTCCATGAAACATGAGCGGAGTGATTGTAAATATCAGGGTTTAATACTTAGCAGGATTTCCTAAAAGATCACCTCAAGGTTATATGCGATTTTCCATTTATTTCTTGCGAGGCGTATGATTAATGCCGAAATACGTCGCCCATTACTCATACGCCACGGTGGCAAATCAAAACAATGAAATTCGTGATTGAAAATGATTACTTTATTAATTGCCTTATTGGTGGCTCCTGTTGTTGTCACAGCAATATATTTTGTTTGTCCTCTTTGTCTATAGGGGATCGGCTTTGATATCCAAGTGAAGAAAACGCTCCGTTTGAACTGGATGCGTCCACAGAGTGCTGAGGGTCAGATGGGTGGTGCAGCACGTCATGTGGTCCCTGATGACAAACCGGACAAACTTCCGGAACGTTGCCATTAATTCGGGTCCAATACTAATTGAGTCAGGTGCACCAACCGGATCTCAAATGAGTAAGATTTACGCGCATCCGTCAGTGGAGCCCTTGGCCGCAGAATTCCTCCTTCGGCAAAATGCGGTGCATAGCACCGGCTGTCGTGGGATCGTGGTCGGCGTATCCCCTTCTTGTACAATTTCCGGGAGTTCTTTGCCTAGCACTACATTCCATTTAAAGCTAGCTAGGATACTGCTGCTGTGACTTCGTCAGCGTGAATGTCGCTCAGACCAGCTTGGTAGTTTCGATGAACTAAATGCTCTCTCTTGTACCGCTGGAACTATCACTCTGCAACATGCAGATCGTACCTGATGTGCCTGTGTGGAGGAATCCTGTTCATTAGATTGAGGTTGCTTAGAGAACACAAAATTGTGTCTGCGCACGGCAAGGACCTTCGACTCCTCATGTAGAAGACATAAGTAAATAAGCCTTGATGTTCTTAGGGTGGCATTCTGGCAAGTCTAACTCACGTTCGCCGACCACACCGAACTCACGTTCGCCGACCACACCGATCTATCGCTTTGTAAGAGGTCAACATGGTTTCTTTCGGCTCCCCAAGTACAGCCGGCTAGTAACTTGAAGACCTTGTTACTACTTTTAAGCTTATCGCAGATTTCTGAAGAATTTGCAGAGAATCGAAAAAGACTGGAATGGATTTTAGGATGATTTGGCATGTTCTCAGGGCAGCATTCTAGCAAGTCGGAATTTTCTTCCACTGCGTCGTACTCACATTCGTTGACCACAGCGGCGCTGCTTAATTCAGTCCAGACCGACCTATCGCTTTGTAAAAAGTCAGCAAGGTTTATTTGTCGGCTACCCAAGTACTGCTGGTTAGTGACTTGAAGACCTTGTTCCTGCTATTAAGCTTATCGCAGATAGCTATAGCATGTGCAGAAGATTAAAAAAGGCTTAACCAAAGTGACTCGAAGGATTTTCGGTAGTTAGTAGTCGGTATGTTGACGTCACCGGCATTCACATTAAATAACAACCTCACCTCTGCGGTCCATGTCCATCAAACAGTGTGGCTGATGATTTGGAGGCGGATATTTTTATATTCCTCGCAGTGAAAAAGCGTGCTAAGTCAGTGAGGTAAGAGTTTATTTGCTCGCATATGTCATCCACTTTAGGTCCTGACGCCAGAATTGTGGAATCATCAGCGTACGACACAATTTCAACGACGTCTGGCGGTGCAGGAATTTTAGGTTGGTAGAGGTTAAAGCTTCCGGAACTCCCTGTTCTAATCTACGGGGCTTCGGGTACCTACCTCTAAATTCTACATATGACTGGCGTCCAAACATAAATATAGCTTACGACCCAACGTTTCAAACTCTGCTATGTCCTCGAACTGATTGGCATGACTGGTCGTTTGAAGGCCTTGGTAAAGTCAAGAGCCACGAGGACCGTCCTTTCCTTGGGCTTGGGTCGTGATGACTCGTAAATCAGTTGTTGTGCTGCTAGCGAAACCCATGCTGGTGATCAGCCCATGAAAGATCTTCGAGCATGCTGGGGAGAAGCAGTGCAGCAAGCGTATTTGGCGAAAGCAAGTAGATCGGATCGGATTTGGGTTTCTTGTTGACCGGGCACGGCTCTCTTAATGCTTTCTTGCATAAGAGAGCCTTGAGCGATAGCCAGGCATGTAGTTGCGGGGCGCTAGTCGAGGACTGGCTGCATGTTCTGTGCGAATGCCCTCTCTATGGACGCCATGGGCGTTGTTTTCTCTGACGGTCAGTGGGACGTCTGTTAAGTGCTCTCCACTCCACAAGTCAAGCAAGAAATAGCCAATTCGCCTGCCAGGCCTTATCTAGGCGTCGTGTAGTTGTCTAATCTCGTGTCCGCTGTACCCGGTGGTTCTCTTTTGACCTGACGCTTGCTGCTGCGGGGGGCTACCAGTCCACTGGTTACATGGGAATCCTTCCGGACCCAGATTCTTTTCGGACCCAGATACCTTTCGGATCCAGATACCTTTCGGACCCAGATACCTTTCGGACCCAGCGCCTTTGATGACTTTTTGCTGTTGATGGCTTGAGATACTTCGCCAAAAAGGTAAATTGTGGTGGTACCTCTTCGACTCGGAGAGCAAGGATACGGCGCAATACTATGCTTTTCGCCTTATCGCTCCCTGGGTGCTGAAGAAAAAGTCGGTTGAAATACCTCGCACACTGTTTTGGATCTGTCACCGACCGTGAGGGCTGGCCAATCATTCCTTCTTCCAGGGTTAGAAAGCGATTTGACCGTTGTTCACAATTTACCAATTTCGAATCTAAGTTTCTCTGTTTTAGGTTATCTAGACATTTGTTCGGCTTATATTAGTTGAGTGACCTACGGGTCTCTAAGTTGAGATCCCTAATTCTAGAGTCAGCTGGGTTGGAGCGACGATTGTCGTCAGGCTCATCTGAGAGTTCCGCTGTTTTTGCTGGAAAATTTGGTCTTATCACGGGTATTTGATCAGCAGGAATATGGCGAACGGCTGCTGCGTGGATAATAGCCTGGAACTTCTTCTCGGTTACCCGAGGGAATGGGTAGCCTGGAAAATATAGTCTTATCTGGGGTTTTCGGTTAGCAGGAATTTGGCGAGCGACTGTTGTGTTCATGAGCTTCTTCGAAACTTCTTCTCGACTACCTGCACACCCATGGGAATGAGTAGATTTGTAGAGCTGCTTTTGGTGGCATCTCTGAAGTCATCTTAATTTACCTTCTTTTGATTTAGATACGTACGGCATTCAGAGATTATAAATCGCTTGGTCTGTCATGGAGAGTAGGAGAGGAGAGGTTGCCAGTTGAAGTTGCTCATTAGGTCAGGCGATTTTATAGTTATGCCTGGCGAACAATGGCTAGCGCCCATAATGCGAGTAGGAGAACGCAGAGCTGTGGAGAACGCAGAGCTATTAATTTGCTTTGCCAAAGCTTTTCCCCTCATGAAAGCTGGTCTGATTGTAACCAGATGACAGGTTGCCAGGTGACATCGTGTATCAGGCCAGGCGATGCCATTGTTATGTCAGGCGAGCTCGGGCAATCGCCCATAATCCGCGTGGGGACGTCCTCATTTACTGTGCAGAACGTAGAGTTATTCGCAGCAGTTCGCAGTGGCAAGAGCAGTAGTATTTCATTGGATGTTTAAAGGCCATAGTTTATGTCCAGCAAAAAACACAATCTTTCAATAGCCAACACAGATTTCCTTTCATTGCCAGCTGAATGAATTCATAGGATGGGACCTACTATGTCCAAAGAATCAATCTCAAGGTTGCGGTGGCAAGTGATGATCACATCTCATTGGAAGTTTAAAGGACTGAGGTCTAGTTGAGGCTATGTTTTGAAGTAAGAAAGAAAAAAATCACGATACGAGTACCAAGTTTCAGATTATCACTTAGCGGTGGAATTATGTCCGAAAATCCCTGTTTTTATAAAGCCAGCATTTCGGATTTTTGTTTTCAAACCCGTATTTTATAAAAGCCGGCTGTCATGTTTTCTTAGAAAAAGGCAATAACTGGCATTCCGGTATCAGCTTTTTTTTCTGAGTGAGACGCATATTCGGCCTAGTGTCCGTCATCCAAATGTAGCCAAAGCAAACATAATTTTTTATTTGGATTTACTGTTAAGAACGTACGTTCTTGTAGAATCAGTGTTATGAGCCTCCGAATCAAACTTGGACTGATTTGACCTATTTTTATCTGATTTTTTCACTATAGAACGGATTTTATTAGCGTCCGTCCTTGGTCCATAATACTTTCGTTTGCCAAACTTCACAAAGATTGGACAACAATTGCGACCCGCAGACAGACAGACATTATTAAATCGAATCAGCTGGCTATTTTGAGTCGATCGGTACTTCCAACTGCTCTCTTATTAGATTTTAGTCCTTTATTACATTTATTTCCTCTTAAGAAACTGACATCCTATATAAAAATCCTTTCCAAATTAACCACTTTGCCCACGGTTACCAAGCCTGTTAATTCCATTATAGTCCCACTTAGGATTTCCCATCCCAACCCATTCCGTTGAAATGTATCCCGATTGTAGCTTTGCAGGCCACCAATCATTTAATGACCCATCAGAGGCATTTTCAAGAGTGGGCAATCTCCTGCTCGACTGGCAACAACCAAGTCAATTCATCAGCGAGGCGGCAGCCACACCACCAGCCAAACATTGCTTGGTCGCGTTGAGATTGTTGCTTTCAGTTGTCGGTCGTTGGACGGTGGTCGTTCCCTTCGTTCGAAGGGTTATGGGGTGTTAAAAAGCTTATAGCATTTAATGTTGTTTTCATTTCATTTGCTTGTTGCCTTCCGACAATGTTCGCCCCATTGTTGTTGGTTGCCTTTTCTCCGTTTTGTCATCATCGTCGTCGTTGATTTTTGTATTTCTTCTCGAGTTTTTTTGTTTTGTTTTTCATATCCACAAAAGAACGCAAATCACAAAACGCTTTGGTTAAATGCCGGATGGCTGTGTACGATGGAACACCAGAGACCAAACAAGATGTATGTACGAACAGAGAAAGACAGAAGAAGAACAGAACAATGAACATCTGAACTAAATGAAATGAAATCGAAGCAAAGCAAATAAAATGAAATGACGAACAAAGTGAAAAGTTATTTATGAGATTCATATCAAACGTATTAAATCGAATACTCGTAGAATATCAGACATTCATATTCGCATTGGAATATACCACACATACGAGTAGGTTGTGATATATACACTGAAAAAAATAATGCTACGATGGAGACAATAAGGCAAAGATGCCAAAAATAGGATTAATTAATGCTGTACTTACTTATTTTGTAAGTACAGCATCACTTAGTAAGTACAACCCAAATAAATGATTTATAAGCACTTTAATCTTGGGCGTGCTTGATCCAGTTTAAAATCCCAAGGATCTTCGCATCTTTCTCTACTTTATATATTCACTGCGGTCTCGGTCTTCCCTGTCTGCGCTTTCCGTGGTAATTATCGTCCAACGCCTTTTTGGCTGGAGCGTTTGTTTCCAATCGACCAACTGGTCTAAGCCATCCCAATTGTTAGACATTCATGTCGGGGAAAATCTCATACAGCTCTCGGTTCGTCCAACCCATATTCTCCCCGCCCACGCAGCTGGGGCCGTAGATTTACAATTGATTTTTTCTCTCACACCCACTACACTTAGTATATATTTTACACACGTTTTATGCTGTAAAATAAAAAGTACTGAATGTTTTAGGACCAAATATTTTTTAATCTATTTATTGATGTATATTGTATCCAAAGAGAATCTACTTATTTGAAATGTCCGCCTTTTGCCTTTACACATGCCTTAAGACGCACTGGCCAATGCACGAACCTCGTCCATTGGAAAATTGGCCACAGCTCGAACCAAAGCAGTCTTAAGAGATCCATTGTTGGGATATCTTTTGTGACAAACCTTGTCCTCTAAAACCGTCCACAATTTGTAATGCAAGGGGTTAAAATCTGGACTGCCTGAGGGCCATTCTTCAGAGGAAATGAACGCTGGCAAATTGTTTCGAAGCCAGGCCTGGAACGTTTTAGCCTTATGGGCCGGCGCAGAATCCCGCTGGAAAGTCCATGGCTGGTTATGGAATAGGGAATTGTTAAGAGGCTTCACAACAGCTTCCAAAACGGTTTCTTGGTAAACTTTGGCCGATGTTTTGACTCCTTGTTCACAGAAATGAAGGTCAGTGACCCCATCGTAAGAGACACCCCACCAAACCATGACTGAAGCTGAGTGATGACCTTTTTCCACCCTTGGGATCAGTTCAGATGCTTCCTTAGATGACCGCGCATACACACTATCACACGCTTGTTAAATTTTTCCTGAACGGTAAAAATTATTTCATCGATGAACAAAATTTTTCTGGGCAAGTTATCAGCGTGCTTCACCAAATGACGTTTGCATCTTTCAATCCCATTTTTATTAAAGCTGCAGTTAACAAATGTCCGGTACGTCGTTTGAAAGCCCCAAATCCCAATTTTTTTAATGATTCGACTCATGGACTTTTGCGTGATATTCATCTCATGGGCCATGATTTTCTGTTTTCTGAGCGGATCTTGAGCTGTTTATCGAGCCTAAAATAACATCTATTTGTCAACACGATCCGTCGTTTTATTCAGTGCCTACACCGTTCCTTTGGTTTTTGGCGGACCAGAGCTATACAAATATCTCTACTACTGCGACGTTGCAACTGGCGGCCAAAACAATGTCGCCTTTGCTTTGGACGCGGCGCATATCTAGCAGTTACCAGCATCCTACGAGGGTTGCTATTTATATTTCAGGTACTGATAATACTAGGATTCCCAGGTGCAAACTGTAACTTCCAGTGGAAGCTTTGACATAACTTCACTCAGAACGTTTCGTCATTTGAGGGCGAATTGTTTTGTTTACAGTGTGTTGAAAAATTCATCTCATTAAAAAAATGGAAGTATCCCGTGAACATTTTCGTGCGATGCTTTTTTACGAGTTTCGGCGAGGGTTATCGAGACAAGAGACTTGTTTTGACTTTTGGCGATAAAGCACCATCAAAAACTACTGTTAATCGCTGGTAACAAGAGTTCAGGCTCGGACGCCGTTCACTCCATAATGAATTTCGTGGAGGAACTCCAACTTCAGTCACTTTGCCAGAAACCATCGGTGCTGTGCGTGAACTGATTAAGCAAGACCGACATGTGACATACCTTGAGATTGAGGCATCCTTGGGCATTGGTATGACAATCATCAATAAGTTATAGCATGTTCATTTGGCCGTGAAAAAAATTTGTTCTCGTTGGATCCCACATAATTTGACGAATGCTCAAAAAAAGGCTCGTATGGATTGTTGCAAACAGATGTTGAAAAAGTATAGCTGCGGTAGCTCAAAGGCAGTGTACACTATTGTCACAGGTGACGAATCATGGATATATGCATATGGACCCGAAACAAAGCAGCAATCGACCGTATGGGGTCTTTCAAGAAGAGCCAAATCCAGCAAAAGTTGTTCGTGGAAGAAGTACAACGAAGCAAATGATTGCGTGTGTTTCGGTATAACCGGCCATGTTGCCACAGTGCCTTAAGTGTAACGTAGGACGGTCAATTCTGAGTGATATACAACCATCTGCTTGCCACCAGTGTTCGAAAAAAAGAGGGAAGATAATAAGAGAAGACATATCATAATGCATCACGACAATGCGAGCTCCAACACATCAGCTGAAACGATGAGCTATTTGACCACTCAAGATGTCGGATTGATGGGCCATCCACCGTGTAGCCCTGATTTGGCACCCAATGACTTTTTCTTCCTCGCCCAAAGCAGCTGTTCAAAAATCATGCTATGGAGGCGTCTCAATCGGAGTGGAAAAAGTGCTTCTAAAATTGATTTGTGCGCATGCAAAAGTGTGTTGATCTTAAAGGAGAATATTTTGAAAAACAATCAAACCATTTTCAATGATAAATTATTGTGTTTTCATTGCCGGAGTCGAAATATAAATAGCAACCCTCGTATTTTATACTCGATAGATAGGAGACGTGTTCCGCGATAGTTTGCGCGAACGGTTTTGTCTCCCTTTTTGTGAATTGTACATAAAACGCTGAGGTTCCAAACATGAGGCATGCGTTCGGTTTTCCAGATGGTACAAACTGGCTGATGCATGCACCTTATTAGCTCGTCTCCGCCGGTAGTATAAAGCTCCGCCGCAATTCCGTCGGCTCCTTTGTTCTTTGTTGTTCTAGAGCCGAATTATTGCTGTTTTAGCCTCTCCTGGGTCGGAATCGACATGGTGATTGGTAGCGAGTGGCTGTCGTCGGCAAGATCATCAGCCGCTAATAAGTTGGACAAATGCTTTTTTTCAAATCCTCAGTACACTCGACGTATTAGTAACCACACGCAGAAAAAAAGTATGGTTGGGGTGACAATATTCGAAGAGGATCATACTATTGTTGGGTATATGGTTGTGACACAACAATATTATGATCCTCACAACAATAGTATGATTCACACATAACCATACTATGATCCCCACAAACATAGTATGATTCACACTCAACCATACTATGATCTCCACAACCATACTATGGTCCTCACAACAATAGTATGTTTCTCATACAACCATTGTATGATCCTCACAACCATAGTATGTTTCACACGCAACCATACTATGATCCCCACAACCATAGAATGATTCACACTCAACCATACTATTATCCCCAAAATTATTTATTAGGTTGGTTTTTGTTGTTATTCAATAATAGAGCTTTTTATTAAGTTTGTTATTTTAAATTGCATTACTATTAGTTCATAGCCAGATTTGAGGCCATGTTTTTATTAAACATTTCATTCAAGAAACAAAAATATATATTTCAACGGTCAAAAATACTTTTAGTTGCCTGCAGGGATGAATGCTACTTTACAATCCGTAGACACCAAGTAAAGAATGTGATTAAACCCCATGATCGAAGGCTATATACTTAAGTGCAGGCAGGTTTTAAATAAACGAGAACCAGTCGATTTTAGAGTATTTCACCGAACAAAGTAAACACAATAAAAATCCCTCGAACTACCTTCCGATTGTTATTGTTTTTTTAATGGACAACACCCATTCACTGCATCGTGTGTATGTTTTTTTGTATATCAAAAAAAAAACATACGCAACACATACATGTACGAGTATGCTCTATAAAACCCGTTTTATTATGTTCATAGTCGCAACCATACTGTATGATTGCCGTAATCAAATTATTGTTAACGTAAATTTTAAACAACAATACTGTTGTTGCACCAACCATGTTTATATGGTTGCTACAACCATATTTTCATTTCTAAATTTGTCAATAATACTATTGTTACGTTTCAACAATAGCAATATTGTCGCAATTATACTAGTGTCAAAATGAAATTCAAAAAACAATACTATGGTTGCGACGAACATGCTTTTATTGTAGAGAACATAGTATTGTTGCGGTGCCCATAGTGTAACCATATTTTTTCTTTGCGTGCAGATTCCCATATCCATCCTTACACGAAGCTATGTCAGTAGTCGAGTCTGTCGTCGGGTGTTTGACTAATCGTTTAAAATTTTTGGTGTCCTTTCGGAATAGACGATTTTCCTCCCTTTCTAAACTTCCGATATCGCTTCAACACTGCTCGCGTAGCCATAGCATTTTGTCGCGGCCCTACACTCCTCATCGTACCATTGATTTATTTTTTGTCGCTTCCGGTAGCTAATTTCTTCTTCGGCGGCTTTTGTTATGAAGTCCAATATCGCATGTGTTGCCACTGATTACTTATGCCATCGGAAGAAGGAAGGGGTTTTGCAAGGAGCAATTGAGATAGCTCTGGGTCTATTGTCTACCGCTGTCTGTTGTGAGTGCAGCTTTTCGACTGCTACACACAGAGAACAGATTTGTTGCCACAACCGAATTTTTTGCCAACTGAATGTTGGTGGTTGCACGTACTATCCATGTATTCCATTGTTAGAACCGAATGTTGATTGGGTGCACAATAAGCATGGGTAATCATAACAGATAAAGATAATTATTGGAACTGAATTTGGTTGTTGTTCTTGATTGTTGCTTTTAAGTACTTTTTGGAAAAATGTAATATTTTACCGCCTTGCAATGGGTCAACTAAGTAAAATAAATAGATGGTATACACAAATATTTATTGTCAAGCCTTGGATGGTAGTAATTCGGAAAAATGGGTTGCCACCAAAATAATAATTTTTAATACGGAGGGGTCTATGGCGGTTAATGCTTCCAGTATCGTTTGGAAGCATTAACCGTCTAACGAAAAAAACTTAACCGTCTGACCATTTTTTTTATCCTTTTTTTGGTGGGGGGGGGGGGGGTTTCGATAAATTTTTTCGTTGTTAACAACGATTTTGTTGTGACTAGCATCGATAACATATTAGAGAGCTAATATATGCAATACGTATTACGTTACTTCAACCAAATAACAGGATTTGGTCACTACGAAGAACTTATCTGTTGTCACCACCACTTATAAGTATCAAAGTAACATGTAAATCAGAATTGGTTGTTTGCCATTACCGCCAGTTGTCACAAACAATAGTTAAACTGAATTCGGTTGTTATAAATGTGCTATTGGCTGTAACAACCGTGATATGGTATTTACAATAGAATGTTGGTTATTGCAACAAAAAGTCGGTTAATACAACCGAATTTTTATAGATGGTACCGAGGATGACCTTCGCCAGTTGGATAGAGACACCTGGAAGCAGATGCGTATATCGTGGTCCTTTATTCGTTTGCGGTGGTTGTCCACAGCGTGGGTGTGTTTGTTTTTTGCGGAAGTGGGCTTCAAACCCAACTTAAACCCCTTTAACCTGAAGTCAGGTCGCCCCTCACATGTTAGCCGTTGTTTTTACCAACACTGCCAACAACCTGACCCCCAGGATTTACCATGCGGAGGTCTGCGAGACCACTTATATTGCACGAAATTCTGTCATTGATATCGATTGCTCATTTCTTTCAGTGCATTGACATAGCTTTTTGTTTGTTAATGTTTCTTTCCATGTATGTTCATACATACTCGCATATGCCATCTTCGACTGTTTGGCACTGATGCGATAGTGTCTGTGTGTCTGCCGGTCTGTTGCCATGTGTGTGCGCCACATAATTTAATTGAGTTGAACTTTTGTTGTTCAACATTTAATTGTCATCTCGTTGAAACTTTTTGATTTAATTATGCATTAATTTTTCCCCAATGGCTTTTGACTCTCGCCGAGTTTGTTGCCCGTACGAGTTCAACGTGATTTTGTCAAATATCAAGAAAAAGAAACTAATGAAAACTAAGATGAACGAATTATTAGAAGATATCAATAAGTTAAATCGTTTTGTTGGTCAGTTGGCAGAATGTGTATAGAAGTTTCAATGCCGATTAGTCATTATGGGGGTGTTTTTTCTTTAGCTAAGCTTACTCGTAGTTCAGTCGAAAGTAGGATATTCGTTTTAGCTTATGCTTATTCTGAATAAAAATAAATTGAATCGTAAATTAATATCTGTAATATTCCATGCGCTATATGGTCATTAACCATATGTATTGGTTTCATGAGCTATCCAATGACTACCGACTTAACCCTCTACAAAAATCACGCAAAGTAGTAAAATTTTTTAATTTAATTTAAACACAAACTGAATGACGGAACTCTCCAAACATTTGACAGTAATCTATTAACAGATGGTACTTGATGGGAGCAGTGTTGCATTTTATATAGCTACGAGGGAAGTTCAACAAATTTTAATACTGACAGTAACGTTACTGTATTGCAGTTCATCTTTGTCGACGAAAGACATTCTATAATATTTAGCTATTTAATAAGTTCCATTTGTACTTTTACGGTTAAAAAACTGCCCATGTATCTTCATTGTGTTCACTTGGGTTAAGTTAACACTGCCAGTTGACTTTGTAATGCTTCTTTCTCATGACATACGAGGGCGGTTCGGAAACTTCTTAGCCTAGCACAAAAAGCGCGATATAAACAGAAAAAAGTTAAGTGTTTTGGAAACTTTCGATCTGGCAACTCCTTCATATAGAAACAGGTGTTCACAAAAGACGCATTCGCGTTTTTTTTACAGTGGAAAAATTAGAAATGCGTGGTGTCATTAAATATTTACATTAAAAAGGTTTATCGGGACAAGAAATTCATAATGATATGGTGAATGTGTTAGGTGAAAGTGCTTCTTCATATGCAACAGTAAAAAAATGGGCTGCTAAATTTAAACGTGGTCGTACAAGCATTGAAGATGAACCACGTAGTGGTCGTCCAAAAACAGCAACAACAACAGAAATTGTAGCCAAAGAGCATGATATGGTATTAAATGATCAACGAATAAAAGTGCGTGAAATAGCTAATATCATGGGCATCTCAAATGATCGAGTCCATTTAGTTTTGCATGAAGAACTACAGATGAAAAAGCTTTCTGTAAGATGGGTGCCGCACTTGTTACCAGTCGACAAAAAACGCATAAGAATGAACATTTCTCAAGCTTGTTTGGATCGTTTTCAGCGAAATAAAATGGATTTTAAGCGTCGTTTCATAACTGTTGATGAGACATGGATCCACCACTATACTCCAGAGACAAAAGAACAATCCAAACAATGGACTGAAGCTGGTGGAAGTGCCCCAAAGAAGGCAAAAACAATTCAATCGGCTGGTAAGGTTATGGCAACGGTTTTTTGGGACTTCAAAGGTATTTTATTGATTGACTATCGGTAAAAGGGTAAAACAATAAATTCAGAGTACTATTGCAATCTTTTAGATCAATTAAATGTACAAATTCGAGAAAAACGTACTGGCTTACAACACAAAAAAATAATTTTTCATCAAGACAACGCACCAGCGCACAAGAGTGTTTTAACAATGGCTAAAATCAACGAATTAAAGTACGAGTTGCTTGACCACCCACCTTATTCTCCTGATTTAGCTCCCAGTGACCTTTACCTGTTCCCAAATCTAAAAATATTTCTTGCTGGCAAGCGTTTTACCTCAAATGAAGATGCAATTACAGTTGTAAACCACTATTTTGAAGACCTTGAGGAAAACTCTTTTAATTAAGGGATAGAATTGCTAGATAAGCGTTGGACTAAGCGTATTGAAGTTTCAGGAGATTATATTGAAAAATACAAATATTTTTGAAAAACTAACTATTCTCTTTCATTGATAGGCTAAGAACATTCCGAACCGCCCTCGTACTAAACACATACCACCACACGCAGAAAAAACGTATGGTTGGGGTGACAATATTCGAAGAAGATTATTCTATTGTTGGGTATATGGTTGTGGCACACCAATATTATTATCATCACAACAATGGTATGGTTCATGCACAACCATACTATGATCCCTACAACCATATTATTATTCACACTCAACAATACTATGATCCCCACAACCATACTATGATTCTCATAACCATAGTATGTTTAACATACAACCATATTATGATCCTTACAACTAACGTATGACTCACACACTCACACTATGATCTTTTTTGTAAGGATTTGGGTGTTTCAACAATATAGATTTTTATTAAGTTAATTTGTAAAAATTCATTAAACACTAAATAATGTTATAAAAAATATTTCAGTTATACTGATCCAAAGTAATTTGTTTTAAAAAAATGTAGTTTACATATAAAATGTACCATTTTTTGAAACAATAACATTGTCTAATTAAAAACAAAATTACGTTTTACGGTATGATTGCCGTTATCGTATTATTGTTAACATAAAACCCCAAAAAACAATTTTTTTGTCGCACCTACCATATTTATATTGTTGCTACAACTTTATTTTCATTTTTGGATTTGGCAACAATACTATTGTTATATTTCAACAATACTTATATTACCGCAATCATACTATTGTCAAAGTGAAGTTCATAAAAAACAATACTATGGTTGCGACGACAATACTATTATTGCAGAGAACATACTATTGTAACCGTGACCATATAATAACCATATCTTTTCTCTGCGTGCATACATACACAATGCAGTGCATGAATTTTGTTGTTGTTTCCATTTATTAAATACACTGCAATATCTGATAAATATTTTAGCTTAATAACGAAATTTTTAATTGAGTGGTGTATAAATTCATATACCAATTTCTTGGTTGAAATGGTTTTTTCTGTATAGTAGCTAGCCAGATGGTCGCTTAGAGCATTTAGTTGCACACCTATTAAACACACTATATCCTAAGTTCAAACGTGTCTAAGTATCGACGGTAAGAGTGAAATAATTCAAAACCTACCAAAATATCTCGAAAAGTAGATTTTTTTCAAACCCTTGAAATAAACGCTCCCAGGTTAAAGGTTCAGGTCTCCCTGTATCGATTCTTTTCACATGAACCGGAGATCCTGCAGTACAAAACTGGCCTCTGGCAACGCTCAGCTTAAAATCTCCCTTTAAATGTCCACAGCCAAACCCACGAGTAGATCAAGTAAGAATATTACACAGATCCCTTATAAAGACGTTGAATATTTCGAAATGTTACAAACTCCCTGACAAA
This sequence comes from Hydrotaea diabolus, assembly GCA_963513945.1. NCBI lineage: Eukaryota > Metazoa > Arthropoda > Insecta > Diptera > Muscidae > Hydrotaea > Hydrotaea diabolus. Next base: position 85,242,544 of record OY740718.1, on the reverse strand, counting down.
TTGAATAGACACTCCATTAAATAATGGTGGAGGGGGCATACAAATGCCATCCAACATAATTTACTTGAGGTATGAGCGATTTGCCACACATTCCATGAGCCCGACATGAGCCATCATCACTGGACAATCATTGGATTCGGATACAATTAGTATCTGTTCGTCGAATAATGACTGAGTGAAAATTGAAAAAGAAAACACACACAGCAAACGAAAAGAATGGGATGGAAACGAAACGAAACAAAACAAAAGCATTAACAAATTTTATATCCAGACTAAATGTTCATTCATCGGTTTGTTGTTGTTTTTGTTGTTTTGTCGGTAATAACATTTTCATACTCGTCGTCTCCTCCTCCAACAACAAGACGATACGATTGTCTGTCTATAAGTCCGTCCGTCCGTCCCTCTGTCTGGCTGTATGTGAGTTTTGTGTTAACAACTTCAACGATCTGTGAGATGGTCTCTGGATGGGCGAATCTGTCCGTCCATCCATCCATCCATCCATTCGTATGGCCTGCGTATCTTCTTTTTTTGTTTTGGGCAGGAGTGGGGGGACTGCCTGTGTTTGCCGGCATATTACATATCACATCATACAGACAGACCGAGAGACCGACATGCGGACGGACATTCCTACTGGTTCACTTGTTCCTTTCGTTGCCGCCGCCTCTGCTGTTGTTCCGCTTATTCTACGCTTTTGTGGCTCATTGGCATTTTGATTTGATTGCCGTTTGCGTGTGTGTGTGTGTGAGTGTGTTCCGCCACTGCAACTACCGGCTGTGTGAATTTGAACAGAAAAAGAAAAACTCTCAGCCGCATACTCACGTTTAATAAGTCACAATCACACTTACACCACACACACAGTGGGTTCAAATGCAAATAATGGGTGATCCAAATAGAGGTATTTTTTCAGAACAAAAAAAAAATATAAAAATTCAAATCAAGTGTGGAATTTTTATTGGCAATTTGAAAGGAAATTTTATGGTATTTTTTTAAAAAAAAAAAATCCTCAAAATGTTAGCTCTTTGTGGGAGCATCGGATTTTCAACAATGACTCATGATTTCTTATTTGCTCAAATGCGTCAACTAGTTGAGGTTTGACGGCTCTTCTGCCACACTATCGTGAACAACACCAATGAACTGGGCGAGCATGCACATGTGTTTTCACATTTCTTGCTGCAGACCCGGCTTGCTGAATTTTGCTCACAATTCTCCCGATTGTGGACAACTTTGGTCGATTATGCTGACCAATAAAATCACGATGTGCACATAATGCTTTTTCAATTTGAAAGCCCATTTCTGAAAAAGGCTTCAACAATCTTAGCAATGGTTGGATCACCATTCATATTGTTGTTAAAACAACAACTAACGCGGTTCTCGTTAAATGGGAAACTTCCGTTTCTTAAGTGTAAAGCCACGTGCTTGGGGTCTTATGATGGTGTAGGGGTGCTCACCAAAACTGCAGACATCCCTTGTAACAAAAAGTCTTTTCGACTACTTTTTGTAAAAGTATATTTTTCCCCACTAAATATGTGATTTCGCCTCAAACACGAACATATTTTTAATTTTTTTTTGTAAATATGTGAAGGTTTACGTCGCCTGATACGAAATTACCTTTGATAAACGGCTTACAATTTTGTAAAGTTCTACAGTGCCTCAGAACGAAAATGTTTTTGATAAACGGCATACATTTTTTTTTCGTTAATACCTGAATTTGTTTATCGCTTGATATCGGAAATATTTTCCATAAACATTCTCAGGATTTCTAATTAATTTGTAGTTTGTATATTTAAATTTTTTTAATTGAAACGAATTTTTTTTCATTGCAGTCAGTAAAGGTCCCTCCCGATTTGGGTGGGGTGCTGCCGCTCGATAAGCCACAAATTACTTCCGATCGTTCTCAAATATTGCAAGGTACGTATTGCTAATTAACTATTGTATAAGTGGATTACCTTAATTCATATTTTGATATAGTGCTCATACACAGGAAACTTCCTGATTTAAGTTCCTCCTGCTCTAGACATGGAATATTATATTCGATCTTGCTCAAATTTAAAACCGTGCGCTGGACGAGATCTATAACATACCAAATAAGTCCATGTTTTTGAATAGCCCCGAAAGTCCAATTTGTTTCCTTATAGCCCCACGCAAAGGTCTCTTGCGAGTTAAGGTTCTGCCGCTTTAGAAGTCACAAAATAAAAAATATTGTCCTATATTATTCCTCGATATGAGGGCCGCCGAAGTGTGTTGGTTAGAGTGCATAACTATATATATAATTATATATGTGTTGTAAACCCAAGTTAAATGCGAAAATTTGTTCAGAGTCAGGTTTCCGTAAATTCCAAAACAAAATAAATTGATTTTACAATATTAACAACAACTACCGGAAGTTCTCGTTAAATCAAAAACTGCCTGCCCTTAAGTGGGTATGAGCTTGGGGTCTTATGATGATGAAGTGGCGCTCACCGAATCTGGTTAGTAAGTCTCTCCGACTATCATTGAAAAAACTTTACATTTTTTGTAAATATGTGAATTTTTACATCGCCTTATAACGAAATTTTTTTTCGACTTACAATTTTTTCCTTTAAGGACATTACAATTATATATATTAATTATAAACAGAATATTTAAGATATAGAGTTCAAATTTATTCCTGGTGTAGTACAAATTATACATTTTAAAATAAAAATTCCATGATCATCTGACCATCACGAGCCGGTCTACAGCGATCTATTCTATGGACCCAATTTTCTACCGCTCTGTCGGCCGGAACGTTGGCAATTTCACGTCAAATGTTGTCTCTGAGCTTGTCTAAAGTTGTTGTTGGCATAGACCAATGACTTGATGTGGCCCCATAAAAAGAAATCCAATGGCGTTAAATCGCACGAACGGACCATTTCTCGAGATGACTCAATCACCGAATTTGCCTTTTAGTAAGTCGATTGTAACGCATATTGTGTGGATAGTGGCACCGTCTTGTTGAAAGCAAATATCGGCGATGTCAAGCTCATCCAATTCTGCGCTCTCCATTGACATTGACAGATTATTAAAAATGTTTGAGGGTGCGTTGACATAAAGATACGAAATTGTTATGTCCCTATTGGAAAACCCGTTATGTGAAGATTTACATCGCCCTATAACGAATGTCTATTTTTTCGTAAATGAATGATTTTGTTTTCGCTTGAAATAGAAAATAGTTTCGATTTACAACGCACGAATATTTTAGTTGATTTGTGAAATTTGTCATTACAGGATTCCTAATTAAATATTTGTTTGAATATTTGCATTTTTTAATCGAAAAGAATAAATTCTTCTTCGGTGTATTAGAATTATATCGTGCACAGCTCTCAGCTTAGAAAGAAGTTCTCTGTTTTTTTCATAATGGCATATTAAAGGATTTATATTCGTATGTAATATATGGAAACCACTGTCCACTTGGGGCCTTACGTTTTCTGTGTGCGCTCCATGTCCGTCCGTCTGCCTGGCTCTGTGCAAGAAGTTGTCATTGCCATAAAGGTAAAATGCATTTTTGGTTAAGTATCTGCGTGTACACTGAGCAAATTTTTGTTTATAACAATTACAAAATATTTTTAGCAAAAGATTCAATTGTCAAATTCTCAAAAATATTTTCAAAATATATTTTTAAATGAAATATAAAATTTCATATGTTATGTTCTTTTAGACGTGTGGTTTTCAATCTGGCCAATTTTTTTGCGAAGTTGGTCTATTTGGCAGCTGTCACTAGCTTTATGCTCAGGTTGGTTTGCCATTTTATAATTAATAGTCTTACTTCCGGACGACGTTTGCAAATCGTGAAAATTTATTACCACAATAATGGTTCGTTCGAGCGACGCATCGCGAGCAGCGTCCAATATTCGGTCGACAGAGTCGGTTATTCGAGCAACCATGGATCGGTTTCGCACCACGTTTACTCTAGTGGATAATGCGCATGCCATGCACACCGAAGGCGCTATTGCAGCTTTGGTGCAGACTATCGAAGAAGACCCGAATGAGTCCAACCGCCATCGCACGCAAGAATTGGAGCTGTGCATATCCACTTTATAGAGGATTTTGGTTTGCGGGCTTAACAATCCAACTCGTGGTAGAATTAAAACCGAACGATGAACAAGCGCGTCGCACGTTCGGTGAATGGTCCCAAAACGATTAGGGCCACCTATACTTATTTTTACTAGAACACTTTATTCAACGATGAAGCTTACGTTTGGTTGAATGGGTACGTTAATAACCAAAATAGTCGCATTTGGAGTAATGAAAATCCACAAGCCCTTGTTAAGACGCCGTTACATCCTCAAAAAGTCACTGTTTGGAGTGCTCTATGCGCAAAGAAAATCATTTCTTCAGCCATCATGTTAAGTCAACGGGGAACACTTTAGATCCATGATTAATGAATCGTTCTTGCCTGAATTGGAGAATGTTGATGTGGACGACCTTTGGTTCCAACAAGAAGAAAATACGATGATTTTCTTAACCATGTGTCTGGTTTAATTTTTCATAGTAAATGTTGGATAACGAAGACAAAATTACGTTAAATAATGTCAAATATACATACAAAATAGTTGAGTTAACATTATATAAGGTTGGTTTTTTCAAGAGAGGGGCACACAATTGTGCAACATTTAAAGATCATTCGGCTCTGTTGTATCGAAGTTTTTGATCTGCTTTGTGTTATACGAAGTTCAGAATTAAGTTCACGAAGTTGCAACGATTGCTGTCTTATCCCCCCGAAAGTGCAACGATGGCTGTTTTTTCCCCCACTCTTTTTTCTTTCTTACTCTGCTCTGAACGTTTGTGATTGTGAGGAAGATCATAAGACAATTTATCTCGCTCTTTTAAAAAACCACCACCAAATGCAAATGCTAGCTTTACAATCTCGAATATCATTGCGCTATGAAGATTGCTTTTCGCACAGTTCAAAGACTATACACAAAGGGTATTTCTCATTAAACATAATGGGATTCCCGTGTAAGTCATTTAATTGGTAGCCGAGCTAATCGTTGCCAGACTTAAAGGAAATCCTTGGCGGGTTTAGAAACAGCTATACAGTCTGTCTGGCAACCGTGACCAATACATTTCACCAATTTTTTAGTTGATTTTAAAAAAGAAACAACAAAAAGATCTCGAACCAGAATAAAAACTGTTTCATGTTCAATGAAAAAAGACCGAATAAATGTAAACAAAACAAACATAACTAGTAGGTTACTTTAATATTAAAAATTGTAGCTTAACAATAAAAATGATTTCTATATTCATAGTTAATAATATTAACAATTTCATTGTTAAATTGAACATGTATTGTTTCAATAAATTAACTATACAATTTTAATATTACCAGTTTTAATGGTTAAAAACAATGCATTGTTAAAACAACAATAATTCTTTTAGTAATAACAATTTTAATGGTTAATGCATTGTAAAACAACAGTAATTATTTTAAAGTTACCACTTTTAATGTTCAAAATTCAACCATAGAATAGTTAAATTAACTATTATTATTGTTAAATACCAGTCAACAACAAAATGTTCAAATTAACCTTACAGAATGTAGACTCCAAATCATGTTTATTTATGGTATTGTTAACCTTACTTATATATAAGGTTATTTTTCTTCTCAGTGCCTACAGCCAACGAAACAATTAATTTATTGAAGGAAACTTTTGGTGAGCGCATTATCACGAGTCGTGGCCTCTAAGATCGTGCAATTAACTCCGCTGCACTATATTTTATGGGGTTATGTGGGGTCGCTTGTCTAAGCAGATAAGCCCGACACTATTGACGCCTTGGAAGAGAATATTCGGCTCGTAATTGCTGACATACGGCCCCAAATGCTGCTAAAAATTTGAACCTTTCGACTAAAATTTATTCGAACCAGCCGCGGCGGCCACTTGCCCGAAAATTTTGTTCAAACCTAATGGCAAACCCTTATCTTTATAATAAAGCTAACTTCTTGGCCATAACATTTAATTATTAGCGTTTAACGTTTTCTTAAAAACCACACGTCTTAAAAAACACCCTTTTATCTTAGTTCGATAAGATATGAAATCATTTTCTCTGTGTACTTCTCTATGCTGGGATCTGCATATGAGCATTTGTACTTATTTATTTTTATGTTTTTGAATTTAGTTTTCAGTTCCGTACTCTTGATTTTGTTGCCTTGTGTTGCTGTAGCTTTTGCAAAAACAAAAGTGGGTTTGTGCTGGCACTGCTGCCGCCAGTGAAGTGCAGTGCCACCAATTAAAATCATCGCCATCGCCTCCAACAACACCAACTTGGCCCCGGTCGGCTGGCTGCCTCGACGACGAGTCGTTGTCGTCTCTGTTCCCTCGGTCGGCCACTGCAACTGGTGATTTGTTGTGAGTTGTGGGGTGGTGTACACATGTGTGTCTTCCACACCACACCTCCTTCGGGGCGTCCTGCTTTGCCAACACCTGATTCACGACAAGAGTTCAGTTCAGTTTCGCTTTGGATTTGATGTTGTGCTGAATGTTGTTACCGCATAATTAGTGCGATTTATATTTTTTAAGTATCTCATCCATGTCGTTGTTGTTGTCTTTGGTTGGTAGGTAGTGTTGCTGCTGCTGTTGCTGTTGTTTAGTTGATGATGTTGGTTTTGTCAGCACTTGATTACCATTTATTCCACTGATGACGTTATCACTCGTGTTGTCATTGACGCCGCCGATTGTTGTTGGTGCTCTCTGCAGCTGGTGGTGCTGCTGCTGCTTTTATTTCATTCTGCACCGCTCCATGCTTTTCCAGTCGGCGAATTTATTGTGTCATACGCCACCGGCAGACAGACACAAAATATTCACAACAATTTCTATAAAAAAAGAAAATTATTGCCCGTAAAAAAATCAGCAAAAAAAAAGATTTTATTGCTGCTGCTGCTGTTGTGGCGATACTCACCGAATTCGTTATTGCCGCTGTTGTCGATGTCAAACATAACACTCGATTTTAATATTTTGTTAATTTTGCATTGTTTTCATTTACGAATGTTTTAGTCGTTGCGGCTGTTGTTGTTGTCGTTGTTTGTGTTGTTGCTGTCGGTCGATGTTGTTTAAACCAAACAAAGCAATATTTTAATTGTTTTCAATGATTCACTAAATGATTTATTCACTGCTGTTGTGCTCGCATATTCACAATTATTCAATCATCAACCCTCCCGTGATTTCGCTCACAAATCCTCAAATTGTAGTGCGAGTATTTGCCAACCGACAAAAAACACATATTCGGGGTTGTTTAAGCGTTTTTACTCAGATTTCTTTGATGAAATTCGCATATGTTTTTTTGCTTGCCAAAAGTGGTTTTGCGGGATTGTATCTGTTGTGGGTGACCATTGACCTCTGAAAAGCAAATTAACCGCCATTAATATTTAAGGCCAAGTAAATTCTTAATAAAAGCAAAAAATATATTTTAAAAAGAATTGCATTCTTGCCTCATGCTATTAATAGTATGGACCACTCACACTAATATCGGGTGATCAATATAGAGATATTTTTTCAAACTAAAAAAAAATACAAAAATTCAAATCAAGTGTGGAATCTTTATTCCATATTCTAAAGGACATTTAACCCGTTACTGCCTGCCCATAGATCGGCTCGTACGATTTTTATGAAATTTGGAAATTTATGTCCAAAAGACTAGAGAAGTTGAAAGAAAAAAATATTTAGCCCAATCTTTCCTCTTTTCTATAAAAAAAAGTACCGCGATATCGTTCACCTGGCCCAGGCTAAAATTATTTATGTACCAACACTTTCTTGGGAATTTAAATACCAGGAATGGGTTAATGCCATTTATTTTTTATTTTAGACATTTTTCTTTGGGGTTACGTAAAGTCAGAGTCTATGCTGACAAACCAGCTACGAATTAGGTTTTGGAAGCCAACATTACGCGTGTCAGTAAAGCCATACCGGTAAAATGCTCGAACGGGTTCTCCAAAACAGGACCCTCAGAATGTAAACCCTGAGGCGTAGTAGCGGCCAACATTTGAAGAAAATTATATTCAAAAAATAAATGCCATAAAATGTCCTTTGAAATTACCAATAATGATGCCACACTTGATTTGATTTTTTATATTTTTTTCTGAAAAAATACCTCTAGATGGACCATCCATTACTTGAGGTGCCATTATTACCCCGGGAAAACCACTGTTCGGTGCGGTTTATTAGCTGGTGGAATGTTGATGACATATGGTTCCAACAAGACGGCGCCTGCATGGCATACAGCCAGCGAAACAATCAATTTATTGAAGGAAACTTTTGGTGAGGTCATTATTGCGCGTCGTGGGTTTGTGGCGCGGCCTTCAAGATCGTGCGTTTTAACACCGCTGGACTATTTTTTGTAGGGTTATGTAAAGTCGCTTGTCTACCATGGTAAGCCCGAGACGACTGGCACCTTGTAAGAGAAAATTCGGCGCGTTATTGCTGACAAACGGTCCTAAATGCTGCAACAATTTCTCGAAAGTTGAGCCTCTGGGCTGGAAGTTATTCGAGCCAGCCCCGGCGGTCACTTGCCCAAAATCAAATGGCAAACACGTATCTTTATAATAAAGCTTAATTCTGGGCCATAACATTGAATTATATTCGTTTTATTTCTTCTTATAACCACACGTCTAAAAAAACACCCTTTACAAGGTGATAAGTGGCAACTTTTAGTAGTGGGAACTGACAGTATCGGTTGAAGAGACAACGCATCGACAACCCTAACTAATTAGGGTGATCATTGGAGCAGAATTTGTACATGTATTGGTTGCTATAGATAATTGGATATAAGTCTTCATGCAATTCGGTTGCCATAACCACGAGCATTTGTTAACTAAACTAACTGATGGTTAGATTGTATGTGTTCGGTTATTTGACCGAAGTTAAAAACCTTTTTTAATTAATTTTTATATTTAACGATTTAAAAATATTTTTTTTGCAATTTGCATTATGAACGGTTTTTTTAATATGCGGCAGAAGGTTCAATAGTATACCTTTATTTGGGACTGCCACCAATTTCCCAGATTCGCTCTAGCTTAGCAGATATTTGTCCCCTTACTTCTTAATTTTTCAACCGTTTTTAAAAAACTTGAGGGCGGTGAAAAATTTAACGATATACAGCGCTTTTACTTCGGATATAAGTTGTTAAAAATATAGGCAAAATTCTTAAAAAAAAATCGAATTTCCGCTAAAAAAAATACTTTGAGCTGCCGAAGATTCATTATAGCGTATTAAAATCTGCTCCCAACAAGCTAATAAACTATTCAGTACGATAAAAATTAACCGAGTTAATTAAGATTTAGTCAGAAATGATAAGGCGTTGCAAAATTAAAATTTCCTTGACCCATAAAAATAACCAGGTCATACAAAGGCTGTCCTTTTTGGAATTTACTATAATCACCTTACGAGGGTTGCTATAAATGCAAATATTTATCATCAAAAATGGTTTTATTGTTTTCAAAGTATTCTCCAGCATGATTTATACACTTTTGCATGCGCTCAAAAGAATTGTCGAAGCACTTTTTCCACTTTGATTGAGACACCTCTAAAACATGGTTTTTGAACGCTTCTTCTAGCGACGAAAATCGTTGAACACGCAATTTTTTCTTGATGTGCGGAAATAAAAAGAAGCCATTGGGTGCCATGTCAGGGCTGTACGGCGGTTGACCCATCAATTCGACGTTTTGGCCTGTCGTAAAGGTGCTGGTTTAAGCCGATGTGTGAGAGCTCGCATTGTCATGGTGCACAATGATTCGTCTTCTCTTGTTCGTCGCCACATGACCAGTTTTGCCGAAGAAACAGGCGACCATTTGCTTCGAAGTGCTTCTTCACGAACAACTATCGTTGGATTTGGCTTCGAAGACCCACACGGTCGATTGCTGTTTTGTTTCGGGCTCATAGATCCAGGATTCGTCACCTGTGACGATCTGATAAACGTCTTTTGAAGCACCGCGATCGTGTTTTTTTTTCAAAACTTCCTTGCATCAATCGACACGAGCTTTTTTTGAGCGATTGTCAAATTGTGCGGGATCCAACGAGAACTAACCTCTTTTTTACGGCCAGGTGTTGATGCAATATCGAATGTATGTTGGTGGAAGAAATGCCCAAGGATGCCTCTATCTTACGGTATGTTACATGACGATCTTGAATTATCAGTTCTTCACGCACGGCATCAATGTTGTCTGACATAACGGCCGTTTTTCGACGGCCTTCGACTTTGAGCGAGCGTCAGCCACGATTGAATTCATTAAACCAGTTTTTCACAGTGCTATAAGATGGTGCTTCATCGCCATACAAAGATTTAAGTTCTTCGATGCGCTCTTGTCTTGATAATCCACGTCGAAAGTTGTGAAAAATGAAAGCACGAAAATGTTCACGAGTTAATTCCATTTTTTGCCAAATTGATTTTTTTCAAGTCACTGTAAACAACACAAATGATTGTCGTACGTCAAAACGTTCTGAGTACGTTTATGCTAAAAAAGGTCAACTTTCCAATGGAAATGTCAGATGCCGCCAGGCAACACTTAGTTTTGTCTAGGCCAGAAACAAATACTTATATAGCAACAATCGTAAAAGTTGACTATTTTATGAAAACCTATTATTTAAAGTTGTATCTTCCCATTGCCGCCACTTAATAACACCTTTCCTTATTAAACCTGAAAGACTCGAAAATTATCCATCGGTAAATAATTTTCGAACCATTCAAAGTCCAACTCCAGCGAATTACAATTTCTAGTGTAAAGTTCACTTAACTTTATGTTCTTTCGCTATGATCTTTTTAAGATAATCAGCTTTGTAGGATTTTATAAAATAAATCTCGAAATCGGCCAGTGAATTATGCCCTCGTCGTACAGAATTCAAAGGGGTAACAAAACACTGACAAATTTTCCGCACCCAACGCCTATTTGCATAATGTTCTTTCCCTGCCCCGGGGCATAGCTTTCGCCTCGACCCCTGGGGGTTGGTGGCGGTACAATTTATTAATTTCCGAAACATGTGACACATGCGAGTTCACACTTCGACCACAACAAAACTACACCCATCAAATCCCAGTGCATACGGGCAGAGCTACAGGCACTCGCATATCCCCACAACGTCAAGTATGGGCCCAACGTCGTCTCTGTTGGATACTCTCTAATTGTAGTCGTATTTTTACGATTTTCTATGACGTCGTCGACGTCGTCTTCCACTGGACTCAAATGTTTCTAACGCACTCTCTTCTCTTACTTTGGTTGACTTTTTTTCCATTCATATGGCCAGGATGATGGTGACGTGACGGTGGAGTAGAGATGGGGTACAGAAGTGGGATTTCACATTGTTTTGAAAAGCTACGAATGCAGGCGGCGGAGGCAGTCGTAGAGAAGAGAGAGAGAGAGAGAACTAGGGCCGGTGCTGATACATGTGGTACGATTTAGTGGTGCTATCACTTCCATTATACTACATAATGGTGTTGTAATAATAAATACACTGGCGAGGACAGACGACATGGACTGAGGGGACAACTGCGCCAGCAGCAGAAGAGAAATATAGCAACAAAATTCATATTCATGTCTCGCATACGAACGATTCTTGAGCATTTCGCTTTTTTACATATCTTCGCACACACCGTGAAGACGACGATGATGCACAGTGTTTCGAAATGCAATAAAAATAAGGTGATGTGTAAAAAGCAGAGATACAAGCGAATTAATATCGGATATCTGGGTAGGCCTCTTACTTCCCTGAGAAACTTACGATCCTTGCTCAAACTTTTAAATGGTGGACTCAAATATCGTAGCACTAGTCCTTTATCGTAAGTACTAGTCCTTTGTTATCAGGTACAAAAATGAATATCGATACATGCAACCTCTTTCTCTAACGATACTGAATTACTCAGTCCCGATTCGCACTAGGCAATTTTAATTGCCGCAATTCTCAGTTTGTTGGGGAATGGAAAGTTAAAAACTTGCCCGTACTAGCAACTCGTATTGCGTAGTGTGAAGTTGGCTGCAGACTGTTTTGTAGTGTATGTATGTATTTTTTGCACACAAAAATCAGGACGAATAAATCAGACAAGGTCAGACAAGGCAATATTGAAAACCAAAATTGCCGAAACCGAATTGCCTTGTGTGAACACAAGAGGCCAGTTAAAAAGGGAGGCATACAAATTGCCGCAAGTAAAATTGCCTAGTGTGAAGCGGGACTTACACTCTATCCTGGTAAATTTAATAGCTAGGTTCACAGCCGGGCGCCTCTTTGGTCTTAGACTCAAGTACCATCGAATCAAGCTGCACCTCCCATCCGTATCCTTAAATTCAAGTGCACCATATCTCGCTGTGCTGATTACCAGGGCCAGGGTACCCGGTAACGAACTAGCAGACGAAACTGCTAGGTAAGGCTTCTGTAGTCCTGTGCTTCTGATAAAACCTCAGCTCTAGACGCAAGTATTCCATTCGTGGAACTTAAAAATTACGCCTCAGAACTGAGAGCAGCAGAAACTATTTCGAGGTGGGAACCGCAGAGAATTGCACAATCCATGTCTTCGTCCGGTCATTGACGTGAGAGGTAGAAATCCGTACAGCATTACACGATCCATTTCTTCGGCCAGTCATTGATGTGAGATGCTGCCAAGGTCTGCTTTCCCTCAGCAAGTGGACATTTAATATTTTCAGAGATGCTGTCCCCGGAAACTGTGTGATAGGCCAACCTTGGACTTCCACTTGAATACTACCGCTGTTTGGATGCAGAGGAGGAAGAATCCGTGAGTCTTTTGCCATGTTCCTGCCAAAGAATGCAAGAGTTACGTCTCGTCTACCTCTGTTGCAGATTAATATCGAGCTTTCTTAGAGATCGCACTATTAAAGTTGTTGTTGATGGGTTCTCATCCAACACACATAGGCTGACCGCAGGTGTACCACAGGGCTCTATCCTTTCTCCCTTTTTATTTCTTATTTTCATTGACGATCTTTTGGGTCACAACTTGAATCCAATCTACTCTTTCGCAGACGATAGTAACCCCTGTCATTCATATGCATTCGACCGTAGGCCGAGTCTTCAAGATATTGAAGACAAAAGGCGAATTATGGATGAGACACTTGGCCGGGATCTACTGGCCATTTCCGAATGGGGTTGAGTGAATAGGAGTAGATTTTAATGCAGGTAAGACACAGTGCTGCGTGTTGTCTCACAAGCGATTCGCTGACCCAACAATATCGTGAATTTCTATCGATGGTACGGATATTGAACAATCAGAAGCTCTCGATGTTCTGGGCATGAAAATACAATGTGACGCTCGTTGGGCGAGACATAGGCTTTTAAAGCGGTGCAAGAAATAATTCACTTCTTCTGATCTTTTCAATCTCTATACAACTTACATCAGGCCGAAGATGGAATACAACTCCCATATATGGACAGGTGCTCCAAAATCATCCTTGGAGCTACTTGACCGTGTTCAAAGGAGAGCGATGGTGCTGATAGGCGACAGTAGGATATCCAACTCTATTGTTTCCCTTGGGCATCGTCGGAATGTGGGTTGTGTGACGCTGTTCTATCGTTACTTTCATAGTGTGTGTTCATCGGACGTCCTTCGCCTTATTCCTGACTTGAGGATGTTCGGCAGGGATACGCGACTTTCTAATAATTCACACCCGTTTGTTATCGATTGGCCGGTAATGTATTTCCCACTAATGGCGACATCCAGAAGTTCAAGGCAAGTGTCAGTAAACATTACTCCCTCTTTCCGCCCTCCGATCCTTTACTTTCCACTCGCAAACGCAATGCATGTATAGGGGGGCATCCCCTGAGTGTTGGTTATTTAAAAAAAAGATGTTCTCTTTCTCAAATTTCGCATGCATCCTTTGATTCCGTAGCATTGTACTTTTTCGGTAACACCAATTTTTCTGGAAAATTGTCCTTATGCGACTTCACCTATGGTCAAAACTGCACAGGATCTTAGGCAGTCGATAGGTTGTAAAAGTATCACAAGATCTTGACTTTAATTTAAACTATTGGCAACCCCGGTATAATTGGACCATATTGGCCAGCGCTTTTATGGACCCGCTAGAGGTGCTACCGCTCCAAGAACCACAAGACTAGAACCGGCTGGCTTTTTGCTTTTGCAGGTAGCTAGCAAGGTGGGACGCAAGCTAATCATAGAGATCGCTTCCCACTTAATAAAGCAGCAAAAACTTTGCATTACCATTTGAATTACTTTGTAATGACAGGTTATTACTCACTATGTTATTTTAAACCATGTCCGATTGTTTTTCGGTTTGTAATTTATGTTATTCAAGATTCTGTGAGATTTGAGTTCGTGGATCTTCGCCAGATATTTTAAGCGCATAGTTAGCGAATTTGCGTAATTTTCACAGTTTCTCGGCTTCAATTCTGGCATAAGCATAATCCCATACGAGGGTTGCTATCTATATTTCGGGTGCGGCAATAAAAACGCTGTAATTGATCATTGGAAATGGTTTCATTGTTTTTCAAAATACTCTCCTTTAAAATCAATAAACTTTTGCAAGGCCACAAACCAATTTACGAAACACTTTTTCCACTCCGACTGAGACACCTCCAAAGCATTATTTTTGAACGCTTCAACAGCTGCTTCGGGCGATGAAAAACGTTGACCACGCATTTTTTTCTTGATGCTAGGGAATAAGAAGTCATTGTGTGTCAAATCAGGGCTGTACGGTGGATGTCCCATCAATTCGTCATCTTGAGCGGTCAAATAGCTCATCGTTTCAGCTGATGTGTGAGAGCTCGCATTGTCGTGATGCAAAATGACACGTCATCTCTTATTATCTTTCCTCATTTCTTCGAACACTGTTAGCAAACAGATGGTTGTACATGAGTGCCACTCAGAATTGACCATCCTACGTTCCACTAAAGGCACTGTTGCAACATGGCCGGTTAAACCGAAAAAACCGCAATCATTTGCTTCGATGTACTTCTTCCTCGAGCAACTTTTGTTGGATTTGGCTCGTCTTGAAAGACCCATACGGTCGATTGCTGTTCTGTTTCGGGCTCATATGCATAGATCCATGATTCGTCACCTGTGACAATGTTATACACTGCCTTTGAGCTACCGCAGTTATACTTTTTCAACATCTCTTTGCATCAATCCATACGAGCTTTCGTCAAATTATGTAGGATCCAACTAGAAAATTTTTTTTCACGGCCAAATAAACATGCAATATCTTATTGATGCTTGTCGTACGAGGGCGGTTCGAAAAGTTCTTAGCCTATCAATGAAAGAGAATAGTTAGTTTTTCAAAAATATTTTTATTTTTCAATATAATCTCCTGAAACTTCAATACACTTAGTCCAACGCTTATCTAGCAATTCTATCCCTTGATTAAAATAGTTTTCCTCAAGGTCTTCAAAATAGTGGTTTACAACTTTAATTGCATCTTCATTTGAGGTAAAACGCTTGCCAGCATAGAAATTTTTTTAGATTTGGGAACAGGTAAAAGTCACTGGGAGCTAAATCAGGAGAATAAGGTGGGTGGTCAAGCAACTCGTACTTTAATTCGTTGATTTAAGCCATTGTTAAAACACTCTTGTGCGCTGGTGCGTTGTCTTGATGAAAACTTATTTTTTTGTGTTGTAAGCCAGGACGTTTTTCTCGAATTTGTACCTTTAATTGATCTAATAGATTGCAATAGTACTCTGAATTTATTGTTTTACCCTTTGCATATAGTCAATCAATAAAATACCTTTGAAGTCCCATAAAACCGTTGCCATAACCTTACCAGCCGATTGAATTGTTTTTGCCTTCTTTGGGGCACTTCCTCCAGCTTCAGTCCATTGTTTGGATTGTTCTTTTGTCTCTGGATTATAGTGGTGGATCCATGTCTCATCAACAGTTATGAAACGACGCTTAAAATACATTTTATTTCGCTGAAAACGATCCAAACAAGCTTGAGAAATGTTCATTCATATGCGTTTTTGGTCGACTGGTAACAAGTGCGGCACCCATCTTGCAGAAAGCTTTTTCATCTGTAGTTCTTCATGCAAAATTAAATGGATTCGATCATTTGAGATGCCCATGATATTAGCTATTTCACGCACTTTTATTCGTCGATCATTTAATACCATATCATGCTATTTGGCTACAATTTCTGTTGTTGTTGCTGTTTTTGGAGGTCCACTACGTGGTTCATCTTCAATGCTTGTACGACCACGTTTAAATTCAGCAACCCACTTTTTTACTGTTGCATATGAAGGAGCACTTTCACCTAACACATTCACCATATCATTATGAATTTCTTGTCCCGAAAAACCGTTTTTATGTAAATATTTATTGACACCACGCATTTCTAATTTTTCCATTGTAAAAAAATCGCGGATGTGTCTTTTGTGAACACCTGTTTCTACATGAAGGAGTTGCCAGATGGAAACAAAATTTAACATGTGTTCATAGCAGAGATGGAAAACTGCAAAACACTTAACTTTTTTCTGTTTATACCGCGCTTTTTGTGCTAGGCTAAGAAGTTTCCGAACCGCCCTCGTACTAATGCCCAAGGATGCCTTAATTTCACGGTATGTCGGTCTTGCTTAATCAGATGGCACCGATGGTTTCTGGCAAATTGACTGAAGTTGGACGTCCTTCACGAAATTCGTCCTGGAGCGACCGGCGTCCGAGACTGAACTCTTGGTACCAGCGATTAACAGTAGTTTTTGATGGTGCTTCATCGCCAAAAGTCGAAACAACTTGATTTAAATACTCTTGTCTCGATAACCCACGCCGAAAATCCGAAAAAACCATCCCATGGAAATTCCCGGTATAATTCCCTTCTTTGACTGAGATGAATTTTTCAACACAAAATGCCAATGTTTGCAATGAAAGTTCCAGTTTGCATCTGAAAACACAAGTATTGTAAGGACCCGAAATATAAATAGCAACCCTCGTATATATTATTGATCTTTGCATGTCGATCTTTTGGAAGCACGATTGCTGTCAAATGGATTAACCTGGGATCCTCATATTTTTTTTAATTTTACTTGGCAATCAGAGTTTTTTCGGGGAAGTATCGGAAGTAAGGACCTTGGCAGTTGTTTGTTGGTCGAGAATAGGCACTACTTTAAGGATATTGCTGTATGCAAGGATCTGAGAACGAACTCTGAACGAATTATTCGTTCACATTTACCCTCACCCAAACATGTTCCATTTTCGAAACACTGTGCACCGACGACAACGACAACGCTGAGCGTAGGAAACCCAAACAAAAGCAAAGCAACAGCCAAATGCGTTATGTTGTTTTCTGCTTTCATATTTTTTCGTCTTCTTCTCCTTCGGCTACTACTATTGCTTTATATACAAACATAAAAACCAAAAAACGTTCGGATACGTAGTATGTGTATCTTATGGATTGTTTTGTGTTTTTGTTTTGTTTCGTCGAGATGAATGAGACGTCTAAAAACGCTGAGCCGGCAGGCTGGCCTGGTAAACGGGAGGAGAACTCTTTAGACGAGACTCTTTTTATCGCTACCGATGTGTGTAGAGTTTGTATTGGTGAGTGAGTGTGTATGTCTGGGAGTGTGTGTGTGTCTGAGTCTGGTTTGCTGCTCTCGTGGCTTGCGATATGGGGTAACAAAAAACCAAATCATGTCCGATATGATTTCACTGAAAACCGTTAAATTTTACTTGCTGCTTTTTTTCTGGTACGCTTTATTGCCAAACTATTACCAGCGAGGGCAAACTTTTTTTAGTTTTGCGAAAGAATGTACGATTACGCACTGCGTTAAAATGTGGTCGTTGAGGAAAACGTACATATGCTGTACGACGTACATTTTCGGCTGGCCTAAAAGTGATAATTGTCGAATTTAGTGCTTAATTTGCATATGCTCTGTTACTAAGAGGGGGGACAGAATTTATTAACACTTAATTTCTGTAAAATTAAAAAGACCGGAAAAGACTTTCGGTTTTATCGAGGGTTAGATTGAAAACTATGCGATGGAAACATAAACATTGGATTGTCTTTTATGACATGTTGGTCTGGGTTCTATTGAAATTTTACGGCAATTCAGTTGACGTTCTTTCTGTTGAACTTATGAAAACCTTAGGATGGGGTCAAAGTAAAACACGGCGGATCGAAGCAAATAATTTGAAATTCTTTTATGGCAGTCCTGCACAGGTTAATCTTGCGCTCTCGTGACCTAAAAAATACACTGCACGCCTTTAGGCTAGCGTCCCCCATTCGCTTATTGTATTTAATTTGATCCGATTTCCTATTGTATGCTAATTCGTAGTTCTTGTTTTGGTTTTGCAATCACTATGTGTGATAGCTTTTACAAGAAATTGAAGCTCGATAGAATTGCGATTTTGTTTTATTTTTGACGCAAAATCTTGCACTTGTCTTGCGTCATCTCATTCGTTAACTCGCTTGTTTTTGACATCACGGTTCCCATTTTCGCGTGGATTAATCTTTAATTAAGCGCCATAAATGGGAAGTGGAACAGTATTATCTTTAAAGGAGAACGAAAAGATGGAAGCCTACTATGATTCTGCTTTATCTTTACATAAAATTGCTAAAAAAAACTGGAATTCATAGAAAAACTGTTGCTTATTTTCAAAAAACCATATGACACACGCCTGCTGTAGCGCAGTGTATGTCAAAGGTCGATTTTAGGTTAAATCCATTTTATGTTCGAGGGCGACCGCAAAAGTAACTGGCCTAACATAAAAAGAACCGTTTTTTTTGGAATCATTATTATTTATTTTTCAACATAATCTCCTTCCAACTCAATACACTTCATCAAACCTTTTTCAAGTTTTTTAATTCCATCCGAAAAATAAGATTTTTCAAGACCTTCAAAATATGCCTCAGTTTCAGCAATAACCTCGCTATTGGACGAAAGTTTTTTGCTACCGAGAAATTTTTTTTAAATTTGGAAACAAGAAATAATCAGAAGGAGCTAAATCTGGACTATATGGTGGATGCGGAGCAATTTCAAATCGTAATTCGGCCAGTTTTTGTTGAGTTAAAAATGCAGTGTGTGAAGGAGCATTATCTTGATGAAAAAGAACTTTTTTCTTCTTCTAAATGCGGTCGTTTTATCTTGATTTCTTCACTCAACCGATCCAATAATGCACAATAATATTCACTATTTATAGTTTTTCCTTTCTCATGATAATCAATAAATATTATACCCCTTGCATCCCAAAATACTGTGTCCATTACTTTTCCTGCTGACTTAACAGTTTTCGCCTTCTTGGTACCACTTTTACCAGCTTCTATCCATTGTCTTGGCTGTTCTTTGCATTCTGGGATGTAGTGATGGATCCAAGTTTCATCAACAGTTATGAATCGGCGCCAGAACTCTATTGGATTACGCTGATAAATCGCTAAAAGCTCCTCGGAATTGGTCCAACGGACGATTTTTTGGGGCAAAGTCAACAAACGCGGCACCCATCTTGCGGATAGCTTTTTCATGTGGAGTTCATCATGTAAAATACTCGAAACTTGTTTTTCGTGTATTTTAACAATATCAGCAAGTTCTCTGAGCTTTATTCGTCTATCTTTAGTCACTTCATTAAATATTTTTCTAATGTTTTCAAAAGTAGTAGCAGCTTTCGGTCTTCCAGAGCGTTGTTTATCTTCCGCACTTGAACGACCCATTTAGAATTGTTGAACCCAGGATATCACGGTGGAGTATGATGGTGCATTATCACCATGAACAGAATCCAATTCATCTTTGATTAATTGTGGCGTATAACCTTTCATATAAAAGTGTTTAATTACCGCACGAAACTCATCATTTTCCATTTTTCAAAAATTATAAAACTTGTTTACTTCAATCAACTGTAACAAAGAAAATAATCATTAAATATTTTGGAAATTTTGACAGATGGCTTATAAAAGATTGCTTTTAAAAAACAAAAAAAAAGTTGCTAGTAAAACAGAAAATGTGCCGGACCAGTTAGTTTTGCGGTCGCCCTCGTAAATCCATTTTAGTGTCAAAAATAGCGGTCAAGTGTTTAAGGTTTCGAAAGCGGCGCAAATAATTTTTACCTCCTTCCCGAAAAATCGGCAGTTTTTTTGTAATTCATTTGAAAGTGTATTTCGTATTTTATTGAAAAAAAGTTCTGTCTATGAAAATACTCATTAGCTATCCACCGAAATCGGTAGTAAAGGGCGGTAGTAAAGGGCGACGCACCCTTAAACATTTTTAACGAATGCTAAAACTGTCAAAACAATGAATGTCTAAACAATATTAATAAAAAAAACAATATTAATAAATAAAAAAAAATCAAAAAACAATACTATGGTTGCGATGAAAAACTTTTATTGCGGAAAACATATTATAATTGCCGTGACCATATAGTAACCAATTTTTTCCTTTGCGTGCATCTCAGAGAGGAATTTAAAGCCCCAAGATTAGTGATATTCATAGTAGTAAAAGTCTAACTACGACTGAAGGCGGCTAGCACAATGAGAAGCTTTTGGTAGAAAAAACTATTTGTACTTAAATTAGTCCAGAGTATTCCACATTTTTCTTTTATTAAATTTTGGAATTTGTAGAATTTTTATATGATTGGACTTAACTGGGGACTGCAGTACTGCTTACTTGTATGCCCTCCATCATAAAATCTAGCGACTAAACATGTCAATCCGTTTGCTAGACCTCGAAATATTGATCGAGACCCTGTGTTTATTATTGGTCGCAGTAAAATACTACTCCGTCTGTTCATCTGTGTTCAAAGCATGAAAGCGGTGAAACGCTAGGTCAATGGGCTCAGAAATGTTGTATGATAATGATAAAAGGGTGTTTTTTCAGACGTGTGGCTTTAAGAAGAAATAAATATAATTTAGTGTTATGACCAAGAATTTTGATTTACGAGTATTATAACGTTAAGGGTTTGCCATTACTTTTTAAAAATTATTTCGGACAATTGGCCGCCGCGGCTGGCTCGAATAAATTCCAGCCGAGATGCAAAATTTTCGACCACTTTTTGCAACATTTGGGGCCTTATGTTAGCAATAACGCGCCGAATATTCTCTTCAAAGGCGTCAATCGTGTCGGGCATATCTGCATAGACAAGTGACTTTACATAACCCCTCAAAAAATAGTCCAGCGGTGTTAAATCTCACGATCTTGGAGGCCACACCACAGGCCCACGACGCAAGAAAATGATTGTTTCTTTGGCTGTTTGGCATGTAGCGCCGTCTTTTTGGAACCAAAGGTCGTCCACATAAACATCCTCCAATTCAGGCACGAAAAAGTCATTTAGCATAACTATAGCGTCATCATTGACTGTAACATTGTGCCCGGCTTTATTTTTAAAAAAATATGGACCTTGGACTTTCTTTGCCCGTTGAGCACACCAAACAGTGACTTTTTGAGGTTGTTACGGCAATGGCTTGTGGATTTTCATTACTCCAAATGCGACAATTTTGGTTATTAACGTACCCATTCAACCAAAAGAGAGCTTCATCGCAGAACAAAATTTTCTTGTAAAATTCAGAAACGGTTACTATTTCGTCTGGACTCATTGTTCTTTTCCGTTGTTACGGAGTAAGACTATTCTTTATGAAATAGCAAACCAAACTGAGCATAAATCAAGTGGCAGCTGCCAAAATGACCAACTCCGAAAAAGGGCGATCAGGTTGAAAACCACACCTCTAAAAAACACCCTTTAGTTATAAGCTATTTGTAATTGCAATCGTTTCAGAGGGAATAACAGTTTCCCTCTGAAAAAATTACACTTATTAGTTTTTTTTAAACTTTTCTGTCTTAATTATTTGTGGATAAATTAAAACTTAACTGGGAATCGCTAGTTGACACGCATTTAACACATCCAAAATCTGGATGGTTATTTTAAAACATATGGGCTCGCGTGGCGCAAAAAAACAGTTCTAATATTCTAACAAGCTTTTACTAAGATAAAGGGTGTCCCAAGAAGAACGCAATTTTTAAATCTGGCAACATTCGAAGTGTCATTGTTTGACATTTGAACAATTGTTATTGTTTGTTAGTAGAAGGTACGAGGTTAGTAAAAATGGAGCGCTACACGAATGAACAACGCATTCTCATTGTGAAATTGTTTTACCAAAATGGTGAAAGTTTTGCGGCTACAGTTCGCAAATTGCGATCAATTTGGGGTCACAATAATGCTCCAAAAGAGTCAACTGTAAAGAGATTAATGGATAAATTTGCCGAAACTGGGTCTGTTAGTGATGTAAAGACAACAACGCGCCATCGACCAGGTCGATCGACCGAAAATGTCGCAGCTGTACGTGATGATGTCGCTCAAACTCCATCCACCTCAATTCGACACCGAGCTCAGAAAATTGGTGTCACCAAATCCACTTTGCAGCGAATTTTGACGAAAGATTTGCATCTTCATGCATACAAAATTCAATTGACTCAGGAACTGAAGCCAGCTGACCATGGACAGCGAAGGGAGTTCGTTAATTGGGTATTAGAGAGACAACATGAAAATGCTGATTTTGCCGATAAAATCATCTTCAGTGACGAGGCCCATTTTCATCTTGATGGCTTCGTCAATAGGCAGAATTGTCGCATTTGGGGTGCGGAAAATCCTCGAGTGATTCACGAGAAGCAAATGCATCCTCAACATGTCACTGTGTGGTGTGGTTTTTGGGCTGGAGGAATCATTGGACCTTTTTTTTATGAAAATGAGGCAGGTCAAGCGCAAACAGTCAATGGTGTTTGGTATCGTGAAATGATAACCAGTTTTTTCTTGCCTAGAATTGAAGAAATGAATGTGGAGGGCATTTGGGTCCAACAAGACGGCGCCACATGTCATACAGCCAGAGAAACAATTCAATTGCTGCATCAGTCATTTCCCGGTCGTGTTATTTCGCGTTTTGGAGATCAGAATTGGCCGTCTAGATCGTGCGATTTAACACCATTAGATTTTTTTCTTTGGGGTTTTTTGAAGTCGATGGTTTACGCGAATAAGCCGACGACGACTCAAGTCTTAAAAGACGAAATTGGACGCTGCATTAATGAAATACCGCAGCATTCATGCAAAACGGTCATTGAAAATTTCATTAAAAGATCGCGTGCATGCCAGCAAAGCCGCGGCGGCCAACTGCACGATATATTGTTCCATACATAACCTCATTCTGTCTACTTTACGATATAATAAAGTTTCACGATTTTTTCTTAAATATCTGTGTTTTATTTAAAATTTAAAAATTGCGCTCTTCTTAGGACACCCTTTATAATGACTCTAAACGTAACCACATTTAATTTGAAATATAAATATAATTTCAGGTTTTGCTGACGAAACCTGCTTGAACGCATGGACCCTAGGTTCCCAGAACTTGGGCTAAATGTACTGATTTCTGTGATAAAGCGGTGCTTCTCGGTGAGATCCCAAAATCGGAAACTCCTTGCCACCAAGAACCCTTAACAACTTTTCAACAGTTTACAAAGAGAATACCAGGACGGATTGGACGAAGCAGCCTGAGTGTGGACTAGAAATTTTTGCAAGCTATCTACTGCCTATACTTCTTAAGATCTGCAGCTTCATGATTACAAAGTTTTATTGACTCCAGATCTGCAGCCCAAGGAACATGTCCAGCGAACCGAGTTCCTTGAAGGGATTACAGAACATCAACAAATACGATAAAAACTGTTGTTACAGGCAAAATCTTTCCAAGCGTTAAGGCCCATTTTAAGCTTGATAACCTAGCTAGTGGACTTAATTATCGCATTTGCAGTTAAGAAAACCAACTTGTCTAGATAGTGAGATAAAGGGATTTCTCATAAGTTTATAACTCTTTGAAATTTGGCTAGCCGGGTTGTGGCCGTTTCCAGCAAAAACTTGGTAAGTACAACTTATTTCATTTTTTATTACCAAGTAATGACATCTCATTACCCTCAGCATGAGTTCTAAGTTAAGAACCATGACTAACTAACAAGTACCTTAATAAGTTGTTATTCAATTCAATTTATTGTTTCAATAATATACGATAGGTTACAAACACATACTTAGTAAGGACATAAATACTGTAGCACACGTTTTATGCTGTAAAATAAAAAGTTGTGAATGTTTTTAGACCAAATATTTTTTAATATATTTATTGATGTATATTGTATCCAAAAAGAATCTACTTATTCGAAATGCCTTAACACACGCCTTAAGTTGCACTGGCCAATCGTCAACAGATGCACGAACCTCGTCCATTGGAAAATTGGCCACAGCTCGAACCAAAGCAGTCTTAAGATATCCAATGTTGGGGTATCTTTTGTGACAAACCTTGTCCTCTAGAACCGTCCACAATTTGTAATCCAATGGGTTCAAATCTAGACTGCATGATGGCCATTCTTCAGAGGAAATGAACGCTGTTAAATTGTTTCGAAGCCAGGCCTGCGACGTTTAAGCCTAATGGGCCGGCGCAGAATCCTGCTGGAAAGTCCATGGCTGGTTTTGGAACAGGGAATTGTTAAGAGGCTTCACAACAGCTTCCAAAACGGTTTCTTGGTAAACTTTGGCCGATGTTTTAACTCCTTGTTCGCAGAAATGCAGGTCTGAGTGACCTGATCGTAAGAGACACCCCACCAAACCATGACTAAAGCTGGGTGATGACCCTTTTCCACCCTTGGAATCACTTCAGATGCTTCCTTAGATGACCGCGCATACACTCCATCATTTTGCTTGTTAAATTTTTCCTGTACAGTAATAATTTTTTGATCGGTGAACAAAATTTTTCTGTGCAAGTTATCAGCGTGTTTCACCAAAAGGCGTTTGCATTTTTCAATCCTATTTTTTTTAAAGCTGCAGTCAATAAATGTCCGGTAGGTCGTTTGAAATCCCTAAGTCTCAAGTCTTTTTTAATGATTCGAGTCATGGACTTTTGCGTGATATTCATCTCACGGGCGCTTTGATTTTCTGTTTTCGGAGCGAATTTCTGTGAATTCTTGATTTAACGGCTTTAATGACATGCGGTGGTCGAACAGAGCGTGGGCGGCCCGACCGGTGGCGGTATTTTACATCTCCAGTCTCCTCAAACAGTTTTATACATCGGTAGACGAACATGCGGCGTTTTGAAAATATCGCTTTTTCATTTCACACTTGAAAAGCGCTACTACAGCGATACGGTTCTTATTATCTGACCACTCCATGATGAAAGTTGAAACAATTTTAAAATCCCGTTACAGACTAACGCTATTGAGGTTAGCTTTATGACATTAACAGGGTATGTTCAGTTCTACTATTGAAATGGGTGTGTTCAATGTTGTAACAGCATTTATGTCCCTAATAAGTGTACATCACATATGAAATTTCACATGAGGTAATGAACAAATTCAGGCGCATTCCTTTGGCCCACCCTTTATTACTGAATTTTAAACTTTAATCTTGTTTCTCCCTGTTAAAAACGTTTATTAAATCTTGCTATATTTTGCAATTTTGGTTAGCATTTTTTTGAAATATTCAGTCGGGAAAATATTTTCCTAATGGCAACACTATTTGTGACCTTTTGTGAGGAGAGTGAATTTTTTTTAAGGGTTGTACTCCTTCTAAGCTTAGTTCTTATGGACTTCAAGGTGGTCCCCACGAACGTTTTTTTTTTGTGGCATGGCCATATGGTGATGTTCTGGAACAATATCTAGTGACAAACGAAGCAGAATTAATTGTCGATTTCTTTCCCTGTCTCCACAAATAAATCGCCCAATATTAATTCTATTGATGCCATCAAAAGAATTAATTTCAATTTTTCTCATTTTGAATCTTGCAAAATTAAGCCGATAATTTATTTCACTTTTGCTTTCAACCAAGTTTTGCATGAATTAAAAAAAACGCCTGAAGAAAACGTCGCTTGCTTTACAATCGTTTCACGGTGGTGCTTTTTGTCGTTGTTGTTTTTGTAGTTATAAGTAAACAAAAGCAACAACAAAAGCCATAAACAAAAGTGATATTGAAATTGAATTGTTGGCAGCAAATAGCTGCAAGTTGACGACTACGACGACAACAACAACAATAACGGCGGCGTCACTCACTCGCTCCTCATTGTGTGTGGCAACGACGAAATTCTTTAAAGACAATAAGAAGAAGACGGAAAAAAGCGAAATTAAATCGAATGAAATGAAATTGCTTTAAAAGCGACACACAACAGATTCGAATAAAAAAATCATACCCCGAGCAAAACGAAAGACGCTGGCTGGTATAAACATGAACTGCCAGATAGACAGACGGACACTTGGATGGGCGGACGAATAGACGGACGGCGGGCGGATAAATGAACAGACACTCGGTCTTACATACCGAAACCTCTACAAGCATTAGTAGTAGTTGACAAATAATTTCTCTCTCTTTATTCGCAGACTCTGACGCTGAAATCGAACAAAAAGAAATGCTCAAATGGGAAACGATGAAAATAGTAGGAAAAAGAAACCAAAAAAAAAAGAAATAAAACAATCTATGGGTTGCGGCATTGTTGTACACTCTTTTCGTTTTTTTTTCTCGGCTTCTTTTCATAAAACTAGAGTTTTCTAGATTTTAGCCGCTCCGCAGATAAGAAGAAAACAGCCAGCGCAAAGAAAAAGAAAGTACAACGCTCGGCTACAGCAACTACAACAACATCAAACGAAAAGAGTTTTATCATAGGAAATAAAGAAGAAGAAGAAAAATAATGAAAACTGGCGGGAACATGAATGTGAGAACTGCCACGACGACGTATGCATTTCCAAAAGGGGAAAAGCCACCACCAACGCCAACATCTGCCTTTCTCGCGCCCTTTCTCGCATTGGGTATTAAGCAACTCAAACGAGAAAAAAAAACGTTCGCCCGTTTGTATGTGAAATATTCGCCCCCTTTTTGCCACTTTTCGTTTTTATTTTTCAAAGGTATCAAGTACGGCATTGCAAATGGAAACCTGTTAAATATGCTCATAAATCGATGGAAGGTTTTTAACACAGAAAAAATATTACATAAAACATGAAAGGGTGTGCAAAATGAGGCCCATATTAACTGCTGTCAGTATACCCTACAATAGGAAAAGGGACTTTTCTTAAGTTCGGCCGGGCCAAAGCTTTTACACTCTCCACCTTGAATTGCGTTGGGATCAGACTTCACATCCCTAATTTTAGGGTCAATAGAGTTTGAGCGACGAATGTTAGCACACTCAACTGCTACTCCCTCTGCCTCTGCTGTGAAATCTCGGGTATTCGTCCAGCAGGAACATGGCGGGCGGCTGCAGCGTTTATAATGGCGCGGAACTTCTTCATCTCTGTGCAAAATGAGGGCCATAATAACTGTTGTTGGTATACGCTTCAATAGGAAAAAGAGGACAATTCGTAATTCGTAATTTTGAGTGGTTTTATCACAATTTTTTCTGAGCGTTACAACTATCAAACCTCTGCACTAACTCATTATATCCCCGTTCCACAGTGTGATGAGTGTATAATTGGACTATAAGTTCTCCAAACGCCAAAACTGATCTTATGTCGGGCTAGGCCAACAATGAGATACCCCAAACCACTCTGCTATTCAAAAGATTACGCGCCTCTGCCTGCAGCATAGAATTGATTGGGTTCGATTTCATTGCTGCCTGTCGCTCTGACAGGACCTAAAATAAGAGGAGGACCTTTGCGTTGTGCTAATACGCTCTATGCGAAATTGTAGGTTCTAAAATCGGCAAGTGCCTTCGTTTGGCGGCTATTCGAAAATGTGTACCTATATGTTGTAGTTTCATAGGAGGTAATTATTGGCCGCCTATAATGTACCATGCAAAAAAAAGTTAGACCGTGCTTTATTTGTAACTTCTGGAGCTGTAGTACTTCAAGCGGGAGGAACCTTTGTGTGGGCTACGAGGGCGGTTCGGAAAGTTCTTAGCCTATCAATGAAAGAGAATAGTTAGTTTTTCAAAAATATTTTTATATTTCAATATAATCTCCTGAAACTTCAATACACTTAGTCCAACGCTTATCTAGCAATTCTATCCCTTGATTAAAATAGTTTTCCTCAAGGTCTTCAAAATAGAGGTTTACGCCTGTAATTGCATCTTCATTTGAGGTAAAACGCTTGCTTGAATAAGGTGGGTGGTCAAGCATTTAATTCGTTGATTTTAGCCATTGTTAAAACACTCTTGTGCGCTGGTGCGTTGTCTTGATGAAAAATTATTTTTTTGTGTTGTAAGCCAGGATGTTTTTTTCGAATTTGTACATTTAATTGATCTAAAAGGTTGCAATAGTACTCTGAATTTATTGTTTTACCATTTTGCAGATAGTCAGTCAATAAAATACCTTTGAAGTCCCAAAAAACCGTTGTCATAACCTTAACAGCCGATTGAATCGTTTTTGCCTTCTTTGGGGCACTTCCTCCAGCTTCAGTCCATTGTTTGGATTGTTCTTTTGTCTCTGGAGTATAGTGGTGGATCCATGTCTCATCAACAGTTATGAAACGACGCTTAAAATCCATTTTATTTCGCTGAAAACGATCCAAACAAGCCTGAGAAATGTTCATTCTTATGCGTTTTTGGTCGACTGTTAACAAGTGCGGCACCCATCTTGCAGAAAGCTTTTTCATCTGTAGTTCTTCATGCAAAATTAAATGGACTCGATCATTTGAGATGCCCATGATATTAGCTATTTCACGCACTTTTATTCGTCGATCATTTAATACCATATCATGCACTTTGGCTACAATTTCTGTTGTTGTTGCTGTTTTTGGACGTCCACTACGTGGTTCATCTTCAATGCTTGTACGACCACGTTAAAATTCAGCAACCCAATTTTTTACTGTTGCATATGAAGGAGCATTTTCACCTAACACATTCACCATATCATTATGAATTTCTTGTCCCGATAAACCTTTTTTATGTAAATATTTAATGACACCACGCATTTCTAATTTTTCCATTGTAAAAAAATCGCGGATGCGTCTTTTGTGAACACCTGTTTCTATATGGAGGAGTTGCCAGATCGAAACGAAATTTAACATGTGTTCATAGCAGAGATGGAAGTTTCCAAAACACTTAACTTTTTTCTGTTTATACCGCGCTTTTTGTGCTAGGCTAAGAAGTTTCCGCCCTCGTATTCGAAAACATTGACTGATGAGGACTAATCTAATTAGAGATGGGTGTGGGGCGACTATATGGTCCAGTTTCAACAAAGTTACTCGTTGAACGCTTATAACCTTCCATGCTAAATTTTACCTCGATCAGGTTTAATTTATGGTTTTAGACTTGCTGGAACTCATATTGGGGGAGATTTTTGTTTTTGTGTAGGGACTATTCGAAAACACGGACAGTAACGCTCTGTAAGAATTTTTAATTCGGTAAAAATCGGATGTGGGTTTAGAGCGATATCAAATCCGATTTGGGCCAAGAGCGATATTGGCCCAAATCGGGTTCTTTTTTGGCCTTAATTTAATCAAATTTTATCGAAATCGGTTCATAATTATTTGAACTACCGATTGATGGACTGAATGGAATTTGATAGTGATTCGGTACCTGTAAGTAACAAGGAGTCTAACTCCATTCCTTTAAGGTTTTACAAACATCAGGACTAAGTCATAATACAGTGTTTTTCACGAAGAGAAATAAAATGTTTACTTATATGGTCACGACAATAATTATATGCTCTCCGCAATAAAAGTATCTTCGTCACAACAAAAGGATTGTTTTATGAATTTTATTTTGACAATAGTTTGATTGCCGCAATATTAATATTGTTAAAATGTAACATTTGTATTACTGCCAAATTTAAAAATGAAATTATGGTTGTAACAATATAAATATGGTTGGTGCAATAAATGTATGGTTTTTTGGGTTTTATGTTAACAATAATATGATTACGGCAATCATACTGTATGATTGTAATTTTTCGTCATTTGAATAAGCTTTTTTGAACATTGTTATTGTTACGAATATTAGTTACTAATTTTCAAACAAATCAAATACAAGATAAACTTAAAAGTTTTTTTTAAATGAAACGCTTACGTTGGTTTAAACAGATTTTTTACAGTTAAATCAAACACTACTATTTTTAATACAAATCTCTATTGTTAACAACAATAATTTTGGGGATCATATTATGTTTGAGTGGGATTATACTATGGTTTTAGGGATCATCACATGGATGCGTGTACGCCATACTATGGTTGCTAGGATCGTACTTTGTTTTTATTTGAAGCATACTATGGTTGTGAGGATCATAATATGGTTGTGGGGATCATAGTATAGTTGAGTGTAAATCATACTATGTTTGTGGGGATCATAATAGTTGAGAGTGAATCATACTATTGTTGTGATGATTATAGTATGGTTGTGAGGATCATAATATGGTTGTATGTGAAACATATTATGGTTGTGAGGATGTTGATATGGTTATGGATTTCATAGTATGGTTCAATGTGAATCATACTATGGTTGAGGGGGTCATAGTAAAGTTCTGTGTGAATCATGCTACTGTTGTGAGGATCATAGTATGGTTGTACCACAACCATATTCCCAACAAAAGTATTATGCTTTTCGATTATTGTTATCCCAACCATAGTTTTTTTTTCTACGTGTAGAAACGATGTTATACTGCATGACTTTTCAATCGGAAAGTTCTATTCCATATGCCGTATGTACTCGACATTGCCACTACCGTTTATAACTTTACCGGATAATTCATGGTCTGCTCTGTCGGAGCATGACTTACATCGCGTGGTAACATCAAAAATCAGGTAGTTTTGTCGATAGGCTTTCAATAAGTCGTGGACCATTTTGGTTATGCAGATGACTGCTCCTTCTGCCCGGTATCCGTAGGCTGTCAAAAAGATGGATCAAATTTAAAATCGGATCAAATTTGAAATGTTGCCAAATTTGTTATAAAACGATGTAGGAACTTATCTGTATGCCCACTAGTTTCGGCGCCATTGTCGATTTGCAATTGTAGCATCTTTCATAGTGGGTTACCCTATAGTTTAGATAAGGAGAACTTTGTTTTCCCTTACTAGCAATCCACATAAGCTCTTCTCATAGTCTTTGCAAATATCTAAAATAGTTCTTGGGCAAACAAATGTTAATGTGTAGCTCACCCTTCAACCTTTCTTTGGAAGATGGATGGGATAATACACGCCCCCCCCCCCCCCCACCTCCTTCCCCAACCTATAACACATTCACCCGATGTCGATGAGTGTGAGTATTTATGGATACACTACGGGTAGGTACACTTATGCATCATTGATAACCTATTGACAGCAATATGAAATTGAAATGTTAACGAGTACAAGTATCACCATCACCACCGCCACCACCACGTCACCGTCACGCCACTGCGAGTGAGCAGGGATATTATGGTGGATTCATTTACAACATATCCACCGATAAGTAGCTTAGAGTAGTTATGGCTGAATGTATCTACACATCTACTACAAGTGTATCTTTGTATGTCAGTGACGGCCAACACACATACTATCACATTTATGCATTTGTGGGAAGCAGCATAAAACGAACGACGTGCACTAGTTTTACACTCAAAAATTTTTGATTCGTCGAAAATAAAAGACTTTTTTTTTTTGTTATTATTTTTATTTTTTATTCGAACTTTTTTTATACATATTACATTTTACACTCAAAAATTGTTGATTTGTCGAAAATAAAAGCCCTTTTTTTTAATTATTTTTATTTTTTCATTCGAACTTTTTTATATACATTTTAAATTTTTTTATTAATTATGATAATTGATATACACTAATTACTCGTTATTACCTGAACGATTAGTTAACTCATCCAAATCGATGTTTCCTCTGTATTCCTTGATGCGCAATAGGTTGGCTGTGTGTTGGTCGGATAACTTATTACGTAGCTTACTCAAAATGATTTTTAGGCTGGAAAATGCCACCTCGCAATTATATGTGGTGCCAAACATTGAGTATAGCTTGTACATTTCATTTTTAAGGGTAGGATATTTATTGTCGTCGATGTGCATCCAAAACTTTTCTCCAGTTTCTAGAGAAACTTCTAAATCATCCTGTAATTGCTTTAGCTCTTCGTGTAATGTGACGTCCTGCTCTTCTATTTTGCAAATAAGTGGATAATTGTGCAATTCTATTAACTTTTCAATACATTTTATATCCTGAAATCTACCTGTATAGTTCTCCTTTATAGATTCGAGGATTTCGGCATATTTTTGAATTTTAACAAAACTATTGATGTTTAATTCGGAAAAGGTAATTGATGTTTTTTTTAGGTTGACTATGTTATTGTTTTTGAGTTGGTGGATTAATAAATTCAATTTTCTGTAAAAATTGTGTATTATTGTATGTAATTGAAAAATTTGTATATTTTTACCTTGAAGAGTTAAATTAAGATCATTTAATATTTCAGTTATGTCGCATAAAAACGCTAAATCTAATTGAAAATCGTTATCTTCCAGAGATGAAATCAGCTCATCGGTGTCCGCTTTTGGGATGGTTTTGAAAAATGCGATTATTTCTTTTCTTAAATTAAAGAGTCGTTCCAAGCTTTTGCCTCGACTAAGCCAACGCACCTCTGTGTATAACAGAATATCACCATACTCCGCGTTGAGATTTTCCAGAAAATTTTTAAATTTTCGGTGAGTAAGTGCATTGTGCCCACCTCTAATTTTATTTATAATTTTGACAGCAATGTTCATTGTATTTGTCATAGATAATTCTTTAGAGAAAAGAGCTTGTTGGTGAATTACACAATGGAAAGCTGGGCAATTGATTCCATTTTTCTTCAAAATACCCAAAAGGCCTTTGTGTTTTCCTCTCATCACTTGTGCTCCATCTGTACATATTGAACTTAATTTTCTTTTATCCACTATTGAAAAAACATAAGTCTCTATGGCGTCATACAAAACTTGTCCAGTTACATTACCATGAAGAGAAACTAGTTCTAAGACTTCATCAAAACAGGTTAAACTTTTATCAACTGTTATAAGCTGGCAAAAATATTATTAATGTCTGTACTTTCGTCAAGAGATATTGAAAAATATTTACAATTTGTCAGTCGAGTTTCTAGCTGCAGAATAGATAAATTTACTAAGCTCTTCTGTCCTACGTGAGACTGTTTGACGAGGACAAAGGAATGTTTTGACAAAGTTGCAAAGCTACTTTACAGTTTTCACCGAAACAGTTCAATACATCTGATGTTAAACTTTTAAAGAAAATTCCATCCTCAAATGGGGCGACATTGCTTTGCCAAAGCCAAAGCAACTGCAAACGATGCCTTTTTTAAAGGCAATGAAACATTTTCTAATATAGGTGGACAACTGTTATTTTGAATATTTTTTTAAAGGCAATGAAACATTTTCTAATATAGGTGGACAACTGTTATTTTGAATATTAGTTTCATCAAAGATAAATTTTAAAAAAAACTCAGCTTTTAATTCTAGAAGTTTTTAATGTTCGACCAGCCTCACTTAGCTCATCGTAATTACAATGGCAAGAACAGTAATGCCTTCTTAAATTAAACAATGTTTTTCTGCCTTATAATGCGATAACAAAATAACGCATTGCGCATCGCCATTCATGTTCTCTATAAAAAAAAAAACATATTTTCCCATTGTTCATTAAACATTTTCAAAAAACTTGCGCGGCGTCGTCTTACTTCAACAAGTGCAGGACAGCAACTGATTTTCATTTGATTTTGATTTGAGTGTTTATACAAGTGCCGAACAGCAACTGATTTAAATTACTTCGACGCAAATGACAACGAAGCACAGCCGAACGAAGCCATACAAAGAAGTTTTTTGTATACATGTGCAGCGTCGCAGTAGCAGCATATTTTTTGCCTATACTCGCGAGTATAGGATTTCTAATATTGGCCGTCACTGTTGTATGTACATACAGGGAGTATTTAAAATATGAACGCTTATGTCTGTCTGTATTTACTTCGATGGCCTGGAAAGTGCTTTCCGTCATACCCATGTTAGCGACGATGAACCCGATAGAGTTTTCTCAACGGCTTTGACTGGCAATTCAACCAGGCAGCACTGAGTTGGATTGATGAGAGCACACTTTTGTGGTGTTTTGCTGGCTAAATGTGCATATCCGAAAGATACTTTTGGTTTGTCGGTGGTGTGCGAATGAATGTGCTCGTACTCGAGGATGATGATTAGCGTTTTTCGCTGTACGCCGTTGAGTTTACACGTAAGGTATGAATTAACAATCGCGTCTTATCATTTCAATCCTAATCATCATCATCATCGGCGACACCGTCACCAAACCTCGTTATAATTGCCAGAGATTTTCGGCGATATTCTGTTAATATCTATTGTTTTGTTGCTGTTGTTAATGTCATAAATGAATTATTTATAAATGAGTGTCTGCCCGTCCGTCCTACCTGACACAGATGATGAATGGTGTTAATTAATTGTTATATGACATTAGGAAAGCCAAATATTTGAAGGCCCAAATGAAACCCTAATTTAAACCGGGTCCTCTACCTGTACATTAGGGTGGAGTGAAAATGGCAAAAAAAAAAATTTATTTTTTTAAATCTCCTGTATTGCCAATCGATAACCCTATAAAAAAGCTTAATTCATGCAAATTATCAAAGCCTTACGACTTTATCTTCAGGTGGCGCATCGAGAAAATTGTTTCTAAAAAACTAATATTTTTACTTATACGCTTACCCTCATAAAATAGTTATCCTTACATACTTTGCCGATATTCTACCAAGATATTCTACCAAGATTCAATAAATAAACTGTTTGATATCGCAACATGTAAATGTATATCCCGAGAACTTTGCAAATGTGTGACTAAAGTACCTGCTGCTGAGGAAAAATTCTTAAAAGATCAACGAAATGAGCGCAAAATGTATATTGGTTCTATGGATAAGGTGACAACTCAATCTATGCGACGTCGTGAAATCAGGAAGCGAAAATATGAAGAGTTTGCTGCTAAATGTAACGATATTCCAAGTACATCATCATCTGCCCCAGCTATAGTTATGACCTCTGACAGTTCTTCTGCTGAAACATCAGATGAGGACGATGAATTTCGCACTGCAGAAGTAGTAGTATCTAAACCATCCCTTACAAAAACTCAACAGATGAGAGATAAGCTGAAAAATCTTGCTACAACGTGTGATAGAACTGGTGTTTCTGATCGATCTGCAGCATTAATTGTAAATGCTGCTTTACATGACTTAAATTTTATCAGTACTGAGGACTCAGTGAAAGTAATAGACAGAAGCAAAATACGCAGAGAACGGCAGAAGGTTCGTACAGAATTGCAATCTATAAAAGAACATGAACCTTTAACGGCTATTTATTTTGATGGTCGTAAGGACAAAACTTTGACTATAACTAAGGCTGATAATATATCCCAAAGGAAGATTAGAGTTGAAGAACATATCTCAATCATATCAGAACCCAATTCTGAATACATCGGTCATCTTTCTATTGGTTCGGGTAAAGCGGCTGATATTGAGAAAAGTATTTTCGAGTTTCTTGAAAATAAATATGACTTTCGTTTTTCTTTGGCGGCAATTGGATGCGATGGTACTGCAGTTAATACTGGTCGGAAAAATGGAGTCATTGTTTTATTAGAAAAAACATCTGAAGCGCCCTTTGCAATGGTTTGTGTGCTTGTTGCATGCAAATGAATTACCACTTCGCCATTTGTTCTCCAGTATCGACGGTACTACTACAGGCCCCAATACTTTTTCTGGCTTGTTAGGAAAACAGCTTGATAATTGTCTTGACTTCAAAATAGAAGCATTCGAACCCATCTCCACCGAATTGCCGGATTTGAATATTGATTTGTTGAGCACCGACCAAATATACCTTTATCAGATGTGTTCTGCTATTTCTTCTGGTACAGTTCCAACAAACTTAGCTTACAGAGACCCAGGAAAACTAGCACATTCTCGATGGTTAACTTGCGCTAACAGAATTCTTCGATTGTATATTGGTACAGCTAAACCGACTAACAATTTGAAAGAACTAGCCACTTTTATCATGAAAGTTTACGCACCAAACTGGTTTGATATCAAGTCAAAATCCTCAAGTTTGGTCCGATTCACATCTTTAATATGGTCAAAAGATGCTTGTATTTGCGATATGACTTAAAAAGTATTGTCTTAAATACTATTCAAAGAAATGCTTTCTTCATACACCCAGAAAATCTATTGCTGGCTATGTTGCAAGATGATTTCAGCATGTCCGAGAGCTGGCTCTTCGGAGAGTTTTAAAGGCAAGAACAGAGTCCGAAGGCAAGGAAGTACGTGAATTCCAATTGCCAGAACTTAAAACAGATGCGACAAATTATTATGATTTGATAGAATGGTCGAAAGAGAAGATAACAGAACCTCCTGTAACAATGAAATACAGCGACTCGGAAATTACTTCAAAAATTGCATCTGGAGGTAAATTGTTGGATATTGAAAAGTACCCTTGCCACACTCAAGCAGTCGAAAGGTGTGTCAAACTTGTAACTGAGGCTTCGGCATCTGTTTGTGGGCCCGTTGCTAGAGATGGTTTCATTCGTACTAGAATAAAATCCAGGCAAGAAATACCTGTTTTGACACCAAATCTCTGTATTTCCGTCAAAAATAAGACACTCGGACTTCTTATACTGAACATTGAACTTTTATTTTTATGGTAATTTCATATAATAATTCATTGGACTTGTAGTTTTATGTATAAATTCAGTAAAATATACGATTATAATGTAAAAAAAAATGTTTATTTGTAAGTCTATTTTTTTTCTTATTTATCAACCTTCATACCTAATGCGCCACCTCAAGATATTGAGTTAGGAAGCTGTAATTTTGCATGCACATTTCCATTACTATGGATCAATGTTTGAGAAGGCAGGAAACTTAAAATTAAAAAAAAAATTTTTCACTCCACCCTACTGTACATGCCTAGTTATGGGCTAATCGGCACCCAATGGACTTTTTTCTTCGATACTCGCCGATAAGGCAGTTTAGTTTGGGTAACTTATCTGCAATCTCTGTTGGTTAACAATGGCTTAAGTTTAAAAAAAAGCGCACTCATGCTTAAACTATTCTACGGATCGACTAATTGCCTGCCCTGTACGTTGAATACGTTAATTTAAAATTATATAAAATTTTTGTATTGTGATCGACTAATAACCTAATCTAGTAAAATTGTCCCACGGTTTTTTGTAGCTCCCATATTTTGAAATACAATCAATTATCCTAAAACGGAAAAATGTCAGAGCGAAAGAATTTTATTTCTCAGATGCTATAAGTAAGTAAGTTGTAGTGCTAACTACAACCGTGTTTTTAGTTGGTGCGTTTTGCTCCCTTCGACCCAATCATCACAGACAAGTTGATTGCTGTACAGCTCACGGGTTTTTTGGCTGCGTGTTTTACATCTATTTGCAAGCTCGATCCTTTTTATATTCTTCACCGTAGAATGGGTGAACACATTGAAATACTTATTTGCGACTTAAAGGGTGGTTAAATTTTAAGAGCTGATGTTGAATGTGAACCACACCTGAACGGCAAGTTTTTTTCTGCATTTCATTGTTCAACTCAATTTGAACAATGGAAAGATACACAAGCGAGCAACGCGTTAAAGTTATTCCGGCTTATTATGAAATGGATGATTAATCTTCGAAGAAAATCATCCTCAGTGATTAGGCACATTTTCACCTCAGTAGATTCGTCAATAAGCAGAATTGCCGCATTTGGGCGAATGATTATCCAAGAGTGATTGTCGAAAAAACAATGGGGCTGGCGGCATCATCGGACCGTATTTTTTCCAAAATGAGGCCGGTCAGGAAGTTACTGTGAATGGTGTTCGCTATCGTGAGATGACAACGAACTTTTTATGGCCCAAATTGGCAGATATGTATGTGGACGATATGTGGTTTCAACCGTCCTGTTCTTTTGCGCGACAAATTCAATGGCTGTGTTATCTCACGTTGTGGACTTCTTCCTTTGGGGTTATTTGAAATAAAAGGCATACGTCGATAAGCCAGCAACAATTCAAGAGCTTAAAGAGGAGATAATTCGGCACATTAACGGTATAGAACCTCAATTATGCCTCAGCGTTATCGGAAATTTCGACCATCGGATGGAGGTGTGCCGCCGAGGTCGCGGCGTCCATTCGGCCGATATTTTGTTCTATATATAATTGAACCATACCAATATTATCATAATAAAAGGAAATGACAATAACTTGTGTTTTATTCAAAATCAACATCGGCCCTTAAAATTTAACCACCCTTTATATATGTTTATGTGAAGCCAAAATAGAAAAAGACCTAAGGGTAAAAACCAGTTTTGTTCTGGAGAGCCATTTTAAAGATTTAAATACGTGTATCTTTGGTGTACCATCACTTTCATAAAACGCGCATATCTCTGGGAGGGAACACTTTTGGGGCATGGGATCGGTCTCATTCGATGCTCAGATGCTGTCCACATCAAAAAAAAAATGAAAATTATTTTTTTTTACCCTTAGGTCCCTTTCCCTTTATACATATGTGACAGCGCATAGAGAAAGGGACCTAATGGTAAAAAAATCAATTTTCTTTTTTTTTTTTTCTTTTTTTGGTGTGGACAACATCTGAGCATAGAATGAGACAGATCCCATGCCCCAAAAGTGTTCCCTTCCAGAGATATGCGCGTTTTATGAAAGTGAAGTCGACGATTCTAAGCGCAAAAAGACAGGGACATCTTTGAAATGGCTTTCCTGAACAAAACTTTTCATCAACTTTTCATTTTTTTTTGATTTGGACAACATCTGAGCATCGAATGAGACCGATCCCATGACCCAAAAGTGTTCCCTCCCAGAGATATGCGCGTTTTATTAAAGTGAAGTCGACGATTCTAAGCGCAAATAGAAAGGGACCTAATCTTTAAAATGGCTCTCCTGAACAAAACTGGTTTTTAACCTTAGGTCCCTTTCTATTTTGCGAGTCACATATATATTTGATCGTCATTAATCTTTTAAGGCGATCTAGCCATGCCCGTCCATTGAAAGCTCGATTCAGTTGAAATAAAAAGAGAAATTGTCTTTTATACTGCAAGATACAATACCAACCCATTGGCTTTGTGTTGGTATTGAAAGTGGACCAAATCGGGCAAACAGAAAAAAGTTTACCCTTGAGGGACTAAAACAGTACTGATTAGTTTTTTATTTTTTCTATGAATTTGGATTGGTGAACTTCGAAATCAGCTATTTTTTGGAAATCAGCTATTTTTGGAAAATGGTAGGAATAGTTTGGAAATGGTAAGAATAGATTCTTTAACCTTATTATAAATTGTTCTGGTCATAAGGATCTGGGGTCCTAGGGGCCCAAAACCCGTCCGCTTATGTTCGAGGACATACGAGTATACAGAAACTGTGAAATCTTCTCTCAAATCCAAATAGGTACCTGTATTTACGATTTAACCGAACCCATTTAAGATTCGGACCAATTAGGTTCATGAGGCCCAAAATCGAACTCCCATGACCATGTAAAGTACATATGGAAATTAAAAGTAATTCAATTTCGTTACGAATTAAAATATCTTATTAATTTTAATCGAAGATATGATGGGGGGTAAGCTCACTAGGGCCCAAGGTACCCAAAATTCGGCTTTAGAAATATGGATAGGAAAATTTCATCAGGAATTAGAATATCTCATTAATTTTAAGATATAAAGATATTTGAGGTCTTGACCCATGGGGCTAAGGTCCCTAGGAAGCCGAAATATTGGTCCCTTCATTCATATTCATATTGAATGTGACATTAATTTTACGATTTTGCTGAATTGGGGGTCTCGACTCATGGACCCTGGGGCGCAATAACCGGATCGTAACGTTAGGAGACATATGTGTGTCCTGAAACACAGAAATTTTCTCACAAATCCAAATATGTGACAGCGCATAGAGAAAGGGACCTAAGGGTAAAAAATCAGTTTTTATTTTTTTTTTCCTTTTTTTGATGTGGACAACATCTGAGCATCGAATGAGACCGATCCCATGCCACAAAAGTGTTCCCTCCCAGAGATATGCGCGTTTTATGAAAGTGAAGTCGACGATTCTAAGCGCAAATATAAAGGGAGGGACCTATTCTTTAAAATGGCTCTCCTGAACAAAACTTTTCATCAACTCTTCACTTTTTTTCTTTTTTTGATGTGGACAACATCTGAGCATCGAATGAGACCGATCCCATGCCCCAACCTTAACCTTAACCTTAGGTCCCTTTCTATTTTGCGCGTCACATATGTACCTTTATTTAAGATATGTGCCAATATTGATTCGTGCCGCTCCATATGTGCCCTAGGGGCCCAAAACTCCTTTGGAACTATGGACATAAGGGTATTTAAAAACATTTAAATTTTGTCACGAAGCAGAATATAACGTTAGTTTTACGATTTAAAAAAAAAATGAGGCCTTTTCCCATGGGGTAAGCTCTCAATTTGGAACTCGTTACATGGGCTTTAGGGGCTCTAAAATCGGTCACCCTAAACTATGGATATATGGGCAGTAAAAAACAATAAAAATTCGTCACGAATCCTAATATATTATTTTTAATATTTGGCCAATGTAAAGTTATTAACCCATTGATATAAGGTCCATTGGGCACCAAAAAATAGGTCCTTGCGAACATAGTTCGCTGTTTATTCAGAAACAATAGAAGTTTTTGAAGTATTTTACCATTAACCTGAATTAGAGGGCCTTGGGATCCAAAAGCCCTGGGGCCCTCTAACATTTTTTTACAAATTCGTTAGAGTGATCAATCTTGTATAACGGGTGATCAATCTTAAGGTTTTATTAAAAAAAAAAAAAAAAAAAAATTGGGTGTGGGGTCTTTATTGTTCAATCGAAAGGCCATTTTATGCCAGACATTTTATCCCTAATTTTTTTTTACAAATTCCTATAACAATCAATTTAGAGGTAATTTTTTCAAAATAAAAAATCAAATCAAGTGTGGAGTCTTATTGCTCATTCAAAACGACATTTTATGTCATTTATTTTTTGAATATAATTTTCTTTCAATGCGGGTATTAAAAACAACAAAACTTTCCGTCACGAACCAGAAAATAACATTGGTTGCAATTTCCGATTTAATTTGAGTCCTTGGTCCATAGGCTAAAGGTGGTCCCTAAAGTTCAAAAAATAAGCTGCTAGATAAGGTCCCTTTCTATTTGCGCTTAGAATCGTCGACTTTCGATTCGATGCTCAGATGTTGTCCACATCAAAAAAAGAAAAAAATGAAATTTGATTTTTTTTACCCTTAGGTCCCTTCCTCTATGCGCTGTCACATATGCATTTTCTTTTAAGATACGTCTTTATTTAAGGCCTGCATCTACGGACTCCATATGTGTTCTCAAAAAACATTGAAATTCCTTCACGAACCTGAATAGGACAATAGTTCTCTGGGCCCCAAAAATGTAGCTCTGTCAAACATGGACCAACCAGCCATGACCAAATACCCAAATCCTGTCGTATTACAACTCAATTTGTGGTGGAGAGTAAAAAAGCTACGGCCTGGCCGACCTAAACGACGTTTTTACGTAGTCTTATTTCGAGGCTGACATTCCTTTTTTTTATAAATGGCGGATCCAAGATAGATTAATTCCTCTACCACATTGCAAATGCCGCCTCAAAATGAAGAATTTCTCGGATCTTCTTGAAATCCGTAAAAGAGGACGGCTAAAGCAAATTTGTTTTTAATATCTGTTGTTCTTCGTTATATTTTAGACAATTTGTTAGGAAACATATACCAGCATACAAT
The DNA here is from genome assembly GCA_963513945.1 of Hydrotaea diabolus. Taxonomy (NCBI): domain Eukaryota; kingdom Metazoa; phylum Arthropoda; class Insecta; order Diptera; family Muscidae; genus Hydrotaea; species Hydrotaea diabolus. The sequence goes on along the minus strand of OY740718.1, from coordinate 85,200,934 downwards.
AGAGACTACTAAAATTCCGTTGCCTTAACAAAATTTAAATGTGGCAGCATAACGTGTTTTCCCTGTGTTTCATTTGTGAACTTTGCCGCGTTTTTTTACAACTAACCAGCTTGTGGTGGACTTTTAGGCATACTCAAACGCATATCGAACGCATATAAATTTCAATTCATTTCATTTTAGCCAATTCTGGGAAAGTGATAAAAATGGAAATTAATGGCCAAATGTAATGATACTAATTGAGTATCAGTGAAACCTTAAAATGGCAAAATACACACGCACACACACGCGCTCTCAGGATGTCCTTGCAATTTAAATGAACAGAATACAGACACACACAGATACGGCCTGCCTAAATGTGTAGCTATTAGTGGAAAGAGCTGTGAGTTCATAAATGAAAAGGGTTTTCAATAGTTATGGCCAAACCAAAAATAGTGGGAGTTCTAGTTTAGAATATTCGCGGCTGAATATATTCGACTTCGGCTTAAGAGGCCTAAAGTAGCTCTGAGAAAAATTCGCCTTTTCGGGTATTTCTCTTAAGTATTTGTGAACTATTGTCCTTCTATGAGGATCATTAGTGGAGATGCAGTATGTATTTATTTCCATTAAAGAGTGATACAAACAAATATTATTAAGACACTTAGTGAATACTTACTCCTAGCATACGAGTACATTGTACTTATCTAGAATAAATCACATTTGTGTTAAAATTATATATTGACCTGAGGCCAGCCAAATTTTCTATTGAGAAAAATTTCTGACGTGTGTCACAATTACATTAGATTCCCGTAGAAAATGGTAAAAAAAAACAGGGTAGTGGAGACGCATTTAATGCTTCGCCTTAAGTACAGGATGGAGCGCGATAATTTGCTTTTTTGGGAATGAAATGAAAAAAATTATAAACCTTAGAAAAATTTATTTTATATTTTAATTCTATCGAACAGTAAGGGAATTTTTAAATTACATGGTTTCAATTAGTGTAACTGGCATATGTCGACCTTCACTATCCACACACTGCTGCATACGTTTTCTGAAGTTTTCATGTACTCTAACAAGCATGTCGACAGGCATTCTGCCAATTTCAGCTTAAAAATTTTTAATTAGGTCTTCCAAGGTGCTGAGACGGTTGATAAACACCTTCGACTTCAGGTAACCTCAAAAGAAAAAATCGCATGGGGCTAAGTCTGGTGAGCGTGCCTCAAAGAGAAAGAGCCGCCAAGGAAACATTTGCCGTTGTCCACCTTGTCAAATAGTCCCGTGCTGAGAATTGTTGGATCACACACAGTTTATTTGGGTGGAAATTTAGTTCATCATGAAGAATCCGGTAAAGAGAACATCTGGAAATACCAAGAGCAAGTGATTGCTTTCAAACAGAGCGTTTTGGAGATTGCAGTACTGCTGCTCTAACTCTCTCGATGTTTTATGGTGTTATAAACCTTCTCTTAGGACCCCTTCGTACACATGACACATTCCCTGTTGTTGTTAATGAAGTTACCCAATTTACAATTGATTGCCGTCCAGGAACACGTCCGCGTGGGGGAACAGCGAATCGTCAACGAAAAGCACGCTGCACTGCAATGATCGAGTGTGCATTTGAAAAAAAACGATTTGACACAAAATGACTTCTCCTCACGTGTCCAATGTATGATGGCAACTGAAAGGCAGACTTATTCAAATCTCCCGTCAGCCACACAATATCTCCCGCACTCTCTCCACTCTCTTCGACCAACAGTGCCGCCACAGCCTGCAGTACAAAAAAGCAAATTACCGCGCTCCACCCGGTACATCCACCATGCCATAATCAAGTAATGAACATAAAGCAGCCCGTTAACTAGCTCTATCCCGACATGCATATGTAGGTACAATAGAGTCAATAGAAATGGGGCGTCGGTGGAAATTAAATGATATCACTTTCAAACCTTAATAAAAAAGCATAAGCTTTAATCTACCGTATCTAAGTCCTACACAACTCACTTACAACTCAGTTTGTTTAATTTTAAAGTTAAGACACTCCAAATGAAAAACCCTTGAGGGAAGCATGTGGGTATACAATGCCATACGTATCTACGGCTTTTACTCTGAAATTTGTGCCTGATTAAATTTGGCAAAATTTAAATGATAAGCCAAAAGTATAATGCATCGATAATCATCGAGTAATATGGAGCTGCTCCTTGGCGCACATTTTCCCAGTTCAGGCGCTACGAATGTCATGGTGTTCCTCTGTTAGATGTAGTGATAGCTAAAGCAGTTTTTAATAATAGCCTATTTTGACAGATCACGTGTGAGTCGTGCCATGCTGCCGTGTAATTTATGTTTAGTATTGTTTGGCATTTCATCATGGAAAGACTTACGCCTGAACAAGGAATAATAAAGTTGAACGATTTGTAAGTCTAACTTTATTACGATAATTCACGTTCTGTGAGGAATGTGTTTCGTGCACTTCGATCAACTCATGGTTAACATAATCAACCTATTGAGCGTACTATTCGCAACACCATCACCCAGCTTGAGACCCAGCATTCATTATTGGATAATATTCGACCGAATAGACCACGTCCAGCACGCAGTGAAGAAAATGTAGCGGCCGTAGCTGAGAGTGTACACCAAGACCGTGGAGAGTCGATTCGGCGCCGTTCGCAACAACTCGGACTGACGTATGGAACGACTTGGTGCATTTTACGTCGAGATCTTAAATTGAAAGCGTACAAAATACAGCTCGTGCAAGAACTGAGGTCTCCCGACGTTCCCAAGCGACATCGCTTCGCTCTATGGGCTCTTGAAGAGTTCCAAGAAGATCCGACGTTTTCGAGCCAAATTTTGTTCAGCGATGAGGCCCATTTCTGGCTCAATGGGTATGTAAACAAGCAAAATTTGCCGCATTTGGGATGAAGAGCAACCAGAAGAGGTTCAAGAGCTGCCACTTCATTCAGAAAAAAACAACGATTTGGTGTGGTTTGTGGGCCGGTGGAATCATCGGGTCCATATTTCTTCAAAAATGATGCCGGTGAGAACGCAACCGTCAATGGCGATCGTTATCGTGCCATGATAACCGACTTTTTGATGGCTGAAATTGAAGCTCGTGACTTCGGCGACATTTGGTTTCATTAAGACGGCGCCACTTCCCATACATCGCATCAATCAATGGATTTATTGAGAGAACACTTCGGTGAGCAGATAATTTCACGTTTTGGGCCGGTCGATTGGCCACCAAGATCGTGTGATATCACAGCGTTAGACTTTTTCCTGTAGGAATATGTAAAGTCTAAAGTTTATGCGGACAAACCCGCTTCGATTCAGGCCTTGGAGCAAAACATCACGCGTGTCATTCACCAGTTACCAGTTGAAATGTCATCGAAAATTGGACTCAACGGAAGGACCATCTGAGACGTAGCTGCGGCCAACAGTTGATAGACATAATCTTCAAGAAATAAATGCCAAAGAAAATGATAATAAACATTCCCCATTCGATTTGAATTTTCTGTGTTTTCTCTTTAAAAAAGTAGGGAACGTCGAAATGTATCACTCGTTATATAAGAATTCTACAACCGCAGCGGGCCGCCGTGATGTGGTGGAGAGTGTGTGTGACTATCACGCTGCAAACCCCCAGAATTTAATCTGGCTAGTTACTATGAACTTTTCGATGGCATTTTTAAAATTTTGTAAATATTGGCGACAGTTTGAGCTCGTTTAACGTCTTGTAAACTTGCTAAATAGCTAGTATGAAGATTTTCAAGCATGGACGTACTTTTGACAAACGTGTGAAAGTCAAATTCATCTTAAAGCCACATTAATAAAAGAGCTAAACTATTTATCAGATATTGCAATACCATTTAATGAATGGAAACAACAAAGAAATTCATAAAATTCATGCACTGTATAGTGTGTATGTGTTTTAGTATGTATGCAGTGCGAAGGATTTTTATTGTGTGCAGTGGAAAACTCTACTGCCGGCAGTTCTCGTTTAATATGAAACTGCCTGTTGTTAAGTACTTTTTCAGCATTTGTACACATTTTGAATATTTGACATTAGGGGGTCGCATACATTTTAGGGAAGTTCCGTCTATTCTAATTTATATTAACATTTTATATTAACCCTGTTTTCCGTGGAAAAAAATAATCTTTGAATCACTGTTGATGAATTCCATACTTTTTCTTCATTGCTCCGACAAGAACTAGAGATATATGGTCCAATGATAATGATTTGAGAAATTGGCTAATCTACACTTCGTTGGCAGATCCACTTTAAACATGATCGACGATTTTTGCAAAGAAAAGCTTCTTGTGATTTTTCAACGGCTGAAGCTAAATGCAAATGACTCAGTGGCATCACAATGCGGTGGTTTTTGTTGCATCTACAGCTTTCGGTGTTACTCCATTCTCCAAAGTGTTCAGATATCCTAAAGAGGATAGAAAGAGAATTCATTTCTGCGTTGTTGCAGAATATAACAAGTATATGAGTGTGGTTAATCGATTGGATCAAAACGTCAATTGTTATCGCATTAAATTCCGAGGAAAGAAACGATGGTTCACTGAATTGAAAAAAGTCAGTTGGACTTTATACGTAAAATTGTCAAAAACTACTCCAAGCATTACGCCGAAAGAAGAAAGAGACCAGGAACAGCTTGCAGTCGAAGAGACGACATAAAGTTGACTCAATCGAAAACACGCTTTGTTACGATGGCTAGAACTACGTACTTTGTTGTACCCAAACCCCAAAAAAGACGTTGTGCTGGTGAATTTTGTAAAACTATTGGTCAAACATTTTGTCGGAAGTGCAATATTGGCTTATGTGTTTAATGCTTGCAAAATTCAAAAAAAAAATTGTTCGTTTTTGGGCCCTTTCAGTCCAAAAAACCTTAAAATTTCTCAACATTTGGATTGCTAGCAAAAATTGCTTTTATTGAGAACCATATGTTCACATAGACCATTAATCGCCCATTTCGATTGGGTTTTAACTTTTATGTACTTTAATGCAAAGGATCTTAACTGCGACAGTTATGAGTAGTTGGTGCATATCCCCGGCTAGATAAGGATGTACCAAGAGCATTAACATATCTTCGAGAAGTGAACTTAGGCTGCAAGATTTGAATTTAGTTTCTCGAAGTGTAGATTTCTTTAATTTTTTAACAAACATGTTTTGCGTTACTTTTCCCTTGATCAGTTTTTTTTTTTTTGGATATGAGCCCCTTATTAAAATAAGATAATGGGGATCTCAGTTTCTTCATACTAGACACAGAGAATATATTTGTTGCCAACCGACTGATGGTGGTTGCACGTGCTATCATGTACAGGAGTTTCGGATAAAGAGAAAAGTTATCAGTAATGATTATTGGAACTGAATATGTGCATGTATTAGTTGTTGTTATAGATTGTTGGAGATAAGTACACTTTGAGTTTGGTTGCCATTACCACGTACATATGTTACCTAGTCCAACTAATGGTTTAATTTTATGTATTCGGCTACCTGACCGAAATAAAAACGTAGTTTTATTAAATATAGGGTGATCCATCTACTAAGTAGAGGTATTTTTTCAGAACAAAAAAATTTAAAAATTCAAATCAAGTGTGGAATCTTTATTGGTGATTTAAAGGACTGTTGCGGCCAACATTTGAAGGAAATTATATTCAAATAATAAATGCCATCATTTATTATTTGAATATAATTTCCTTCAAATGTGGCCGCAGCTACGCCTCAGGGTTTCCATTCTGAGGGTTCAATTTCTGATGACTCGTTCGAGCATTTCGACCGGAATGGCTTTAATGACACGCGTAATGTTGGCTTCCAAAACCTCAATCGTAGCTGGTTTGTCAGCATAGACTTTGGACTTTACGTAACCCCAAAGAAAAATGTCTAAAGGTGTGATATCAGTCGATCTAGGCGGCCAACTCACCTGTCCAAAACGTTAACTTAGCTGCTTTTCGAAATGACCTTTCAATAGATCCATTGTTTGAGCAGCTGTATGGCAAGTGGCACCGTCCTGTTGAAACCAAGTGTCGTCAAGATTACGGACTTCAATTTCAGGTAGCATAAAGATCGAGCACCATACACGGTTACTTTCTGGCATCATTTTTGAACAAATATGCACCGATGATGGCACCTGATAAAAAAATACAACAAACCGTGGTTTTCCTAGGTATAATGGCACCTCTAGAACCTCTTCTTGTTGGTCTTCAGCCCAAGTGCGGCAATTTTTTTATTGACTTTGCCGTTGAGTCAGAAAATCTCCTCATTACTACATAAAATTTTGGGTGAAAACAGCGGATCTTCCCGTTTCTCACCAAACGCTCATTTCCATTATACAGTTGCCAACATTTGAAGGTAATTCTTTTAAAAAATAATTGTTATAAATATTTTTTCAAATTACCAATAAAGATTCCACACTTGATTTGAATTTTTATATTTTTTTTGTTCTGAAAAAATACCCTTTATGTGACGCGCAAAATAGAAAGGGACCTAAGGGTAAACACTAGTTTTGTCCAGGAGAGCCATTTTAAAGATTTAAATACGTGTATCTTTGGTGTAGAATCGTCGACTTCACTTTGATAAAACGCGCATATCTCTGGGAGGGAACACTTTTGGGGCATGGGATCGGTCTCATCCGATGCTCAGATGTTGTCCACATCGAAAAAAGAAAAAAAATGAAAATTGATTTTTTTTACCCTTAGGTCCCTTTCTCTATGTGCTGTCACATATAGGAATTTAAAAATATTTATTCTGTTATTGGAATTAAGCGCAGTTTTTTTAAAACTATAAGTAGGTATTTAATTTTAAATTTAATTAAGTTTTTATGCCCAAGTAAAACTAAGTTTTGGTTTTGAAGTATCAAAAGCAATTTGAAGCTAAAGATGATTATGATATGTTAGTATAGTTGGAATTTTAATCCTATGTATTTAAACGACTTCTTAAGGGTTAATGTGATACAAAAGATTTTTAATTATTGCTTAAAGTCTTGGCTGCAGATATGTGTGTGTTTTAAAGAAATTGTTGGAACAATTTTTAAATGTTACCGCCTTGCATTGGGTAAACTGATCATTACAATAAATTCCCCTTTAGATAAATGTCTTGGATAAGCTTTGCAATGATACCCATATTGCCCCGATCTTATAAGTATTTTAAAAGGTATACGACAATAATTACACTGTGCGACAGCCACAATCGGTTTGGGATGAAACCACCGGGGAAAGTTATATAGGTCAAAAAAAGGTCATACGTGTCCCAGCGTTTCGTTGGGTCTCATCTAGGAATCGAGATATATCGATTTGAAGTTAGTAAGTATCGTATAGGGGAATTTGTCACGTTTTTGGCTCTTTTGTTTGACATAACTTGAGAACCACTCGTCCGATTTAGCTGAAATAAATTTTAAAAAACCAAGAATTACAATTCCCTTAATCCGTTTTGGATTTTTTATGAATTAAAAAAAAAAAATTTAATTTTTAGGCAAAAATATTTTTTTTTTTTTCATACATTTATTTATAATTGCGAAACTGTTGCTTAAGTAGGAAAACGGTTTAAGAACAGATTAGAGGAATTGTAATTCTTAATTTTTCTAAATTTGTTTCAGCTAAATCGGACGAGTGGTTCTCGAGTTATGTCAAACAAAAGAGCCAAAAACGTGACAAATTCCCCTATACGATACTTACTAACTTCAAATCGATATATCTCGATTCGTAGATGAGACCCAGCGAAACGCTGGAACACGTATGACTTTTTTTTACCAATATAACTTTCCCCGGTGGTTTCATTCCAAACCGATCACTGACCCTTACCATTTGTCGCAGAGTGTTATTGTCAAGCGTTTGGTGGCCGTAAGTCGGGAAAATGGTCAGCGCCAAATAAAATGGCTTGTAATTTTGAATAATGAGGAGGTCTATCTATGACGACAATTTTGATCAAATCTGACTACACTCGCTAAAATACAGTTAAGTCTGATTTTATAGTTTGGAAAATATGTAGTTATTTTAAAGTTCGTTTATTTAGATGGCTGTATCGTTTGGAAGCATTAACCGTCTAACCCAAAAAACTTAATCTGATTGACCATTTTTTTTTTTTAGTTTTTATACATTTTTTGGGTATTTCGAAATATGTTTTCGTTGTAAAAAAATATTTTGTTGTGATTAATTCCTATAAAATGTTGTAGGGTGGAATTGCTAATGTTAGAATAACCAATTTAAAAAAGACTTATCTGTTGTTACCGACATTAAAGGTACGAAAGTAACATTTCCATCACAGTTGGTTGGTTGCCATAACCGCCAGCATTCGCAACCAATGTTTTAATGGAATACAGTTGGAATTACTGTGTTATTGGCTGTGAATACCGTGATGTGAGTGTAGCAACTATCATATGGTATCTCCAACCAAGATACCATCAATACAATGGAATGTTGTTGAATGCAACAGAAAGGCGGTTTATCCAACTGATTTTTTGTAGTTGGACCCATTTCCAACTGAGTTGTTCTCTGTGTTGTTAATATACCTACAGGGTGCTCAGTTTTTATAAAAAAAAGAATTTTATTTAACACCACAAGAAATTCCCAAATACGTATCGACCAAATCCACGGTCGTTTTCTATTCATAGCGCGTCTATGGAAAACTTTGCCAACTTATTTCAAATACTTTAATATCTTCATACAGCTGGCTAGGTACCAGAAGGGGGTAGGGGGTTAATGATTTTAAAAACAAAGAAGTAGTTCTCTTCAACATAAAAACTTCTTTACATCACACTTTAACATCTGACTGTCAATAGATACAACGAACCAGTTACAATAACCCCTACTTTAGGCAAAATATCAAAAACATGTTTAAATTTTTTCTACTGGAATTATCGACATTAATGGTGGTCCATCCATAATGCACGATGTTAATTGTGTGTCACACCTTATCGTCAAATTGTTTTGCCCAAAGTAATTTGACATTTCTTTGTTTCAGTGTTTGACAAATTCAACCATGGAGTGGTACCCAATTGAGCAGCGCGTTAATATTGTTAAAGCCTTTTTCGATAATGGGCGTTCAAATTGAAATGCACTTCGTGATTCTTTTAGTCAGCATAAATGACCAAATGTGTCCACATACAGAGAATTGGGCGCTAATTTCAGCAAATTGGGTCTGTAGGAAATGTTAAAACTCCTGTGCATAACATTGATGGTATTCGCGAAAGATAGTGTGGCAAAGTAGCCGTCAACCTCGAATGGTCGTGGCCAACCATTTGCCATCCACGAACGAACATCACTGATGCAAGTTTTAAATGAAGATTTCAATTTACACGCTTACAAGGTGCAATTGACTCAAGAGCTGAAGCCCACTGGCCATTTAAAGCGTCGTCAATACGTCGAATGGTTGGTTAAACAGACAGAAGTGAGTGGTGACCTAGCCAAGAACATCATTTTAAGTGAAGAGGCACACTTTCACCTCTGTGGATTCGTTATCAAGCAGAATGGCTGCATTTGGGCAAAGGAGAATCAACGAGTGGCTGTTAAAAAGCCAATGCATTCACATAGAGTAACTGTTTGGTGCGGTTTATAGGCTGGTGACGTCATCGGGCCCTACTTCTTTGAAAATGAGGTCGTTCCAGCGAATGTTGTCGCTATTGCAAGATGATAACGGACTTCTTGTGGCCAGAAATTGAGGATATGGACCTGACCGATATATGGTGGCACTTGCCGCACAGCTAACGAAACAATGGCACTTGTGCGCGAGAAATTCAATGGCGTGTTATCTAACGTCATGTGATATGACACCGTTGGACTTCTCTTTTTGGGGATTTTTAAAAGAAAAATTGTACGTCAATGGGCCAAGAACAATTCAAGAGGATGCGATAATTCGGCACATTTACGACATTAAACCTCCATTACGTGTATGTCTTAGAGTCATTTAAAATATGGACTTTCGGATAAAGGGGTGCCACCGAAGCCGTGGCATACATTTGACCGATATTTTCTTTCATATTTAATTTTCATAGCTCCTTCTATCATAATTTCAAACATTTAGAAAATATTCTGAAAACTTTTTGTTTTATATACAATTTACAACGTGCGTTTCAGTTGGTCCACCCATTTCTTCCTTTATTTTTCTGATATTAGAGTGAACCATTAGGGTAGCAAATGAGATATGATGGACCAGTACTAGAAGGGGGTAATTGAGGTCAATAACTTGTGACGCAAAAAATTGGTCTCCTCAAGACAAAAACATCGATAAATCACACTTTAAGATATAGAAGATATTACAAATAATTTAGAAAAGCGACCCTGCATTCAAAAATATAATATTCGGAACTGCCTTGCAATAATGCTTTATTTTCGAAGGTGTACGGCGTACTTTTTTTTGTTAACCTGTAAGATGGTTTGGTCTAATATGCATCTACATGTCCACATTCGCAACACCGGTGCGGCAACCATTGAGTCCCGCTCAAGAATGCCACAAACAATGGCCAACAGGAAATGTGCAAAAGCAGTAAGGTCTGGCAGGTTTACCAGATACCTTACTCCATTTGAGGGCACCGACAACGTTTTTTTCTTGTTTAACTCCCTTCTTTTCAAGTGTCTTTCCTGTATCTACTTTCCTGTTTAATCTTCCACATTCTCTTATCTATTGCCACATGTAGGGCAACTTGAAATACGTATGCCATCAAAAAGGGATGAAAATTATTATATACTCGCTGCTCTGTTTGCTCTACACAATGGACACCAAAATAAAAGCAGACTCGATGAAATAAGTTGATAAGTAGCGGTGGCAAAAACAGCAAATATTATAACCAGAACCCGAACCTGCACCACCATTAGCATCAGCAACAGCCAAGAAGAAAAAGGATATGGACAAACAACAACAGCAAATGTAAATGCTGTTAGTTCGTATTGCCTGCCACCACATCCATTTACTGCAACATATTTTGTCGTTGTCGTTGTGGACTAGAGTCGAGAGTGGTTGACTGTTTGGTTCTTAAACTCGTGCTCGTCGACGTCCGTCGTATACTCAAAAATGTTGGAAAATTTATTTTTTTCGGATGAAAATAAAGGGAAGTGAAAAAATGCAAAGAAGAAAAAAAACGTTGAAAATTCAACCAAAAAACCACAGTAGCAACGACATGCTCTAGAGGAGCAGCACCGACATCCATTCATTCTTACATGGTCGTATGTGTACCTAGGTGTGTGTATTAGGGTGGGTTCCACAACTAAGTACTCAAATGTTCGGTAATTGTACATAGAAGTTCAACCTGAATTTCCCCTCGTAGAGTTTTTCTGTTCTCTTACTTTTTCATTTCCCCGTATTGGGGGATTTTGTTTTCGAACTTTCGGGATCCCCGAAAATCCCGGTTGAACAGAAAGTAACTCAAAGCTGCAATTAGTTTGCTTTGAAATAAATATTTTTACGCAAAAAGTTTAGATCAACAGCAGGTTTTCAATAACAGCGTTTTAATGAGGCATTTATAACTTTAAGTTACTATTAAAGTTTGCAGAAGTTCCATTTTAAATGTTTGGATATTAATAATCATAATAAAAAGGGTACAATTATTTGGCTTTTGATTGAAAATGGTTTAAAGTACTTAGAAATAGTCTTTCACAAATTATCTCAAGAAATATAGCCTATGAATTTCCACGACGTGCATCGTAGCCCGCTATGCACTGAAAACTTGAAATATGGAGTCACACTTTTAGGCAAATCTTAACACTCAATACTAATTCAATATATGTGACAGCGCATAGAGAAAGGGACCGACCTAAGGGTAAAAAAAAATCAATTTTCATTTTTTTTTCTTTTTTGATGTGGACAACATCTGAGCATCGAATGAGACCCATGCCCCAAAATTGTTCCCTCCCAGAGATAAGCGCGTTTTATGAAAGTGAAGTCGACGATTCTAAGCGCAAATAGAAAGGGACCTAATCTTTAAAATGGTTCTCCTGAAGAAAACTGGTTTTTAACCTCAGGCCCCTTCTATTTTGCGCGTCACATATATGGATTCTCTTAGGGGCCCTAATCTCTCCTTCGCGTACGAGCCCAAATTTTAGACAAACAACATTGAAAGACCATTTTCCGTCAACCACTCCCCGAGATCAAAAACGTATCTAGTTCCATGCCTCAGATATGTTTTCGAACACGTGGGGTTAAAAGGGTTCTTGCGAAGCTCGACATAAATAAGTCCCCGGGCCCGGATGGTATTTCGACACTTGTCCTATGTAAGTGCTCCTCGACGCTAGCCCGTCCACTGCGCAACCTTTTCAACCTTGCTTATCGTGCAGGAGTCTTCCCAGCGTGTTGGAAGGTTGCGAACGTCCAGCCGATCCCTAAAAAGGGTGAAGCCAATAATCCTGCGAATTATCGGCCAATCGCGATCTGCTCTGCGCTCTCCAAGGTAATGGAGAGCATGAAAACAACCATGTTGTAGGGTATCTAGAGTCCAACGACCTGCTTAGCGACAGACAGTGCGGCTTCCGTAGAAATCGCTCTACGGGTGGCCTGGTGGCTTTCTTGTCGGAGCGCTGGAGTCGGTCTATCCACCAGTTTGGTGAGAGTAAGGTTGTGGCTCTGGATATATCCAAGGCATTTGATAGAGTCTGACACGGTGCACTCTTATCAAAGCTGATCGCTTTTGGTGTCGGCAATACATTTGCTCGATTTATATCGAGCTTTCTTAGAGATCGCACTATACGAGTTGTAGATGGGTTCTCATCCGATAAACATAGACTGACCGCAGGTTTGCCACAAGGCTCTGTCCTTTCTCCCTCATTATTTCTCATTTTCATTGATGATCTTTTGGGTCAGACCGTGAATGCAATCTACTCTTTCGCGGATGACAGCAACCTATGTCATTCATATTCATTCGACCGTAGGCCGAGTCTTCAAGATATTGAAGACAAAAGGCGAATAATGTAAGAGACACTTGGCCGGGATTTACTGGCCATTTCCGACTGGGGTCGAGTGAATAGAGTAGATTTTAATGCGCGTAAGACACAGTGCTGCTTGTTGTCTCAAGCGATTCGCTGACCCAACAGTGTCGTCATTATCTATCGATGGTATGGATATTGAACAATCAGAAGCTCTTGATGTTCTGGGCATGAAAATACAATTTGACGCTCGTTGGGCGAGACATGTATTCGAAGTGTCGAAAGAAGCACTGAAGTGCATAGGCTTTTTAAAGCAGTGCAAAAAATATTTCACTCCTTCTGATCTTTTCGATATCTATACAACCTACATCAGGCCAAAGATGGAATACAACTCCCATATATGGGCAGGTGCTCCAAAATCATCCTTGGAGCTTCTGGACCGTGTTCAAAGGAGAGCGATGGTGCTGATAGGAAACAGTAGGGTATCCAACTCTATTGTTTCCCTGGAGCATCGTCGGAATGTGGGTTGTGTGTCGCTGTTCTATCGCTACTTCCATGGTGTGTGTTCTTCAGACATACGTGGCCTTATTCCTGACGTGAGGATGTTCGGCAGGGATACACGACTTTCCAGAAATTCACACCCATTTGTTATCGATTGGCCGGTTGACCGCACTATACACTACAGATCGAATTCGTTTTTCGCCCGTACTGTCCGTATGTGGAATCGACTTCCGGCAAATGTATTTCCCACCAATTACGACATCCAGAAATTCAAGGCGAATGTCAATAAACATTACTTCCTCTTTCCCCCCTTCGATCCCTTGCTTTCCAACGACCAACGCAATGCATTGCATGTATAGGGGAAAACCCCTGAGTGTTGGCTAATTAAAAAAAAAGCAACTACGCCTCAGGATGTCCATTCTGAGGGTCCAATTTTGGATGACTCGTTCGAGCATTTCGAGCATTAGCTGCTAATTTGTCAGCTTAGACTTTGGACTTTACGTAGCTCCAAAGAACATAGTCTAAAGGTGTAATATCACACGATGTATGCGGCCAACTCACTGGTCCAGGACGTGCAATTAGCTGCTCTTCGAAATGACCTTTAATAGATCCATTGTTTGAGCAGCTGTGTGGCAACTGTCCTGTTGAATCCAAATGTCGTCAAGATTACGGGTTTTAATTTTAGGTAGCAAAAAGTCCGATATCATGGCGCGATAGCGAGCACCATTCACGACTCCGTTCCGGCCATCATCATTTTTGAAGACACATGGAGCGATGATTCCACCAGCCCAAAAACCACACCCAACCGTTGTTTTCTCTGGGTATTAAGACACCACAACAGCCGAGAACCAATGACTGTCACCCCGGTACGATGTGCCACCAACAACAATACCTCTGGAACCCCTTCTGATTACTCTTAAGCCCAAATGTGGCTTTTTTGTTTTTTGACGTTGCCGTTGAGTCAGAAATGGGCCTCATCACTGACCAACATTTTGGTCGAACAGGGGATTTTCTCATTTCCATAGTACAGTTTGGGGACGATGTTTCGGCGTAAGTCTTTACCTGATGAAATGGCAAACAATACTGAACAGAAAAAAATTAAGTTGAACACAACTTACGCGTAATCTGTAAAAAACTGATATTGAAAAAAATACCTCTACGTTGATCACCCATTATAGTGGGTGTTCTATTTCGAGGTTCCGTACTTTAATGGCGAATGTTTTTTTTTATCATTTGAAAGCACATTCTTTGACATTTATTTTTTTTAAAGATTATGTCTATCAAATGTTGGCCGCAGCTACGTCCAATTTTGGATGACTCGTTCGAGCATTTCGACTGGTAACTGGCGAATGACACGCCTAATGTTTTGTTCCAAGGCCTGAATCGAATCGGGTTTGTCCGCATAAACTTTAGACTTTACATATCCCCGGTACTTAGAACAGGAAAAAGTACAACGGTGTGATATAACACGATCTTGGTGGCCAATCGACCGGCCCAAAACGTGAAATTATCTGCTCACCGAAGTGTTCTCTCAATAAATCCATTGATTGATGCGATGTATGGGAAGTGGCGCCGTCTTGTTGAAATCAAATGTCGCCGAGAACACGAGCTTCAATTTCAGGCATAGTCGGTTATCATGGCACGATAACGATCGTCATTGACGGTTACGTTCTCACCGGCATCATTTTTGAAGAAATATGGACCCGATGATTCCACCGGCCCACAAACCACACCAAACCGTTGTTTTTTTCTGAATGAAGTGGCAGCTCTTGAACCTCTTCTGGTTGCTCTTCATCCCAAATGCGGCAATTTTGCTTGTTTACATACCCATTGAGCCAGAAATGGGTCTCATCGCTGAACAAAATTTGGCTCGAAAACGTCGGATCTTCTTGGAACTTTTCAAGAGCCCCTAGAGCGAAGCGATGTCGCTTGGAAACATCGGGCGGCTTCAGTTCTTGCACAAGCTGCTTTCAATTTAAGATCTCGAAGCAAAATGCCCCAAGTCGTTCCATACGTCAGTCCGAAGTGCTGCTAACGGCGTCGAATCGACTCTCCACGGTCTTGGTGTACACTCTCAGCTACGGCCGCTACATTTTCTTCACTGCGTTCTGGACATGGTCTATTCGGTCGAATATTATCCCATAATAAATGCTGTGTCTCAAGCTGGGTGATGGTGTTGCGAATAGCACGCTCAGTAGGTTGATTATGTTGACCATAAGTTGAACGAAGTGCACGAAAGACATTCCTCACAGAACGTAAATTTTCGTAATAAAGTTGAACGATTTGTAAACCTTGTTCAGGCGTACGAGGGCGACCGCAAAAGTAACTGGCCTAACATAAAAAAACCGTTTTTTTTTTGGAATTATTATTTTTTATTTTTCAACATAATCTCCTTCCAACTCAATACACTTCATCAAACGTTTTCAAGTTTTTTAATTCCATCCGAAAAATAAGATTTTTCAAGACCTTCAAAATATTCCTCAGTTTCAGCAATAACCTCGCTATTGGACGAAAATTTTTTGACATCGAGAATTTTTTTTAAATTTGGAAACAAGAAATAATCAGAAGGAGCTAAATCTGGACTATATGGTGGATGCGGAGCAATTTCAAATCGTAGTTCGAGTTAAAAATGCAGTGTGTGAAGGGGCATTATCTTGATGAAAAAGAACTTTTTTTTCTAAATGCGGTCGTTTTATCTTGATTTCTTCACTCAACCGATCCAATAATGCACAATAATATTCACTATTTATAGTTTTTCCTTTCTCAAGATAATCAATAAATATTATACTCCTTGCATCCCAAAATACTGTGGCCATTACTTTTCCTGCTGACTTAACAGTTTTCGCTTTTGGACCACTTTTACCAGCTTCTATCCATTGTTTTGGCTGTTCTTTGCATTCTGGGATGTAGTGATGGATCCATGTTTCATCAACAGTTATGAATCGGCGCAAGAACTCTATTGGATTACGCTGATGAATCGCTAAAAGCTCCTCGGAATTGGTCCAACGGACGATTTTTTGGGGCAAAGTCAACTAACGCGGCACCCATCTTGCGGATAGCTTTTTCATGTGGAGTTCATCATGTAAAATACTCCAAACTTGTTTTTCGTGTATTTTAACAAAATCAGCAAGTTCTCTGAGCTTTATTCGTCTATCTTTAGTCACTTCATTAAATATTTTTCTAATGTTTTCAATAGTAGTAGCAGTTTTCGGTCTTCCAGAGCGTTGTTCATCTTCCGTACTTGAATGACCCATTTTAAATTGTTGAACCCAGGATTTCACGGCGGAGTATGATGGTGCATTATCACCATGAACAGAATCCAATTCATCTTTGATTAATTGTGGCGTATAACCTTTCATATAAAAGTGTTTAATTACCGCACGAAACTCTTTATTTTCCATTTTTCAAAACTTATCAAAACTTGTTTACTTCAATCACCTGTAACAAAGAAAATAATCATTAAATATTTCGGAAATTTTGACAGATGGCTTAAAAAATAATGCTTTTAAAAAACAAAAACAAAAAAGTTGCTAGTAAAACAGAAAATGTGCCAGGCCAGTTATTTTTGCGGTCGCCCTCGTAGGTCTTTCCATTATGAAATGCCAAACAATACTAAACAAAAATAACATGCCACGACTCACACGTGATCTGTTAAAAAAAAGCTATTGAAAAAAGTATCTCTACTTGGATCACGCTATATAAACACCGTTTCTCTTTTCTATAAATCTTCAAAATCTCCCTCCCTCTTTCGTGCTCGCGCTTTTCAGCACGCTGCACAATGGTCCTTCAAGGCCTCCGAGTGAACTCGCCTTTTCTTCCTGGCGAAATATCCTTTCAACCAAACTTTTTAAATGACCAATAAATCAAAACCTGAACTTGTCTCAACTAACCGATAAGCAAATATATATTTTATATGCCGAATTTGATTTAATGGTATAGCGTGGATCAAAACATAAACAGAATCTTATCGTGTGTACAACCCACCCTAATGTTCAACATCATGTCTGGCCCGATAGCAGTGGCACTGGCACGATGGTTCATTAAATAATGCCGACGCCGCCACCACCAACGCTGCCACTGTAGAACGTTACAAACGTTCGCCAATAAAGTGCTAAAATGTATAAATTAAAATTACGTTGTGCGATTTCAAACAAATTATTAACACCCCAAGGGCGTTTTATTGCGACTGAAACGAAACGGCAACAGCAGCAGCAGGAGCAGTGGCAGTAGCAGTGGCAATGGCAGCACCGTACATATGTAGGGGGGATTAATGGATTAATCACTGATTTACACATGTGTGCAAAAATATGATGAAAACAAACAACAAAGGATTTGTTGGCACTCCCCTTCCCTTACCTTCTTGCCCCCTCTCCTTAGCGTTTCACTTGTTCTCTCGTCGATTGTGCACAATTTATGGCAAAAATGAAGCTACACTGTATGGCGGGCCCAGGGGGGATTTTGAGTGTTTAATCCATAGCATCCCTTTTCATGCGCCGCCGACTGCTGTCGAAAGGGGTGATTGTGTAAGGGCTCCGTCCATACGTGATTTTCGTTTTCATTCGATGTTTGTGTAATTCTATAAAATCATATCGTAATAGTTGACAACCGGTTGTTAATTGCCCCTAAAGATTCTTTATGCGATTACAGATTACAGAATATATCGACATTCAACGGAGTATAGATGGTCAAGGCTGACAAGGAAGTGGCAACAGTTCATATAAGTAGTTTGTAATCTCATTACTTTTGAAGCAATGAAGATGAAAGACATGACATTTTGCGACAAGGTAGACTAAGGCATTGGAAAAAAGGAAATTTAAGAGTTCTAAGATATATCTCAGATATATATTCACAATTTCTAAAATGGTAAAAAAAATCCAAAAATGAGAAAATTCATAAAAAATGTTTGCAATTATGCTCATGGCCGAGTTAAGGCAGAGAAAAGATATGGTTACCATATGGTCACGGCATTAACAGTATGTTCTCTGTAATAAAAGTATGGTCGTCGCAAGCATAGTATTGTTTTTTGAATTTAATTTTGACAATAGTAAAGGGTGTTTTTTATTGGGGTATAGAACTTTAAGTTGGCATCACTTTTTTAACTGGCGGCCATTTTGTCAGCTGTCAAGTGATTAATATTTAGTTTGGTTTGCCATTTCATCATTGACAAAAGAACAACGCTTGCAAAATGGGCCGAAAATGAGATTCATCTCGATGCTGATTTTCATCACAAAATTTTGTTCAGTGATGAGGCTCATTTTTGGTTGAATGGCTACGTCAACAAGCAAAATTGCCGCATTTGGAGTGAAGAGAATCCACATGAGACCCTTGAGACGCCATTACATCCACAAAAACTGACTGTTTGGTGTGCTCTATGGGCTGGTGGAGTCATTGGGCCATACTTCTTCCGAAATAATGCTGGAGAGTCAGTTACCGTTAATGGAGACCGGTATAGAGCCATGATAACCGACTATTTTGTTCCCGAATTGGATGGCATGAATGTGGATGAGTTGTGGTTTCAACAAGACGGCGCTACATGCCACACAGCGCACGTCACAATCGAATTATTGAAGGAAACGTTCGATGAGCGCATAATTTCGCGGAATGGACCTGTCAATTGGCCACCAAGATCGTGTGATTTGACACCATTGGATTATTTTCTTTGGGGATATGTGAAGTCGCTCGTCTACGCCAACAAACCAGAAACGTTAGGGGACTTGGAAGCCAACATTCGTGGCGTTATTGCCAACATACGGCCCCATATGCTCGAAAAAGTGGTTGAAAATTGGACCTGTAGAATTGGCTTTATTCGAGCCAGCCGCGGCGGCCAGATGCCCGAAATCATATTTGAACATTAATGGCATAAAATTATCCTTCCAAATTGATGGACATTAAAACGATTTTCTTGTGTTTTATTTCAATTCGAAGTTCTATACCTCAATAAAAAACACCCTTTATGATTCCGACAATATTAATATTGTTGAAATGTAACAATAGTATTGTTGCCAAATTTAAAAATTAAAATATGGTTGTAGCTACAATATAAATATGGTTGGTAGGAAAAAAGTATTGTTTTCATAGTTTTTATGTTAATAATAATATGATTACGGCATCGTACCGCCAAAATCGTATTTTTCTTTAATGTGAGAATGTTATTTTTAAGAATCTTACGCCATAATAGTAATGATAATAAAAATTTTCAAAACAAACTACTCGTACAGATTAGTATAACTAAATTAAATTTCATAAATGAATTCTTTTACTGTTAAATAAATCACTCCTTTATTAAGAGTTTAATTTATTTTTACATAACTTACTTAATAAAATTCTCTATTGTTGAATAACAACTTATCCCAATTTTTACAAAAAAATTTTTGGGAATCATAGTATGCTTGTGTGTAAGTCATACTATGGTTGTGAGGATCATACTATGGTTGTAAGTTAAACATACTATGGTTATGAGGAACATAATATGGTTGTCGTGATCATAGTATGGTTGAGTGTGTATAAAAATATTATGGTTGTGGGGATCATAGTGTGGTTGTACGTGAATAATTCTATTGTTGTGAGGACCGTAATATTGTTAAGGGGATCATAGTATGGTTGTGTGTGAATCATACTATTGTTGTGTTGATCATTATATTGTAATGTCACAACCATATAAGCAACCATAGTATAATGCTCTTCGAATATTGTTACACCAACCATACTTTTTTCTGCGTGTAGGGTTGTTAGCAGTACGTGAAGAACACTTTTTACTTTCGAGATCTTAGCTTTGCGTTATGAAAACTTACCATGCCGTGATAAATGAGACCTTTTTTCTGTATTCATCTCTGTAAAGCCCTCTCTACGCAAAGTATAGGGTGATCCATTAAGAGGTACTTTTTTCAAAATAAAACTAATACAAAAATTGAAATCAAGTGTGGAATCTTTATTGTTTATTTGAAAGAAAATTTTATGCCATTTTTGAATAAAATTTCCTTCAAATGTTGACCGCAACTACGCCTCAGGTTATCAATTCTGAGGATCAAATTTAAGATGACTCGTTCGAGCATTTCGACCGGCATGGCGTTAATGACACGCGTAATGTTGGCTTCCAAAACCTGAATTGTAGCTGCTTTGTCAGCATAGACTTTGGACTTTACGTAACCCCATAGAAAAATGTCTAAAGGTGTGACACTCGATCTAGACGGCCAACTCACCCGTCCAAATTGTAAAATTAGCTGCTCTTCAAAATTACCTCTCAATAGATCCATTGTTTCAGCAGCTGTATGGCAAGTGCCACCGTCCAGTTGAAACCAAATGTCGTCAAGAATACGGGCTTCAATATCAGGCGGCTAAAAGTCCGATATCATGGCGCGATAGCGAGTACCATTCACCGTTAAGATCCGACCATCATCATTTTTGAAAAATATGCACCGATGATTCCAACAGCTTATAAACCGCAACAAACCATGGTTTTCTCTGTGTATAATGTTAACTCTGGAACCTATTTTGGTTGCTTTTCAGCACAAATGCGATTATTTGGATTATTGACGTTGCTAATGAGCCAGGAATGGGCCTAGTCACTGAACAAAATTTTTGGTCGAAAACAGTGTATCTTTCCGTTTCTTCCCGAACGCTCATTTCTATAATGATGAATTTCATATCAAAACCTATAAAAAAAGGTACATTTTGAACCCGACCATCTCAGATTTTAATGAAATTTTGCATACAGCTAGATTTTAGGTATAGAAACACAACCTCATTTTTAGAAATTGCATTTTTGAAAATATGTGGGCGTGGCAAGGTATCGAAATATTTGAAAAATGACGGTAATGGGTACTTTTAAGCTGCGATTACTATGGAATGACTCAACCGATTTGAATGATCTTGGTGCCATTAGAAAGGTATATAAGTCAGCTTTCGAAAACATACTCTGTAAAAATTTTATATTACACTGAAAAATTTTTTTTTGCCAAAAATAAAAGTTTAAACTTGGAAAACACTTTAAAGATCAAGTTTTTTTTTCCAAAAAAAATTTTTTTTAGATAGGTCTATTAATTATATATAACATATCTAAAAACTAAAATGGTGTTTTTTTATTTTTTTTTTAAAAAATTTTTAAGTAAATACATCTCTTGTTAACTTCCTTATATTTTGATATCTTTGTGTGACAAAAAAGAATAAAGTAGCTATACTTTGGAAGTTATACAGAATTTTTTGGTAATTCTAATAGATTAGAACAAGAATCGTATTATCAAATTTTTCTGACACCCCCAAAAATATGGACTTAACCTTGATAAATTTTTTTTTTATATATTTTTTTTTATATTTAATATAAAATTTTGCGCAAGAAATACTGTTGACTTTCAGAATATTTGCTAACATTTAGTGAAGTTTCATCTAAAGGTATAAAAGAATGGAAGCTTTGAGTTCCTGTAATAGTTTTAGCATTTTTATACCTTGAAAATAATAATAAGTAATAATAATCAAGCCACGATACATCCGTTCGTTGTTTATTACAAAGATAACGAAAAATTAATTCATAGAACCTTTGCCATAGTATCCGATTGTAATATCCATGATAGCATAGCAGTTCATCTGTATATTTCAAAAATGATTAATTTTGTTAAGACCAATATAAGCAATTCAATTACGAAAGTTATCTACGTATCAGATGGTGCAGGAGCACAATACAAAAACAAATACAACTTAATTAATTTATGTCATCATAAAATTGATTTTGATATATTCGCTGAATGGCACTTTTACGCAACCAGCCATGGAAAATCTGCATGTGATGGGATAGGTGGGACATTAAAAAGAGGTGCTCGGATGTATAGCATAGCAAATAAAAACCAAATTCAAACGGCGAAAGACCTTTATCATTGGGCTTCACAAACTTTTAAGACCTCCATAGAAGTTGCTTATGCAGACGCTGACGACTACAACAAAACAAAAGAAGAGCTATTTTCAAGGTATAAAAATGCTAAAACTATTACAGGAACTCAAAGCTTCCATTCTTTTATACCTTTAGATGAAACTTCACTAAATGTTAGCAAATATTCTGAAAGTCAACAGTATTTCTTGCGCAAAATTTTATATTAAATATAAAAAAAATATATAAAAAAAAATTTATCAAGGTTAAGTCCATATTTTTGGGGGTGTCTGAAAAATTTGATAATACGATTCTTGTTCTAATCTATTAGAATTACCAAAAAATTCTGTATAACTTCCAAAGTATAGCTACTTTATTCTTTTTTGTCACACAAAGATGTCAAAATATAAGGAAGTTAACAAGAGATGTATTTACTTAAAATTTTTTTAAAAAAAAAATAAAAAAAACCCCATTTTAGTTTTTAGATATGTTATATATAATTAATAGACCTATCTAAAAAAAGTGTTTTCCAAGTTTAAACTTTTATTTTTGGCAAAAAAAAATTTTTCAGTGTAATATAAAATTTTTACAGTGTATGTTTTCGAAAGGTGACTTATATACCTTTCTAATGACACCAAGATCATTCAAATCGGTTGAGTCATTCCATAGTAATCGCAGCTTAAAAGTACCCATTACCGTCATTTTTCAAATATTTCGATACCTTGCCACGCCCACATATTTTCAAAACTGCAATTTTTAAAAATGAGGTTGTGTTTCTATACCTAAAATCTAGCTGTATGCAAAATTTCATTAAAAACTGAGAGGGTCGGGTTCAATGCATATCGGTTTTGATATGAAATTCATCTAATATAGTTGCCAACATTTGAATGTAATTTTTCTCAAAAAATTAATGCCATAAAATGTTCTTTTAAATTATCAATAAAGATTCCACACTTGATTTAAATTTTTATATTTTTTTTTGTTCTATACTTAGTAGGGACACCTACCATTTCAATAGTAGAACTGAACATACCCCGTTAATGTCATATGGGTTTTGAAAGCTAACCTCAATAGCGTTAGTCTGTAACGGGATTTTAAAAATGTTTCAACTTTCATCATGGAGTGGTCAGATAATGAGAACCGTATCGCTGTAATAGCGTTTTTCAAGTGTGAAATGAAAAAAATTGATATTTTCAAAACGCTCCGGCCACTAGCGATCAGCCGCATGTTCGTCTACCGATGCATAAAACTGTTTGAGGAGACTGGAGATGTAAAAAACCGCCACCGGTCGGCCCGCCCATGCTCTGTTCGAACACCGCATGTCATCAAAGCCGTTAAATCAAGAATTCATAGAAATCCGCTCCGAAAACAGAAAATCATGGCCCGTGAGATGAATATTACGCAAAAGTCCATGAGCCGAATCTTAAAAAAAGACTTGGGACTTGGGGCTTTCAAACGGCGTACCGGAAATTTATAGGCTGCAGCTTTAAAAAAATAGGATTGAAAAATGCAAACGTCTTTTGATGGAGCACGCTTATAACGTGTTTAGAAAAGTTTTGTTCACCGATGAAAAAGTTTTTACCGTTCAGGAAAAATTTAAAAGCAAAATGATGGAGTGTATGCGCGGTCATCTAAGGAATTATCTGAATCCCAAGGGTCGAAAAGGGTCATCACCCAGCTACAGTCATGGTTTGGTGGGCTGTCTCTTACGATGAGGTCACTGCCCTGCATTTCTGCGAACAAGGAGTCAAAACATCGGCTAAAGTTTACCAAGAAACCGTTTTAGAAGCTGCTGTAAAGCCTCCTAACAACTCCCTGTTCCAAAACCAGCCATGGACTTTCCAGCAGGATTCTGCGCTGGCCCATAAGGCTAAAACGTCCCAGGCCAGGCTTCGGAACAATTTGCCAGCGTTCATTTCCTTTAAAGAATAGCTCACAGGCAGTCCAGATGTGAACCCGTTGAATTACAAATTGTGGACGGTTTTAGAGGACAAGGTTGGTCACAAAAGATACCCCAACATTGGATCTCTTAAGACTGCTTGGTTCGAGCTGTGACCAATTTTCCAATGGACGAGGTTCGTGCAGCTATTGACGATTGGTCAGTGCGTTTTAAGGCGTGTGTAAAGGCAAAAGGCGGATATTTCGAATAAATAGATTCTTTTTGGATACAATATACATCAATAAATAAATTGAAGAATATTTGGTTCAAAAGCATTCAGTACTTTTTATTTTACAGCATAAAACGCGTGTAACAGTATTTATGTCCCTACTAAGTATAAGTAGAAGATAGAGGGAGTTTTCCTTAATTGCGCTTCTGCCACAAGATGTGCTTCGACTTATAGAAAATTTGACTTATGCAAGTTCGAGTTATGGAAGTTCCACTGTATTAAAAATTTATAAACTTGTATATTTACAAATATACAGAAAATTTAATTGTATCGGAATTATCCTGATGAATTAGACAAAAAACAAAAAAAACGCTTTCTTGTAAAATTTTCTTTTTGTCGCTTTTGTTTTTTGCGCGGTTAGGGCTAGATGTGGGTACTCAAATGAAGGCCAAGTGTACAGCGAATCCTATCATAAGCATACTGTTATGATTAAACTGAGATTAGGGCTCAGACTGATGGACTCTTAGGACAAAAACCCTTTTTAGCTGGCGAGAAGGGAAGTTTCCCAGGTGTTCCAAAATGGAATATTGTGCGAATTCAGTAAGTAAGCTACACCTACTCGCAGGGGTCTTTATGATTTGAGCTGAGGGATGACCTAGATATGAACTGTTTTCTTCCCCAAGTACTACCTTACCAAATCAGTGAGAGGAATCCTGGCAGAGCCGAGTAGAACACACACACTATTTTACTTTCTACCAAGTTTAACTTGATTTTCCCGAGCGAGTAAAGTATTATTTGTCCATCTTAAAATCATTTTCTAGCTCAGCATGTGGCAGTGGCGATGCTATCTCACACTCATTTCAAGCTTCCGTTTTTCTGCATTAAAACGATCCGGTTAGACCACCGGATAAAAGTGGACACTTGTAACGAGTTCAAAAACACAATTTATGACACCTCATAAATTTCATTAACTAAATAGCCGGATTCCCATGGTTGATCCAAAGACACAAAACTTATCTCGACTCATGTACGTATTGAGAAAGTTTCTTTGCCATCAGACGGAAATGTTCCAAAAAAAAACGAGAGAAAAGAAAACAGAATATTTCCGTACGTCCAATACGAAACTAAAACAGCCAGTGCGACCGACTGAAAACAAACTTGTTTTAACAACATTTGTTCTGTTTTTGTTTGAAAAAATAAGTTCAATAACAAAATCACAACAATAATGCGAGCAACAAAACTATGTATGAAGAAGAAGCTAGAAACAACAATCATAATAATAAAGAAGAAGAAAAAAACAAATCCGAATTGAA
Organism: Hydrotaea diabolus; assembly: GCA_963513945.1. Taxonomy (NCBI): domain Eukaryota; kingdom Metazoa; phylum Arthropoda; class Insecta; order Diptera; family Muscidae; genus Hydrotaea; species Hydrotaea diabolus. The sequence goes on along the minus strand of OY740718.1, from coordinate 85,175,342 downwards.
ATGTAAAAAACGCCACATCAAATGCAACGCAGCGGTAGCGTCAAAATAGCAGCAGAAGCAGAAATAGTCACCGTCATAAAAAATAATGAACGAAAGAACAGCAAAATCGAGCAAAACTAGCAAAATACTTAGGAAGAAATAGAAACAAAAATTAAATACACATACGAGGGTTGTTCGAAAATATGTCGTATACAATAATGTCGGAACAATTTGAATGGTCACAGTTCGTTCGTGAGATCTTATTTGTCTTAAGAAATTATTTGCAAGCTCCAGACCTTGTATTTGCTGTTTCCAGTTTAAATTATTAAGGCTAATCATATCATCATCCGACCTTACTTCGGGGTTTAATGCCTGCACTTAAAGCCTCTCCAGCAGAAGAGGCGTTAAAGGATTATTTTCTAATTCTAATTCTTTTGACCGGCATACTGTAACCAGCATAATCGCTGTATTAGGGTTACAAACGCGATGCTCAAAGTCGACTTTTGACTAAATTAAAAAATTAATTAAAAGTAGACTTCCGACTCATTGTAGGAAAAAGGAAAAGGAAAATTAGGAAAAGGTCGATTAGGAAAATGTCGATTAATCGACTTTTTCCTATTCAAGGGTTTTGTAGCTTTTACATATTTATACGCTCCACCGAAGGGTAGAGGGTATACTTAATTTGTCATTCCGTTTGTAACACCATGAAATATTGATTGGAGACTCTAAAAAGTACTAATATCAATGAATGTCGTAACATTTTAAGACGATCTAGACATGTCCGTCCGTCCATGTGTCTGCAAAAAAACACCTCGCGGCCAAACGAATCAAGCTAGGATTCTGAAATTTTACAAGATGATAATTTGGGATTGTAAATGAACAAAAGCGACCCAGTGAAGGAAAATGTTTTCCTTTAATGGACTTTTGGTACCTCGAAAAAAGTGCCCTTTCTCGGGTATTTTCTTTACAAAACTTAATTTTTTTGGGGACGAAAAATGGTTAAAATGGTTACTGTGAGTTGTGACGCCTTGAAAGTTTAGTGGTATAGTACTAGGGTTGCTATATATATATCTGACATAGGTAACAATAAGTGTTGACTGGCGCCATCTGGTTTTTTTTTTAGCATAAACGTACTCAGAACGTTTTGACGTACGACCATCATTTGTTTTGTTTACAGTGACTTGAAAAAATCAATTTGGCAAAAAATTGGAATTAACCCGTGCACATTTTTGTGCGATTATTTTTCACAATTTTCGGCGTGGATTATCACGACAAGAGTGCATCGATGGACTTAAATCTTTGTATGGCGATGAAGCACCATCCTTTAGCACTTTAAAAAAAAATGGTTTAATGAATTCAATCGTGGCCAAAGCTTGCTCAAAGACGAAGGTCGTCCAAAAACGGCCGTTGAACCAGAAAACATTGATGCCATTCGTGAACTGATAATGCAAGATCGTCATGTGACATACCGTGAGATAGAGGCATCCTTGGGCATTTCTTCCACCAGCATACATTCGATATTGCATGAATACCTGGCCGATAAAAAGGGTTGTTCTCGTTGGATACCGCACAATTTGAAAATCCCTCAAAAAAAAGGCTCGTGTTGATTGGTGCAAAGAAATTTTGAAAAAATACGATCGCGGTGCTTCAAAAGAAATTTATTAGATCGTCATAGGTGATGAATCATGGTTCTATGCGTACAAGCCCGAAACAAAAAAGGCTATCGACCGTGTGGGTCTACGAAGAAGAGCCAAATCCAACGAAATTTGTTCGTGAAAAAAGCACCTCGAACCAAATGGTCGCTTGTTTCTTCGGCAAAACTGGTCATGTGGCGACTGTTCCGCTTGAGCAACGTAGGAGGGTCAAGTATGAATTGTACACCACAATTTGTTTGTTTGAAGTCTTCGGAGAAATTCGAAAAACGAACAAGAGAAGACGAATCATATGTCCTCACTTAAATGGTCTGGATTTTCAGCACAGGAGTCCGTCACCCTAATTTAGCCAAATCTAACAGACGACAGAGTTTTTTTTTTAAATGACAACCCCTAATGATGATTGACGAAACAATCGGAATATTGGCAACATTTAAACAAATTAAACCAAAAACACAATATGTGACAGTGCATAGAGAAAGGGACCTAAGGGTAAAAAAAAATTAATTTTCACTTTTTTTGATGTGGACAACATCTGAGCATCGAATGAGACCGATCCCATGCCCCAAAAGTGTTCCCTCCCAGAGATATGCGCGTTTTATGAAAGTGATGGTACACCAAAGATACACGTATTTAAATCTTTAAAATGGCTCTCCTGAACAAAACTGGTTTTAACCCCTAGGTCCCTTTCTCTTTTAAAAGATAATACATTTACGTTGGCTTCGCAAGAAAACTTTACTGTTATTTAATAGCCCCTTTTTTTACTTCTACAAAAATTAATGAACACACTTTCTAAAAAAATCTTTTGATTTCTCTAAACGTTGAGTCTCTGTAAAGGTGGTAAGAGTGACTTGTATTTTCGAGGGCAATTGTGTGTAGAAAACTTGAAAAGCGAGATTAACAGCAGTAATTCTCATACGTTTGGTGAGAACCTGGTCATAAAGAGTTCAGTTTTTCTGCGAAAATCAATGTCACTTTGCCACTTTGTTACAAACAACTTCTCTTCTATTTGAATATAAAAGAAGGTCTCGAGCCGGATAATACCTGTTCATTGTGAAAAAAAAACAATTTTATGTTTTAAAATTATTACTTAACAAAATAAAAAAAAAGTATTTTTTTTTAAATCTAAAAAATATCACAATTTCTAAGAGAAGATATAGGGAGATCGATCTAGGGGTATTTAAAAAAAATTCATTTCAAGTGTGGAATCTTTATTGTTCATTCGAATGAACATTTGATGCCATTTATTTGCTACACCGGTATGGCGGAATAAAAAAAGAACATTTTTTTAAAATAAAGCAAATATGTGACGCGCAAAATAGAAAGGGACCTAAGGGTAAAAACCAGTTTTGTTCAGGAGAGCCATTTTAAGGATTTAAATACGTGTATCTTTGGTGTACCATCACTTTCATAAAACGCGCATATATCTGGGGGGAACACTTTTGGAGCATGGGATCGGTCTCATTCATTAGTGAAAATTGATTGTTTTTACCCTTATTCGATGCTCAGATGTTGTCCACATCAAAAAAAAAGTGAAAATGGATTTTTTTTACCCTTAGGCCCCTTTCTCTATGCGCTGTCACATCTAGAAAAATATAGATTTTTTTAATTTTCCGTCAAAGTTAAAAAATAGTGAAAAAATAGGTTTTTTAATTAGTGATTTATCTGAAGAAACAAAAGGCAGACATTTAATAAATACATCGATCAATAGAATAGAAAAGGCAATACTTTACCTACTTTTCGTCACATTACACCTGGAATCGGACCAAATTATCTAAAAATGGGGCATTTTTTGAAAACCGAAAATTGGTCAAATTTAAACGGTTATGGCTCTCAAACTAAAAATCTGATATTGTTAAGGGTATTATCATATTTAAAAGCTTAAAAAAATTTAATTTTGACAACCTCGTCAAACTGCGGCTTCATTGTAGCCAATTGACATCGCCGTGACGGCTGATTCAGTGATGTTGGAACTTGACGTCCAAAATACCGATGTGGCATGACTTAGTAACCTGCTGAAGCCAAAGATCGCACATGCCACCATGCCTCTGTGGCGCTCATCGTTAACCTAATGGCGTCAACCAAAATGCAGAACTTTCCTAGAAAAGGGGCTAGGGATATGACCGCACCAAATTGTCATTCTCTGACTGTGCGCTAACTTCCTAAAGACCACGTGCGTGTTATATTCGATTCCCGAAAGCGGCAGTTGTTTTTTTTCATAATGGACTTCTTTTTGCTGTAAATCTTTTTCCTTTAACTTTTATTCTTTAAACTTTTATATGATGTCCATTGTACAAATGACAGTAAATTGCCCAATCGCACCTCGTACGTTTTGTTTATGTGTATATATTTATTTAACTTACCAGAATCAGGTCAAAACACCAGAGGAGGAAGGAAAAATAGCACCAAACAAAACAGAGCACCACATTCTGCTTTTTATGCATACACGACGACGAACTGCACAACAGACAAAAGCAGCCAGCAGCAGCTACAACAGAAAATGTCGACTACAACAACGACTCTGTCAGCAGCAGCAGCAGCAACAACAGTAATAACCACAAAACAAAGAACAAGACAAGAAGAAAGGAAACACAAAAAAATGTTTTGCTCAAATGAAATGTGTGGTAAAAGTTCATCGTCTAAAACTGCACGAAAAAGTCAAATTATGAAAAATGATGACATACAAATTGAAAATCAAGTTTTCAAAAAAATCCGCTGAGGGTGCGGGAGGGTCCTTTAACGTTTAGCATTTTACCGACCTTTTATAAGGAGACAGAGGAAAGCATTGCCGAAGGACTTGTTTTTACATTACACAGGGTGGAACAGGGAAATTTGCTTATTTGGAAATAAAATAAACAAATCATGAACCTTAGAAAAATATATTTTATATTTTAATTATATTGTACAGTAAGGGAATTTTTAAATTACATGGTCTTAAAAAGTATATCTGGCTAATGTCGACCTTCGTCGCTAACCACACACTGCGGCATACGTTTTCTGAAGTTCTCATGAACTCTAACAAGCATTTCACTTGGTATTCAGCCAATTTCAGCCTAAATATTGTTAATTAGGTCTTCCAAGGTGTTGGGGCGGTTGATATACCCCTTCGACTTCAGGAAACCCCAAAGGAAAAAATACATAGGTCTAAGTCTGGTGACCGTGCTGCCCAGTTCACATCACCCCTGAGAGAGATAAGCCGTCCAGAAAACATTTACCTCAAACAATTCAAGGTCACCCTCGCTGTGTGTGCTGTGGCATTATCCTGTTGGAACCATGTATTCTCTCATTGCATTCCCTCAAGAGCCGGCTGAAGAATAGCCTAAAAATGCCAAGAGCAAGTGATTGCTTCCGAGCAAAGCGTTTCGGAGATTGCAGTATTGCTTCTCTAACTCTCTCAATGTTTTGTGGCATTGTAATCCTTCTCTCAGTTCCCCTTCATTTCCTGCTGTTCTCAATGAAGTTACCCAATTTACAATTGATTGCCGTCCAGGAACACGTCTGCGTGGGGGAACAGCGAATCGTCAACGAAAAGCACGCTGCACTGCAATGATCGAGAGCGCATTTGAAAGATACGCTTCAACACAAAATTACCTCTCCTCACGTGTTTAATGCAAGATGACATCTGAAAGGCAGACGAATACAAATCTCCCGTCAGCCAAGCACACTCTTCGACCAACAGAGCCGCCACATCCTGCAGTGCCAAAAAAGCAAATTACCGTGCTCCACCCTATATTTTTTACACATCTGTAGCCTAGACTTCAAGTTAGTTAGGTTTACCGAAATTTTGTCTCTTCGAGGGATACGGTCAGTTCGTACTAGCCGTGCACCCAATTTCTATTCGGTGCAACCACTAACTTTAGTTGGCAAAAAATTCGGTTGTGGCAACAAATCTGTTTCTGTGTGTTTAAGTGTAATTGGTCTTTTTGTCACAGGATCCAAAATGTCACCCATAGTGTGTATAAACAACATAACCCTCCCTAAGCGATATTAACCCGTAGTTAATTCTATAAATCTGCCATACATTTTTCTTCCACAACAAAAATCTGTATTCGTAAAATAAAACATCGCCAGCGCATCATAGATCAAAACTTGAATAGATTTACTTTAAATTTGCATATGAAATGCTAAGAAATTACACAGCCTTTTTAAAAGTATTTGGGGTTTTCGACTTTATGTTTTTGCAACAAATCAATTTTAACTGTCCAAAAAATAAGGTAATACAAAATGTTTTCGTCTCTTGTTTGTTTTCGTATCCATCTTTAAGATATTGAATTTGCATAATTGTATAAAACTAACAGATACGTTTCTATTTCAGTTAAGAAACTTCAATAAATTAGCGAACCATCAAACTGAAACGCGCATAAGAGTCAATCAACTCCGAGAGAGAAACGGAAATTAATCTACTTAAAAAATAAGCTGAATTGAAATAAAAAATCTACTTTAAGATATGCTGATCTGTAGTCAATTCGATATGGCTAACTTCGAAATTATAAAAAAAATGGCCGGAATGACACTTAATTTGGTAGATTTTATCTGACAATTCTTATATAAATTGCAAGATATAAGCAGTTGGTATCTATTACGAGGGCGGTTCGGAAACTTCTTAGCCTAGCACAAAAAGCGCGGTATAAACAGAAAAAAGTTAAGTGTTTTGGAAACTTCCATCTCTGCTATGAACACATGTTAAATTTTGTTTCGATCTGGCAACTCCTTCATATAGAAACAGGTGTTCGTAAAAGACGCATCCGCGATTTGTTTACAATGGAAAATTAGAAATGCGTGGTGTCATTAAATATTTACATAAAAAAGGTTTATCGGGACAAGAAATTCATAATGATATGGTGGATGTGTTAGGTGAAAGTGCTCCTTCATATGCAACAGTAAAAAGTTGGGTTGCTGAATTTAAACGTGGTCGTACAAGCATTGAAGATGAACCACGTAGTGGACGTCCAAAGACAGCAACAACAACAGAAATTGTAGCCAAAGTGCATGATATGGTATTAAATGATCAACGAATAAAAGTGCGTGAAATAGCTAATATCATGGGCATCTCAAATGATCGAGTCCATTTAATTTTGCATGAAGAACTACAGATGAAAAAGCTTTCTGCAAGATGGGTGCCGCACTTGTTAACAGTCGACCAAAAAAAACGCATAAGAATGAACATTTCTCAAGCTTGTTTGGATCGTTTTCAGCGAAATAAAATGGATTTTAAGCGTCGTTTCATAACTGTTGATGAGACATGGATCCACCACTATACTCCAGAGACAAAAGAACAATCCAAACAATGGACTGAAGCTGAAGGAAGTGCCCCAAAGAAGGCAAAAACAATTCAATCGGCTGGTAAGGTTATGGCAACGGTTTTTTGGGACTTCAAAGGTATTTTATTGATTGACTATCTGCAAAAGGGTAAAACAATAAATTCAGAGTACTATTGCAACCTTTTAGATCAATTAAATGTACAAATTCGAGAAAAATGTCCTGGCTTACAACACAAAAAAAATAATTTTTCATCAAGACAACGCACCAGCGCACAAGAGTGTTTTAATTTTAACAATGGCTAAAATCAACGAATTAAAGTACGAGTTGCTTGACCACCCACCTTATTCTCCAGATTTAGCTCCCAGTGACTTTTACCTGTTCCCAAATCTAAAAAATTCCTTGCTGGCAAGCGTTTTACCTCAAATGAAGATGCAATTACAGTTGTAAACCACTATTTGGAAGACCTTGAGGAAAACTATTTTAATCAAGGGATAGAATTGCTAGATAAGCGCTGGACTAAGTGTATTGAAGTTTCAGGAGATTATATTGAAAAATAAAAATATTTTTGAAAAACTAACTATTCTCTTTCATTGATAGGCAAAGAACTTTCCGAACCGCCCTCGTATGAAGGATTCTTTCAGTTGCCGGTCGGAATTTCCTTTAACTAAAGAGTGCATTTTTGAATATTACTCGTATTGTCATTGTTTTTTTGAGCAAGTCTTAAATATTACAGCTGTTATGTTAAATCTTGGGTTAATTCGAATAACCTAAAAATAATTATTGAGCAGAATTCCAATTCCAAAGCATCATTGTTGGGATAAAGCCAGAAATCTATGAAAGAACCGTGGAAAATGTCACGATAAGAGTAATTTCATCAGATCTGAAGGGCCGAAGGGTTTTTTATTTCATACTTAATCCGAACATGTATGCTTTAAAAAAATCACAACTGTCTCAAAAAACACATTTTATAATATTCAATAAAAAGGTGAATTCTTAACGAGACACCCTTTATACTCGCAGCGAAAAGATTTTGTTACAATATGGTCATGGCAACAATAATATGTTATCTGCAATAAAAGTGTGTTTATCGCTACCATCGTATTGTTTTTTGAAATTCATTTTGACAATAGTATGATTACGGCAATTTTAATATTGTTAAAATGTAACAAAAGCTTTATTGCCAAATTTAAAAATGAAAATATGGTTGTCGTAAGCATAAAAAATATGGTTTTTAACCATACCATTCGGTGCTAAGTTTTATTAATTTGAATATGGCTTTAAGAACAATGTTTTTGTTACGAATGCAATAAAAGTACTTTTTATCTGCAAATTATACTTTTTCGAAACAAACTGTTTTGTATAGGGTGATCCATCTGGAGGTATTTTTTTAAGAACAAAAAAATATAAAAATTCAATAATCTTTATTGGTAATTTGAAAGGACATTTTATGGCATTTATTTTTTTGAAAATAATAACCTTCAAATGTTGGCAACTGTATTATGGAAATGAGCGTTCGGTGAGAAACGGGAAGATCCGCTGTTTTCGAAAGTCAATAAACAAAACTGCCGCATTTGGGCTGAAGAGCAACAAGAAGAGGTTCAAGAGGTGCCATTATACCCAGAGAAGACCATGGTTTGTTGCGGTTTATAAGCTGGTGGAATCATCGGTGCATATTTTTCAAAAATGATGATGGCCGGAACGTAACAGTGAATGGTGCTCGCTATCGCGCCATGATATCGATCTTAATGCTACCTGAAATTGAAGCCCGTAATCTTGACGACACTTGCCATGCAGCGGCTCAAACAATGGATCTATTGAGAGGTCATTTAGAAAAGCAGCTAATTTCACGTTTTGGACTGGTGAGTTGGCCTCCTAGATCGAGTGATATCAGCCTTTAGACATTTTTCTTTGGGGTTACATAAAGTCCAAAGACTATGCTGACAAACCTGCTACGATTCAGGTTTTGGAAGCCAACATTACGCGTGTCATTAAAGCCATACCGTTCAAAATTCTCGAACAAGTCATCCAAAATTGGTCCCTCAGAATGGAAACCCTGAGGCGTAGTTGCGGCCAACATTTTAAGGAAATTATATTCAATAAATAAATGCTATGTAATGTCCTTTCAAATTACCAATAAAGATTCCACATTTGACTTGAATTTTTTTTATATTTTTTTGTTATGAAAAATACCTCTAGATGAATCACCCTATATAACTGAAATAATTTTAATAAATGAAACACACACTTTTTTTAAAATGTTTTTTTTACAGTTAAATAAATAACACCTATTATTTTTTTTATTTAATGTATTTTTAAATAATTTCCTTTATAAAAATCTCTTTTGTTGAATAGCAACATAAAGCAATCCTAATGGATAATTTTGGGGATCATACTATGGTCAAGTGGGATCATACTCTGGTTGTGGGGTTAATAAAATGGAAGCTTTGAAACATAAAATTATTTTAATCGTACAAAACCAAAGCAGTTATTTAAAAAAAAAATTATTAACTTAAATACCACCTTTTTAATACCACTTAAGTCATCATCCGTCGTCCGGACGACGATAGTCATTCTAGCTATCATTATTTTTAAAAATTTAATCAACGTAATGCTCACTGATGTTAGCTGATCAACGTCAAATCTTTTGAAGTCAATCCATAGGTTAGGCTAAATCGGTTGTTATGAGTAGGTCTGTTTTGATAGCAGTGAAAATGGATTGGAGAGTTTAAAGACAGTGTTTGTTTTTAGGGGAAGAAGCGAGAATGATTAATAAGGGTTCATCGAGCTTTTGGATCATTTGGTACTATCGATTAATCTCGTTCTAGTATTCGGCGAATCGCTAGCATTTCGTTTGAGCTCGTCAGGAAACCTGCTCCCATACTTTGTGAGTTGCCGTTCTTGTACGCTTGTCCAGTCGAACAGCAGATGTTCTACTGCTTTCTCCGCTTTATCCTCGTTGGAGCTTTTAAAATAAATATTCCAAGTTATACGCATAAGTTTATTCCCCTTTTTTTTATCGCACAGTGCGATAAAAAAAGGGGAATGATTCGTTCTGCTAAAATCTAGCAGGTTTTAAGATCTTCTTAGGTTCATTCTGGCCGCCGAGTAACCATGCAAGTGTGTTTCGCATCCTACGTTTGCTTTGTTGACATATGTGCCTTCTGTCGTCCTTTCCGTCTCAGAGATCTGTAGTCTGTAGTCGTTGTAGCTTGGAATAAATTACCAAAAAAAAAATTACATATCGAAAATATTTCCGTATGTTGTTTATCAAAAATACTTTTGTTATGAAGTGCTGAAAAAATTCAAAATAAAAAAGTTGTAAGCCGTTTATCGAAAATAATTTCGTATCAGGCAATGTAAAACTTTACATACTTGGTGGCTTCACTTTTTTTAAACAATGCCATCTATTGTTTTTATTGTATAGAAAATACAATTTAAAAATAATTATAAATGACTTACTCTGTTTGAAGATGATAGACCGTAAATGACCTCTATGCTCATCCACGTATATGCGACACCTGATCAGAAAATTATGTATTGCGTCCTGAGAGGGTTAAAGTTAGGATCGCTTCAATTATTGTTTTAATGGACTGCTTCAAATTCCTTGGTTACGTTTCTTGCACATCTTGCTTGACATAAGCCTATGAAAAAGTGTGGCGCAGTCAGGTCCGGTAACCTTAAAGTCCAGCGGAAAGTGGCATTTCTGGATATTAATTTGTTTGGGAATTTTCGTTGAAGCTTTGCCATAATCGGTCTAACTATGAGTATGTGCAGTTGCTCCATCTTGCTAAAACCAAATGCTGTTAAGTCGGATACGTCTTCGGCGCAGTTGTGGGTAAAAGAAAAATCCTTTAATATATTTAAATAAGGATCCTCATTGACAGTCACTGTTACAAGGTTTCGTTCAAAGAAATATGGTACCACAATGCAGCTTGATGAAACTGGGTACAGTTTCGTCTCATGAGGAATTTGTGGATTATATTCACTCCATATACGACAATTTTGCGTGTGTACATTCCCGTTTGGACAACGTTGCGTGTTTACATTCCCGTTTAGACAACGTTGGGTCATAAACTATATTCGTGGGCGCCAGTCATATTTAGAATGAAAGACAGGATGTCGAAGACCCGTAGAGTTAAACAGAGAATTTCCCAGGGTGGCCTGATATCTGCGGCACTGTTAAACCTCCATCTGTCTAATTTTTCTCCACCACCAGACGGCGTTGAAATTGTGTCGTACGCTGATCCACAATTCTGGTGGATGACATATGCGAGAAAATAAACTCTTACCTCACTGACTTAGCACGCTTCGTCACTGCGAGGCACATGAAAATATTCGCCTCCAAATCATCAGACACACTGTTTACTGCATGGAACGTCACTCAACGTGAAAGTCGATGACGTCAGCATCCCGACTACCAACTACCCCAAAATCCTTTTTCGATCTTCTTCGAATGCTACAGCTATCTGCGATAAGCTCTCAAGGTCCTTAAGTCACTAGCCGGCAGTACTTGTGGAGCCGACAAAGAAACCTTGTTGACCTCTTGCAAAGTGATAGGTCGTTCTGTACCGAACTACGCAGCGCCGGTGTGGTCGGCGAACGTGAGTACGACGCAGTGGAAGAAAATGTAGACTTGTCAGAATGACGCCCTGAGAACATCAATAGGCGTATGCCTTCTGGGGACCATCTGTATGAGGAGACGAAGGTCCTTCCCTTTCGCAGACACAATTTTTTGTTGTCTAAGCAGTTCCTGCTTGGGTGCCTTAGCAGTAGTCATCCCTCCGCCTAGGCAGATCAGGTACGATGTTCAAGATCTAGAGAAAGGTCCAGCGGTTCAAAAGAGAACCTCTAGATCGTTAAAGGTCTGAACGACATTTACGCTGATGAAGTCACATCAGCAGTATCCGGCTATTGCATGAATTTTGTCCCGGAGTTTCCACTAGAGGAGAAGAAGCTACCTCGTCAGATGCGCGTGGTTCTGACTCAGCTGACACCTGAATGGTGTAGCCGCCTTAATTCGTATTGGTCGCGAATTGATCTAACGGTCTGGACGTTTGTCCCTCCTGCCATCAGGGACCACAAGACGAGCTGCACCTATTCAATTGTCCGGCCAAGCCCACTCAGCTGACCCCAAGTCTATTTTGGACACATCCAGTTCAAATGGCGCGTTTTTTTTTTACCTGGATATCGAGGCAAATGTCCTATTGGCGAACAGGAGTTCAAAACAAAAAAACACTGTTGTTACTTAAGACGTCAAAATGGCACTGTTGTAGGTCTTCAACTCGTCGACCTATTTAAAAAGGACGATAAAGCCTCTTCTTTCTTAACATTTCATTCAAATATTCTACGAAAATGTATACAAGAAACCATAGCCAAAATAGTTACCTGAATTTGGTAGCATCGCTTAAACAAAACACTTGCGGGGGAAGTTTCCCCTATTTTGTTCAATCACTACCCACTATTTAGTTTTAATTGCAATTACTCGTACATAACCACATTTAGTTCTATTATTTCGGATGGGAAATAATCAACAATTTATTGACTCATATCGAACTTTGTGGAAATTCGTAAGCATGTTCATCTGGAGTCTCAACAGACTGACCCCAAAAACTTCGACCAACTTCAAATTTATTACACACACATTCGCACACACTTGTACATTTTCAGCAAAGCTTATACACACACGCACACACCGATATGTATGTATGTATGTGTGGCCGTACTTTTTGTATGTAACAAGTAGATTTTTACTTTGAAAACAACCACAAAGTTTGTAAAACGAAAAAAAATACTTAAGCGAAAATCCGTTTAATTAATGAACTCCCCGGCATGAAGAAAGTAGCAACAGAAGCGACTTAGAAAGTACTTATACACTCTTTAGGCGCTTTTAATGAATGGCGTTGAGATACTTTGAGTTGGCGTTCTTTTTTCCGTTTGCCCTCTTCTTCTTCGTCCAACTTAATGTGACTGTGTTTTGGGCCTGGATGATGAGGGACGGGAAGAGGGATTTGAAATCCACACAAATTGCGGGTTTCAAAAAAAAAAACATGAAGGAAGAAATGATTTTGGATTACATCATACCTTGAAGAATTTCGAGAATGTATCGTATTAGATTTATGTCTCCATTGAAGTTTTTTTATTTGTCTACCAAACTGTCTATTTTATCGACCAATTGGTTTGTCCAGCTGTCGGTCGACTGGTCTTTCTATTCATTCTTGTGACTCTTTTCGTAAAGCTCTCTGCAGGGGGAATACAGTATGGAAATTCTCACTAGCTGTTTTGAATTGTTATCAATTTTACGCAGACTTAGCTGAATTATTAAAGAAGGTACACAGAAAAAAGACAACCCTTAAACTTCAACAAATCATTGGTATGCGAATTAAATCACCGCTCAATTAAAAATTTCGTAAATACGCTAAACCACAGGGTGGCCCAAAAGTTACCATGGGGTTAAAAACTTTAATAACTTTTTCGTCTATTAATTTCTTCGTATTTTTTTTTCCAAGTAGATCCAAGTATTATTGGGTGATCCAAGTAGAGGTACTTTTCTCAATAGCCTTTTTTGACAGATCACGTGTGAGTCGTGCCATGCTGTCATGTTATTTTTGTTTAGTATTGTTTTGCATTTCATCATGGAAAGACTTAAGCCTGAACAACGTTTACAATTCGTTCAACTTTATTACGAAAATTCACGTTCTGTGAGGAGTGTGTTTCGTGCACTTCGTTCAACTTATGGTCAACATAATCAACCTACTGAGCGTGCTATTCGCCACACCATCACCCAGCTTGAGACCCAGCATTCATAATGGGATAATATTCGACCGAATAGACCACGTCCAGCACGCAGTGAAGAAAATGTAGCGGCCGTAGCTGAGAGTGCACACCGAGACCGTGGAGAGTCGATTCGGCGCCGTTCGCAGCAACTTGGACTGACGTTTGGAACGACTTGGCTCATTTTACGTCGAGATCTTATATTGAAAGCGTACAAAATACAGCTTGGGCAAGAACTGAAGCCGCCCGACGTTCCCAAGCGACATCGCTTCGCTATAGGGGCTCTTGAAAAGTTCCAAGAAGATCCGACACCAAATTTTGTTCAGCGAACCAGCAAAATTGCCGCATTTGGGACAAAGAGTAACCAGAAGAGGTTCAAGAGCTGCCACTTCATTTAGAAAAAAACAAGGGTTTGGTGTGGTTTGTGGGCCGGTGGAAACATCGGTCCATATTTCTTCAAAAATGATGCCGGTGAGAACGTAACCGTCAACGGCGACCGTTATCGTGCCATGATAACCGACTTTTTGATGCCTGGAAATGAAGCTAGTGATCTCGGCGACATTTGGTTTCAACAAGACGGCGCCACTTCCCACACATCGAATCAATTAATAGATTTATTGAGAGAACACTTTGGTAAGCAGATAATTTCACATTTTGGGCCGGTCGATTGGCCACCAAGATCGTGTGATATCACACCGTTAGACTTTTTCCTGTGGGGATATGTTAAGTCTAAAGTTTATGCGGACAAACCCGCTTCGATTTAGGCCTTGAAGCAAAAATCACGCGTGTCATTCGCCAGTTACCAGTCGAAATTCTTAAACGAATCATCGAAAATTGGACTCAACGGATGGACCACCATCTGAGACGTAGTCGCGGCCAACATTTGTTAGGCATAACCTTCAAAAAATAAATGCTAAAGAATATTTCAAATGATAATATAGATTTCCCATTTAATTAAAATTTTCTGTGTTTTTTTTTTCTTTAAAAAAGTAGGGAACCTTGAAATGGATCACGCGTTATAATATAATTATATAAGGGGTGTTTTTTATTGGGGTATAGAACTTTAAGTCGGCATCACTTTTTTAACTGGCGGCCATTTTGTCAGCTGTCAAGTGATTTATATTTAGTTTGGTTTGCCATTTCATCATGAACAGGTTGACAAAAGAACAACGCTTGCAAATCGTGCAAATTTATTTCGAAAGTAATGGTTCAGTTCGCGAAGTTCACCGCAAGCTCCGTCCATTTTATGGTCGACATAATCGTCCATCAGAGCAATTACTTCGGTTAACCATGGATCGGTTAACATGGACCATTGGATTATTTTCTTTGGGGATATGTGAAGTCGCTCGTCTACGCCAACAAACCAGAAACACGTTAGGGGACTTGGAAGCCAACATTCGTGGCGTTATTGCCAACATACGGCCCCATATGCTCGAAAAAGTGGTTGAAAATTGGACCTGTAGAATTGGCTTTATTCGAGCCAGCCGCGGCGGCCACATGCCCGAAATCATATTTAAACATTAATGGCATAAAATTATCCTTCCAATAAAGCCAAATTGATGGACATTAAAACGATTTTCTTGTGTTTTATTTCAATTCGAAGTTCTATACCTCAATAAAAAACACCCTTTACTTACTAGGGGCATAGATACTGTTACACACGTTTTATGCTGTAAAATAAAAAGTACTGAATGTTTTTGGACCAAATATTTTTTAATATATTTATTAATATATATTGTATCCAAAAATATACTTATTCTACTTATTCGAAATGTCCGCCTTTTGCCTTTACACACGCCTTAAGTCGCGCTGGCCAATCGCCAATAGCTGCACGAACCTCGTCCATTGGAAAATTAGCCACAGCTCGAACCAAAGCAGTCTTAAGAGATCCAATGTTAGGGTATCTTTTGTGACAAACCTTGTCCTCTAAAACCGTCCACAATTTGTAATCCAAAGGGTTCAAATATGGACTGCCTGAGGGCCATTCTTCAGAGGAAATGAACGCTGGCAAATTGTTTCGAAGCCAGGCCTGGGACGTTTTAGCCTTATGGACCGTCGCAGAATCCTGCTGGAAAGACCATGGCTGGTTTTGGAACAGGGAATTGTTAAGAGGCTTCACAGCAGCTTCTAGAACGTTTTCTTGGTAAACTTTGGCCGATGTTTTGACTCCTTGTTCGCAGAAATGCAGGTCAGTGACCTCATCGTAAGAGACACCCCACCAAACCATGACTGAAGCTGGGTACTGACCCTTTTCCACCCTTGGGATCAGTTCAGATGCGTCCTTAGATGACCGCGCATACACTCTATCATTTTGCTTGTTAAATTTTTCCTGAACGGTAAAAATTTTTTCATCGGTGAACAAAATTTTTCGGTGCAAGTTATCAGCGTGCTTCACCAAAAGACGTTAGCATTTTACAATCCTATTTTTTTTTAAAGCTGCAGTCAATAAATGTCCGGTACGTCGTTTGAAAGCCCCAAGTCCCAAGTCTTTTTTAACGATTCGACTCATTGACTTTTGCGTGATATTCATCTCACGGGCCATGATTTTCTGTTTTCGGAGCGGATTCTGTGAATTTATGATTTAACGGCTTTGATGCCATGCGGCGTTCGAACAGAACGTGGGCGGCCCGACCGGTGGCAGTCTTTTACATCCAGTATCCTCAAACAGTTTTATATTCATCGGTAGACGAACGTGCGGCTAATCCCTAGTGGCCGGAGCGTTTTGAAAAAATTGGTTCTTCATTTCACACTTGAAAAGCAGTATTACAGCGATACTGTTCTCATTATCTGACCCCTCCATGTGTTCAATGTTGTAACAGTATTTATGTCCCTACTAAAGTACAGAAGTATAGAAGGCCATTGTGCCACACTGTGTCGAATGCCTTCCCAATGTCCAAAAGAACTAATCCAGTGGACTTTCTAAGTCCTTTATTTCTGGTTATTATGTTTTTTATTCTTCCAACTTGGTGCACTGTGCTGTGATCCCGTTGACAAAACTTTGTTTCAGATACTATATTATGATCTGATGTGAAATTCCTTAGCCTGCTGTAGATCAGTTTTTCGAAAATCTTTCCCATGTTACTCAGTAGGCTGATTGGTCTATAGGACTACTCGTACTAGCCAGTTTTTTTTTGGCTTATGAATCGGTATATCTTTTGCCTTCTTAAATGTTTTTGGGATGTAATTTAGGATATACGGCTGTAAAATATTCATATCAGTACGTCGACAGCTTTTTTAGGAAGATTTTTTTAAAAGAACCTTGGAAATATTCTCAAATGACCTTGACAATAGGGAATATATTTGGCAAGTGCTAACAAAAATTGCACCGTCGGTATTGGGGGGCTCACTATTCACATTTGGGACAGTAGCGTTTACTAAGCAAGGCTCACTATTCCGATTTGGGACTGTAGCGTTTACTAAAGAACCTACAGAGTGAGTAAAATCAGCTGAAGTGTGTGCGATTTTGCAAAAGTGTTAGCAAGTAGCTCCGCTTTTTCAATATTGGTAATGATCTTTGAATCATTTTGCATCAAATGGGACAAAAACCGCTTTCCTTTGCATCTTAAGGAACGACTTAATTTCCAAAATTTTTTGTCGCCAAGCTTTAAACTTCGTAAATGAATAGTCCATTTCATATTTCTTTCCTTTTTAGGTCTTATGTCAATAGCATGGCTTAAAAATTGCTCACAGTTTTTATAGAAAAGTTTTTGCTGCAGGTTACAGGAACGTTATTCACTTTTTTTCTATTTCTTTCTCTGTCCAATGAGATGGACTATATTATGTGGAAGACAACTGTTTCTATTTACTGAAGAGGAATGTGTGGATATGTTCCGTGCATAGTCAGGTTCGTAAGCGATTCAATTTCGTTTGCAATTGATTGTGTTGAGCAATATCTTTCTGCACAAAAAATAATACTTCTATTAATTATCGTTCGAAATACGCCCCAGTCTGTATTTTTGTGGGATAAATAATTCGTCTCGATAGTTTGGATTGAAGAGCATCGAATTGAACATAATATTGGGCGATGGTCAGATGGAATTTCGTATCCTAGTGTTTTTAGACTTAGCGGAGTAGTAATGTTGCTTAGAACAATATCGACCGTTGATGCTTCTCTATTTTCTTGGTGAGGATACAGCGTATGGTTGGCTGGATAATAAACAAAGAAATTGCATCACCTTCATTAATCCTCCATATAAACAATAAAAACATTTTCCGTTTAAAGATGAACGAATTATTGAATTATACAAACTAAAAATTAATTAGGAATCCTGTGATACAAATTTTGAAGTATTAACTAAAATATTCGTACGTTATAAACAAATTCAAATATTTTCAAAAAAATGCTGGCCGTTAATAGAAAATATTTTCGTAATGGGTTGACGCGTTTCCTTCACCTTTTTATAGAAGCAGATCCCTTATAGACGAACAATAACACTTACACTCACTACACGCAGAAACAAAGTATGGTTGTGGTGACAATATTTGAAGAGGATAATACTATTGTTGGGAATATGGTTGTGGTACAATATTATGATCCTCCCAACAATAGTTGGATTCAAATGCAACCATACTATAATTGATATGATAATTATACTATGATAACCATACTATGATACCATAGTACGATTAACACTCAACTATACTATGATCATCACAACAATAACATGATTCATACATAACCATACTATGATCCCCACAACCATAGTATGATTCACACTCAACCATACTATGATCCTCACAACAATAACATGATTCATACATAACCATACTATGATCCCCACAACCATAGTATGATTCACACTCAACCATGTTATGATCCCTACAACCATAGTATGATCACACACAATTATACAATGATCCCAATTAGGTAAAGTTGTCAAAAACAGATTTAAATTATGAAAATTATTTGAAAATACATCAAATTCAGTATTATAGGACTGATTTATTTAACAATAGAAAAAATAAATTAAAAAAACGTATGCGTTTTTATTACAAATATTTCAGTTAAACAAAGCCAAAGCAAAAAAAAGAAAATTTTAATTTTCATATAAAAAGTACTATAATTGAATTAGATCCGTAACATTGTTCTAAAAAGCATATTCAAATGAAGAAATACTACAAACATACAGTATGATTGTGATATAATCATATTATTGTTAACATAAAACGCGAAAAACAATACTTTTGTCGCACCAACTATATTTATATTGTTGCTATAACCATATATTCATTTTAAAATTTGGCAATAATACTATTGTTACATTTCAACAATATGGTTATTGCGGCAATCATACTATTGTCAAAACTAAATTCAGTAAACAATGCTATGGTTGCGACGAACATACTTTTATTGCGGAGAACATATTATTATTGCCGTGACTTAGTAACCATGTTTTTTCTCTGCGTGTATATAAGCTCCTCGAACTATAGGGTAATATTTAAAAAAAAAAACCCTTACTCCCCCTTTTTAATGCCTTCACAAATTACCTGAGGTCAACTATTTAAACTAACATCCCCAAAAGCTTGTTTGTTTTGAGCTAATACCCGCTGCCGCTATCCCACTAAATGACGTACAATCATCAGTTCGTACAGTGGAACTGCGTGATATACAACCACAGGCCATATCCAACAGATACATTTGTATCTTTTCGAAGAAAATGCCATAAATTACCCCGAATCTTTAACACAAAATCAATTAATAAGTACTCTAAAGCCCTTTTTGAATGCTACTTTAAATAACTTATCTTGATGACAACAAAAACAACAGCTACACCAAAGACAAAGACAAAAGGACGGACGGACGGAGGGACAGACAAACCAGCCAGAAGGTATTTGTGAAACAAATATGGATGTATCCCCACGACGAGTACATCTGTATGAGTTTGTCCTAATGTGAGTAGCAACAGCATTTATTTGTAATATTCAGCACTCTTTTTTTGTTTTTCTTTTTTTTTGGTTTCTTTGGGTTTTATATTCTTGGTGTATTTCATTCAAACACCACCACCAACAACAACAACCACATTGGAACCAAAAAAAACAAAGTACATGATGGAAAAAACCAACGACGACGACATAAAATCTAAATACTGCCACAACTACGACTGAGATACTTCTTCAGTTTCAGTTATTTTTTTCCTTCTCCTTTATTTAGGAGGTTTTTTACGAACGAAGCAGCGAGCGAATGAATGCCTCTAGAGAGGCCAACATTAAAATGTGTACAAAAGGCAAAGAAAAATCGGAAAAAAACACAGCACACAACAAAATGAATCCCACCAAAAAAAAAGAAAAGCAAACGTTCAAACCAGTCGGATAGACTGACATAGGGTTGGACTGACGCGGCGGACAGACAGGCTGGGCTGACAGACAGACAGACAGACAAACGATTGCGAGGAAACACAACGAAAACGTTGGGGGAAGCCTGCACAAAGCAAAGCGGCAACAACGACAGCAAAATGTAATGCCTTCCACATACAGCGCAGCACAAAATTCTGATAAAAATCCAAAGAAAAAAAAGACGAAGCCCAGCACTGACTGAGTGATTTAGTTTTACAAATGCTTAGATACAGATTCAAAACATTGAAGCATTTATAAAACGAGCATACAAACAGACACACACTCTATCTCTTAATGACATACTCATGTGCCGCCGAAGAGGCACACAAAGACACTGGCAAAAGGACGGACACTGGACGGGACCGACCGGAACCACAGAAGTATGGACAGAGGGCAAGTAAAAAAGAAAAGGAGGAACAGTCGCGTCATAACGATGGTCAGGCGAAAAGCACAGCCAACAAAGTTATTCTGGCGACACAGCTCAGCGCGCTAATTTGTGCTGGCGAAGATTTGTGAGCTGATACGGGTAATGTGATTTGAAACGCGATTGTAGGTGGCTTAACTTTTGAGTTTTCAAGATATCACACACAGGCCAACGTGT
The DNA here is from genome assembly GCA_963513945.1 of Hydrotaea diabolus. Classification (NCBI taxonomy): domain Eukaryota; kingdom Metazoa; phylum Arthropoda; class Insecta; order Diptera; family Muscidae; genus Hydrotaea; species Hydrotaea diabolus. The sequence continues at coordinate 85,154,744 of OY740718.1, read as the reverse complement.
TTTGTTGCAGCGATAAAAAAAACTTACCGCCACTTTGTTAAAGTCCGGTAGTCACCTGTACAATCAAACGTTTCTGTTCCGATTGCTATTTTATTTGTTTCCCTCTACCTCAATTTAGTGGCATGCATTTTGGGCGGCTAACCATCACTTATGATAATTGATATATCCTTTCACAATTTTATTAATATGAGTCCTTTTTTAAACATGCAACGATTATATTTTTTGACAATCGCTTTATTCTGTCAGGAAGATCAATTTTGACCGTTAAATTATACAAAGACATCAGAATATTTTTGCCAACCGAATGATTAAGGTTGTTTGAACTACAGTCAAACCTGGATAAGTGGAATCGCAATGGACCGCCTATTTATTCCTACTTAAAGAGGGTTTCCACTTATCTAGTGAATTTGATATTTATACCACTTAAAGAAGTAAAGCATGCTTGCTTTTAATTTTGAAAGAAACCAAGTTTGTGTGAGATAAATTATTAAATTCGTTTAATTGCCATTCATTTCAAATTCCATAGTTCAATTAAAAAGATAGTAAACCGCAGAATATGCATTTACTCGTATAAATCCAAAAAGTAAAAAAGTAAAAAAAAAACGAGCGATCACACCAGCATTGTCAGTTTTCGGCCACGGTCGCCAAATTTTTGGTCAAAATTAACCTAAAAAATAGCTTAACTATAACCACAGTGATGCTATGTATTGCCAACTTGTTTGCCCTTCTATCCTATGATGGAAGGCATAAATCTACATGGAACGGAGTCATTCAATTGGATATACGTAAGCCAAAATATCGATCCTTTTTTACTAAGACCTTTTAAAGTTAGATTAGGGCGTTTTCGTAAAAACCGTCAGGATTATCGCCGTCACTAATATACAGGGTGGAGCGCGCGTAAAGAGACTTTTCTTGTATTTTTTTGTTGGAAGTGTGCAGGGGCCGCCTTAAATATCCCACTTACAAAGGATTCCCACTTTTGCAGTCTCCATTAGTGCCACCGAGTGATAGCTGATGCACTTCATTATTCAGTAAATCAGTGCAAGTGAGAAAGCTGAAACTTATAAATAAAAAAAATGATATTTGAATTTTAGGTTCAATTAAACACCTGAAAATCACAGAAAATGTAGTCAAAGGATACGACATATATTTTTCAGTTTCGGGAGGCCTTGGTCTATTTTCCCGGGTTCGCTTTCGTTGTAACATACATTCTTTCCTTATCCTTTCAAAAGATATGATTTTTAATGAATATGCAACCTTGAAATTCCGCCGCGACCAAAACCCATCTCTGGTGAAATCTGTCCATAGTAGTCCAAGTTTTCGAATAGCTCCCACACAAAGGAGGGAGGACAGAGGTTCTGAAGCTGTAGAAGTCACAACTTACACCCATTCATTACCGAATTTAGCATATTTCGTTATGAGCGATCATTGATTAACTGTGCCGAACCTAGACCACTTAGGTCCATAATTTTATATTGCCCCCTTAAAAAAGTCCTAGATTTCAGAATCTGCAGCCTAAGAAAGCTCCCACACAAAGGTCTCTCCCGATTTGAGGCCCTGCAGCTCTAGAAGCCATGGATTACACCCGAACACGCCCAAATTGTATGTGGTACATTATGAGCGATCATTGATTAACTGTGGTGAAACTAGACCAATTAGGTCCAAAATTTTCTATTGCCCATTAAAAAGGTCTTAGATTTCAGAATCTGTAGCTTAAGAAAGCTCCCACACAAAGGTCTCTCGCGATTTGAGGCTCTAGAAGCGATGGATTACACACGAACACGCCCAAATTTTGTGTGCTACATTATGAGCGACCATTAAGAAGCCGATGAACCTAGACCTTGAAGCCTGGTACATTATGAGCGACCATTGATTAACTGTGGTGAACCTAGACCACATAGGTCCATAATTTTCTATTGCCCCCCTAAAAAGGGTCATAGATTTCAGAAACTGTAGCTTAAGAAAGCTTTCACACAAAGGTCTCTCCCGATTTGAGGCCCTGCAGTTCTAGAAGCCATAGATTACACCCAAACACGCCCAAATTTTGTGTGGTACATTATGAGCGACCATTAATAAGCCGATGAACCTAGACCTTGAAGCCTTAACAAGTCACACCTTCTTAATTTCGCATGAAGCCTTACGGGCGACTAACACCCATGTCCTGTAACATTGGACACCCATATACTGTAACATTGACCGTGTTGGTGAATAGTCTTTACACTAAGGCCCCTTCCGATTGGAGATTCTGCAGCTTTTGAAGTCAAAAATGCTATCACATCGCGCTTTTATTTTGTATGGTACGTTATGAGCAACAAATGATACTGTTCTGTAAAAAATAACTTTTAAGACAAAACCAGCTGATCCTTATCTAAAACGATTTCCTGAATCCGAATTGAATGCCCGTTTTGCCCCACCACGTATAGTTTTCCAGATATCGTGAACATGAAGTTTTTGTGACTTTTTTCATTTTATTATTAAATATTAAAATAAAATTTTTCACGATATCTCAAAAACTATACGCAATGGGCCAAAACGGACATTCAATATGAATTCAGGAGATCATTTTACATCAGGATCAGTTCCTAAGAGGATTTTGTAGCAGAATTGTGTTATTAACTGTAACTTTTTAAATTCAACCTTGCTCAAGCTCTAGACATAGGTGCTTAATCCTCTTAATAGCTGCGTGGTGTAGGGTATCTCATTTTCGGCCAAGGCCGACTTAAAGTTGTCATATTACACTTTGTTTAAAATATCACCTAACATCAGCTCTAATCTTCTTCTAATATCTAATTATACAGGGTGGGCGATGTAACATTTTAAATTTGAATCGGCTGTATAAAAAAGTACTGATAATTTTTCCAAATTTCTGGTTTTATTGAAAAGGTTGAACTTGGCCTTTAATAATGGAACACAGCGCTCAATGTCGACTTGAGCGGCATTCCACCCCAAAGATCCTGCGTTAAGCACTACTTACAGCCTTAGGCTGCTCTCAGAGTGCGCGCTACAAGCGATGCAATTAGGTACAAAGCATTGCCTTTATTATACCCTCCACCATACAATGGAGGGTATATTAGTTTTGTCATTCTCTCTGTAACACCTTGAAATAATCATCGGAGACCCAACAATGTATATATATTCTTGATCCTCGTAAAATTCTAAGACGATCTAGCCATGTTGTCCGGCTGTCCGTCTGTTGAAAATAAGATAGAGCCTGCATGAAAACAGCTAGGGAGCTGAAATTTGGCACAAATTGGTTGGTATTGAAAATATAGCTCTACGGGAAGTTGGTGTTGGTGGCCCTCAACCGACACTACCTCATAAAAATTAGTTTTTTATTTGGAAATATCCGTCCAGTTTCTAGAGCAAAATCACTGAAATTTTGCAAATAATAATCTCTATATAGGCGCAATCATCTATGTAAAAATGGTTTAGATTGGGCCACCATTTCTTGTATCTCCCAGACAAACGTACTTATGGGCCTTGAAAAATAATATGACAATAACTCACCACACACTTGACCTATCGAGATGAAATTTTCTACAGATTTTTATATAGAATACACTTCTGCGCCAAATTCTGTTGAGATCGGAAAAGTCCTACTGGTACCTCCCACACCATGGGCTTTGAGAAATAATATGACGCTAACTCACCACAAGCTTGACCTATCGAAATGAAATTTTGCACATAAAGATTTCTATATAAAGGGTGTTTTTTATTGAGGTATAGAACTTCGAATTGAAATAAAACACAAGAAAATCGTTTTAATGTCCATCAATTTGGCTTTATTGGAAGGATAATTTTATGCCATTATTGTTTAAATATGATTTCGGGCATGTGGCCGCCGCGGCTGGCTCGAATAAAGCCAATTCTACAGGTCCAATTTTCAACCACTTTTTCGAGCATATGGGGCCGTATGTTGGCAATAACGCCACGAATGTTGGCTTCCAAGTCCCCTAACGTTTCTGGTTTGTTGGCGTAGACGAGCGACTTCACATATCCCCAAAGAAAATAATCCAATGGTGTCAAATCACACGATCTTGGTGGCCAATTGACAGGTCCATTCCGCGAAATTATGCGCTCATCGAATGTTTCCTTCTATAATTCGATTGTGACGTGCGCTGTGTGGCATGTAGCGCCGTCTTGTTGGAACCACAACTCATCCACATTCATGCCATCCAATTCGGGAACAAAATATTCGGTTATCATGGCTCTATACCGGTCTCCATTAACGGTAACTGACTCTCCAGCATTATTTCGGAAGAAGTATGGCCCAATGACTCCACCAGCCCATAGAGCACACCAAACAGTCAGTTTTTGTGGATGTAATGGCGTCTCAAGGGTCTCATGGGGATTCTCTTCACTCCAAATGCGGCAATTTTGCTTGTTGACGTAGCCATTCAACCAAAAATGAGCCTCATCACTGAACAAAATTTTGTGATGAAAATCAGCATCGAGATGAATCTCATTTTCGGCCCATTTTGCAAGCGTTGTTATTTTGTCAACCTGTTCATGATGAAATGGCAAACCAAACTAAATATTAATCACTTGACAGCTGACAAAATGGCCGCCAGTTAAAAAAGTGATGCCAACTTAAAGTTCTATACCCCAATAAAAAACACCCATTAGAACACACTTCCGCACTGGTTTTATTTGGGAATCTGGTGGAGAGTATCCAAAGTTCGGCACAGCCCAACTTAACATTTTTTACTTGTTTTTTTCTTTGATCGCTCGAAACATGTCAGAGTGAAAGCGAAGCTAAAAGCGCTAACATCCTTGGGCTAATCTCAGAGTGCACGCTAAGACGATGCAATTGCTCGAAACATGTCAGAGTGGGAGCGAAACTAAAAGAAAGTTAAAGCGGGTCGTGAAATGGGTTCTTAGAATGGATTCGCTTTGTTTACGTTTGTTTGCTTCCATTTAGATATTTTAATGTTTCCTTGAGTATTTAACTATGGACCGAAATCCATTATTGAGGGTATACAAACTTCAGGACGGCCGAATTTCATTTGTTTTCTTGTTGATTGTTATAACTGTCATTTCTAAATAGTTTTTATCGCAAACTGTTGTTTGTCAAATTTTGGGCAATAACTTTCACTTTTGTAAATTAATTTATTTAGAGATTTAATGATTTGACTGGATGTTCTTTTTTTTATTTTCCATAGGCAATTTTAACTTGGAGCTGTGCGAAATATGTTGTTTTCTTAATCGAGCTGCCTAAAGAATATGTTTTCATCAAACCCTCATTAAAATGTTCTCTGCTGGTAAAATGTATGGAAAGTTTGCAAGAGTGTTATAAGGTTCCCACAAAAATCATTTGGTGGATACCTTGTATTAAGTCAGGGTGCCAAAGATTTTAAAGAGGTAAGTCTTTTGAAATTTGATTTTTACATTTGACAATGAGTAAAAAACACAGAATGTGTCAATTTACAAATATGTTATACTTTATAAATAGTAAGTAGACTTCTTAAATTATTTGATTATCAATGCGACAAATATCATCCAAATCGGTTAAATAGGGTTTTTTGACAAGCATTCTTTTTTTTAATACCCGAGTTTGACAACATCGGAGCCATGCTACATGATGACATTTTTTCTAGGTAGAAGTCTAGAAATGTTTCCATAAACTCGAAACCTTTTCTAAATATGTATACAGCAATATCTTTATAAAATTTAATGGGTCTACGAGGGCTGCTATATATATATATATATATATATATATATATATATATATATATATATATATATATATATATATATATATATATATATATATATATATATATATATATATATATATATATATATATATATATATATATATATATATATATATATATCTGGCCTTATAAAGAAAATCCGAATATTTATCATCATCAATAATGGTTTTATTGTTTTTCAAAGTATTCTCCAGCATGATTTATACACTTTTGCATGCGCTCAAACCAATTGGCACTTTTTCCACTCCGATTGAGACACCTCCAAAACATGGCTTTTGAACGCTTCAACAGCATCTTCTGGCGACGAAAATCGTTGACCGCGCATTTTTTTCTTGATGTGCGGAAATAAAAAGAAGTCATTGGGTGCCAAGTCAGGGATGTACGTCAGGTGACCCATCAATTCGACGTTTTGGCCGGTCAAAAAGGCGCTGGTTTGAGCCAATGTGTGAGAGCTTGCATTGTTATGGTACACAATGATTCGTCTTCTCTTGTTCGTTTTTCGAATTTCTCCGAAGACTTTAGGCAAACAAATTGTGGTGTACTACTCAGAATAGACCGTCCTACGTTTGTCAAGCAGAACAGTCGCCACATGACCAGTTTTGCCGAAGAAACAGACGACCATTTGCTTTGAAGTGCTTCTTCCACGAACAACTTTCGTTAGATTTAGCTCGTCTTCGAAGACTCACAGGGTCGATTGCTGTTTTATTTTGGGCTCATACGCATAGATCCATGATTCGTCACCTGTGACGATTTTATAAACGCCTTTTAAAGCACCGCGATCGTATTTTTTTTTCAAAATTTCTTTGGACCAATCGACACGAGCCTTTTTTTGGAGCGATTGTCAAATTCTGCGGGATCCAACGAGAATAAACCTTTTTTACGGCCAGGGGGCTAATCACGGCATTCGACGACGAATGCAAATTCGAATAAAAAAATATTTCGATACGTTTAAATGTTTGGATCATGGCATTCGATCGTAATGTTTAATCGCATACTACTTTTTTTTGCAATGCTGCAAAACAAAGACCTTTAACTCAAAAGATGTGTCGTTGGCTGATTCGAGCACGACGTGGGACTGTTAAAAAATTAAATAGATAATAAGAAACATTTTAGGCATTATTGCAATGCAAAAATGTAACGATTAATTATTTTATTGTAGTTAATTTATTATTTTATAACAATTCATGGTGTTTTACGTAATTTTTGTCGAAACCACTACTGTGATAACACAAATTGAGTTTCCTAAAAGGCCGATGAAACATCTTTCTTTGTTGATTCTCTTTGCGGCAAGCATACGAGTATGATGACAAGCAGAAAAACAAAACAACAAGCGTGAATATTTTAATAAATGCAAGTGAATATTTTAATAAATCTGATAAAAATATAGAAATTAGTTATAAATGGATCCAATGCTATTTTTTTACACATCATCGTCCGATTCGGAGGAGGATTGCAATGTAAACGTAATTAGAAGAAATATTCGAGATAAAAGCAATCGTTTTTTCATTATCTTTGTCCCTAAAAATAATAAAAAAAGAAGAATATTTTTACGTTATTTCACAAAATATAGAAAAATACCTACATTTCTTTTGTTTTACTCTGTTGTTTTGTTTGGCGTCATTAAAAATGGTAGTGTTTGGTTTTTTTTCGATGACGGTTGTGCTTTCGAATTCAACTTCGGGTAGTTTCAATTCGATAACGATTGCCGTGATCAAATTAATTGCGTTCCGAAGTAAATTTGGTCCTTAACGAATGCGGTGATTAGCACCCAGGTTTTCATGCTATATCGAAAGTATGCTGGTGGAAGAAATGTCCAAGGATGCCTCTATCTCACGGTATGTCACATGACAATCTTGCATTATCAGTTCACGCACGGCATTAATGTTCTCTGGCACAACGGCCGTTTTTGGGCGACCTTCGTCGGCCACGATTGATTTCATTAAACCAGTTTTTGTGCTTTATCGCCATACAATGATTTAAGTTCATCGATGGACTCTTGTGGTGATAATCCACGTCGAAAGTTGCGAAAAATGATCGCACGAGAATGTTTACGAGTTAATTCCATTTCTTTGCCAAATTGATTTTTTTCATTTCACTGTAAACAACACAAATGATGATCGTACGTCAAAACGTTCTGAGCACGTTTATGCTAAAAAATGTCAAACTTTCCAATGAAAATGTCAGATGGCGCCAGGCAACACTCACAGTGGCCTAGGTCAGAAATTTCTGACTTAGGCTACAGAGCATGTTTCTTTTAGTAACAACATCATATGTACCAACTTCTATTGCCATAGCAGTATTGCTTGACGAAATATAGTCTTTTAAAGTTCATGAGTGAGTGGGCGGTGCCACGCCTGCTTTTTCAATGTTTTCCCCGGAATTTGTTCTGATCCAGACCAACACTATATGTATCAAATATCATCGTCTTAAAACTAATAGGTCATGAGATATTGCATTTTTATGTTCAGGATGAGTGGGCAGTGCAAACCCCTTGCCCGACTTTTTCATAATATAGTCTATTATAATTGCCTTGTCCTTGATTTTATTCTGTGGAAATTTTAGAACGATCGGTCTTAGTTTTGGCCGTAAACGTGTTTTTTTAAGGTGACCGCCCATTTTTTCTCCAGGATGTTGTTCAATCCATGCCAACATCAAATCTTCCAAACATCTTCGCCTTGTTTCAAATACTCGTATTTCGTAAGATATTGACTTTTTAAAATCAGGTTTTCATGGGCTGTGCCACGCCCCCTTCTTCAGTTTTACCATAATAAAGTCTATAATAATTACCTAGTCATTTATTTCGTTCTAGTGTACCTTAGAACTACCGGTCAATTAGTTTGGCTTTTAATGTGACTTTTTAAAGGGGCGTGGCACCGCCAACTTTTTCGCTAAGATGTGCTGCGATGCCATGCCAACATCATATGTTCCAAATATCATATTGTGTTTTTATATTGAGGATTGTGGCTTTTGCCAGAGGTTGACCCAGTCCTTGTGTGGGGAAAACTTGTACCGCTTGACCGATCTGGCCTATTTTTAATACAAATGCAGTCCATAAACACATGTTTCTACAAAATTGCAGTCACCTTGCTTCAACAGAACGACCTGTAGTCTGCCTTTCACCAACAGAATTATCTTAGAATTTTACCACGTTTCAGAATATTAAGTGAATTTCATATAGGATATTGTTGGAGTTGGGCTTTGAATGGCCCTAAGTGAATAATTTTCGGATTTCGTTAGCACTAATACGGAAAAAATTTATTATTTAGTAGGGTTTTTCGGGATTATCTGAAGGTTTAATTGACTAATGAAAGTGGGAACAAATAGTTTTCAATAAATTTCAAAGTTGTAAATAAATAATTAAAGCAGGAAACGGTAAATATCTTTTTGCTGCTCGTGGGTTTTCCCAGATTATTCGACCTGAAGCCTCACCGATACTGTTGGATCTGGTTGGCGAGTTTGGGCCTAATAGTATTTTATACGCAATAGATAGGAGACTTATTCCACGGTAGTTTGCGCAAACGGTTTGTCCTCCTTTTTGTGAATTTAGAATTAGAACTTCATCATCTTTGATTGGTAGCGTGTGGCTGTTATCGTTAAAATCTTCAGCCGCTAATAAGTTGGAAAAATGCTTTTCCCAAAATCTGAGCACACTCGATGTGTCAGTTACCAGATTTCTATTTTCCATATCGAGTCAAAACTTGCTTAAACTCTAGACATAGTTTCGAATCTCCCCAATAACTGAGTGGTGCAGAGTGTACCTTATAGTCAGCCCCACCCGACTTCAACTTTTTTGCTATAACTAGCAAAAAAGTTTAAGTCCCAGTGATTTAATTTGGTACATTTTAATGGATAGTCCTGTTTTTTTTTGGATCATCCAAGACCCTTGAACGCAATTAACATAGTAGGCAAATCTTTGTTGTAAAATATCCCTGGACTGCCACCTTTTAAATATGTTAATTGATGGACTCATTTTAGGCTCCCAAACTATCCCATCGGTCCAATTTTTTAACTTTTACAAACATCCCGTACTGTTATACTGTCATGCTATGTAATCATACCTAAATCCCTTTATATATTCACATTGTCAAAGCTTAGATGAGGAAACCGTCAATATATTTTTGCTAACAACCAAGGCGCTCTTAACAGAGTTGAATGGCAGACCCGCTGTAGACAGCAGCCATTGGATTGCCATTAGCATTTATCTGCTTGTTCCCTTAGTTACACGCCCCCCACCTGTAGGTAGTCAGTAGCACCAGTTGACGTTTACACATTACGTGCGTACGGACGGGCACAACGACAAATTGTCATTTCAGGGTACTAGAACGCGCGAAATCCTATGGTTAAAACCTCACTGCCTTTACAGAGAACGATAGAATAAAACCGAAGAGTGTTCATGAGGAAGATGGGTTTTGTATCGGGCGAGAACGTCGAAATGGATGGATGCTTCAAAGGCCTGTGTGTATGGAAAAGCAGAGGATACTGACAAAGGGGTACCTGCAGTCAGTCGAGTAGAGGCTCTCGCATACCAGCTGCAGGCGCATACCGACTCAAAGTCATCGCTTATACTTGTCATGCATTGTCTGTGTGTATGTTTGTATATTATGTGGATTTTTCTATAGTCTGCCAGTATGTGTATCATCGGGAACTTTAAACTTTTCGTTCAACTTCTGCGAGAAAAGAGCCAAACATCATCAGAGCCGTCGTTGTCCAAGTCGTCGATTATCTTCAAACTCCTCAAACAAAATCTCCTTCTCAAAGCCTTGCCTTACACAGAACACATCGAGCAGTGGTAGTAACGGCACTCGACTGGACCAGGATTGGTGACTAAATAGTTGTTAGGTTATATCGATAAACTCGTAAAGTGTGGTCCACCTAAAACGCACGATGTTAATCGTAAATAAAACAAAAGGTTTTCAGAGAATTATCTTAATTTATTTTATAAGGATTATGATAATTATGTGTGAAAACAAACTATCGGCCAAATGCTCACCACCATCCGCACAGTGCTTCGTTTCCATACTAGCATTGGACACAAATAGAAGGAGTTTTTAGAATTCAATGAAACTTTATTTCTAAGTGAATTATGACAAGGTGTTTTAAAAAATGTTATCGGTTTTTATGTAACATTCGCGGTTTTTTTTGTGAAATGCTTATTGGTTTTTACTGAATCATTTAGCATATCCACTAGACCTGAATTAACACGATGATCTGCTCTCAGATCAATTTGCTGACATCCTAAATTTGATGAATTTTAATTTTTTTCTTAAAAAATAAACAAAAAAATTTAATATAAACGATTATATATATTTTTTATTAATTAATCTTTTTATTATTAATTTGAGCACTGGAACCGCTTCCATGATTTTTTCCCCATAGACGAAAGGCCAACACTGAAATTGTTGATGTTTTTTTGCATCAAAAATTGATAATCTTTCGAATAAAAAATTCATCATAGACAGTTTTAAAAAAGAAAATCAAGAGAATCGGACAAAGAGTTGCTATTTATATTTCGGGTCCTGGCTATACTAGTGTTCCCAGATGCAAACTGGAACTTTCGTTGGAAACTTCGACATTTTTTAGTGTAAATTCACGCAGACCGTTTTGTCATTTGAGGACGAATTGTTTTGTTTTCAGTGTGTTGAAAAATTTATCTCAGTCAAAAAATGGAATTATCCCGTGGACATTTTCGTGCGATGATTTTACGATTTTCGGCGTGGGGTATCGAGACAAGAGTGTTTAAATCAACTTGTTTCACTGTTCACCGCTGGTACCAAGAGTTCAGTCTCGGACGCCGTTTGCTCCATGATGAATTTTGTGAAGGACGTCCAACTTTCCAGATACCATCGATGCTGTGCGTGAGATTGAGGCATCCTTGGGCATTAGTATGACAAGCATCATTTGGCCGTGATGTTCATTCATGTTCATGTTCACTTGGCCGTGAAGAAAATTTATTCTCGTTGGATCACACGTAATTTGACGAGTGCTCAAAAAAGGCGCGGTGCAAATAGATGTTGAAAAAGTATAACTGCGGTAGCTCAAGGGCGGTGTATAACATTATCACAGGTGACGAATCATGGACCTATGCATATGAACCCGAAACAAAACAGCAATCGACCGCATGGGTCTTTTAAGACGAGCCAAATCCAAAGTTGTTCGTGGAAGAAGTGTATCGAAGGAAATGATTGCGTTTTTTTGCTATATATATTGCTGGCCTTGGCCAAGTATTGTCTGGCGCCATCTGACATTTCCATTGAAAAGTTTGACATTTTGTTAGAATAAACGTACTCAGAACGTTTTAACGTACGACCATCTTTTGTGTTGTTTACAGAGACTTGAAAAATCAATATCGCAAAAATATGGAATAAAGTCGTAAACATTTTCGTGCGATCATTTTCACAACTTTCGACGTGGATTATCACGACAAGAGCGCATCGATGAACTTAAATCTTTGTTTGGCGATGAAGCACCATCCTATAGCAGTGTGAAAAACTGGGTTAATGAATTCAATCGTGACCGACGCTTACTCAAAGATGAGGGTCGTGAAGGTCATCCAAAAACGGCCGTTGTGCCAGAGAACATTGATGCGGTGCGTGAACTGATAATGCAAGATCGTCATGTGACATACCGTGAGATAGAGGCATCCTTGGGCATTTCTTCCACCAGCGTACATTCTATATTGGATTAACACCTGGCCGCAAAAAGGTTTGTTCTCTTTGGATCCCACACAATGTGACAATCGCTCAAAAAAAGGCTCGTGTCGATTGGTGCAAAGAAATTTTGAAAAAATACGATCAAAAGACGTTTATAAGATTGCCACAGGTGACGAATCATGGATCTATGCGTGTGTGTGCGAAACAAAACAGCAATCGACCTGTGCGTCTTCGAAGACAAGCCAAATCCAACGAAAGTTGTTCGAGGAAGAAGTACTTTGAAGCAAATGGTCGCCTGTTTCTTCGGCAAAACTGGTCATGTGGCGATTGTTCCGTTTGAGCAACGTAGGAAGGTCAATTCTGAGTCCTACACCACAATTTGTTTGCCTGAAGTCTTTGGAGAAATTCGAAAAACGAACACCAGAAGACGAATCATTGTGCACAATGACAATGCGAGCTCTCACACATCGGTTCAAACCAGCGCCTGTTTGACCGGCCAAAACGTCGAATTGATGGGTCATCCGCCGTACGGCCCTGACTTGGCGCCCAATGATTTCTTTTTATTCCCGCACATCAAGAAAAAAATGCGTGGCCAACGATTCTCGTCGCCAGAAGATGCTGTTGAAGTCAAAAACCATGTTTTGGAGGTGTCTCAATCGGAGTGGAAAAAGTGCTTCGACAATTAGTTTGAGCGCATGCAAAACTGTATAAATCATGCTGGAGAATACTTTGAAAAACAATAAAACCATTTTTGATGATGATAAATATTCGCATTTTCAGTATTAGGCCAGAAATGTATATAGCAGCCCTCTTATAACCGGCCATGTTGCCTTAGTGCCTTTAGTGGAACGCAGGACAGTCAATTTTGAGTGGTATGCAACTATCTGTTTGCCAACAGAAATGAGGAAAGATAATAAGAGAAGTCGGATAATTTTGCATCACGGCAATGCGAGCTCTCAGACATCAGCTGAAACGATGAGTTATTTGACCACTCAAAATGTCCACCGTACAGCCCTGATTTGGCACCAAATGACTTCTTCCTATTCCCTAGCACTAAGAAGAAAATGCGTGGTCAACGTTTTTCATCGCCCGAAGCAGCTATTGCGTTCAAAAATCATGTTTTGAAGGTGTCTCAATCGGAGTGGAAAAAGTGCTACGAAAATTGGTTTTTGCGAATGCAAAAGTTTATTGATCTGAAAAAAGATTATTTTGAAAAACAATTAAACCATTTCCAATGATAAGTTATTGTGTTTTTGTTGCCGGACCCGAAATATAAATACCAACCCTCGTAATAGACAAAAATCCAAACTTATTTATTGTGCAAAAAAATTTCAGCGAATTTTATGACTTTTTATATTACCATAAAAAAAGGTCTTGAGCCGGTTAATCCCTGTTCAATTTTTCATATATTCATCTAAAAAAATTAAATATTAAAAAAATAATTCAAAATAATATATATAGGATTTAAAAAAAAATAAAAAAAAAACTTAAATTTACCACTCCTTAACTATTCAAAAATTATAAGCCGCTTCGATTCTGTCTAAAAATGATTCTTTGACAAATATTTTCGTTTAACTACTCAGGAACGAAATTACAATATTTATTAATTCTGGATACAAATCCCACACTTTGAATGGTTGTGGAGCCCAAAAAAAAAATATTTTTATGTAAACGTATTTGCTGGTTTTTCTGACTTGGTTTATTATCTTTAAAATGATACAAAAAAAAATAAATTCGAAGTACTGACGAAGTAGGTCAGTTTTTTGATTTTTTTGTCAATAAAACGGAGCACTGTGTTCCGGTGGCATCGATATGATGGTACTTATTTTTAATGACTCTAAGACATAATGCAGGTTTATTGTGCCGAATTATCTCATCGCTTAGCTCTTGAATTATTCTTGGCTTATTGACGTAAACTTTTTCTTTAAAAACGGTGTCTTGCCACACGATCGTGGCGGCCAATTAACAACGCCATGACGTGAGATAACACGGCCATTGAATTTCTCGCGTATGTGACAAGTGGCAACATCCTGTTGGAACCAAATATCGTCCAGGTTCATATTCACAATTTCTGGCCACAAGAAGTCCGTTATAATCTCGCAATAGCGAATACCATTCACGGTAACTGCTTGGTCGACTTCGTTTTTTGAAGAAGTAAGGCCCGAAGACGCCGCCATTTCATAAACCGCACCAAACAGTCACTCTTTGTTCATGCATCGGCTTTTCAACAATAACTCGTGGATTCTCATTTGCCCAAATGCGTTGACAAATTCACTGTCGCACTTTTGGTTGTGCTGTCTGTGTACAGCACATATTCGTTGCCACAACCGAATTTTTTAGGTAACCGAATGATTGAGGAGGTTACATGCACCCGATTATGCCATCAGGACAACCGAATGGTAGTTGGTAACGTTTAGTTATTGTAACTGAAGTATCGATGGAAAATACGAAGAATCCGAAACTCCAGAAAAGTTAGTAGTGTCGAAAATCTTTAACAGAGGGGGGGGGTCCTGTCGAGGAAAAAGAGGAAGATGATGAAAGATTTTTACTTAATAAATTAGACTAAACAATTTGCTTAAAGTTGTAAAAATAGAATAATTTCCTCTTTAAGTACTGATGAAAGTTTAGATATTATCATCAATATTCGATTACAACAACAAAATGGTGACAAAACTATTAGTTGACACAACCACCAGTTATGTCAACTAAAGAAAATATATGTGAAGCGCAAAATAGAAAGGGACCTAAGGGTAAAAAACAGTTTTGTTCAGGAGAGCCATTTTAAAGTTTTAAATACGTGTATCTTTGGTGTAGAATCGTCGACTTTCATAAAACGCGCATATCTCTGGGAAGGAACACTTTTGGGGCATGGGATCGGTCTCATTCGATGCTCAGAAATTGTTTTTTTTACCCTTAGGTCCCTTTCTCTATGCGCTGTCACATATGCGTTTCTTTGGTGTCATATTTATTATCTTGTAGTATGTCGAACTGAATATCTATTACGATTACAAACTTTTGGTGATTGCAAACGAAATTATTTTTTTTTCAACGTAATTTTAGTGGATCCAGCCGATTTCCTACTAATTTTTTCTCTGAGTGTGATCAATAATATCACGAAGTGTGCGAAATGCATATTCATTTGAACACCCATTCTTTTTAAAGGCTTAAACAATCTTATAGCGCTGCTCAATTCTGTAGCTCTCCATGGTTGAATTTGTAACACACTGAAACAAGAAAAACCGTGACGTTAAGGGGTGACTCACAATTAACATCGTGCATTATGCTTGGGCCAGCCTTTATAAAAATTATTTTTTTTTTATTTTGGTCAGATAACCGAATATATAAAATTGAATGATGAGTTGGTCCAGTTAACAAATGCTGGTGCTAATGACAACCGAATTTAAAGAGTTTTTATAGCCAATAAGTTGTAACAACCAATATATGTACAAATTCAATTCCCATAGTCATCCTTATTAGATAGAGTTACCGATACTTTGTCTCTTCCAACATTAAGAAGAGTGTAGCGACTTTTTTGATTGTAGCGATTAAAAACATGGATAGTAATTAAAACCACCAACATTCGGTTATCAAAAAATTTGGTTGTGGCAACAAAACTTTTCTCTGTGTGCGCCTGAGTAAAACTAGGCCTATCTATAATAGAAAATGTAAACGAAATTACTGTTTCAACTAAATGGGGGCGAAAGTTCATATCTGCAATCAGAGGGGCATTAGCGGTCAATGTGAGAACATTAAAGACCAAACTCAATTTAAATCAAATGTCAAAACATCCCACGACTGGGCAAACAAATTCACAATTTGTCTTAAGTTCGCCAGCAGAAAATGAAACACACTGGCAGATATTTACGGCCCATTTTAGGCAATACAACACATAGCCGGGGTGCTAAGCAGGGCTGTGATGAAAAAGACAACCTGCAAAGTAAGCAGCGAACCTTACAGGCACTTGGTCAAATTGACGGTCAAGTCAGTCAAACAGAACGACAGTCAGTGAACCAACGACACTCCACCGACAGGCAGGCTGACAAGCCGGCCGGTAGCCATACACCAAACACCATTCCAAAGCAACTTATCCAGCATGCCAAGCATTAGACATTAATCGCCTTTTGCTAAATACAGAACGATGATGAAAGAAATGTGATAAGAAGGAGGAATAGGCACGGCACATACGAAAGCAAACAAAAACAAAAGCACAGCCAAACACCAAAAATAATCGCAAAAGACTGAAGAAACACAGTTCACAGCCCATTACCAGAACGACATGGCTTCACAACAACAACGGTTAACAGCTGTAATGATGCTGGTCTGGACTGAAAATCAGGTTCAATGAAATCTTAAATCTGTACTCACACACAAACAGATTCTTACGTTCAAGTATATTGTTTCCAAAAACAAAACTGGACGGATAATACTGACCAAAACGAGACCATTGAAACAATTGGTCTTTGAACTCAAACGTATAAATGTGTCATTGCTAATATTTAAACAAAGTGACTTGATCTAAATGTCACAAATGTAGGTGCAATTCATACATCATACATTAAAAGGTGTTCAATGTCAATGGGGTCTTGAACTATTCAAGAGGTTATAAAACATAGATCTACTGCACAAATTAATGGAAATTTGTTTAATCAATTAGCTGCATACAGCAAAAAGATAAGTTGGAATTCGGCCCGAACTACAAAAAATCGGTTGGTTGAACTCACTTCTTGTTGAAATCACCAACATTCCATGATATTGATGATTACATGGATCACCATAAGACGTTAGCTTGTATAATATTAAATAGCCTTAATAATTATAATCATAAGACGATAGCTTTAATAATATTACTGTACTCACAACCAATTAATTGGTTATGCCAACCGAATTCAGTAGAACTGTCGGTTGCCACAACCAGCAGCATGAAAACCAACACTGAGGTACTCACAATTAGTGGTGACAACAGACACGTTTAGTTCACTGCTGTAACTCATTATTGGCTACCCCAACAAAATTGGATGTTAAAATAAAAACTAAAAGTATTGAATCACCATTTTAAATAAAGGGTGCACTATCTAGAGTTATTTTTTCAGAACAAAAAAAAATATAAAAATTCAAGTGAGGAATTTTTATTGCTAATTTGAGAGGACATTTTATGGCATTTTTTTTTTTGAAAATAATTTCCTTCAAAAGTTGTCCGCAACTACGCCTCAGGGTTTCCATTCTAAGGGTCCAATTTTGGATGACTCGTTTGAGCATTTCGACCGGTATGGCTTTAATGACACGCGTTATTCTGGCTCCCTAAACCTGAATCGTAGCTGGTTTGCCAACATAGACTTTGGACTTTACGTAACCCCAAAGAAAAATGTCTAAAGGTGTGATATCACTCGATCTAGGGGTCAACTCACCTGTCCAAAACGTAAAATTAGCTGCTTTACGAAATGACCTCTCAATAGATCCATTGTTTGAGCAGCTGTATGGCAAGTGGCACCGTCCTGTTGAAACCAAGTGTCGTCAAGATTACGGGCTTCAATTTCAGGTAGCATAAAGATCGAAATCATGGCGCGATGGCGAGCACCATTCACGGTTGCGTTTTGGCCATCATCATTTTTGAAAAAATATGCACCGATGATTCCACCAGCTTATAAACCGCACCAAACCATGGCTTTCTCTGGGTATACTGGCACCTCTTGAACCTCTTCTTGTTGCTCTTCAGCCCAAATACGGCAATTTTGTTTATTGACTTTGCCGTTGAGCCAGAAATGGGCCTCATCACTGAACAAAATTTTGGTCGAAAACAGCGGATCTTCCCGTTTCTCACCGAACGCTCATTTCCATAATACAGTTGCCAACATTTGAAGGTAATTATTTTCAAAAAAAAGCCATAAAATGTCCTTTAAAATTGCCAATAAAGATTCCACACTTGATTTGAATTTTTATATTTTTTTTTCTGAAAAAATACCTCTAGATGGATTACCCTATATTTTGGAATTATTTTCCCAATTGAATTTAAAACTTTCTTAGTTTAAAAAAAATTTGTTCATTAGTCTGCAGAATTTAATATTTAAATATAAAAAGCCAGATTACCGAACACAAAAAATTAACCATCAGTTGGTCCACTTGAAAAATATCCGTGGTAATTACAACCGAATTCAAAAAACACATTAATCCAAAAATATATGATAATAACCAATACATATACAACTTCAGCTGGGGCTGCTGTGTACACAACATTCGGGTATAGCTATAGAATACATAGATAGTACGCGCAACCATCAGCATTTGGTTGGCAAGAAATTCGGTTGCGGCAACAAACCTCCTGAATGTGTGAGGGTACGATATGATTTCTATATGAACTGAGCAGAACCTGCTGTTAAAAACAGTCACTGAGCGACTTAGACTAGCATTAATCTGGCTTGGAAATTAATCTACTACTAGTAAAAGTTGCCGGCATTTACGAGGTGGAAAATGTCCCTACTCCGATTTGAAGCTGGTTTTACTTGTAGACTCGCAGACTGCATGGCACCGCAAACACTTTAAGACAAAACCTTTAAAGTTCGACTACTAAGCTGCGAGAGTTTGAACCTGATAAAATGTCAATCATTATCGGCGGCTCAAAAATGGAGGCAAGGGATCAGGAGTATAGTCCCAATCCTTTAATCATAGACTCTCCACCACACTCCCTGACGAATTATCGGTCTCCCAGAGAACAGATGTGGTTACTGTATGTTCACTATTGCGTTTTATGCTGTAAAATAAAAAGTACTGAATGTTTTTGGACCAAATATTTTTCAATATTTTTACGGATGTATGTTGTATCCAAAAACAATCTACTTATTCGAAATTTCCGCATTTTGCCTTTACACACGCCTTAAGTCGCACTGGCCAATCGTCAATAGCTGCACGAACCTCGTCCATTGAAAAATTGGCCACAGCTCGAACCAAAGCAGTCTTAAGATATCCAATGCTGGGGTATCTTTTGTGACAAACTTTGTCCTCTAAAACCGTCCACAATTTGTAATCCAATGGGTTCAAATCTGGACTGCCTGAGGGCCATTCTTCAGAGGAAATGAACGCTGGCAAATTGTTTCGAAGCCAGGCCTGGGACGTTTTAGCCTTATGGGCCGGCGCAGAATCCTGCTGGAAAGTCCATGGCTGGTTTGTCCATGGCTGGCATTGTTAAGAGGCTTCACAACAGCTTCCAAAACGGTTTTTTGGCAAACTTTGGCCGATGTTTTGGCTCCTAGTCCGCAGAAATGCAGGTCAGTGACCCCATCGTAAGAGACACCCCACCAAACCATGACTGAAGCTGGGTGATGACCCTTTTCCACCCTTGGGATCAGTTCAGATGCTTCCTTAGATGGCCGCGCATAAATTCCATTTTGCTTGTTAAAACGATAAAAAAAAATTTCAGCGGTGAACAAAATTTTTTTGTGCAAGTTATCAGCGTGCTTCACCAAAAGACGTTTGCATTTTTCAATCCTATTTTTTTTTTTAAAGCTGCAGTCAATAAATGTCCGGTACGTCGTTTGAAAGCCCCAAGTCCCAAGTCTTTTTTAATAATTCGACTCATAGACTTTTGCGTGATATTCATCTCACGGGCCATGATTTTCTGTTTTCGTAGCGGAATTCTGTGAATTCTTGATTTAACGGCTTTAATGACGTGCGGTGTTCGAACAGAGCGGTCGTTTACATCTCCAGTCTCCTCAAACAGTTTTATGCATCGGTAGGCGTTTTGAAAATATCGTTTTTTTTTTTTTCATTTCACACTTGAAAAGCGCTATTACAGAGATACGGTTCACATTATCTGACCACTCCATGATGGAAGTTGAAACAATTTTAAAATCCCGTTAAAGTCGAACGCTATTGAGGTTAGTTTTCAAAACCCATGTGACCATATTAACGGGGTATGTTCAGTTCTACTATTGAAATGGGTGTGTTCAATGTTTGAACAATGTGTATGACCCTACTACGAAAAAAATTCTTTTATTATTTTGCCGAACATAGGGGTCGAGCTCTTACATTTTTCATTATATCTTTCGCATTTACTGCCGGATCTTAAAGTGTGATACATCGCGACACGTTCGGCATAAAAATTAAAAAAAAATTCAAACTTGCAATAATAAATACTTTATATTTGAAGATGTGCGGTGAACTTTTTTTTACCTGTAAGGTGGCGCGCTCTAATGTTAACGACTACATGAAATTTTCTCTGCAATAAGAACATGTGCGTCGCAACCATTGTACTGTTTTTTGAATTTCATTTTGACAATAGTAGGATCATGATTGTGGCAATATTAATAGGCGTGTTCAATTGGTACACGCTTATTAATAGGCTGTTTCCACTACGGTCGCGTCCACGATTTATCGATAATTTTTAATGGTGTTTCCATTGTGTTTTGCGTCCACGTTTGCGTTCAAAAATTTTAATATTTTTGTGTTGTGACATTATCATGGAGTTAAATGATATCATTTTGCTAACCGCAGTGGAAAATGAGGACCAAATGGTTTATTTTTCACTTCCGCGCCAGTGACTCCCAGCTTCTCGCCCATCTCTTTGTGTATGTGAGTGTTTTTGCGAGCACCCCTCAGGCCATCAATATTTTCCTCCCAGAGGTCCAACAGATATAGTGTTGATACTGCTGTCCATTCCGTCTTTTTGAAATCTAAAATAATTAAAAAAATTAATATTATTTAAACAAAAGCAAAAATATTAACTTACCTCCTGTTTTTTGCATTTTGGATGTTTATATTTATAATGATTAACAGCTGTTTTCATAGGGATGTTCAATTTGCGTTGTTGCCATTAATAGGTATGGGTGGGTTTCGATTGCAAAAATAATCGAATTTATAGTAAACGCGACTTATCGATAAACGCGTCCAATATGAACGCGACTTTTTCCCATACCTAACTGCCTATGTTTTTTGTATAGGCTGTAACGCGCGTTCATTGATTTTTGGACGCGGACGTGGGCGCGACCGTAGTGGAAACAGCCTATAAAGGAGTAAGTGGTCGCTAAGACGAAATAGAAAATAGTCACTGAAATAGAGGCTAAATCTGGAGATTATGGCGGATGATCTTATCATAGCTTATCAAAACGAAATTCGGAAATTTTGTTTATTGACTTTGCCGGTGAGCCAGAAATGGGCCTCATCACTGAACAAAATTGTTGGTCCAAAACAGCGAATCTTTCCGTTTCTCACCGAACGCTCATTTCCATAATACAGTGGACAACATTTGAAGGTAAATATTTTCAAAAAATAAATGCCAATTAAAATGTCCTTTCCACAATAGATTTGAATTTTTATAATTTTTTTGTTCTGAAAAAATACCTCTAGATGGATGACACTATATATGTATTTAATTTTCAGTAACATTAGCTCAGCAATCCTCATCTCCACAGCCTTCTGGTGATTCAATTAGATTTTGCTTCAAACGTTGTGACTTTCGTAGACTTAATTCTCTTTTATTGTCTGTCGGTAGGCTATCTGCAGTTGTAGTACTACTGCCGAATTTGATTTTGCTGTTAAGAAATTTTATGACATATTAAATGAATTTGTATCTAAAATAGTCCCTATGGAACCTTCTGTTGTAGAAAAAACAATCCCTTGCACTTCTATGGAGTTATGTAGATTAAAAAAAACATAAAGAGTAAATCATTTAAAAGATTCAAAAGAACATGTCTAACTGCTGACTATAAAGAAGTAGATATTCCTTAGCGAGACAACGGTACAATATCGAGTCTCGTCGATGCTATAAGTCGTACTTGTTAAAAGTTAGGGACAATTTTAAAAAGGCCCTAAATCAGTTTTGGTAAATGCGAGTATTCAAGTTTCTTCTTTCAAGATTTAAAAATGTTCGAAACGAATGCGCATTTTAATCGTATCGAAACTCTTTAGTTTAAAATTGAATTTCCTGAACTTCATATATCTTAATTCTGTCTTAATATCCGAAGATGATGTCAACGGCCTTAAACGGTATCCTTTTACACATTTGGCGCAAAGGGATCCAAAACAGAAAATGTCAAAATATCAGTTCAATCTATATTTTTTAAAAATACTTATTTTTTACATTAATTTCACAACACCGCATCCATCAGGGAAAAAAGTACAAGTATTACTCATATCTTTATTTGAATTTCATCATCATCATTATCGCCCTCGGACAATTCACCGGCGATATTATGAATCGATAAATTATGAAATCTACAATCCGAGTATTACAAAATGTATCGTAACAGGCGGCGTACTTTACACAAGCCGTTTGGCAGTTTGGTTGGGGTTTTCTGCTTTGTTTATTAGCACATTTTATCACTTCTTTACGAGTACTAGGTGTGGAAAGAAGCAAACTATGTGTGTGTGTGTGTATTTCTATGTGACTGTGTGTATGTAATCGAAAGATTGTGAACTAATTTCGTTTAAACCGCAAGAAACAGCTTGAACGTCACAAATTTGCCAATCATTAATAATGGAACACTTTCAACTGGAAACCCATGGCAGCGACGAAACTTTAAACATTCTGCGCACAGTGGTCCAGTGGGGCTTTAATCTGAAAGGTGGCTGAAGCTTAAGCAACATTTAAATTATCCTTTTAAGTCCTGCGAGTTGATAGGATCTTGATCTTGAAGGAACTTCTTAAATTGTGAACTGTAATCCGAGTGTTAATCACTATCTATGGTACATATTAGTTACGAGGGCTGCTAAAAGTGAATATTTATCATCAAAAATGGTTTTATTTTACACTTTTGCATGCGCTCAAACCAATTGTCGAAGCACTTTTTCCACTCCGATTGAGACACCTCCAAAACATGGTTTTTGAACGCTTCAACAGCACCTTTGGCGACGAAAATCGTTGACCACTCATTTTTTTCTTGATGTGCGGGAATAAAAAGAAGTCATTGGGTGCCATGTCAGGTCTTTACGGCGGATGTCCTCTCAATTCGACGTTTTGGCCGGTCAAAAAGGCGCTGGTTTGAGCCGATGTGTGAGAGCTCGCATTGTCATGGTGCACAATGATTCGTCTTCTCTTGTTCGTTTTTCGAATTTCTTCGAAGACCTCAGGCAAACAAATTGTGGTGTACCACTCAGAATTGACTGTCCTACGTTGCTCGAGCGGAACAGTTGCCACATGACCAGTTTTGGCGAAGAAACAGGCGACCATTTACTTTGAAGTGCTTCTTCCACGAACAACTTTCATTGGATTTAGCTCGTCTTCAAAGACCCACACTGTCGTTTGGTGTTCGATAGATCCATGATTCGTCACCCACGACGATCTTTTAAACGTCTTTTAAAGCACAGCGATTGTATTTTTTCAAAACTTCTTTGCACCAATCGACACGAGCCTTTTTTTGAGCGATTGAAAAATTGTGCGAGATCTAACGAGAACAAACCTTTGTTTACGGCCAGGTGTTCATGCAATATCGAATGTATGCTGGTGAAGAAATGCCCAAGGATGGCTCTATTTCACGGTATGCCACATTACGATCTTGCATTATCAGTTCAGGCACGGCATCAATGTTCCCTGGCACAACGGCCGTCTTTGGACGACCTTCACGACCTTCGTCTTTGAGCGAGCCAAATCGTCGGCCACGATTGAATTTATTAAACCAGTTTCTCACAGTGCTATAGGATGGTGATTAAAAAAAATCAATTTGGCGAAAAAATGGATTTAACTCGTGAACATTTTCGCGTGATCATTTTTCACAACTTTCGTCGTGGATTGTCACGACAAGAGTGCATCGATGAACTTAAATCTTTGTATGGCGATGAAGCACCATCCTATAGCAATGTGGAAAACTGGTTTAATTAATCCAATCGTGGCCGACGCTCGCTCAAAGACGAAGATCGTGAAGGTAGCCCAAAAACGGCCGCTGTGCCAGAGAACATTGATGCCGTGCGTGAACTAATAATGCAAGGTCGTCATGTGACATACCGTGAGATAGAGGCATCCTTGGGCATTTATTCCAACAGCATACACTCGATATTGCATGAACACCTGGCCGTAAAAAAGGTTTGTTCTCGTTGGATCCCGCACAATTTGACAATCGCTCAAAAAAAAGATCGTGTCGATTGATTGTCGAAGAAGTTTTAAAAAAAATACGATCGCGGTGCTTCAAAAGACGTTTATAAATCGTCACAGGTGACGAATCATGGATCTATGCGTATGATCCCGAAACAAAACAGCAATCGACCGTGTGGGTCTTCGAAGACGAGCCAAATTCAACGAAAGTTTTTCGGGGAAGAAGCATATGTTTCTTCGGCAAAACTGGTCATGTGGTGACTGTTTTGCTTGAGCAACGTAGGACGGTCAATTCTGAGTGGTACACCACGATTTGTTTGCCTCAAGTCTTTGGAGAAATTCGAAAAACGAACAAGAGAAAACGAATCATTGTGCACCATGACAATGCGAGCCCTTACACATCAGCTCAAACCAGCGCCTTTTTGACCGACCATTCGGTCGTACAGCCCTGACTTGGCGACCAATGACTTCTTTTATTTCCGCACATCAAGAAAAAAATGCATGGTCAACGATTTTCGTCGCCAAAAGATGCCAACGAAAGTTGTTCGTGGAAGAAGCACTAAGAAGTAAATGGTTGTTGTTGTTGTAACAACAATATATTTATTTTGAAGTCTTGTTCGTCTATGGGGGATCTGCTTCGATATCCAGGTGAAGGAAACGCGCCATTTGAACTGGATGCGTCCACAGAGACCTGGGGGTCAGCTGAGTGGGCTTGGCCGGACAATTGAAGAGGTGCAGTACATCATGTGGTCCCTGATGGCAGGCGGGACAGATGTCCGGAACGTTAGCATCAATTCGTGCCCAGTAAGAATTGAGGCGGCTGCACCATCCGGATCTCAGCTGCGCCAGAACCACGCGCGTCTGCCGAGGTAGTACCTTCTCCTCAGGTGAAATCTCCGGGGGATGTTCCCCTAGCACTGCATTTACACGGTAGCTGGATACTGCTGCTGCGACATCATCGGCGTGAATGTTGTTCAAACCTGCCTGATAGTTTCGATGATCTAAAGGTTCTCTCTTATACCGCTGGACCTCTCTCTCTAGATCATGAAGATCGTTCCTGATCTGCCTGGGTGGAGGCATCCTGTTCAAGAGATGGTGGTTAGGATGACTGCTGCGAAAACACCCTAGCAGGTATTGCTTAGACAACAGGAAATTGTGTCTGCGCACGGTAAGGACCTTCGTCTCCTCATGTAGATGGTCCTCAGAGGACATAAGAAGACACCCTGTTGATGTTCTAAGGGCGGCATTCTGGCATGTCTGAATTTTCTTCCACTGCGTCGTACTCACGTTCGCCGACCATACAGGTGCTGCGTAGTTTGCTACAGACCGACCTATCGCTTTGTAAGAGGTCAACAAGGTTTCTTTGTCGGCTCCCCAAGTACTGCCGGCAAGTGACTTGAGGACCTTGTTCCTACTTTTGAGTTTATCGCAGATAGCTGTAGAATTTGCAGAGGATCTAAAAAGGCTGTCCAATGTGACCCCAAGGATTTTGGGGTAGTTGGTGGTCGGGATGTTGACGTCATCGACTTTCACATTGAGTGACAACCGCACCTCTGCGGTCCAAGCAGTAAACAGTGTGGCTGATGATTTGGAGGCGGATATTTTCATATTCCTCGCAGTGAAGAAACGTGCTAAGTCAGTGAGGTAATAGTTGATTTTCTCGCAAATGTCATCCACTTTAGGTCCTGACGCCAGAATTGTGCAATCGTCAGCGTACGACACAATTTCAACGCCGTCTGGTGGTGCAGGAATTTTAGAGAGGTAGAGGTTAAACAGAGCCGGGGATAAAACTCCACCCTGGGGAACTCCTTGTTTAACTCTACGGGGCTTCGACTTTCTGTCTCTAAATTCTACATATGACTGGCGCCCACACATATAGTTTACGACCCAACGTTTCAAACTGGGCGGAAGGGACGTTTCTTCAATGTCCTCGAACAGAGTGGCATGATTGACCGTGTCGAAGGCTTTTGTGAGGTCAAGAGCCACGAGGACCGTCCTGTCGTTAGGCTTGTTCTGGTTAAGGCCGCGACTTATACGTGTGGTGATGGCGTGTAAAGCAGTTGTTGTGCTGTGCTGCTTGCCGAATCCATGCTGATGATCAGCACTAGGAAAGTGTTCGATCAGGCTGGGGAGGAGCAGTGCTTCAAGCGTCTTTGCTACTGGAGAAAGCAAGGAGATCGGCCTGTACGAATCTCCTTTACTTGCGTCTTTGCCTGGCTTCAGTAGCGGGACCACTCTGCCCATTTTCCAGGCATCGGGAACTTCGTGAGTGGCTAGCGACAGATTTGAGCACTTTGGTCATGTACTCTACTCCCGGAGTATCCAAGTGCTTTAACATCAGCATTGAGATTCCGTCCGGACCCAGCGCCTTTGATGACTTTGCGCTGCGGATGACATGGGCAACTTCGCCAACGGTAAATTGTGGTGGTGCCTCTTCGACTCGGAGAGCGCGGATACGACGCAATACTCTCCTTTTCGCCTTATCACTCTCTGGGTGCTCAATAAAAAGCCGGTTAAAATAACACGCGCACCGCTTCGGATCTGTCACTGTTCTATCACCGAACGTGACAGCTGTCCGATCATCCTTCCTTACAGGGTTAGAGAGTGATTTGACCGTTGTCCACAACTTACCAATTCCGGAACTCAAGTTGCACTGCTTTAAGTGGTCTAGCCATTTGTTCCGCTTATATTCGTTGACCAACCTACTGATCTCGGAGTTGAGATCCCTAATTCTAGGGTCAGTAGGGTTGGAGCGACGAATGTCATCACGCTCGTCTGCGAGTCCCGCTGCCTCTGCTGGTAAGTTTGGTCGTACTTCGGGTATTCGACCAGCAGGGATATGGCGAGCGGCTGCTGCGTTGATGATGGCCCGGAACTTTTTCTCGGCTACCCGAACGTCCGACGGAATAGCTAGATTATTAAAGCTGCGGTTGGTGGCTTCTCTGAAGGCCTCCCAATCAGCCTTTTTTTGATTGAGAAACGTACGGCGTTCAGAGGTTATGAAATCGGGTGGTCTATTAATGGAGAGAATTATGGGAAGGTGGTCCGATCCTAGTGAGATGACGGGTTGCCAGGTGACGTCGTTGATCAGGCCAGGCGATGCCAAAGTGATGTCTGGCGAGCTATGGCAATCGCCCATAATCCGCGTGGGGGCGTCCTCATTCACTGTGCAGAACGTAGAGCTATCAATTTGCTCTGCCAAAGCTATGCCCCTCTGGTCGTTGTCTAGGAGAGAATGCCACAGTTCGTGGTGAGCATTAAAGTCTCCTAGGACCAAGCGGTTATTGCCTTGTAGCAAATTGCTAATGTCTGGCAGATAACGCGGGGCACAGCTACCAACCGGCGGGATGTATACGTTGTACAGCTCTATTTCGGCAGTTCCAGACTTGA
This sequence comes from Hydrotaea diabolus, assembly GCA_963513945.1. Lineage (NCBI taxonomy): Eukaryota > Metazoa > Arthropoda > Insecta > Diptera > Muscidae > Hydrotaea > Hydrotaea diabolus. Next base: position 85,126,971 of record OY740718.1, on the reverse strand, counting down.
CTGCTACCCCCATACATTCCATGTATGGGTCTCTAGAGTCAAGCTCAGGCGAAATAGGTCTGTACTGCACAGAATGGTGTAACAGGAAAGCAAGTCCCCCACCTCCACTTCTGGTGCGATCCTTACGTAGCACGTTGTATCCGTCACAACTGTGCAGGCTGCAGGTGGCATTCAGCTTAGTTTCTTGGATCGCGGCGACCATGATGTTTCTCCGATTCATAAATTCTATGACCTCACTGATTTTGTTGCGTAGGCCATTACAATTAAATTGCAAGATTGATGCACTGTCAGGAGTGGCAACAGCAATCTGTGGTGTAAGATGCTGTATGTGTTGATGCTGTTGCGAGGGCGACTGCGGGGGAGTCTCGTAGTTAGATGATGATGATGATGACGACGACGAAAATGCAGACGACGATGATAACACCAAATCCAGAGACCCACTGCTAACTTCGTTGATACAGCATGAGGCAACAAAGTCTGCTTCGCTATACTCCCTGATGTGGTTCAGACCTGAACAGCTCCTGAAGTGCACCCACTCCATGCAACGATTACACCTTACAGACGTAGCACGATGGTGTATTCGGTTCTGACAAACCGAGCAGATCCAAGGTCCGGGGTTTTGTTCGATCCCGGCTCGGACCAGTAGTATTCGGAGCAGGCATTCCGGGAAGTGCTGCTCCCACGACGAAAAAATGGACGAACAAAAAACATATATTGTTGAGGTGACTGCCCCTGGCCGAAGAGTTTCGGGTCAATCCGGTACATAGAACCGGCAGTCGCGGGATTGGAAGTAAATGGTCGCCTGTTTCTTCGGCAAAACTGTTTATGTGGCGATTGTTCCGCTTGAGCAACGTAGGACGGTCTCTTCTGAGTGGTACACCACAATTTGTTTGCCTGAAGTCTTCGGAGAAATTTAAGACGAATCATTGTGCACCCGGACAATGCGAGCTCTCACACATCGGCTCAAACTAGCGTCTTTTTGACCGGCGAATGGATGGGTCATCCGCCGTACAGCCCGGACTTAACACCCAATGACTTCTGTTTATTCCCGCACATCAAGAAAAAAATGCGTGGTCAACGATTTTTGTCGCCAGAAAATGCTGTAAAAGCGTTCAAACGCCATGTTTTGGAGGTATCTCAATCGGAGTGGAAAAAGTGCTTCGGCACTTGCAAAAGTGTATAAGTCATGCTGGAGAATACTTTGAAAAACAATAAAACCCTTTTTCAAGATAAATATTCGCATTTTCATTATTAGGCCAAAAATATGTAAAGTAGCCCTCGTAGAACCTCGAAGCAGTCGTGGGATTTTTATCGTTGTGAAGGAGCTCTGGTTGTCGCGTTATAACCCAACCCTTACAATGGATCACCGTTGTCGACCTCATACCCCGTAAAATTAAGTTAACCGACAGCCATGTTTTTTTCGCTTAGTCCATACTTGGGAAGTGTCAATGGAATTCTAAAATATTTTTCAAAACAAATGGTCTTCCCGGACAAAGAACTAGTTTAGCACAAACCGGATTCTAATTAGGCTAAGAAGGTTTCCATTTTTTAAGGCAACATCAATTAATCGTAAATGCCGTGTGTTGTTGCATCCTACTGCGAGCATTAGCAAACAGTAAAAGAGCCCTAATGTTCGTTGAGCGGCGGGATACCAAGGTGGCATGTCGTGGCCTACCTTTTATTTTTGTGTATGGCTGAAAGGACATTGATTGCTTATGGAAAGGAGCAAATAATTTCAAAAGATTATGTCAACCTTTCTCCTCCTTTTTTGTTGTTTGTTTGTTTTTGTCGTCGCCAGCAAGGAAACATTTAATAAATATTTTCCAGCTGAAAGCAAACAGTCAGCGGACAGACAGGCAGACAGACAGACCACTGTGCCCCCCATGCCACTGCCAAAAAAGCGCATAGAGCGATAGTAGTAGCGTGTTGGTATGAGATGTAAATGTCTATTAGTAAATTAAGTTCCATTTGATGATTATTAAAATACACTTTACAGCAGCGCACGGCGCCGTGGAGGCCTTCTTTCCAGCGTCTGTGTGTCGACAGCAGCTGCCATTTTGCATACAGTGTATGTAGGCGAGAGCGTTAAATAATTAAAAATCCCTTACGGTAGTTGTTCGTTCGGTGTTCGACATTGTTTGAATTGATTAAAAATGAATTAAAATGTTCATTTAAACCGGGTTGCCGGTGAATATTTCAATGTTGACTCTCGCACACATTCGCTCGATACAACAGCGTGTTAATGATGATGAAGTTGATGATGTTGGTGACGATGATGATGATGAGTTTTGGAATCTCTGATCTGGGTTGTTAAAATAAAACAAGTTTTGAAAAACATAATATATGTAAAGTGGAATGGTTGTTGTTGTAGGTACGGTATATTGGAAAAGTTTCTGCGAGTATACCCGCACTCATACGGGCTAGTATCGCTGGGATCCGCCACCACCACCTTTCACAACAACAACAACCAAAGCGAGAGTGCAGAAATCCAATATAATAAAGTATCTCATAAGCGAGCGCAGCAGCAGCGGCAAACATTTTGTTCGCACAGATATTCGCACTTCTCGCAGTCGGGCGAATAACTTTTAAGTAGATGCAAATTACGGAGCGTTTATACAATGTGTGTGTATACAAACAACTACGCCACTCTGTATCTGTATGACGCGATGAGCGTGCGTATGTGTTATGTTATTTTTAAATTAAATTTAATTCAAAAATACAGACAGACAGACGGACGGAGTGTTTTAATTTTACAGTGCTCAACGCTCAGCAACAATTGCTGCTTAAGTTTGTTGCTAGGATGTTCTTTTCAGTTTTGTTTCATTTCTCTTGGTTTAAAGCAAAATTTTGATTTTGATTGTGGATAGTGTGGATAGTTCAATAAACATGTAATTCGCTGCATACTAAAGGGTGGTCCAACCATAATGCACGATGTTAATTTGTAAGTTACACCTTAATGTCAAGTTTTGTTGCCCAACTTAATTTGACATTTCTTTGTTTTGCAAATTTTGGCAAATTCAACCATTGAAAGGTACACCATTAAGCGGCGCGATGCCTTTATCAAAAATGGTCCTTTAAATCAAAATGAATTTCGTGCAACTCGTGATTTTTTTCTAAGCACCATAATCAACCAAATGTCTACAGGGTGGCCCGAATGAGACCTAATGATGTTAAACACGTATAACTTTTGTAATAACGCTTTTTTAAATGATTTATTTTTATATGTTAAATACATTTTATGAAATTTAACGTGACTATGTGTGAAATATGATATCAGACAAATGACCACCATTTTGCTCGATACAGGCATTGGCTGTTTTTAGCGCCAAGCTGCTGCATAGCTTCCACCTTCTTTTCAGTACGAATATTTCGATGAGCACCTCTTCCTGGACGGTCGGCAACTGAACCCAGTTCCTCAAAACGGCGAACTCAACTTGTAATCATGGAAGATGTGGGCGCTGATCTTACGTTAAAAAAACGGCGATAATTTCGCTGCGTCAGAACAATTGATCGTTGAAAAGAATAATGAAAATCGATAATTTTGATGCGTTGTTGTGGACTGTACGTATTCATTTTAAATTTCCAAGAGTTCAGTTATAAACTGCAAAAACAAAATATAAATTATGTTAAAAAATAAAAAAAGTTATTTGTGTTTCACATCAGCTGGTCTTATTTGGGCCACCCGTTACGATGTGCATAATTGTGCCCAACTTTCAGCCAATCGGTTCTTTAGGAAATGTGAAAACACCTGTGCATGCTCGCCTAGTTTGTCATCGGGCCGTAATTCTTCCAAAATGAGGTTGGCCCGACAGTTACCGTGAATGGTGTTCTCTATCGCGAGATGATAACGAACTTCTTTACGCCAGATCTGTGGTTCCAACAGGATGGTGCCATTTGCCACCTCAGTAGATTCGTAACAAGCACGAGTGATTGTTGAAAAGCCGATGCATCCACAAAGAGTGAATGTTTGGGGCAGTTTATGGGCTGACGGGTAATCGGGCCATACTTCTTCGAAATGAGGACGGCCAAGCAGTTACCCTGAATGGTGTGCGCTATAGCGAGATTATAAGGGGCTTCTTTTGGCCAGAATTTATGGACGATAAGTGGTTCCATTTGCCACACAGCCAACGAAACAATGTCTCTATAAAGCGAGAAACTCAATGGCCGTGTTATCTCTTCCTAGTCTTAATTGGCCGCCACGAGCATTTTGATAAGACACCGTTGGATTTCATTCTTGGGGGATATTTAAAAGCAAAAAAATCAATAAGCCAAGAACAATCTAAGAGTTGACAAATGAGTCAATTTGCACATTAACGACATTGAACCTTTATTATGTCTCTGATTCATTAAATAGAAGGACCATCGGAAAGATGTATGCCATCGAAGCCGTGGCGAGCATTTGACCGATATTTTTTTCCACACATAATTGTCATAGATTCTTTTATCATAGTAGAAAATATTATGATAACACTCTAAAAACTTTTTGTTTTTATGATCGTCATAGAAGATCTAGCCATGTCCATCTGATGAAGGCACAATTCAGTCCAAACGAAAAAAAGCTTACCAGATACGTATATGTCATATAGTAAGCGACCGTTTAATATTGAAAATTTGCCAAATTGGGCAAAAGGAAAAAAGGCCCCCTTTGAGGGACTAAAAAAGACCTTATCAAATTTTTAATTTTTTTAATTTTCCGCTATGTTGTTTTATCAATTAAATTTAAAGTAGTTTTTTTTAAACTGGTATGCAAAGATACTGTACCCTTGCCATAAATGGGCGTGGTCATCGGCCCTAAAACGGTCTCCCAATATTTGGGGACATATTTGTATCCAGAAACGGTGAAATCTTATAAAAAATCCGAGTATGTACCTATATTAAAGATACGGGACAATTGTACAGTCGGACTTGCCGATAGGGCCCACTAATTTCCTCATTAATCTTAATAGGCTTTAACTATTAAAATTTGTCCAAATATCAGGCTCCTTAGGACCCCTTCGGTCCCCTCGTCAATGGACATATGAGTTATCCCAAACAAGGAAATTCACAAATCTAAAGTGACAGCGGTTTATAGGGCTCCAAAATCCACCAACAACCATATCCTCCTATACTGTTAATGCCATGCTACGGGGGCATAACAATAATTCCGTGACTTTTCGAATAAAAAACAGTTTGTTTGCAAGAATAAAAACTATTTTTCTATAAAATCTTCTTTTAGCTCAATACACTTAGTCCAACGTTTACCTAATTTTTGTATCCCTTCCACAAAGTAGGATTTTTCGTGGTCCATAAATAAGGCATAAGGCATTTCTTTGATCAATTATTTCATCGTTGAAGCTGAATCTCTTTCCACTGAGCCATTTCTTAAGGTTTGGAAACTGAAATAGTCACAGGGGGCTAAATCCGGAGAATATGGCGGAGAAGATACCAATTCGTAACCCCAATTCATCCAATTTTGCCACTGAGTACTGTACACGTGTTTACCCGTGCATTATCTTGACGAAAAGTAAATTTTTCTCGGCCATATGGCGTCGTTTTTTTTTTTTAAATCCTCCTTGAATGGTCCAATAAGTTGGCATAATATTCGTCGTTTATTGTTTTTCCCACATCGATTTCACTGAAGGTAACCGATGTAAAATATCCCGCGTGCATCCAAAAAAATCTTGCCATCGTCTTATTGGTCATTTGGCCTTCTTCGGAGCCGGTTCACCCGGAGAGACCAAACAATGTTTAGACTGCTGATTGGTCTACGGAGTATTTGTAATGGATCCATGTTTCATCCACAGTTAGAAAACGCCGCAAAAACTCATTTGAATTGCGGTTAAACGACTCCAAATAATCATTTGAAGTTGTCATACGATTGCGTTTATGGTCAAATGAGAGAAAACGCGGCACCCATCTTGCAGACAGTTTCTTAAACCCAACAGATCATGTAAAATCAAAACCACGCTGCCATTCGACATGCGTATGGCATCAACAATCTCACGCACTTTTACTCTTCGATCTGCCAACACCATATCGTGGATTTTTTCGACATTTTTGGGTGTATTGACCTCTATTAGCCGTCCAGAATGTACAGCGTCATTTGTACTTGTGCAACCGTAACGAAAGTCAGTAAACCACCTTTTTACCATTGAAATCGATGGTGCAGAGTCCCCATAGTTTTTCCTTGGTTTGATTGGCGGGTTTTTTTTTTTCCCAAAATATAATTTTTAATGAGCACTCGAAATTCAGTTTTTTTTCCGTTTTTAACAAATACACGAGGTTGTTATTTGGAACAGCTGTTAAACACAAACTTAATGACGGAACTGTCGCAAAATTTGACAGTAATCTTTTAACAGATGGTGCTTGATGCAACCAGTGTTGCATTTCATATGACTACGAGGGAAGTTGTAAAAGTCACGGAATTATTGATATGTCCTCGTACAATGCAATCAATGGCGGAGAGTAAACTTCGGCCCGACTTACGAATTGTCCACTTGTTATGTTATATTTTACTTCGGTCTTCCCAGTCTGAGAATTTTGTCAGAGTCGACATCTTACACTATTCTAGTTAAAGCCAACTAATTGATTTGTCGCTCAAAGTACACACCACGAAGGTCCCATTCGTACCATTAAAGCCATTAGGTACTAACAATGGCATCTCCATGCCTTAGGCCCAGGTCGATGATATTGACCTTATTAAAGAAGGCTATTATACAGGGTGATTCATTAACGACTGGACAAATTTCACCAGCGTATTCGTATTTCTTGGCTCATTTCATGAAAATATGTCCATCTACGATCATGCCCGAAAATGCCAGGGGACGAAATGGCAGCGGTTTGAAAATGTTCGGATTGGTGGTCGGAGGGTACTAGGGTAAAAGTGCTAAATTCTAAACAAGTGGTCCAATTTACTTAAAAGTGTTTTGTGGTCAAGTCTTTTAACTGAAATATATAATTTGTACTAAATATAGAAAAGACCACTCACTGTCTTGGCATTCCCTAAACAAATCATAAGTGCTTCTTTTTGATTCACACTATCATTGAACGAGCGGCTCAGGGCCGAATTTACTTCAATTATAATATCTGTGACATACTTCACAGAAAGAAAAAACCTGTGTAAACGACAACAAATGACCATAAGAGCATAGGCGGATTTTTGGAGTCGCCGTGTGAGATAGGCTCACATCAGGAAGCCAGGAGGATTTGGGACGCACTGAATTTACCCCCGTCAGCCGAGCGGGAACCTTACCAGTACCTGGGAATTCCAGTCTTCAACAGCCAGTGAGCTCAGCACCTAGACACAGGGTCCCGAAAAACTTATCTCAAAAATACATCGGCTTGCGAGGACTCTAGTTTAATGTATTGTATATGATTTAAATAAGCGCAGCTTTTTAAAATTCAACTGAAACTACGGCTCAGACTCTTAGGCCTTGAATGAGTATTGCCAGGAGCATTATCAAACCCCTTGTAAAGACACTGGCAAATTGAAACTTACTCCATGTACACAGAGAAAAAATAATTTGGAAATCGGTTGGAACTACTAAGATTCGATTGCAAAAGATGAATTTTGGTAGCAATCACCAAATGTTTATAGTCGTAATGGATATTCGGTTCGAAATCCCACAAGATGATAAATTGTACACAAAACTTATTGATCGGTCATACCAATGAAACGCAAAAAAGTTATTCAACTGGTGGTTTCGTAAACATTTTGTTGCTGTAACCAATTATTTAATGTTTTTTTTTTTAAATTAAATAAATTTATTATTACTGACTTCAAGCGATTCGATTAACAATTTTTTTCCTATAAAAATCATTCATTATCTTTTCTACATTTTCCTCGTCATTCGGTTATGGCAACGAATCTGTTCTCTGTGAGTGCAAAGGTTAAAATTTATTTACATTAACACTGTGTGATAAAAGTGATAAAAGAAAAAAAGACCGGTGTCTCCAAGTTTTGCCCGAAGTCAAGCCCCTTTTTTAAGGACCCCCAAATATTTGTGGCCTCGGTGACATTTTGCAAAGAAGTGATCATTTTCTCAGGCTCATATCTTGCAAACCGTTCGAAATTTTGATTTACTCTCTGATGAAAAGTTGTAGCTCTTGAAGTATAGAAAAAACAAATGAAATTAAAAAATATTCGGGAAATTATTCACTTTTGCGGCCATATGAGCGCCTGAACGGTGTTAAGAATCATTCCCAGGAAGTTCATATGTTCTAAAAAGTTGTGTATTGCGATATCAGATTAGGAAAATGATCACTGACACCAAGGCCCCAAAACTTTCAGGGCCCATAAAAAAGTGAATGACTTTGGGCCTAAACGGGAAACACGGGCCTTTTTTTGGTCTTTTATCAAGTAGTGGTGTCCGTATATACGAGGGCGACCGCAAAAGTAACTGGCCTAACATAAAAAGAACCGTTTTTTTGGAATTATTATTATTTATTTTTCAACATAATCTCCTTCCAACTCAATACACTTCAAAGGTTTTTCAAGTTTTTTAATTCCATCCGAAAAATAAGATTTTTCAAGACCTTCAAATATGCCTCAGTTTTAGCAATAACCTCGCTATTGGACGAACATTTTGTGCCACCGAGAATTTTTTTTAAATTTGGAAACAAGAAATAATCGGAAGGAGCTAAATCTGGACTATATGGTGGATGCGGAGCAATTTCAAATCGTAATTCGGCCAGTTTTTGTTGAGTTAAAAATGCAGTGTGTGAAGGAGCATTATCTTGATGAAAAAGAACTTTTTTTTCCAAATGCGGTCGTTTTATCTTGATTTCTTCACTCAACCGATCCAATAATGCACAATAATATTCACTATTTATAGTTTTTCCTTTCTCAAGATAATCAATAAATATTATACCCCTTGCATCCCAAAATACTGTGGCCATTACTTTTCCTGCTGACTTAACAGTTTTCGCCTTCTTGGGACCACTTTTACCAGCTTCTATCCATTGTTTTGACTGTTCTTTGCATTCTGGGATGTAGTGATGGATCCATGTTTCATCAACAGTTATGAATCGGCGCAAGAACTCTATTGAATTGCGTTGATAAATCGCTAAAAGCTCTTCGGAATTGGTCCAACGGACGATTTTTTGGGGCAAACAAACGCGGCACCCATCTTGCGGATAGCTTTTTCATGTGGAGTTCATCATGTAAAATACTCCAAACTTGTTTTTCGTGTATTTTAGCAATATCAGCAAGTTCTCTGAGCTTTATTCGTCTATCTTTAGTCACTTCATTAAATATTTTTCTAATGTTTTCAATAGTAGTAGCAGTTTTCGTTCGTCCAGAGCGTTGTTCATCTTTCGTACTTGAACGACCCATTTTAAATTGTTGAAGCCAGGATTTTACGGTGGAGTATGATGGTACATTATCACCATGAACAGAATCCAATTCATCTTTGATTAATTGTGGCGTATAACCTTTCATATAAAAGTGTTTAATTACCGCACGAAACTCTTTATTTTCCATTTTTCAAAAATTATCAAAACATGTTTACTTCAATCACCTGTAACAAAGAAAATAATCATTAAATATTTCGGAAATTTTGACAGATGGCTTATAAAAGATTGCTTTAAAAAAAAAAAAAAGTTGCTAGTAAAACAGAAAATGTGCCAGGCCAGTTAGTTTTGCGGTCGCCCTCGTAGTTATATTTTTTCGTGTTGCACTATGTTACTGACAAATGGACCACTTGTTAAGGTGGTGTTTACAAATGTTGGCGTCTTCTTTTTAAAAGATTGCCCCATTTTGTGCGTTTGCAAGAGGATACGGAGAACAATCAAAACCTAGGACCAAGATCAGCTCTATGTGCCGATTTGAATGGCTTGATTACATTAATCGCCTAAAGCCTTACATAAAATCACTTCACAGGCAACCTAATACAATTTGAATAAAAGGACACACCATGAATGGTCAGGGTGGTTTCAAACCCACATTTTTTACACACTCGCATACAGACACTTCATATATTTCAACTTGTTATCAACTAATGAATCATTGTTGATTTGATATATAATTTATGTGGCTACACACAATACAAGATATCAACACGGTTTGAATACTGGAATTGACAGCCACATATATTTCACATGAACATACACAGAAAGAAAAGACAGCTCTTAAAATTCAACTAAAAAATTGGTATGTGCATTTTATTACCGCTCAATTAAAAATGTCGTAAATAAGCTAAAATATTTATCAGATATTGCAATGACATTATATGAATGGGAACAACAACAAAATTCATGTACTGTAGACGTATCATGAGTGTGTGTGGGTATGTGTGATTTACTACATATGTATGCAGTGCGATGGATTTTTAGTGTGTTCGTTGGATAAGTCTACTGCCGGCAGTTCTCGTTAAATGTGAAACTGCCTGCCCTAAAGGGTATAGCCGCTAAACATAGATTTAGCACATTCGTTGCTTGGGATCTTCTGATGTTAAAGTGGCACTCACTGAAATGGCAATCATCCCTGCTTGTAACTAAAGGTCTTTCCGACGGTTCTTTGAAAAGATTTTACAACTTTTATTGTAAATAAAATATTTTTTTTATATGCTTTATTTGAATTATTGAATCTGCTCCAAAGGAGCAATTATGAATCCAAGTATGGATTTCTTGTTATGTGGATCTCTGCTAATTGGCAGGAATTTAAATTAATTTGGTCAAAATAGTATATAACTGGTATGGATTACATGTCTGAGAATTTTAAACCTGGTTTGGCTTAAACCTCGTGATAAAGGGCCAGAGGACCCTTACAGTCATTTACAGAGTGTTCGCGATATTATGTAGAGTGAAGAACTCTAGTTATGTATGTATAACGGATAACTCTAGAATAGCAGAGTGGACGACGTAATTTAGGTTATGTAGGTTTTTCGCGTTGACTGTCACGTATGAGAACATTTAAGCCACGTGACGTAGAATAAAGGATTTTACACAGTCTTTTTTGAGTGTTCGTCCGCGATTGATATTGACTGTTTTAAAGATCACCTATAAGAGCATTTTAGCCACGTGACGTAGAAAAAAGATTTCTAGTCTTTCGGGCGCGTGTGTTCGCGATTACTGTTACGGATGAAGCACAAGTGTAGGTTAGAAAACACGGCGTTCGTTTCTCCGAAGTCTTAAAGAGCTGGGACTGCACAATAATTGTCTAGCAAGTATGTTATCATGACGTTCGAGCTTCTCTTTGTGCTTTATATTGATTTTTTGAATTGCCTCTTTAACGAGAGGTATTTTCAAGTCTCGGTGGATGTTTTCATTCCTCATATACCAAGGGGCACCGGTAATTACCAAGGGGCACATATACCAAGTGGCACCGGTAATAAGCCGCAATGTCTTCGATTAGACTTTTTGGATTTGGTCGAGATTGCTCGAGCTTTCTTTGTCCCATAGCTACACGCAGAAAAAAAGTATGGTTGTGGTGACAATATTCGAAGAGGATAATACTATTGTTGGGTATATGGTTGTGGTACAACAATATTATGATCCTCACAACAATAGTATGATTCAAATACAACCATACTATGATCCTCACAACAATAATATGATTCACACATAACCATACTATGATCCCCACAACCATTGTATGATTCACACTCAACCATACTATGATCTCCACAACCATAGTATGATCCTCACAACCATATTATGTTTCATATACAACCATAGTATGATCGTCACAACCATAGTATAATTCACACGGAACCATGTTATGATCCCTACAACCATAGTGTGATCAAACGCAATAATACTATGATCCCCAATATTATTTATTAGAATTGGTTTATGTTGTCAACAATAGATTTGAATTATGACAATTATTCAAAAATACATAAAATTCAAAATAATACGAGTGATTTATTTCACAGTAGAAAAAATAAGTTGAAATAAACGTAAGCGTTTTTATTAAAAATACATCAGTTAAATAAAGCCAAAGCAGCTTTTCAAAAATTTTAATTTCGATAAAAAAAAAAGTACTATTATTGCATTAGATCCGTACCAATAACATTTGTTCTTAAAAGTATATTTAAATGAAAAAAAATTACAATCATACAGTATGATTGCCGTAATAATATTATTGTTAACATAAAACGCAAAACACAATACTTTTGTCGCACCAACCATATTTATATTGTTGCTATAACCATATTTTCATTTTTAAATTTGGCAATAATACTATTGTTACATTTCAACAATATTAATATTGCAGCAATTATACTATTGTCAAAAATAAATTCAGTTAACAATGCTATGGTTGCGACGAACATACTTTTATTGCGGAGAACATACTTTTTATTGCCGTGACCATGTAGTAACCATGTTTTTTTTTGTCTGCGTGTGGGCACCGTATAACCAGATAGGTTTGATTGCACTGTTGTATAGCAGGACCTTATATTCAAGGCTTAGTATTGAGTTCGCGTTGAGGAGCCAGTGATGTTGATGGACCTTAAGTTTCAGTTGAGCTTTCTTGGTTTCGATATGACTTCTCCAGGTGAGTCGGCGATCCAGGTGGATTCCTAGGTATGTAACCTGATCAGATTGAGAAAAAGGGATATTGTTTAGTTTCAATGTCGGACAAGTGCTAAAATTCGGCGTGAAAGTAACCTGTGTGCATTTAGCCTCATTGGCTTTTATTCCCCAGTCAGAGAGCCAAGATTCTACTCGTCTGAGATGTACACCTAGATTCATAGATGCAATATCCTGCTTTTTATGTGCGGCCATTATAGCGGTATCATCGGCAAAAGTAGATGTTAGCACGTTTGGGCTGGTAGGGATATCGGCGGTAAACAGAAGGTAAAGGATAGGCCCCGGTACGCTTCCCTGGGGCACACCTCGGTGACGTGTTGCCCACATTTGACTCTGAATCTGCGGTTATCTAAGTAAGACTCAAGAATTCGTATTTGCCGGTTAGTATTTGCAAATTTTGTAGGTCAAGCCAAAGTGCCAGACTTTGTCAAATGCTTGAGCAACATCCAGAAATACGACGCAGCAATATGCTCGCCGTTCAAATGATTTTTCAATTGCTTGGGTCAGACGGTTTACTTGTTCGATAGTGCCGTGACCTTCGCGGAATCCAAACTGATGGTCTGGTATTATGTTATTTGACACGAGGAACGGTTTTATTTTCGATAAAAGAACTTTTTCAAATAGTTTGGATAAGCAGGGAAGCAAACTGATCGGCCTGTATGAGGAAGGCAATGATTTTTTCTTTCCTGGCTTTAAAATCATTTGAATCAGAGAAATTTTCCACACTTTAGGAAAGTAACCATGTCTCAAAATAGAGTTAAATAATTTTACCAGGAACTTCACAGCAATATAGGGAAGCTGCAAGATCATTTTAGGCGTAATAAGATCATATCCTGGATTCAAGGTTTCTTAAATGACATTCAGAACTTCATTTGCGTTAGTGAACAATGGAATTACGGCAGACATTTTATCATCAGGTAAAATAATATTAAAAAATATTTTTAACTGCTCATAACGCAAATATTTTCAGTAAACGGCATATATTTTTTTCTGTAAATATGCCAATTTTTTCTTCGCCTGGTACGAAATGATTTTCCATAAACGGCTTACAACTTTTTTTTTGTAAAAAATTCCCATATTTTGTATCTCCTCATAAGGAACATATTTTCAATTTTTGGCTTACTACCTTTTTGGTAAATATGTGAATTTGTTTATTGCTTGCATTCAGAAATATTTTCGATAAACAACGTACAAATATTTTAGTTAATATGTGAAAAATTGTTGTCACTTGATTCCTAATTAATTTTTTTGTTGAATATTTTAGTTGAACCAAAAATTATTTTTTTCTGTGTACGTTTCTTTGTGTTTCACAAATCATGAATACTCTATAATTTTTAATAAAAAAAGAAACGAATAACAAAAAAGACAGGCGAGGAAAAAAAGAAAAATATACATGTAGGCTCATAATAATTTTCTACACATCATTTTTGGATTACAACGACATAATTTACATTTATAAGCGTATGAATACTTAGCACCGTGGACGGACGGTCGGTCGGACGGACGGACGGACAAAGCAATGTAGCTACGCTCGAACACAATGTGGAGACGTTTCTGTATTTGTAGATCTGTCGCATATTGAGATACGAACTCGTACATCGGCATGTAAATGGGCATTTTGGCAAATAAGCGTGTCATTGTTGTAGAATATATTCCAACAGCAGCAATGCCAATTCGTTATAGTAAATACACTACGCGCTTGATTATCAAACAATTTGTGATATGCAAACATACGGCGTACTACAGCGAACGCTTTTTTATTTCATTTCGTTTCATTTCTTTCTCGCCCATTTTTCAATGATTTTTTTTTTTATTTTCAACTGTATGAAAAAAACGCAAAATTAAATGAGATTGTACGAGGAACGTATGGTAAGATGACAATTAGTCTGTTGATTTGATAGAAAATTGTATATACTCGTACATACCAGGTGTGGTGCGAATGGATTTTTTATATACCAGGATCATAATATTAGTTGCCAGAATTAGTACTACGAGTATGAGCCTGCAACAAAGCAGCAATCGACCGTATGGGTCTTCGAAAGCGAGCCAAATCCAACGAAAGTTGTTCGTGGAAGAAGCACTTCGAAGCAAATGGTCGCCTGTTTCTGCGGCAAAACTGTTCATGTGGCGACTGTTCCGCTTGAGCAAGGTAGGGTGGTCAATTCTGAGTGGTACACCACAATTTGTTTGCCTGAAGTCTTTGGAGAGATTCGAAAAACGAACAAGAGAAGACAAATCATTGTGCACCATGACAATGCGAGCTCTCACACATCGGCTGAAACCAGCGCCTTTTCGAATTGATGGGTCATCCGCGTACAGCCCTGAAAAAAATGCGTGGTCAACGATTTTTGTCGCCGGACGATGCTGTTACAGCGTTCAAAAAACATGTTTTGGAGGTGTCTCAATCGGAGTGGAAAAAGTGCTTCGACAATTGGTTTGAGCGCATGCAAAAATGTATAATTCATTTCGGAGAATCCTTTGAAAAACAATAATACCATTTTTGATGATAAATATTCGCATTTTCATTATTGGGCCAGAAATATATATAGCAGCCCTCGTAGAACTAGTTTGGTGCACATTTTTTTTAGCTCCAGTACACACAAAGAAAAAATCTGTTGGAAATCGGTGCGAACTTAAAATATACGGTTGGATAAACATACTTTCTGTTGTAGTCACCAACATTTCATGGTGTTTATGATTACATGGTTCGACTTACCATATGATGGTTGCTACTATAATACGAGTATTACGATTCTTACAGCCAATAAGTCGGTTATACCAACCGAATTTAGTTTAACTATTGGTTGCCACGACTGGTAGTTACGACAACCAACCAATTATGTAGTAAAAGGTGTTTTTTAGACGTGTGGTTTGCCATCGTGGCCACACTTTTTTCGAAGTTCTTTTTCCTTTTTGACAGCTGTCACTTGATATATTCTTAGTTTGAATTGCCAGTTTATAATAAATTGACCCATTTCGGAACAACGTTTGCTAATCGAGGTGAATGGGCCCAAAACGAGTTGGCCACCGCTTCTGGTTTATACAAAAAAATGTTATTCAGCGATGAAGCTCACGTTTGGTTGAATGGATACGTTAACAACCAAAATTGTCGCATTTGGAGTAATGAAAATCCACAAGCCCTTGTTAAGACGCCGTTACATCCCCAAAAAGACACTGTTTGGTGTGCTCTGTGGGCAGAAGTTCCAAATTTCTTCAAAAATGAAGCCGGCAAGAATGTGGAACGCTATAGAGCCACGATTAATGACTTTCGTGCCTGAATTGGAGGATATTGCTGTGGACGACCGTTGGCCAGACAGCCAACGAAACAATCAATTTATTGAAGAAAACTTCTGGTAAGAACATGGGACTTGAAAGAAAATATTCGGATGTACAAAAAGTGGTCGAAAATTGGGCCTCTCGCTTGGAATTTATTCCAACCAGCCGCGGCGGCCACTTGCCCGAAATGTGTTTTAAAACATGATAGGAAACCCTTATCCTTATAATAAAGCTAAATCCTTGGCCATAACATGTTACTTTGGTACCAATAACACTGGGCAAAAAATTTGAAAAAAAAACATCTGCGGCAGAAGGTTTGATTGATAGTCAACATCTGTGGGCTGCTGCTCACGAATCTGGACTCCGATTTGCCATCTTAGCTCAAGTTTAGGATATATCCACATAAAGCGTTATTTTGGTTTTTTTTGAATAAAAGGACCCCTAAATTCTCTATTTATTGAAGAAAACTTCTGGTGAGAATATGGGACTTGAAAGAAAATATTCGGATATACAAAAAGTGGTCAAAAATTAGGCCTCTCGCTTGGAATTTATTCCAACCAGCCGCGGCGGCCACTTGCCCGAAATGATTTTTAAAACATGATAGGAAACCCTTATCCTTATAATAAAGCTAAATCCTTGGCCATAACATGTTACTTTGGTACCAAGATAAGACTGGGCAAAAAATTTGAAAAAAACATCTGCGGCAGAAGGTTTGATAGTCCACATCTGTGGGCTGCTGATCACGAATCTGGACTCCGATTTGTCACCTTATCTCAAGATTAGGATATATCCACATAAAACGTTATTTTGGGTTTTTTTTGAATAAAAGTACCCCTAAATTCTGTATTTGTGAACCGAATTTTAAAAACTTGAGCGTGGTTTAGAGGAAAATTGAATGGGCAAAATTTTACAGAAATTTTGAATTTTCATACAAAAAATTACTTTAAGCCTATGTCATTTTTTGGATCCTTCACCAGTGCTTTCCTTTATTCACGCAGAGAAAAGATATGGTTACTATATGGTCACGGCAACAATAGTATGTTCTCTGCAGTAAAAGTATGGTCGTCGCAACCATAGTATTGTTTTTTTTTGAATTTCATTTTGACAATAGTATAATTGCGGCAATATTAATATTGTTGATATGTAACAAAAGTATTGTTGCCAAATTTAAAAATAAAAATATGGTTGTAGCAACAATATAAATATGGTTGGTGCGACAAAAGTATTGTTTTCATGGGTTTTATGTTAACATTAACATAATTACGGCAATCATACCGGAAAAACCTTATTTTTTTTTTTAATTTGACAATGTCATTTTACGATTCTTACGCAATAATAGAAATAAAAATTATATTTTTAAAAAAAAACTACGGATTAGTATCACTAAAATATTTTTAATAATTTTTTTTACTGTTAAATAAATTGTTACATAACTTCTTTATTGTTGAATAACAACGTATTCCAGTCTTTACAAACAATTTTGTCGATCATAGTATGGTTGTGTGTAAGTCATACTTTGGTTGTGACGATCATACTATGGTTGTACGTTAAACATACTATGGTTATGAGGATCATAATATGGTTGGGGGGATCATAGTATGGTTGAATGTGAATAATAATATGGTTGTGGGGATCATAGTATGGTTGTGTGTGAATGATTCTATTGTTGTGAGGACCATAATATTTTTATGGGGATCATAGTATAGTTGTGTGTGAACCATACTATTGTTGTGATGATTATAATATTGTTGTGCCACAACCATATAACCAACAATAGTATGGTGCTCTTCGAATATTGTTACCCCAACCATACTTTTTTCTGCGTGTTTATTCAAATTTAATTTTAACATTCGATCTCTTAAATTTAAGTATAAAGAAAAGGTAATAATGACTATGTTCCATAGCGAAACGTCTGTCAAACTTATAACTTTACAATAAAAGAAAGTAAATTGCATAATTTTTCAGAATTCATTGATTAAATAGGCTCTATAACTTAAAGCGTTTTTCAAATATCTAATTAACTGGCTCCAATCTCTGTCATCACCACCATTTAGAATATTAATTATCTCTGCCGGTGTTAATGCGGGTTTTCGAAAACACGCGACTCTATATTCATTGAGAACAGGACATAAACCAAGAAAGTGTTCTATAGATTCTTTCGCATTCAAGTTACATAGTGTGCAGTTATTTTGTTCGTTGGCATAACCAAACCTGTTGTCGTTAAGATTTAATAGATCTACTCTTGCCTTAAAAATCAATGAAATTGTATCTTGGCTTATGTTGTCAGCGCAATATGATAGGCCCTTGGTATGGTCTAGGTGTTTATATATGCGACTTACACTACCATTCTTTTTTTCCATCCTGTCTTCGAAGATTTTCTGCTTCATTGCTGTTGTAAGCTCGTTTCTAAAATTGTGCCCTTGGTTTTGATCACTGTTTGTATCCGGCCATTGTATATTCATACTTCTTGCAGTACTTTTTAGTTCTTTTACCCAGAATATATCTTTTTGTAAAAGCAAGCGGGAAAGTTGAAACGGCAGCCTTGCTTTAGGGTATTGAAATAAAGTTTTTATAATATAATTTATGGGCAGCTGTAGGGTGTATAAGTGGTTATCTTCGGCAGCAGTTTCCAACATCAAGGCGTAGGTGTTTTTTTTATGAAATAATATTGCAGTTTGTCGACTTCTTGAAAATGGCTCGCAACCCATACTTGCGCCGAATATGATTGAATGGCTCTGCATACAGCGAGGAACACTTTCCACTTCATGGATAGACTGATTTCTCCCTAACACAAAAAGCTCTTCCATGTCGTATTTATCGCATTCTTTGCTTGTGTATTTCTTCTTTCGACATGCTTTTTGAATGAACGTTTTGGGGTAAAAACCACACCCAAGAACGTAAATTCATTGGAAATTTTAATACTTGTGCCTTTGAACTTCCACGTTTCCTGTGCGCTTAGTCTTCCGCCATTTCTAAATACAACCATTTCCGATTTACTCATGTGCACTTCAAGACCCCACAAATCGCAGTACGCCTCCAGATTTGCTATCATCATATGCATAGGGTCTACATCATCTGAAAGTACTACCATATCGTCCCTTTAAGAATTCATGCAGGTCGTTCACCAGTGTTGTATATTCATAATTACTTTTGTAGCGTATCCGTGTTCAAAAAGCTAAAAAAAACTTTGCAATCCGATTAAATTTAATCAGAAGTGAGAGAACAACTTGAAAATCGATTCACAAACTTTAACATTTTAAAGGGTGGTTAAATTTCAAGGGCCGATGTTGATTTTGAATAAAACACAAATTATTTAAGAAATTATTGTCATTTCCTTATATAATGATAAAAATGGTATGGTTCAATTATGTAGGGAACAAAATATCGGCCAAATTGCCGCCCGTCCAAATTTTAGATGACGCTGAAGGTTCTTTACCGTAATGTTTGGCAAGATTTTTTTAAATTTTTACCGCAATTCACAGAACTTTATTTTTAAAGTTTAAGATTTCTTCACATAAAAAGGCGAACTTAGTAGCAGGCTTGAGAGTTCAAATTGAGTATTTAATACAGATATTGAAGTTATTATACAAATGTGCTACAACAACGACAGTGACCTTTTTAAAAAAAATTATATTCTACTCCAGCTCATCTTTCGCAAAACTCAATACAATTTATCGCACTTTTTCTGTTTTTCTATATATCTGAGAAGAACACGGCTGATGTATCATAATTTCTCAATTTGAAAAATCGTCCCACTTGTGTATACAAACTTTTTTAGATTCGAAAGAAAAAAGTTTTTAAAAACACTGCTCCAAAATCAAATAACAAAGTAAATATTTTCAAATCATTAAATAAAAAAAAATTATTTCCGAATACTTAAAATTTTACCATCAAATGGTTCAGTTAACAAATGCTCGTGGTAATGACAATCCAATTCAAAGAGTTCTTTTAGGCAATAACAACAACCACTACATGTACAAATTCAGTTCCAATAAGCATCCTAATTAGTTAAGATTACCAATGCTTTGTCTCTTCAACAGATTGTGTCAGTTTCAACTGCTAAACAATTGCCGTGTACCCAATCAACATTCGGTTGTAGCGATGGAATACATGGATTCCATCAACATTCGGTTGGCATAAAAATCTGTTCTCTGTGTGTTGAACGGTGAAATTTGTCCAAAAGTCCTTTAACTGAAACAACAACAAGGCTCTAGATTTTCATTTTGCCAGAGTTTTTGGACGACCCTCGTCTGTGTGAGTGTATTTGTGTGGGGTACGCAAAAGAGTACATAAAATATGGATGATGATGTGAGTGTATGTGTACGAGTACTTTGAGCACATAATCATACATATTTAGAGGTACACACACAGCTACATACATCATCTGAATGTATAAAGTAAGTGTGTGTGTGTGTGCGTGTATGTGTGAATAGCTTCAATGTCTTTTCAGTTACAAACAAAATATGTAATATGAAATACAAACAGACAAATGGGCGGACAGACAGCCGGGCGGTCGTATTAAACTATGAGCACACTTTACTCCACTTTGCCACATAGAGACAGACAGACAAACAGACAGCTCGACATACATGCGAACCTCTACTCTTTCTAATAACAAGTAGTCTATAAACTAAAGAAATCATGTTGATATGTACGTATGTATGTATGTACGTGTTCGTGCCATCATGATTTGTATAGGTACGTACGAGTATAAATGTATAAATGCTCGCTGGTATGAACATCTGTGCCATATAAAATAAAACTGAAAATATCTCTGAATGTACTGGGGGATTTCTTTTTGCTGGCCTTACTTACTACTTTTTGTTTCAGAATATCAGCCTGTCTGTCCGTCGGTCTGTGTATGCCTTTCTTTTTTGTTCCTTCCTCATGTTAGTTTGAGAAACGAAAACAATTTCGTTCTGCTCATACGCTCTATGATTGAAAAGTAAAATGTAAATACGCCGGCAGTGAACTGCAATTGATAAGCATTTCTGCGCCCAGTTATAGCGGCGAGGGGAGGGGGAGCCAGCACACGCTTTCCCGGCATATGGACAGTCAGACGGACGGCCGAGTTCAATTGTAAACTTTAAGGGGGGCTGGTTTGTTTGTTTGGTATTTTTCACATTAGATCCCCACATGCGGTGAAACTTTAATCATTAGACAATGAAGAAGAAGACTCCAAGTGAGACTGAACGTACAAAACAATTCCAAAGATTCATTTCACTCAGATACTTTTACTCTTTGTTTAGCCAAGCAAAGAGTATCTGAAAACCAAAAATGTCTCTCTCTCTCTCTCTTAAGAGGGGTTGTGGCCAACCTTGCCAAACAGTCACTCAGAGCGTAGAAGCCAAGCAACCAGAAAACAGCTGTTTGTTTGCTTGCTTGTTTGCTTACGCAGTGCACATTCGATAACATAAAGTGTAGGTAGCAAAATTATAACAAAACATACAAAGACGAAATCAAAATATGAGCAGTATCTTGAAGATACGTTGTTTTGTTAAAAGCCTACTTCTCGCCAGAATCTTTGGCAAATGCATTCAATCACGAGTTCAGAACATTAATTTTGGGTTATCAGAAACATTTCATTAATTTCTTTGTTACTTTTTTTCAACCAATATCTTTCACGGCTACGTAACCACAATTTCTCTTGACGTTTTGTTTCTCCCTTTCAACCTCAAATCTTGTTTTCTTCTTCTCCTCTAAAAATATCTCAAAGCATGTTTGTAGCTTTCCAGCAAAAACCTATTGAAATTTATTCATTTTGTTTGGGTAAATCCCAAAGTATTTGACATGACAACTATTTTGGGAATTATTCTGAGTCTGTAATTGTTGCTATAGTCGATATCGAGTCGGTGAAATTTATTTTTATAGACCTTTTAATGGAGTGGACTTAAATTTGTATAGACCACATCACAGTGTAGTACAGAGTTGCTAATGTTTGTAACACTTTAAGGGAGGGGAGACTTTTTTTAGTTACAAAGAAAAAGAAATGTTCTGTTCAATAAAAAAAAACCAAATATACAAGCAAAAATTAATTAGAAATTATGTGATAAAAAGTTTGACATATAAACTTAAATATTCGTACGTTGTTTATCGAAAATATTTCCGATTTTAAGCGATAACCAAATTCACTAATGAATAATTACAAAAAAATGTACTTCGTTTATCGAAAATATTTTCGTTATGAGGTGATGAAAAAATTCACATATTTACAAAAAACTTGTAAATTTTTTTCAAAAAGCAGTCGAGGAGACCTTACAAGCAGCAGGGGTGTCTGCAGTTTAACCACCCTTTATATGAGGTGGTCTGGAATATTGTCCAGTGTGGATCATATTGCATCTCTATTGATGGTGCCGCATATTCTCTCACAGTCCATAAACACAAGAAAGAGGGTTCGTTCTAAACCCTCCCGTTCATTTCGGAGCAATCTTTCGATGGTTGGAGAAATGCGGTTCAAGATGATTATGGCCATAATCAGTTGGCTGGTGTTCAGCAGCGTTATGCCCCTTCAGTTCTGACATTCTGTAAGGTCGCCCCTGTTTTGGTAGTGTTACTTATGCCTTCTTTCTATTCTGTAGAAAAACTACATGACGTCCACATTTCTCCTATGTGCGGCCAGCTATATAGGGTGGGCAATTTAACACTTTAAATTTGAATCAAATTTAAAATCGGCCACCCTGTCTGTGGCAAGGTCAAACCACACGCAGAGAAAAGATATGGTTACTATATGGTCACAGCAAAAAAAGTATGTTCTCTACAATAAAAGCATGCTCGTCGTAACCATAGTATTGTTTTTTGAATTTCATTTTGACAACAGTATGATGGCGACAATATTACTATTGTTGAAATGTAACAATAGTATTATTGCCAAGTTTAGAAATAAAAATATGGCTGTCGCAACCATATAATCATGGTTGGTGCAACAAACGTATTGTTGTTTACAATTTACGTTAACAATAATATGATTATGACAATCATACCGTATGGTTACGACTATGAACAGAACAAAACAGGGTTTTTAGAGCATATACATATGTACGAGGGCGACCGCAAAACTTTTTTTTTGTTTTTTAAAAGCAATCTTTTATAAGCCATCTGTCAAAATTTCCGAAATATTTAATGATTATTTCCTTTGTTACAGGTTATTGAAGTAAACAAGTTTTGATAATTTTTGAAAAATGGGAAATAAAGAGTTTCGTGCGGTAATTAAACACTTTTATATGAAAGGTTATGCGCCACAATTAATCAAAGATGAATTGCTTTCTATTCATGGTGATAGTGTACCATCATACTCCACCGTGAAATCCTGGGTTCAACAATTTAAAATGGGTCGTTCAAGTACGGAAGATGAACAACGCTCTGGAAGACCGAAAACTGCTACTACTATTGAAAACATTAGAAAAATATTTAATGAAGTGACTAAAGATAGACGAATAAAGCTCAGAGAACTTGCTGATATTGTTACAATACACGAAAAACAAGTTTGGAGTATTTTACATGATGAACTCCACTTGAAAAAGCTATCCGCAAGATGGGTGCCGCGTTTGTTGACTTTGCCCCAAAAAATCGTCCGTTGGACCAATTCCGAGGAGCTTTTAGCGATTTATCAGCGTAATCCAATAGAGTTCTTGCGCCGATTCATAACTGTTGATGAAACATGGATCCATCCCAGAATGCAAAGAACAGTCAAAACAATAGATAGAACCTGGTAAAAGTGGTCCCAAGAAGGCGAAAACGGTTAAGTCAGCAGGAAAAGTAATGGCCACAGTATTTTGAGATACAAGGAGTATATTTTTTATTGATTATCTTGAGAAAGTAAAAACTATAAATTGTGCATGTTTGGATCGGTTGAGTGAAGAAATTAAGATAAAACGACCGCATTTGGAAAAAAAAGTTCTTTTTCATCAAGATAATGCTCCTTCACACACTGCATTTTTAACTCAACAAAAACTGGCCGAATTACGCTTTGAAATTGCTCCGCATCCACCATTTAGTCCAGATTTAGCTCCTTCTGATTATTTCTTGTTTCCAAATTTAAAAAAAAATTCTGGGTGGCAAAAAATGTTCGTCCAATACGAGGTTATTGCTGAAACTGAGGCATATTTTGAAGGTCTTGAAAAATCTTATTTTTCGGATGGAATTAAAAAACTTGAAAAACGTTTGATGGAGTGTATTGAGTTGGAAGGAGATTATGTTGAAAAATAAATAATAATAATTCCAAAATAACGGTTCTTTTTATGTTAGGCCAGTTACTTTTGCGGTCGCCCTCGTATGTGTATGTTTTTTTGATATATTAAAAAAAACACACACACGATACAGTGCTTGGTTGTTGTCCATTATAAAAAAACAACAACATTCGGAAGGTAGTTCGAGGGATTTTTAATGTGTTTACTTTGTTCGGTGAAATACTCTAATACCGACTGGTTCTCGTTTATTTAAAATCTGCCTGCACTTAAGTATTTAGCCATTGATCATGGTTTAATCACATTCGTTACTTGGGGTCTACGGATGGTGAAGTAACATTCACCCCTGCTGGAAACTACTATGAACCTCTTCGAATATTGTCACCCCAACCATACTTTTTTTCTACGTGCAGGCCTTGAAGATCTCTTGTGGTATCATATCGGGACCAGCCACAAAGGGGAGATTAACCTTGTCTATGTTAAAGCTATCAACTCAAAATTGAATTGAATACTCGCAGTTATTTCCGTTTTGAGCTGTTATTTGCGTATATGCCTGCACAATGGCAAAGCAAAAATAAGTATGTACTTTATTGGACAAACATTTCATACATATTTGTATATGTATGTGTTTGTATCTGTCTCTTTACTTGCGTCAACTGTGAAACTAACAGCGAGTGCGAGTTTCATTACGTGCAAGAATCGACTAACTGCCGTATAATTAATTTGGTTTGTTATTACATTAATTGTTGATAATCTTTGTTTTTGTAAAACAATTTCAGTTTAATGTAAAAACTACATGCGTATCTGGTGGATAACTTAGCAAAAAAACAACAACAAAAACAAAAAGCCCACACTCTGTTACGGTGGTGGCATTCATTTCTCACTATAAAACCGGAAAATCTCTTTTAAATCCCTCTCGCTGCCTGTGTTGTCGCCTCACGCCGAACTCTCTCACAAACCGCCTAAGAAGAGTACGTTACCCTATTACAAAAATACAACAACTACAAAAGCAGAAAATAAAGAAATAACAAACTACAAGATACACGCTGTGAACAGCTGATTTTCAGGGTCTGTTGTCGTTGTTGTTTACGATTTTTTTTGACTGTCTTCGAAACGTCATAGTTATTGTTTGTTTTTGCATTTTATTTCTCTACACACACGGGGGCACAGAGACTTCTCCCCAATACGAGACGATAAACCAAACAGAGATATAGGAACTGGAGAGGAAACCCCCTCGTACTCGGAGCTTGTATTCGGTGCTCGTATCTAACGTTAAGGTTAACAAATTTAAAACACTTGACTGCTGACGCTGCGTCGCTCTTTTTCTCTGCTATTTCAAGAGTTTGTACTCTTTAGGTTACAAATGCAAAAGTATCTCATACTTCTAAGATACATTCTCTTAAATTAGTTCCTCAAGCAAGACGTAATGAAAATACACCAAAACAAAGCCATAAATATGTTCAGCTGTGTATGTGTGTATGTATGGATGTACATATCGTATCTATGTATGTATAAGTGTTCCAAGTATGTTCATACGTACATCTAAACATTTGCCTCAATTGGTTTGTTATGGCTTTGGCCATAGTCGCACATTGGGTTTTACACATCAGAACGGAAATATAATTGCAAAAGTTATCATTTAGATTCATTTTTGTATTTTTAATTGTTTGTATGAATATGAAAACTGCAGGAATACCAATAAAGTTTCCTTTTTGGCATTCATCGTAGCCTTATTCGTAGCGAGAGTAGAGAGATGCATTTCTTTCATTCGAAAGATGCATTTCTTTATCTCGAATTTAATTATTTCTAGAAATATCCGTTGAAATTTTACATAACGATACTGCAGTTTCTCAAGATAAAAAGAGAAAATCATAAACTTGTATCAGTTTAGTTAGAAAATAATTTATTTTAAATTTGATTTCTTCCAGTACTCGTACTAAGACAAAAAAAAACATGAAAGCACCCGGTAAACCAAATTTGCCGACAATGTCTGATTTCAGACAACTCTGAACAATATCTAAACTCTTTCGAGAATTCGTTACGAATTCTGTTCGATTTGTCTGAGGATTTTTTTCTTTATTGTGTTCCGAAATATCTCAACGAATTCGGTCAAAATTTTGTATAAAGTCTTATTTAATTCTAATGTTTTTGCTGACATTTCTAACCGAATTCTGCACGACTTCTGGTCTAATGTTTCGGTAAATTCTGAGGCTGTGCGTGACGCTTCGTTGCAAATTTGTTTCGATCCTAGAAATTGTGAAAAATGATTCCTTTCGAACTTCCCAAGACTACAGTCCAGAATTCGGTCAGAAATCGGTTCGAAATGTTGGCAAAAACATCAGCATTCCCTCAGACAAGTAGTAGTTCAGAACTACGAGTCAACCCCCTCATATGTTTGTCGTTACGCACTCGGTAAGAATTCTGATCCGAAATCGTAACATTTTGCCAATTGTCGCACAGAATTATGACCGAATTCTAAAGGTTTGGTTAGCTGGGCATGCGTATATATTTTTTTCTATATTTTCAATTTTAGGAATTAGTTTGAAACAGGTAAAGATCACCGATACCAGCATTTGAAAGTCTTTTGCATGGCCGGGTTTATTCTCTTATAAAATGCAACTCAAATTGCTTCTCACGAGACACAGAATGCAGAGGTAAAGAATTGCAGACCAAGGACACAAATCAGAAGTCTGATTTTTGTAAATAATATTTTATGTCTTCTTAAAAGGAATGCTTTAGAGTTGGATTATTTTTTGTTTTTAAAATTGAACAGGTACTATAACCGACTCGAGACCTGTGATATCTACATTTCAATAAAAGACAAGTTTTTTACAAAACGGCAAAGTACGAGTAGCATGGATTATTCTGGCTGCCCACTGCATTAATAGCGATTTTGGGTCCTAAACGACCTTTATCTGAAAAAACATATTACTTTGCTATTTTGTAGACTTGTCTTTTACGATACTCGTATTTCATCGATACTTAAGTTTCAATTGCTGAAAATTGCAGAGCACCAGCTAACAACATTTGGTTGTACTGATACATACTCGAGGTACATACAACTTCAATCATTCGGTTGTGGCAACGAATCTGTTCTCTGTGTGATATTTTCCAATTCCAAGGCAAAAAGTTTTCATTTAAGGGACTTCAAGCTCCCCTGAAAAAGGTACACTTTCGAGAATTTGTTCAACATTTTGGATATTTTTGTGAAGTCACTACGCACTTAACATATCCAAAATGGAATGATGTGAAGAACAGACTATTGTAATAAATATGGCGAGGCTCAAAGATAATATTATTTCGTTATTAATTGAAATATGATCAAAAGGTCCTAAAAAAAAGTCTGCTATGGTTAGAACTAGCTATCAATTCTAAATATGGACCTATTTAGACGAAATTCAATACAAATCCACTTATGGATTTCAGTTTTAATGTGAGATTGCAGATCCGGCTTGTGGATCCTTGGGGTCAAACAAGGGCGCTATATTTGAAAACAAGCGACCAATTGTAAATATCGACACTAGCTTATTCAAATTAAAGCAAAATTCATTGCAAATCTAAATATGATAGTTTTTAGATTTAGCCGCGAGAGTGGCCTAAAAGCGGTCATTTTTATCATAAAGACCATTAATAGGATAATTGATATGTTTCCCACTTCAATAGCGAATCCATGGTGATGGATAAATAGGCCATACGGGTTGCTATTTATATTTCAGGTCTTGGCAGTACTAGTGTTCCCAGATGCAAACTGGAACTTCCATTGGGAACTTTGACATATTTTAGCACAACTTTACTCAGAAGGTTTTGTCGCGTTTAAGGGCGAATTGTTTTGTTTACAGTGTGTTGAAAAATTCATCTCAGTCAAAAAAATGGAAATATCCCGTGAACATTTTCTTGCGATGATTTGTTATGATTTTTGGCATGTGTGAGCGAGACAAGAGTGTTAAAATCAATTTGTTTCGACTTTTGGCGATGAAGCACCATCAAAAACCACTGTTAATCGCTGGTAGCAAGTGTTCAATCTCGGACGCCGTTCGCTCCAGGATGAATTTCGTGAAGACGTCCAACTTCGGTCACTTTGCCAAAAACCATCGATGCTACCGTGAGATTGAGGCATCCTTGGGCATTATTATGACAGGCATCAATAAGATATTGCATATTCATTTGGCCGTGAACGAAATTTGTTCTCGTTGATCTCACATAATTTGACGAAAGCTCAAAAAAAAGGCTCGTATGGATTGGTGCAAAGAGATGTTGAAAAAGTATAACTGCTCAAGGGCAGTGTATAACATTGTCACAGGTGACGAATCATGGATTTATGCATATGAACCCGAAACAAAACAGCAATCGACCTTATGGGTCTTTCAAGACGAGCCAAAAGTTGTTCATGGAAGAAGTACATCGAAGCATATGATTGCGTTTTTTTCGGTATAACCGGCCATGTTGCCACAGTGCCTTTAGTGGAACGTAGGACGGTCAAATTTGAGTGGTATGCAACCATCTGTTTGCCAGCAGTGTTCGAAGAAATGAGGAAAGATTAGAAGAGAAGACGGGTCATTTTGTATTACTACAATGCGAGCTCTCACACATCAGCTGAAACGATGAGCTATTTGACCACTCAAGATGTCGAATTGATGGGCCATCCACCGCCCTGATTGGCACACAATGACTTCTTCTTAGTATTCCCTAGCATCAAGAAAAAAATACGTGGTCGGTGTCTTAATCGGAGTGGAAAAAGTGCTTCGATAATTGGTTTGAGCTCATACAAAATTGATCTTAAAGGAGAATATTTTGAAAAACAATCAAACCATTCTCAATGATAAATTATTGTGTTTTTATTGCCGGACCCGAAATATAAATAGCAACCCTCGTACAGAACATAATGCCAGTTTTGCTTGTTGTTAATATAAAAACAAGTGTCATTAAAAAGTGCATACTTTTTTTAAGAAGAAGTTTTTTTTTGTCCTGTAAGAAACGTTTATAAAACAAAAACTAGTAAAAAAAAACAGCTAAAGCCGGGCGTGGCCGTCTATATTATGCCCTTCATATGTAGAAGTTTAGAAAAGCCAACTGAAAATAGGTTTTTAGGACGGGCTCTAAATTTCCTTAGATTTTACAAGTAATGTTATATTTGAATTTGTGATAACATTTCATTGTTTTGGGTAAAACAATTGAATTTGTATGTGGCAGCTATATCTTAATCTGAAATGATGTTTTCCAATGTTAACATCGTCCATCCTTGGCATAAGGAAGTAACTTGTGCCAAATTTCATTTACGGCTGCTAGAGCTAGAAACGTCAAATTGGATGAATATATGTGTGGAAGATATATCTATTTCTGAACCGGTTTTCTTCGATTTCAATAAATTCGGCGCCAAGTCAAAAAAATACTTATGTAAAATTTCTTATATGTGACAGCGCATAGAGAAAGGGACATAAGGGTAAAAAAATCAGTTTTCATTTTTTTTCTTCTTTTTTTGATATGAAAAACATCTGAGCATCGAATGAGACCGATCTCATGCCCAAAAAGTGTTCCCTTCCAGAGGTATGCGCGTTTTATGAAAGTGAAGTCGACGATTCTAAGCGCAAATAGAAAGGGATCTAATCTTTAAAATGGCTCTCCTGAACAAAACTGGTTTTTAACCTTAGGTCCCTTTCTATGTTGCGCGTCACATATATTGCATGCAATATGTGGCTTCCAGAGCTTAAGTTATAAAATCGGGTCAACATATGTGTGTGGGATCTTTATCTAAATAAGTTTCGTAACGTCCTTTCTTGCTCCAAAAATCTCACGTGTGCCAAATTTTTTAAAGATTGGATGTTATAATATGTGGCTTCCACAGCTTTTGACATAAAGTCGGATGAACATATAAGTATGGGGGCCATATCCTAATCGAACCGATTTTCTTTAATTTCAATAACGTCTTCGTTAGCCTAAAAAAACTTACTTCTGCTAAATTTCATCGAAATTGTATGTAATTTGTGGCTTCTACTTTAGTTCTAATGATCCACCTGGAGGTATTTTCTCAGAACAAAAAAAATATAAAAATTCAAATCATGTGTGGAATCTTTATTGGCAATTTGAAAGGACATTTTATGGCATTGATTTTTTGAAAATAATTACCTTCAAATGTTGGCAACTGTATTATGGAAATGAGCGTTCGGTGAAAAACGGGAAGATCCGCAGTTTTCGACCAAAATGTTGTCAGTGATGAGGCCCATTTCTGGCTCAACGGCAAAGTCAATAAACAAAATTGCCGCATTTCGGCTGAAGAGCAACAAGAAAAGATTCAAGTGGTGCCATTATACCCAGAGAAAACCACGGTTTGATGCCGTTTATGGGCTGGTGGAATAATCGGTGCATATTTCATAAAAAACGATGATGGCCGAACATAACCGTGAATGGTGCTCGCTATCGCCCCTTGATATCAATCTTTATGCTACCTAAAATTGAGGCCCGTTATCTTGACGACACTTGGTTTCAACAGGACGGTGCCACTTGCCATACAGCTGCTCAAACAATGGATCTATTAAGAGGTCATTTCGAAAAGCAGCCAATTTCACGTTTTGGACAGGTGAGTTGGCTGCCTAGATCGAGTGATATCACACCTTTAGACATTTTTCTTTGGGGTTACGTAAAGGTCTGACTGACAAACCAGCTTCCATTCAGGTTTTGGAAGCCAACATTACGCGTGTCATTAAAGCCATACCGGTCGAAATGCTCGAACGAGTCATTCAAAATTGGAGCCTCAGAATGGAAACCCCGAGGCGTAGTTGCGGCCAACATTTGAAGGAAATTATATTCAAAAAATAAATGCCATAAAATGTCCTTTCAAATTACCAATAAAGATTACACACTTGATTTGAATTTTTTTTTGTTCTGAAAAAATACCTCTAGATGGATCACCCTATATATGGGAACTCCATCTAAATCTAAACCAATTTTCTTCCATTTTAATAGCATCCGTTATTGATCCAAAAAAAATCGTTTGCCAAATTTTGTTAACATCTGACAGCTATCGAGACTATAAGGTTATTTACAAGTTTTGGATGGACGGACGGTCAGGCAGACATAGTTAAATGAAATCAGGTGTTTATGCGTCGATCGGTACACTTAAAGGTGGGTCTAGCTTATATATTTTTGGTTGTTACAAATATTTGCCATGAAATCACTTTTAATACCCTGTTTCACAAAGTGGTGCAGCGTACACAAACATTGAAGTTCATTTAAAAATTTTGGGGATTTTGATGGGTTTTTGGGAATTGTTCGTCGGAAAAAAAATGTTCCTGGTGTCAACACTGTTAATCACTTCTTTTGATACTGTTCAACCCCATTGTGCATTGTTGCCACTGCTCCGGTGCGATGTGGTGTGGTTGTTGGTATTGTTGCTGTCACTGCTGCTGTTGTTGGTGTAATTATTGTTGTTGTTTATGCATAGCTAATGCGTATCTTTCAGATACTTAATAAGGTTAAATGGAAATTGCAAGTTTTTTTTATTTCGATGTTTTTGTTGTTGCTGTTGTTTTTGTTGTTCCTCCATATCTACAGTAAAATAATATACAACAACACTGCGTTGTTGTTGTTGTGTTTGTATGATTTTTGTACTTCTTTTTGTGTTGTTTTTAGTATTCATTTAAACCTGTTTGTTTTTAATAACGCTGGCGTTGTTGTTTTGCGTTGCTGTTTCGGTGTTTTATTTTTTTTGCTTGGAACGGACGGACCTACTGACGGCGTGTAGTGCCTGACGTGAGGCTTGCTGCTGGTGGATGGATGGTTGCTGTTATCATCCATGTTGTATATCATTGTTTTGTGTTTTTTTGCCTTTCATGTCTTTTTGGGTTTCTTTTTTTTTTTTAATTCTCAGAGATATACATTTTTCATGAAAACTAACAGAGGATGTTTGGGTGTTTTCCTCCAAAAAAAAAAACTAAAAGAACATAATTAAATATTTTCAATTTTATAGTGATTTGTTTGTATTTCCGTTAATCTCCCCACCCACAAAATTAGCACCACCACCACCGCCGCACTTAAGCATTCATTATCTTCTCTGCTCGCTGTGACGGCATTTGTATCTTTTGTTGGTTTGCATTTGTATCTGAGTGTGCCTCTTCTTCTGGTTATTAAATCGTTATCATCCTCATCGTCGTCGTCGTCTGCGGTTGGTGGTGGCTGGTGTCGTTTGTTGTTTTATTCGAATTGTTCATCTGTAAGGACAGACATAAGTACGAGTATGTATGAGTGTCTGTATGGATGTATGCATGAGTTGTACATGTGTATCTACATGTATTTGTGTGTTGTACGAAAATGTATCAAACATGTTCACACAATAAATAACTTCCGGCATTTGGTTGCCGTTGCTGTTGTGTTATTCCTTTTATTTTCTCCTCAATTCAAGAAATAATGCAATAATAGCCAAGTTAGTTAATAATATAAAGTTTGTGTATTTTGTTAATTGAACGAACCAATACACACATACGCACACACTTACACACTAACACAGCCACATTAATTTCAATGGAATGCCTTAGTGGGAAACGGAAGGGCACAGGCAGGCCTTCTACAAGTCCTTTTTGGGATTCTTAGAGGCATGCTTGCCGCACGATACCTTTATTTCAAACTAACAATGGGTAAGATTAAATAGCAGGTCTTCCATGCTCCTTTCTACTGGAAAACCTTCCAGAAGGCCTGGAGAAATCGGTCTGCCAGAATGCATATAAAAAATATTAAAAAAAAATTACTTACACACAGAGAACAGATATGTTGTCACGACCAAATTTGTTTGCCAACCAAATGATAGAGGTTGCAGACACCTCAACTATGTGACCAGTACTATCGAATGTTAGTTGGTGCTCTATAACGTCCCGCACTGAGCCGAAAATACAATGTTTTTTTAACCATGTGTCTGGTTAATTGTTTCATGGTAAATGTTTGATAACGAAGACAAGATAACGTTATATAAGGTCAAATGTACATATAAAATAGTTGAGTTAACATTACAAAAAATTGGTTTTTTCAAGAGAAAGGTAGAAAATTGTGCGACATAAACAAAAATTTAAAGATCATTCGGCTCTGTTGTATCGAAGTTATTGATCTGCTTTGTGTTATTCCAAGTTCATAATTAAGTTTCACGAAGTTGCAACGATTGCGTCTGTTTTATCCCCCCAATCTTTTTCCTTTCTTCCTCTGCTCTGAACGTTTGTAAATGTGAGAAAAATCATAAGACAAAAAACCACCACCAAACGAAAATGTTAGCTGTACAATCTTTACTTATAAAGCGCAATGATATTCGCTATGAAAATTGCTTTTCGCACAGTTCGAAGACTATACGCAAAGGGTAATTTTCATTAATCCCGTATAAGTCATTTGATTTGCAGCCGAAATAATCGTTGCCAAAGACTGCTGAAGAAAAACCTTGGCGGGTTTAGAAACACCTGTACAGTCTGCCTGGCAACTGTAGCCAATATATTTCGCCAATTTTTTAGTTGATTCTGAAAAAGAAACAACAAAAAGTTAATGAAAAAAGACCGAATAATTGTAAACAAAACAAAAAAATAATTAGTAGGTTAATTTAATGCGAGTATTACAAATTGTAACAGTAACTATATTTCTGGTTAAAAGAGATAACCAATAATTAGTTAACTTAACCATAAAAATCATTTCTATAACAATCTTTATATTTAATAATATTAACAATTTCATTGTTAAATCGAACATGTATGGTTTCAATAAATTAACTATGAAATTTTAATATTAACAATTTTCACGGTTAGAAACAATGCATTGATTAAACAATAATAATTATTTTTATAATAACAATTTTACTAGTTAAAAACTCGACAATGCATTGTTAAAACAACAATAATTATTTTAAAATTAACTATTTTCATGGTTAAAAAACTCAACCATAGAATAGTTAAATTAACTATTGTTATTGTTAAATACCAGTCAACAACAAAATTGTTAAAATAACCTTATGTAACGTAGACTCCAAATCGTGCATATTTATGTTTAAGTTAACCTTATATAAAGTTATTTTTCTTCTCAGTGTACAGACGTATATGATTAACAAAGATTTTATAGCGACTAGAACCTGACTAGAAATAGGGATTCTATTCTGATGTTGGGATAACTGATTACACTTGTTTACAGTCATTTTGGTCCAGTGTTATACATATTTGTGATTTTGGCTTCCTAAACACGAAAATGAATTTTAAAAAATTTTCCTCTGATAAGCTTTCGAGATAGATTTTTTAGATTTTTTTTACGATTTTTTTATGAGGTGTCTCAGCTTTTTGGACCATAACTTACAAACGCTATTGCCGATTTGAGTAGTCTCAAATGAAAGGAAATTCTTTTCTTCATACAGGGTATTAAAAACATTTAATTTTTGTTCACGATTTTAAATAAAAAAAAAAAACAAATTATAAAAAACATATGTGACAGCGCATAGAGAAAGGGACCTAAGGGTATAAAAATCAATTTTCACTTTTTTTTGGTGTGGACAACATCTGAGCATCAAATGAGACCCTCCCAGAGACATGCGCGTTTTATGAAAGTGATGGTACACCAAAGATACACGTATTTAAATCTTTAAAATGGCTCTCCTGAACAAAACTAGTTTTTACCCTTAGGTTCCTTTCAATTTTGCGCGTCACATATATGAGCATAAAGTTTGGACTTTCTGGAGCAAAACAAGCCATGGTTTGTTGACATTGGGTAAGAAATGTTTGAGCTTCAACAGCGTTTAAAAGTTATGGTCCAAAATGCTGAGACAACTCATCAAAATATCGTAAACAAAATCCAAAAATTTTATCTTGAAAACTAATCAGAGAAAACTTTTTTAAAATTAATTTTCGTGTTTAGAAGGCCACCATTTATAGGAAAAAAATATTTAGAATTAGAACTCTGGACCTTAAAAAAATAATAATTTGTAAACTAGTGTTATATGAAAATCGGTGGTCCAACGTTAACGCACGATGTTAATTGTAAAAAACAAAAACTTTTCAGAGAATTTTCTGAATAGTTTTTATTATAATTATTAAGGATCTAAAACAATTATGTGTAAAGCAAAATATCGGACAAATGCTCGCCACGGATTCGGTGGAATATACCTCTATCCGATCGTCTCTATTTTCAATCACTCTGAGATATATTGAAGGTTCAATTTCTTAAATGTGCCGAATAATCTCATCCTTTAGCTCTTGAATTGTTCTTGGCTAATTGACGTACATTTTTGCTTTTAAATGTTCCCAAAGAAAGAAGCCGAACGGTGTCAAATCCCACGATCGTGGCGGCCAATTAACATCGCCACGACGTGAAATAACACGGCCGTTGAGTTTCTCGTGCAAAAGATTCATGGTTTCGTTGGATCTGTGGCAAGTGGCACCATCCTGTAGTGTGGTTGCAACAGGATGCAGCCACTTGCCATCGTCTAGGTTCACAACCTCAATTTCTGGCCAATTTTCTGAAAGTCCGCCCATAAACCGGACTGAACTGAACATTCGCTCTTTGTGGAAGCATCGGTTTTTTAACAATCACTTGTGAATACTCATTTGCCCAAATGCGGCAACTCTGATTGTAAATGAATCCACTGCGTACACATTTCGTCGATTATGCTGACCAAAAAAAATTACGAAGTGCACAAAATGCATTTTGTTTTAAACGCCCATTTTCATTAAAGGCTTCAACAATCTCAACGCGCTGCTCAATTGTGTGCATCTCTATGGTCGAATTTGTCAAAAACTCAATCAAAGAAATGTTGAGTTGGTGAAAAAACTTGATGGTAGGTCCCAGCAAACCAAACCTTCAGAATTCGGTCAGAATTCTGCACGACAATCGGCAAAATGTTCCGATTTCGGATCAGAATTCTTAGCGAGTTCGTAACGAAAAATATATGAGAAGGTTGACACGAATTCTGAACTACTTCTCTGAGGGAGTTCGGATGTTTTTGCCGACATTTCGAACCGATTTTTGACCGAATTCTGAACTGTAGTCTTGGGAAATTCAAAAGGAAATTTCGATTTCTCGTATCGAGCTCTGAACTAATTCTGAACGACTTCGGTCAGAATTCTGACATTAAGTCTTATTAAATTCTGATGTTTTTACCGACATTTCGAACCGAATTCTCAACGAATTCTGAGCTTATGTCATGGTAAATTCTGAATGTAAACAATCAAAAAGAAGAAAATATTTTTGTTCTACAAAAAAAAAGTTGTAAAACATTTTCAAAAAGCGTTCGGAAAGACTTTTGTCTGCAGTTTTGCAAGCAATAATTGTGCTGTAACTTTGTTTAGTGGCTATACACTTAAGGGCAACCAGTTTTGCATTTAACGAGAACTGTCGGCAGTAGTTTTCCTCCGAACACAATAAAAATCCCTCGCACAGCTAAGCTAACCAAACGTTCAGAATTTGAATTCAAAATATAAAAATACCTCAGATAAATAGTTCTGAATTCGTTGCGAGTTCGATAAGAGAAGTCTGAATAAAAAATTAATAAATATCCCACAGACAAGTCTAACAGAGTTCGGGCCGAATTCGTTCAGATATTTCTTAACATAATGAGTGAAAAATCCTCAGACAAATCGAACAGAATTTGTAACGATTTCGATAAGAATTCTCGATAGAGTTAGATATTGTTCAGAATTGCCTGATATCAGACATTGTCGGCAAATTTGGTTTACTGGGGTGTGACTTAAAATCAACATCGTGCATTATGGTTGGACCACCCTTTACAACTGTGAACTTAACGGGGTTTGGTTATTACAAAGAACTTATCTGTTGTCACCAGCAATTATTGGTACTGAAGTTCATATATTTCATAATTGGTTTGTTACTATGACTACCACTTGTGGCAACCACTAGTTTTACTAAAATAGGTTGGTATAATTGATTTATTGGCCATGCATACTGTGATTTTATTATTAGCTACCATCCTATGATATGGCGAACCATGTAACCATCAATGCCATGAAATGTTGGTGATTGCAACAGAAAATTGGATTTTTGTAGTTCGGATCGATGTCCAACTGATTTTTATCTGTGTATTTTCCCTATTCATCGCTGTGGCGAAAAGGTTCCGTGCTGCCTTCACTTACCAGGCAGGGTAGCATGGTTTTCACAAGAAGGAAGCCAGAACTGTTTATTGGATGTCCTTATTGAAAATATGAAAGCCTTCTGGCTGGCTTCCTTAAAGAAGGCACCAACAAAGCCTTGTAGCTGACCTTCTTACAGAAGCGACATGATAATGTGTGGCTGAACATATTTCATTTGCAAATAAGGCCTTCTGAATGGCCTAATTTTTGGAAGGCATAAACAAACGTATACTGCATTCAAAAAAAAATACCTTCTAGAAAGTCTTCTTCTGGGAAGGCCTTGCCAATTTTCGCGCTGGGGTGCTTTTCACCAATACTTATACTCTTACAAGTAGGTATGCTTTCCACCCATAATTATTCGGAAAAGTTTTCAACACTTACACGTACATGAACGTGTATGAGTTCATGTATGTGTATTTACACTAAATAGTTCCAAATACCTAATTATCAAAGACATGATATATATTTCACAGTATCGGCAAATACACAAACGGAAGCAACTAATCTCGAAAGTTTGAGGGATGTCTATTTTTCAGGAGATAATGTCCAATTTAACGAAACAGGTGGTGTCAACCTCATCAGTAGATTATACGAAGCACAAAATTTTAAGCGATTGGTAGTTTCATTAAGAGTTGTTGCCCTATTATATTTAGGTTCTTGGGAACCTGCAACGATTAACAGCAAAGGCCACATGCCACAAGTAATCGGAAGAATGAAACGAGAGCTGAAAAAGAGTCGGCCGAAAAAGGGATTCAAGTTTGACAACGCCTATGCTTGCAACGGCTAACAAAATGTCGCGACGAAAAAAAGACGTCCTTGTTGGGGCGGACAGCAGCTATGTCAAAGTAGAGGATGTTTTTTTTACACCGTGTCCGCAATCCGCCAATGTTTAAACTAATAAAAAAAACAAAGCTGAAGTCGGTCGTGGCTGCCCTGCACTTCAAAAAGAAACAATGTTGCCACTTTACTCACAATTTTTTTCAATGTTGCCAGATTACCATATTGCAAACTAAATGTGTGACAGCGCATAGAGAAAGGGACCTAAGGGTTAAAAAAATCAATTTTATTTTTTTTTTCTTTTTTGATGTGGACAACATCTGAGCATCGAAAGAGACCGATCCCATGTCCCAAAAGTGTTCCCTCCCAGAGATATGTGCGTTTTATGAAAGTTAAGTCGACGATTCTAAACGCAAATAGAAAGGGACCTAATCTTTAAACGGGCTCTCCTGAACAAAACTTTCCCCTTTTTTTGATGTGGACAACATCTGAGCATCGAATGAGACGATCCCATGCCCCAAAAGTTTTCCATCCCAGAGATTTGCGCGTTTTATGAAAGTGAAGTCGACGATTCTAAGCGCAAATAGAAAGGGACCTAATCTTTAAAATGGCTCTCCTGAACAAAACTTTCCCCTTTTTTTGATGTGGACAACATCTGAGCATCGAATGAGACGATCCCATGCCCAAAAAGTTTTCCATCCCAGAGATTTGCGCGTTTTATGAAAGTGAAGTCGACGATTCTAAGCGCAAATAGAAAGGGACCCAATCTTTAAAATGACTCTCCTGAACAAAACTGGTTTTTAGCCTTAGGCCCCTTTCTATTTTGCGCGTCACATATGTAACTTAGGTAGTTACCTTAAAGAACACAGCTAACGTCTTAAATGAATTTATTTTGATTACTACATTAGAACTCTTTAATTTCTATAGGATAGTTTAATTTTTTTTCTTGAAATGTATTTTTAATCTCATTTCTTATTCTTTTCACATTTTTCTCTTGTCTCCTTTTAGGAAACAGTTGGTGCTTTTTGTCGTGCACAAAAGAAATGGCAACACTGTCGATGAGATCCATCTGCTTTCAAATTTTTCAAATATTACAGTGTGGTGTATGATATAATCCATAAATTCAGCAATCAGTGCTTGAAAGGCATCAAAAATATAACTTTAATTCAGGTGAGTACAGGTGACTTCACAAATGTTTCTTTCCAGTTATCTAAAATCTATCTAAAATAAAAATCGGCATCGAATTCATTTAAAACTTTTCCTATTTTACTAAAAAAAACTAGCGGTTTTAACCTCGTAAATGCCGCCGACCTTACGAGTTAGAGATTTAACTCTAAGCCATGTAAAAACTTCTTTAAAAAAAGCAAAGGCCGTCCGGAGCTGGCGTTAGGCAGTAGGTTCCGGTCAGTAAGTAGAGTTGAATCGTGCACAGCTCGCTGATTTTAAAGAAGTTCCTACTTGTCCGTAATGTGATGTGGGACGTAAGTACGAGTATAAGTAATTACTAACGATAGCTTCGCTCCTTCCGGTAGCGACCACATTTTTATAACCTTAATCACAGGGCAGAGTGTACTTAGTAGGGACATAAATACTGTTACACACGTGTTATGCTGTAAAATAAAAAGTACTGAATGATGTTGGACCAAATATTTTTTAGTATATTTATTGTATCCAAAAAGAATCTACTTATTCGAAATGTCCGCTTTTTGCCTTTACACACGCCTTAAGTCGCACTGGCCAATCGTCAATAGCTGCACGAACCTCGTGTATTGGAAAATTGGCCACAGCTCGAACCAAAACAGTCTTAACAGATCCAATGTTGGGGTATCTTTTGTGACAAAACTTGTCCTCTAAAACCGTCGACAATTTGTAATCCACTGGGTTCAAATCTGGACTGCCTGAGGGCCATTCTTCAGATGAAATGAACGCTTTCAAATTGTTTCGAAGCCAGGCCTGGGAAGTTTTAGCCTTATGGACCGGCGCAGAATCCTGCTGGAAAGTCCATGGCTGGTTTTGGAAGAGGGAATTGTAAAGAGGCTTCACAACAGCCTCCAAAACCAAAAATGTTGTCTCTCCAATACCCAATTAACGAACTCCCTTTCGTGTAGCGCTCCATTTTTACTAACCTCGTACCTTCTACTAACAAACAATAACAATTGTTCAAATGTCAAACAATGACACTTCGAATGTTGCCAGATTTAAAAATTGCGTTCTTCTTGGGACACCCTTTATATTGCCCTTTTATTATTGATAGGGATGATTGATCCTTACTAGCTATCGATGGCATCATTAAATTTCCACAAGTTACAGTAGTTCTGAAAAATTGCACTTCTTTTAAATGTGTTTTTACTGTGTAAATATTTTCTACGTAAAATATATTTGTAAAATATTTGAAATATTCGCAGTATTCCGAACAAAAATTGTCGGAAACATTAATAATTGCAATTCGCCTGCAATCCCGACAAGCCATTGATATTCGGTCGGACTGACTTATAATCGTATGTATATTCTTATAACCAGAAGGGTGAGAGTTCAAGGAGTATACAAGTAAACTCCATCCGGCTCTTTTTACGGAAATAAAGGGTTGTAGTTGCTGTGCCTTGTCCCAGAAACTTCAGATCTCCCCTATTTATATATCAGTGAATTTAACATCCTCTGATTATGATTAAAATGATTTCAATTATCTGGGGGAAAAATACCAAATTACACTATTATCATTACATTGTTGCTGCGAATCATTTGGCTATCAGCGAATTTTTCCCCGCAATATTCTGTCTGTAAATTCAATTTCACTTTGGAATTTTCAGAGTTGGCACTGCTTTAGTTGCACGAATCTTTAGGGTTGCTGTAGCATATGTTTGAAAGAATATTTAAACGTGAATGTATGTAAACCTATACACAGATAATTGGAACGTATATACGAACGAGTACATGCCACTATGGGAAGGTACCTACTTACCGTATATAAATATTTATGCTGCTGCTGCTACTTCGTGACATTCATTGCCTTACGCATGGCAGCGCACCGTAGCACTGGCCGATATTTGTATATGTGTGGATTTACTAGCTGTGTTTGTGTGTGTATAAATGTATGTGAGCATGTGTTAATGTATCTGAAATTGAAAATGCATGACATTGTTGTACGCCTATGTTTGCCCGGCTAGCTGGCTGGCTTTTGGTCGTTGGGTCTGTCGGTCTATATGCACGTTGTACGGCTGTGTCAGACCAAGTCTCAGTGAGTGAGTATGGATGTCATGTTCAATGACACCGTTGCAAACTGAAATGAAATGTAATTTTCTCTAATTTCGCTTATTATCCGTTCATTCTCATTTTCATATAGAATCATAATCATCAGCGTATTTTTTATTTTTGCTGTACAATCGCACACACGTACACACGTAGTCAGAGCAATCATAGCTCCTCTTAACTCGCTCAATGTGCTTTCGAATTTGAATTGGATCCGTCGGTCGTTTATGTGTTGCTTTCCATTTCATATCATCATGATTTGATTGCGAAATTATCCCGGGAAATTGCCCATAGAAATAATTTGTACTTCTCGCTCGTTGTTCTTTTTGTTTCATTTCTTTTGGTACGATTTATGCAAAATTAAATGAATATTTATATAGTAACAAGGGCTTCAGACACCAGTTTTGGTTGATGGCTCGGAAAGATGTGTACATTTGTATGTAGATTAGGGTGGGCCGATTTGTAAGGACAAACATTTTTCTTGATGCGGTAATCTATGTACGATTTTCTTAATAGTATTTCTATCTAAAGAGGAGGCGTTTAGCCTGAACAATAACGCCAATACTGAACTGCTGCGTAAACAGGCAAGAACTTCGTGTGCCAGAGTGCTTAGGCGTGAAAAAATTCTACACGAACAACGTCTACGTACAAAGGTTCTTGCTTCCCCCAGCGGAATTAAAGCTTTTGGTCGTTTGTAAGAAGGGTAAAGGATAGTTCATCATCTATCCCAACTCTTGTTAAAGACGATCAGGTATTCACTGACCTGGATGATAAAGCTAACCTCTTGGCTGAAATGTTTGCAGGAAATTCTTCCTTGCCGGAAGGAAATCAACCACTCCCCGTGATCGAAAACGTATCTAGTTCCATGCCTCAGATATTTTTTCGAACACGTTGGGGTTAAAAGGGTTCTTGCGAAGCTCGACGTAAATAAGTCACCGGGCCCGGATGGTATTTCTACACTTGTCCTATGTAAGTGCTCCTTGACTTGCTTATCGTGCGGGAGTCTTCCCAGCGTGTTGGAAGGTTGCGAACGTCCAGTCAATCCCTAAAAAGGGTGAAGCTAATAATCCTGCATATTATCGGCCAATCGCGATTTGCTCTGCGCTCTCTAAAGTAATGGAGAGCATCTTGTGAAGTATTTAGAGACCAACGACTTGCTAAGTGATCGACAGTATGGCTTCCGTAGAAATCGCTCTACGGGAGACCTGTTGGCGTTCTTGTCGGAGCGTTGGAGTCGGTCTATCCACCAGTTTGGTGAGAGTAAGGTCGTGGCTCTAGATATCTCCAAGGCCTTTAATAGAGTCTGGCATGGTGCACTCATATCAAAGCTGATCGCTTTTGGAGTCGGTAATACATTTGCTCGGTTTATATCGAGCTTTCTTAGAGATCGCACTATAAGAGTTGTTGTAGATGGGTTCTCTTCCAACCAACATAGGCTTACTGCAGGTGTACCACAGAGCTCTGTCCTTTCTCCCTTTTTATTTCTTATTTTCATTAACGATCTTTTGGGTCGGACCTTAAATCCAATCTACTCTTTCGCAGACGATAGTAACCTCTGTTATTCATATTCATTCGACCGTAGGCCGAGTCTTCAAGATATTGAAGACAAAAGGCGAATTATGGACGAGACACTTGGCCGGGATCTACTGGCCATTTCCGAATGGGGTCGAGTGAATAGAGTAGATTTTAATGCGCGTAAGACACAGTTCTGCTTGTTGTCTGACAAGCGATTCACTGACCCAACAATATCGTCAATTCCTATTGATGGTACAGATATTGAACAATCAGAAGCTCTTGATGTACTGGGCATGAAAATACAATCTGACGCTCGTTGGGCGAGACATGTCTTCGAAGTGTCGAAAGAAGCACTTAAGTGCATAGGCTTTTTAAAGCGGTGCAAGAAATATTTCACTCCTTCTGGTCTTTTCAATATCTATACAACTAACATCAGGCCAAAGATGGAATACAACTCCCATATATGGGCAGGTGCTCCAAAAGCATCCTTGGAGTTACTTGACCGTGTTCAAAGGAGAGCGATGGTGCTGATTGGTGACAGTAGGGTATCCAGCTCTATTGTTTCCCTTGAGCATCGTCGGAATGTGGGTTGCGTAACGCTGTTCTATCGTTACTTTCATGGTGTGTGTGTTCATCAGACATCCGTCGCCTTATTCCTGACGTAAGGATGTTCGGCAAATTCAAATTCGTTTTTCGCTCGTACAGTCCGTATGTGGGATCGACTTCAGGCGAAAGTATTTCTCACTAATGGCGACATCCAGAAGTTCAATGCAATTGTCAATAAACATTACTCCCTCTTTTCCCCCTCCGATCCTTTACTTTCCACTCGCTAACGCAATGCACCGCATGTGTAGGGGGCGTCCCCTGAGTGTTGGTTATTTAAAAAAAATGTATATTTGTATGTCACCTTAGAAAGGTAACAATAAAAAAAGCTGCCGATTTTTTTAATAACCTGCCTTAAACCCTTAAAAATTATAGCAGAGAAAAAGTCAAAACATTGAAATTCTCGCGCCTGCAAAATGATGATTTTTTAATGTAAGGCGAAGTGGAACTTTTTTTCCTCATGCCAAAAGCTATCGAAAAATCGATGGCTCAATATGAATTGCTAAATCGACCGACCCTAATGTAGATGCACTAGGGTGACCCTTATTTATTTCTTGCAAAATATTTAAGAAACTCCAGCAAAATTTAATTTATATTTGGCTTATCTTATTTTCTAGTTATTTCGAAAACATATTTAGTTTTCCAAAAATTACTAATAAACAGATATGTAGGGTGAGATCTTTAGCTTTAATTTAATAACAACGTTGTAAGTAAGAGTATGAAATTCACTCCCAAACAAGCCATAGACTTTATTTTGAATTGTGGAATCTAGTGGCTTCGTTTTTAAACATCAGGGCAGAATACGGGGACATATCGTCGTTCCGAAGTTATCTTCACGTATCTCCAAAATTTTTTTTTTGGGAAATTGACTTTTAAGTTTCAAACTCTAATAAAAAAAAAGTGGAGCGAAAAAAGTTGCCCAATATTTTTGTTAGGCGTAGTGCTTGCAATTCTGCGTCGATTATGTGAAAAATATTCAAGGTTGTAGAACAAAGTTTTTAAGTTACAACCATTTTTACGTATATAAAAAAAATACTTTTTGTTGTATACGCCACCTTTTGCAAAATATTTTTTTTATGGCGCATACGTGAAAATAATCCGCAAAAACATACTATTTTTTTGTGATAAACTACCCACTACTTCGTTAGTTGAAGGTCAAATAATTATCTTTTATCTGCTCTTATTTAACATTATTATATCTATTCTCAAAAAGAAGAAAAAGAGAGGACTATTCGATACAGATAGACAGTTGGTATCGAATAACACAATTGTGGTGTGCTTCGACTTGAAAAGCACTTTTAATCTTCCAAAGGGATTTTCTTCCACATTTTATTATAAAAGAAAACTCCGTTTTCAATATGACAGCGACTGTATGTGCTCAGAAAGCAAATGAAAAGAATTCAACTTATTGTGCCATTTGGAGTGAAGCACATAGTGGTCGCTCTGGAAATGATATTGCTAGTACTGTCATTAAAATTTTGGAACAAATTTGCAGGATTTTAATAATATTG
The DNA here is from genome assembly GCA_963513945.1 of Hydrotaea diabolus. Taxonomy (NCBI): domain Eukaryota; kingdom Metazoa; phylum Arthropoda; class Insecta; order Diptera; family Muscidae; genus Hydrotaea; species Hydrotaea diabolus. The sequence continues at coordinate 85,082,256 of OY740718.1, read as the reverse complement.
AGCACATCATTTTGTGGAGGGACTCTTGTGTGCCGCACAATAAAAATAAAATATTATCGTCTGCTATCCTTCATATTTTATATAGAACAAACAATGTGAAAACAATCGTTCAAAAATTTTCAGAACCAGGTCATTCTCAAATTCAGGAGATTGACGCAGTCCATAGTGCAATAGACCGGTTCCTAAAATTAAAAGAAATGTACAGTCCATTAGTTTTAATACCAAAATTAAAAAAACTATCCATCCAAAAACTTTGCGCTAAAAGTGATAGAAATTATTCCGACCGATTTCAAAGTTTATTCGTCTTTAGCGAATTTTCATAAAGTTCCATTTAGTAAAATTAAATCAATTAAATATAATAAATACAATTTATTTTCTCTGCAATATAAAACGTCTGCAAGTGAACGCAACTTTCAAACAGCAAGCCTACGAAAACAAGCGAGAAAGGGAGTCATTGCAACTTCAGAAACCATTTTTGAAAAAAGAACTTAATACATGTACAAAGATAAACATAAATCCATATATTCCTAAATCCAACATATTCCTTCCAGAAAGTCATGTGAGATACTTTTTAGATTTATAAATGTAAATTTGTGTATACATTCAGCTAAATTTTCTAAGCTAAACTTAAGCTCGAGTGGTACATAGATATATTTGATATTTTTGTGTTATTACTAGTATTATGTAATAAATTGTTTCCACGTTAAAAATGTTTGTAAGAAAAAAGTTTTACCTTCCTTTACAATAAAATGCATTTAAGAAAACCAGTTCTAAATCCTTTTATCTTCCGATATCCATCTATATCAATAAAAACAAAACCCCTATTAACTTTATCGGAAAATATTATTGAAATATGGGACAAAAACAATATGTATATACGAGTACATATAAATATTGTGATAATTTTTTTTCCAAATATTTTTTTGACACATACGTGAAGATAACAAAATTTTGTTTTTATTCATAAATTTCATATATTTTTTATTTTATATCCACACAAATGGTTCATACGGTAACATAACGCGTTAAATTTTTTGCAAAACTGGATATACAACAAAATGACACTATAATATCTCAGGAACCCTAAGAGATACGGACCTGGAGACTGGACAGATCGATAGCTCTCAAATTATACCAGGAAGTGGTATTATCTCATTTTTTTTTTTTGATTTTGTGATATACGATTACGTTTAGATAACTTCGGAACGACGATGTATTGAATTTTAAAGTTATAGACAATACAAACTTCAAAACCACACAACTTTCAATACTAAACCAGTCCTTGGAACAACTACAGTAGTTTGCAATAACCAATTTTTTTTCAAATCAAAAAAATGAGGCTTACCCAAATATACACATGAGTCAGCATTGTTTTATTAAAAACTGTATAACCTATACAGTGTAGTTTTCCGTAAAGCACGACTTTTGGAACCCGCTGAAGGGCTTTCCTACAAGGGCCTATTATGGTCGGAGTTCACGAATATTATCCAAGTAGGGCTATGCAAAGGGTGTTTTTTTTCAGACGTATGGTTTTCAAAAGAAATAAAACGCATGTAGTTAAATGTTAGGGCCAAGAATTTAGCTTTATTTAAAGATAGGGGTTTGCCATTATGTTTTCAAAATTATTTCGGGCAAGTGGCTGGCTCGAACAACTTCAAGCCGAGAGGCTCAATTTTTTATAGTTTTTTGTAGCATTTGGGGCCATATGTAAGCAATTACGAGCCGAGTATTCTATATTCCAAGGCGTCAATCACGTCGGGCTTTTCTACTTAGACAACCGACTTAATAAACTCCACAAAAAATAGTCCAGCGGTGTTAAATCGCACGATCTTGGAGGCCTCGCCACAGGACCACAACGCGAGATAGTGAGCTCACCAAAAGTTTCCTTCAATAAATTGATTGCTTCGTTGGCCGTCTTGTTGGAACCATAGGTCGTCCACATGAACATTCTCCAATTCAAGCACGAACAAAGCATGGCTCTATAGCGTTCCCCATTGACTGTAACATTATACCCGGCTTAATTTTTGAAGAAATAAGGACCAATGATATCCTGTTCCAATAGAGCACACCGTCTGCCCGTAGAGCGTCTCAACAATGGCTTGTGGATTTTCATTTCTCTAATTTTTTTAATTTTGGTTATAAACGTAGCATTTAACCAAAAGTGAACTTTAACGCCGAACAAATTGTTCTTGTAAAAATCAGGATCGGTGGCCATCTCGTTTTGGACTCATTCAAACTCAAACGTTGTTCCGGAGTAAGTCTTTGTCACGGACCCGAAATCATGATAAAAGCAGTGTGCAGTCACTTGTCTTCTATTTAAATATAAAAGCAAGAGGTCTTGAGCCGGTTAATCCCTGTTCAATCAGTAAGTCTTTTCATTATGAAACGGCAAACCGAACTGAGCACAAATCAAGTAACAGCTGTCGAAATGACCAACTCTGGAAAAAGTGTGGCCAGATTGAAAACACGTTTAAAAAAGTGCCCTTTGTTTAACAGCAGAAAAAATTCGTTAAAAAAGGCGTAAAAGCGTTTTATTTATTAAAAATATTTTAGTTAAACAAATCCAAGCCAAAGCAGTTTGTACTATCGTTGCATAAGATTCGTCAGAATACTTTTATTATAAAAAACCATTTTTAAATTAAGAAAAATTACAATCATACAGTATGATTGCCGTAATCATATTATTGTTAACAAGAAAACAAAACAAAAAACAGTACTTTTGTCGCACTAACCATATTTATATTGTTGCTACAACCATATTTTAATTTTTTGATTTGGCAATAACTACATTTCATCAATATTGCCGCAATCATACTATGGTCAAAATGAAATTCAAAAAACAATACTATGGTTGCCACGAACACACTTTTATTGCAGATAACATATTATTGCTCCCGCCACCATGTAGTAACCATATTTTTTCTCTGCGTGCCCCCTATCAGACAAAAATTAGGAAATTCCCTATAAGATTGACCGACGGATCGATTCCAAGTTAACGCTAATGAAATAGCATTTCTGCTCGGCCGGGCTTTAAGGCTTTCAGCTATGTACGGGCCGAATCTAGGAGAATGGACTGTAAGCCCCTTGTGAGATTACCACTGTCACCGGTTTTGTAATATGTTTTATTCCGAGAGAAAATAAATTCCACCTCCCGAATTTAAAATAAAAGAAAACAAGAGAAACACAAATACGTTTCTAGCAATTTTCTGAAGGGTCCTAGTATTCATGGTGGTTGCGAGACTGTTAAAATTTAAATACGTCTATGGGCATTAAGACACATACAAGTATTTAGTGTCATAATGTACTTGGATGTGTCATTATGTTCGTGGACGTTATGACACGCCGCCAATTAGTTTAGCTTATTAACGAAATTTCTAATTGAGTCGTGATAAAATGACCTTAAGTTTTTTTTGGTTGAAATGTAGGGTTGTCTTTTTTCCCGAATTTGAACTACGTTAAATGATAGGGCTGTACCAGTATTTCGGACTGCCCATGTTCTGCCATCCATCGTATGTTGTTTATATTACTTTCATATTACAGGGTGCGGAGATTGAAGTGTTACCATATGAAGCTTTTTTTGTATGCCAATAGTTGCTTACATTTTTTACAAGATTAGTAATCCATACGCATTTAAGTATTGCGAAATTAATTTTATATGATATGTAATTCAAGCGGAACAGTGTGATATCGCTTTATTTAGCTGGAAAATCATGTCCTGCGATAGTCCAAGAACTAAAAAATTTAGATATTAATAAAATATTCATGTATCGGACCATAAAACGATACAAGGAGACTGATAGTGTTAAAGAAATGCATGGTGGCGGCCGAAAAAAAACAGCAACATCGTCGGAAATAGTCCGAAAAAAATAAATTGGAAGAAATCCCTGGCAGAGTGCTAGAAAATTGGCCGCAGATCTCTCAATATCTGACCAAAGCTTTCGGAATATTTTGAAAAAAAACAAGCTCAGTGTAAAGCCTTACAAGATCAAAAGGCACATAACCTTACACCTAAGAAAAAACTCCAAGGACTGCAAAGAACAAAGGAGATAATGCGCTTGCACACCAGCGCCCAATTACCAAATATCGTCTGTTCTGGCGAGAAAAATTACCCTATAGAGTAGAACAAAATGAGCGGATGTGGTTAGCAGAGAGAGAGATCGTACGACAGCTTGGAGCAAAGTTTGGTCAATAGAAATCAAGCTCCTCTTGACCTCATGGCCATTGTAGCCGTCGATGGACGCTCTCCACTCGTATTTCTGGAACTCCTGGTGTTAATGTGAATGCAACTGAATACGGTGAATCAGTCTTAGAATGTGTACTTAAGCCTTGGGCCCAGAAAAATTTCAGCAATAGGCGTTTTACTTTTCAACAGTATGTGCTATCGCATAAGGCATGCGTAACTAAGGACTGGTTAAGATACAACGTTCCTCACTTGGCTGAACAGTGGCTTTCAAATTCTCCGTATGCTAACCCCCTAGATTTTTGTATTTAGGGTATTTTGGTCTACAAGATTCTAACAAAAAAATACAACAGTATTGACTTATTAAAGAAAGCCCTTCAACGAGAATGGACGCGACTTCCTTAAAATCACATTCGTGCAACCTGCAAATCTTTTTTTTTTTTGAAAGGATCGATCAAATTTTCAAATCTTATAGGGATAAATTGTAAATTTGAAATAAATTTCTATACTCTGCTATGTTTCAAATAATAGAAAAAGTTTTTAAAAAAAATACTAATTAAAAAAATGTTGAACCTTATAAAAATTTGTTTTACATTTTAATTATAATGAACAGTAAGGAAATTTTTAAATTACATGGTTTCAAATACTGTATCTGGCAAATGTCGACCTTCGCTATCCACACACTGCTGCATACGTTTTCTGAAGTTTTCATGAACTCTTACAAGCATGTCGACTGGTATTCTGCCAATTTCAGCCTCAATATTGTTAATTACGTCTTCCAAGGTGTTGGGACGGTTGATATACACCTTCGATATTAGGTAGCCCCAAAGGAAAAAATCGCATGGGACTAAGTCTAGTAAGCCTGCCGGCCAGTTCACATCAACCCACTATGAGATAAGCCGTCCAGAAAACATTTGCCTCAAACCATTCATGGTAACCCTCGCTGTGTGTGCAGTGGCATCATCCTGTTGCAACCATGTATCCTCTAATTGCATTGCCTCTAGAGCCATTTGTATAAAAGTCTGGAAATGCCAAGAGCAAGTGATTGCATTACTGCTGCTCCAACTCTCGATGTTTTGTGGTGTTGTTATACTTCTCTCAGGTCCCCTTCGTACACATGACACATTTCCTGCTGTTTTTCAATGAAGTTGCCCAATTAACAATTGACTGCCGGCCAGGAACACGTCCGCGTGGGGGAACAGCGAATTGTAAACGAAAAGCACGCTGCACTGCAATGATCGAGTGCGCATTTGAAAAATACGCTTCAACACAAAATGAGCTGTCCTCACGAGTCCAATGCATGATGGCAACTGAAAGGCAGACTAACACAAATCTCCTGTCAGTCACTATAAGCCACGCACACTCTTCGCTCTCTTCGACCAACAGTGCCGCCACAGCCTGCAGTGCAAAGAAGCAAATTATCGCTCCCCACCCTGTATTCTTAGTAGAGACGTAAATACTGTTACAACATTGAACACACCCATTTCAATAGTAGAACTGAACATATCCCATTAATGTCATATGGGTTTTGAAAGCTAACTTCAATAGCGTTAGTCTGTAATGGGATTTTAAAATTCTTTCAACTTTCATCATGGAGTGGACAGATAATGAGAACCGTATCGCTGTAATAGTGTGAAATGAAAAAAGCGATATTTTCAAAATGCTCCGGCCACAAGGAATTAGCCGCATGTTCGTCTACCGATGCATAAAACTGTTTGAGGAGACTGAAGATGTAAAAGACCGCCACCGGTCGGGCCGCCCACGCTCTGTTCGAACACCGCATGTCATCAAAGCCGTTAAATCAAGAATTCACAGAAATCCGCTTAGAAAACAAAAAATCATGGCCCGTGAGAAGAATATCACGCAAAGTCCTTGAGTCGAATCATTAAAAAAGACTTGGGGCTTTCAAACGACGTACCGGACATTTATTGACTACAGCTTTAAAAAAATAGGAGTGGAAAATGCAAACGTCTCTTGGTGAAGCACGCTGATAACTTGCAAAAAAAAGATTTTGTTCACCGATGAAAAAATTTTCACCGTTCAGGAAAAATTTAACAAGCAAAATGATAGAGTGAATGCACGGTTATCTAAGGAAGCATCTGAACTGATCCCAAGGGTGGAAAAAGGGTCATAACCCAGCTTCAGTCATGGCGTGTCTCTTACGATGGGGTCACTGTCCTGCATTTCTGCGAACAAGGAGTCAAAACATCGGCCAAAGTTTCCCAAGAAACTGTTTTGGAAGCTGTTGTGAATCCTCTTAACAATCCCCTGTTCCAAACCTAGCCATGGACTTTCCAGCAGGATTCTGCGCCGGCACATAAGGCTAAAACGTCCCAGGCGAAATAATTTGCCAGCGTTCATTTCCTCTGAAGAATGGCCCTCAGGCAGTCCAGATTTGAACCTATTGGATTACAAATTGTGGACGGTTTTAGAGGATAAGGTTTGTCACAAAAGATACCCCAACATTGGATCTCTTAAGACTGCTTTGGTTCGAGCTGTGGTCAATTTTCCAATGGACGAGGTTCGTGCAGCTATTGACGGTTGGCCAGTGCGACTTAAGGCATGTGTAAAGGCAAAAGGCGGGCATTTTAAATAAGTAGATTATTTTTGGGTACAATAAATATACCAAAAAATATTTGGTCCAACAACATTCAGTACTTTTTATTTTACAGCATAAAACGTGTGTAACAGTATTTATGTCCCTACTAAGTATATACTCGTTTTTGTTTTAAATAACCGAAAAACTGTTCAATAAAAAGTTCTTCAAAAAAAAAAATTCTATAACACTCAATCAATTGGTAAAACTCCAATTCCCGAAATCTGTACAATAATGTTTGCTTTGGCTGCCAGAATGCAATTATCATTCTACTATTTATGAATATTTAAAAATTTCGTGCTCAAGTGTATAATTGTCAAGCGATTGCATGGCCATATTGAACAGGCCACCACCAATTTGAGTCAATCTTGGAAAATAATCTTTTGGCCAGATCCTCGACCAGAGCACAGTTGACTGACAATGAAAACCTTGATGTGTAAAACAATTATCGTATAAACAGCATATGTTGACCAAATCTTAGTCATTCCCCTTAATCGTACGGAAAAATCCCCCCCCCCCCCTCCCTTGGATAATATGTTGGCTTAATTGAACGCAGCTATACCACGACTTGAGGTCGATACAATGTATGTTGCATGGTGGTGGTATGGATAATGGAGCTGGCTCTCTGGCAACTCAAGCATATATTATCTGTATTTAAATGTCTCGAAACTCAATTAGCCTTCAAGCGATGAGAACAACAACAACAAAGATTGTGACGACGACAACAATAAACCGCAGTCAAACAAAACAATAACAACAAACAGCCACAAAATAACTTTAAATAAATAATTTTCAAAACACACAAAAATCAGTATCAAAAAAAATCCAAAAGAAAGAAACCGAGAGCTCAACCAGAAAACCCCCAAAAAAAGTCAACAAGTACAAAATGACGGCATTTGCAGTTAAATAAAATGAAATCAAATTCAAAAAATAAACAGCAACAACTACAACTAATAAATCCATACAAAAACAAATGGCCTGAGAAGCGAAACCAAAAAACATAGCCACCACTCCCCTCCCCCCACAGAAACCAGCGATAACAAAGCCACACCAGCTCCAGACAACGACGAAGACAATGTTTAGCCCAAAACACCAAACACAGAAAGACAACAAAAAATACCGTCAAATGGAATGGAATTTCCGATTTTTAGCAGAGAACGACCAGCAGCAACAACAACAACAAACGCACGCCGAAACCCCAAGGTACCCCACCAAACTTCCCAGCTCCACCAAAGCAGAAAAAAGCTAAAACAGCCAAAGCAGAGTAAAGTTTTTTTATCGGTGCGAACGCGGCAGCAACCGCAAGCCATTCCATCCATACCAACCAACAGTCATAACCAGCCCCAGCGCTGGCGTTGGGGAAGATGCCGAGGGCCGCGGTGGAGGCGTTGGTGTTGCCTTCCAACGCCAACGATGACGACGACGACAATGACTACGTTGTTGGGGGGCATTATCACCCAGCAGTGTTGTTGCACTTACATGCCATCCATCGACTGAAGCCAACGTCAGTGGAGAATATCCCTTTCCAACGCGCTCGCTTCTAAACAAAAACGCTAAATGAAAAGAAAACAGAAAATGAAACTGAAAATGAAAATGAAAATGAGAAAAAAAACGATGGAAATAATGAAATGGAAATCTCGGAAACAAATAAAGAGCACAAACACTTACTCGCACTCGCCGCCAACAATGGATGGAGCAGGATGGGAGCATTGGCGGCGTAGGCGACGATGGTGTCCATCGTTATGTTCTGTTGACAGTTACAGTGACTAAATGATGGACTCTCTTGACTATGGCCATAGCATCTCGGCACTTGGCAACTTTGGTGGCCCCACAAATACTGCGGATCGTAAGAATTTCAAAGTTTCTGTTTGGAATGATTAGAATCAAAAGTCTTTACTACTTACAAATTGGATCGGGTTTGAATTACTTTGGAGGAAAGTACTTTGACTGCTCATACGTGCAAAAATAAGTACTTACCTTCAAGCTTACACGGAGCTCGGGAATAAGTACACAGTGGATGGAAGCGAGCTAGTAAAAGAGTTAACATTAAAAAAATACTCTACTTGGTGGACTAGGCACTACAGTCTCTTTCCGATAAGGTAGGAGATTCATTTAATTCGAGAAAATCCGAGGCAAATGAAAATATGTCAATGTGAGGAGATCGAATTGCACGGCAAATGAATGACTCCAGAAAAAACACATTAGGATCGCACCACCTACCCATAATTCTCTCCATTAACAGACCATCTGACTTTATAACCTCTGAACGCCGTACATATCTCAATCAAAAAAGGCTGATTGGGATACCTTCACACCGACCGCAACTTTAATAATCTAGCCATTCCATCGGATGTTCGGGTAGCCGACGAAAAGTTCTGGGCCATCATCAACGCAGCAGCCGCTCGCCATATCCCTGATGGTCTAATACCCGCAGTACAACCAAAGTTCCCAGCGAAGGCAGACGATCGGGATGGCATTCGTCGCTCCTACCCTGCTTGCCCTAGAATTAGGGATCTCAACTCTGAGATCAGTAGGTTGGTCAACGAATATAAGCGGAACTTAAGGCTAGATCACTGAAAGCAGTACAGCTTGACTCACTAAAAGCAGTACAACTCGAGTTCTGGAATGTGTAAGTTGTGGACAACGGTCAAATCGCTCTCCTACCCTGTAAGAAAGGAAGATCGGATAGCCGTCACGTTCGGCGAGAAAACTGTGACAGTTTCAAAGCGGTGCGCGAGTTATTTTATTAGGCATCCAGAGCTCGACAATTCTAAAAGAAGAGTATTGCATCGTATCCGCGTTCTCTGAAACGAAGAGGCGCCACCATAATTTACCGTTAGTATGGTTGCTCATGTCATCCACAGCACAACGTCATCGAAGGCGCTGGGTTCGGACGGAACCTCAATGCTTATGTTGAAGCACTTAGATACCTAGGAAATAATGTATATGACCTAAGTGTTCGATCTGTAGTTAGCTTGGTTCCCGATGCTTTCAAAATGTGCAGAGTGGTGCCGCCACCGAAGCTAGACAAAGACGCAAGCAGAGAAGAATCGTACAGGCCTATCTCCTTGATTTCGCCAGTAACAATGATGCTTTAAACACTGCTCCTCCCCAGCCTGATTGAACAACTTTCATGTGCCGATCATCAGCACGGCTTCCGGAAACAGCATAACAACAGCTTAACATGCCATCACCTTAAAGAATAAGACGCGGCCTTAACCCCTTACAAGCCCAACTAAAGGATGGTTCTTGTGGCTCTTGACCTTACAAAGGCCTTCGACTCGGTCAAACATGACACTATGTTCAAGGACATTTCCGAAACGTCCCTTCCGACTAGTTTGAAATTTTGAGCCGTTAACTAAATGTGTGGGCGCCATTCATATGTAGAATTTAAAGAGAGGATTTCGAAGCCCCATAGTGAAAACAGAGAAAAACAGTTGGAAATCAGTCCGAACTACAAATATTCGGTTATATAAACTATAAAATACTATGGAATGTTGGCGATTTCAACAGAAAGTCGGCAATCACCAACATTCCATAGTATTGATGGTAACATGGTTCGTGATATCATATGATGGTTGCTATAATCGTAGCACGGTATTCACAGCCAATAACACAGTTATTCCAACAGAATTCAGTAAAATTCTTGGTTGCGACAACTGGCGTTTATGACAACCAACCAATTGCGATGTACATACGAGTATGTATAACTTTGGTACCAATAACTGGTGGTGACACCAGATAATTTCTTCGTAGTGACTAAACCCTGTTAAATTCGTTGTATTAACATAAAATTTTGTTAACTCAACATGAACATATAAGCCGTATACTATTTTATCGGTTCTGGTCACTACAAAATTTTTGCGTGCGACCCCAAAAATGTATAAAAACAAAATAAATATGGTCGAAGAGATTAAGCTGCAACCGCATACAAAGAGTACTTATAACCAACAATCTATAACTACAACCAATACATGTACATATTCAGTTCTCGTAATCATCTTATGAAGTTAGTTTTACAGATACTTTTTCTCCTCAACCGAAAGTGTCAGTTCCCTGTCCTGAAAATTGCCGTGTACCCAATTACCATTCGGTTGCAACGATTAAATACTTGGATAGTTCGTGCGACCACCAACATTCGGTTGGAAAAAAATTCGGTTGTGGCAACAAATCTGTGCTCTTGTAAGTGAAACAGGGAGCTCCCTAGAGTGGGGTGATATCTCTGGTACTGTTTAACCTCTACCTCTCTAAAATTCCTGCACCTCCAGGCGGCGTTGAAAGTGTGTCGCTAATGATTCCATTATTCATGACCTAAAGTGGATGACATATACGAGTAAATCAACAGTACCTCACTGAATTGGCACGCTTCTTTATTGCGAGGAATATGAAAGTATCCGCCTCTAATCATCAGCCACACGGTTTACTGGATAGACCACAGAGGTGCGGTTGTGTTCGTCAACATGCCGACTAACACCTACCCCAAAATTCTTGGGGTCAGATTGGTCACAGCCTTTTGCGATCCTCTGCACATGCTACTGCTATCTGCGACCATAAATTTACTGTGGTGAAACTGGGCCACAAAGGTTCATATTTTTAAGTAGCACACACACAAAGGTCCTTTCCGATTTAAGAATCTGCTGCTAAGAAGCCACATTTAATATCCCATTCCTACCAAATTTCGCATGGAACGTAACGATCGACCCACTCCCATGTCCTCTAACATTGGACCATATCTGATAACACCACACAAATGTCTATCCAGACTTCAAGCCTCAAATTTTACTCCATTACGCTCGAACTTTGTGTGGTACGTCACGATTCACAAATACTCGAAATGAACTGTAATATATTGGGTCCGACCTTGCTCAAGCTTCAGACAGAGGTGCTTAATCTTTTGATTAGCAGAGTAGTGTAGGGCCTGTCATCTAGCCGAACTTTAACATTTTTTACTTGTTTGAGGATGAAGCCGAAATTGCAGTGACTGTAAACGGCATTCGTTACAGACGAAACATGATAACGAAGTTCTCGTGGCCCCAACTGAACGGCATGGGTCTGGACGGAATGTAGTTTCGGCAAGACGGCGCCACCAGCCACATCGCGCATTTAACAATCGATTTTAACATTCTCAAATTCTGGGCACCAAGATCACGCGATTTAACGCCATACGATTTCATTCAATGAAGTTTTGTGAAAACTCATGGACAATTTCAGGAGAAGTGTAATAATGGCCTATTAATAGAGTCGTGGGGGCCATATGACGGATATTTTATTTTATACTTCATTGGAATATATCTTAAAAAAATACTTATATCTTAAAAAAATACTTGTATCTTAAAAAAATACTTGTTTTTTTATTTTCTAATGAAAACGTGAAATCTTACTGAGACACCCTTTACGAAAAAGACTAGATTCACGGAGAGAAAAGACAAGCCTTAAATTTCAGCTAACAAATTTACATGTGAATTTTATCACCACTCAATAAAAAAAAAATTCATATCAAAAACTATTTATCGATATTCAATGAATGGAAACAACAACAAAATGCAACTGTATTGTGTGTGTTTGGGTGTATGCAGTGTGAGGGATTTTTATTGTGTTCGGTGGAAAACTCTACTGCCGGCAGTTCTCGTTCAATGCGAAACTGCCAGCCCTTAAGTGTATACCCATTAAACATGTTACAGCACATTCGTTGCTTGGGGTCTTACGATGGTGAAGTGCCGATCACCAAAACTGCCATCATCTCTGCTTGCAATTTAAAGTCTGCGAATGCTTTTTGAAAAAATTTACAACTACTTTTGTAAGTACGAGTTTTCTTAGGATAAAACAATTGACATACGAGGGTATATCAATATTTTCGTGACTTTTCGAATAAAACGCAGTTTTTTTTTGCAAAAAAAAAATATTTTTCAGCTTAATCTCCTTTTAGCACAACAAACTTAGTCCAACGTTTCTCCAGTTTTCGTATTCCTTCTAAAAATAGGATTTTTCGAGGACTATAAAATAAGCATTTGTGACAGCGCATAGAGAAAGGGACCTAAGGGTAAAAAAAAATCAATTTTCACTTCTTTTTTTTTTTGATGTGGACAACATCTGAGCATCGAATGAGACCGATGCCATGCCCCAAAAGTGTTCCCTCCAAGAGATATGCGCGTTTTATGAAAGTGAAGTACACCAAAGATACACGAATTTAAATCTTTAAAATGGCTCTCCTGAACAAAACTGGTTTTTACCCTTTTTATTTTGCGCGTCACATTTGTTTTATTAATAATTTCATCGTTGGAGCTGAATCTCGTTCCACCGTGCCATTTCTTAAGGTTTGGAAATAGCAAATAATCACTTTGGGCTAATAAGTAGAAAAGGGGGATGAGGTACCAATTCGTAACCCAATTTATGCAATTTCGGCATTGCGAATGCACACGTGTGCACCCGTGCATTATCTTTATGAAAAATAACTTTTTTTCTCGGCCATAGGGGGTCGTTTTTGAAAAATCCTCGTTAAATCGGTCCAATAAGTTGGCATATTATTGGCGTTTATTCTTTTTCCCTTTTGAATGTAATCAATTTGGATTATCCTGGGTGCATCCGAAAAAGCTATTGCCATCATCTATAACCACCTTGGCCGACAAAGTCACCTTGGTCTTCTTTGGAGTCGGTACGCCCGGAGAAACCCATTGTTTAGACTGCTGCTTGGTCTCCGGATCCATGTTTCATCAACAGTTACAAAACGTCACAAAAACTCATTCGAATTGGGGTTAAACAACTCCAAACAATCCATTGAAGCTGTCACACGATTGCGTTTATAGTCAATTGAGAGTAAACGCGGCACGCATCTTGCAGACAGCTTTCTTAAATCCAACTGATCATGTAAAATCGAAAGCACACTCGAATGCGTATGGCACCAACAATCTCAAGCACTTTTACTCTTGGATCGTCCAACACCATATCGTGGATTTTTTTGAAATTTTCGGGTGTATTAAACTCAATTGGACGTCCAGATCGTTCAGCGTCATTTCTACTTGTGCGACCACAACGAAAGTCCGTAAATCACTTTTTTACCATTGAAATTGATGGTGCAGAGTGCCCATAGTATTTATCAAGCTTTTCCTTGCTATGATTGACTCTGCGCACTCGAAATTCACTCTTTTTTTTCATTTTTAACAAAATCCACGATGTTTTATGTTGAGTAGAACAGCTGTTAAACACAAACTAATTAACGGAACTCTCTCAAAATTTGACAGTAGTCTATTAACAGATAGTACTTGATGGCAGCAGTGTTGCATTTCATATAAGTATAATTACGAGGCAAGGCAAAGTCGCGGAATTATTGATATGATGATTGATATGCCCTCGTATGCCAATTGTTTTGTCCTAAGAAAATTATTTTCTATAAACAGCTTACAACTTTTTTGTAAATATGTAAAGTTTTTCATGACCTCATAACGAAAAATATTTTTGATACACGGCATACATTTTTTTTGTAAATATGTGAATTTGTTGAACATTTAAAATCGAAAATATTTTCGATAAACAACCTATGGATTATTTAATTAATCTGTGAAATTTTTTTGTCACATTATTCCTAATAAACATTTGAATTTTTTAATGGGACGGCAATTTTTTTTCTGTATTGGAAACCTTTTTTAAGGTTTTCAGTCAGTACATAAAAAAACATAAGGTATATTTTTTTATTTATTTATTTTATATCTATTACAATATTAAATTATAACAAACTTATAAGGAAATAAGCACTAGCAACTAAGGCTATCGGCCTAAAATAAGGTATATATATAACCCTATCGGGTAATCAATTTAGAGTTTTTTTTTTCAAACATAAAAAATCATGTGTGGAAAATTTTTTGTTCATTCGAAAGGACATTTTTGTCATTTATTTTTATTTTTCAGTTATTGTTAGGCTTGAGGTCATAAGCAAAAAACAGATGTTGGTGTTTTTATAATTTATTTTATTTTAAATAACCTCATTTATTTTTTGTAATATAATTTCCTTCAAGCGTTGGCCGTAACTACGCCTCAGACTTTTTTCAACCTTCTCCTTCGAGCATTTCGACCGGTATAGCGTTAATGACACGCGTAATGTGGACTTCCAAAATCTAAATCGTAGCTGGTTTGTCAGCATAGACTTTAGACTTTATGTAGCCCCAAAGAAAATGTGTGAATTTACACGATTTAGGGGCCAACTAACCGATCCTAAACGTGAAATTAGGTGCTCTTCGAAATGACCTCTCAATAGATCTATTGTTTGCGCAGCTTCATTGTAAGTGGCACCGTCCTGTTGAAACCAAATGTCGTCAAGATTACGGGCTTCAATTTCAGGAGCAAAAAGTCCGGTATCATGGCGCGATGGCAAGCACCATTCACGTTTACGTTCCAAACATCATCAGTTTTGAAAAAATATGGACTGATGATTCCACCAGCCCATAAACCATACCAAGCCGTGGTTTTCACTGGGTAATTTGGCAGCCCTTCAACCTCTTCTGGTTGCTCTTCAGCCCATATTCGGCAATTTTGTTTATTGACGTTGCCGTTGAGCCAGAATTGGGCCTCATCACTAAACAAAATTTTGGTCGAAAACAAAATTTTGGTCGTTTCTCACTGAACGAACGCTCATTTCGGTAATTCTTTCTATGATGAAATGCCAAACCAAACTGAAAAGAAAAAAAAATTAAGTTTAACACGTTTTATGAGTAATCTGTGAAAAACCCCTATTGAAAAAAATACCTCAAGATTGATCACCCGTTACATCATCACTCCTATCAGCAGACCCTTTGCCCAACCAATGAACTAATAATGGCAATGGTTAAAAACCTATTTGTTTGTAACAATTCGAGATCGAAAGGGCCTTACAATGGATTTTTCTCCATGGTTTCGTGTTGCACTACCAAATCGACGCAGTTGTTAGCGTTTTTCTTCTTCTTGTTTTTGCTGTAACATAAAGCAGCCGCCGCTCAGTGCTATGACCATAAATGATATATAAAACAATAACAAAAAACAGCAATGACGACAACGAAGGCTTCGTCAATAGCAAAAGTAATAATAGCTGCCATATAACTGAAAACATTAGAGCAGGCACTATAAAAACAAGCAAAATGCAGATATCCAAGGCAAAAACTAACCAATCTCGCCGATACAGAAGACAAGCGAACACAGGCATGTGTGTATGGACATAAAAAAGCAAAAAAAAAACAAAGAAACAAAAATGCAAACCTTAAGATACAAACAGCGAGAGGGACAGACTGGCGGACGGACATACAGCTACTCTCATACCTGGCTGGCATGCAAACATTTGGCGGCATGGCATACGATCGAGGTTAGTTTTGGTATCTTAAAAAGGTATGAAAGTTAGTAAGTACGACAACGACTCTGACGATGAAGTGGAAGCAGCAGTTGAGGATGAGGATGACGATGACCGTGATGATCATGTTGCTGCTGATGATGATGATGATGATGTAGATGAAGATGAGGCAACAGCTAAACTACAGGAACGTCAAATGTTTAGTTCGGTTACTGGATATATTCAATGATAGTGCCCGAGCAGCATGGAGTGCACGGTGTGATGTTTCCGCTCGTACGGGGCCCAAACAAACAGCCGCAACGAATCCAAATCCATGCTACACAGCAACAACAACTCAAAACTATACCACCACCAGCAACACGACAAAGAAACAGTAGAAGAAGCAGCAGAACAACTCCACCACCAACAATAGCTAAGGCAACAACATCGAAGCCAATGTGGAAAAATTGTACAAGACACTGAATAAGCAACTTAAGTATAACTAAACTACCTTTGAACAGTCAGAGAGTCAGTCGTAGTCGTCGATGTCTTGTTTCATGTTTAATGTTGTTGTTGTGTTTTTACGACTACCAGCCAGCCAGCCAGTCATAAGGTTTGCTTTCCACCAACAACAGCAGCGACACCAACGAGCCAAGCTGCAGCAACAACAGCAAAAACAGCTCATAAAAACGCCAGAGTATCTGGTGGATATGAAACAATCACACGCACTAAGCCACACATAAATACGCTTACGCTGGCACGCACACCACCAGCAAACAGATCAAGTGAAAAACATACACCGAAAACACACTCTGGCATACAGACAGACAACTGGACGGACATTTGCTGTTACATACCGAGCGTATCGTGTACGAGTAATAAGTATTGCAAGTGAATTTATGGTCTTGATAACAGCACAGCTCAACCCGGGCTCACTCATACAAGCCATGCTCGCTAGCGAGTCTCAGCATATACTCTGTATTTAGCTAACAATGCCCGCCCGCCGTCGTCGTTATCGTTCGAGTTGGCTGGCAAATGCTAACGCTTAGGCTTCTTTGTTCAATTAACAGTTATGCCGTTTAATTTATCTTTAACCCCCCAAAAAAAATGTTGAAATCTTGTTAAGGGTTATGACCACCCGCAATCAAAGTAATATGAGAGCACCTTTACATTACACTTCTGGTCGTCATGGGCAGAGATCCATTACAAAATGGTTCACATGTTAAATAAATGCCAGAATGGGCTCAGGAGCAGTGTGAGGACCCTAATATTTTAATAATGGCTTTGTACAGGCATAAGAAAAAGGGTTGCCACGCCCCATTTTGGTACCTCTCATGTTTATTCACCATACCGCCTACTAATGCTATTCACACAAATTGGACTCCTAGACCGCACGCCCCTTCTGGCACCTCCTATACCGCTTTCTCAGGAACAGTGGGCGAACCAACATCCCCAGACATGCACATCCCGCTAGTCAAATTCAAATCAAGTGTGGAATCTTTATTGGTGATTTGAAAGGACATTTTATGGCATTTATTTTTTGAAAATAATTACCTTCAAATGTTGGCAACGGGAAGATCCGCTGTTTTCGACCAAAATATTGTTCAGTGATTGGGCCCATTTCTGGCTCAACGGCAAAGTCGATAAACAAAATTGCCGCATTTGCGCTGCAGAGCAACAAGAAGAGGTTCAAGAGGTGCCATTATACCCAGAGAAAACCACTGTTCAAACTGACGATTGCCATCGACGAAGTGAAGGTTTTCGATACAGGGTCAAGGTGGAACCCACAATTGCGCAAACAAAAACAACCCGGAGAAGAACTCGTAAATTGCTAAGACTTGGAAAACAAGCGATGTCAACCCTCATAGAAGTCCTCACGGCTTAGTAGGGACTACTCGTATGACAGCGCGTAAAGGCATCCCGTGAAAAGACATTTGCAGCAGTTGCCAGGACACAGAAGAACAGGCATCAATGGAGCATTTGCTATGCACATACGAGGGCTGCTATATATATATTTCTGGCCTAATAATGAAAATGCGAATATTTATCAGCAAAAATGGTTTTAGTGTTTTTCAAAGTATTCTCCAGCATGATTACAATTTTGCATGCGCTAAAACCAAATGTTGAAGCACGTTTTCCACTCCGATTGAGACACCTCCAAATATTGGTGTTTGAACACTTAAACAGCATCTTCAGGCGACGAAAATCGTTGACCACGCATTTTGCCAAGTCAGGGCTGTACGGCGGATGACCCTTCAATTCGACGATTTGGCCGGTCAAAAAGGCGCTGGTTTGAGCCGATGTGTGAGAGCTCGCATTGTCATGGTGCACAATGATTCGTCTTTTTTTGTTCGTTTTTCGAATTTCTCCGAAGACTTCAGGCAAACAAATTGTGCTGTACCACTCAGAATGACCGTCCTACGTTGCTCAAGCGGAACAGTCGCCACATGACCAGTTTTGCCGAAGAAACTGGCGACCATTTGCTTTGAAGTGCTTCTTCCACGAACAACTTTTGTTGGATTTGGCTTCGAAGACCCACACGATCGATTGCTGTTTTGTTGCGGGCTCATACGCATAGATTTATGATTCATCACCTGTGACGATCTTATTTATGTCTTTTGAAACAGCGCGATCGTATTTTTTCAAAATTTCCTTGCACTAATCGACACGAGCCTTTTTTTGAGCAATTGCCAAATTGTGCGGGATCCAACGAGAACAAACCTTTTTTAGGGCCAGGTGTTCATGCAATATCGAATGTATGATGGTGGAAGAAATTTCTAAGGATGTCTCTATCTCACTGTATGTCACATGACGATCTTGCATTAGCAGTGCACGCACGACATCAATGTTCTCTGGCACAACGGCCGTTTTTGGACTTTCACGACCTTCGTCTTTGAGCGAGCGTCAGCCACGATTGAATTCGTTAGACCAGTTTTTCACAGTGCTATAGGATGGTGCTTCTTCGCCATACAAAGATTTAAGTTAATCGATGCGCTCTTGTCGTTATAATCCACGTCGAAAGTTGTGAAAAATGATCGCACGAAAATGTTCACGAGTTAATTCCATTTTATTTGCCAAATTGATTTTTTCAAGTCACTGTAAACAACACAAATGATGGTCGTACGTCAAAACGTTCTTAGAACGTTTATGCAAACTTTCCAATGAAAATGTCAGATGGCGTCACGCAATACTTAGTGTTGCCTAGGCCAGAAATATATATAGCAACCCTCGTAATAAAACTAAAAATACCAAAACTACGGTAGATTTTGATAAAAATTGTAAATTAAAAAATTGTGTTTTCAAAACGAAAAAAAATTGTTTTGTGGGCGACTTGGTTTTTCGGCATCGCACAAGTAACACAGGTTCAAATCCAAGTAGGAACATTAGACATTTCTTGGCAGAGGTATTTATTCACGTCGTAAGTGTCGGCGACATAACGGCTACAAATAGTCACTTTTGGTCAGTGAGTTAAATATCTAATGTGACGCAGCAAAAAAAAATGCAAGTACTTCCCAATGAAATTCGCTTTTTATGAACTTCCAAAGGCTGCGATTGAATTTTGTGGACTCCAAACATCGCATTAAATGTAAACAATCGGAAGTCATTTTTATCAACTTCGTGGGAAAGCTCTTCGTGGAAAGGCTGAAGACGGTGGGAAATTTTGTGCTTTTAATTTAGAAGGTCTCGGGTTCATCCGAGTTAGATCCGATCCAATTTGAAAGTACTTCTAATTCAGAAATTTTGGATCTTTTCCATTTGTTTGGATGGTCTTTTTGTTTGGTCGTGAGAGCAGCTCACTGATTTGAAAGGTGGAAGGACTCCGTTTGTTCCTAAATGGAATGAAAGTAATTTTATGGCTATAATTGCGGTCACAGTAAAAAAGAAGAATTTTGAAATCTAATCTTGCATCCCTGAGGAACCCAAGTATAGGGTGGCCCAAATAAAACTGAAGAGTAAAAATATTCATATCTCTTTTTGTTTATATAGGGTGATCCATCTAGACGTATTTTTTCGGAACAAAAAAATATAAAAATTCAAATCAAGTGTGGAATGTTTATTGGTAATTTGAAAGGACATTTTATGGCATTTATTTTTTGAAAATAATTACCTTCAAATGTTGGCAACTGTACTATGGAAATGAGCGTTCGGTGAGAAACGGGAAGATCCGCTGTTTTCGACCAAAATGTTGTTCAGTGATGAGGCCCATTTCTGGCTCAACGGCAAAGTCAATAAACAAAATTGCCGCATTTGGGCTAAAGAGCAACAAGAAGAGGTTCAAGAGGTGCCATTATACCCAGGGAAAACCACGGTTTGGTGCGGTTTCTAAGCTGGTGGAATCATCGATGCATATTTTTTCAAAAATGGCCGCAAAGTAACCGTGAATGGTGCTCGCTATCGCGCCATGATATCGATCTTTATGCTGACTGCAATAAAAGCCCGTAATCTTGGCGACACTTGGTTTCAACAGGTAGGAGCCACTTGCCATACAGCTGCTCAAACAATGGATCTATTGAGAGGTCATTTTGAAAAGCAGCTAATTTCACGTTTTGGACAGGTGAGTTGTCCGCCTAGATCGAGTGATATCAACCCTTTAGACATTTTTCTTTGGGGTTACGTGAAGTCCAAAGTCTATGCTGGAAAACAAGCTACGATTCAGGTTTTGGAAGCCAACATTACGCGTGTTATTAAAGCCATACCGGTCGAAGTTCTCGAACGAGTCATTCAAAATTGCACCCTCAGAACGGAAACCCTGAGGCGCAGTTGCGGCCAACATTTGAAGGAAATAATATTCAAAAAATAAATGCCATAAAATGTCCTTCAAATTACCGATAAAGACTCCACACTTAATTTAAATTTTTATATTTTTTTGTCCTGAAAAAATACCTCAGATGGATCAACCATTATTTGTTTTCCTTCTTTTTATTTGTTTTCCTTCTTTTTATGGTTTTTATGGCGATATATGATGGCTACATACTCGTATGATGTTCAGCAATGCGTCAAAATTGTTGAGCTTTTATTATTGCTCTGGCAAGTCTACTATCTAAACTTGACGAACAGGGATCAGTGTCAGAATCCTACTACTCCTTAGTCGCCATTTACACCCGGCATCTTTACTTGCCGCAAATCTTAGTTTGTGTATAGGAGAGAGAGGTAATGGGAATGGAAAGGGATACAACTTGGCCGTACTGTCAATTCCTTTTCTGTTTTTCATAGTGTGAAGTTGGCTGCAGATTATTTTAGTATTTTTTCACACAAAAATCAGAACGAATAAAAACAAGATTTGCGAAAATGGGTACTTACACCCCTTCCGATGTACTGTTTATTTCGGTGTTATGGTTAAAAAAGTAATCGGTCCATATTCTTTTGGAAATTGAGGAGGATAAACTAGAAGCTTTCAACGGGGCTCTGTAAAGGATTATGAATAAAACATTTGTTGCGTCCGCTAGTTGAAGATAGTGTGGCAGGATAGAGTTACAGCGCATACAGCAAGACTCACATTGGAACCTTTTGGTGCTCTCTTTAAGTCTTATTTGAGCCACCCTGTATATTCGAGTATGTATAGCTTACATTTTATATATTCTGCAGCTACAGTAACAACTATCGACATGACATCAATAAAACAAACCCGGCCGCAGATAAATCCTCGGGAAAAAACCAGAGTAATCAACTTCAACAGTCCATCCACAATGGTGGTGGAGAACACCACCACCAAGATACTATCAAAACAAAAAAGGAAGAAAAACGCTGACATAAACGCACAAAAACACATCAAACAGCAACAATCAGACGGCAGGAGGAGCAAAGAATATCAAAATTGTATAAAAACAAAAGCAAGAAAAAGCTTCGAAACAAATCGTTTAAATAACAGCGTGAAGATACTCTCAACTTAACACTTTGCACGCTCGCTGCTGTTGTTGTTGCTGCTGTTACTGGCGAAGTTGTACGGCTGTTGTTGCTGTTGATGTTCTGTTGCTGCCGATGATGTTTTTTGGTGATTTTGTTTTTAATACTTTTGCATTCGACGTGTGTATCCGTCCGCACAAGATACAATCGCCGACAAGAAACGGCAGCCAGCAGCAGCAACACCACCAGAGGGGCATGGCAAATGAAGACGGTGACGACGATGCCGACGACATAGTCGATAAACACTCGCTCACTCACGGGCAGTATTGAGGCTTACGTGAGCGATTGTGTGTGTGTGTGTCGCTGAATGAGCGCGTGTTAAGATTCCCTCAAAATATTTGCAGCTCAACGTAACAAAATGTACATTCAAATGGACGGACGGACGTATGGACGAACATACGTTCATCCTAATGTGGGGATACCAACATACGTTTGTGCTCATACACACAAACACACACGTACTTATTCGAAATGTATCTTAAAATTGCGATGGTCGTACAAATGAATGTTTATCCGTCCGTCCGTATGTCTGTCTGTCTGTATGGGCAACATGCATGTACGGATGTTTGTAACACTTGACTCGCGTGCTGATTATATTCACACTCGTCTCTAGTCTCGATGCCACATTTAACCGCAACGGCACACTGGGGGAATGTGAAATATTTCTAACGGCGCAGTGAATATTCTAAATTCGTGTTGATGGTGACAAGTTTTGGTGACAATGGACATGTACTTAGAACTTGAAATTAAAGAAAATCGGTTCAAATTTAGATGTAACTTCCCCACATACATATGCTCAACCGATTTTTTTTTGTCTTTAGCTCTAAAAGCCACACATAACATTCCTGACCTTGATGAAATTTGGCACAGTTCTTTAAGTAATTAGCTCAGAAAAAAATGGGTCATACCGATCAACGGTTTAATATAGCCCTAGTAGGTAGATCTCAAAGATACACATATGGATCAAATTCGTTGTCACAACAGAATATTTTTGGCTACCAAATGATTGAGGTTGCATGTTCCTCGAGTACTCCATCAGTACGACCGAATGCTAGTTGGTGGTCTGTAACATTCTTTAATTGGAACTGAAGTATCGGTAAAGAATACAAAGTATCGAACCTTAGAAAAGAATTTTTGTATCTAACTGTCTACATACCTCACTTTTTAAAGACATAATTTCAAGTTTTTAGTAGAGGCAATATCTTGCCAACAAAACGCTTACGTGTAGTAGTATCACTATTTATCGTGTAGTGAATGATTTCGAAGAAAGAGGGTCTGTAGCTAATAGACCCAAGCATCAACCATAACGTACTGCAAGATCGGCTGAAAACATTACTACTGCTCAAGAAAGTGTTCAAAACAATCCATTAACCTCAATTCGACGCCGTGCTGAATGTAAAGTGATGAAAAGTGTGCTCAAAAGGGCTCGCAGTTGTAAGGCTAACAGAGGCGGACATTTATCTGATATTGTATTCCATACACAATTGTCGACATTAAATAAAACATTCTCTTTCGTTTAATAAAAAATTGTAAACAAAGTAGTATACTCGTACCTTCCCGGCGGACACCCTGTAGTATACCTTCCCGGCGGACACCCTGTACTTGAAGTACTCTTAAGCATAGGGGAAGTCATGTCGAGAATAAAGATGGAGGATATTTCGCGTTTAATTGTGATGAAAGTATAGATATCATCATTAATATTTGATTACAACAACAAAATGTTGGCAAAACTGTTAGTTGCCACAACCACCTGTTATGGCAACTAAATACAATACGTTTCATTGCTATGACAGATAAATTAATTGAGTCTACAACATAATCATATACGAGTAATATATAAATAAACATTTAATGATTGCAAACGATATTCTTTTATTTTTTCAACGGAATTTTATTACTTCCAACCGGTTTGCAACTGATTTGTTCTCTGTATGTGCATACAACCGCTCTAAAACAACCAAATTAAATGGTATTTCGATCACATTTGGACAATTTGGTATAAACGATGGACAAACAATCAATATTGGACCGATTTGGATCATGTAAACAAATTTTTTGATTATTTCCACGAACAAATTGCAGAGGGCCCACAAAATTGGTCACACACGCAGAGAAAAGATATGGTTAAACTATGGTCACCGCAACAATAATATGTTTTCTCTAATAAAAGCATGTTCGTCGCAACCATAGTCTTGTTTTTTAAATTTCATTTTGACAACAGTATGATTGCGACAATATTTCTATTGTTGAAATGTAACAATAGTATTATTGCCAAATTTAGAAATGAAAATAGGGTTTTAGGAACCATATAAACATGGTTTACGCAACAAAAGTATTTTTTTTAAATTTTACCTTAACAATAATATGATTACGGTAATCATACAGTATGGTTGCGACTATGAACGTAACAAAACAGGTTTTATAGAGCATACATGTAGTGTGTGTATGCTTTTTTTTATATACAAAACAAAACACATGCACACGATATACTTATATTTTAAAAACTACTCATTACCATTTGCATTATCAGGTAATGGCCCCTTATTACTCTCTGCATTGTTTAAAAACAAAAAATAAGTTCTTTCTGATAATAAAAAATAAGTACTTACCAGGTAATGACCTCTCATTACCCTTTGTGTTATTTTAAAACAAAAATAACTACTTCCTGATAATATAAAAATAAGTACTTACCAGGTAATGACCTCGCATTACCCTCTGCATTATTTTATTTTTTTATTTTATTATTTTAAAACGAAAATTGATACTTCCTGATTATAACAAATAAGTACTTGTCAGTTCTTCAGTTCTCTCTCAATTTGACCCATGTTCGACCGCAGACAACATCGTAAATTTTAAATTATTGCTACGAGGGCTATAAGGAGCAAAAGCAAAAAATAACTAACCGACGTTTTCTATGTTCGATCCCTTTGAAGTATATTTTTATTTATTTTATTAATATTCTTGATCTAGGTTATGCTCACGAATAAGTACTTTCCCTCAATGTCATCACCACTTTAAAGTAAGGCATCCGAATAATAAGTAGTGAAGACCTTTGATTTCAACTTACTCGCAATTGTACTGGATAATAAGAGTTTTAAGCTGTACAGAACCTTAAATCAACAAAAATTACAAATTTTGTATTGGCAACCACGGAAATTTCCTCACCCACTGTGAACTGGGCTGTGCCGTGGCAGTGACTGTGCCAACAGCCGTGGCTGTGGAAACGTTTTGACAGGCAAGTAAGTCTCTGGAGTGCCACTACTTACGATGCGGGTTGTACTACTGCCACTAGCACCACCATTATTACAACTGCTGCTACTCATGCTAAATGTCCGTCCATCTTCATGCATGTCTGTCTCTCCAGTCGTTTGCTGGAGTCCTCCTCTGCTAAGCCAAAAATTCATACGCTAGTTTTTTCACTGCTGCCTTTTTATTTTAGTTCAAACCTCCTACCTTCCCCTATACTTGGCTACAAAGAGATTCTTTCGTTACAAAACCCACATGCAGACAGACAGACCTCCACTGGCAATCGTTCATCAGCCATTTAGGAGGTTTGGATGTTTGCTTCGCCGCTGTCGTCGTCGCCATCGCTTATAAACAGATGTATGAATTGGTCACTCATTTATCGGCTTACACACGCTTATGTCCGATATTCCTACAAACATACAGACTGGCGGACGGACAGTCAACGGGCATACAAACATACATACATGAGAACCACTAGCGAAAGAATATACCCACCGAAAACCGCTTGCCCCCCATGCCTTCTCTTGTGAATGTGGCAGAACTTTTGTATGTTCTACTCGTATGTAGATACATTTTTATTTGGTCAATCGTTTTATACGATAATTTTAGGGCGAACATACGGAATAAAATGTAAGGACGGATACCTTCATACATGTATGCACGCACACACGCATACATGGGAATATGTTCACATAAGTAAGGATGAATGTACAGCGTACCGATGGATACCCATCCAGACTGGGGAGGTAAGAAAGAAAAAATGATAGTCCTCTCTCTCTCTCTTTTCATATCTCTCTTTAGTAATGTTTGATGTTTTATGAATTTCCTGGAACACGCTCTAATCGCTCCTTCGGTAATATCTTAAGGTGTTCGTTCCGCCGGAAATACCACAAACATGTACGTGTGTGTATATAATGAAAGATACGCAGCCACCGAATCTTGTGCTTATGTTATGCCCAGGAAGATGAGTTCGTTGTTAAGTAGGGGTCAAGGACTGACCTTTCATTGCTAATTGTAGAATTCTATCTTTAGATTATACAAAAGAGCCAGCATTTTAAGATCGTAACCAAAACAAATCGAGGACCGAAGCCGAATACATATTGAGAATGGGGTGTTTTTGAGTAAAAGGGGGTCCAACCATAATGCACGATGTTAATTGTGAGTCACACCTTAACCTCAAGTCTTACTTAATTTGGCATTTCCTTGTTTCAGGGTTTGACAAATTTAACCACAGGGCAATTGAGCATCGCGTTAAGATTGTTAAAGCCTTTTACGAAAATGGGCCTTCCAATTAAAAATGTCATTCGTGCACTTCGTGGTTTTCTTTTTAGCTCAGCATAATCGACCAAATGTGTCCACAATTGGGAGAATTGTGTGCATGATCGTGGAAAAGCCAATGCAATCACAAAGAGTGACTGTTTGGTGCGGTTTATAGGCTGGCGGCGTCATAGGGCCGTCCTTTTTCGAAACCGTGAATGGTGTTTGCTATTGCGAGGTAATAACGGACTTCTTGTGGCCAGAAATTGAGGATATGGACCTTGGCGATATGTGGTTTCATCGCGCGAGAAATCGTCCGCCACGGTCATGTGAGTTGACTCCGTTGGACTTCTTTCTTTGGGGACATTTAAAAGCAAAAATGTGATTAATTCAAGAACTAGAGGATGAGATAATTCGCACATTAACGACATAAAACCTCCATTATGTCTCAGAGTCATTAAGAATATAGATTATCGGATAAAGGTTTGCCAGCGAAGCCGTGGCGCGCATTTGACAGATTTTTGTTTTGCGCATAACTGTCACATCCATCTAAAGTGGTCGCCGCGGCAGTCGCGAATAAATTCCAGTCGAGAGCCTAATTTTCGACCACTTTTTGCAGCATTTGGGACCTATGTCAGCAATAAAGCGCCGAATCTTGTCGGGCTTATTTGCGTAGACAAGCGACTTTACATAACCCCACAAAAACAGTCCAGCGTTGTTAAATCGATGGATCTTGGAAATCGATACGAGATAATGCGTTGGCTGTATGGCATGTAGCGCCGTCTTGTTCGAACCAAAGGTCGTCCACATCAACATCCTGCAGCACGAAAAATTCATTAATCATGGCTGTATAGCTTTCGCCATTGACCGTAACATTATGTCCGCCTTATTTAAGAAATATGGACCAATGATTCCCTCTTCCCATAGGGCACACCAAACAGTGACTTTTTAATGATGTAAAGGCGTCTCAACAATAGCTTGTGGATTTTCATTACTCCAAATGCGACCATTCAACCAAAAGTGAGCTTCATCGCTGAATAAAATTTTCTTGTTAATGTCAGGATCGGTGGCCATCTCGTTTTGGGCCCATCTACCACGATTTGCAAACGTTGTTCCGGAGTAAGTCTATTTATTATGAAATGTCAAACCAAACTGAGCATCAATTAAATGCCAGCTGTCAAAAATCCCAACTTCAAAAAAACAATGTGGCCTGAAAGTACCCGTTATCATAATAAAAATATTTAAATAGTTCATTTCATTTCTCTAACAATGTTTGGTTTTCTTTACAATTAACATCGTACGTTTTAGTTGGATTTAACACAGGGTTAGATGGGAGAGCAGGCATTCCTCGCAAACTTAGAAGGTCTGGAAAAAATATCTTGAAACGACTCTAAAATAAGATAAAAAATATTATAAAAAATGTTTTGCTTATTGAGAAATTAATTTTATTTTACACAATTTTTTACTTTTTTTAGGTTGAATCCGCTGAAATTTGAACCTACGGTCTACTTATTGCGAATTTAATTACATCGCTACGACATTCCGTGCTACATTCACTTATCAGGCCTGTCACAAGATAGGATGCAGGTATGTTCCTTATATTTATGTCTATATTGCCCCTTTAATTAAAAATAATAATAATGCCTTTCAAAATGTCTTCTAAAAAGTATATAATTTTTTTCAACGCCGAATTGGTTTAGAATTAGGTTTTTTCCCCCGGTGTTAGCCCGTGCGGGAAAAATTAATTTAAATTTTCTTAATGTTGCCACTTGTTGTTTGCAAAAAAATGTCTACCTATTTATGAACTAAATACAATTATTTTTAAAATATGAACATTGATTACAGTGTTCAGCATCAAAAACAACTCCGAAAATCGGCTCTTACAAATATAACGTCATAAGCCCAAATCGTAAATGATTTTAAAAGGGTTTTCCAGCCTATCTTCTACATACGTGAACGACTAATGAACAACTAACAATATTAACCTGTAAATTTCAATATGTTAGTCGTTTTTTTAGTTTTTTAAACATACAACATTACAATAATTGTGTCGTTTCTTCAATTTGGGAAAATACGAAATTTCTACAAATCGTACATAAGAAAATAGTCTCCGACCCAATTTAGCCTACTTCAAATATCAACAGAACTTTGTAAACAATCATTACTGCAATATTGCATTCATTTAAATATTTCAGTATTTTTTAAAACAATATTTTCCGCAGAATGCATTCAATTAGACTCCATAATGGAGTATTAGAGCATAATACTCTACTACTCAACGCATCCAGAAAGAACGCAGCAACGTTTTGAACAAACGTAAATCATGTGAACAACTGAGCATCGCAATAATTACGTGAATTTTCGAAAGAAAAAAAACACAGTTTATCTTTGCAACAAAAACTTATTTTGCAACATAATCTCTTTTTAGGTCAATCCAAGTAGTCCAACGTTTCTCCAATTGTTGTATCCCTTCCCAAAAATAGTATTCTTCGAGGTCAATAAAATAGGCATTTGTTTGATGAATAATTTTATCGTTGGAGCTGAATCTCTTTCCACCGAAGGAAAGAAATAGTCACTGGTGGCTAAATCCTGAGAATATGGCGGATGAGGTACCAATTCGTGGCCATATGGGGTCGTTTTTTTAAATCCTCGTTAAATCGGTCCAATAAGTTGGCATAATATTCGCCGTTAATTGTTTTTCCCTTTTGAAGGTAATCGATGTGGATTACCCCACGTGCATCCCAAAAACTGTTTCCATCACCTTGTTGGCCGACAAAGTCACCTTGGCCCTCTTCGAAGCCGGTTCACCCGGGGAAACCCATTGTTTAGACTGCTGCTTCGTCTCCGGAGTGTTGTAATGGATCCATGTTTTATCCACAGTTACCAACCGCTGCAAAAACTTATTCGAATTGCAGTTAAACAACTTCAAACAATCCTTTAAAGTTGTCACACGATTACGTTTATTGTAAATTGAGAGCAAACGCGGCACCCATCTTGTAGACAGCTTTCTTAAACCCAACTGATCATGTAATATCGAAACCACACTGCCATATGAAATGCGTATGGCATCACTAATCTCACGCACTTTGACTCTTTGATCGGCCAACGCCATAACTGACCGCCTAGAACGTTCAGCGTCATTTGTACTTATGCGACCACAACGAAAGTCAGTAAACCACTTTTTACCATTGAAATCGATAGAGCAGAGTCCCTTTAGTATTTATCAAGCTTTTCCTCGGTTTGACTGAGAGCTGTAAATGACGGAACTCTCTGAAATTTGACAGTAGTCTATTAACATATGGTACTTGCTGTACTTGATGGGAGCAGTGTTGCATTTCACATAACTACGGGAAGTTGAAGAGGTCACGGAATTATTGATATCCCCTAGTAGTTTGTGAAATACATGGGCGTTAAGAATAGATTCATTTTAAACTTAATAAGTTTTCTTTTCTATAAAATTGTTTTTTTCAAAATACTATTTTTTCATTTCCACAAATGAATAAAACTTTTCTTTTTAATCTTTTTAATCCCTAAAAATGTCTACTGATCGCCAATTGAAGAACAATTACAAGAAGTTACAACATCTAATTTCAAATTTAATGAATTTTATGTTCGCCCACTAACGATTTTTGTAGAAAATCGGTGAAAATTTCCCGAAAAAACAGAAAATGTAAATAAGAGAAATTCCAGAGACAGGAATTCTCGGGAAAATCCCTATTTAGTATGCAAATATAGGAAGTCAAATTTGACACTTACTATTGTCTGGCGCCATCTGACATTTCCATTGAAAAGTTTTTTTTCGCATAAACGTACTCAGAACCATATTTGGGAGGTATCTTAATCGGAGTGGAAAAAGTGCTTCTTTAATTGGTTTGATGATAAGTACTCGCATTCTCAGAAATATAGGGTGATCCATCTAGAGGTATTTTTTTCAAAATAAAAAATACTAAAATTCAAATCAAGTGTGGAATCTTTTTTATTCATTCTAAGGAAATTTAATGCCATTTATTTTTTGAATATAGTTTCCTTCAAATGTTGGCCTCAACTATGCCTCAGGGTGTCCATTCTGAGGGTGCAATTTTGGATGACTCATTCGAGAATTTGGCTTCTAAGACCATAATCATAGCTGGTTTGC
The DNA here is from genome assembly GCA_963513945.1 of Hydrotaea diabolus. Taxonomy (NCBI): domain Eukaryota; kingdom Metazoa; phylum Arthropoda; class Insecta; order Diptera; family Muscidae; genus Hydrotaea; species Hydrotaea diabolus. Next base: position 85,051,649 of record OY740718.1, on the reverse strand, counting down.
CATCATAGACTTTGAACTTTCTATAGTTACAAAGAAAAAAGTCTAAAGGGTTGATATCACACGATCTAGGCGGCCAATTTACCGGTGCAAAATGTGAATTTAGCTGCTCTTCGAAATTACCTCTCACTAGATCCATTGTTTGACCAGCTGCATGACACCGTCCTGTTGAAACAAAATGTCAAGAATACGGGCTTCAATTTCAGATAGTAAAAAGTCCGATATGATAGAGCAATAGCGAGCACCATTGAACGTTTACGTTTCGACCATCATCATTTTTGAAAAAATATGGACCGATAATTCCACCAGCCCATAAACCTCACCAAACCATGGTTTTCTCTGCATATAATGACAACTTTTGAACCTCTTTTTGTTGCTCTTCAGCACAAATGCGGCAATTTTGTTTATTGACTTTGCCTTTGAGCCAGAAATGCGTCCATCACTGAACAGAATTTTGGTCGAAAACAGCGGATCTTCCCGTTTCTCACCGAACGCTCATTTCCAGTTGCCAACATTTGAAGGTAATTATTTTCAAAAAATGAAGGCCATAAAATGTCCTGTCAAATTAGCAATACAGATTCCACACTTGATTTGAATTGTTATATTTTTTTGTTCTGAAAAAATACCTCTAGATGGATCACCCTATATATATAGCAGCCCTCGTATGGTTTTAATATTTTCTAACAAAGCCAAAAATAAAATTATTCTTGCAGTAGGTGTCAAATTTCTGACCTATTTTACGATAACATGGAAAATCTAGAAAAATTTGGAGCCCTATCAAGATATACACAACCATTCAATTGGCTTTTCTGTACATCTAAAAAAGGGGGCAAAATATAGTCGGCCACTTCCTACTTTAGCTATTACAAGTTTAGTTCAAATTATCTTCAAATGGGGAAATTTTCTTCCCCTTTGATTGGGAAAATATTTTCCATTCATGGCAAAAGGCCAAAACCGGAATGTGGAATTGTGAGTGGTTTTGAAATAACCCGAAATGTCAGTTTTTTAAAAGCCCCGGTTTTTTGGACACTCTAGTCAGTTTCCTCTACTGAAAATTGCCATGTACCCAGTCAACATTTGGTTGTAGCGATGGAATATATGCATAATACGTGCAAACTTCAACATTCGTTTGTGGCAACAAAGCTGTTTTCTGTTTGTGGGAAGATAATGTGAAAGAAAATACAATAACCCATTGCAGTAGGACTCAGCAAACGCAAGATCACAGTGCTTTAAAGACATTTCTAAGGAGGCCAAGACCAACAAAAGGTTTTGGAGCCAACCTAAGTAAGATGCTAGGAACTCCAATTGTGTTTCCTTCTCTAACAATGTCTACAGTACCCTTCCTTCAACTATCCGCTAACTGTACAGTACATATGTACATACGTACATATGTACTTAGTATTTATTTATTCATACGCCTGCCTGGATATGGATACAGTTTTTGTTTTGGTTTTCATTTTTTGCACAAGTGAACTTATCGCATAATCACGTCGCGTTGTCAAGATTGTAATGGTTTCGCTCGCTGGCGATTGTTGTTGCTGCTACACTATCGACTGCTGCTGCTGTTGCTTTGCCTTTCAGTGATGGTCTTGGTCTTGTTTAGTACAACAAACAGAGCTTGCTGTTGCTCAGCCGCCGCCGTCGCCGTTCTTTGGAGCAACAGCGGTGTTATTGCTGCTGCCAATTTTATTATAATGCCTTGCGATGTTGTAGTTGTTGCTGTTGGTGTTGTTGATAAACTTATTTAAGTACGAGCAGAAAACTATTCATTTCTGTCTGTCCGCCCGTCTGTTTGTCTCTTCGTCTGTCTGTTTGCCTGTTTGTAAACGTGTGTTTATTGTTTATGAAAACGTGTACAAGTAGTTGATGTTGCTGCTGCTGCGCCTGGGTTGTTGTTGCCGCCTGTGTCGACTCGATACAAGCTGCTGCTGGTTGGCTTATTCGTTTGCTTCATGTTGCTGTCGTTTTTCTTTATTATTATTGTCATTGTCGACGCTGTCGTTGCCGTTGAAATTGTTATTATTGTAATTGGGCTTTTTTTCCTCTGCCGCCCCCTGTGGCCCCTGGTGACTGGCGTGTGTGTACGTGTGCCTCGGTACTGTAGCAGTTGTTAGCTGCTGCTGCTGGTGCTTCTGCTGTTGTTGTCGTCGTCGTCGTTGTTTTTTGTGGGGAGGTCTCCACAACAGTTTGTTTTTCACTTGCTTAAAACAAGAAAGAAAACAAAATACGGCAAAAGAAAATAAACTAAACTAAACGAATTATTTAACTGTTGCTTAAATATTCTGACAAACACGACACATGTACACGTCTGAACAGCCCGGCACACATACAAACACACATGGCTATGTATGTAAATATATATAATTGTAGTTTTAAATTCATTAAGACAGACTATTCGATGAGACGAGCGACCAGTGTCATGCATATTTACATTGCCCTGTTCGTAATAGACTGTCTTAACTCAAAAATCATCATTACCTTACTGAGTATTACAGCAGATTTATTGCCAAAACCGAAATTTTTGCCAACCGCATGTTGATTAGTAGAGGGAACTAACACTATCGGTTAAAAAGACAAAGTGTCGGTAACCCTAACTAATTAAGATGACTATTGGAACCTAATTTTTCATGTATTTATTGTGTTGTACACGCAGAAAAAAAGTCTGGTTGGGGTGACAATATTCCAAGAGGATCATACTATTGTTGGGTATATGGTTGTGGCACAACAATATTATGATCCTCACAACAATAGTATGATTCACATTCAACCATACTAATATCTCCACAACCATAGTATGATCCTCACAACCATAGCATGATTCACACTCAACCATACTATGATTCACATTCAACCATACTATGATCTCCACAACCATACTATGATCCTCACAACAATAGTATGATTCACACTCAACCATACTATTATCTCCACAACCATATTATGATCCTCACAACCATAGTATGTTTCTTAAACAACCATAGTATGATCCTCAAAACCATAATATGCTTCGCACTCAACCATACGTTGATCCCCACAACCATAGTATGATTCACACTCAACCATACTATTATCCCTACAACCATACTATTATCCCTACAACCATTGTTTGATTCACTCAACCATACTATGATACCCAAAATTATTTATTAGGATTGGGTTGTTATTCAAAAATAGAGATTTTTATCAAGCAAGTTATTTTAAATCTCATTACACCTAGTTCATAGCCAGATTTGAGGCCATGTTTTTATTAAACATTTCATTCAAAAAATAAAAAAAAAATGTGTTTTCCCACGGCAGTCGAAAATACTTTTAGTTGCCAGCAGGGGTGAATGCCACTTCACCATTCGTAGACCCCAAGTAACGAATGTGATTCGTTATCATGATCAATGGCTTTAGACTTAAGTGCAGGCAGATTTTAAATAAACGAGAACCAGTTGGAAGTACAGTATTTCACCGAACAAAGTAAACACAATAAAAATCCCTCGAACTACCTTGCGATTGTTGTTGTTTTTTATAATGGACAACAACCACGCACTGTATCTTGTGTACTTAGTAGGGACATAAATGCTGTTACAACATTGAACACACCCATTTCAATAGTAGAACTGAACATACGCCGTTAATGTCATATGGGTTTTGAAAGCTAACCTCAATAGCGTTAGTCTGTAACGGGATTTTAAAATTGTTTCAACTTTCATCATGGAGTGTTCAGATAATGAGAACCGTATCGCTGTAATAGCGCTTTTCAAGTGTGAAATGGAAAAAAACGATATTTTCAAAAGGCTCCGGCCACTAGGGATTAGCCGCATGTTCTTCTCCCGATGCATAAAACTGTTTGAGGAGACTGGAGATGTAAAGGCCGCCACCGGCGGCCCACGCTCTGTTCGAACACCGCATGTCATCAAAGCCGTTAAATCAAGAATTCATAGAAATCCGCTCCGAAAAAAAAAATCAAGGCCCGTGAGATGAATATCACTAAAAAAACCATGAGTTGAATCATTAAAAAAGACTTGGGACTTGGGGCTTTCAAACGACGTACCGGACATTTATTGACTGGATCTTAAAAAAAATAGGATTGAAAAGCAAACGTCTTTTGGTGAGGCACGCTGATAACTTGCACAGAAAAATTTTGTTCACCGATGAAACAATTTTGACCGTTAAGAAAACATTTATCAAGCAAAATGATAGAGTGTATGCGCAGCCACTAAAGGAAGCATCTGAACTGATCTCAAGGGTGGAAAAGGGTCATCACCCATCTTCATTCAAGGTTTGGTGGGGTGTCTCTTACGATGGGGTCACTGACCTGCATTTCTGCGAACAAGGAGTCAAAACATCAGCCAAAGTTTACTAAGAATCAGTTTTGAAAGCTGAAAGTGAAGCCTCTTAACAATTTCCTGTTCCAAAACCAGCCATGGACTTTCCAGCAGCATTCTGCGCCGGCCCATAAGGCTAAAACGTCCCAGGCCTGGCGTCGAAACAATTTGCCAGCGTCCATTTCCTCTGAAGAATGGCCCTTAGCCAATCCAGATTTGAACCCATTGGATTACCAATTGTGGACGGTTTTAGAGGACAAGGCTAGTCACAAAAGATACCCCAACATTGGATCTCTTAAGACTACTTTGGTTCGAGCTGTGGCCAATTTTCCAATGGACGAGGTTCGTGCAGCTATTGACGATTGGCCAGTGCGACTTAAGGCGTGTGTAAAGGCAAAAGGCGGACATTTGGAATAAGTAGATTCTTTTTGGATACAATATACATCAATAAATATATTAAAAATTATTTGGTCCAAAAACATTCAGTACTTTTTATTTTACAGCATAAAACGTGCGTAACAGTATTTATGTCCCTACTAAGCATAAGTATTGTGAAAAGCAGAGGTCCGAGTACACTTTCTTGCGGTACACCATCTCGAACACAACCTACAGTAGTCCTACAGCCCTCTGTTACCACATACTTTGTTCTCCTTCTCAGATAATTGTCCAACAAGTGAAAAGAATTTGCCACAATGCCGTAATATGGAAGTTTCTGCACAAAGATATCGTGTTCAACCAAATCAAAAGCTTTAGAAAAATCGAAAGAAAATTGCCGCAACAAATTTCATTAATAACATGTACCACAGCTTCCTGTGTACCGCAATCCTTTTTAAATCCAAACCGCAAACTGTACATCTGATTCCTTTCCCCTAAGAAATTCGTCAAGAGTTTGTGTACAGTTTTCTCAATTAGCTTGTCCATGATCGACAGCAAAGCAATAGGTTTTTGTTTGTCAACTGTGTAAGCCATTGACTCTTTCGGAATTGGAACAATCTTGAAAATTTTAAGGGCTTCTGGATTTATGGAAGTACCGTTGAACATAGCTGTACTCTGATTTTAATTAGACTAAACTGTGTTCAAGTAAGGCTCAAGAATTTAGGTTTCAAACAATCACTATTTACGAGGGCTGCTATATATATTTCTGGCCTAATAATGAAAATGCGAATATTTATTATCAATAAGGGTTTTATTGTTTTTCAAAGTATTCTCCAGCATGATTTATACACTTTTGCATAAGCTCAAACCAATTGTCCACGCACCTTTTCCACTCCGATTGAGACACCTCAAAAACATGGTTTTTGAACACTTCAACAGCATCTTCTGGCATCTTCGTTGACACGCATTTTTTTTTTGCTATGCAAAAAAAATCGAAAATCGTTGACATGCATTTTTTTCTTGATTTGCGGGAATAAAAAGAAGTGCCTATTCAGGGCTGACCCACCAATTCGAAGTTTTGGTCAGTCAAAAGGCGCTGGTTTGAGCCGATGTGTGAGAGCTCGCATTGTCATGGTGCACAATGATTCGTCTTCTCTTGTTCGTTTTTCGAATTTTTCCGAAGACTTCAGGCAAACAAATGGTGGTGTACCACTCAGAATTGACCGACCTGCGTTGCTCAAGCGGAACAGTCGCCATATGACCAGTTTTGCCGAAGAAACAGGCGACCATTTGCTTCGAAGTGCTTCTTCCAAGAACAACTTTCGTTGGATTTGGCTCGTCTTCGAAGACCCACACGGTCGATTGCTGTTTTGTTTCGGGCTCATACGCATAGATCCATGATTCGTCACCTGTGACGATCTTTTAAACGTCTTTTGAAGCACCGCGATCGTATTTTTTCAAAATTTCTTTGCACCTATCGACACGAGCCTTATTTTTGAGCGATTGTCAAATTGTGCGGGATTTAACGAGAACAAACCTTTTTACGGCCAAGTAATCATGCAATATCGAATGTATGCTGGTGGAAGAAATGCCGAAGGATGGCTCTATCTCACGTTATGTCACATGACGATCTTGCATTATCAGTTCACGCACGGCATCAATGTTCTCTGGCTCAACGGACGTTTTTGGACGACCTTCTTCTTTGAGCGAGCGTCGGCCACGATTGAATTCATTAAACCAGTTTTTCACAGTGCTATAGGATGGTGCTTCATCGCCATACAAAGGTTAAAGTTTATCGATGCATTCTTGTCGTGATAATCCACGTCGAAAATTGTGAAAAATGATCGCACGAAAATGTTTAGGAGTTAATTCCATTTTTTGTTTGCCAAATTGATTTTTCCAAGTCACTGTAAACAGCACAAATGATGGTCGTACGTCAAAACGTTCGGGGTACGTTTATGCTAAAAATGTCAAACGGCAATGGAAATGTCAGATGGCGCCAGGCAACACTTAGTGTTGCCCAGGCTAAAAATATATAGCAACCCTCGTTCATTAAATATTTTTAATCTCTTCCTTAAAGTAAAGTCAGCTATCTTATCCGAGTTTCATTAATCATCCCTGAAACACATTTTGCGTATCCAGCTAAAAAATAAATAAGTGGGTATTATTCCAGGTAACCCAGGTTCAAATTCGGGTAAGAACATCTAACAGCTGCGGGCTTCCACCTCGTAGATGCCGGTGACTTTACGAGTAATGGATTTATTTCTAAGCCATGGTTACGCATATTAACCATATGTTTTCTCTGCGTGTACATTCAAATTGAAATGCAGCTCATGCAGTAAATTTTCTAAAGTATTTTTCTCTCGAAAGAGCCAAAGCCTATTTCCCAAAACGATACTTCGTTCTAATTGACGCCGATATTTACAAGATGGAAAAACATGTCACCAAAACGTGTCAAATACCAGCCGTTGTCCCGGATTACTTTTGTAATGGTCAGTATATTTATTACACTTCGGCGGACCATAACCATCATAGCCGCTGAGCCATAAATGGGTCTCCTCCGAGAAGATGATTTTTCTGGCTGACTTCAGGTTACAGGCAACCTTTTGAAATTCAAATTAAATAACTCTAAGCCCTTATATAGGCTAAACGATATTCTTAGGATTATTTAGTGAACAGTCAGCTGTTCTTTAGCAGTAGTATGGTACTCCGAACACTGTGCCCATCTACCCTAATAACCACAACTCTTTTTTATTCGATTCTTTTCGGTTTCGGTTTTTTTTATTTTTCTACATAAACAGAAATTGTTTTCAATTGATTTTATATCTGTGTTGTTTTCAGCATTCACACACAAAACAAGTCCAAAGGTTTCACACACCACCCCGTCATAAAAAAGTAAATTATTCAATATTATGTGATAAACAAAACAAAATCATACCGTCGTCGTAGTCGTTGTTGTCGTCATCATCACAGTGTACCTGGTGTACTCGTACTTCTCGTAGTTGTCGTGTAGCTGCTGCTGTTGTTTTTTTGTTTTCATCGACAAATGCTTTCATAATTGTCCGAGGCAGGCCCATGACGCTCTTATGGATGGTGTATGTATATTATTTGAAATAGGTCGATTGTTTTATTACTCGGTTGGCAAAGACATATACTAGCAAAATGACAGCTGCGAAAATTAGAACAATTTGAAAAATAGTTTATGAACCCAGGTATCGATTTTATGACACTTACCTTCGTTCCTCTCCGTAATAACTCTTTACGAGTTAAGTTTGTATTTAGCTGGAATTTGTGTATTGCCAAAAGAAACTCAAGGTTATTAATCCCATTACGACTGTGCCACTTTATGGTGCCACAACAAACTGTTGTAAGTGTTTAAATAATACAACAAGCAAGTCAACAGGCGTTAAACCTTCGAGATTAGTGGACACTCACCTGAAAATGGAGTGGGCTACCTGCAGAATCCTATAAGAGGGAATTCACTTAGATAAGAGTCAAAATTTAAATGGAAGATTATCGAAAACAGGGGATATTTACACTACATAGAATAAATATTGAAAAACTAGCTGAACCCGGCCCGCGTTGCTGGTACATAAAACTTATGCCACGCCTTTGTTTATGGATTTATTAATAGTCAAGTGCATTAAAAGTCAAGTAATCAATCGTGTTGAAAAGTTGACTAGACCAGCATAAATTGTTACAGAAAGTCGGCTGGAATCAGAACGTTCTCGCCTTTGAACATTGGCGTTAAAGATTTGATTTTTGCGTTCGTTTAACGGGTGCCATCAAATCTAATTTGTGTCTTTACCTTCTTTATAAATTCCTGAAAATTTAACAATTTGTCGGTTCATCGGTCTTTTACCAACCCATTGTAAGTTTGAGCAGTGTGAGCAGTCTCTTGCTTTTGTAGCGGCATTCCAGATATATTCACTAAGCAAGAATATGGTTCTAAAAGTCAATTATCGATAAGTCGGCTAATCGACTAATGTGTCGGATTTCAATCGAATAATCGACTTTTGCGTTCGACTTTTTGCGTCTAGCTTAACAAATACTTTGTCTTATAGAGAATTATAAGTTATGTTTATGGCAAATGTTTGTAACTTCAAAAAATATTTGAGCTAGAGCCACCTTTAAGGACGAGTATCTTCTCAGAATCACGAAATAATTCAATTAAAGGCTTGTAATCAAACTACAGATCGCAATTATTGTCCGATCTTCGTGAAATTTGGCAGGGTTTTCGAACCAGGAACAAACGTTATTGAATTGCAGGAACTCGGTTCAGGTGAAGATACTCGCATAAGAGGGTTGTTATATATATTTCTGGCCTAAACATAAATATGCTAATATTTATTATCAAAAATGGTTTTCTTGTTTTTTAAAGTCTTCTCCAGCATACGTTATACAGTTGCATGCGCTCAAACCAATTGTCGAAGCACTTTTTCAACTCCGATTGAGAGACCTCCAAAATATGGTTCAACAGCATCTTCTGGCGACGAAAATCTTTGACCACGCATTTTTTTCTTAATATGCTGGAATAAAAGGAATTCATTGGGTGTCATTGGGTGTCAGGGCTGTAGGGCGGCTGACCCGTCAATTTATACGTTTTAGCCGATCAAAATGGCGCTGGTTTGAGCCGATGTTTGAGAGCTCGCATTGTCATTGTGCACAATGATTCGTCTTCTCTTGTTCGTGTTTCGAATTTCTCCAAAGACTTCAGGCAAACAAATTGTGGTGTACCACCTAAGCGAAACAGTCGCCACATGACCAGTTTCGCCGAAGAAACAGGTGACCATTTGCTTCGAAGTGCTTCTTCCACGAACAACTTTCGTTGGATTTGGCTCGTCTTCGAAGACGCAAGCGGTCGATTGCTGTTTTGTTTCGGGCTCATACGCATAGATCCATGATTCGTCACCTGTGACGATCTTATAAACGTCTTTTGAAGCACCGAACATACATGTTCTATGCTCCAATCGACACGAGCCTTTTTTGAGCGATTGTCAAATTGTTCGGGATCCACGAGAACAAACCTTTTATACGGCCAGGTGTTCATGAAATATCAAATGTATGCTGGTGGAAAAAATGTCCAAGGATGCCTCTATCTCACGGTATGTCACATGACGATCTTGCATTATCAGTTCACGCACGGCATCAAAGTTCTCTGGCACAACGGCCGTTTTTGAACGACCTTCGTCTTTGAGCGAGCGTCGGCCACGATTGAATTAATTAAACTAGTTTTTCACAGTGCTAAAGGATGGAGCTTCATACCCGTAAGATCATCAATGCACTCTTGTAGTGATAATCTACGAAGTCCATAAAGTTGTGAAAAGTAATCGCACGAAAATGTTCACGAGCTAATTCCATTTTTTGTCAAAATGATTTTTTCAAGTCACTGTAAACAACACAAATGATGGTCGTACGTCAAAACGTCCTGAGTTCATTTATGCTAAAAAATGTCAAATTCGAGAATCTGCCCCTTTTAACATGGTCATGTGGATACAATAAACAATACAATTTTCAAAAAATTCAAATCTGAACTTATTTTTAACAACTGGGAAAATTAGAGCCTGTTTATGGCCACAATAGCTTTACTTCAAATTCGGAAAGTATTTGCCGTTCTTAGCAAAAGGCTAAAACCGGAATGTCGGCTAATGCCGAATTTTTACTTTTTAGAAACCCGACAGTAGACAAATTGCGGTTTTGAAAAAAATTCCGAAATGTGGGTTTACTAAAAACCCAAGTTTTTTTGACACTTTAATAACTACCCTGCATTAGACTGCCTTACCGGCCTCTTGTCTAAAGCAAAGAAGCCTGTCCGTGGAAACGGGCGCACAAATACTGGCAGATTCTTCGCAAATTCGTCCTCCTAATAAGAAGTCCATCAGCTTTACAGTTCCCTGCTATATCCGTATGCCTTGGCACCCATATATTGCCTACACTAAGAGAATTATATTCGTACTATTTACATTCTTCTTATAATGTTCTCCGAATACTTTTTATATTACTGTCGCAGTTTTTAGTATAGTTTGTGTATTTTGTAAGGAAGTTGTTAAAAAAAGCTGCTTTCGTAATTTTTCTTTTCTGTGTTTTATAAAAAGTTTCTTATTTTGTGTGAAAAGATATTGTAAAAATTTTATTCGCATTTTTAGGGAACATTTTCGTATAATTTTGTTGTTTTCGTAGAAATTTCATAATTTTTGTTCATATGATTTACGAAAATATTCATAGTTTGTATGAAATGTCCTGGTAAGCAAATGATTCGTCATTTTTTAAAAACATGGTTTTGTGCACTTTCATACGTAAAGTGTAATTCTCATTCATTTGAATGAGACTGCAATATAAGTTATTTGGTTTGTAGCCGAGACTGCTTGAGAAAATCCATAGTCCATACATTTCACTATTTTTTTATGTTCAAGTCATAATACGTAGTTAAAAAAGACCAAATAGTTGTAAGTTTTAATGTGTATAATTTTTACGAAACAATTTCTTGATTATTCTAAAATATTGTCATAAAAATTATGAAAAAGTTCTTGAAAAAATATGTAACTATTTCATGAAAAATAAGTAATATTTCATGCAAAATTAAAAACGTTCATCAAACGTACAAAATGAAACTAATTCATAAACGTACACATATTTTTAAAAAATATGAAAGACATTCTTAAACAATAAGACAATCTTTCATTAAGTTCTTGAAAATTGCAAATGTTTATCATCAACCCGATTTTGTTAATTTAATGATGTTTTTTTAAATTTATTGTAAAAAAATGTTTTTGCTAAAGAAATAAGACAAATTTCTTATATGAAATATTTCATAATTTTCATAAACACACACACAGTCGAGTGCAGTTTGTTTTAAGTCATGAAACCTTCAGGGATTTAATAACAGCTTTTCGGGTAAACGATAGCGCTAGTATTGGTCACTATGTTACGATCCAGCCGCTTAACTACTTCCCTGATTGCCTTTATTTTGGCCTGATAATCTATTTGCTATGTCAAGATTAAGTTCCCCACAGTGTAATTCAAAGCGTGTCTTCCTATCTAGCTTCGAACCGTGAAGATAGTTGCTAGTTCCTAGTATTCTTCCACCTCATTCATCCCGGGCTGGTATCTTGGGTGATGAAGTTGTTATCGAAGGCGTATACTTATATATAATCCTCACGCAGAGAAAAAACATAGTTACTACATGGTCACGGCAATAATAATATGTTTTCCGCAATAAAAGTATGTTCGTCGCAACCATGGCATTGTTAACTGAATTTATTTTTGACAATAGTATAATTGCTGCAATATTAATATTGTTGAAATGTAACAATAGTATTATTGCCAAATTTAAAAATGAAAATATATTTATAGCAACAATATTAATATGGTTGATGCGACAAAAGCATTGTGTTTTGCGTTTTATGTTAACAATAATATGATTACGGCAATCATACTGTATGATTGTAATTTTTCTTCATTTAAATATGCTTTAAATATACAAGCTGCTTTGGCTTTGTTTAACTGAGTTTTTTTTAATAAAAACGCTTACGTTTATTTAAACTTATTTTTTCTACTGTGAAATAAATCAATCCTTTTATTTTGAATTTATTGTATTTTGAATAATTTTGATAATTCAAATCTATTTGTGACAACTTAAACAAATTCTAATAAATTATATTGGGGATCATAGTATAATTGTGTGTGATAATACTATGGTTGTAGGGATCATAACATGGTTATGTGTGAATCATACTATTGTTGTGAGGATCATAGTATGGTTGTATTTGAACTATACTATTGTTGTGAGGATCATAATATTGTTGTACCAGAACCATATACCCAACAATAGTATTATCCTCTTCGAATATTGTCACCACATCCATACTTTTTTTCTGCGTGCTTGTAGTATTGATATCAAATAAAATAAACATGAAAACAAAACAAAGATCTAATGGTAGCTATCCGGGTAAATGCTAACGCTTGTATTGTTCACTTTGCTACGTTCCAACGACTAAGCTACTTCCCTGATTGCCATTATTCCGCCCTGATGATATATTTGCTATGACTAGACTAAGTTTTCTACAGTGTAATTTACAGTTTGGTGAAGTTCCTCCCGAAGGCGTATACGGTTGGCATGCAGTCGTTTTCGGTAGTAGACTACGAATTTCTTTGCTGTAACAACCGAAAGGGGTGCTAAGAAGGACTCCGACAGATCAGTTGATGCCACATCTCGATTTTTGTGCGTATTTCCCCCTTTTTTTATATTCCTAACACATTAGATTATTTCCGTTTTCCAGATCTAATACGTGGTTAGGTGTTTTAACACCCTGCCATCATGGCTGCCACAATGGTTCCGTATGAGTTTCCACACCAGTTTGATAATTGTGGCATTATTTATTATTTTCGTTAAACACCACTGCCGCAGCCCTGCTCCTACCATTGAACCACTTCCACTTGAAGGCAACAAAACACAATGTTTTACGATAAAAAAAACCGTATTTATTTAAAACTTCACTGGAAAATAAAAATCAAACGTACGCATGCCGTTAGAGTGCATGTGATAAATGGCCGTTGTGGTTAAATCCATTTTATGGCCGGTACACCCGGCAGCCGGAAAAACTTTCAGGTTTTCAACATATTTCTGTAATGATGAGAGTTCAAACATATTTGATAATGATGAGTTGTGCGATAATAAAATAAATTAATTAACTTCATTACGGTCAGTAATAAAATAAAAATGATAATAAAAATGTCTACCACAATTTCGTTGAAAACTTCAGACAGATATGAGGCGCGAGCGATGTGAGTATAAGCATTCATATTTCACCAATTGCTTGCATCGCGAAGGTTGGTGTTGAATTGTCATACTGCTGTCGGCAAATGGGAGTATCTGAGGCGGATTAAGGGGGTTTTTCATGCATTGTGATGTTCAAGTTGATCTTAGTACCGCATTAGTATATCGCACATTCAAAAAGGGTATAAACACTAATTTTTTAATTTTCAATAGAGCCCAAATACTGGTTGCTAAAGCATTTAAAGTACTTCAAAACATTAAGAGTGCCATGTCTGTTTTTTGATAAAGTAGTGGAAATATCGATGGAAGATTTTTAAAGTCGTAAACACTATATGTGACGCGCAAAATAGAAAGGGGCCAAGGGTTAAAAAAAAAGTTTTGTTCAGGAGAGCCATTTTAAAGATTAGGTCCCTTTCCATTTGCGCTTAGAATCGTCGACTTCACTTTCATAAAACGCGCATATCTCTGGGAGGGAACACTTTTGGGGCATGGGATCGGTCTCATTCGATGCTCAGATATTGTCCACATCAAAAAAAGTGAAATGTTGGGAGCCAGTGGAAAGTGGAATTTCTGGGCGGGATATATCTGCATTTGCTTCATCTTGCTGGAACCAAATGTTGTTCAAAAAGATACATACGGATACGTCTTCAGCGCTGTTCTGGGTAAAAAACCTCCCTAAACAACTTTAAATAATGATCCCCATTGACAGTCACTGTTATACCGTTTTATTAAAAGAAGTATGGTCCCTTAAAGCAGCTTGATAAAACTGCTCACCACACATTAAATCGATCTGGGCGCAGTTCCGTCTCCTGAAGTTTATGCATATACGCCAATTTTGCTTGTTTAAATTGCCTTTTAGATCTAAATGGGCCTCATCAGACTTAAACAAGCAATATGTCAAGCTGTTGCCTCCTTCGGCCATTTCAATAATTTGTTTAGGAAAATTCCATTAGAACAGGCAAATCCAGAGGATTAAAGTTGCTTGTAAGTTAGACTTTGTGCGGAAACAAGTTTAAGTCATCTTGAACTAACCGTTGTCGTAGCCGTCAGGTAACTGCCATATGTGCCGATAAGTATCGAGTCGAAACGCTTGGATTTGCCTGTATTGACGATGGTAAAGCCTGGATGGTGTCTTGAAGCCGAACATAGGGATCTCGATGGTCCGGTCTTCGTGTGATGCTTTCACATTCAGCAAACATATTTACCAGCCTCATAATGATTCATCTAGTCGGGGGAGTTCCGCCAAACTCCTGGCTTAATTTCTTTTAGACGAAAATGTAGGACTGCAAAGCATGGTACCGCTGCACTATTTTCGATATTCTAAGCACTAATTTTAATAAATCTAAAAACTAACCTTCCAAGTAAAATAAGGAATATGGCGATTGCTCACACAGACAAAAGTTATTATGTATTGTTTTTGTAGCGCGATTCGTGCGCCACCCTGTAGTTACAGCTCATTCGTTGCTTGGGGTCTAAATATGGTGAAGTAGCTGGTACCGAAACTGCAGACGTCCCTGCTTTTCCGACTGCTTTTTAAAAAGATTTTACAACTTTCGTTGCTTGGGGTCTAAATATGGTGAAGTAGCTCGTACCGAAACTGCAGACGTCCCTGCTTTTCCGACTGCTTTTTAAAAAGATTTTACAACTTTTTTTTTGTGAATATTTAAACAAAAATATTGTCGGTAATTGGCTAAGATCTTTTTTTTAGTGAATATGTGAATTTTGTCATATCCTTATAACGAAAATATTTTCGCCAAACGGCATACAATTTTTTTTGTAAATATGTCAATTTGTTTATTGCTTAAATTGGAAATACTTTCGATAAACAACGTACAAATATTTTAGTTCATATGTGAATTTTTTTATCACAGGATTCCTAATTAATTTTTTGTTCGAATACAAGGGCGACCGTAGTAACTGGCCTAACATAAAAAGAACCGTTTTTTTGGAATTATTATTATTTATTTTTCAACATAATCTCCTTCCAACTCAATACACTTCATCAAACGTATTTCAAGTTTTTTAATTCCATCCGAAAAATAAGATTTTTCAAGACCTTCAAAATATGCCTCAGTTTCAGCAATAACCTCGCTATTGGACGAACATTTTTTGCCACCGAGAATTTTTTTTAAATTTGGAAACAAGAAATAATCAGAAGGAGCTTAATCTAGACTATATGGTGGATGCGGAGCAATTTCAAATCGTAATTCGGCCAGTTTTTGTTGAGTTAAAAATGCAGTGTGTGAAGGAGCATTATCTTGACGAAAAAGAACTTTTTTTTCTAAATGCGGTCGTTTTATCTTGATTTCTTCACTCACTTTTTATAGTTTCTTCTTTCTCAAGATAATCAATAGATATTACACCCCTTGCATCCCAAAATACTGTGGCCATTACTTTTCCTGCTGACTTAACAGTTTTCGCCTTCTTGGGACCACTTTTACCAGCTTCTATCCATTGTTTTGACTGTTCTTTGCATTCTGGGATGTAGTGATGGATCCATGTTTCATCAACAGTTATGAATCGGCGCAAGAACTCTATTGGATTACGCTGATAAATCGCTAAAAGCTCCTCGAAATTGATCCAACGGACGATTTTTTTTGGGGCAAAGGCAACAAACGCGGCACCTATCTTGCGGATAGCTTTTTCATGTGGAGTTCATCATGTAAAATACTCCAAACTTGTTTTTCGTGTATTTTAACAATATCAGCAAGTTCTCTGAGCTTTATTCGTCTATCGTTAGTCACTTCATTAAATATTTTTCTAATGTTTTCAATAGTAGTGTCAGTTTTCGGTCTTCCAGAGCGTTGTTCGTCTTCCGTACTTGAACGACCCATTTTAAATTGTTGAACCCAGGATTTCACGGTGGAGTATGATGATGCATTATCACCATGAACAGTATCCAATTCATCTTTGATTAATTGTGGCGTATAACCTTTCATATAAAAGTGTTTAATTACCGCACGAAACTCTTTATTTTTCATTTTTCAAAAATTATAAAACTTGTTTACTTCAATCACCTGTAACAAAGAAAATAATCATTAAATATTTCGGAAATTTTGACAGATGGCTTATAAAAGATTGCTTTAAAACAAAAAAAAAATTGCTAGTAAAACAGAAAATATGCCAGGCCAGTTAGTTTTGCGGTCGCCCTCGTATTACAATTTTTAATTGAAACGAACATTGTTTTCTGTGCACATTCCCCTTTTCCTTCGGCCTCTCTCTCCCAGGTC
Organism: Hydrotaea diabolus; assembly: GCA_963513945.1. Lineage (NCBI taxonomy): Eukaryota > Metazoa > Arthropoda > Insecta > Diptera > Muscidae > Hydrotaea > Hydrotaea diabolus. The sequence continues at coordinate 85,034,958 of OY740718.1, read as the reverse complement.
GTGCCGTTTCAATTTTGTCTTATCTTCTCTCTAACCTCAAAATATCGTGAATCATCGAACGGATGACTCTAAAATAATAGAAACTATTAAAGACCATCAGCTTAGTTGCGTAAAACTCAAATTGACTCTTAAAGATTAACGCTCAATATGAAATCCTCCATGAAGCCATTTAATCGCAACCTTAGCAAAACACAATTCAAAGCCGATAAATGTCCGGGCAAAGGCAATCGGAATTTTATATTTCCAGCTGTCATACGTTTGGCATTAAGTTCTGCTTGGGTAAAACCTCCCAGGAGAGAGCACCAGGCGGGAGGAGGGATTAAGCAAATCATGTGTACGACAAACCGATTGCAGCGACACGAAAATTAACAATGATAATTACATTTAAGGACATCACTGAAAACAAAACCCCCCTCCATGCCCGCAGTGTGATAAATACGTACTTTTCACCAAATATGTCGTCGACGACGCTTAAGCGACGGCAAAGATGAGCCCGAAGAAGAAGGTTGGCCAAAGGAAACGCTTCGAAGGGAACGAGCCGAGAAATAAAACGCAACAAAATGTTGTTATTTTAATTAACATCTGTTTGTTGTGTGTGGTGGCTGAGTTGTGGATGGCTCGTCTCCGTGTGGCATCATAAAGACAAAACCCGACTAAAAGATTAACTAAATGCAAATATGAACAGCAACAACAATAACAACGATGACGACAAGAGCAGCAGCTTCCACAACGCTGAGGACGATGATGATGATAATGATGAGGACGACGATGATGACGCCGACAACAACAACGGCGAACAGCAATAATGCCTGATTTCACTGCCTGACAAAAATGAAATGAAATGCCTGATTTGATGATTGTTATGCACATCGTCTCGCATCCCTCCAACCATGAATCCTCCCTCCTTCTCTCTCTCTCCTCCACCGCTCAACTGTCAGAAAGTCTACCTCAACCTTCTGCCTCAGCAGCCCAGTCGAAGAGCCGAGCCAAAGCCTTGGTAGGCAATACAAAAGGCGAACTTATAACCAACATCATGACGTTCACTTGGTTGAGGATAAAGATGCTGATGATAATGATGAAGAGTTTTTACTTTTTGTCGTTGCCTTTGGTCTGCTCACATACATGAACTCCCTGGCTCACTCAAACCAACCACACTCACCGTCTGGCGGTCTGGCCCGTCGCCGTCGCTCGCGACTTCCAAACTGAATGACAATCATACAGTCAATATGCTGCTTCAGTTGAGTTGCTTCGCTGGCTGCTTTCCTTGGCGTGGATGCCAGTTTGGGGGATGCAGTACATGGTACAAGGTACAAGTACTAGCTGGGCACAGTGGTTGCAAACGCACAAAATTTGATGGGAACAGGATACAACAAAGGGGAGTACGAGTATACACAAAAAAAATTGGTTCAATTAAAAAATTCACTACGCTTCACTTCCGGTTGTCTGAAAACTACTGTAATATATGTTTAAAATGTACAATAAATTTGTACAAGATTGCATTGTCTTCATAGAAGAGCACCTCCATCAGTATTTTGTGGGGTGTGGCCGTTTTTTTTCATTCGTTTCTAGACTGCCGGAAGATGGAAAATACTCAGTGTAAGAAAAAAAGCTTCAGTGTGGCTGAGCCTTTTATTAGGACTCCTGTGATACAATTTTCACATATTAACTAAAATATTAGTATGTTGTTCGATTTTAAACTTCATGCTGTTTGTTGAAAATTTTTTCGTTATAAGGTAATGAAAAAATTCACATATTGACAAAAAAAGTTGTAAGCCGTTGATCGAAATTAGTTTCGCATCAGGCGATGTAAAACTTCACATATTTACCAAAAAAAAGATTTAATTTTCAAAAAGCAGCCAAAAAAATTTAGTTACAAGTAGGGTGGCTGGAGTTTCGTGAGCTACACTTGACCATCATAAGACCTCAAGCAACGAATGTGTTGGAACTACGTTGAGCGACTATACAGTTAAGGGTAGGCAGATTTGCACTTAACGAGAACTGCCGGCAGTAGTTTTTTTTACCGAACACAATTAAAATCCGCCGCACTGCATGCATACTAAAACACATACACCCACATGATACAGTGCATGAATTTTATGCATTTTTGTTGTTATTTCCATTCATTTAATATCATTGCAATATCTGAAAAATCTGAAAGCTTATTTACGAAATTATTAATTGAGTGGTGTGGTGATAAAATTCACATAGCATTTTTTGGTTGTTATCTTTTTTATTTATATTGTTTAAAAAAACGTTTTTCCTATGGCAAGCCTAGGCAAAAATCATTGGTTCTAATCCAATATGGAAGTACTTTCGGTTCTCATTCCTTTCTTTTGGGTGTTTTTTGCTGGGTTTTAACGCAACATGCTCCAGGATTACTCATGCATTGTCGTCAATGCAAATAATAAAGAGAGATGGAGAAAGACTACCCTGTGGTACACCTGCGGTCAACCTAGAGTGAACCGTGACTCTTATCAAAGCATATCGATTTTGGTGTCGGTAATAACTTTGCTCGATTTATACCGAGCTTTCTCAGAGATTGCACTATAATAGTTGTTGTGGATGGGTTCTCATCAAACGAACTTATTTTGACCGCAGGTGTACCACTCCAGACTCTATACACACTCAGAAAAAAAGTATGGTTGGGGTAACAATATTCGAAGAGCATCATACTATTGTTGGTTATATGGTTGTGGCACAACAATATTATGATCATCACAACAATAGTATATTTCACACACAACCATACTATGATCCCCATAACAATATTATGGTCCTCACAACAATTGAATTATTCACACTCAACCATACTATAATCCCCACAACCATATTATTATTCACATTCAACCATACTATGATCTCCACAACCATATTATGATCCTCATAAACATAGTATGTTTAACGTACAACCATATTATGATCCTCACAACCATAGTATGACTTACACACAATCATACTATGATCCCCAAAATTTTTTGTAATGATTGGGTTAAGTTGTTATTTAACAATAGAGAATTTTAGTAAGTAAGTTATGTAATAATAGGAGTGATTTATTAAACAAACAGTAAAAAAAATGATTTATTAAAAATATTTCAGTTATACTAATTTGTAGTTTGTTTCGAAAAAATTTAATTATTTTTACTATTACTGCGTAAGATTCGTAAAAAAAACATTGTCAAATTCAAAAAAAAAAAAAACAATTTTGCCGGTATGATTACCGTAATCATGTTTTTGTTAACATAAACCCAACGAAAACAATACATTTGTTTCACCAACCATATTTATATTGTTGCTACAACCATATTTTCATTTTTAAATTTGGCAACAATACTGTTGTTACATTTTAACAATATAAATATTGCCGCAATCATACTATTGTCAAATTGAAATTCAAAAAACAATACTATGGTTGCGACGACCATACTTTTATGGCAGAGAACATACTATTGTTGCCGTGACCATATAGTAACCATATCTTTTCTCTGAGTGCAAGGCTTTGGAGATATCCAGAGCCACGACCAGACTAGTTGATAGACCGACTTGTAATAAATCATGCTAAAGATGGTCAGAACCGCAAGTAATACGTGGCTTCTAGAGCTGATGGTTTTTAAATTGGAATATACCGTTGTATTATTATGTTTCCTTTCAGATGTTACAGACATTAGTACTATGTCATAATGCCCTGTAATAACGTGTGGTGTAGGATATTATAAAGAAGTAAATAGTCGCTTGTTCTTTATTACAGCGTCCATTGGACCATCTGATCAATTTATTTACCAATGATCTTTGTAAAAAAAAAACACGGATCAGTATGGCGAGAACGTGGCAAGTTGTCGTTCTAGATTAAGTCTCGCACTCTAGTCCGCTGCATTTATATTCCTAGCGCTATTGACTTGGTAATGGAATGTTGTCCACAAGCAAGTCAGTCGCTCTGTCTAGGCATCTTTAGGTGGTCATCAATGCACTTAACTGAACCAAGTGCACAAGAGATTTTAACACTCCAAAAAAAATCAAAATTTGTCATATTGGCTTTGATATCTTAAGGTGGTAATTGTCTCGGAGTCTCTTTCAATTCTTACTGAGATTCTAGTGTCACTTAGTGGTATTCTCCAGAAGGTGTCAATATTTTACAGGGACCCCTAGTGCAGTCATAGTTTCAAACAGCATTTAACTTATAGGAGTATTTGGTGGGTGTGTTCTAGGATTTAAAGGAAGTCCAAGATTTCGCCAAGAGTCGATTTATTCGATCAAAGGTTGTCAAGTACGAGTATTACCACCAATGCTTTGTACAAAATATTCAAAAAGGATCATAGCTGCAGCATACATTCAATAGTAGGCGCTAACATTCACAGTGATTATAATACATGCCTTGTGATAAATTTGGTCAGAGGTGATGATTTTTATATAGGAGGTGATGATTTTTATATTAGGAATCATTTCGTAACCTGTGGACTTCTACTGTTCTGCTAGTAAAGGGTGTTTTTTATTGAGGTATAGAACTTCGAATTGAAATAAAACACAAGAAAATCGTTTTAATGTCCATCAATTTGGCTTTATTGGAAGGATAATTTTATGCCATTAATGTTTAAATATGATTTCGGGCATATGGGGCCGTATGTTGGCAATAACGCCACGAATGTTGGCTTCCAAGTCCCCTAACGTTTCTGGTTTGTTGGCGTAGACGAGCGACTTCACATATCCCCAAAGAAAATAATCCAATGGTGTCAAATCACACGATCTTGGTGGCCAATTGACAGGTCCATTCCGCGAAATTATGCGCTCATCGAATGTTTCCTTCAATAATTCGATTGTGACGTGCGCTGTGTGACATGTAGCGCCGTCTTGTTGGAACCACAACTCATCCACATTCATGCCATCCAATTCGGGAACAAAATATTCGGTTATCATGGCTCTATACCGGTCTCCATTAACGGTAACTGACTCTCCAGCATTATTTCGGAAGAAGTATGGCCCAATGACTCCACCAGCCCATAGAGCACACCAAACAGTCAGTTTTTGTGGATGTAATGGCGTCTCAAGGGTCTCATGTGGATTCTCTTCACTCCAAATGCGGCAATTTTGCTTGTTGACGTAGCCATTCAACCAAAAATGAGCCTCATCACTGAACAAAATTTTGTGATGAAAATCAGCATCGAGATGAATCTCATTTTCGGCCCATTTTGCAAGCGTTGTTCTTTTGTCAACCTGTTCATGATGAAATGGCAAACCAAACTAAATATTAATCACTTGACAGCTGACAAAATGGCCGCCAGTTAAAAAAGTGATGCCAACTTAAAGTTCTATACCCCAATAAAAAACACCCTTTACTGTTAAGCCGTCGTTTTGCTGATTTGACCTCGTCTTGATAAGACATCATCGTCTTTGATTGTTTGTACGTTTACGTTTCTTCAATGGGATCTTTGTTTGCCAATAAGTTGAAGGAATAAATTCTACTGATCCTCTGTATACTCGTTGTATGTGCTTCCTATTGACATCTCTTCCAGCAGCTATGACAGTAGGTGATAATTTTCTTGATGTTCTACTCACTGGTGGAATATTCTGTTATATTTTATTGTTGCCATCAGCCTCAATGTCCTCAAGTAGACGTCTTTCCATTTAATTTTAAGGAGAAGTCGATTTAACAGCCTCCACAATTTCCGATATCGGCTCAAAACTAATCAATCTTCTTGATATTTTGCGGTGAAGTCTCCGGTTGTTAGAGGTTGCCCTAGGAGATGTTGCGATCAAAGAGGATATATTGTACAAGATGGGCGATGTGCTTCTTCTTTGCAATAATGTAGAAAATACACACAAAAAACAGCATTTCCGAACTGATTTTTCTCATCTCTGTTTTTCGATTTTTCGATAAAGCTTAAATCGCCAAACTTTTACAATTTATCGTCTTGGTGGAGATACCTTCGTGAGGAGGGCATGTGGTGTGAAATCGATTAGGCTTATTCGGTTATGGAATGAGGCTGATCGATTGTCTGGCTAAAGACGATCTTGCCGCCTACCAAGATCAATTGTAATGAATTTTTCGGAGAAATCATATGTCGGCTAGGTAATCGCATTAGGTATCCTCGCTCAGATAGCTATCCTCGCTTGAGATAGCTTCGTAAGGAGGGCCTACGGCGTGAAATCGATTAGCCTCATTCAGTTATCGGAAGCTGATCTTATTGATTGTCTGGCTGACCAAGATCAATTGTAATGAATTTTTCGGAGAAATCACATGTCGGCTAAGGCAATCGCATTAGGTATCCTTGACAATTTCTTTTGTCGACGCTCAGGTCCAGTAGTTCCGTTTTTGGAGGCTGTAAGCCAAACCCTAGTGCCTAGAAGTTGCCACACAGAGGTCTAGGTAATAAACGAAACTTAAACTCCGCTTTTGAAAACAAAGTAAGACCACTACGAAGCTTCCCAAAGGTCCATTTCCAGTAGGCAAGGGTGGGAAGATCTTGAGGGGACCCTAATGACCCACAGTTCTAGATTACAGGCTCCAGTCAGACCTTATAAAAACAAAATTTTAATCGCTGCATTTGCGGCGTACAGCGCCGTTTCCTAGAAGTTGCCAAGCGATGTTCAAATAACGACTTTAGATTTTGTCAATACGAATTTCACGAGGCTCGAAAAATTAAACATTTCATCACCCTTCATATCCCTTTTTTTAGTCTAAAGCCACTGTGCGCTGTTAACTACGACCGACGGACGATGGGTTGCATTGGAGTGGTTGGATTTGTTAGCTGGTTGAAAAGTAACAGATAATAAGACAACGAACGAACGAACAAAAAAAGGAACAAACGAAGAGAAGAAACGACACAGCGAGCTATAAAACAGGAAATTTTATAAAGTGTCATGAATAACTGAAAGGAAAAACACATTGAAAATACCAGCAAAGACGACAGCGTCGACGACGGCAACGTCGACAAAACCACACACACACACACGCGCGCCGCATAACCAAATGAAAATTATGAAAATTTGTGAAAATATGGATATGAATCATTTTACATAATTATGAAATAAAATGAAATCTTTTAATAGGAATCCGAAAACAACACAAGACCCGACTCACTGAAGCAGACGAAATTCACACAGAAAAAAAGGGGAAAAACAGCCAAAATAAAAGAAAGTTTGAAAGACAATAAAAGCTTTTCACCGTTTTTGTTACAGAAAAGCATTGTTCCGCTTTTGTTTTTCTATATAAAAATGCAAAGCACCAAAAAAACAGATTTATTTCCCTAGCATCTCTTAAAGGATAATTGTCAGATTTATTTTCCCCCACCTCGAAAAGGATAATTGTCATTATTTGGAAATTATTACTGAAACATCAGAAATGAGCACTTTACGTGGCATTCCTGTTAATGTGAGCGATCAACCCTCTTTTTAAATGTTCCCCTTTACCTCCTTCGGTGGATGTTGTGGCTGAGAGTATAGAAGGGAAACATAAGGATGTTTACTTTGTTCAAATATATTTTTGTCAGTTAACTTTACATGATTATAGACACATTTACATAAACGGGCATGTTTGTATGTATATGAGTAGGCCTACGTGCTGTCCTTATCTACCCCCTGAACATGAATCGCCAACTCTATCACACTCAATTAAACCGACTGTCTTTATTTAAAAATTCTCAACAAAAACGTATTCAAAAAAGTAAAAAAAAAACAAAAATAAGTGCAGTGGGTTGGATCAGTATTGGAACCATTTGGCCATTGAAATATGTTCGGTACATAAAACAAGAAAAATACATAAGGGGTGAAGTGGGCAATTGCTATGGAAGGTATCCAAAAAAGCGTATCTAAATTTGGAAATATTGAAAGTTTATATTATAATCGGCATCAACAACTGTAGGTGCGGGTTTGCCACTCTAATCCGCCAGTACTGGAACGCGTAAACATTTTAAGAAAAACAGGTAATAAATCCACAATTGATCAGTGCCGAATTTATGGAACTTTTCACAACTGTAGTATACAGCGTAAGGAATTTAGCAAATATCTATGGGAATTTAGCAAATATCTATGGGAATATTAAAGAAAGATCTAATTTAATTTTTGACTTTATGAGCGGCCGAACCTCAAATCCGTATAAACCTTTGTGCTGCCAAATACTGCCCTTAATTACGACCTCTAAACATAGGTACAACAATGTCCTTGCCTTTAGAGAAATCCCTGGATAAAATTGAAATAGCTAAAGTAAACTTAATAAAAGCCGCCTTGTGACTTGATGCATAGAAATATTAAATAAAGTCCACTAAAAAGCGGTAGAGGGAAACCCGTTTCCATGAATGAAGAAGATCTGGAGTGCAATTATAATATTAACTTTCCGAGTAAAATATATTTGTTATGATCCCATGTTCAACATAGGAATCTTGTTAATAATCGGGAAACCAACCGCATAGAGAAAGGGACCTAAGATTAAAAAAAAATCAATTTTAATTTTTTTTCTTTTTTTGATGTGGACAACATCTGAGCATCGAATGAGACCGATCCCATGCCCTAAAAGTGTTCCCTCCCAGAGATATGCGCGTTTTATGAAAGTGAAGTCGACGATTCTAAGCGTAAATAGAAAAGGACCTAATCTTTAAAATGGCTCTCCTGATCTAAACTGGTTTTTAACCTTAGGTCCCTTTCTATTTTGCTCGTCACATATAACTGTTCAAGTGTATAGAGGGCCGCTATATATATTTCTGGCCTAACAACGAAAATAACGAATATTTATCATCCAAAATGGTTTTATTGTTTTTAAAGTATTCTCCAGCATGATTTATACACTTTTGCATGCGCTCAAACCAATTGTCGAAGCACTTATTCCACTCCGATTGGGACACCTGCAAAACATGATTTTTGAACGCTTTAACAGGATCTTCTGGCGACGAAAATCGTTGACCACGCATTTTTTCTTGTTGTACGGCGGATGACCCATCTATTCGACGTTTTGGCCGGTCAAAAAGACGCTGGCTTCACCCGTCTTTTCTTGTTCGTTTTTCGAATTTCTCCGAAGTCTTTAGGCAAACAAATTGTGAAGAATTGACCGTCCTACGTTGCTCAAGCGGAACAGTCGCCACATGACCAGTTTTGCCAAAGAAATTGCTTCTTCCACGAACAACTTTGGTTGGATTTGGCTCGTCTTCGAAGAGCCACACGGTCGATAGCTGCTTTGTTTCGGGATCATACGCATAGATACATGATTCGTCACCTGTGACGATGTTATAAACGTTGTTTGAAGCACCGCGCTCGTATTTTTTCAAAATTTCTTTGCAGAAATCGACAAGAGCCTTTTTTGAGCGATTGTCAAATTAGGCGGGATTCAACGAGAACAAACTTTTTTGCAATATCGAATGTATGCTGGTGGAAGAAATGCCCAAGGATGCCTCTATCTCAGGAGTCATGACGACCTTTTATTATCAGCTCACGCAGGGCATCAATGTTCTCTGGCACAACGGCCATTTTTGGTCGACCTTTACGACCTTCATCTTTGAGCGAGCGTCGGCCACGATTAAATTCATGACCTTCATCTTTGAGCGAGCGTCGTCCACGATTGAATTCATTAACCAGTTTTTCACAGTGCTATAGGATGGTGCTTCATCGCCATACAAAGATTTAAGTTCATCGATGCACTATTGTCGTGATAATCCACGAAAGTTGTGAAAAATGATCGCACTAAAATTTTAACGAGGTGATTCCATTTGTTTGCCAAATTGATTTTTTCAAGTCACTGTAAACTACATAAATGATGGTCTTACGTCAAAACGTTTTGAGTACGTTTATGCTAAAAAATGTCAAACTTTCCAATGGAAACTTCAGATGGCGCCAGGCAACACTTAGTGATCAGCGCATCCAGACTGTCATATTTTTTAGTGCTCATCTCGCTCACCAAAATTTGCCAGATAGAATAGTCCATCGCACTTGCATTCGACGAATTCGGAAGACATTGAGGAAACGACATGAAACATAATTTGTTGTGCTCATATTGCTCTACAAAATTGGCCAGATGGAACAGTCTAACGGACTTGCATCCGACGAGTTCGGAAGACATTAAGGAAACGACATGAAATGTGGAACATGGTCTACAGCCGTAAAGTTTGCCCGTCCACAAAACATTTTCCCGATTTTGGTCACGAGTTAATTCCATTTTTTTGCTAAATTGATTTTTTGAAGTCACTGTAAACAACACAACTGACGTCAAAACTCGTACGTCAAAACGTTCTGAGTACGTATATGCTAAAAAACGTCAAATTTTTCAATGGAAATGTCAACACTTATCCGTGTTTAGGCCACAAATATATATAGCAACCCTCGTATTGCATTAGATCCGTAAAAATAAGATTGTTCCAAAAAGCATATGCATATGAAGAAAAATTACAATCATAGGTTTTATTGCCGTAATCATATTATTGTTAACATTAAACCCAGAAAAACACTTTTGTCGCACCAACCATATTTATATTGTTGCTACATTTCAACAATACATACTAATATTGCTGCTATCATACTATTGTCAAAATTAAAATAAGAAAACAATACTATGGTTGTGACGAACATACTTTTATTGCGGAGAACATATTATTATTGCCGTAACCATATATTAACCATATTTTTCCTCTGCGTGTGTATGTATTTATGTCCTGTTGAAACCAAGTGTCGTCAAGATTACGGGTTTCAATTTCAGGTAGATAAAAGTCTGATATCATGGCGCGAAAGCGAGCACCATTAACGGTTTCTTTCCGACCATCATCATTTTTTAAAAAAAAATATGGACCGATGATTGATTCCACCACTCTATAAACCGCACCAAAACGTGGTTTTCGCGGTGTAAGGTTTTCCATGATGAAATGCCAAACAATACTGAAAAGAAAAAAAATAAAGTTTAGCACAACTCACGAGTAGTCTGTTTGAAAAAAAACCCATTGAAAATATACCTCTAGATTGATCACCCTTTATTGTTAACGTTATTACATTAATACCATAAGTGGCCGCCATGGTTCATTTGTTTAGTAACAGAAGGAGCGTGGCAAAATAGTCCATATTTAATCACATTGGCAGTATTGAAAAAATATTACGCTGTGCAAGATTTCAAAACTATTGGTAGCTCCTTTCGAGAGTTATTGTGCGTATCGGCCGCACAGACGGCAAAGTCATAAAGTGGATTTGGTCAAAACATATGTAGGATAAAAAATGTTTTTTTTTATCGATTTCTACATTTAACCCTATCAAGTGTTATATGCCCTCTTACCCAGGAGGGCGAGAGAATAAAAATGCTCTTGCAATCGAATTTTCATAAGCAGAACTGATTGCCAACTCAACTATTCCCGCTGCATAGCTCAATCTGCTTCTTAATATTCGTAATATAGCTTTGTTGGGTCTTTGGTGGGAAGTTGTTCATCATCTCATGGTATTTCACTGGTTCCTTATTCTTCACTGACAATTACTTTGACCTAACCCAATACCTGTGTAACCTAGGCCCAAATGCTGGAAGTTCAGTGTCATGCTTCACACTACAAACACTTTGAAAGGTTAAGCTTCGACTTTCATCTTTAGAAAACTTGCACATCACTTGAAATACGAACTTACAACCGAAAAAGCATTCCCTTTTTGCATAAAAATGTCATACTGCTGGCTGGGAATGTCTGCTTATAAACTGTGCCGGAATAGGTGGAGGTTCTTTTTGAAGGACTCGAATATACTGCTGTTAATGATGGATACTAAAGTCTAACAGATTGGGATCCAAGGCAGAGTGGTTCGCTGCACTCTCTCAAGCTGTTTTTTGGCTGGGGTAAACCGATACCATAATTGTTGGTGGTGGCGGCAGTAATGGTGGCGGTGGTGGAAGTGATAATAATTTTTTTGGTTTCATCAGAAAAAGAGGGAGACCAAAAACACAAAAAAAAACTACAACAAGATGAAGAAAAATAAACTGAAAAAAGAAACGAAAAATGAAACCATACAACAAAGAAGCGAAATAATGAGAAAACCCTCGCACACACAACAGCTAGCTAAATTTACGACAATAAACAGACGGACGGACTGACGGACGGACATAGTGACGGACGACGACGCGCTCATTTGCCACCAAAATGTATGAACATGTTCCAGTACTAGAGAGTGTATGTGTGTCCTCTATGCATTGACATGAACGTAGAATGGATGGCATGGATTGACAATCATAGCAGCAATGTCGACAACAACAACAATAATACAAAATAATTAAACAAATGGCCGCAACAACAGCAGCAGCAGCGTTACGATATGAAATCATAGTGCACCGTATGCGGCCCGACTGGCAGGCAACCCCTAAGAGGAAGAAGAAGAAGAATACTTCTATCCTAGCTTCTAGTTTTTTACTCATACTCTCCGAACGTCTTGGTTTTTCTGCTCTTCCGTTTCTTGGGAATTGTGATAACCCAGAGCAGTTGGGAAAATGTTTAGATTTCAATTTGACAGTGTGGAATAGAACGAACAAAAAACCAATACAACAACAACACAAAATGAACAGCAACAATTAACAAAAGAAGTGAACAAAAACAAACAAAAAGAATTTTTAAAAAAAAAAAAACTTTTCCAGCTGAGTGTGTTTTTTGTTGGTGGTCGTCGCTCGTCGTCGATTGTTTGCCGATTCTCTGTGTAAGGTGTCAGTGATGATGTGAGTGCGAGTAGCACTCACTCATTTAATCTCGGTGGCCGTTAATCACGCACACATACTCTGCCGACTAAACACGAGTATCCAACACCACAAACACGAGTGAAGTCGTCGTATAAACCCGCACACTCTGTTATGCTTGTTCGTTTGTTGCATGCCGTCTTGTCTCAGGGGGTAGTGGGTAGTGGGTAGTGTGTGTTGCTATCAGGAAATGGAATTTGCTTAATTTCGTTATAGTCGTCTGTCTGTCCGTGTGTGTGTGTAAATGTGTGTGCTCCTCCTTTCTTTGTTCCGACTTCTTCCCGTTGTTTGTGTGTGCGTGTGATTGCTGTTTTGTTTTTCTGGAAATTGAAAAGGGCGTAAGCGGAAGGTTTTCAGTGGGGATGTGACGTTACAGCCCATTTGTAACATGTTGAGAATTTTGGCAAAAAAATACAAACACACACACACTCACCCACTACAAGGAGTAGGAAAACACCGATTGACAATCTGCTTTAAGTCGATATACATACATACATAAGTATGTGATTGTGTGTATGTGTGGTCTGTTTGGTAATGACAATCACAACTAACAAGTATGGGGTATTAATTGAAAATTTAAAATCATTAAACATCCGTGTACAAACATATGTGACCTTCTCCGAGAATAGGGACCTAGTGTGGGAAAATAAAGCTTTGAGAAAAACGCATTTAAAGTTTCATACCGCATTATTACTATGAACACACCTTTAGTTGGGAGATGCGATTTGGTATGGTTAGTTATGATTGGGTGCCGACTTTGGTGACGTCATGCCTACACGCAGAAAAAAAGTATGGTTGTGTTGACAATATTCGAAGAGGATAATACTATTGTTGGGTATATGGTTGTGGTACAACAATATTATGATCCTCACAACAATAGTATGATTCAAATACAACCATACTATGATCCTCACAACAATAGTATGATTCACACATAACCATACTATGATCCCCACAATCATAGTATGATTCACACTCAACCATAATATGATCTCCACAACCATAGTATGATCCTCACAACCATAATATGTTTCATATACAAACATAGTATGATCCTCACAACCATACTATGATTCACACGCAACCATGTTGTGATCCCTACAACCATAGTATAATAACACACAATTATACTATCATCCCAAATATAATTTATTAGAATTTGTTCAAGTTGTCGACAACAGATTTGACCCCCAATAGTATTTATTAGAATTGGTTTAAGTTGTTAACAATAGATTTGAATTATGAAAATTATTCAAAAATACATTTAATTTAAAATAAAAGGGAGTGATTTATTTCACAGTAGAAAAAATAAGTTTAAATAAACGTAAGCGTTTTTATCAAAAATATTTCAGTTAAACAAAGCCAAAACAGCTTGTTTAAAAAATTTTAATTTCGATAAAAAAAAGTACTATTATTGCATTACTCGTAGATCCGTACCAATAACATTTGTTCTTAAAAGCATATTTAAACTAAGAAAAATAACAATCATAGAGTATGATTGTCGTAATTATATTATTGTTAACATAAAACGCAAAATACAATACTTTTGTAGCACCTACCATATTTTTATTGTTGCTATAACCATATTTTCATTATTAAATTTGGCAATAATACTATTGTTACATTTCAACAATATTAATATTGCAGCAATTATACTATTGTCAAAAATAAATTCAGTTAACAATGCTATGGTTGCGACGAACATACTTTTATTGCGGAGAACATATTATCGCCGTGACAATATAGTTACCATGTTTTTTCTCTGCGTGTATGTGGTGACGTATTTCTTTCGTGAATTCTACCAAAAATACTGCAAGATGAGTGATGCTAATTCTAATCTTGTAGTGAGTTTTGACTATGCACAAAATATATCTTATCCATCCAGTCCACAACAAGTCGGAACGGCATATTTCAAAGCAGCTCGTAAATGTTAAATTTTTGGTATTCATAATGAATTCACTAACGTTCAGTTGAACTATTTTTTAGACGAAGAGTTCGAAGTGGGAAAAGGACCAAATGCTGTCATTAGCAAAATTCACGATAACTTCACGAAGAATGCCGTTAAAAATGTAGTTATAACTGCTTAGCACAGAATAAAAATAATGCAATGATGCATTATTTGGCCAGGCGAGTTGATTCTGGCTTAAACGAATCGACATCATTAAATTTCCTCCATACTAGTCACACCATGTTCAGTCCCGATCGCTCGGATTAATGAAACTAGAATATAGGCGCTCAAATGTAGGTTACTACCAAGATTTTGAAGATGTGGTCAATAGATCTAGCAGTTATAAATTTAACAACGCCCTGGATGGAACTGAAGTAGAGTGGCGAACTCATTTCGAAGGATTTTACAAAAGATTACCAGATAAACTGTCGCGATTTTGTGATTTTAATTTTTCAAATTCATTTCAATTACCAAGTATTATTACCAAGTACCACCACTTTGACTTCAAAAAATACGAAATTGTATGTAAAGAACTTGTGGACTCGGAAGAAGAAAGATTTAATCTGCGATTAACGGCTGAGCTACCAAACGAATTACCGCCGCTCATTGTACCAAGCGGTTTATCGTTAGATCGCAAATACACGCAGAGAAAAGACATGGTTACTATACTGTCACGGCAACAATAATATGTTCTCTACAATAAAAGCATGTTCGTCGCAACCATAGTATTGTTTTATGAGTTTTATTTTAACGACAGTATGATTGCGGCAATAATAATATTATTGAAATGTAACAATACTATTATTGCTAAATTTAGAAATGAAACCATGTAAATATTGTTGGTGTGACAAAAGTAATGTTGTTTAAGATTTATGTTAACAATAATATGATTACGGTAATCATACTGTATGGTTGAGTCTATGAACAAAGCATAACAGCTTTTAAAGACTAAGTATGTGTGTGTTTTTTTTTGGTATACAAAAAAATATGTTCAAAGAAACATTGTCTCAAATCTGCCTAGGAGCTAATTTTAAAAAAAGCTTAATAAGAATCTCTTATGTTGAATAATAACATAACCCAATCCTTAAACAAAATATGGAGATCATAGTATGGTTGAGTGGAATCATATTATAGTTGTAGGGATCATAATATGGTTGCGTGTGAATCATACTTTGGTTGTGAGGATCATACTATGGTTGTATGAGAAAAATAATATTGTTTTAAGAATCATAATATGGTTTTGGGGATAATAGTATGGTTGAGTATGGCTCATAATATGGCTGTGGGGATCATAGTATGGTTGTGTGTTAATCATACTATTGTTGTGAGGATCATAATATTGTTGTGCCACAACCATATACCCAATAATAGTATGATCCTCTTCGAATATTGTCACCACAACCATAATTTTTTTTCTACGTGTAGTATTTGTATGAGAATGTCAGGGTCTTATGTACTGATTCACAGAAACGGGATTTTGTAGCTCCTAAACCGAATGAACCCAAGGCGATAGAAAAATCAAAAAATATGTCTGAACCTGCCAGCAAGAAAAAAAATCGAAGCACCTGATCACGAGAAAAAGAAAGCTGAAGTCAAAGCGCCGAAAAAAGAAAAAATGAAATTGTCAAACGGTAGAAAATCTAAGTACCAGGTCACGAAATACCGAAAAATGTCCAAACTCCAAAAAATATCGAAGGCTGCCGAAAAAAACAATTTTAAATCAAAAAAAATAAAAAATGTTTTTCTCATTTTATCGATTTTCCCAAGTTTGTTTTGTACGTTTTTATGGGGTAAATAAATTTTAATCAGAAATCTAACTCATTTCATCTTATTCTACACCCTTTTAGGTTCCAGAATCCACTCTTAAGTCCAAAACCGTTTTTTGACACCCTAGGTCCCTTTTCTCGGAGAAGGTCACATATGGGTACGAGGGCGGTTCGGAAAGTTCTTAGCCTATCAATGAAAGAGAATAGTTACTTTTTCAAAAATATTTTTATTTTTCAATATAATCTCCTGAAACTTCAATACAAGAAGTCCAACGCTTATCTAGCAATTCTTTCCCTTGATTAAAATAGTTTTCCTCAAGGTCTTCAAAATAGTGGTTTAGAACTGTAATTGCATCTTCATTTGAGGTAAAACGCTTGCCAGCAACGAATTTTTTAGATTTGGGAACAGGTAAAAGTCACTGGGAGCTAAATCAGGAGAATAAGGTGGGTGGTCAAGCAACTCGTACTTTAATTCGTTGATTTTAGCCATTGTTAAATCACTCTTGTGCGCTGGTGCGTTGTCTTGATGAAAAACTATTTTTTTGTGTTGTAAGCCAGGACGTTTTTCTCGAATTTGTACATTTAATTGATCTAAAAGGTTGCAATAGTACTCTGAATTTATTGTTTTACCCTTTTGCAGATAGTCAATCAATAAAATACCTTTGAAGGCCATTGTTTGGATTGTTCTTTTGTCTCTGGAGTATAGTGGTGGATCCATGTTATGAAACGACGCTTAAAATCCATTTTAATTCGCTGAAAACGATCCAAACAAGCTTGAGAAATGTTCATTTTTATGCGTTTTTGGTCGACTGTTAACAAGTGCGGCACCCATCTTGCAGAAAGCTTTTTCATCTGTAGTTCTTCATGCAAAATTAAATGGACTCGATCATTTGAGATGCCCATAATATTAGCTATTTCACGCACTTTTATTCGTCGATCATTTAATACCATATCATGCACTTTGGCTACTATTTCTGTTGTTGTTGCTGTTTTTGGACGTCCACTACGTGGTTCATCTTCAATGCTTGTACGACCACGTTTAAATTCAGCAACCCAATTTTTTACTGTTGCATATGAAGGAGCACTTTCACCTAACACATTCACCATATCAATTTGAATTTCTTGTCCCGATAAACCTTTTTTATGTAAATATTTAATGACACCACGCATTTCTAATTTTTTCATTGTAAAAATATCGCGGATGCGTCTTTTGTGAACACCTGTTTCTATATGAAGGAGTTGCCAGATCGAAGCAAAATTTAACATGTGTTCATAGCAGAGATGGAAGTTTCCAAAACACTTAACTTTTTTCTGTTTATACTGCGCTTTTTGTGCTAGGCTAAGAAGTTTCCAAACTGCCCTCGTATTTCTATCATAGAGGAAATTTAACCGTGACCGAAAAATAATAAATTAACGAAAAGATGGTTTAGTCTTAGATTATGCTAAAAAAATATTTAAATGTTATTATTTTTTAAGTCTTACCATCCTTACTCTATTGTTTCGGCATTTGAAGTTTTTCGTTGCAAAAATCGTAAAATAAAAAAGATAATTGAATAATTTAAATGGCATATAATAGATAATTGTTCAGCCTATGAAATATGTGCTTTAAAGGGTACTACGCCTTGTAGCTGCTTAAATATGGGTTATCAAAGTTACAATTTGTGGAAAATCAATTTTATGGTAACCAAAACAAAAATTTGTACCAATTTTAGATTTTTTTGTTTTTCTAACGGGCTTTTATGCTTTAAAATTATTACCCAACAATTACATTTTTTTTTCAATTTTACACATTGAATAGGGATTAACCGGGTCAAGACCTCTTGTATCTATATTTAAATGGCAAAATCTGTAAAATATTCATCACAAGTCGTAAGAGAAGGTATATCTAATAGACTAACAATTGCTAAACTGCAAATATTTTCTAACTCTATTCGTGACTTCTCATGCCGCAGAGAAGAAATGAGTGGATCGGAAGACGTTGCCAACATGTTGAAGAGGTCCTGATTTTGCCTTATCCTTAATGCTTTGAACGTGTTCTGCAATCTATATATTTTGTATACAATTTTTTAAAAGACTCCTGTGCTTCTTTAGAAAGCTCTCCAATTGGCAAAGACTGGTATTCAATTATAATTTTGCCATGCGCCATTTTTTTATGGAGTGTCGCGATCAACTTTTTAGATACATTTCCACTAATAGTGCTGCAGTTTTCGATATATATTCTCCATATTTCATAGAATTGGCGTTTTCTTTGCAGTTTCAAACATTCAAGATCTTTCCCAAACGTTACACTATTTGATTCTGAATTCCAGAGGTTCTAGTAACTGCATCATAATTTTCAAAAAAAAAAATTCTTAGAAGTGTTCATCGTTTAAGTTTCGGTATCCTTACTTAGGATAGTCTAATTTTAGTCCTACTTGTTTAAAAAAACATCCTGTATTTGCTTTATTCTGATATTTTCCTTATCCTTAATTGATGTATTTTCATCGAAGTTTTCATCCTTTTGTGGTATACGTCAATTTGAGCAAAAACTCCTTATACCTTATCCTTGCGTGCAATGGTGACATTTTATATTCATTGTTCTTCCTGTTTGTAGACTGGTTCGTACCTAAGTTCTTCTGATTCTTCTGATCGTACATGACAATGTTAAGGTTGTTCCTGTTGTTGTCAACCATGGTCAGGTGGAACTTGTAACTTCATTCAAAATATTTTTTATTTTCTCAATATGCAGCTTTGCGTGCTTAATCTTGTTTATTTGTTCTTTAATGTCCTTTACTGTTTTCCTTTTGAGTTCTGCCGATTCCGCTGCAAACAGAAACATTATTGGTCGGCAATAATGCACTGATGACATCGACTTTTAGCCGCAGAGGAACAACAGATGCCATATCCTTTAAAAATCAATATAGTAGCAATGGGTTTCCACGGACATACGAGTATGTCTTGAAATGCAAGGAATGCAAACCTTACACAGTCTTTCAGCGGGGCTCCACTTTCACTTTCAACAACAACCAATCTACAACTATTAGAAATGAATCTGACAGAAAGAGGACTGAAAGTAACTTCAACAGACAGACGGATATAGCTAGATCGCCTAAGAATTTTACGATGAACTCTAGAAGCCACAAATTAAGCCCCATGGTCCGTTATAAGCGACACATAATCCATAGTTTAGGGTTTAGAATGGCCTTGACACAAAAAATATCCCTCATGATTTGAGGTCGCTCTAAAAGCAACAAACTATAAGTACATCCGATTTTGACTAAAATTCCTATAATGTGTTGTGAGCGAACAATATCCAACCCCGATAAAGTTGGAGCTTATGATAAATAGACAAATTACATCCGATTTTGAACAAATTTTGCATCATGTGGTGTGAGCGATAAATATCCAACCCCGATAAAGTTGGACCTTATCGGTGCATGTTTTCAAATATCCTTTACAAAAAGGTCCTTCAAGTCGTAACATTCCGCAGCTCACAAAAAAATCAGATTTTGCGTGAACACAGGAAAGTGCGATATAAGCGACATACAACCATTATTACTGAAGCTCGACCACATTGGTCCATCTTTTGATACATGCTCCATACAAATGACCTTTTAAATCCTGTCTCTACACATGTACAATTTAAACTCCATCTAGCTCAAATGGCATATGTGACGCGCAAAATAGAAAGGGACCTAAGGTTAAAAAATTAGTTTTGTTCAGGAGAGCCATTTTAAAGATTAGGTCCCTTTCTATTTGTGCTTAGAATCGTCGGCTTCACTTTCATAAAACGCGCATATTTCTGGGAGGGAACATTTTTGAGGCATGGGATCGGTCTCATTCGATGCTCAGATGTTGTCCACATCAAAAAAAGAAAAAAAAAAAAGAAAATTGATTAGGTCCCCTTAGGTCCCTTTTTCTATGCGCTGTCACATATAGCGTTTTTTTTTTGATCTTATAATTAAAAATTTATTATATCGGTCTGTTTTTATGTAGCAGAAACACATTTTTTTTACTGTAGAGATGTCATATTAAGACCCACGAACTCCAAGAAGGGGCTCTGAATCATTTGAATAATAATGTGATGTATGGTACCTCACAGTCGGTCCCGTCCGACTTTAACTTGTTTACCATATCTTTGTTTAATAAATGCTACAAACCAAAAATATTTAAACAAATTCTTGATAGCAAATTTTTTGTCACATCATGTCACGTAACATTTTACGGAGGACCTATAAAAAAATAAAAAAAAAAAATTGTACATTACTAATTTTGACACTAATTGCGACATCCACAAGTTCAAGGCCATTGTCAACAAACATACCTCCCTCTTTCCCCCACCGATCGTTTATTTTTCATTCGCCCACGCAATGCTCCGCATGTATAGGGGGCATCCCCTGAGTATTACTTATTTAAAAAAAATAATATAAAATTGCAAAAGTATTGCAAAAAAAAATAATTTTACTAAGCTCTTTTTCAAATCGGAGGTGTACGAATGTCATATGCGTGCCCCTGGAAATACCAATATGCGAGTATAAGTGCATGTAATTAGAAAACAGTCCCCCAGTAGATCAAAAAGGATTTAGCCAATAAGGAATGTAAAACGGTTTAAGCACTGCAAGCTGATAGTAAGAGGTAATGTTGCAGTCTGACTAAGGTTTGGAATAGGATGTACCGGTTTTAAGAATATACTGCTCCAGAGGCCTTATCAAATTCGGCACAATGTATTAAAAGTGAGCAATAACCAACCGTTACAAAATTGTTACATATCGACCCATGGTTTCCTAAAAGCCTATATGAGAATAGTTCTCCATTAAAGGACCTCCTAGCGATGGAGGTCTTATCCGGCATTTCTTGAATTTTGTAAAGAACCAATGGTATTTGATTTTAAAGTTAAATTTGGGAACATAGTAAAATGCATCTATATAAGTTTTTGCAATGGGAATGTTTATATACCCCTTAAGCAAATTGACCTTGCATTGAATTAGAATCCTTAACAAGGGTTTCCGTCAGATCAGCTTTCTTTTAATAATCGGCTTAAGGTACCGATTAGGGAATCTTAAGTGGTACTCCTTCACTTTGATGTGATATATCAAGGGTTCGATTTATGTGTAACTTATGTGATCACTCTCTCTCAATAGTTCCTTCGTCTTGTCCACAAAATGTCACCGACTACACTTGCAAGCCTCCGATATTGACATGTCTTCAAATGCTTTCATTCAAGGTTATTTAACAGAAGCGCTGTCAGCATTTTTCGTACTTTGTCTTTTAACCACTCCATCCACTGCTATTTATTGACCATCTTTATCGCAGTCGAACAACGGAAAGAAAGAAGAACAAGAACGAAAACACTTGCAATGTTCGTTTTGGAAAAAAATTTAATTCTTGGCTTTTTATTCACTTCTTCGTCGAGTTCTGTGTGCCAGAGAAATAACTTTTAATTTTGTTGTACGTGTCTTATGCCAAAATTTCCAAGTTGAACATTCACACTCCGAGCATGTTCATATGTTTGTCTGTCAGTCTGTCTGCCTATATGTATCTATGGCTGTATGTGGATTTCTACCAGTTGGTCCGTCCGTCCGTCCATCTGTATCTACGAGTTTTTATTTTGACTTGGTTTGGCTTTGGTCGCTTTGACTGGCTCGGTTGGTCTTACGGTATCGGTGAAGTAGTACGAGCAGCTACAATTTCGACACAAATGCTACGATGACTACGACGACGACGACGTTGTCGAACAAATACATACCGAGCGAGAACTGTAGATAAAAGACGCAGAAAACAGCAACAACAAAAACACTACTAATAAAAAGAAACCAACAAAACGAACGGCAACAACAACCAAAGCGGCCACAACGAAAATGTGAAGAAAACTTGTAGAAGTTAAGTGAAATTGAATTAAATTATTATTTCGAGAAAGAAAAAAAAACCAGAGGCAAAATGTAACAAGTACTGGGTGGATGGGTCGGTGCGGAGGGAGGACAAAGAAGGCCGCAACGAAATGATTAACAGAAAAATAGAGAAATCCACTTTAATTATCCAAATACGTCAGCAGCGCATCTTCCCTTTTTTCGTTGCTTGCCGCTTGACAGCCCTCTGA
Organism: Hydrotaea diabolus; assembly: GCA_963513945.1. NCBI lineage: Eukaryota > Metazoa > Arthropoda > Insecta > Diptera > Muscidae > Hydrotaea > Hydrotaea diabolus. The sequence goes on along the minus strand of OY740718.1, from coordinate 85,012,510 downwards.
CGTCATGTGTAAAAATAATTGATTCCAGTGTTAGGTCTAGGGGGGATTTGAGGTATTAGATTAGGTGGAGGCGTTTGGAGAGTTGGACATTTTTGGCACATAAACACCTGATCTCTTTCGAAGAAGGTAACGAGGCAAACACACATAAAGAAGTAAAGTACGCAGAAATAAAGTATAAAATGTATAAAGTGTTAGTAGATCATTACTATTGTTGGGTATATGGTTGTGGCACAACAATATTATGATCCTCACAATTAAAACACCACCACACAACCATATTATGGTTCACCTATACTATGAACCCCAAAACCATATTATGATCCTCACAACTATAGTATGTTTCACATACAGCCCTACTATAATGCTTACAACCATAGTATGATTCACACACAACCATGTTATGATCCGTACAACCATAATATGATCCCCAAAATTATTTATTAGGATTGGGTTATGTTGTTATTTAAAAATAGTACTTTTTTATTAAATTTTGTTATTTATACAGACTGGAGCGCTGTAATTTGCTTTTTTGCACTGCAGGCTGTGGCGGCACTGTTGGTTGAAGAGAGTGGAGAATGTGCGTGGCTTATAGTGGGTGACGGGAGATTTGTATTCGTGCATTGGAAACGTGAGGAGTTCACAGTTACGGCAAGACGGTTATCCTGGAAAAAGTAAGGGTCATTGATGCCTACTCGTGATATGACGCACCACACAGTGACGCGGTCCGAATGCAAAATGCCTTTGGTGAAGTTCTCTGGGGTTTGTTTCACTCCAGTACGTACGGCATATTTTGTTTGTTTACACACCCACTGAGGTAAAAATGTGCCTCATCAGAAAAGAACACAATTGCGTCAAGCGGGGTTTAGTTGCAAGAATGTCTTCACAAGACGTCCGCCTTGTCAAATAGTCCCGTGCTGACAAATGTTGGACCAAGCACATTTGATACGGGTGAAAATTCAGTTCATCAGGAAGAATCCGGTGGAGAGAACGTCTGGAAATGCCAAGAGCAAGTGATTGCTTCCGAGCAGAGCTTCCGAGATTGCAGTACAGTTGCATTAACTTTCTCGATGTTTTGTGGTGTTGTAATCCTTTTTGCAGGTCCCCTTCGTACACATGACACATTCCCTGCTGTTCTCAAGGAAGTTACCCGATTTACAATTGACCGCCGTTCAGAAACACGTCCGCGTGGGGGAACAGCGAATCGTAAACGAAAAGCACGCTGCACTGCAATGGCCGAGTGCGCATTTGAAAAATATGCTCCAACACAAAATTACTTATCGCCACGTGTGTGTCCAATGCATGATGGCAGCAGACGAATACAAATCTTCCCTTAGCCACTATAAGCCACGCACACTCTCCCCTCTCTTCGGCCAACAGTGCCGCCACAGACTGCAGTGCAAAAAAAAAATCAAATTACCAGACTCCACCCTGTATATACAAAAATGGTGTGAAAAATGTGTAGTCAGCAGTTCATCATTGAGAACGTCTAATCCGATTTGGCTCCAATGTTCTTTGTAATTGCCAGGAGAAGTTTTTTACGAAAGAAAATTTTGGAGAAACCCTCCGGAAAAGTCGAGAAATGGAAAAATCGAAAATTGATTTAAAGTATGGAATTTTGTGTGCAATTGTTCCGGAACGAATGGCAAAACAAAACTCTTAGTAGAAAACTCGAAAAATTCTGGAAAAACGTGAACATTTTTGTTGACGATATTTTGCATTTTATAGCATAAAAACTCGGAACTTCCGGAAAAACGGAAACATTTTTTTCGACGATACCAGTATGTTGCATTTTATAGCTTTGATTTGATAATTTTGGACGACGGTGGAAAATTGTTTCTGCACCAGCTAATGAAATTCGTACACTGTTTGCGATCATCATAGCCACGTGTCATCCATCGCACCCGACCGCATTGTGGGATAAGTGTAAGGACAAGATGGCTGACGACATTTTGTATAGAAATCGCACGACAACTTCGAATTTCAATCTTTAAAATAAGGACGAGATGCCCAACGAAATGTTATTTCTGATCAAAGACATGTTCGTGCTCATGTGCGGTAGTCTAATGTGCATTCAACCGGAAACTGCAACGGAAGCACTATGACTATGGGACTATGATCGAGATGAGCTGGTTTAAAGAGTCGAAACAAATGTGCCCCTGTTGATTGCCGAGCAGAAGAACGTGTGCGATTCGCTGATGAAATTTGTTGGCGATGGAACGGGAGACGTTTACTTTCTCGATGCTCCCGGTGGGACTTCGTCATTTCGTTGATTCTGGCACAATTTTGGTAAGATCTCAAATTGCGTTGGCTGTTGCATCCTCTGGCATTGCCGGGAGGCGGTCGAACTGGACATTCCGCTTTAGAGCTGCCGATGAATCTTCTCACGGTAGACAAGCCGATGTACACAAAGACGAACAATTCGGCGACAGCGAAATTGAGGCGAGAATGCAAAAAACATCATTTGGAATGAATGGAGGCATTTGACCGAGCGATGAAGGATTTACGAGGTGATTCCAGACAATTTAGTAAGGCTATGATATTGCTCTCCGGAGATTTTCGTCAAACGCATCCCGCCATCCCGAAATCTGCTGCAGCCGATGAACTTAATGCATGCCTGAAATCGAAGTATTTGTGGCGGCATGTCAAAAAGTTGAACTTCGCCACGAGCATGAGAGACGCGTTGCAGAACGATTCATTGGCCTTAAAATTATCGAGACGACTTCTGGCGTTTGGCGATGGTCAAATTCGAGTTGATGTTTCCACTGGAATGATATCGTTCCTAACAAAATTTTGCGGGTTCACATCGTCGAACTCATCACCAAAGTGTTCCCGGGAATTGCACAGAATTATAAAATCTCGATTGGATTAGTAAACGAACTAAAGTACATACTAACAGCGAAGAATAAGTACGTCGATAGCTTAAAATTGATTCTTTAAAGTCAAATCGCCGAGGAACTGCCTTCGTACAGATCCGTTGACAGCGTGAGCGACGACGATGAAATGACAAACTATCCGTACGTTGCCTGTTCGCGTGTTGGGAAACCGCCTTCGTTGTTTGTTTTTGGCAAGAACAATTCAAGAGCTAATTGATACGATAATACGGCACATTAACGACATTAAACATCCATTATGTCTCAGAGAAAGAGGTATGCCACCGAAGCCTTGGCGAACATTTGGCCGATATTTTGTTTCACACATAACTGTCATAGATCCTTCTATCATAATAAAAAATATTGAGATAATTCTCTCAAAAATTTTTGTTTTATTTACAATAAACATCGTGGATCACCAAATATTTTTACGATTTATAATACGTCCCTTTTACGAGGGCTGTTATATATATTTCTGGCCTAGGCCACAGTAAGTGTTGCCTGGCGCCATCTGACATTTTCATTGGAAAGTTCGACACTTTTTAGCATAAACGTACTCTGAACGTTTTGACGTACGACCCCATCATTTGCGTTGTTTACAGTGACTTGAAATAATCAATTTGGCAAAAAAATGGAATAAACTCGTAAACATTTTCATGCGATAATTGTTCACAACTTTCGACATGGATTATCACGGCAAGAGTGCATCGAAGAACTTAAATCTTTGTATGGCGATGAAGCGCCATCCTATAGCACTGTGAAAAACTGGTTTAATGAATTCAATCGTGGCCGACGCTCGAAGACGAAGGTCGTCCAAAAACGGCCGTTGCTTGAACTGATAATGCAAGATCATCATGTGACATTCCGTGAGATAGAGGCATCCTTGGGCATTTCTTCCACCAGCATTCATTCGATATTGCATGAACACCTGGCCTTAAAAAAGGTTTGTTCTCGTTGGATGCCGCACAATTTGACAATCGCTTAAGAAAAGGCTCGTGTCGGTTGGTGCAAATAAATTTTGAAAAAAATACGATCGCGGTGCTTTAAAAGACTTTTATAAGATCGTTATAGGTGACGAATCATGGATCTATGCGTATGAGCCCGAAACAGCAATCGTGTGGGTCTTCGAAGACGAGCCAAATCCAACGAAAGTTGGTCGTGGAGGAAGCACTTCGCCTGTTTCTTCGGCAAAACTGGTCATGTGGGACAACGTAGGACGGTCAATTCTAAGTGGTACACCACAATTTGTTTGCCTGAAGTCTTCGGAGAAATTAGAAAACGAACAAGAGTAGACTAATCATTGTGCACCATTACAATGCGAGCTCTCTCACAGCGCCTTTTTGACCGGCCAAAACGTCGAATTGTTGGCTCATCCGCCGTGGCACCCAGTGACTTTTTTTTATTCCCGCACATAAAAAATGCGTGGTCAACCAGAAGATGCTGTTGAAGCGTTCAAAACCCATGTTTTGAAGTTGTCTTGTTGTTGGTGTGGAAAAAGTGCTTCGACTATTGGTTTAAGCACAAGCCAAAGTTTATAAATCATGCTGAAGAATAAATACTTTGGAAAACAATAAATCAATTTTTGATGATAAATACTCGTATTTTCATTATAAGGCCAGATATATATATAGCAGCCCTCGTATTTTATTTCACACATAACAGACTGCAGCACGAAAAAATGTATCCACATACGGACACCACTACGTGATAAAAGACCAAAAAAAAGACCCCTGTCTCCCAGTTTTGCCCAAAGTCATGCACTTTTCTTTTATTGGCCCTTAAAAATCGGGGACTCGGTTTAATTCGGAACTGTAATTTACTCTGTAAGGCAATGTTGTTGCTCTTGTCATAAAGAACAAAAGTTGTAAACATATTTTATCTTTAAGGTCAAGATCGCAAAAACTTAAAAAAAATAGATTTTTGTTACCTCTTTTCCCCTGTTCAGTTCAAAATCCAAGGAATCAATCAACTAAAAAAAACCTAAGTTTTCAATAACAACTTTCTTAAACATATGAACTTCCTAGAAATGATTCTTAACACGATTTAGTTTCGCTTTGGTAACCCCAAAAGTGAAAAATTTCAAACTTCATAACGGCTTGCAAGAATTGAGCTTACAAAAAGATTACTTTTTTGCAAAAATTACATCGAGATCCCAATTTTTAGGGGCCCATAAAATAGAAGTGCATGACTTTGGGCAAAACTGGGACACTTGGGTCTTTTTTTTGTCTTTTATCACATAGTACATGCTTGTATTTCCATGACCTAAAAAATTACACACAGTGTAATTGGTCATAATTATGATGGTCGCCTACACAAACCACCATATCACGACAGTCCACTATTTATTAAAGGATACTAATCTCAGGATGTATTCATCAACCGTATCGAGAATGCGCTGATACTTTTTCTTAAGGCCAACCAAGTTAACAAAGTCCTTTCAATACTATCCAATACAAATACTTATACAACAACCAAAAAACCGAAAAGACAAGCAAAACAACGACTGTCGGGTTTGGGTATTAAAACCGGTATGTCGGGTTTCGCTTTCGGTTTTGGACCCTCTAGTCGCCACCAGTTTCGTGTGAAAACCTGCGGCCGAAAACTTTTCAATTTTCATACCCAGATTTGAGCCTTGGTGGCTGTAAGGTGCTCGCTTACACTAACCACCACATTACGACAGCCCACTCGGTATTGGAGGATACTAAACTCAGGATGTATTCAACAACCGTATCCAGAATGTACTGATATTTTTTCTTAAGACAAATCAAGTTAACAAAGTCCTTTCAATATTATCCAATGGAATAAGTTCTCTGTCAAAAAGGTGCAACCTTTTCCCCAAAGAGCACAATATTCTTTTATGCAAATGTAGTGTTCTCTTCATATAAACTAAGTCCCTTTGCTATTCCGATAAAGAATATGTATCCGATCTTTTGATATGTTCAAACTGGATCAAAAGTTCGTTTGTGAGCGGTTTTTCTACACAGAAAATTGCACCAGTTTTGCATTCCTTTCGGTCGCTTTGCAAAACTTGCTATACTCCTGAGGAAAAAATCGAAAACTAGTATAATTTTACGTATATTTTTTTATTTTTACACAAAAAAGTAGAAAAAAAAGGTTACCTTCACCCATATACGCTTATCCAAGTGGCGCTTTTGACGGCGCTGTTTGCTTTTATGTATGAAAAAGGAAATAAAGGCGAAAACGTTTCTTTGTGTTTGTGGAAACATGCCTCCAACGATTGGGTTCTCTGTGTGTGTGTGTGTGTGTGCCAGCAAGTATGGTAGACTCGGAGGGATACGAATGACTACGTTACAAAGGACACGTAATGAAATTGTTATACACACACACGGACACAGACACAAACCCATTCATACACACAAAAAGAAAAGATGCGGTGGATAGGAGAGGCCGGCTCACATACACACACCAGCCAAGCAAACAATCGGAAAATACAGACGGGAAAACCTTGTAAATATTTTAAAATATTTTGAGCGGTTTATTTTAAGTGCGAACCTTTAAAATATACTTCAGTTTTCGATTCTACTTCGGTAGGGAAAGTATGTCATTTCAAATTGACAACATTCAAACCCGATTTAAAAACTTGCGTTTCCGTTTCGATGGGTTTTCAAAACAAGAGCTGGGAATAGTTGCTTAGGTTTTTGCTTTTGGATTTTGTGTTAAATCAAATACTTCTACGGCAGAAATCATTTTCCCCCCATTAATGTTAAACCACTAATCTGACCTTCTAAGGTCAACAAATTGTATAATACAGGTTTCTCATGTTTATGCAGACAGACAGACGGACTGGGTAAGACGGACGAACAGACAACAAACAAATATTTCTACTGATATACCGACACATAGCCTAGCAAATGAACATATGTCTATATTGTGTTGTTGCTTTTGCTTTTTTCTCGCTGGTGGAAGTGTGTTGAAACTACGAGTAACTACGAGAAACGACTGAAAGAAAACGAAAAAAATATATAAACGAAAACAACAATCTTGAGGTTTTGCCATGGCTTACAATCAGAAACTGCTCCCAAGATGCACAGTGGTTTGCAAATGCCACAGATATCAAAATGATATGTCAACAAGTGTATGAAAATTAGTCATTAGGAAAAGGAGAAGGATATTACGAAATTTTCAGATTGAAGATTTGTTACACTGAGAAGAAAAATAACCTTATATAAGGTTAAATTAACCATAAATAATTTTGATTTGGAGTCTTCGTTATACTCGTATAAGGGTAATTTGAACATTTTGTTGCTGACTGGTATTAAACAATAATAATCGTTAATTAAACTATTCTATGGTTAAATTTTTTAACCATGAAAATTGTTAATTTTAAAAATTAAAATTGTTGATTCGGCATATTGTTAATTCGACTCTGATGGCCAGAAATGGTGAGTCGTTGTCTAGTCAACGGCCTGCATATTAGAGTCCTTTCTTCCTATTTAGCCAGTCTTTTCCTTGCCTTTTATGTTGCTATATCACGGAAGCCAAATAATCGTAAGCATCTGTTGAAGGAGTCTTTGACATTTACTTTAAAAGATATCTTAATTTCAGATAGACAGAAAAATAATGTTTTTTAACTTTTGATCATTCTTCGGAGCTTTCCAAGGAATGCTAGGTTCTATATCTTGAATTGTAGCCAACTTATTTAGCAATAATAATGACTATTCTATGGTTGAGTTTTTTAACCATGAAAATTGTTAATTTTTAATAATAATTGTTGTTAATAATTCATTGTTGAATTTTTAACCATTAAAATTGTTATTATTAAAATAATTATTGATGTTTTAACAATGCATTGTTTTTAACCATGAAAATTGTTAATATTAAAATTTAATAGTTAATTTATTGAAACAAAACATGTTCAATTTAACAATGAAATTGTTAATATTATTAACTGTAAAGATTGTTTTAGAAATCTTTTTTTATTGTTAAGTTAATTAATTATTGGTTACCTTAATTCTGAACTTTGTATAACGCAAAGCAGATCAAATACTTCGATACAACAGAGCCGAATGATCTTTAAATTTTTGGTTATGTCGCACATTTTGCTGCCAACCTTATATAATGTTAACTCAACTATTTTGTATGTACATTTAACCTTATTTAACGTTATTTGGTCTTCGTTATCAAACATTTACCATGAAAAATTTAACCAGACACATGGTTATAAAAATCATTGTATTTTCGGCTCAGTGTAGGTATCGGTACACAAAGACAATCAATCACTTGGAATTCGTTCGGATGGCTACATGGTTCGACTAATCATAAAATGGTAGGTTAACCAACCGAATTAAATTAAACTATTGGTTGCCACAACTTGTGGTTATGACAATCAATCAAATTTTAAAGTACATGTTACTTTAGTACCAATAAATGGTGGTGAGAACTGATAAGTAATTTGTATTAACTAGTCCAAAAGTCCAAAATTCCGGACTTTCTTTGAGGGCTGAATGATTTCTTCTCAAAAGGACGGCCCTGGTTGGTTCCAGTTATTTTTTAAGGGCAAGGACATTTTCTTTTGCAGCGCTATACCATATGTACAAGTTAAAAAGAAGAAAACATTTCTTTGTTTTAACGAATTTTCAAATTAAGATGTCCTAAATGAAAACGTCTGGAGTTAATTTTCGTAGAACATTAAACTTCCTATCTCTAAAATTGTAATGTAATTTTTTCGAGAAAGTAAAGAAATGTGAATATTTAACCAATAATTTTTGTTAATCGTGTCCTTTTTTTAATAAAATTCAAATTTAAGTTCAAATTTCTACTCAATAGGGTGATCCATTGAGAGGTATTTTTTCAGAACAAAAAATATATAAAAATTCAAATCAAGTGTGGAATCTTTATAAGTAAAGGACATTTTTTGGCATTTATTAGTTGAATATAATTTCCTTTAAATGTTGGCCGCAACTACGCCTCAGGGTTTCCATTCTGAGGGTCCAATTTTAGATAGCTCGTTCGAGCATTTTGACCGGTATGGCTTAAATGACACGCGTAATGTTGGCTTCCAAACCTGAAGCGTAGCTGGTTTGTCAGCATAGACTTTGGACTTTACGTAACCCCAAAGAAAAATGTCTAAAGGTGGGATATCACTCGATCTAGGTGGCCAACTCACCTGTCCAAAACGTGAAACTAGCTGCTTTTCGAAATGACTTCTCAAAAGATCCATTGTTTGAGAAGCTGTATGACAAGTGGCACCGTCCTGCTGAAACCAAGCGTCGTCAAGATTACAGGCTTCAATTTTAGGTAGCATAAAGATCGATATCATGGCGCGATAGTGAGCATCAATCACGGTTACGTTCCGGCCACCATCATTTTTGAAAAAATATGCACCGATGATTCCACCAGCTTATAAACCAAACCGCACTAAACCGTTGTTTTCTCTAGGTATAATGGCACCTCTTGAATCTCTTCTTGTTGCTCTTCAGCCCAAATGCGGCAATTTTGTTAATTGACTTTGTCGTTGGGCCTCAGCACTGAACAAAATTTTGGTCGAAAACAGCGTATATTCCCGTTCATTACCGAACGCTCAACATTTGAAGGAAATTATTTTCAAAAAATAAACGCCATAAAATGTCCTTTCAAATTACCAATAAAGATTCCACTCTTGATTTGAATTTTTATATTTTTTTGTTGTGAAAAAATACCTCTAGAAAGTGTGTGAGGTTGTTAATACCATACGTATTCATAAGGCAGTGTGGTTTCGATTTTACATCATCGGCTGAGTTTAAGAAAGCTGTCTTCAAGATGTCTGCCGCGTTTGCTCTCAATTGACCATAAACGTAATCATGTGACAACTTCAAAGGATTGTTTAACCGCAATTCGAATGTTTTCAAATCGTTTTGTAACTGTGGATGAAACATGGATCCATGACAACACTCCTGAGATCAAGCAATGGGTTTCTCCGGGTGAGCCGTCTCCTAAAAAGGCGAAGGTGACTTTGTCGGCCAATAAGGTGATGGCAACAGTTACTTGGAATGCACGCGGAATATTCCACATCGATTACCTTCAAAAGGGAAAAACAATAAACGGCGAATATTATGCCAACTTACTGGACCGATTTAACGAGGATATAAGAAAAGTAACCCATATGGCCAAGAACAAAGACCTTTTTCATCAAGATAATGCACGGGAGCACACGTGTGCAGTCTCAATGGGAAAATTTCATGAGAACTCGGTTACGAATTGGTACCTCATCCGCCATACTCCCCAGATTTAGCACCCAGTGACAATTTCCTATTTCCAAACCTAAAGAATTGGCACGGTGGAAAGATATTCATCTCCAACGATGAAATTATTGATCTAACAAATGCCTATTTTATGGACCTCAAATAATCCGATTTTTCTTGGAAGGAATACACAAATTGGTAAAACGTTGGATTATGTGTATTGAGCTAAATACATATTATGTTGAAAAGTATTTTTTTTTGGCAAAAATAACTGTGTTTTATGAAAATGAAAGTCGCGGAATTATTGATATGCCCGTATACTATTAGCACCCATTTCAATAGTATAACTGAACATACCCCGTTAATGTCATATGGGTTTTGAAAGCTAAGCTCAAGTGCGTTAGTCTGTAACGGGATTTTAAAATTGTTTCAACTTTAATCATGGAGTGGTCAGATAATGAGAACCGTATCGCTGTAATAGCGCTTTTCAAGTGGGAAATGAAAAAAAAAACGATATTTTCAAAACGCGCCGGCCACTAGGGATTAGCCGCATGTTCGTCTACCGATGCAAAAAACTGTTTGAGGAGACTGGAGATGTAAAAGACCGCAACCGGTCGGGCCGCCCACGTTCTGTTCGAACACCGCATGCCATCAAAGCCGTTTAATCAAGAATTCACAGAAATCCGCACCGAAAACAGAAAATCATGGCCCGTGAGATGAAATTCACGCAAAAGTCCATGAGTTAAATCATTAAAAAAGACTTGGGACTTGGGGCTTTCAAACGACGAACCGAACATTTATTGACTGCAGCTTTAAAAAAAAATAATAGGATTGAAAAATGCAAACGTCTTTTGGTGAAGCACGCAGATAACTTGCACAGAAAAATTTAGTTCACCGATAAAATAATTGTTACCGTTAAGGAAAAATTTAACAAGCAAAATGATAGAGTGTATGCGCAGTCATCTAAGGAAGCATCTGAAATGATCCCAAGGGTAGAAAAGGGTCATCACCAAGCTTCAGTCATGGTTTGGTGGGGTGTCTCTTACGATGGGGTCACTGACCTGCATTCCTGCGAACGAGACATCTGCCAAAGTTTACCAAGAAATCGTTTTGGAAGCTGTTGTGTAGCCTCCTTACAATTCAAACCAGCCATGGACTTTCCGGCGGCCCATAAGGGTAAAACGTCCCAGGCCTGGCTTCGAAACAATTTGCCAGCGTTTATTACCTCTGAAGTATGGCCCTCAGACAGTCCAGATTTGAACCCATTAGATTACAAATTGTGGACGGTTTTAGAGGACAAGATTTGTCACAAAAGATACCCCAACATTGGATCTCTTAAGACTGCTTTGGTTCGAGCTGTGGCCAATTTTCCAATGGACGAGGTTCGTGCAGATATTGACGATTGGCCAGTGCGACTTGAGGCGTGTGTAAAGGCAAAAGGCGGACATTTCGAATAAGTAGATTCTTTTTGGATACAAGAGTCATCAATAAATATATTAAAAAATATTGGGTCCAAAAACATTCAGTACTTTTTATTTTACAGCATAAAACGTGTGCAACAGTATTTATGCCTCTATTAAGTATAGGTGGTGGCAAAAGAGGAATTTGTGATGCAAGGGGAAAGAATAAATCTTTATGTTGCAACTACCAACACGACTATAAGACAATATCCAAGCTGCAGTGCCTTTGAAACGTTGAGGATATTATAAATTCAACTACCTCTAATTGGCCCAGTAAAAAAGTTATTGTCAGGCTTTAGACTAATTTGGAGAACAAATGTCACTTTGGACTTTCCAAGAAGAATTCTGATTTAAATGCACTTTAACACCTGCTCAGGCTTCTTATAACCATTCGAGTATTAGAAGGTATAACATTGCGACAAGGTTTACCTGTAGTTCTTTATTTAAATGTACTCTCTGTAGAAATGATCTGCTAATTACTTGAGGGAAATGCCCTTCAAATCAAATCCAAGAAAAAACATACCTACTTCAAAAAATTCCCTTTCCCTCTCTATCTTGGGTAACCAACATTATAATTTTCTTATAGTCTTAGCCTTAGGCCTTGAGCATTTTATTCCAATCGCCGCAGTAAACTGGAAAGTACACATTAATCCTCCCCTTACCTACCAAAACAAGCCACTGTGCGACGTTGAGCCACAGCCGAACGAACCTAAACCACCGCCGCCAAAACACCCAAAAACAACAACAGCAGCCGCAGCATACACCAGGCAATAAACGGCAACAACTACATCAGGTAAAGCAAACAACAGTTATGTCAGGTATTAAAGAATACTGGGATTTCCCCCAACCCCGTAAGCCAAACGGAGCTCGGTAAGACCAAGCAAGAACTGCAATTGTCCGAGGGAATTCTTCTTGACGTTGGTGGGCTGTGTTTTTTTCTCCGCTCAGGCCGAAACCAATAAAAGGTATTTAGAGAGAGAGACAGAGAGGGGGAGAGAGAGAGAGCAACGAGCGTTTAGAGGAGGTAAATCGAACGATTGTCAAAGTATTGCCGTTGTTGTTGTAAAGCCAAAGGGTACTTGATGTAATCGCTGCGACTTTATGATGGTCATAACGAAATTATGTCGGTTTTTATGGATTTTTAGGTAAGAAACCCCTGTGTGTGAACAGAGTGTTGTTGTAGCTAAATATGTGAAATTCATCTTAAGCTACAACAACACACACAACACGTGTCAACTCAAGCTATGCGAGTCCATGGCTTTCTGTGTGTGTGTGTATGTATGGGTGTATGCATTTAAACGCCAAACAAAATGTCATTAATTTTAATCACAAACTGATGTTGGTTGACCAGCTTGAAGAAGCCTTTTGAAGAACCTAAAGGGATGAAAATAAAAAATGGTTTGTTATAAGGTGATAGAGAGAGAGGGGAAAAGAGAGCTAGGACCTGGGTTTAGGAATAAGCGCAGCTGACAGCATAAGTGACTTCGATAAAGTGATTTTTGTGAATTTAAGACTTCATTCGAAGGACGTCTAGTTTGAAATGGCTCAAATAAACATATTTTATTGTACTCTTAATGATCCTTTGTTGGACTCCACCTTCTATCAAAATTACTCAAGTCCCACAACATCCTATAAAGGTACTTCTGGCAAATCACTGAGCTGCGCACGATTCAATTCTCATACTCACTGACCGGTACCACTGTTTAATGCCGGCTCCGAACGGTTAATGCATTTTTATAGAAAAGTTTTTACATGGCTTAGAGATAAATCTTTTACTCGTAAAGTCGCCGGAATTTACGAGGTGGAAACCAGCCTCTTAAAAGTTGTTAGATTTTCTTACCCGGGTTTAAACCTGGGGTTGGCCCCACGGCGGCCCACAATATCTAATAAAATTGTTTGAATGTATTTATCGTTTAATTTTCACCTTATCAAGGACTTTATTCGGTTATCAACATTGTAGAATTTTAATCTCAGATTCTCAACAAAGCATAGATTTTAGACAAGACGAGATTCATGCCTCTAGTAGCGGCAATGGCGCATATTAGTCAATGAAAATACTTCTGAGAAGATCTAAACCATTTTGAGGATTTTAACAATAGCCTCGGTACTTCAGGAAAAAGGACACCGTTTCCGCCCTAATCAACTGCAAGTATCACCTCGCAACAATTTGCGAAGTATGACAAAAAGGATGAATGCTCTGCCACATAAGAGTAAAGCCGTAGCTAAACAAGTGCACGCAGAGAAAAAATATGGTTACTATATGGTCACGGCGGCAATAATATGTTCTTGTTTTTGATTTTTAATTTTGACAATAGTACGAGGGCTGCTATTATATACGAGGGCGGTTCGGAAAGTTCTTAGCCTATCAATGAAAGAGAATAGTTAGTTTTTCAAAAATATTTTTATTTTTCAATATAATCTCCTGAAACTTCAATACACTTAGTCCAACGCTTTTCTAGCAATTCTATCCCTTGATTAAAATAGTTTTCCTCAAGGTCTTCAAAATAGTGGTTTACAACTGTAATTGCATCTTCATTTGAGGTAAAACGCTTGCCAGCAAGGATTTTTTTTAGATTTGGGAACAGGTAAAAGTCACTGGGAGCTGAATCAGGAGAATAAGGTGGGTGGTCAAGCAACTCGTACTTTAATTCGTTGATTTTAGCCATTGTTAAAATACTCTTGTGCGCTGGTGCGTTGTCTTGATGAAAAATTATTTTTTTGTGTTGTAAGCCAGGACGTTTTTCTCGAATTTGTACATTTAATTGATTTAGAAGGTTGCAATAGTACTCTGAATTTATTGTATTACCCTTTTGCAGATAGTACATCAATAAAATACCTTTGAAGTCCCAAAAAACCGTTGCCATAATCTTACCAGCCGATTGAATTGTTTTTGCCTTCTTTGGGGCACTTCCTCCAGCTTCAGTCCATTGTTTGGATTGTTCTTTTGACTCTGGAGTGGATCCATGTCTCATCAACAGTTATGAAACGACGCTTAAAATCCATTTTATTTCGCTGAAAACGATCCAAACAAGCTTGAGAAATGTTCATTCTTATGCGTTTTTGGTCGACTGTTAACAAGTCCGGCACCCATCTTGCAGAAAGCTTTTTCATCTGTAGTTTTTCATGCAAAATTAAATGGACTCGATCATTTGAGATGCCCATGATATTAGCTATTTCACGCACTTTTATTCGTCGATCATTTAATACCACATCATGCACTTTGGCTACAATTTCTGTTGTTGTTGCTGTTTTTGGACGCCCACTACGTGGTTCATCTTCAATGCTTGTACGACCACGTTTAAATTCAGCAACCCAATTTTTTACTGTTGCATATGAAGGAGCACTTTCACCTAACACATTCACCATATCATTATGAATTTCTTGTCCCGATAAACCTTTTTTATGTAAATATTTAATGACACTACGCATTTCTAAGTTTTCCATTGTAAAAAAATCGCGGATGCGTCTTTTGTGAACACCTGTTTCTATATGAAGGAGTTGCCAGATCGAAACAACATGTTAACATGTGTTCATAGCAGAGATGGAAGTTTCCAAAACACTTAACTTTTTTCTGTTTATACCGCGCTTTTTGTGCTAGGCTAAGAAGTTTCCGAACCGCCCTCGTATGCCTGGCCTAGTAATAAAAATGCTACTAGTTATCATCAAAAATGGTTTTTATTGTTTTTCAAAGTATTCTCCAGAATGATTTATACACTTTTGCATGCGCTTAAACCAATTGTCGAAGCACTTTTTCCACTCCGATTGAGACAACTCCAAAAAATGGTTTTTGAGCGCTTCAGCAGCATCTTCTGGCGACGAAAATCATTGACCACGCATTATATTCATTGGGTGCCAAGTCAGGGCTGTATGGCGGATGACCCGATGTGTGAGAGCTCGCATTGTCATGGTGCACAATGAATCGTCTTCTCTTGTTCGTTTTTTCGAATTTCTCCGAAGACTTCAGGCAAACCAATTGTGGTGTAGCCCTCAGAATTGACCATCCTACGTTTCTCAAGCGGAACAGTCGCCACATGACCAGTTTTGTCGAAGAAACAGACGACCATTTGCTTCGAAGTGCTTCTTTCCCGAACAAATTTCGTTGGATTTGGCTCGTCTTCGAAGACCCACACGGTCGATTGCTGTTTTGTTTCGGGCTCATATGCATAGATCCATGATCCGTCACCTGTGACGATCTTATAAATGTCTTTTGAAGCACCGCGATCGTATTTTTCAAAATTTCTTTGCACTAATCGACACGATTCTTTTTTGAGCGATTGCCAAATTGTGCGGTATCCAACGAGAACAAACCTTTTTACCGGACAGGTGTTTATGCAATATCGAATGTTTGTTGGTGGAAGAAATTCCCAAGGATACCTCTATCTTACGGTATGTCACATGACGATCTTGCATTATCAGTTCACGCACGGCATCAATATTTTCTGGCACAACGGCCGTTTTTGGACGAACTTCGTATTTGAGCAAGCGTCGGCCACGATTGTATTCATTGAACCAGTTTTTCACAGTGCTGTAAGATGGTGCCTGATCGCCATACAAAGATTTAAGTTCATCGATGCACTTTTGTCGTGATAATCCACGTCGAAATTCGTAAAAAATGATCGCACGAAAATGTTCACGAGTTAATTTCATTTTTTTCGCTAAATTGATTTTTTCAAGTCACTGTAAACAACACAAATGATAGTCGTACGTCAAAACGTTCTGGGTACGTTTATTGCCGCAATATTAATATTGTTGAATTGTAACAATATTATTATTGCCAAAATAAAAAATAAAAATATGGTTGTAGCAACAATATTAATATGTATTGTTTTATTTGATTTACGTTAACAATAATATGATTACGGCAATCATACTGTATGATTGTAATTTTTATAAATTACAGAATGGTTTTTGCAACAATGTTATTGGTACAGATCTAATGCAAAAATAGTACTTTTTAACTACCTTGGCTTTGTTTAACTAAAATATATTTAATGAAAACGCTAACGTATGTTTAGCTCGTTTATTTCGGTCTGTTGCTTTTACACATTGAACAGGGATTAAACCGGCTCAAGACCTCTTGCTTTTATATTTAAATAGAAGACGAGTTTTTAACCAAATTGCAGTGGCGTTGATTTTCGTGGCTGCACACTGCTTTTAACATGATTTCGGGTGACAACCGTGACAACCCTCTTCAGAAAGCTTTGCTGCAATTGTTGAAAGTAAAACAGAACTCTATAAGGCCAGGCTCTCCCCAAACGAATGAGAACTACTGTTGTAATCCTTACTTTTCAAGTTTTCTTCACACAATTGCCCACGAAAATACAACTCACTCTTGCCACCACTACTGAGACTCCATATCGAGAGCCATCAATAGATTTGCTTACGTTTTTGAAAATTATTTTAATAATTCAAATCTATTGTTGAGAACTTAACCCAATTGTAATAAAAAATTTCGGGGTTCATAGTATAAATGTGTGTGATCATACTATGGTTGTAGGGATCATAAAATGGTTGCGTGTGAATAATACTATGGTTGCGAGGATCATACTGTGGTTGAAAGTGAAACATACTATGTTTGTAAGGATCATAATATGGTTGTGGGGATCATAGCATGGTTATGAGGGAGTCATGATATTGCTGTAAGGATCATAGTATGTTTGTATTTGAATTATACTATTGTTGTGAGGATCATGATATTGTTGTACCACAACCATATACCCAACAATATAATGATGCTCTTCGAATATTGATATCCCAACCATACCTTTTTTCTACGTGAGGGCTTTGTGGTTTTTGAATTAATGTTAGCTATTTGTATACCCTTCACCGAAGAATGGACTGTGCGAGGGTAAATCACCACTACTGAGACTCCATATCGAGAGCCATCAATAGATTTGCTTACGTTTTTGAAAATTATTTTAATAATTCAAATCTATTGTTGAGAACTTAACCCAATTGTAATAAAAAATTTCGGGGTTCATAGTATAAATGTGTGTGATCATACTATGGTTGTAGGGATCATAAAATGGTTGCGTGTGAATAATACTATGGTTGCGAGGATCATACTGTGGTTGAAAGTGAAACATACTATGTTTGTAAGGATCATAATATGGTTGTGGGGATCATAGCATGGTTATGAGGGAGTCATGCTATTGTTGTAAGGCTCATAGTATGTTTGTATTTGATTCATACTATTGTTGTGAGGATCATGATATTGTTATACCACAACCATATACCCAATAATAGAAAGATGCTCTTCGAATATTGTTATCCCAACCATACCTTTTTTCTACGTGAGGGCTTTGTGGTTTTTGAATTAATGTTAGTTATTTGTATACCCTTCACCGAAGAATGGAGTGTGCTAGGGTAAATCAATAAGTTCCCGTGTTTAAAGGCAGGTGGCGATGCTGGGGGAAGTTTACATTACCGTCGTGTAATACTATCCTATATATGTAACAGCGCATAGAGAAAGGGACCCAAGGGTAAAAAAATCAATTTTCAATTTTTTTCATTTTTTCTTTTTTTGATATGGACAACACCTGAGCATCGAATGAGACCGATCCGATGCCCCATGCTCGTTTTATGAAAGTGAAGTCGACGATTCTAAGCGCAAAAAGAAAGGGACCTAATCTTTAAAATGGCTCTCCTGAACAAAACTGGGTTTTAACCTTAGGTCCCTTCCTATTTTGCGCGTCACATATAGGGTATTTTTTAGACGTGTGGTTTTTAACCTGGCCACACTTTTTTCGGAGTTGGTCTTTTTGACAGCTGTCACTTGATTTATGCTTAGTTTGGTCTGCCATTTCACAATGAATAGACTTACACCGGATCAACGTTTGCAAATCCTTGTAAATGTGCCCAAAACGAAATGGCCACCGATGGTCACCTGATTTTTACAAAAAAAAATTGTTCAGCAATGAAACTCACTTTTGGTTGAATGGCTACGTTAATAACCAAACTTGTCGCATTTGGAGTAATGAATATCCACAAGTTATTGTTGAGACACCTAACATCCTCAAAAAGTTACTTTTTGGTGTGCTCTATGGGCAGAGGAAATCATTGCTCCATTTTTTTTCAAAAATGAATCCGGCCATAATGTTACAGTCAATGAGAAACGCTATAGAGCCATGATTAATGACTTTTTCGTGCCTAAAATGGAGAATGTTGATGTGGACGACCTTTGGTTCTAACAAGACGGCGCTACATGCCATACACACAACGAATCAATTTATGGAAGGAAGCTTTTGGTGAGCTCCTTTTCTCATGTTGTGGGATAGTATGGCGTGGCCTCCATGATCGTGCGATTTAACACCGCTGACTTATTTTTTTGTAGGTTTATGTGAAGTCGCTTGTCTACCCAAATAAGCCTGACACGATTGATGCCTTAGAAGAGATAATTCGGCGCATTATTGCTGACATACGACCCCTGCAAAAAGTGGTCGAAAATCTGGCCTCTCGGCTGGAATTTATTCGAAATCATTTTTAAAGCATAATGGCAAACCCTTATCTTTTTAATAAATCTAAATAGTTCAATTCATTCCAGGTGTAGTGAAAATGTTACATTTTAATTATGAAGTTCGATTTTGGCCATATGACTACCACGAGCCCGTGTACAGCGATCTATTCTTTGCAACCAACTTTCCACCACTCGGCACACATTTCGACCGGAACGTTGGCAATTCGCGTTGGATGTTGTCTCTGAACGCGTCTAAAGTTGTTGGCTTGTTGGCATAGACCAATGACTTTATGTGGCTCCATAAAAATAAATCGAATGGCGTTAAACCGCATAAACGAGGTGGCCATTCGACCGGACCATTTCTCGAGATAACACGTTCACTGAATTTGCCTTTCAGTAAAGCGATTGTAACGCGTATGTGCGGCTAGTGGCACTGTCTTGTTGAGACCACATATCGGGTATGTCAAGCTCATTTAATGGCGACCAAGTATAAATTTCTAACATAGCACAATAACGCTCTCTGCTTACGGTAACAAGAAGATTATTTTCATCGAAGAAAAAATGCGGCATGAAAACCACACAGTATTTTTTGCGGATGCTATTGTGTCTCTTGAAGCACACGTGGGTTTCTTGCTGTCCAATAACGCACATTTTGTTTATTGACAAAACCACTCAGTCAGAAATGAGCTCCTCCATCGCCTATCCAGACAGGTGGGACGATTATTATAACCGAAAATTAGAGTAAGCGCTCTTAAAGTTGCGACCACTGACTCAGGAGGGAGTAATTTTAAATTATTTCCAAGCGTTGCTCGTAAGTGAACTTTACCATGATGAAAATGTTGACTTCGACTAACGTTTTGACACTAAACGATCATTGAAAATGTTTGAGGGCGCGTTGACATAATGATACAAAATTATAATGTCCCTATTGGAAAACCCATTCCTTTCACTTTCAGCACTTATTAACAAAGTGCTTTCCAAACGTTTGTTTATCTGTTATTTATAAGTACCTACGAACTATTTGCAATCTTTTTTAAAACTATTCTCTTGACTACAATATTAAGTTTTTTATATTAATTATTTTTTATAATTTTAATTATTCTATTGGCAATCAAATTCCTATTTCACTTTTGCTGAAGTGTGTTGTTGGTCTGGCAAATCAGTTCCAATGATTGATAACATAAACGATTGTGAAACTACCATTCAAATCTTTATCTAATCGAATTTGTTTAATAAGATTTATTGTCATGCCGATCATCATTTAAGTAAAATATTCCAACACATCAATGATTCTGAACAATAACAAGAACAACAACGGTCACTGCAAAACCCCAATTAAAAACCAGTACAAAATGTTAAAGTCGCAAGTGGCCGACTATGAGATACCCTAAACCACTCCGCTATTCAGAGTATTAAGCACCACTGTCAGGAGTTCATTATTTGTCGCAATAAAATTTCCTTCACAAACTAATAACAGTACGAAGTTGAAGTTGAATTTTGGTATGTGGTACTCCTTATTTAGGACTTTCACAAACACTTTTGAGAAGGATATTTTTGCGATAAGCTTGAAGGAAAAGTCTTTTAAAGCATTTTTTATGTCCACTATTATATAAAGTAGAGGAGCGGCTTAGGAATACACCAATTTGCGAACTGTTACTAGTAAAGGTTGGAAATATCAGGATAATGCCCATTCTCTGTAGGAGAGAATGGTTAGCTCTTATGGTTAATTACAAATTTATTAAACAGAGTTTAATGTGAAATTGAAGAAGATTTAAATAATGTTAACTATCATGTTTTATAACTTGTGTCCTCTTTTTGGTTTATATCGTTGCCAGATTTCGAAAAAAAATCGAAAAAGTTGGGAAATTCCAATGTAATGTCGAATAGAAAAAAAATTAAATAATAATCTTTTATTTGCATTTAATCGCCAATGACCTTGGAAGCCTGACTAAAAGTTATATCTAGAAAAATATCAAAATTAAATTTAAAACTATGTTCGAAACGAAAATTTAAATTATAAAAATTTTTGATGGGAGGATGAAACCACAATTTTTACTCCATAAATAATATCGCTAGAAAAATGAAATTTTCCCATGAGTTACTCGTTGTTTAGGTCTTCAATATATATATTGTCAAAAAATAATTTTGCGGCACACTTAAAGGGTATTGAAGGATTCATTTTTAAAAAGACATTTTTCACGTCCTTTTTTCCAAAATAAAAAAATATAATAAAAATGGACAGATAAAATCTTAGTTCTCCTCTTTTAATTGATACCAAAGCCGACTTTGGGGGATAACTTACGAATTTTATATATATTTTGAGGTCACTGGACCACGAAATGAAAAATTGTATACGCAATTTTACTTCAAAAAGTGCATTCTTTCGAACCTATGCAGTTTTGTTTATTTATGAAATTTCACTCGCTCAGAACGTATCATATAAAATTTGGGAGAGATCGGGTGTAAATGTGGCTTCTAGAACTGCAGGACCTTTAACCGCGAGGGGCTTTCGAGTGGGACCTATTTGAAGACATGGAGCGATATGTTCAAATTTCACCGGCGATAGATGTTGGTCACTAGTTATGTTCTGTGTGAAATTTGGTCGCAATCGGCTGTAATATTTAGCTTTTAGAGCTGTTGGTTCTGAAATCGTATCATGGATTTTCGAAAATATGGACCTATTTGGTCGAGTTTTATTACAGTTAATAAAAGGTCGCTCAAAACGTACAATGCAAAATTTCCGAGTTTGCGGGTAAAGTTTGTGGCTTCTAGAGCTGCACGAACTTAATCGCGAGTGACCTCTGAGTGAGATCTATTTGATGACATGGACCGATATGGTAAAATTTCACGAAAATGTGTTGGTCGCTCGTTATGTTCTGTGCGAAATTTGGTCGAAATCGGATTGAATATGTGGCTTATAGAACTGTACGTTCTGAAATCGGAAAGGACCTTTGTATGGGGGCTATACGAAAATAAAAACCTATGAGACCAGTTTTGTTACAGTTAATGAAAGGTCGCTCATTACGTGCCATGCAAAATTTTGGCGTGAACGGGTGTAATTTGTGGCTTTTACAGCTGCTGGACCTCAAATCGGGAGGGACCTTCATATGGGAGCTATTAATAATCTTTGACCGATATGATCAAATTACAGATATGGCTATTGGCTATTATTGGTGAAATCGTGAAAGTCCTATGTATAAAAGCAAGATAAGGACCGTTTTGGACCAATTTATATAGGATTCGTTCTTGGCGCAAACTTTAGGATTGTACCAAGTTTCATCGAAATCGTTTCATAATTGCAACCTGTTCTCTGA
Organism: Hydrotaea diabolus; assembly: GCA_963513945.1. Lineage (NCBI taxonomy): Eukaryota > Metazoa > Arthropoda > Insecta > Diptera > Muscidae > Hydrotaea > Hydrotaea diabolus. The sequence continues at coordinate 84,990,229 of OY740718.1, read as the reverse complement.
TAACAATGATAAATGAACAGACGGGCCGAGAGACAAACGGACATCGCTCAATGGAATCAGTTCGTGATTCTGAGTCGACCGGTATGCCACACCTTAAAGGATGGAGGTAGACACTATGTTGTCTACCTCCATCCTTTAAGGTGTGGCAAACATCAGCACTGCATCATAATAACCTGTACCGCAGCGTGATATAGGGTATAAACTCTTTTAAATATTTATTTAAATTAATCAGAAGGAAGTGCGACAGACTTTTATTGTGTTTACTTTGTTCAGCATATAAAGATTTAAACTATTAAACTTTACTGGGTTTTAGGACCAAAGTCAAAACTGAACTTAAACCGCAAAGTACGAATAAACAAAGCCACCATTAAACCTGTTTGGACATACGGTAAACAAATATGGAGAACAGCAAGCAGCTCAAACATAGACAAACGTCGAAAAGTTTCAATCGAAACCCCTAAGGATTTTTGAAAATGCTCCCAATCCATTATAAGAGTTGGGATATACTGACAGTCAGAAGAAATCCTAAGATTTTGTGAAATCGATCTATAAAGGCTAAGTGATTATGATAATCCCTTGGCTATCTCCATTTTGGGTGACGGCTTTAAGAAAATGAGACATGAGTTTATATATTAGATTTACCACTTAGATATTAGTTTTGTAAATAATGAATTTTCGTAATAAGTATTGCCATAAGTAATTTTTAAACCAGTACTTTCCTCTTGTTTAAAGTTATGTAGTCCAGTGGGGCAACATAACTTATGCTATTTGTTTAATATTAATGCTTTTGCTTATTGTCGAAAGATATATTGCAAAATAAAATAAATAAAAAAAAAACATGGTTCAGTGGCATAATCTACCGCCGGCAGTTGCTCATTGAATTGAAGTCTGCCTGCACTAAGGTATAAAGCCTTTGATTATTGTAATAACACATTCCTTGCTTGGGGTCTGATGATTATGAAGTAGCGCTCACCGAAACTGCAGTCAGACCTGCTTGCAACCTAAAGACTTTTCGAGTGCCTTTTGAAAAACTTTTTGGTTTCTCTGTAAATTAAATGTTCAAACGAAACATGGTCTCAAATCCGACTACGAACTAAGCATATTTATAAATAGTTATGACTACAAAGGGAAACAAGAAAAAAACATCATGATTATTTATGAATTTTAACACCCCAAAAGAACAAAGAAAAAAAGCAAAAGTGCAAAGAAATGTACGATAGAATCCAAAAAAAAAATAAACTGAAATTGAAACAAAATCAAAAGCAACAAAAAATACAAATAAAAATGTATCACTGCAAATTTGTTAACAAAATGTCACAGTTTATGAAAATGAAACACCCAACAACTCTCTCACACTTCCATGCACACACACACACCAATTACTCGTAGCCTGAACAGAAGAGCAGGCGACAAACATGCGGATATAACGACATCTCTTAGGCCAAACACATGTGCATGCGAGTGCGAGAGAGTGTGTTTATGCTAGCGCATACACACTCTCATGTACTCGTGAACGGTCGCACGTAGCCATAGACCCGATAGCACAGCCACGCACATAAACATGTAAAGATGTAGGTTCATTCATACATACAGACACATGTACGGATGTGCGAATATGCACTGGAGTGATGGAGTGAGAGAGAGAAAGAGTGTGTGTTTGGCTGGTGATCCGAAAATCATTATACGTTCATGAGTGCACGAGAATTTATGTTTGTATGCCGGTCTATCATCTGTCTGTCCGTCCACCCATACATAACTATGTATGTAAGTATGTATGCTTTTATGAAAATATACTTACAATCGCTATGAATGTATAGAGCGTATCTACTACGTACTGCTGGTGGTATGAACTTAGCCATACTGTCATACATACTCGTTTGTATCCAGATACATTCAAACACTATTTAAGCGTATTATATGCGAACATTCAGACAAACATACTCAGGCAGGCTCGGTAGCAAGGAAATTGAAAATGATAACGAGAAGAAGAAGACAAATTGTAATACACAAATATTTTGTGAAACATGAGAAAGTTGATTTTACTTTGGCATTATTATTATAATTTTGTTTTTGTTTCATTTCATCTCCTCATCTGCTGTGTGTGTGTGTGTCGTCTGGCTGTTGGTCTCCTCGTTTCGTTTCTTCGCTTGTTTAGAGTCTCATTTTATAAAATTGTTTGGCGTTTATGTTGAGCAAAAAAAAATAATAAAAACACAACCGCATCTGAGTTTAATGTGTTTTTTTCAATAAGTAAGAAATGGAAATTTTATGAATGGGGTTGGCGCACACACATACCTTCATTTATATGTACATACATACAAACACTAAATACTCGTATTGTAATTATTTAGCGACTTTCTCAAGACCTCTTAATCTTTATTAAAGTTAAGATTTCAAATTACTCTAGTACATTTTCACATGTCGCGCTGATAATCTTTTCGAAACGTCACGTTCTTTATAAATGCCATTGTGATTAAATCTATACATACTGGAGTGTCCAAAACCGAAAACGAAAACCGACATTCCGGTGTTTATGTATGTCTAAACCCGATAGTTGGTTTCTCAAAAGAACCTAAAATTCGACATGTCGGTTTATTCGGATTTTTTGCTTTTGTATGTAAAAGCAAACAGAAAAATCATAGTTTTCAATTACTGTACACTAGGCTCTAGGATCATTAAAATACATTTTTTTTTGGAGAATTTGAGAAAAGTGTCTTCAAATAACACTGATTATTGTAGCAAATGGCACAAGAGTATCATTAATTAGTTGGGACATAAATAATGTTACACACGTTTTATGCTGTAACATAAAAAGTACTGAATGTTTTTGGGCCAAATATTTTTTAATATATTTATTGATGTACTCGTATATTGTAACAGAATCTACTTATTTGAAATGTCCGCCTTTTGCCTTTACACACGCCTTAAGTCGCACTGGCCAATCGTCAATAGCTGCACGAACCTCGTCCATTGGAAAGTTGGCCACAGCTCGAACGAAAGCAGTCTTAAGAGATCCAATGTTGGGGTATCTTTTGTGACAAACCTTGTCCTCTGAAACCGTCCACAATTTGTTATCCAATGGGTTCAATCTGGCCATTCTTCAGAGGAAATGAACGCTGGCAAATTGTTTCGAAGCCAGGCCTGGGACGTTTTAGCCTTATGGGTCGGCGCAGAATCCTGCTGGAAAGTCCATGGTTGGATTTGGAACAGGAAATTGTTAAGAGACCAAAACGGTTTCTTGGTAAACTTTGGCCGATGTTTTGACTCCTTGTTCGCAGAAATGCAGGTCAGTGACCCCATCGTAAGAGACACCCATGACTGAAGCTGGGTGATGACCCTTTGGGATCAGTTAAGATGCTTCCTTAGATGGCCGCGCATACACTCTATCATTTTGCTTGTTAAATTTTTCCTGAACGGTAATATTTTTTTCATCGGCGAACACAATTTTTCTGTGCAAGTTATCAGCGTGCTTCACCAAAGGACGTTTGCAGTTTTCAATCCTATTTTTTTTTTAAAGCTGCAGTCAATAAATGTCCGGTACGTCGTTTGAAAGCCCCAAGTCCCAAGTCTTTTTTAATGATTCGACTCATGGACTTTTGCGTGATATTCATCCATGATTTTCTGTTGTCGGAGCGGATTTTTGTGAATTCTTGATTTAACGGCTTTGATGGCGGTGTTCGAACAGAGCGTGGGCGGCCCGACCGGTGGCGGTCTTTTACATCTCCAGTCTCCTCACACAGTTTTATGCATCGGTAGACAAACATGCGGCTAATCCCTAGTGGCCGGAGCGTTTTTGAAATATCGTTTTTTTCATTTCACACTTGAAAAGCGCTATTACAGCGATACGGTTCTTACTATCTGACCACTCCATGATGCAAGTTGAAACAATTTTAAAATCCCGTTACAGACTAACGCACTTGAGGTTAGCTTTCAAAACCCATATGACATTAACGGGGTATGTTCAGTTCTACTATTGAATTGGGTGTGTTCAATGTTGCAACAGTATTTATGTCCCTACTCAGTATACTCTGCATTTTTATTTCTTAGATTTCTGTTAGAATGATACTGATTTCCAGTTATAACGGAGTATCCAATAAGGACACACCAATTTGATATCATTATGTCAACGCGCCCTCAAAGTCAACATTTTCCTCATGGTAAAGTTCACTTACGAGCAACGTTTGGAAATCATTAAAAATAACTACCGAAATTCTGAGTCGGTGGCTCTGGCAAAGTTTCACGAAAATGCATCGCTGAAAAATCATTTTCAGCGATGAAGCTCATTTCTGGCTTAAAGGATTTTTCAATAAACAAAATATGCGCTATTGGTCAGCAACAAACCCACGTGTGCTTCAAGAGACACAATAGCATCCGCAAAAAATTACTCTGTGTTGTGGTCTTCATGCCGGAGGTGTGATCGGGCCGTATTTTTTCGTCGATGGAAACAATCGTCATTTTACCGTCAATGGAGAGCGCTATCGTGCCATGTTAGAAAATTATTTTTGGCCAGAATTGGATGAGCTTGACATCGTCGATATGTGGTTACAACAAGACGGTGCAGCTAGCCTCACAGCACGCGCTACAATCGATTAACTGAAAGGCAAATGCGGTGAACGTGTTATCTCGAGAAATGCTCCGGTCAAATGGCCACCTCGTTCATGCGATTAAACGCTATTGTATTTCTTTTTCTGGGGCCACATAAAGTCATTGGTCTAAGTCAACAAGCCAACAACTTTGGACGAGCTCAGGGACAACAACCAACGCGAAATTACCAACGTTCCGGTCGAAGTGTGTGCAAAAGTAGTGGAAAATTGGGCCCAAAGAATACATCGCAGTAAACGGGCTTGTGGGGGTCATATGACCAAAATCGAATTTCATTCTTAAAATGCAACATTTTCGCTACACCTGGAAAAAATTTAACCCTATATCTTAAATATTCTGTGTTTTCTTAATATATAAAATTGTCCTTAATGGAAAACCTATTGTATGGACGTATGCACACAGAGAACAGATTCGTTGCCACTACCGAATTTTTGCCAACTGAATTATTGAGGTTGCATGCACCTCGAGTATGCCATCATTAAAACTGAATGTTAGTTAGTGTCCAGTAATGTTCAGTAATTGTAACTGAAGTATCGGTAGAAAAAAATGTTGAAGCTAAAAGTCCACATGCCGCACTTGTTAAACGAAAATATTTTATATTTTCAGTAGAGGCAAAAAAATGTTTCCTTATATGTATAATTGAAGTACTCTTAAACATAGGAGGAGGGTCATGTCGGGGAAAAAGAGGAAAAGATGTAAGATTTTTACTAAATATATTTGATTAAACGATTTGCTTAGAGCAGTAACAATGTGAAAAGTTTCGCTTTTGGTTATAATGAAAGTTTTGATAACATCCAAAATTCGGTCAGAACAAGAAAATATTGATTCAACTTTTGGTTGCCACAACCAACAGTTATGGCAACTGAATACATTTTGTGTTTCATTGTTATGATCGATCATTCAGTTGCGTCTTCAATACGATTATCATATTTATCATCTTCTGGTATGCCGAACCGAATATCCATTACAATTATTAACATTTGCAGATAGCAGACGAAATTCTTTTTTTTGCAACGGAATTTCAGTAGTTCCAACCGATTTCCAAATAGTTTTCTCTCTGTGTGTGGATTTAAAATATTTTTAAAATTTTCCCATTAAGGCTAAAAAGGAAATTATTTTTGCTGTTGGCTAAATTTTGGTACCGAATCCTATGTCCGAAAATCTGACACATTTTAAAATGGAAATTTGGGTACCAAAAACAATGCAGTTTTCACACAAATTCAAATACGACTATATATTTGAGACCAGGGTAAATCTAGAGCATGTCCAAGGGCACAATTACTTCACTTCTGATTCGAAAAATATTTTCCAATCTTAGCAAAAGGCTAAAACCGAAATGTCGGTTAATGCCGGTTTTTTACTATTAATACAAGCCGACAGTCGGTTGTTGCAAATGACGGTTTTGAAAAAAACCAGGAACTGCCAGTTTTCTGAAAACCTCGGTTTATATAAAAGATATTTAAGATGAAATGTTTAAATTGACAATTAGCAAAAATGTTAATGTAATATTGCAGAGTGAAGTATATTTTACAAATGTCTGGCCTTTTTGCAAAATTTTTCTGACAGAATATATCAATTCTGTCGACTGAGATTCCAAGGATAAGGTTAATGCAATTGTCCCCTGCAGAAAATAGATTTTCTTTATTCAGCTCAAACCAGGCATTGGAGTAAACAATACATAAAAAATATTTTTACAATTTTTTGTTTTTGGATACATTTTGTGTCACAAGACGTTATATTAACAGACAAAGTACAAGGAACGCCCAACAGAAAATGGATTCGAACCAGTCTGCTACGAAGACGACGTTATAAACCCTCTGAGGGGGGAGGATTTAAATCGACTTTGCAGAGGCACTAATATGGTTGTAAAAATGGCGATAAGACTGCATACAGAAAAACTTGACGTTAAGGTGTGACTCACAATTCGTGCATTATGGTTGGACCACCCTTAACATGTATAAGTACACATCAACAATTATCTAATATTTTCCAGTGTCTATTTTTTAACTCGTAAATGTCTGCGCTTGTAAAGATTGGTACTTTTAAGTGAAAAACATTTTTGGCCTAAACACTGACTCTGAAATTCTATTTTGCCAAGAATTTTACATGTGCATTAAAAGGCATGTTCATTTTTTCCCGCAGAAATCAAAAAAGTTTGTACAGGTGGGCCATTTTATACTTAAATCGGCTGTAAAAAAAGTACCTTTTTTATCAAATTTCAGGTTTCATTGGTAAGGTTGAACTTTGTCATTTAATAATGGAACGCCATCCGATGCGTTTTCGCTTCGCCCAAAGGGCTGAAGATTGTTTGGCGGGAGATAACGAACTTTAGCGAAAAATCGTGTTTTCAGATGAAGCTTATTTTTTTCATCACAGTGGCTATGTCATGTGGGGTTCAGACTATTGTGACTATTGAGAAGCCAATTAATTTACATCGAGTCTCTGTTGGATGTCGATATTTTACGCACTGTCTTTGAAATTGGCCGCCTCGAAGCTGTGATTTGAGGCCTTTGGATTATTTTCTGTGGGGAGCCATTAGGGATAAATGTTACGCAACGAATCCAGAGGCAATTGAAGCGTTGACACATGAAATCAAAGTTGCCATTAAAGAGATCCGACCCGAAACAATCGAAAATTTACCGAAAAATTGGGTTTATCGGATGAGGTACTGTCGAAGCAGTTGTGGTAGTCATATGAATGATATTGTCTTTCAATATTAAATAAAAAAGTTCAATAAAACTAGAAATTTGAAACAAAATTATCAGTCGTTTTTTACTGCCGATTTAAATTTTAAATGGTCCACCCTATACAATTGTGTGCAATATGCCTGATATTGATCAAAAACACTTCTCCTTTAAAGGCAATCTTGGTACCAGTCCTAAGAGATTAAACTCTAAAACCATGTCACAACTTCAAAGGTCAATGTCCTATCAGCTAGTCCCTTTCCGTACTTTTTTTTTGAAAATTATAAGTAAATTGTCACGAATGAAAATATCTTACAGCTTCTCTGGAGAAGTGCATCAAGAATTCAGGGTTGTCTTTTAACAGTACGCTTTCCGCTCATTGAGTAAGAATTAAAAAGTGCTCATCTGATTTGAGAAAGAGGTACCTCAATAAATTCTTAATTTCCAATTAATTAAAATCAATTCATATTTGCAAACCACTTTACCGGATTGTGGCCAACAGAAGGTACTGATGAGATTAAGAGTTAACACAGTGTAACCTCTCTTATTCGGACAGATATAGTTTCGAGCTTTGTAAGGATTACTGAATTCTCCGGACTACAGTACAAAATTTTATAAACTCAAAAGTCGGTTGTGTTTATTTACTTTATTATGAAAAAAAGTTATTTTAAAAGCGAAATAATATTAATTAACTTTAACCACGTCCCCATGTCCCCTATCCCGACTCCCATATACACTCTGTGTTAATTCATTACAAATTTCCTGGTCTGAGTAATGATGATGCGTTGCCGCCCCGTCACCACGCTTAGGTGGCCTTTTCAAAAGCCATGAATGAATCATAAAATGCCAGATAAAATCACAATTAACATTGTGATAAATTTTAATTTTAATTTTTTATTGTTTAAAAAATGCTCGCTCAATATTTTTGTGATTTTTTTCTGTTCTGTAGAGAAATTAAACCATTTAAAGGCAGCAACAATGCGTTTTTCCTCTTTTTTTTCTGTTGGATTTGGTTTTTTTTTCTTGAATTATTTATAAATATTTGAGTTGATTAATAACACAGAAAAGAAGAACACAGAAGAAAAAAACAATATAAACATCTACTGCTCACACTTGGTGAGGCGGCGAGACAACAACAACAGCAACGCGAGCATTAATTGTGAAAAAAATAAAAGAAAATAAAATGAACCGAACCAAACCAAACTGAGCTAAAATAAAATGAAATTTGTGTAAAACTTGAGAGTGTTAAGAGATTAAAATGTAAAACTTGAGAGTGTTAAGAGATTAAAATGTAAAAAGAGTGCATTTCAATGCTCTTAGGAGTATTAATGCTAGGAGTATTAATCACTTAAGAGATTACACGACAAACCTGCAATTACTCTTAATACTCTCTTAGAGAATCAAAGCAACATATTAAAGAGGTGTTAGCAGAGGGAGAGAGTGAGAGCAGCGTCATATACTAGTGACATGTTTATGTTGTTGTTGGTGTTGCTAGTGGTGGCTCTTGTGTTTTGTGTGTTCTCTGGTGTGTTTGCTTTGTGTAAAGTGTGTGTAATGTGCTGCCTGAGTATGCCCGACGTATGTAATTCTCTTGTGATGGTCGCCGTTGTTGTTGTTGTTGCTAGTGCCGTCGTTTTAGTAGTAAACTAAAGTAAAAACAAAGCGACGTCGGCGTCGTCGAGTGTGTGTGTGTGTGGTACCAAAAGGGAAAAAACGCAATGGAGGAAGAAGGCCTGTGCCGTTGACTGCCTGTTGTGTATTCAGTCGGTTTGCTACAATCAAACGAACCGAACATTTTCTTTTGAAACGGCGATACTCTGGTTCAGTTCAATGCGAACGTGAGAACGGTGTGGACGTGCCAAAAATACTACGCGGAACATCGTAATAATAATAATAAATATCAACTAAAGACAACCAAGCAAAAGAAAAGCCAACCAACATACACACTCACATGCAATAACAAACAACCCAACCAACTCAAAACATTTTTATGATAATTAATTAAACACCACCATCTTAAGTAGAAACAAAAATTTTTTTAAAAAAAAAGAAATAAATAAAAAATAATTAATTTTTTATGTTTGTATGTTGCTTACACAAATGAGTGCAATTATTTATGAAAATCAACTGATGATGTGTGTGTTTCATGAATTATAAAAAAAACAACACAACTTAAAAAATAATTGCAAAAAATATTATTTTTATGATTAATTTGAAAAACAGTTTCTCTAAATAGGGAAAGCAAAAAAAAACGCCTAACACCAACTTGAAAAAAAAAACAAACAAACTTCCTCTCCAACCCAAAGAATTTTCAAAAGTCCTGGATTATTTTGAAAATTTCTTATTGATTCCAAAAATTAATTTTTAATTAAAAAAAAAAACTAAAATAATCACCCATCTAAGATTCTATACAAAAAATCTCTTTGTTAAAAAAAACTTTTAAATTATCTATTCAATAAAATTGTGCAACACTTTAAAAATCCAAGAAATACAAAATCTCAGTTTGAAAATTAAATCATTTTAAAAAGTGTAACAACCTCAAACCTTACACCACACCACAACTTATCAATCTTCAGTTAAACTGTGATTTTTCCTTAAAGTAAAAAAAACCAACAACATTAACATTGATTTAAAATCTCAACAAGCAAGAAAAATTTAGAAAATAAATCAAAAGCATCACTTGTGTTTTTTTTGTTATATTAAATTGTGGTTTACCTTGCATTAACAACAATCACTTAACAAAAGCAACAAAATTATAAATACAAAAAAATCATTATAAACATCACACCACAAAGCCGAAAAGAGCAAAAAGAAAAACAAAAATCAAAAGTCAAAACAACAACATTTAACATAAGCATAAATTGTGTTTGTGACTTTGCGAAAGCAGGCAAAATAAGAAAAACAATCACACACACACGCTAATACTCATGTTGTTAACATAGTACGTGCAGTGAACAGTAGAAAAAAGTGGAAAAACCAGTTAATTTATCGGTCTTAAGGTGTTGAACACTTTTTGGGCATCCAAACATCCTTAAAATCTCCCCCTTATCCCTCTCGCTCACTCGCCGTGGCCAGCCAACGGTGACAAAGCCCAAACATCCCTAAAGCCTTCTTCTTCTTAAACAAATTCATCTCAAAGATACTTGGGCTATCGATAACAGCGACCACAACAACAATAACAAAGCGCTACGGTATTTCCCCCATTAAGGCTTAAGTGAGTGACGTTAACAATTAAAAATCAACCGAAAAAAGTACCAACGCAACAACAACAACAACGGTGAATTATAACAACAGTGGCAAAAAGTACAAACGCACACACTCTCTCACACACACACACACCTATACACTCTGATAAAAAGAAACGCAAACTCAACACACTTTACAACAATTATCAATCATTAACCGAAAGAGAGCGCCAAGTGAGAGTCGTACAGAACACGAGAGTGAGCACAAGAGTGGCAACCACTTAACACTAGCCCAAAACGAACGAAGAGAGCCGGTGCGGTGCGACTGTTAAACTCTGTCCCCTCTGCAATAGAGAGAAAGTGTGATAAAGCGACCGACAAGAGTAAAATTTATAGTTTTTACCATAGAACAACAACAAATACAAAAGACACAGAGTAGCTCCCCCACCAACCTCGCAGACGTTGGAAATAGGAAAAAGTAAAACGGAAAACTCCCTTAACCCAACCCACCTCACCGCTTCACCAAAAATGACCTTGCCCAGCATAACGCCCAACAATCAATGTGACGATGAGTCCGATATGTTTGGACCACCCCGTACCTCGCCGCCCATCGGCTATCATCATCATCGATCGCGTGTGCCCATGATTTCGCCCAAGCTGAGGCAACGTGAGGAACGCAAGCGTATTCTGCAGCTGTGCGCCCACAAATTGGAACGCATCAAGGATTCGGAGACCAATCTCAGACGCAGCGTGTGCATTAACAACACCTACTGCCGTCTCAACGACGAGTTGAGGCGTGAAAAACAATCCCGTTATTTGGCCAATTTACCAAGGTAAGTACAATCAATATCTAAAATTTTTTTTTTTAATTTTCTCAACACATACAAAATAATCGCCATTGGCATATTTAATGAAATCTTTATTTATTGCGTGTTTCTTGGGGACGCAGGGCGTGCTTCCAATAAAAATCGTCGTCATCGACATATTCAGCGAAAATCTTCAAAAGCAGCACAGTGTTTTATTAGAGTCGTAGTTTTGGCTTTTCGTTTCTATTTATCTCGATTTTTTTCATTTTGAGGTTAGGTAATGATAACCGTTGCGAATTGAAGCCATTATTTTATTTCTGTATATTTTTCTGTATTTCGACATTTGTCTTGCTCACCTCAACGCACCAACCAAGCAGTGTTGTATTTTAATGAAGGTTAGTTATTTGAAAGGGGGAAAATACAATATGCAAACGAGAAGAAGAACAAAAGACAGCTAGTCATTAGTTTGTGTGTTTTTTTAATTACACAATAACTTTGAAAATAATTAAAGCAAAATCAAAAAATTTAAATCAAAACATTTCACAAAATACAGGGAAATTTTGAAGTGTTTTAAAAATATTTTTTTTTAGTTTCCAGTGATATTTTTCAATTTATAACGCAAATTTTTTTTATTACTACGGAATTAAAAATTTATTGATTTTTTTTTTAAATATTTTTAAATTTAATTTATCATTTTTTTAAAAGATTTTTTTTAATTGTTACGAAATTGGCAACGAAAATTAAATAACAAATTTAAAAAAAAATGTTTTATCAATAATAAAGCTTACAAAATAAGCGATTAATCCATATAAAATTTGAAAGTTAAAAAATTAAAACGCAGACATTTTTTTTTAAAAACTTTTTTTTAATTGTTACGAAATTGACAACGAAAAATTAAATATAAATTTTTTAAAAAAAATGTGTTAACAATAGTACAGCATACATAATAAGTGATTAATTTATACAAAATAAAATAGTTAAAAACTCAAGATTAGGATTCATAACCAAAACATAGTGTTTAGAGTATGAAAAAAGTGGGTTCCTTTCGGTTTTTAACTTAAATTCAAGTAAAATTTACAAAAAGTTATTATGTGCATTTTAATCTTGTTTTATCAAATTTGTTCAAAAAATATTTTACTGTAACGAATTTGAAAACATTGTAATTTTTTTACATTGTTGGTGTATAATAAATTTTTTTGGTTTTTTTAAAAATAAAAAAAAAATACCCACCATAGCTAACTTCAAGTTATATTTTAATTTTCCGTGTTTTTTATTTTCCTACCAACGTAAAATTTTATTCAGATTATTCAGATTTATTGTTTTTATATACAACCTAAACAAAAAATGTTGCTAGTATTTGTGAAATTAAAAAAATCAGTTTAAATTATTTGGAATTAGAGAAATTCTTAATTGCATTAAAGATTAAAAAGTGATGTATGCTTTTTTAAACTGTATTTTCCATAACCAACAATTTTTACAACTCAAAAATCGCATTCTCAGAAGAAAATTCTTAAGAAAAGCAGAAAAAATCTCCTTACATTTTTTTAAATTCAAAAACTCCTAATTACAAGTAAATTAAAAAATATGATAAGCTTTGGAAATTTGTTCATTTGTATTTTCGCAAATCACCTTCTCACCTAGTTACCAGAAGTGATTTCTGTGGAAGTTTGTGCTATAATAAATAGTCTTTTTTCTGCGTTTACTTTATTTCCCATGTTTTTTTTTGCCGTTAGAGTTTCTTATTTGTCCGACTAAAAAATAATTTTAATTTAAAACGTGACATTAATTAAAACAAAGTAGACAACCTCAAACAAAATTAAAAATGAATTTTTGCGCATTTTAAAACTTTGCTTTTCGACACACTCGCACACTCACACACAAAATCCGATTATTCAGAAATACGAAGACAAAAAATCTTCGAGCTAAACAGCGTCAGCAACGCCAGTAGAAATCTCATTTGTTAATAAGTCTATGTATGACGTTGTTTGTTTGCTTGTTTTTGCATTTGTTTTTATTTCGCTTTTATGGCCAGCAAAATAAAATGTATACATGAAATTATTAAGAAGAATTTAATAATTGTTATTTGGATTTTTTTTAATTTATCAGTTTTGCCTTGGTCGCCTTGTATAAAACCGACAAACATAAACAAAGTGCGCCTGTTGAGAATAGTACTTTCTGGGAATACAAAGAATTCAAGAGAAAAAGAAATAACATCATGGGCTTTTATTCGAGGTAACTCTGGCTACATACATGGTATGTGTGTTTGGCAACCCTGCAGTGGGAGTCATGTTTACAAGGAAATAAAAGTTTTAATTGAACATTTTTACATTGAAATGGTAAATTTACGAGTATGCTAGAATTGTTAATTCTCTTTAAAATGCTCTTTTCTTTTAATAATGGCAAATATAATGATTTTATTTAATTGCAATATCTCTGACGAATTGAGAGCCTTTTTGAGAAGAAGATTGAAAAAAACCCCACTGAAAAATACTTTTTAATATATTTAAGTAGTGGTGGCCAGCGGCGGAGGGGGCCTTAGGAAGGAAGTTTGCAAAAAATAAAGTCATAAAGGTATAGGATTTGTTTCGCAAAGGCTCAGTAGACACAATTGTCTGCGGATAGGGCGCGAGGGTTTGTAGCCGTACAGTGGAGAAAAGCACAAGACAGATTATAAATTCAGGCCAAGCTCATGCCAAAAACAAAGCAAGCACACACACACTCGCTGGCAGAGAACGAAACAACAACAACAAAACAAATCATCATATGAGTGTGTGTTTGCCAACAGTTTAAATAAAACCAAAAACAAACCATCAAACAAACAGCCATCCATGCCACACAACACACTCGCGCACACACGGCCGTGTGCGCTACACATCGCACCACACGGACACACACACAGAAAGAGTGAACATTGAAGCCAATCCATCCAACAACAACAACAACAGCCCCATGCACAGAGAGGACCCATGAAAGTAACAACAACGACACACATACAAAGTCGCCGCTCAGCCAACCAACCAACCAATAACATAAACAGACAAACATCAGGACGGACACATGAAACCGAAAGAAAAAAAATGGTTGGATAGACGGACGGACACACTCGGCAAAACGGCAATAACACAGCCATTCAAGCCATACATACATACGTACATATCTACAAAGGCTGGCTGGATGGCTGGTGTAGACATACATACAGACATGCAACGAACATCCAGCCATGCCCCTACAACATACGAGGTGGTTTTTATAAACTTACGAACACACAAAAAGGCTAAAGAGACACCCCCTACACCCCTCTCCTTAACCCCAGCACAGTAAACGCGAGCCGTAGTCATCGTCCATACACATGAACAACGGTAATTTTTCAAACGAAATTACAACAATCTCTCTAGAGTAGAAAATGAAAACACACATACGTATAGACGCAGAGGCACTCACAGAATGAGTACTGAGAGAGAGAGGGGAGAGTACTAGGAAGAGCTTATTCATGATTTGTTTGAAACCGACATACGAAAATTTATTAAAAATCATTTCGAAATTGTAAAAGAAAGCAGAAGAGACACCACAAACAAGTGTTAATGAATTCAACAAAAAAAAAGAATAAAAAACCTTATGGTCATTAGGAGGTCAATAACAAGGATAACGTTAAAAAGGAAGAAGGAATATGGTGTGAGTTCATAGAAGTGTGTTAAGGTCAATTCTTGTTAAAGGCATTTCCCAGAAAATATCTAGAGACTGTTTTAAGGGAATGAGTGTTAAATTGGGTTGGTGAATAAAAGGCCTTAACAGGAAGTGTTGTAATTTATTTTTTTCGTTTTTTTGCACTTTTAATAAAATAAATTGGAATTAGCTTGAAAATAAACAAGGAAACAAAGTTTTCTCTCAAGTAAGACTTTATAAATTTGGTTTTCATGTTTTTGATAAAAAAAAATAGATTTTCATAGAAAACTTGTGTAATTAAAAAACATCGTTGGACAAAGAACTATAGTTGCTTATAAATAAACGGATTTTCTTATATTATCGTATAGGGAATTCACAGTTTCCATTTGGGTAAACTTTATCTTAATATAAATATTCGTTTGTTCGACGTTTTTTGATTTAAATCAGTAATTAATTAGACTAGATTAGATACTACTACTGATTAATAAATAAATATTTTACCTTGAGAGCATTATTTTTAAATAGGACTATTTAGTTTTATAAAAAAAGGAACAATTCATTACGCTACTAAAGTCCTTTGATTTTTTTATTAACTTTGCAAAAATCTCAATTCACTGTACTTCTTTGGTATACTGAATAAACTGTTTAAAGCCCATTACGATAAACTTTTCGCCAAGTTAATTAAGCTTACATCTTAAAGGTAAACTAAAGAAAACGGGTTCGTAGATGATATTAGAATACAGTGAATATTGTTTTTAATCGCATAATTTTATGGGCTTTCGATTTAATTTGTGCCATAAACTTATAGGTCCCAAAAAAAAAATTTAAATTAAAAAACCTTCGACCTTAGGGCTAATAACTTTGATAGTGAGTCAAAATAGTTCTCATTCCTTAGACAACTTGAGTTGTCTTCTATGTATATTTGCTTTCGCCAATTATTTCGCCTCTTGTCGCCCTTTATCAATTAGTTCCTTAATGATGTGATGACTACTTGTGACCTCTTTTGCAATAATTCAAGGGCTTAAAATCTTATAGCTAACTTAAACTATTGACTTAATTAAAAGTCTAGAGTTCATATGTCTTCAAACAAGGAGTGCAATTCTAGACAAGACAAAAAAGGCAAACCAAAAGCAGAACGACAGCACGAACACTTTGGACTACCAAGACAAAACGGACGACTGGTGGTTGTTGAGTTACATTCATGCCAACGTTCAAATGATCACGTTCCACTTGCAATACAAACAGCCAGAGCCAACAGCAGTCGGCGCCGCCGCCGCTACAGCAGTAACAAATCATAGAAGCAACGACCAAGGCAGCCAGTAAAGCAACAGCAGTAATTTTACAAACAACATAATCATCCATACATATCATTTTACCATTGGACAACGACAACAACAACAACATTGGTAGCCAACAACCTCCAAAAAGATGTAGTCATACAAATGTTCATGCTTACGTGAGTGGGTCTGTGTGTGTGTGTGAGAATACGCTATTGATGATGATTATGTAGAGAAATGTTTGGTGTTGGCAACCGTACATCGAGCACCGCAGCATTATTAATAACACAATAGCAACAACAGCACGACTGCCAGTAACAACATTCAGACATCTTGTTGTAGTTAGTTATGGTCGACATACATACAAGTGCCAAAACTTGGATAAAAAAAAAACAACGAAAATCGGGAAGAAAAATTGCATACATACAGTTCAAGACCAGCTTCTATATTTGTTGTGACCGTTTTTTGTTTGTTTTCTATTCTGGGCTTGGCCTAACAGGAACACCTGGAAATTTTAAATTTGTATATTGCGTTACAATCGAGCGATATTGTTTCTCCAAAATCACCAAAAATAAAGTGACCTCCGGAAAGTGATAAGAATTGCCAAAAAAGAATCGTAAAGTAATTAAAGAAGTCGTTCAAAATTTTGTTTAGAACCCCCAGTACCCTACTACCTTTTTATAGCGTGTGAAAAATCCGCATTTTTAGGGCCTTTCCAAAAGTATTTTGAATTTGTCGAGCACAGTGTAATTAATTAAAACTCAACATAATTGGGAACATCATCATCATTTTGTCCACGAACAAAGCAAAGCGAACGCCAAACGAAAGAGAAAAACCCTAATGAAAATTCTCAAAAAAAACAACTAAAATAAGGAGCACAAATTGAAAAAATGAGTAAAGCAAGCACTTTACAAACAGTTAGTCAAGAATCAGGCGGGGAGGAGAAGAGTATCCAAGAAAAAACTAGAAGGGATTGCAAAAGAGAAAAAGAAGCGTATCTTTATAATTTTTTCATTTACAACTTTTAAGTACATTGTCGTCAATAAGAACATCCATAAACACACACACACGCATATGCATACACACCAACCATGGAAGACAAACACTCACAAAGTTATTGGCTGTAGTTGTTGTTAGTGCTCTGTTTTTTTCAACGACATCGTTGCACAGACGAATTTCAGTAGTTCAGCTTTTCGTTGTTGTTTTGGTTTTGTTGTTGTTGTTGTGTATAGATTGCACTCGTACCCGACGAATGGCTGGATGTTCGGTTGGTTGGTGGGGAGAGCACACAAGACAACAACAACAGCAGCAGCACAAACAACTGTTGTACAAGTGGAGTCGTTGATGTGTGTACTGTTGTTGTTATCGTTGTTACGTTGTGTTGCTTAAAGTAGTTGGACAAGGGGAAATGACAGTGATGTTCGGTTGGGGGGATGGGGGGTTTGTGTTGTGTTCGTTGGTTGGCTGGCTGGTTGGTTGGTTGGTTGGTTGGGTTACATTGAATAATTGTGCTCTGCGAGACTGTTGCTGATTAAAGTTTGAATTTAAGTTTCTTCATCTGTTTTGTTGGTTTTTTTTCATTCGACTATGTGTGTGTCTGTTTTTTTTAAGAGAGTATGTTTGGCTGTGTTTCATATGCATTTAAAGTTTTTTTCTTGTTTTTTTTTTCAAGTTTTTTTTTTTAGTTTTGTGCAAAAAGTTTCTGTTTTAGTTGCAGCTCTGAGTTGGGTTTAATTTTTTTTCTGTTTTTGGTCCTTTTCTTCGTTGTTTGTTAAAGTGTGTTTTTGTGTAGATTGCATTTGTTGGCTGGCGTTTTTTTTTTGATGGTGGATTGTTGGTAGGGTCTCGCTAGTTGTAGTTTTTCTGTTTCTTTATTTGTAATAATGACGTTATTGTTGTTGTATTTGTCGAAAATGAAAACATGTTTCTTTTTTCATATGACTTTGACTTTGGTCAGGAAATGATGGGGGTTTTTTATTTGGCTTGTTTTTCTTTGCTAGGTATATCAACAGAGGTTAAGGCGGCGGGCGCCAAAATGTTCTTTCTACGTAACTCCCACTAGCAATAATTGTGATTTTTCTCAAATCCTATCTCATTACTCGCTCGCAATAAATCTTTGGATTTATTTTCCAATAATTTATAATATTTTTTTTAGTTAAAGTAAAACCATCAATGAAAAGTTGGAGCTTTTCAAACTTTTTACTTAAATCATATTTATGGGCTTTATTTATGCCTTTTTGTGTTTTTGTTGTTCTGCTTCCTCATCTTCTTTTGCGTTGTTCATGCAATTGCTCAATAAAGTGTAACAGTTACGCGTAGTCGTTTTCTTTTGCTGAGTATATGTATGTGGTTGTAGTTGAGTAGTCATAAGACATGTTTCCTAACTCACACACATACACCGTTTAAAATGAGAGATTGACAGCCAGCCAGAAATACTACTCAGTTAATATTTTATTTCTTTTGTTTAACAAAAATAAGAGTTTATTTTAGGGAGAGCTGATGGAGAAGGTTTACATCTGAAAAAAGAAACTGAAGAAAACGCTATTCTAATGTTAAAATTTGTAGGATGTCGATGGGCAATCCGAAAGACTAAAAATACTTATCAAACTTTAAAACCGAGTTAATACACTTAAATCTTTAACTACAAAAGCAGTCGAAGGACCAATAAATTAGAAATTCACTAAAATCTATAACTACAAAATAAGTCGAAGGACCAATAAGTCGAAGGACCAACAATTCCAAATAAAGGAATCGACAATTTAAAGAAGATTCCGTCTGCAAAAACCTTATCGATTAAGTTCTTGGCTTTGTCAAAAAACTAGTTTTAGAAAAACCAAAAATTGTAAAACAAAGGCAAAGAAAATATGTCTTGTAATTTTGTGATTTTTGGTCCTTCGACCAGTTGTGCAGTTTGGCTCCAACGCAACTATAGACACCGAGCTCCTAATATGCAATCCAGCAAAGTGTTTCATTGTATGTTGCTACTTATTTTGTAAACATGAGGAATCGCCAGCAATTTAAGCATTTTTGTTGTCGTTGAAAAAAAGTACATTTCATTTCCTTTGTGGAAATTGATTTACTTGCATTTGTTTGCTTGACTGCTTGCACGCCAGTCCAGAACAGAATGAAATGAAATTTCATTTCAATTTTCATAAGTTTTCCACTTTGGATGTTGTTGTTGTTGTTTTTAGGTACTTTACTAATGTTGTTGCTGTTTTATTGTTTTATTTTACAACTTAAGTAGTAAAAAAGAGTTGTTGCTGTTATTGTTCATTTCTGTCGTAGTTTATGACTGTTATGCCTGACGTGTGGCTGTAGTTCGTTCGCTGTTGTTGTTGTTGCTCTCTTCCGTGCAAATAAACAACAACACTAAAAATGTTCAGTGTTTTTGTTTTCTACTTTATCTTAACTTGACACTTGTAACTTCGAACGACGAGAGAACGAAAAAATAAACAATATTGCACGTTACCTCTGGTGCTGTTGTTTTTGTTGCCTTCATAAAGCACTAGAGCTCCGCAGCAGAGCGCAAAGTTTACTCCATGTCTGTGTTCGGTGCGTTTTTCGTTTATTTTCGCGTGATGTTGTTTGTATAAGGTTTAGTTTATTTCTTGCTCTCTCTCGCTTACTCTCATATATATCTCATTTGCCCTCCCCCCCCATTGCTTGGCGTGTCTTAACATTATTTTAAGGGGTTTGGTTTTTGGCTTAAAATACTGACGACAAAGTCTTGGTTGGTTGGCATTCTTTGGGCTCTTGCCCATTCTTCGTTGGCTGTTGATTGCTTGCTTGCTTGGCTGGCTGGCTGGCTGTCTGTTGCTCACTGCTGTTGTAATAAAGCTTAAGCACAAGCCCTAGCTATCAATCAATTAAGTTGTCAAGTGTGTATTAAGCTGTATTGCTGTTTATTTATTGACACTTTTTTGGTCATTCCGCCGCACTTATTTAAATTAACTGGCCGTTTAAATGTGTTTGCTTGTTTCTTGCTTCCTTGAATTCGCTTCTGGTATGCTGCGTATTCAAAATGCTTTTGCCAACTCTAGATGTCACTATATGGCTTACATAGGATATCAGCAACTCCGCATTTCATGTGACACGTCTGCTCTTTACAAAGTCCTTAACTTAAAGGGCAAAAATTCAACAAAAAAGAACAATTTCCTGGTATTTGTTTAAATCAGAATATGAAATCATAGCCAGTTATTAAGAAAAGTAGAGTATTTGAAAGTTTTGTTGAGTAAGTAAACTGTTTAAACATGCCAAAATTATTGAGAAATCATGAGATTGATGTTTCTCTTGTATTTCGATTCGGGCCCTTAAAATTCGACCAAGAAAAAGTATTTTTCGCAGCAAATCCTATCATAAATGCCAAAGTTTATTTATACTTTTTGCCTGAAAGCACTAAATTTCAGGTTTTTGTACACTGCGTATACTTACTAGAGTTTACTCTGGATAATATAAAGTATACGCAAGAAATTATTATTAAAATGTTTACAATTTTAAAATGATTTGTAATAAACTAAGGTAATTTTATGCAAAAATGTTCTTTTAAAAAATCCCAAATTTCTCTGTAGGCTAGAATTTTTTTAGGGGTTAAGGTTTTTTTTTTGAAATTATACTAGTTTCTCTTTTTTCTTCGTTAATAATTCACATTTGCTTATACTTTATAAAGTGGTTGAACATACCCCTTAGTAAGTTAAACTATTATTGAAGCTACTGCTTATTCCTTTCGTTAGTTTTAAAAATCATTTAAAATTCTACTTACAAATGTTTAAAATGCCATATTAAGCCAAATTTATGACAAATTCCTTTAGGAATTTTAATTACCGCTTACACTAAAGAACTTTCTGTGGCCCAACCCAACGCAGTGTTTCCCATAACATTACATTAAAGGGGCGAATTTCTCCCCTTGCTCTGCCCCCTCCATTACAACAGCGCCCTTAAGGTAAAATAATATCATTTAAAATGAAATAATTGTTATTTTGCCTCCTGTTTTACAACAGTCAAACGACCAACTACACACACTCACTTACAAACACATTCAAACAATAAAAATTCATAATTTTCCTCCTCTCTGGACCACACTGCAAAGTAGTAACAACAGGAGCACACCAACATACATACTCATATAACCCACCAAAACAAAACACACGAAAAAAACTGCAAACGTTGTTGTTGGTTGTATTTCACGTAAAGCACAACAACAAGCCAGTAACAACACTAAGCCACCATACACTCTGCTTATGCACACACACACCACACACCGTCGACATCGCCGTCGCTGACACACTCTGGAAAATCTGCTCATTGTTTAAATCCGAATAATAATAATGTAAACTTTAGAGTATCAAACGGAGAATGAGGCAGTAGAAAAAAAACGAAAAACGTTAAAGCACAGGTTTCAATAGTATGTACAAGAAAGAACAACAACAACACCAACTTAAAACACAAATGCCCAAATCGTATGCTATGCACACTCATGGCTAAGTGAGACTATGGCTGTGTGTGTATGTATATATTTTTGTGTGAAGTAAAACCCATCACACATAACTTTATTTCCATCACAACTACTACGAGTACCGAGTACAAACAACCACGAACGAACAAAACTTTTGCACACGACAACCGACTAGCACTACTCTACTACGACAATGACTGCTGCTGCTGCTGCTACTACACTACTACTACTTGTGGTGCTCCCTCTTGTTCTCTCTCACTCGCCCCACACCAAATGCTGTGATGGGGATCTCCTTGCACATTCATACAACGGTTGGTACATACATACATAGATCTTTTGTTTGTTTATTGTGACTGGCTAACTGGCTGTTTCGTTGTTGGACGTCAGACCGACTGACTGGCTGACAGACAGTCAGACCATACGTTGTTCATTCGGTTTGACTAGCACGAGTAGTTCGTCTGTTGATTCGCTTCGTTTTTTTTGGTAGTTGTAGTTGTTGCTACTCCTCGTTGCCCACTTTCCTTATGCATGCTCCCCACCACCCGCCGTCCATCCATCGACATGCTTCACAGTCGACGTTTTACTTACTTTTCGGTTACAAGCAACCTTGATTGGTAACATAATGGTTTTACTTTGCTTTAAGTATGACAGTCATACAGGCATAATGTCAGTCAGAGTGTAATAGTGAGGTGGTTGTTGTTGTTGTTTTTGTTGTGGTTCGGGTATATTTCGCATAAAATCCAACAGAACAAAGGCAACGCCAGTAACATCTGAAAAGTGTGTGCAAAACTGTTGAGGATGTGTATGCTGCCGCTGCTGCTTTTTGAGCACACCTCGCTGTGTGTGCGTGTGTTTATGTGCTTACTACCGTGTATGCAAAGTTGAGAGAGTTTTTGTTGTTGCTGTTTTTTTTTAATATTATGTTAGCGCTTTAAATTTACAAATAACTGGGACTTTCGCGTGCGTGTGTCTGTCTGTGTGGGTATGTAAAATAATCCACACTCATAATCGTTGCGAGGAGAGTCGTCGCCGTGTCATGTGTGCGTGTGTGTACTTGTGAGTTGGCACTTTGTTATGTAGTCGCCGTTTTAGTTGGGGTTTTCTGGTTGTTGTTCTAACTGTGGCTTTTTTGTAAAACATATGGGAATTGTGATTATCATTATTTTAAATAGTCGCCGTGTGTGAATGTCTATGCATGCTGCCATTCTTCTTAAGTTCGTATTTTTTTTATTTGCGTTATTGCCAAATGAAAAGTTTAGGTTACAAAATATAGGGAAGATATAAAAAAAATATATGAGAGTTTATTTTAATTCAGCTTAACAGACAAATTAAGGAGAGGTGTCTTTAATCGGTCTAGTTTATAAATTCCCTCATTTAATTTTTCGACTTTTTTGTCGTTTTGCTCACCACCTAGTTGGTTAAAATTCATTTTCTTTTTTTTCCTTTCCATTTTTTTAAAAACTAAAATTTATATCTTGGTTTGTATGAAGAACTGAAAAAGTCATTAAGTTTCTTTTAACTACGAAAATAAAATTATAATGCCAAATGTTTGCGGTATTTTCAGAAAGAAAAATGCATTTTAAATATACCAGACATGCACGTGTACACTGGAAATAAAAATCATGCCATTAATTTTAACACTTTAGCAATAAAGCGTAAGAAACCAAGACTGTTTCTAAGCCAATGTACGTCAGAACTTCAATGTTATTTTCTTGAATCTTCTTTCAAACTCATCCTCTGAAATTTATAATAAAAAATCTGTCTACAAATTTAATTTTTCTTTCACTGTATATTTGCACATTTTTTTATAATCGCCCACAAAGCCACTCACACACACACACACAAACCAAAACCCACTCGCATGTCCTTTTTATGCCACACAGTGTGTGCGCCTATGGAGGTTACATTTAAACAACAAAACCCACATATTGGCCTTTAACTACACTTTGGCATTTATGTTTATTTGTACTCTTTATACATACATCCATACATATGTATGTATGTATGTGCATTTGCTGTTGTTTGGAAGTCGGCTAAGTTCTCTTTTAATGTGCACAAGCACACAAAGCACCGCAAGAATGAAGCCAAACCATTACAACAACGTGTTTGGTGCTTTCACATTTCCTCTCCCACACAGGCTTGCTCATACACACAGCGCGTCGCCCTCGCATAACACACACACACATACACTACTACACTCGCCCTCACACGTTAACATTCGCATCGTTAGATTGTCTGTGCGTACATCCGGGTTGGATACCTTAAATAACGTAAACGATACAACGCCATAAAGTATGCTCTAATAAAGTAATTGCAAATGGCAAAATGTGTGACAAAAATGCTGCTACCTACATAATGTTTGCAAGAAAAAAGCAGGCTAAAGCTTTTGTTAGGCTTTTTTTACCGAAAATATATGACACTGCAAGTTTTTGAACTATCTGTAGACTTTCAACATTTGATTTATTGGTTTTCCGGCACCCGGAAGTTCAAAAATACGCAACATCGGACACGATTACAACTTTATGATTGGCTGGGCAAAGAATAAATTAGCCATAATTAAAAATTAGGCCCACATTTAATTAATTTTGCGATTTTTAAAACGTCAATACCTTAAATGATCCCTCCTCCTCAATCCAGCCCTCACTGTCATACCATACCCACCCTTCCTTCCCTTCTACCACGCGTACAGGTGTCAAGCTTCTGTTCACACAAAACTCAAGGTATAAAAAACGAAAAAAATAAACGTAAACAACGTATAACACCATGTAATACCAACAACAATAAGAAATAAATAAACAAAATTCACCAACGTAATATTAACTAAACGCACATGCACACCGACACAAGTGCCAATGTTTCATACGCCTTATACCCCACCAGCACCACTAACAGCAACAACAACAACGACGACAGTATAAACGAAACTCATCATTAAGTCACTCACTTTTACACTTTGCACACTCTACAAAAATATTATACGATAGGCTGGCTCTCTTCATCACTGTC
This sequence comes from Hydrotaea diabolus, assembly GCA_963513945.1. Lineage (NCBI taxonomy): Eukaryota > Metazoa > Arthropoda > Insecta > Diptera > Muscidae > Hydrotaea > Hydrotaea diabolus. The sequence continues at coordinate 84,965,554 of OY740718.1, read as the reverse complement.
ACTCTCGTAATGCTCTCATGCTCTGTTTCTTGTTTAAGCACTTTGATGCAACATTCTTGTACTCGACTCTTTAACTCTCTCTCTCTCTCTCACTTGCTGAGATTAGTTTCGGTGTTCGTTGGTTATGTTTTCGTGTTTTTTTGCACAGCCATACACACACACTCGTACTCATCTCACTAACTACCGTAAGTCTCTTATTAATAATAGACTACTGTTTCACAATAACATCAAAACAAAGCAACAACAACAAATAGGGTTTCCATATACATTTCTTTTTTTTTAAACAGAGCCCAACAATGAAAGCAATAACACAATGACTTTGACGTCGTGGCGTCAGCGGCACAGGCACAGCAAGCAGCTCATCAGAAAATATGTTAATAATTGACCTCAAATTACGATTTACTCGTTGTTTGTTTGTGAATGGGTAATTGCGGAAGTGTGTGTGTGTGTGTGTGTGTTTCTTCATGTGAATAAACTAAAGAGTTGCCATTGCATTTAAATAATTGATAACCATGAAATTCCCCTACAAAGCTATTGTTCTTCAAAAAAATGATCGTGTGATTAACTAAGTTACACTATATTTACATTAGAAACTATAATCACGATTATTGCTGTTAGTTTAATCATAATTAGGGCGATAATTGTTATTAAATTCCATATAAAAACTAAGGTGTAGGCTCGTTCGAAATGTGCAAAAATGTATTTAATTTTACTTAAATGCGTTAAATTTCATCGTCTTGCTTAGAAGTGATTGAAAGTATAGAGAATAAGGCCCTATATCAAAATATCCTTACACTAAATCTCACATTTTATGACCTAAAATATATGTTTCTAGTGCTATGTTCGACCAACCTGAACTGTGATTTCTATTAGTAACATTTTTATTTGATTTTTCAAATGTGACCGATCCATGACCTCATTTAGTATTTATTTCATTAAACCATATATATTTCCGATTGACTTGAGCCTGGGTGATCTTAAACTGCAAAAGCTTTAACATTTAACAGTATTAACTTCATTTAATCTTGTATATTTCCGATTGATTTGAGCCTAGGTAATCTTAAACTGCAAAAGCTTTAACACTTAACCGAACAAAATGATTCGTCTTAATATTTTCCATGGTTGTTCTTTGCAGACTTAACACACATTTGTACATTTTTGTTTCATCCTGGTCTCATATATTGTTTTTCCTCATTCTATTCTATTCGCATATTAAGTTTGTATCTTGGCCAACAAGCAAATAAGAAAATACAAGTATTTAACCTGTCACTAGAGTGGGAGAAAATGTCAGAAAGCACAACAGGAAAAAAATAGAATGAAATTTGTTGGAATTCCTATGAAAGTCTGTTTATAAAATCATTGTTTTTATTAATATTTATTTGTTCCATCTTCCACCTTCTCCTCCTTCCCCACCTTACCACTCTAGAGAGCATTTCAAATGTTATGAACACTAAACCTTACAATACATTGAATTAAACGGGCTTGTTTTCGTTTGTGGTTGCCGTTGATTTTGTTAATGTCTATTGCTGCCCCCCTTACTTTTTTGTTTTCCTCAAAAAGGGGAGAAAAAGTCAAAGTAAAGTACACTACACTTGAATATTACGGCACGGCTTACCCACCTCCCACCACAAGCGAAAGCAGCCAGCTAAAGCATACACATAAATTCGAAAACTCAGGGAAGCCTGACAACGATATAGTATATTTTTTTTGTCGTCGACAACGTCTTCTTTTACACTGACACAAACGGCTCCAGTGATACGTATTTGGCATGGTGAGGGGCTACTAGAGGCAGAACAGCAGGGGTTAGCGCGTGCACTGTACTTTACATAAAGTACACAAATGTCCCCCTTTTTAAGGCCTCCCCTTAGTCCTCTTCATAGCGGGTATTATGGAAAAATGTGTAGTGTTGCTTTGCAAACAAAACCGAACCGAGCGAACGGTAGTAGAGTACAACGATGTAAAGTGAATCTGTTTGAAAATCTATTTTTTTTGCTCTACCATAAATTGTGGAAACCCATACAGTGGAGAAGCAACAGTAAGGAGGGGGAGCACAATTTGTCGAGTGCCAGAGAGTAGAGTGAGTGAATGACTAAAGAATGAGTGCAGTGGCTTGGCTCTGGCTGGCTGGTCTGGTCTGGTTGTTGGGGTAGTGGTTGGATGCAAAATACAACAACGGCAAAAAATCATTTAAAGCGTTTTTGTAGATTTAGTTTGCGGTTGACTAGATTTGTGTGTTTGGGGTGTCATAATAGCGAGTCGACGACAACAACAAAAAAACAGCAAAAAAAATGTTAAAAATTAAAATGCAATAAAATTCAAAACAAAAACTATTAAATAAAAACAATGTGTGTTATGTGTTGTTGAGACATCGACCGTCGTTGTCTTTGGACGGAATTGGGGTTTGTGTTTATTAGTAATAGATTTGTCAAGCATTTATTTTTTCCATGCCATTCATTTCATTTCTTGTCAGTTCACATGTGTTCATATAAAGTAAAGTATATAAAAATAAAATATAAGAAAACAGCGTAAAAAATCGTATATGGTTGTGTACTACTCCACATTCATATGCACAAGTGAACAACATTGGCCTTCTTTTTGCGAGAGCTTCAATTTTATAGACGCGCATATAAATTTTTTAAATATTTCTGTGGGTCTTCATAAAAATGCCCGTTTTTAAACGAATAAAAACGATATATGCTGTGGATGTTGAAATTAGATTATAGAATAATTAAAAAAAATAAAATAGATTATCTTTAATAGTTTCAAAATAATTAATAAAATAGTAAAACAAAAGGCATGTACAAAAAGTTTATGGAGAGTAAGAAAATTGAGATTAAAGAACTAAGGTTTTTTTTGTTAAGATTTTTGTACAAAGATATTCTTGAAAGAGGAATTTTATTTTAACTTCCTTTAATAGCAAAATTAAGATCAAAGAAACACGGTTTTATTTGACAAGATTAAAAAACCACGATTGAATTTGGCACGATTAATGTACATCAATTTTCTTTAACGCCGTTAAAAAATAAGAGCAAGTTTTATTATTCTTTTTATTTTGTCAATATCTTTTGTCAATATTAAAACAAAAGGCAATGATGGATTTTCCTAATTTATCCCCAAATGTTGTCAATTACTTTGGTTACCATGTATTTAATATGGATTCAGATGACATATTTTTTTATTTATTTATTTATATAATAATCAACATGGTTAAATGTGTAGAAAATATATGTATGTAGGAACTTTCAATGTTTAAACTCTTTAAATTTTAGTTTAAACTTCAATTGATAAAAAGTTGACATCTACCAAGATATGGCAACACCTTCGGTTTTAGAGTAAAAACTCTACCTACGCAACGTTTATTTTCTCGCCAATTGTTTTTGTACAGTACATAAGTGAAATATCACTTTGCACAGTACCTTTTCACATAAACAAACACACTCCCACCCTCTCTCTCACCCAAAATCAGAGAGCATAACGGAAGTAAGACAGCCCTTGCTTACATGTCCGACCTTATGTTACACACTCATAATAAAACAATGCGGTCAGACTAGCGCTTTTATGAAAATTCCTCTCTCTATTGTCGTAGTCTCATTTTGGTACACACCAATTAAAAATAAGCTGGTGTTGTTTTGTTTCGATCGAGAAATATTTAAGTGTGTTGGTCTGTATTTATATATTGACAAAAACAAGAACATATGTTTCTTGTCCGTTGACTTGATTTAAGGTTGATAAACATGAATATCATGACATCTTAAAGTTCATTAACCAGTATTGCCATTATATAATGTGTATGGATTATTTTGTTTTTGTTTTTCTCTTTTGTTTAACAAGATCACCTGTTTTGATTGCGTGTATTTGACAACGTTTTGTTTGCTTCTGGCTTGAAATACATATGCAATTATTTGTATACAAGTATATGTACTGTACACACAGGCTATTTATCGGTTCCAAAAAACCACAAAAAACTGCCAGTTTTTGGGGGGACAAAACATAAAACAAGTCAAGGTTCTATTTAGCACGCGTTTACCTTTTTTAGTTGCGTATTTAAAAATAAAATACATAAAAATAAAAAAGCAACACTAAAATTAAACAAGCAACCAGCCATCACAGCAACAACAATGGAAAAATAAATAAACAATTTCATGCTTATCATCTTTTGACACACACATTAGTACTTAAAGAGAGAGAGAGCGTCAAACACAAAGGAGAGTAACCGGCACCATAAAAGATATACCGAGAGAACTGCTACGTTCGTTTGGCTGTATGGACTTGACGAGATTTTTGCCTGTGTTGACTTTAACCACAATAACAACAACCAGCCAACCGCCAACCTATTAAATTATCTCAACTCAAACGTTAACAATGATTAAAAGTTAATTTTTTTATCACTTTGTCTTTTTTGTGGTTTTTTCGGGCGTTGTTGTTGTCGTCGTTTCGTTATTTTTTTTTTCTTTTTTGGGGGTACAAGTCAATAAACGACATTGAATTTTGATTGTTTTTGAACAAATGAGATGTCTAACTGGAGAGTGAAGCGGAGAGATAAGAGAAGGGGGGCAGTATGAATTCCTCTTAAAAAAATGAAACAAAAGACAACAGTTTTGTTTTGTCTATTTGGATAATATTGTTTATGTTTAGCACAAAATATGAGTACTTAGGCGAAATTTATTGTATTATTTCTGCACTATATTTATATACATACATATGTACGGATGTATGTAAATATGAGTACTCAGTATCTTAGGTTCAATTTCTACGCACAGAGTGTCCGTGGCCAGGTCAAGGTAACTTGGATGAGGTAAACATTCTAAAAGTTTTTGTTTTTCTAAAGTTTACACAAAAAATCGCGAATTATATTTTTGACTTCGAGGTTTACAATGTCAAATTATTAAAAGTTAAAGCTTAAAGTTTCTTAAGAATTATTTTCTGGGGTTAAAAATCGCCTAAATAAAAATGCTTTTAAGCAGTTTTACCTTTAGACTCTCATAAAAACGTATAGTTTTTTTAGATGTTTTCTAAACAAATCGATTTTGTGTTTCCTCATTTTTTTATGAGACTTAGTTAGCATTCTATTTCCACTATAACTAGGATGTAATAACAAAATTTAAAATTAATTAAATCGAGAAGGCAAACACAAAACAACTATTAATGTTTTGTGCTTAAAAACTATTAAAACAAACCGCAATAAGTTTTAATTTAAAAAATACATATATTATAAATAAAGTTAAATTTAAAAGGAGAACCAGTGAAAAACATTAATTAATCTATGTTATAAATTCAAATCGTTAACACACTTTTTTATATTTTCAAAAGCAATTAAATTTTTTTTTTTTTTTTTTAAAATATTTTCAATATTTTTTATTTACAACAAATATTTCGAATGTATAGGTACAAGTCAGAAACTATAAGAATTTGTTTTTAAAATTCAAAAATTTTTACTAGGGAATGTTTAGGTACTATTCAAAACCTGTTTGTTTTAAAAATTCAAAAAATTTACTTCAGAATGAAAAAAACAGAAATTTTTTTCAAAAATCAACGCCAAATTTCCAAAGCTCGTTTTTATTTTGATATTTTGCTTAAAATTATGTTTTTTTTTGTTTAATTATTAAATCAATTTTTTCCTATTAACTTATTTGTTATTTAAATAACTTTTTTATTTTGTCATTTAATGGGCTGTCCCGACCCCCAATCTCGGTATGCCGTTAAGTGGGCGTGGATGTCATTGACACAAACCGGATGTGTACGCAATACTTATACATATATAGCGCTCTCACCAAAACACTACTCAATGTCGTGCATTTATTTACTTGCTACTTGTTCAGCGTTATTTTCAAACAACCTGAATATGAAACGTTTAGATACTTTAGCGCCGTTCGCTCTTGTTCTCATAACCACTCACGCAACACTCTCTCGCCCGTGCTCATGGATCTCATACTCACTTTCTTACAAACCAAACAGCAACACAAGGCTGCCAAAAGAAAATAAAAGAGAAATTAGGTTAAAATAATGGCTTCTTTTGTGTAGCCAACGAAGTCGTCGTCATATTTTGGGTCTTCGCTCCAACAACAAAGCAGCAATTAAATATAACTAATAAATGTAGTTCAAGGTTTTCGGAAATACCCACTCACAGCACACCTACTATGCTGTGCTATCATGTTTTCGTTTTGTTGTTGTGCTATCATGTTTTCGCTTTGTTGTTGTTAAAAAAGATTCCCAGAAATGCGTAAGTCAATTTGTTTTTGTATTCTAAAGGAAGTCCTATTGTTTATTACAGAGACAACGGCGGCAAGGCTAGCCTTAAATTATCATTAAATAATAAATAAAATAAACCACAACAACAATACCACAGCAACACTTCTTTAAAAAAACAACAACAAAAACACAAGAAAAACATTGTAATTTCAATTTGTTTACTAGCAGACACATCACTTGTATCATTCATACACAGCTCCCACCACCCACAAAACCACCCGCAGCTCTCCTTGCTCTCTGTACACACACGCAACCTCTCCTATGTGTTACGTTATGTTCCATTTCAAAGCATTTGGTTGTTGTTTTTTCCTCAACTCATCTTTTTCTTTGTCTTATCTCGTTTATAAGAAGAAGACTTACAGCCATATATAGCGGCTACCACTATTTTGGAGAGCTTTTGTTTTTGGTGAGAGAGGTGTGTGAGAAGAATTGTGTACGGTGTGTAGTGGCCTCCTAACTAACGGTCAGTCGGCTTTATACACATACGCACTCACTCAGCGCTAAGTGAAAATTTGTTGTTTTTGTGCTTGTTGCTGTTGTTGCTATAAACAAAGCGCAAGAAACACTGTCGTTGTTGTTGTATTCATTACCAAACAACAAACAGCAGCGTTCAAAAAACACACATTCACACGCACACCGAATCGCAATTATACAACAACAACAATTACTTTCGCTTTCACAAAAAAAACAGTGCGAAATACAAACGGATTTTGTGTGTGTTGAAATTTTAGAAATTCAAACGGATAAAAAAAGAGAGAAGCAACAGACATTGGATCATACAAACAATACAAAAAACATTAGGGTGTGTCGAAAGAAGTTAAAGTTGCAAACAAAAAAATGAAAGATTGACAAAACAGGTAGTTTTTATGCTCGTTTTTACAATACAAATGGAATGGATTTTCGTCTTTGGCGACTTACCAATTTTCCTGTTTCCACTAGGAGGAGCAACAGTTAAGGATTGTTCCCAAATGCTTTATTGGTCCAATGAAAAGTTGGTTGGGATGAAATTGCCCAAGTGGTTAGACGATTTTTTATGTAAGAAATCGAATCCACGATTTTCACCCTACACAAACAGTCAAAAGTGCCAGCAACTTGCGTTTTTGGCGATTTTAAATGCTTAACATAAACTTGATCGTTCATTAAGCACTTTTAAATCTTTAAAGGCATAGGCACACTGAAACTTTTTTTGTTACGCTGCGTTTTTCTTAACTTCCGGTTGTCCAAAAACCACTAAAATATATGTTTGAAATTTACAAAAAGTTAATAAGATTGGTCGTTTGTTTCAATGATTTTTAAACTGCGGGAAGTTGAAAAATACGCAGCCCAAGAAAAAAACTTCAGTGTGCGTGAGCCCTCACTGTTACCTCCTTTTTTTTCAAACCTTTGTACACATTTTTTGTTGCACTACACCCCAATACATGCCTCCCCTTTACATTGTTCCAGGGATGGGAGGGAGAAAAATTTTTGTTTGTTACACAAACAAGTTTTAGAAATTCTACAAAACAAACGGGAAAAACACTGCTGTTATTATTGCTTCCGGTTTAATAACTTGTTTTCAAGAAAATGTTCGCTCTACAAATAAACAACAAAAAAAACATAATTTTTCAAAAGAAATTTAGCAAACGATTGAAAATTAAAAAAGGAAATTTTAAATGGAAAAGTTTGCGGCATTATCGGTTGTTTACACATAAAATTGCCATAAATTTAATACACACGTTAGGTACACGTTAGGTGAGCCAACGCTTTAGCTCAGATGTTGCCAGGTGATAAAAGTAACAGCAAACGTTAAGTGGTAGTAACAGGTGAGAATCTGATTTCCTTTTGGAGTTTAAAGGATTCTGATATTCTTATTGAAGACGTTGTCTGAGGTAAAAGTAACAGCAATCGTAACGAGATAGTACCTAAGGGAGGGGAAGGTTAATGTTCTGATTTTCTTTTGGACTTTAAGGTATTCTGATATTTTTATTGAAGACGTTGTGTGAGCTTTCCTTATGGACTTTTAAGGATTCTGATATTTTTATTAAGGTTACTCCAGATTTGAGGTTCTGATTTCCTTTTGGACTTTAATGAATTCTATTGTTTTTATTGAAGACGTTGTCTGAGGTTTCCTTTTGGACTTTAAAAGATTCTGATATATTTCTGATAGTTACCCCATAGTTGAGGTTCTAATTGTCTTTAGGACTTTAAATAATTCTCATATTTTTATAGAAGACGTCGTCGGAGGTTTCCTCAAAAATAAAGCGTTTTAATATTGGGCTACATTTTTGCTTATAGCCTGTCCTTTTTTCTAAACTCTATTATCGATCGATGTATTTTTCTCAATTTCTTGGTTAGGATTTTTTTCTGATATTTTTATAGAAGACGTTGTCTGAGGTACCTTTAAAATATAGGGCTTTTATATGAGGCTCAATTTTGTTCATAGAATGCCCATTTTCTTTACTCTGTTATCGATCGAAGATTTTTTCTCAATTTCTTTGATTACTTTCATCGTTTTTTTTCGTAGTTGATTACGTACTTTTTTTCTAAATTATTATTTTTTGATTTCATCTTTGCTGTTACCTTAATTGTCAAAGTATTTTTTTCTACTTTACACTTTCTTGTCTAATTGTTTTTTGTCTTCCTAGGCCTTTTCAGCCTCAAATTGTAAAGATTATAATTAACGATCTTTTAGACAGAGAGTAAAAAGAGATTATTTTCTGCGTTATTTCGTAGTTGAACATAATGACAAGTGTTTTCTCTCTCTCTTTTTCTTACTATCGTTATTTGTAGTTGGCCTATGATGTACGGTCATTATCATTGCCGTTATGGTTTGGCTAACATTTTCGTTGGAAACTGTGGCTAGCCTCTAGTAAAAGGGGAGGGGGGTTTGCTTTTTTACTTAAAGCCCGGCACCCCTCGAACGCTGCGTGACTAGAGCCACAGCTACCACATTTACCAGCACTGCAACTACAAATATTTACCACTTGTAGTACGCGCACTTTTCTTGCTGTGGCTCTTGGCCATAGTCTGTTTTCATTTCTTCCATTATACATTACATTATTAACCTGTCTTAATTTTCTAGTATGATTTTTTTCTTTCTTTCTTTACAATACATAAAGAAAACTGTATAATTTGTCTATGCCTGTAATGGTGCTTTTTTCCTCTTTGCTCGATGAGCACTCGTGTCTCGTCCACTTTTTATGCAAGTGAGGTGATGTTCAGGGGGAAACGCATAAATTTGTTAAATAACATAAACTGGCAATTTCTTGGGTTTAAACTCATCGACTTTCTTCTAATGCAACTGACATGCATGCAACTCTATACTTGTGTTCATGCATACAACTCTGAGCTCACATAAATACAGCTCTGTAAGCCTAATTTCCCACCTTAGGGCATTATTGTACTGCCTGTGAGTTTTACAATTACTCATTATGATTGTATGACCTAAGCTGTCAAGCTTTTTTTTGTAGCTCTAGTTTTAATAAGACCATAACATATTGGATATATTTTTCAGTTCGATTTAAAAAAGGGGCAACGCTCGACCAAAGAACATTTAGGGCAAAGTAAATTTGAAGCATCTTTTGCAGTTTTGCAAGTTAGAAAAGGGATGGCAATCATTTTTTTATATAAAGAAAAAGGGGTGAAAAAAGCATCTTTTACTAGGCTGAAACGGCTACAACGCAGCTTCAAGTTCCACAATTGGTTTCCGTGCGTATCCTTTGCTGATTTTTATGCAAAGCTACCTGTTCTTCCTTGTCAAAACACTTGTTTTTGTCATATTGTAACTTTAATTCCTTAATGCTTGGCCTTGGCGATTATTTTATAGTATTTTTTTATTAACAAACTCATTTCTTTTTTCTTAAAACATGACTAATTTATATAGTGTTTCTATTTCTCTTTTCAGAACTGACAGCAAGCCCGAAACCGCTAGAGATAACATTTTCAATCCCTACAACAGCTGCAGCCTCGACAATTCCAATCATCAACCTTCCAGTAAAACGCAACAACAAAATGAAAATAATTCTCAGCTCCAAACGTCAAATTCCATGCAAAAGAATGAAAACTCCGCCTCCTTCGCCTCATCGTCGCCACTAGCCACACAACAACAACAGCAGCAGCAGCAATCATCAGCGCTACACAATGCCAATTCCGAGACCATGATGATGATGATGATGGAGAAATATAATAATAACAACCACAACAGCAGCAACAACAACAACAACAACTGTAATCTCATCGATTCATCGAATGGTTGTCATAATCCCCTTAACTCACATTACTCGCCACCAGCCGCCACCGCCGTACCCATGCGCAAACGTTCCTTGTCCTCGAACAACATCGACAAAGATCTCGAAATACTCGACCGTGAATTGAGTGCCATCAATTCACCGATGCCGATGATCGATCCCGAAATAACCCAAGGTGCCGAACAATTGGAGAAGGCTCTGTCGTCGCGCAAACGCCAGCGCAGCGAAGACGAAAGCGATCGTTTGGTGCGCGAAGCGTTAACGCAATTCTATATACCGCCGCAGCGTTTGATATCCGCCATCGATGACTGTCCGCTGGACATTGTCAATGTGGGCAGTTTGTCGCCGAAACGCCAGAAAATGTCGGCCGGCAGCGGTCCCAATGATTTGGACCTGGAATTCGATATGAATCAAAATCAAAAGGATTTCGAGGTTATAATGGACGCTCTGCGTCTGGGCTCGCCCAGTCCGACGCCCAGCATGGGCAGTGACAGTTGCGGCCAGGCGGCCATGATGAGTGAATCGGCCAATGTATTTCATAATTTAGTGGTCACCTCGTTGGAGACATGAAAGTTTCAGTAAGCCCAACTAAAGCAATGTATTTTGGCTGAGCGAAAGCAAGAAGGTCAAACAGACAGACAGACAGACAGCAAAAAGAGAAAAAGAAAGAAAGAGAGAAAATTGCAAATACAATTTGCTTTCACCTTCTTCTAATTCTATGTTTACCGATATAGTTAATTTCACACGGACACACAAAACGAAATGTTTTCGAAAATTTCAATTCGTAAACTAGACTTAGTTTCTAAGTGGGCAAATTATAAACAAAACAAAAACAGAAATGACACAATTTCTGTTCACTTTTTGTTTAAGTTAGTAAAAATTTCATACTTGTATTTTCCTACAAAGCAAAGCAACAACAACAACAACAAATTATACATTCTCTTATTTTTCGTTTTGTTTGTTTTTTTGTTGTTGTTGCAGCAACAACAACCAGAAAAATATGTAAAACAAAAAAATTTTTATTATAAGATTTGTAGTAAAAGAAAAATGAAAAACAAACTAAAAAAAACAGCTTAAAATTATATACTTAAACGCTTCAATTTTTATATAGCAAACAAAAAACGACACTTTATTATTATATATACATACTAGAATATATATACATATATATTTAGTATATATATACATATGTAAACACCGCATGTACTGGCACACCAGCTGTACTTGTCTAAGTTTCTGATTTAGTTTAGAACACACACACACACACACAAAAATAAGTAAGAAAACAAATTAAATATGCTTTAAATATTAAGATTTGCTAAAACATAATTTTACTAATAATCAAAGAATTTATAGTCAAAACACAACAACAACAACAACTATAAAAGAAAACCAACATAACTAAGAAATGAGAATTAAACATTTTCTAAACAAAAAACGAAACCCGCGATTAAAAAATACTCTCAAGAAACTGTTACAACAACTCTGTTTTTTTAAGTTTCTACAAAGCTTTTTTATAAGAAAAGAAAACAAACTAAAAAACAGTTTCCTAGTCACCTCACCTTTAAAACAAGACAAACAAAAAACTTTATAAAAACAAAACAACATACACTCACACACAAAAACAATAGTTATTATTTTCAAAACACTCACTCACACACACACACAATAGCTAATACAAAAAACTACAAACTAAAATTAGAAAAAAATAGAAGAAAAAAACGACAAAGGTTTCACTTTTTTAAAGCATTTGACAACACTGTTATCCCTATGGCAACGCTGGCTGTCAGGACTCAACGTAAATGAGAGCAATTGCGATTGTGTTTGAGATTATGGAGTCGGTTTAGACGAACGAAAACAAGTCGTTTTAGTAAACAAATTAAAAAAAACTATTACAAAATCTATAAGTTTTGTCAGTTTAAAAAAAAAAGAATATTTAAATAAAATCTCTACAGTTAGTAAAAGGCTATGTTTACATTAGAAAGTATAAACCTGATGATCAATGTCGGTTTGACCGTTGCAAGCATATTTCCTTTATTATTCACAAGGAGTATTAATAACAGGATTAATTTTCTATTGAAAGTGATTAATTTGTTAAACCTTCGTATGTTTCTAATGACTTTTTTGAAAATAGTTTCCTTTATTATTCACAAGGAGGACTAAAATCAAGATTAATTTTCTAATGATTAATTTGTAAGACCTTCGTAGGTTTCTTATTAATTTTTTTTAAAAATGTTTGCCTTACTATTCATATCAGGATTTAATTTCTAATGTAAGTGATTAATTTGTAACACCTTCGTAGGTTTCTAACTATTTTTTTTGAAAATAGTTTCCTTTATTATTCACGAGGAGGATTAATTTTCTATTGAGAAAGATTAATTTGTAAGATCTTCGTATGTTTCTATTTATTTTTTTTTCGAAAATAGAAGGTTATTCAAAAATTCTTTCTATGTCTATACAGTAGCCCGAATCGCAAAATGTCCAAAAGAAGAGTTAATACTTCTCTTTTGACATATGCTGACTTTTTGTCAAAATTTTAAAAACCCTTTCATAAAGAACGCTTTTTTATAAACTCAATCTTTAAGGACATAATCAGACTAACAAAAACAATAAGTTAATACATGCTTATCAGAAAAATAGAAAAACGAGCACAAATTCTATTACATTTGTGAGTCTAAAATGTCTGCGGCCTTATTCAAACCTACGAAAACAAAGAAGATTTCCTGATCGTTTTTACCAAAATGGTTGGCAACTCTAAATTATTTGTATAAAAATGGAAAACGGCCAAGAAAACTACAAAAATATCTAGAAAACTTAAATTCAATTACTTAAACTGCGTTGACATTTTGAATATTTAACTCTACATTGTGTAGAAATACACCGAGAACTGAACTGTTCTACCGTCTTAAGAAAGAAAGTCACAAGCGCCTAAATTGAGATAAGGGCAGACTCGCATACCGTAAATGAGTTACTTTTTTTGTGTTAAACATTAAAGAACAATTTTCACTTGTCACTATGACTAAAATACGCTAAGTCACATCTACCACTGCTAACGTGTTTCGTAGTCAAAAAAGCTAAATATCTAAAAACTACTAAAATAGAGATGTGACTTTCTTAGGAGGGCAGTGTAACTGTCAATTTTAATACATTCCGAACATCTATTTACTATTATTGTAAACGCAGTTTAAATTAAGTTTAAACCCACTTAGTAAACTCCATTGGTTGAATTTTTATCAATGCCACCTCGCTCTTTCTTTTCGTTAAAAGTTGAACCCTCTCAGCCGTGCCACAGCCTAAGGGCCCAGTGTTGTATTTTCACCTCCTCTATACTTTCTATTTTGGTTTGTTTCAAATTGTTCGAGGAAAAGCAACTAAACAACATTTTCAAAGGAAAACGAAAAAAAAACAACTATACCCCCCTTTCTGGAATAAACAGTATTTCAAAGCGATATACATAAATATATAATTTTTTTTAATTTTGTTTGAAAAAAGTGCAATTAGTATTTGGAGTAAAATTCAAATAAATGTAACAATTAAAAGCCTCAACAAACATACAATTTTTTGTTGCAAATTATAAGAAATTAACAACAAAATACAACAAACAAATAAATATTTGAGAACTACACAAACAAAACAACAAAAACCAACAACAACAACAAAGAGAAAAAATACAATTTTTGGAACATTTGTAGTAATTTATTAAGAATTTAGAAATTGTTTATTTTCAAAATATGGCTGTGATAGTAATTTAAGTTAATAATTTTAAGCATACAACAACAACAAAATAAACCAGAAAACACGACTCATAAAGAAGAAAAAAATCCCCCCCCCCCCCTAAAATACATAACAAAAAACAAAAAACTTTGGACACAAACAATTGTATTGAAACTTAAGAAGGCAAGAAAATATAAAACCACAACTAATGTTAAAACAAAACCGAAAGTAGTAGTATAAAATTTACATTAAATTTAATAAATATAAGTACATTATAACATAAAATACATATATGCTTTAAAGAAAACACAACAACACATCTAAAGTAAACCACAATGATTTTGGACTTGTCTTTTTAACCCAACCTCCATCTGTTAAATCTATTTTTGTTTTAATGTTACCTTTTTTATTTGCCACAAAATTTCGCTTTGCCAAATTTTTATCTTGATTATAAATGTTTTTTCATCTTTAGTTAAATTATGTTAATGCCTTAAAACAAACGAAATTAAAAACTCACACAATTGTTGAATTTCATATTTTTTCCTCTTTAATTAGAACCATATACGTTGAATTTCATTTTTCTTCTTTAAGTTTTTCTTTTTAGTTTTTTTTTTGCATTTCCTAAAACTACAAAAATTCAACATACTTTAGTAATTAAAATACAAAAAAAGAAAAATACAAAAACATAAAAAAACATTTGTAAAATAAACAAAAAAAAATCAAAATAATTAAAAAAACATTATATAAAAAATAATACTAACATCAAACCTTTTTTTATATATATATAATTGTAGTACTATTGTTTTAATTTTTTATTTGATTTTTTCGTTTTATTTTTTTTATTTACCATAATTTTTTATTTTTAGTTCTTGTATTCCACACACTATATTATTACGACAAAGAATATCGTAGTTAATTTTCGTTTTTAGTATAACATCATGTCAAAACAAACAAACTGCATCATGTTTAAATAATTTGTATCATTATTACTATTATTAATTAATTATAATTATACAAAACAAAAAAACCACAACAACAAATACAAAACCAACAAACAAATAATATTTACAAATACAACCAGAGACAAAAATTCTGCATAAAAACCAAAAAACAAACAAAAAAAAATTAATAAAAGTATTAAAAATTATTGAAAAAAAAATGTTGACTTTCTTTTTATTTATTATACCAGGAGTAGTTCATGCCACAGTGTCCTTTGGCTGGAAATTATCACTTTATTAGAGGATTCTAGTAAATGAATGTGAAACGTTTTTCTGTTAGCGCACGTTTACCCGAAAATGATGCTAAGTAAGCTTCAGGAATGGTTTTCTCGGTTAGGGTTATGTACTTAAGACTAAAAGTCGACATTTCGACTAGTTCAATAAGATCAAGAGTCCACTTGAGACATTTCTGACAAAATCCTGAATAATTTAATTTCAGAGTTAGTATACTTAGAGTATACTTAGAGTTAGTATACTAGAACATTTTTGAAGATATACGATTTTTACCTTGGGCATAAGTTGCCACCACAATAAAAAAAAAACGATAAAACATATGTATTTCTCAATCGGCGATAACAAATAAAGCCCCATTGTTTGGTAAAAAAGTCGTCATGAAAAAGTCGTCCTTTAGACTTTTTTAAATACAAAAAAAATTTACGTTAAACTAAAAAGTCGTTATGAAAATTTCGACTTAAGACAAAAAGTTGACTTTTATACCCAAAAGTCGATTAACCTTTTAGTCGAAAATCGAACAAAAGATTCAGTTAAAAAACTTTTCCTATCGGGTGATCAATCTAGATTATATAAAAAATACTTAAGACTTAAAGGTTTTTTCAATAGGGTTTTTTTACTAGTTTTCGCGTGAGTTATGTTAAACTTATTTTTTTTTCTTTTCAGCATTGTTGGCCATTTCATCAGGGAAAGACTTACACCGCAACAACGTCTGGCTCAACGGCAACGTCAATAAACAAAATTGCCTCATTTGGACTGAAGAGCTCCCAGAAAAGGTTCAAGAGGTGCCATTGTACTCAGAGAAAATCACGGTTTGCTGCGGTTTATGGGCTGGTGGAACCATCGGTCAATATTTTTGTAAAAAATGATTATGGCCGGTACGTAACCGTTAAAAGAGCTCGATATCGCGCCATTATATCGGACTTTTTGCTACCTGAAATTGAAGCCCGTAATTTTGAAGATATTTAGTTTCAACAGGAGGGTGCCACTTGCCATACAGTGCTGCATAAACAATGAAACTATTGAGAGGTAATTTCGAAGAGCAGCTAAGTTAATGTTTTGGACCGGTGAGTTGTTTTTTTTAGAATTTTTTCTTTAGGGCTACGTAAAGTCCAAAGTTTATGCTGCTGACAAACCAGCTACGATTCAGGTTTTGGAAGCCCAAATTTCGCGTGACATTAACGCCATATCGGTCGAAATGCTCGAACGAGTCATCTAAAATTGGACTCTCAGAATAGACACCCTGAGGCATAGTTGTACCCAACATTTAAAGAAAATAATAATAAAGAAATAAATGGCATAACATATCCTTACGATAGAACAATAAAGATTACACACATGATTTGATTTTTTACATAGACACATAGGTAAAATGGTTTCCAAACAAAGCTCTCTAAAAATCCTACCAAATTGTGTCAAAAACTACCAAAAGTATACAAATCGTTATACCTTGCACCATAGGGTAAAATATTTGTATTTCAGACATATTTGAGTTAGATCATTATTGAAGTGTATCGATCGACTCAAAATCCGCAGCTGATTATTTTATGATTTCTGTCTGTCCGTTTGTCAGCTGCTCTTCTAAAGTTTTAATCGAAATAAAGGTCAAAATTGTGCAGATCTTCATATAAAAATAGGGCAAAAGTTACTCGTATATTTTGGAAAAAGGCCGGACGCTATTGACCTTTAAAAAACGGTTTAGCAGCAGATGCTGCGCATACACGCATGTATCTTCAACCGATTTTATACCTTTAACTTTATAAGCCACAATTAACATCCAATCTCTATTAAGTTTCAAACTATTCAATATGATCGACAAGTAACCAGCTTTATTGTTGAGATTTGAGCCTTTGCATTTTTTTCTGTGGAAATCCATTAAGGATAAATGTTACGCAAAGCATCCGGTGACAATTGAAGCGTTGCAACATGAAATCGAAGTTGCCATTGATGAGACTCGAGCCAAAGAATCGAAAATGCACTAAAAATTAGGCTGATTTGGCTGTCGAACCATTTGTGGTTCTCATATGAATGATATTGTGTTCCATTATTAAATTACAAATTTCAACAAATAAAACAGAAATTTGAAAAAATTATCAGCTCTTTTTACAGCCGATTTAAAGATAAAATGTTAAAGCGCCCACCCTGTATAAAAAACTATTGAAGAAGTTAAAAATTATTTTTCCCTCCGTCTTTAAAACGCGAATGTTAGTTTCGTTCAAACAAAGAAGGAAAACTTATTGCCGTCCGTTTGGGTTTTTGTAACACAAAAATTTTAAGTTGAAAATTCATTTTTTGTAATGTAATTTTGATTGGCTTGAGGAGGATTTCGTGTGATTTACAGAAACCCAAACAATTTCCCCTTCGTCTACTGACAGTTTGTTTTGTTTCAGAAGAATTCGTTTTAAAAAGACTAGTGCATTTACTAGAGTGTCCAAGAACCCAGGTTTTCAGAAAACCGACATTTCAGTTTTGTTTTTTCAAAAAGCAGACTTTCGGTTGTTTTTAAAGTAAAAAACCGGCATTAACTGACATTTCGGCTTTAGCCTTTTGCCTAAGAATGTAAAAGTAAATTAATTGTACTATTACAACTTTACAAAGATTTTAAAAATAAGGTCATACTTGGGTTTGTGCGAAAATGTCATTGTTTTTGGTACCCATACGAGTATAACCATGTTTAACTGGGCCAGTTTTTTGGACATAGCTTCCTTCACCTGAATTTAGGCAAACTGATAGAGTTGATATTTATATATCTGGTCCTAACAATACTAGTGTTCCCAGATGCAAGCTGGAGCTTCCATTTGGAAACATTGACATTTTTTAGCATAACTTCACTCAGAACGTTTTGTCATTTGACGGCGAATTATTTTGTTTTTCAGTGTGTTGAAAAATTCATCTCAGTCAAAAAATGGAATTATCCCGTGAACATTTTCGTGCGATGATTTTTTTACGATTTTCGGCGTGGATTATCACGACAAGAGTGCATCGATGAACTTAAATCCTTGTATGGCGATAAAGTACCATCCTATAACACTAAAAAACTGGTTTAATCAATTCAATCGTGGCCGACACTCGCTTAAAAACGAAGGTCGTCCAAAAACGGCCGTTGTGCCAGAGAACATTGATGCCGTGCGTGAACTGATAATGCAAGATCGTCATGTGATATACCGTGAAATAGAGGCATCCTTGGTCATTTCTTCCACCAGCATAAATTCGATATTTCTTGAACACCTGGCCGTAAAAAGGTTTATTCTCGTTGGATCCCGCACAATTTGACAATCGCTCCAAAAGAGGCTCTGTCGATTGGTGCAAAGAAATTTTGAAAAATACAATCGCGGTGCTTCAAAAGACGTTTATAAGGTCGTCATAGTTGACGAATCATGGATCTATGAGTATGAGCCCGAAACAAAACAGCAATCGACCGTGTGGGTCTTCGAAGACGAGCCAAATCCAACGAAAGTTGTTCGTGGAAGAAGCACTTCGAAGCAAATGGTCGCCTGTTTCTTCGGCAAAACCGATCATGTGGCGACTGTTCCACTTGATCAACGTAGGACGATCAATTCTGAGTGCTACACCACAATTTGTTTGCCTAAAGTCTTCGGAGAAATTCGAAAAACGAACAAGAGAAGACGATCATTGTGCACCATGACAATGCGAGCTGTCACTCATCGGCTAAAACCCGCTCCTTTTTGACTGGCCAAAACGTCGAATTGATGGGTCATCCGCCGTACAGCTCTGACTTGGCACCCAATGACTTCTGTTCATTCCCGCACATCAAGAAAAAAATTCATGGTCAACGATTTTCGTCGCCAGAAGATGCTGTTGAAGCGTTCAAAAACCATGTTTTAGAGGTGTCTCAATCGGAGTGGAAAAGGTGCTTCGACAATTGGTTTGAGCGCATGCAAAAGTGTATAAATCATGCTGGAGAATACTTTGAAAAACAATAAAACCATTTTTGAGGATAATATTCGCATTTTCATTATTAGGCCAGAAATATATATGTGACAGCGCATAGAAAAAGGGAACTAAGGGTAAAAAAAATCAATTTTTCTTTTTTTTTTTTTTTTCTTTTTTTGATGTGGACAACATCTGAGCATCGAATGAGACCGATTCTATGCCCCAAAAGTGTTCCCTCCCAGAGATATGCGCGTTTTATGAAAGTGAAGTCGACGATTCTAAGCGCAAATAGAAAGGGACCTAATCTTTAAAATGGCTCTCCTGAACAAAACTGGTTTTTAACCTTAGATCCCTTTCTATTTTGCGCGTCACATATACCTTGGGTTATCTGCACGGTACGACACTGTTAGTAGCTTCTTTACTGCACTCAATGTCTTAAAAAAAAGGCAAATGTCTTGAATGGCCATTCAAGTGTTATTGCGCATATGGGGGTACCAAAAATATATTTTTTACTTTTTTTCTGACTCGGAGAATTGAAACCCCAGCCCCTTCAAACATGGGCATATGGGTAACAAAAACCTAAAGTACGATTTCCTTAAGAATTGCAATATATCATGTTTATAGGGCTTGGCTTAATTTGATGGCAACCGCGGATATGGGGAAATGCATACGCATTATCAAAGAAATGTTCTTATCTATTCAAGTTTGAACTTATTTTAAAGGTTTTGTAAATATGGTCCGGACCCCGAAGCCCTTTGGCCTAACCACCATCGACAAATAGGTAAATTTGATGATATTGACGAGTTAGCTTAATTTGTGAGCAGGGCAAACAAATAAAAGTTCCATTAATCCTTTTTGGCATCCTAATGGTTCTGTATAAATTCACAACCAATATTGGTAGAAACATTGAATAATGTTTTAAAAGGTTAATTTATATTGTGTATCCAACATACACAACAACAATCCCGCTAAACCTTCCAAATATGACTTAGCCTACCATCCTACCACACGGAAAAAAAACCCACCAAATTTAGTAGTAAAAGCACAAAACGGCAACACTGGTTGCCTATCACTGATGTGGAGCAACTCTGATCATCACTCGATATCGTAGAAGAGTAGCAACTGTGAATGAACCACGAAGAATGAAACAAAACAAAACCAGAAAATTAAAATTAGTTTTTGTGAAAAGGGACATTCTTATAAGGAAAAGTTATTGAATAATTTTAAAAATTAAACTTAATAAACAAAGTGTGTGAATTTAGTGTTAAATTATGACTTTTCTGCGTAATTGTGATTGTGTCCAATCGAAAGTGGAAAAATAAACCGAGAATTTGACTGATTCTAAAGTGATGTTTTTATTATAAATTGCAAAGAAAAACATTTCGCCCATCTTCTTCTATTCCATCGTCTTTGCAAACAAAAAAACCTGTAGAGATTATCGACAAATTTATCACCGATTACCAGCCCGCAAAACCCGGCGACTAATACTGCCATGGAATCCGTACATATTTCCCTTAACTTCCCTTTAAAAAGACCGAACGGAAAACTTCTCTCGAAATGCAAAATATTAGGGATCTTTTGGAAAAGTCGTAAAATAAATATGCCGACTCTAAAGGAATTAAGGCATAATTCACATTGGACGACTCGGGAATTTTCAGTTGTACCGGTATGGAATACGTCTATGAAAATTAAAAGATCGAATCAGCAAATGACGATGACGGCACTTTAGCCAAACTGGGTTTACGGTACAATTTTCATATTCACTGACCGGGACCTACAGTTTTTAATGCCGGCTCCGAAGGGCTAAAACATTTTGTAAAGAAACGTTTACGTGTCTTGGAGATAAGTATCCAGCTACTAAAAGTTGCTGGCATTTAGAGGTGGATAATTTTCGTTTGAAGTTCTTAGACGGATTTAAAGCCGGGTTTGTTGGTGTAACTGTCGGGCATATTAGCCATCGTACTGTGGCGGCCCACTAAAATACTAAAAAAATCATAATGAGTAACGATTAACCTTTATAAACTATAAAATGGTTTTATTGTTTTTCAAAGTGTTCTCCAACATGATTTATACACATTTGCATGCGCTCAAACCAATTGTCGAAGCACTTTTTCCACTCCGATTGAGACATCTCCAAAACATCGTTTTTGAACGCTTCAACAGCATCTTCTGTCGACGAAAAACGTTGACCACTCTTTTTTTTCTTGATGTGTGGGAATAAAAAGAAGCCATTAGGTGCTAAGACAGGGCTGTACGGCGGATGACCCTTCAATTCGACGTTTTGGCCGGTCAAAAAGGCGCTTTTTTTGCCGATGTGTGAGAGCTCGCATTGTAATGGTGCAAAATGATTCGTCTTCTCTTGTTCGTTTTTCGAATTTCTCCGAAGACTTCAGGCAAACAAATTTTGGTAAACCACTCAGAATTGACCGTCCTATGTTGCTCAAGCGGAACCGTCGCCACATGACCAGTTTTGCCGAAGAAACAGGCGACCATTTGCTTCGAAGTGCTTCTTCCACGAACAACTTTCGTTGGATTTGGCTCGTCTTCGAAGACCCGCACTGTCGATTGCTGTTTTGTTTCGGGCTATACTCATAGATCCATAATTCGTCACCTGTGACGATCTTAGTCTTTCGAAGCACCGCGATCGTATTTTTCAAAATTTCTTTGCACTAATCGACACGAGCCTTTTTTTGAGCGATTGTTAAATTGTGCGGGATCCAACGAGAACAAACCGTTTTTACGGCCAGGTGTTCGTTCATGCAAAATCGAATGTATACTAGTGGAAGAAATGCCCAAGAATGCCTCTATCTCACGGTATGTCGCATGACCATCTTGCATTATCAGTTCACGCACGGCACAACGACCGTTTTTGGGCGACCTTCACGACCTTCTTCTTTGAGCGAGCGTCGGCCACGATTGAATTCATTAAACCAGTTTTTCACAGTGGCAGAGGCAGAAATATATATATAGCAGACCTCGTATAGATTGAACAGGCATTAACCGGCTCGAGAATAGATGACAAGTTTTTACAATATGCCAAAGTGACATTGATATTCGTGGCTGCACACTGCTGTTATCGCTACTTTGGGTCCGTGACGACCTTCATCAGAAAAACTGAAGAAAGAGCTAAACTTTATAAACTCTTTCTTTTTATTTTTATTCAAGCTTAAGTATAATAAACTATATACTTATTAATATATTGTGGACCGCCGTGGTGGGAAGTGTGCACGACTATCATGCCAGTAAACCCAGGTTCAACTCTGGATAAAAGCATCTAACAATTTTTTACCGGCAGGTTTTTTATCTCGTAAATGCCGGCTACTTTTCGAGTAAGAGATTTATCTCTAGTCATCAAAAACCTTCTCTATAAAATGCATTAGCCGTTCGGAGCTAAATTGTAGGTCGCAGCCAGTGAGTATAAGAATTAAATCGTGCTTAGCTCACTGATTTGAGAGAAGTTTCCCCTTGTTCCTTAATGGGATGTTGCGGGACTACAGTAAGTAAGTAAACTATATAAAAAGTAGATAATGAGATTTTGATAAAAAAAAATATGGGAATATCGGAGTCAATAAATCGTTTACGGTGGATTTCCTAACGTGTGGAATCAACTATGAAAAATTTCTTTTTTTGACGTGGACAACATCTGAGCATCGAATGAGACCGATCCCATGCCCCAAAAGTGCTCCCTCCCAGAGATTTGCGCGTTTTATGAAAGTGAAGGTGACGATTCTAAGCGCGAATAGAAACGGACCTAATCTTTAAATTGGCTCTCCTAAACAAAACTTTTTTTTAACCTTAGATCCCTTTATATTTTTGCATATGGTGGTAATTTGCTTTTTTGCACTGCAGGCTGTGAAGGCACTGTTGGACGAAGAGAGTAGAGAGTGTGCGTGGCTTTTAGTGGCTGGCGGAAGATTTGTATTCGTCTGCCTTTCAGTTGCCACCATTCATTGGACACGTAAGGAGAGGTCATTTTGTGTTGAAGCGTATTTTTCGAATGCGCACTCGATCATTGCAGTGCCGCGTGCTTTTCGTTTGCGATTCGCTCTTCCCCCACGTGGGTGTGTACACAAAATATGTGGTACTGGAGTGAAACAAACCCCAGAGAACTTCACCAGAGACCTCTGCATTCGAACCGCGTCACTGTGTGGTGCGCCATATCACGAGAAGGCATCATTGGCCCTTACTTTTTCCAGGATAACCGTCTTACCGTAACTTTGAACTCCGAACGGTACTTGATTATGATACAGGATTTTTTTCAGCCGGCTCTTGAGGCAATGCAATTAGAGGATACATGGTTCCAACAGGATGGTGCCACTGCATACACAGCGAGGGTTACCATGAACTGTCTTAGGCAAATGTTTCCTGGACGGCTTAAATCTTTTAGGGGTGATGTGAACTGGGCAGCATAGTCGCCTGACTTAGCCCCATGTGAAGGTGTAGTCGAAGTCGAAGGTGTATATCAACTGTCCCAACATCATGGAAGACCTAATTCACAATATTGAGGCTTAAATTGGCAGAATTCCAGTCGACATGCTTCTTCATGAAAACGTATGCAGCAGTGTGTGTATAACGAAGGTCGACATTTGTCAGATACACTATTTAAAATCATGTAATTTAAAAATGTCCTTACAGTTCAATAGAATTAAAATTTTAAATGATTTTTCTATGGTTCATATCCAAATAATAAGTAAATTATCGCGCTTCACCCTGTATGTTCAAAATCTACTTTTAACCAAAATTAAAATCACTATCCTTTTCCGGTTTTCGCAGGTAGTTATAGTTTAACGCCTTTCTAGCGTCAGAATTGGTTTGTATTCGGCCGACATGTCCTAGCCGGCGTAAAGGTCGATTTGGAGTGGCTTAACTGCATTCATGTGGAGATACAGCTCGTATACGCAGGTGGGCCAATACATTTTCGAAGGATTTGTTTTTTAAGACACCCATGGATATTTCAAGTACCTATGTTACGAAAGTACCTACGATACTTATGCTTCGGCACTATATAAAGGGTGGGCGATTTAACATTTTAAATTTGAATCGGCGGCTAAAACCAGTACTGATAATTTTTTAAACTTCTGGTTTTATTGGAAAGGTTGAACTTTGTCATTTAATAATGAAACATCATCCGATACGTTTTCGCCTCGCGCAATGGGCTGAAAATTTTTTGGCAGGAGATGAGGAATTGTACCGAAAATCGTGTTTTCAGATGAAGTCAATTTTCATCTCGGTGGCTATGTCAATCAGCAAATTTCCCACATGTGGGGTTCAGAGAAACCTCAATGACTAATGAGAGGTTAATGTAATCACAACGAGTCACAGTTTGGTGTGGATTTTGCGCTGGCAGCATCATTGCCCCTTTTTTCTACGAAAATGACCAAGGATCCGCCGTAAACGGTGAGAGTTACTGCGCCATGCTCAACGAATTTTTGTTTCCAAAAATTTCAAGAGAATGACATGGACGACATTTGGTTTCAACAAGACGGGGCTGCGTGTCCAACAGCCAACTCAACCATCGTCATTTTACGCATAAATTGTGATGTAATTTGGCCGCCTCAGAGCAGTAATTACAGGGCTTTGGATCATTTTCTGTGGGGAGCAATAAAGGATAAATGTTACGCAAAGCATCCAGAGACAATTGAAGCGTTACGAGGGTTGTTATTTATATTTTGGGTCCTGATAATACTAGAGTGTTCCAAGATGTTAACAGTGTGTTGAAAAATTCATCTCAGTCAAAAAATGGAAATTTCCCGTGAACATTTTCGTGCGATTATTTTTTACGATTTTCGGCGTCAGTTATAAAGACAACTTGTTTCGACTTTTGGCGATGAAGCACCTTCAAAAACCACTGTTAATCGCTGGTAACAAGAGTTCAGTCTCGGACGCCGTTCGCTCCAGGATGAATTTCGTGAAGGACGTCCAATTTCGGTAACTTTTTCCAGAGACCATCGATGCTGTGCGTGAACTAATTAAGCAAGACCGACATGTGACATACCGTGAGATAGAGGTACCCTTGGGCATTTCTTCCACCACCATACATTCGATATTACATGAACACCTGGCCGTAAAAAAGGTTTGTTCTCGTTGGATCCCGCACAATTTGACAATCGCTCAAAAAGGCTGTTGTCGATTGTGGCAAAGAAATTTTGAAAAAATACGATCGCGGTGCTTCAAAAGACGTTTATAAGATTGTCACAGTGACGAATCATTGATATATGCGTATGAGCCCGAAACAAAACAGCAATCGACCGTATGGGTCTTTGAAGACTAGCCAAATCCAACATAATTTGTTCGTGAAAGAAATACAACGAAGCAAATGATTGCGTTTTTTTCAGCATAACCGACCATGTTGCCACAGTCCCTTTAGTGGAACGTAGGACGGTCAATTCTGAGTGGTATAAAACCATCTGTTTGTCAACAGTGTTCGAAGAAATGAGGATAGATTAGAAGAGAAGACGGATCATTTTTTATTACTACAATGCGAGCTCTCACACATCAGCTGAAACGATGAGCTATTTGACCACTCAAGATTTCGAATTGATGGGCCATCCACCGTACAGCCCTGATTGGCACCCAATGACTTCTTCTTATTCCCTAGCATCGAGAAAAAAAGGGTGGTCAACGTTTTTCATCGCTTGAAGCAGCTGTTGAAGCGCTCAAAAATCAGGTTTTGGAGGTGTCTCAATCGGAGTGGAAAAAGTGCTTCGAAAATTGGATCGTGCTCATGCAAAAGTGTATTGATCTTAAAGGAGAATATTTTAAAAAACCATTTTCAATGCTAAATTATTGGGTTTTTAATGCCGGACCCGAAAAATAAAAAAATAGCAACCCTCGTAAAGCATGAAATCGAAGTTGCCATTGAAAAGAATCGACCCGAAACAATCGAAAATGTTCTGAAAATTAGGATGATGGATGAGGTACTGCCGAGCCAGTTGTTATAGTCATATGGATAATAATGTGTTCCATTATTAAATGACAAAGTTCAACCTTTTTCAGTTAAACCAGTAATTTGGAAAAATAATCAGTACTTTTTTTACAGCCGGTTCAAATTTAAAATCTTAAATCCCTATAGAAGCTGGAGTAGTATGAGTATTTTGCAAAGAGTAATTTTTAAATGACAATTGTCTCATAAAAATTTAAATGTGACGTAATTTTCAAAAACCAAGTTTGTTTTGAATTGAAAACAAACCTCCTCTCGTCACAAATGATTTAAACGCATTCTCAGAGTCGAAAAAAGGTTAATCACTTCCATTCTGAACCGGATAATACTTTTCATTCTTCTACAAAAGGATAAAACCCGAAAGTCTGTTAATGCCGGTTTTTTACTTATAATAAAACCCAACAGTCGTTTTTTTAAACACGGTTTTCAAAAAAAAACCGAAATGTCGTGTTTCTGAAACCCCCAGTTTTTTTGACACTCTTATCTAGATGGAACAGTCACGTTGTATAGTGATTCTTGTGGAGCTTCCTGCTGCAAAACTAAAGTGGGAGTAACCACATATTCAACACGTGCCACGTTGCACTTACTACCACATGTTCAGAGTCCACCATTTGATTGGAAAAGGTCAACAAACCCAAGATTAGAAACAAATTAAACTCGATAGTTGTGAATGAGTGAAAGAAAGACGTATAAGTCTGGGTGTGTCTGTGTGTGTGGTTAAGTAATAAAATATTCAAAATTTGTTGCTGACAATTATTACATCTGCTGAAGTGCAAACCATAAAAATGTAGAAGCTTTTGTGTAAATAATAAAACAACTTCCAGTCGCTCGATGTCCAAATGCAAGGTTGACTTTTCGGCAAATAAACACTGCCAGTACCCGCTCTATTCTCCCAAACATGAGTATGTGTACATAGAATGTACATTTATACATACTTGAGTATAAAAATACATGCATATGTAAAGGGTGTCTTTTTATTAGGTGTAGAATTTTAAATGATAGTGAAATAACTCCAACCGATAGGGTGAGAGTACTCGATTATCACACAATTAACCCAGGAATGTGTAATTTTCGACTTTTTAAGGAAAAATACTAAAGGTTTTACAGTTTTTTTTTTAAATAAAAAACATTTTGAATCATACGATTTTACTTTTCAAATTTGAATTGGCTGTTAAAAAGAGAGTACTAAATTTTTTTTCAAACTTCTGTTTTTATTGGAATGGTTGAACTTTGTCATTTAATAATGGAACAACATCCAATGCCTTTTTGCTTTGCTCAATGAGCTGAAGATTGTTGGCAGAAATTGTTGGCAAATTTTAAGTTTAAATTAAAAATTCATTTTTTTGTAATGTTATTTTGAATGTCTTGAAGAAGGAATTCGTGTGATTTACAAAAACCCAATTTATTTTCCCTTCGTCTACTGACAGTTTGTTTTTTTTTAGACGGATTCATTATTAAAAGCCTAGTGCAGTTACTAGAGCGTCCAACAACACAGGATTTCATAAAACCGACAACCGGCATTTACCCACATTTCGGTTTTAGCCTTTTGTAAATGAATGTAAAAGTAAATTAATTGTGCCCCTGAACGGGTATAAATTTACAAAGATTTTAAAAATAAGGTCATATTTGAATTTGTGCGAAAATGCCATTATTTTTGATACCCATACGAGTACTCGTATAACCATGTTTAAATGGGTCAGATTTTCAGACATATTGTCCTTCAACTGAATATAGCCAAACTGAGAAATAAAAAATCTTCCAAACAAACTTAGATTCGAAAGTAAAGACTACGTTTAAAAAAAAACCTACTTATAATTCAAATAGCAGAATAAATATTTTGAAATCGTTAAATATAAAAATTAAATAAAAACATTATTTGTTTAGCTCGTTTGTTTTATTTTAATTTCGGTCGGATAACTAAATGCAAAAAAAATAACAATTAGTTGGTCCAGTTACCAAATGCTCGTGGCAATAACAACCGAATTCTAAGAGTTCTTATAGCCAATAACCTAAAACAACAACCAAATAAATACATATATTGGTAGGGACATAGGGTAGGGACATAATTACTGTTACACACGTTTTATGCTGTAAAATAAAAAGTACTGAATGTTTTGGACCAAATATTTTTTAATTTATTTATTGATGTATATTGTATCCAAAAAGAAACTACTTATTCGAAATGTCCGCCTTTTGCCTTTACACTCACTGGCCAATTTAAGTCGCTCTGGCCAATCGTCAATAGCTGCACGAACCTCGTTCATTGTAAAATTGGCCACAGCTCGAACCAAAGCAGTCTTAAGAGATCCAATGTTGGGGTATCTTTTGTGACAAACCTTGTTCTCTAAATATAGAAGCAAGAGGTCTTGAGCCGGTTTAATCCCTGTTCAATGTGAACCGCAATAAAACAAACGAGCTAAACACCGTCCACAATTTGTAATCCAATGGGTTCAAATCTGGACTGCCTAAGGGTCATTCTTTAGAGGAAATGAACGCTGCCAAATTGTTTCGAAGCCAGGCCTGGGACGTTTTAGCCTTATGGGCCGGCGCAGAATCCTGCTGGAAAGTCCACTGCTGGACTTTTGGAACAGGGAATTGTTAAGAGGCTTCACAACAGCTCCCAAAGCGGTTTCTTGGTAAACTTTGGCTGATGCTTTGACTCCTTGTTCGCAGAAATGCAGGTCAGTGACCCCATCGTAAGAGACACCGCTCCAGCTGGGTGATGACCCTTTTGGGATCAGTTTAGATGCTTCCGTAGATGACCGCGCATACACTCTATCATTTTGCTTGTTAAATTTTTCCTGAACGGTAAAATTTTTTTCATCGGTAAACAAAATTTTTCTGTGCAAGTTATCAGCGTGCTTCACCAAAAGACGTTTGCATTTTTCAATCCTATTTTTTTTTAAAGCTACAGTCAATAAATGTCCGGTACGTCGTTTGAAAGTCCTAAGTCTTTTTTAATGATTCGACTCTTGGACTTTTACGTGATATTCATCTTACTGGCCATGATTTTCTGTTTTCGGAGCGGATTTCTGTGAATTCTTGATTTAACGGCTTTGATGACATGCGGTGTTAGAACAGAGAGTGGGCGGCCCGACCGGTGGCGGTCTTTTACATCTCCAGTCTCCTCGAACAGTTTTATGCATCGGTAGACGAACATGCGGCTGATCCCTAGTGGCCGGAGCGTTTTGAAAATATCGCTTTTTTCATTTCACACTTAAAAAAGTGCTATTACAGCGATACGGTTCTTATTATCTGACCACTCCATGATGAAAGTTGAAACAATTTTAAAATCCCGTTACAGACTGACGCTATTAGCTTTCAAAACCCATATGACATTAACGGGGTGTGTTCAGTTCTACTATTGAAATGGGTGTGTTCAATGTTGTAA
Organism: Hydrotaea diabolus; assembly: GCA_963513945.1. Classification (NCBI taxonomy): domain Eukaryota; kingdom Metazoa; phylum Arthropoda; class Insecta; order Diptera; family Muscidae; genus Hydrotaea; species Hydrotaea diabolus. The sequence continues at coordinate 84,935,911 of OY740718.1, read as the reverse complement.
CAGTATATATGTCCCTACTAAGTACATATTTAGTTTCAATAATTTTCCTAATTAGTTAGGGTTGCCGATTCTTTGTCTCTTCAACCGATACTGCCAGTTCCCACTAACGAAAATTGTCGTGTTCGGTTGAAGCGATGAAATACATGGATAGTACGTGCAACCAACAACATTCGGTTGGCAAAAAATTCGGTTGTGGCAACAAATCTGCTCTCTGTGCGCGTATTCTTAACTGTTCTTAAAAAAGTCGTTCAACTGCAAGCGAATGAATTTACATTGTATATTTCTCGACCGGAAATCCTGGAAATTTTAATATTATTCCTGCTTTCTGGGGAAATGAAAACGACCGGGGAAAAACTAGTATCTTTTAGTCATGTAAGAGCTTCTTTATTCAATGAATAACAGTCGAATCCGGATAAGACCTCTAATTCAAAAAAGTCGCTTAATTGAAATTAAATATTAGTAACGATTGTCCGTATGATTTTTTTATACACTGTACTGCGCTTAAACGAAAATTCGGTTTAATGAAAAATTATTCATGTAAAACGTATTTTTATTGCAAAGACATAACTTATTTGAAACGAACACCGCTTAAGAGCCAAACGATGCATGTAAAAATGTTGTGCCGTCTCATTCCAAAAATTACTAAACGGTTTCCAATGATTTTGTCCAGTTGTCCAACATTCGTACTTTACGATACATGTTGTCAAAAATTAGTGTGAAAAAACATAATTTCGATAGGTTATGAAATTAAATTAGAAAAATATCATATGAAGGTTTATTTCATATAAATTAATTGAAACATTTCAAAATTTGCTATGATTTATTTCAGTGATTGGGAAACAATAATATATCTCGCACCATTCTGAACAAAATTGGCATTTTACAAAAATTTAAATCTGTGATTTCCAGAAAAGAAATTTAAAATCAATTCAACTGTAGAACATCAATCACAAGGATTACAAAAAGTAAGGCTGCTCTTGCAAACATCGGGCAATGACAGAATAATATCTTAAAAAGCGAATGAGCCAATAAAGAAGTTGAAAACGCCCTGTTAGTATGGTCCAGAGGAATGAGGTCAAAACAGGCCCCGGTAACAGTTTGAAAAAAGGCAGAGTTGACTTGAACGGTGAAAGCAAAGAGAAACCATTCATTTTTAAATAATCCACGGAGAAGAAGGTAATAAAATTTTATTTTTCAATTATGTATTTTTATTAAACTGAAGTGAAATTATAAGTTTACATTTTTGTTTCAAGCAACAACTTCAAATGTTCGTTTTAACGAAAGAAGTTTCACTTATCCGAATGACAATTCTGCATAAGTAAGTAAAAACCATTTATTTTTAAATTGTCCACGGAGAAAAAAAAATAATAAACTGATATTAAATCAGTTGAACTAAATGGAAACTATAAGTTTCTATCTTTGTTTCATAAAACAATTTTAAAAGTTCTTCGTTCGTTTAAACGAAAGAAGTTTCACTTATCCGAAGTTCTCATAATTGGAAATCCTGCATACGTAAAAAAATTGTTGGAGCTTTTCATTTCCGCTTAACTGAATTCGATTGTAACCGCTTGAATTCGTCTTTTAACAGCAGGTTCCGTTCGGTACCTACGCAAAAAATTCATGCACAGTCCACAGATTTGAGAAAAGTTTCGCGGCTCAAATGTTGGCATTGGAGCGTTTCAATTTTGCTGAAAATAAAAAATATGAAATTCTGTTTTTGCATTGTTATGTTTATTCATTGAGAAACAAGCGAGCACAAATCAAACGACAAATGTTCACATGTTTTGAAATTATAATATGTATTAAAAAAATGATTTTCAAAAAAATATTAAACAATTTAGAAGCATTGTCCTTTCAGTTTTACTTACCTAATCCCCTCAAGATCCTGTTAAGAAACATGAAGGGAATTTCTCTCAAATAATCAAGCTATGCACGACTTAATATTTGCACTCTCTGACCGGGACCTACTGTTTAATGCTGACTCCAAACGGCTTATACATTTTAAAGAGAAGTATTTACAAGGCATCACGAATAATCTCTTTTTCACAAAGACACCAGCATTTACAGGGTGGAACATCGCCTGAAAAACTGCAGATGTTCCGGATCGTACACAATAACCAACGCATCACGGCGGCCCACCTGTTAATGCTAAAAAAGCAAATCAAACTAAGCACAATTGATAATAACTTTGTCAAATCTGACAAATTTTTCATCGTTTAATCGTTACCTTAAGAGTGGAAACTCTAAAAATAACACCCTTTCGGTATGGATGTGCAAACATTCAATGTAAAAAGTTAATTGTTGTCTTTTTTGTGGTCCAGACTAAACACATACACTCACACACCTACATGAGTCGAATTCCATAAACGCATTTGGCTGATGGCAAGTAGCGTATGTGCATTTGTAGTTGTGTACGTAGATACATTCTCACACATATGCCGCTGTACATGAACATTCATCCATACATGCAAGGGCTTGGGGAAGCTATAAAAAGTATCCATATTTAAGTATCAACAGCTGTCATTTGGTTAATAAACGAAAATATGTGCAGATGAATGTGAAATATATTCCTCGAAACAAAAAAAAATACGGGTATGTACCTACAGTGTAGAGTGTCCAAAGAGCAGGGGTTTTTAGCATTTCGGTTTTTTAAACCGTGTTCTAAAAAACCGACTGTCGGGTTTTCTTTTAAATAAAACCCGGCACTAATCGATATTCCTGTTAAAGCCTTTTGCTTAAGAGTGGAAAATATTTTCTTATTTAGAGTTGAAGTAATCGACCCTAGGGTTCTAAAGGTCGTTTATCGATTAGTCGACTAATCGACTTTTTGTTGTACAAATTGAAAAAGACGTGATTAACTTTAGTGGCCGATTTTAATCGACGTTATCGTTCGACGTTTTTTCGACTTTTTGTGGCCAGCTTAACAAGTATTTATACCCTCAACTTATCTGTGTTACAGAGTAATTTAAGTTAGTTCCATGGTAAATGTTTGTGGCTACCAAAAATATTTGAGCAAGACCCACATTTAAATTTACCAATCGATGCGAAATCCGGAGCTGATTCGATTTAAAGCTTGTAATCAAACTGCGGGTCGCAATTGTTGTACGATCTTCATGAAATTTGGCAGAAGTAACATTTTTGGACCATAAACAGACGTTATTGAAAATAAGGAAATGGCTTTAGATTCAGATATAAATCCCACACATATGCTCAACCGATTGGATGTATATAAAGCTCCAAAAGCCACATATTATGATCGATCGGTTACAAGCCCAGTACAGAGGTCCATCCTGATGTTTCATACATCCAGTCGTTCTGATTATAATATACAGGGTGGCCCAAATGAGACCTAGTGATGTTAAACACGTATAAGTCTTGTAATAACGGTAAATGATTTATTTTTATATGTTAAATACATTTTATGGAAATTTAACGTGACTATGTGTGAAATATGACATCAGACAAATGACCACCATTTTGCTCGAAACAGGCATTGGCTCTTTTTAGCGCCAAGCTGCTGCACAGCTTCCACTTTCTCTTCAGTACGAATATTTCGATGAGCATCTCTTCCTGGACGGTCGGCAACTGAACCCAGTTCCTCAAAACGGCGAACTAAACTTGTAATCATGGAAGATATGGGCGCTGATCTTACGCTAAAATAACGGCGATAATTTCGCTGCGTCAGAAAAATTTATCGTTGAGAAAAATAATAAAAATCGATAATTTCAGTGCGTTGTTGTGGACTGTACTCGTACGTATTCATTTTAAATTTCCAAGAGTTCAGTTATAATCTGCAAAAAGAAAAACTAAATTATGTTAAAAAAAAAGTTATTTGTGTTTCACATCAGTTGGTCTTATTCGGGCCACCCGTTAGTAGCCCACGCCTGACGACAGCCTTTTTATTCGTCCGGGCCATGCTCTCTCATATGTCTATATTGACCATGCGTAAATTAAACAAGTGTTTTTCCTTTTTTTTCGAGTTATCATAAGTCCATTGAAGGGAAGCATATTTTTCAATGGGTCGATTTTGTCTATTTACAGCTTATTTTCAGAATCCTAGCTTGATGCGTTTGGCCGGGATCGTGCTCTCAACATTTGCCTAAGTATACCGAAAACAGTTTTTGGGCCTCGAACTTTTTTGTGTGGGGACTTTATCAAAAAATGGGTCTTTGTGCTCGAACTATTTTCAAGATTGGTTGGTCTATCGCAACATGCTGTACCAAATTTAAATAAAATCGTAATTGAAATGGGTGTTCTAAAACGGTTGTGTGTAAAATCGGAAAGGACCTTGTACTGGAGTGTATTTTTATCCGAGATGTTAACTGATCGATCATTTAAACTATAACATATATCACCAACATTGGGTGTAGTTAGAATGTAATATGTGGCTTCTCAAACTAAAGATACAAAATCGGCTGAACATACGCGTTAAACAGATCTAAGCTGATTTTCTAAAATTTCACAAGCGTTCGTCTTTGGTAAAAAAAAACTAACTTCTGCCAAATTTCATAAAGATCGGACAAAATTGCGACGTGTAGTTTGATTACAAGCTTTTGGTGGACAACAGACAGTTGGACAGACATACCGATATTTTTAAATTGTATCAACTGGTGATTCTTAGTTGATCGGCACAACCAAAGGTGGGTCTAGATCAAATATTAAAAACTTTGGTAGTTACAAACTTTTGCCATAAAACTGATTTGTAATCTTAGTGTGGTCCAGGATATAAAAATGGTATTCCGTACGGGCAAATTATGTATTTTCTTTGCTTTTCAATGCACCAACAAAAAAACCGAAAACGTAAAAACCCTACAGCGAAAACCGGCTTAACCGACATATCGAGTTTTAGCTATTTTTAAGAAACCGACTGTCGGGGTTGGACATACTTATAAAAACCGGAAGGTCGGTTTTCGGTTTCGCTTTTGGACACTCTACTACAGTACATAAGTACATATTTACGTATGTACAATGTTTTATGATAAGTCACAGGAATGTTCACCTAATGGAAAAAAATATAACAACCCCCTCAGTGATAAAATATTTGAAGGTTTTTCACCTCAGATCTCAGAAAGTCTGACTGCTTCAAATTAGGGGGACTTAAATCTGCTTTTATTGTTAGGCCTTCGTGGTGTGTTGGTACCGGACTGTCATGACGGTAAACCCAGGTTCAACCCCGGGTAAGAACATCTTTCACAATTTACAGCGGCGAGTTTTTCTATCTCGTAAACGCCGACGACTTTACGAGTAAAAAATTTATTTCTAAGCCATCTAAAAACTTGTCCATAAAAATGCATTAGCCGTTGGAAGCCGGCGTTAAACAGAAGGTTAGTGAATAAAATTTAAGTAGGAGATAAGATCGGAGACCCTGTAAAGTATATATATGAACTGTTGATCCTCGTTTAAATTCTAAGACGATCTAGCCATGTTCGTCTGTACGTCCTAGGGTCGTGAAATTTTGAAAGATGATATCTTATGGTCATAGTTTGATGGGCGAAATCGGTCGAGTGTAAAAATATAAATAAATGATCACAATAAATTAAAAAAACTCAAATAAAAATATTTCCCTTTAAGAGATTTAATACCATAAAAAATGCATAGTTGCAGTACTTCACTGAAAAAAATATGTTTGTGGTAATCACGAAATATTTCATATGAATTACGAAACCATAAAACTCAAATAAAAATATTTCCCTTTAAGGGATTTCACACCTTAAAAAAATGCATAGTTGCAGGACTACACTGAAAAAAATATGTTTGTGGAAATCACGAAATATTTCATATGAATTACGAAATTTGTCTTATTTTTTTAGCCAAAGAAACCTTTTTTAAGAAATATTAGAAAAGTCTGAAAAAGTACGAAATCGGTTTTATGATAAAAGTTTTTTTTTTTAGGAACTTACGTAATAAAAGATTATAATATATTTTAAGAATTTCTTTATATTTTTCAAGAACGTGACTAGTTGGGCCTTAAGACGTATGAACTTAAGGCCCAACTAGTCTTGACGGTTGATGGTAGACGGTTGACGGTAGGCAATCAGCTATTTCAGTTAGGGGTTGCATTTTGCATGTGTTAGAGGGAGATAACTACAGTTTGACGGTTGACGACGGTAGACTTCTGCAGGTTGCAGAATCAACCGTCCACCGTCAAGACTAATTGGGACTTTATGAAGAAGTATTATATTTTAAATGATATGTTACTTATTTTTCATGGCATTGTTTCCTTTTTTATGGCACTTTTGAAACATTTTCATGAAAAAGTTTTTTTCGATTCGTTTACGTTTATTCGGATTTTTCATTTTCATGGCCGTTTTATTTTGGTTAGGGCCTTTGTTTCTTTTCAGAGTCAAATAAAAAAATTTTGTAAAATGTATTGTCTATGGTTGCAAGCAAAATTTTCTTCAGCAGTCTTTTGCAACGATTACTTTGATCAAATAAATGACTTATACAGTAGTCTTATTCAAATAAATGAGAATTACCCTCTTTCCCTTATGGTCTTAAAAATGACGAATAATTTTCTTATTAAGACATTTCATACAATATTAGAACATTTTCGTAAAACGTATAAAGCAAAAATTTTCGAAAATTCTATAAAAACTGCAAAATTTATACCAAAATTTTGCTTAAATTACATTTACAATTTTTTTTAATAACTTTTCATACAAAAAAAGAAATTTTTTGAAAGCATTTGAAAGAAAATTAGGGAATGTTTAAGAATCTTTTTTAAGATGCCGGTTCGTAAATTTCTAAAAGCTACTTCACAAAATGCACCAAATGTACAAAAAAAGTCGTCAGAAATATGATGAATGTTCGATGAACTTAATAAGAATCCAAATATGGATTTCATTTTCTAAGAGCTTGTAATTAATTTCGATATTTTCAACGGAAAAATATCAGTATAAACCAGAAGTTGCAGAACTTGCAAAAGGAGTAGAGTTTGTTCGTTTGCAATCGGTATAAATCAGAAGTTACAGAAAAGGCATTTGTCGGGAGTAGATCTTTTTTAAACGAATTCCACTTGGTTATAAAAATACGAATTTCCCGGTCATATTTCGTTCTCGATTTCCTATGAAATTTATTTGGTATTCCCGAGAAATTCATTATTTTCTATTACCAGAGCCATGACACTACAAAGTGGAATTCGTTTAAAAAAGATCTGCTTCCGACAAATGCCGTTCCTGTAACTTCTGATTTATACCGATTGCAAACGAACGAACTCTACTCCTTTTTTACTCGCTTCCATCATCATTTTTCCTATTTCTAGCACAATACATTACGTATAAAGAGGTCAAATCGTAAGCGTTGGTTAAAAAAAATGCTGTGTTTGAAAGGATGAACTCCTTAGCCGTTGTTTATTACTAAGGTTGTTCATCCTTAGTATTAACAACGGCTATTTATAAATTTGGAGTAAAACTCATTATTTAGAGTATAGCTCAAAATTAGGACAATAAAAACTAAATATGTGTTTCCATTGTTTTGAAAAGACTTCCAAAGGACTCTTCTACATTTACTAGATCGCCCTCGTATAGTATACACTTACATGAATGTGTACATCATATACATGTTGTGAATATTCTCGTAGGATAATTGAAGTATGTATAGGTAATTTTTCGGGGGAAAAAATCAGATCCTCATTCACCGCATCATACGTAAAAATAAAACGCAAACATTTTTCATGATGAACTGAATGACTGACATCAGTCGAGGGTTAATAAAGGTTTTTAACCTGTTTCATGGTATTTTTAATTGAAACAAAATTAACGCTTGTTTTATAAAGTGTATGAAGTCATTTCACATGGAGACGTGCATACGTACAAACATACACGTGAATATTATACTAAAATTAAACAATGTATATACGTACGTATGTACCAGAGTATAGTGAGTCCGTATAAATATTATTGCTTGGATTCCAAGATAATTTGCAGTGTTGCACAGTGTATCGTTTCATGAACAAAATCTCAGTACAAAAAAACAAAGTTTGTTAAAAGAAGATAGCACAGAGATCTATTATTACGATTATTATTCACAATTAACATGGTGCATTATGATGACTCGTACAGTTTTTATTCTGGTTCGAGACCTTTTTGGTGTTTCTTTTCAGAATCAACGAAAAAAAATTGGTGAAGTGTATTGGTTACGGTTGCCAGCAGACGGTGCTGCTGTTTCTTAACCCGCCAAGATTTTCCTTCAGCAGTCTTTGAAAACTTCAAACTTCAACTTCGGCAACAAATCAAATGACTTATACGGGAGACTCATTTTTATTAATGAGAATTGCCCTTTGCGTATAGTCTTCGAACTGTTCGTAGAGCAATCTTCAACGCGCAATATCATTTCCACCAATTCCGTTTCGCACGGGTCTTCGTTGAAAACCACAAATGCAAAAAGCACAAACAAAGGGTGCATGTTTTGTGCGCACATATACTCATACATGCGTTGCACATTAGAGCGTACCAATCCTTTTTAAAAGTTTTTTCTTTTTGTTGGTGCATTATGGTTGAACCACCCTTTATAAGACATATTTCGTCATTAATATGAAATATTACCTGATTTTCACGAGCATAATTTTTACAGTGTACTCACCGAAGCGTACGCAGTTTACAGATTTGGGAAATTTTTCCCATTTGTCTCTTAAAGGCTGTTTCCTCTACGGTCGCGTCCACGTCCGCGTCAACGATTTATCGAAAATTTGTAATGGTGTTTCTATTGTGTTTTGCGTCCACGTTTGCGTTCAAACAGCTGTTTGTGCTTATTTGTTTTTTTTGTTGCGGTGCGAAAAGTTTAATATTTTTGTGTTGTGACATTATCATGGAGTTAAATGATATTATTTTGCTAACCGCAGTGGAAAATAAGGATCAAATGGTATTGCGCCTAATGGAAATGTGCAGTAGCAGCAGCGCTTTATGTTTATGCAGATAAACAGCTGTTTTAATAGGGATGTTCAATTTGCGGTGTTGCCATTAATAGGTATGGGTGGGTTTCGATTGCAAAAATAATCGAATTTATAGTAAACGCGACTTATCGGAAACGCGTCCAATATGAACGCGACTTTTTTCCATACCTAACTGCCTATGTTTTTGTATAGGCTTTAACGCGCGTTCATTGATTTTTGGACGCGGACGTGGGCGCGACCGTAGTGGAAACAGCCTATTAATGGAACATTTCCCTCTTGTATGAAGTACATATGTGACAGCGCATAGAGAAAGGGACCTAAGGGTAAAAAAAATCAATTTTCATATTTTTTCTTTTTTTGATGTGGACAACATCTGAGCATCGAATGAGACCGATCAGATGCCCCAAAAATGTTCCCTCCCAGAGATATGCGCGTTTTATGAAAGTGAAGTCGACGATTCTAAGCGCAAATAGAAAGGGACCTAATCTTTAAAATGGCTTTCCTGAACAAAACTGATTTTTAACCTTAGGTCCCTTTCTATTTTGCGCGTCACATATTTCACATTTGTTTTTCAATGATTAATGGATACGATTCACTGTGCGTCGGTAGGGTTAATGACATTTTTGCAAATAAAAATACGACACCCCTTAAGCTATAAACGAACAGGTGACAGAGCAGGTAACGTCATGTGCTTCGAGAAACAGTACATATTGTGAATGCCATAAATTCGGATTGAGATCGATATATTTTGGTTTTATTTTATTAAATATTGTGTAAAATTGTGTCGATTTTCAGAGCATAATGACAAATTTTTATGACAAAAGAATTTCGGAAAAGACAAAGAAAAATAGGCCATTTATGCCACCGCGGATGGCCGCCTGCCTTCAATTTCTGATTCCAGTAGACCTTTTAGGTGCGTAAAATCTTAAGATGTAGACAATACATTTTTTTGTCATATTACATATTTTTACTTTTGAAAAACTCAAAAAGTGTGATTTAAGTCACGGGCACACTGAGGGAACTTGTCACTCAGCGTTTTTTTTTTTCACTTACGGTTGTCTGAAATCAGTGAATTACAGGGTGATTCATTCACGACTGAACAAATTTCACTAGTGTAGTCCTTGGCTCATTTCATGAAAATATGTGCATCTACCTACGACCATTCTAGAAAATGCAATGGGCGAAATGGCAGCGGTTTGAAAATTTTTCGTTTTAGTGGTCGGAGGGTACTAAAATAAAATTCCTAAGTTCAGAACCCAATTTACCTAAACGAAGTCCAGGACCAAAATTATGAATATTTGACTGAAATGCAAATTTTTTTTTTATTAATTAAAAGAAACAAAATTTTTTTTGCATTTAATTTGTGTTAATTAAAAAAAAACAAACAAAATTTGCATTTCGTTTAGGTGATTTTGGTAGGGCTATCTTATAAGAGAAAAAACCACTGGTTCAGAATTTAGCAATTTTACCCTCGTACCCTCTGACCACCAATCCGAAAATTTTCAAATCGCTGCCATTTCGCCCCTTGTATTTTCAATCATGGTTGTAGATGGACATATTTCCATGAAATGAGTTAAGGAGAATACGCTAGGGAAATTTGTCCAGTCGTGAATGAATCACCCTGTATATGTTGAAAATTTAAAAAAGGTAATGATATTAAATTTTTTGTAGGATTTGTACATTTATTTCAAATGTAAAATAAGCAGCGTGAGAAAATTAAGCTTCATTGTTCCCGAGACTTTAACTTTTCGAATTTGTCGAAGTATATCTCATACATTTTAGGTACTATTGCACTGAAGATTTTTTATTTTTTTTATTGTATAGAGTGATCCATCTAGAGGAGAACAAAAAAATATAAAAATTCAAATCAAGTGTGGAATGTTTATTGGCAATTTGAAAGGACCTTTTAATGGCATCTATTTTTTGAAAATAATTACCTTCAAATGTTGGCAACTGTATTATGGAAATGAGCGTTCGGTGAGAAACGGGAAGATCCGCTGTTTTCGACCAAAATTTTGTTCAGTGATGAGGCTCATTTCTGGCTCAACGGTAAAGTCAATAAACAAAATTGCCGCATTCGGGCTGAAAAGCAACAAAGAGAGGTTCAAGAGGTGCCATTATACCCAGAGAAAACCACGGTTTGGTGTGGTTTATAAGCTGGTGGAATCATCGGTGCATATTTTTTCAAAAATGATGATGGCCGGAACGTAACCGTGAATGGTGCTCGCTAGCGCGCCATGATATCGGTCATTATGCTACCTGGAATTGACACTTGGCTTCAACAGGACGGTGCCACTTGCCATACAGCTGCTCAAACAATGGATCTACTGAGAGGTCATTTCGAAAAGCAGCTAATTTTACGTTTTGGACAGGTGAGTTGGCCGCCTAGATCGAGTGATATCACACCTTTAGACATTTTTCTTTGGGGTTACGTTAAGTCCAAAGTCTATGCTGACAAACCAGCTACGATTCAGGTTTTGGAAGCCAACATTACGCGTGTCATTAAATCCATACCGGGCGCAATGCTCGAACGAGTCATCCAAAATTTGACCCTCAGAATGGAAACCCTGAGGCGTAGTTGTGGCCAACTGTTGAAGGAAATTATATTCAAAAAATTAACGTCATAAAATGTCCTTTCAAATTACCAATAAAGATTTCACACTTGATTTGATCTAAAAAAAATACTTCTAGATGGATCACCCTATAGTTTGTGGTTTCATATCTTTATTCAGACGTTTACATTCTGTGTTGCAAAGTTTTTTTGCAGCTTTTTAAAAAAAATGTGAGACTTTGGACCATCATAACGTTTATCCCTTTCGAGGATGCAGTACCAATTGGAAAGGTGAAAGGCTACGCCATTTTGAGGGAAAACTTTTGCCCGCTAGAAATTAACCCCTTGGAATAAAAGATATATTGTGTACAAAAGTCAAGATGTTTAGTTCGAAAAAGCGAATTTTTCTAAACAACTTTTAAAATCTATGTACGCAGCTGAAAAGATGCGCAAATTTTCATTCTGTTTATGCTAAATTTATTCCAAACGGTGTTTAATTGCCGATGCTATGCCTCAAAATAAATGTATCTAATCAAATATCTGTCCATTGGCACTACTGCAGTTCATTCAGAAATACATAGTCCTTTTTGCTCAAAAATGTTGACTAGATCAAAAGTAATAGCCTTGTAGCCAATGGAAATTAATTTTGGGCCACTGTGTGACGGCGACCGTAGGTATTGTTCACTAGCATGCTAGTCTCACAAATATTTGCAGAAACTTGCGTACATCAGGTGCGGTGGGTGCCTTTTTCGGCCAAGAAACCACTGGAAAGACCATCTAACACCCTACGTATGTTTGGGCCTCATCCCTTACATAGCTTTTCAAGAGTTTTAAGCTAAGTCAGTTGTATGGTTGGTTCGTACGAAAGCTATCCTAATAATTTACGAATCTGTCGTTTAAATAGTAACCAAACTTTCTACTATATAAAAAAAGACCACATTGTGACACCTTCTCTGATATACATTGTGACACGTTCTCTGATAAATTTCTCCCTTATTTGGTTCTAGTACAAGGTTGGCCAAAATTTACCATGGGTTTGAAAACTTCAATAACTTTGCCGTTTATTAATTTTTTTTTTATTTTTTTTCTCAGATTATATAATATGCAACATGGAAATTTTTATACACTAAGTATGAAAAATAATGTCACTTTTAGGACCCCCGTTGTCAGCTTCGCAATGATGGGCTCGTTTTAGAGCATTTTCCATAACATCTTTCAAAATTTGTGGCTATAGCGTTCGACTTTCTGTAGCAATGTTGGCCTTGAGTTGAAGGATTGTCTCGGGCTTGTTGACAAATACTCGCTCCTTCAAAAAACCCCAAAGGAAATAGTCGGGTGCTGATAAATTTGGCGATCGCGCTGTCCAAATAATTTCCGAACTTCTGGAAATTATTCGCTCTCCAAAAATTTTACTTAAAAGAGTCATTGTGTCGCGGGCAGTGTGGGCAGTGGCTCTGCCTGCTGAATCCACATCTCAGGTCTGTTTTCAAGATCAGGACATAAAAAAATTCTATCATAAACCGATACCGTTCTCCGTTTATGGTTACAGCACTTCCACCTTCATTCTCGAAGAAGCAAGGCCGAATGATACTTGCAGATGTGATCCCACACCATACTGTACACCTAATGGGGTGCTATTGGCGTTGATGAATGGTTCTTGTGTTTTCAAAACCCCAGAACCTAAAGTTCTGCTTATTAACAAAGTCATTCAAATGAAAAATCACTCATGCGTTTGCGTTAAAATAATTGATCGCTGATTTAAATAATAAAATTCTAGTATTCTGGTTCTTTTTTAAGTTGTGAATTTCTCCATTATTTATTCTCCAAGTGTTATTTACATAATCTGAAAAAATATATATATAAACGAAAAAAAAATTAAGTTTTTAAACTACGTGGTAACTTTTGGCCCACCCTGTGATTAAATACTACTCATACAATGATGCTGAGTATTACACTTCGGTATACTCGCCCACTTTTAAAATTAGGTTTTATTGGTATTTTGCTTCCAGGGATAGAAACGATTGCTGAATTCCAGTTAGTTCGTTTAGAGCTGGTCTAAATTGCCTCATAAATCAAAAGAAAAAAATATGTTGATGTTAATGGATCATATTCATTAATAATGACAATGGGTTATATTCATAAACATTTACAAAAGGTTTAAAATTTAAATTTTCTCAATAAAAATGTTCTTTAAAAAAACTTTATAAGCTTCTATGAATATGAGGAAGTAAATGTAATTCAAACTAAGGTATGAACCTTAGAACAAAAAAATAGGTGCATTTATTAAATGATACGTAACAAAAACATAATGCAATCGCTTTCAATATATCGTTTTTTGGGAAACGAACCTCTTATTTTTTGCGATTTTTGGTAAAGTTTGACATTTTTTTCTTATGGAAATTTTTAAATAAAATTTATTTAACACATTATTTTTTTTTAAATATTGAAATTTACTTCGAAATTATTCAACTCAAACTGTGAAGTTCAAGTTGTAATGACATAATGCGAAATCTTTGTTTTTGACGGCACTAAATTTGGATATGAATTAACTTTTTCTTATTTCTGTTTTTTCTATATTTTTTGCATTTGATACACTTTTGTTTTTACCTTATAAGTATATTATTGAAAAATTAATTAATTAATGATATAAAAAAAATTAGATGAAAGCCCCTATCGAATGGGACTTACTTAGTAGGGACATAAATACTGTTACACACGGTTTATGCTGTAAAATAAAAAGTACTGAATGTTTTTGGACCAAATATTTTTTAATATATTTATTGATGTATGAGTATATTGTATCCAAAATGAATCTACTTATTCGAAATGTCCGCCTTTAGCCTTTACACACGCCTTAATTCGCACTGGCCAATCGTCAATAGCTGCACGAACCTCGTCCATTGGAAAATTGGCCACAGCTCGAACCAAAGCAGTCTTAAGAGATCCAATGATGGGGTATCTTGTCCTCAAAAACCGTTCACAATTTGTAATCCAATGGGTTCAAATCTGGACTGCCTGAGGGCCATTCTTCAGAGGAGCCAGACCTGGGACGTTTTAGCCTTATGGACCGGCGCAGAATCCTGCTGGAAAGTCCATTGCTGGTTTTGGAACAGGGAATTGTTAAGAGGCTTCACAACAGCTTCCAAAACGGTTTCTTGGTAAACTTTGGCCGATGTTTTGACTCCTTGTTCGCAGAAATGCATGTCAGTGAGCCCGTCGTAAAAGACACCCCACCAAACTATGACTGAAGCTGGGTGATGACCCTTTTCCACCCTTGGGATCAGTTCAGATGCTTCCTTAGATGACCGCGCATACACTCTATCATTTTGCTTGTTAAATTTTTCCTGAACGGTAAAAAAGTTTTCATCGGTAAACAAAATTTTTCTGGGCAAGTTATCAGCGTGCTTCACCAAAAGACGTTTGCATTTTTCAATCCTATTTTTTTAAAGCTACGTCGTTTGAAAGTCCCAAGTCTTTTTTAATGATTCGACTCATTGACTTTTGCGTGATATTCATCTCACGGACCACGATTTTCTGTTTTCGGAGCGGATTTCTGTGAATTATTGATTTAACGGCTTTGATGCATAGGTAGTCGAACATGCGGCTAATCCCTAGTGGCCGGAGCGTTTTGAAAAGATCGTTTTTATCTGACCACTCCATGATGAAAGTTGAAATAATTTTAAAATCCCGTTACAGACTAACGCTATTGAGGTTAGATTTCAAAGCCCATATGTGACAGCGCATATAGAAAGGGACCTAAGGGTAAAAAAAAAATCAATTTTTACTTTTTTTTGATGTGGACAACATCTGAGCATCGAATGTGACCGATTCTATGCCCCAAAAGTGTTCCCTCCCAGAGATATGCGCGTTTTATGAAAGTGATGGTACACCAAAGATACACGTATTTAAATCTTTAAAATGGCTCTCCTAAACAAAAATGGTTTTTACCCTTAGGTCCCTTTCTATTTTGAGCGTCATATTATGACATTAACTGGGTAAGTTCAGTTCTACTATTGAAATGGGTGTGTTCAATGTTGTAACAGTATTTATGTCCCTACTAAGTATAAAACCTGGACAGCATTTTTACCAGGCTTGATTATTGATCTCTCATAATGCACAACGCTAACTGTGACCAAAACCGGAAGTTGAATGTGGCTTGTGTAGTGGCGCCCAGGAAACACTCAGTAAGTACTACTCATTGTCATTTGCATTATCAGGTAATAACCCCATATTACCCTCTGCGTTATTGTAAATCAAACGTAAGTACTTCCTGATAATAAAAAATAAGTAAAGTACATATGTTTTCATCTGCAAAGTGTAAACGGACCTTAACGACAATTGAATTTAACAGCAATTCTGCTTAGAGCCATCTGACGGAGATGTGAAAAATATTAATCATATGATTGCAGGGCAGCCAACATATACATAGATACAAACAAAACAAAGTTGGCAGGTAGTGTTCATCTCTACGCTAGAAGTCCGCGTTTACACGAACAAAATATTTTATAGCACCTTCCTTATTTTACACTTTTCTAAGCCACGCTATTTCAACTATCAAAAAGAAACAAACGATTTAAGAGAAACGTCAAATTATTCTACAGCCAACCTAATTACGAACCAGAATAAAGGGAATTGCAAAGCGCTCGTAAGAACATTAGAATAGCAGCAGAATTGCGGATTCAAGTACATATATGAAGGGCATGGAGAGACTAGTCCGGACGGGTTCTTAGTGGATTGCGACAGGTAAGGACTATTGTAGTTACTAGTAGTGTATGTATAGAGTTCAAAGAGGAGAAAGATTGGTCTTTCCGTTTTCTTCTAAGTTTTTGTATAAAAAGGTCTTGTAAGGCATTCTCTACTTAATCCGATGTTATTATTTATTTAGTGGTTCGCGGATGGATGAGGTTGCGATAGTTGTCTTTTCTTTTCTCCCTTTGTCACAGTAAATGTCTTTGTATTCAAAACAAAAGGTTGAGGATGGTTGTTGTTGTCGTAGCTGCAACTGTGTGCCGGGGTGACGGCCCTTGACGAAAGAATTGATCTTCGGGTCAATCTGCTCCATAGAACCGGCTGTCGTGGGAGTGGTAGAGCTAGTTGGTGTTCCCATTCTCTACTTTCATATGCCCTCCGCCACATTGTGTGAACTTAGTGAGTTTTCTAAGAACATTGTTTGGTCTTCACGTTCTACCTTTTCTATCACCAAGTAACATGCATCCAAAGAGCAGCATTCATTTTCAGGCCGAAGGGCAAGAGTCTTCATCAAACCACCCAGGCACTTTTAATGTGGCAGTCGCCTTCAAGCGAGTTTTAAAGAGAGATCACTTGTCCTTCCATTTCTGTCAAACGTTCGGCTACGGCAATCATAATGTGCTGTCAGTTTTTGTACATATTTCCTAAATGGTTGTTAAAAGTTAGCCAAAAAGGGCAACCAAAGGTAGAAATGTTCGCACCAGTTCCATTGAACCTTGGCAGGGCTAAAGCAAATGTTACTTTTGATAGTTTTTCTAAATAGACCGAGTCTATATCATAGCGGAATCGAAAGCAGAAATTTGTGATGGAGCCATTACGGCATAGAGCAAAACAAATAGTTACCAATAGTGTGCCACAGATTAAATCCAGCTTATTTCGAAAAATTTTAGAATACACGGGGACCCAAAATTTATATAATATCCCAACGGAACGCGCAACCCGAATGGTCATGATCGTTCGCCTTGAAAAATGTTGGCAATAAACACTAATTTATTTATGTATACAGACAGTAAGGGAGGTGAGACTAATTCTATAGTGCACATCTAGAAACCCTAGTTAGTGATAAGATCGCCCACTATCTAGACAAGTTAAAGCGCTCGTCTCCAGAATAACCATTCACCATTAAAGGTACTGTGTCTTATTTATTCTGACTATTGAAAGGAAATACCCGTATATTCTATTCTATATTAATCCCAGTAGTTGGGTTTTTCATAAGTGTATTAACTTATTTTTAACAGTAGGTCTGGAACTTTTCTTTTCTCTCTCGTAACAGAAATCACGAAATAAAAAGAGGGGAAAACAGAAGGTAAAAGTAATAAGAAAATCAAAAATTCGAGGTGTCAGTAATAAAGCATAGATATAACGAAACCGGGTGACAGAAAACTTAGAATAATTGCGCCGATGATCAAGAAATATTAACTCGTGAGCCCTTGGCACCACTAAACAAGATTTTAGTATTCTAGAGTCACACTTGTCATATTTGACAAAGATTTTGCCTTACCATCATCAAAGTTTTGATCGGAGACTTACTTTGCCAGTAACTCTTAACATGTCTGATCTACCGCACAATATTGGTAAGCCCAAAATGGAACGAATAAATCCAAGACTGCAGCCACGGGAGCGTCACCACGATGACAGGCAACCTTCAAGCCAACAATGGCTAGGACACTCGGGTACTGGTACACCAGATACTATACCTTTCAAGGTGGTGGACGAGCGGGTCAACGTCATTCTTAAAGAAACACCGAACTTGGAAAGGTTGTGGAAGAATCGCTACGGAACCGTCGCCCGAATTATTTCAATATTTGTAAAATATGTATCGGGCTTAAACTTAACGGATATTCAGTTGCATTTGACAGGGATCATTGATATTACAATGCTTAAAGGTTGGGGCACACCAAAGATTGTTTTTCGTACTTAAAACCAATCAATCCAAAACAAAGAATCAATGATTGGCAGGGTTTTTGAAGCCGACTCTTTAATACAATTAACTTTTGTTATATATTCAAAATTGGTTTTTGGACGCATACGCTATGAAATTAAACAGGTTTTTTTTTCATCGAATTTTTTCTTTCAATTTTTATTCAAATTGTTATAGATTTAGTCATGAAATCCCCTAAATCTTGATTTCGTTTGTATATGCAAAAAGGACATAAGAAAAGAAACTGTCATAGTTTACATACCGTTACGTAAACATTGCGTTGTCTAATCGAAGCCACCTGCAAATGGTATGCGCCTGCAAATAGTATTGAGTTTCTTACTCAATAGAAAAATCGAGTAATCAATAAGTGAAATGTCAAAAAACGAGTTCATACTTTTGACATTTTACAAATTAGCTTCGGAATACGCTCACAAAAGAAATTATAATCGCAACTACCCTGTTTTTTACAGTTGCTAGTGGACTTTCTGGACAATTTTAATCACAATATGGCGATTATACGGATTTATTTTCTAACATAAAACCGTACGCTAACTCTCAGTTTGTTGGAGAGAGAGGTAAGGGGAATGAAAATAGGAACAAACTGGCTCGTACTGTCAACTCCTTTTGGTTTTTCGTAGTATGAAGTTGGCAGCAGATTATTTTAGTATTTTTCACACAAAAATTAGAAGAAATAAATTGCTGAAAAGGAATAATGAAAACAAAAATTGCCGAAATTGGCAAGTTAAGTGAGCACAAAAGGCAAGTTAAAAAGGGAATCGTAAAAATTGACTCTAGTAAGGTTGCCTAGAGTAAAAGGGGACTAACCTCATGAACATACAGGGTGGGCTAAAAGTCGCCATGGGCTTAAAAACTTAAATAACTTGTTCGTTTATTAATTTTTTTTCTCAGATTATATAAATTTCAAAATGGATTTTTTTACTCTAAGTATTAAAAATAATGTCACTTAAATGACCCCCATTTTAGCTTCGCAATGATGGGTTCGTTTTAGTGCATTTTCCATAACATCTTTCTAAATTTGTGGCTTTAGCGTTCGAATTTCTGCAACAATGTTGGCCTAGAGTTGAAGGATTGTCTCGGGCTTGTTCACATATACTCGCTCCTTCAAATAACCCCAACGAAAATAGTCAGATGCTGATAAATGTGGCGAACGCGCTGGCCAATAAATTTTGGAATTTCTGGAAATTATTCGCTCTCTAAAAATTTTACTTAAAAGTGCCATTGTGTTTCGGACAGTGGCTCTATCCTGCTGAAACCTCATCTCAGGTCTGTTTTTAAGAGCAGGGCGTAAAATATTGTCTATCATATACCGATACGCTCTCTATTTACGGTTACAGTACTTTCATCTTCATTCTCGAAGAAGTAAGGCCCAATGATATATGCAGATTTACCACTCCATACTGTACATCTAATGGGGTTAAATTGGCGTTGGTAAATGGCTCTTGGATTTTCAGAACGCCAGAACCTACAGTTCTGTTTAATAACAAAGCCATTCAAATGAAAATAAGCTTCATCACTTATCACTTTGCGTTAAAGTGATTGAAATAATACATTTCTATTATTCTGGTTCTTTGTTCAGTTGTGAATCCCTCCATTATTTATTCTTCAAGTGTTATCTATATAATATGAAAAAAAAATATAAACGAAAAATTTATAAATTTTTAAACCTTATGGTAACTTTTGGCCCACCCTGTATAAAAGATTCCGTATAAAATGCCCTAGCAGTAATGCTTTAAACACATAGACGACAGCAAGCAGCACGACGACTGACTTCAAATGTCGTTGGCGACATTTGTCGTTGTGCTGCCACCTTTTAAAATATTTTGAGAACGGCAGCAGCAGCGTAAACAGCTGATATTGTTTTTTTGACAGAATTTTAATAAGTTTTACGAAAACATGAGTGGAAATAAATTAAATTTTATAAAATATATTGCTAAAGTAGTAGATATTGCGGCTTTAGTATACAAAGCCCATAAATTACGTCACAGAAGCAATCGAAGATGGTGGGTGCGTCCAGTAAATTTGTCACGTGAAGAGGAAGGCTTTTATAAAACCTGTGTACTGCAACTAAAGGAGATGGACGAAGAACATTTTTTTAAGGCTACTCGGATGAATGTCAACAGTTTCAATATTTTGTTGTCGCTATTAAAAACAAAACAAACATAAAAAAATTTTAGTATGCACAGCTGTTTATTGGAGCAATATATTTTTCAGTGATGCCAATATGACGTTTATGAGGCACACAAACAAACGATTTATGTTCTACATAATAATTTATTGTAATCGTGTGTACCCTTCATAGGAAAAAGACCGTACATCAGATTGACAGTTTCGTTGCAAAATACATAGTCTGGTTTTACACGGACAATTATAATTGTCGCCATTGTTCCCCGTTCCATACTTCATACCTCTCTCTCCAACCAACTCAACAATCGTGACAATTATAATTGTCCGTGTAAAACCAGACATAGCTCACTCACTATGCAGCAATCGGATGTTTCGTGTATTTTCCCCAGTAGTGAAGCCGAAGTATCAGATAAGAAGCACATTGAAAAAAAGATTCCGGAACAGAGTATTTTATATATTATTTATATATTATATGTTTTATTTTCATTATAGTTTGTTTATTAATGAGTGGATTGAATAGATTGCAAAGAGGCAGGAAATATTTAAAAGGCGAAGCCATATTTTGGCATACCCCCGGACGAAGACCGGCTTCACAAGAAATCTTTATATAGCGAAATTATATTTTAGCATACCAAGAAGATATATAAAAACACCTTGACACCTTGAACATTTAATAAATCCCAAAATGTTTGACGCAAATTTTCAGTTTTTAGTTAAACGCCTTTAATCTCTAAATTATTACAACTACTTTAGTGCATTACCAACACTGTATCTGATATTGTCGCCTTTCAAAATAGAAATTAGTTTATATTGGCGACAACAGCAACGGCTGCTGTGCCGTCGTGCTGCTGTGACGCCGTCAAAGTAATCATTTTCATATAAACGTGTGTGTTTTAATTTTGACAGGTTGTCGCTCGCTGCTTGCTGTCGTCTATGTGTTTAATGCATAAGTACACACTGACTCTATAGAAATTCCATTATTTGTTTCTCAAATTAATAAAGCGTTAATGTGTGTTCAATTTCTAAATAAAACAGTTGATATTGCTATCGAGATAAGAAAAGATAATCGAGATTACACAGTTAATTAAAAAACAAGAAAAAATCAGAAACATCTTAAACAGTGTACATTGCGAATGCGACACGTCAGTCAATGTGTGAATTTACAACGTTGTGAATGCCGGCAACAGAACGTTAAGAAGAAGAATTGTAAACATAGCAAGTTTTGTGTACAGCTGTACGAATGTCAACGCAAAGGCCACGGCAACAGAGACTGGACTGGTCGTGTGAAAGGAACACGTCAGTGACAATTTTATTTTCTTACCTATTTCTAGAAACATTAAAACAATTCGAAAGGTAAATATCAGAACACCACCAAATTTTCACATCGAACTCAACTTATAACTGAAACTGATAAAAAGAGTAAGAAAAAGAGCAGAGTTGCATTAAATTAAATCTATTGAGAAAACGAAATAGACAATTTTGTGCAAAAAACATATGGCAAGAAGAAAGAAGAGAAAGTTTCCGGCAAAATAACCTTAAATTTTTATTGAATGGCGAAAAAATGGTTTTAGGCTGAATTATTAATGAAACTCCCTTTTACTTTCCAGATCTTGGATACGGTCAAGAAAATAGAACACGAAAAAAATGATGCAACAAAAGACCACGTCATGGTCTCTGGCAATAGCCTGTCTACTCTTAGTGACTGCCACTCATCTACGTGGCGTTCATTCGGCCGCCGTGATGTCTGTTGATTTGGGCTCTGAATGGATGAAAGTCGGCGTTGTATCCCCTGGTGTACCTATGGAAATCGCCTTAAATCGTGAATCGAAACGCAAGTCTCCGGTGACTTTGTCATTCCGCAATGGAGTGCGTTCATTTGGTGAAGACGCTGTCACCGATGGCATTAAGGAGCCCGCATCGGCTTATAGCTATCTCCTGGATCTGTTGGGAAAGCAAATAGACAATCCAATTGTGGATTTGTATAGGTGAGTGAAGTTAATAAAGTTTTACCGTAGTATGTTCACAAATATATATGTGTAGGAATATGTATGTATGTCCTCCCTTCTGACCCAGTATTTGTTTTAAATTGTTTGCAAATAATTGTGTGTGTCCAATTAAAAGAAGATAGATTGTCGTTTTTTTTATCTAATCATTAACCGTTTAATGCACACTTAAATCGAACAGTTCTGGTTCTCTAAACACACCCTTAAGGAACAAGGAGAAACTTTTCTCAAATCCGTAAGCACGACAAAATTCTTATACTCACTGACCGTGACCTACTATTTTATGGAGAAGTTTTTCCATGGCTTGGAGTTTAATCACTTATTTGTAAAGTCTTCGGCATTTACGAGAAACCCGCTGATGACAAGTTTCTAGATTTTCTTACCCGGAGTTTAACCTATGTTTACTTGTATACTTGTCGTGCACACTAACTATGCCACCACGACGACACACAAACGTGGGTAGTTTACAGCCTTAAAATGTTGTTAAGTTAAACATGGTGAACATTTTGACTGCTGAAGGTTCCGGCCCAAGTAAAGTGGATATATAAAAAACCCTTGTAGAAAAATGTTCCAATGCCAGTAGAGATAGGTGCTGGTCTCTCAAACCATAATAGCTGCTAAAGTAGTAGAGATTACAATCCAGAGTGGAAGAACCTCAAAGCCAGAGTATTAGAGTCTTAACTATATCAAGCTTCATGATTATGTTGCATTTAAACCTTAGATGATTGGACCATAACGTGTTAAGCCCATCTTTATCGAATTTAACATGTGACGTAGACCGGTAGAACGTTATTATGAAAAAAAAACCATTTATATGGGAGATATAACTTACAATAATTCTTAAGGGGTCTTATTTTGTGAGTAATAAAACGTGATTACTTGAGCGGTTGAACCACAAATCGTGCCGGAACTTTGTCTTCGTGTACAGGATTTGTCAACGAATAGTCCTTTATGACTTACTTTCACAGTGGTTGATTGAGATTAGGCAATGTACTGTATTGATCATGATTAAAACATATATGTTCATTTTAGATGTATATATATACAGGGTGATACATTCACGACTGGACAAATTTCACCAGCTTATTCCTTGGCTCATTTTATGAAAATATGTCCATCAACGACCGTGCCCGAAAATGCAAGGAGGCGAAATAGCAGTGGTTTGAAGTTTTTCGGATTGGTGGTCGGTGGGTACTAAGGTAAAATTGCAAAGTTCTGAACCAGTGGTCGGATTTGATTAAAAGATATCCCTTTCTCTTAACTTTCAAAAATTACCTTAACGAAGCCCAGAGGTTCCACCGTTCCTCAGTTATGATTATATGACTGAAATGCACAAATTTATTTTTGTGTTAATTTACAAAAACAAATAAATGTGAGCTGTTATTTCGCTTCCAAAAAAAAACAAAAAACAATTTTGCATTTCAGTCAAATAGTCATAACTTTGGACCTGGTTCTGGTGCAGAACTTAGCAATTTTAACCTAGTACGAGGGTTGCTATTTATATTTCTGGCCTAATAATGAAAATGCGCATATTTATCATCAAAAATGGTTTTATTGTTTTTCAAAGTATTTTCCAGCATGATTTATACACTTTTGCATGCGCTCAAACCAATTGTCGAAGCACTTTTTCCACTCCGACTGAGACACCTCCAAAACATGGTTTTTGAACGCTTCAACAGCATCTTTTGGCAACAAAAATTGTTGACCATGCATTTTTTTCTTGATGTGCGGAAATAAAAAGAATTCATTGGGTGCCAAGTCAGGGCTGTACGGCGGATGACCCATCAATTCGACGTTTTGGCCGGTCAAAAAGGCGCTGGTTTGAGCCGATGTGTGAGAGCTCGCATTGTCATGATGCACAACGATTCGTCTTCTCTTGTTCGTTTTTTCTCCGACTTTCTCCGAAGACTTCAGGCAAACAAATTGTGGTGTACCACTTAGAATTGACCGTCCTACGTTGATCAAGCGAAACTATCGCCACATGACCAGTTTTGCCGAAGAAACAGGCGACCATTTGCTTCGAAGTGCTTCTTTCACGAACAACTTCTTCGAAGACCCGCACGTTCGATTGCTGTTTTGTTTCGGGCTCATACTCATAGATCCATGATTCTTCCCCAGTGACGATCTTATTAACGTTTTTTGAAGCAGCGCGATCGTCTTTTTTTCAAAATTTCTTTGCACAAATCGATACGGGTTTTTTTTGAGCGATTGTCAAATTGTGCTGGATCCAACGAAAACAACCCTTTTTTACAGCCTGGTGTTCATGCAATATCGAATGCATGCTGGTGAAAGAAATGCCCAAGGATGCCTCTATCTCACGGTATGTCACATGACGATCTTGCATTATCAGTTCAGGCACGGCATCATTGTTCTCTGGCACAACGGCCGTTTTTGGACGACCTTCACGACCTTTGTCTTTGAGCGAGCGTCGGCCACGATTGACTTCATTAAACCAGTTTTTCACAGTGCTATAGGATGATCGCCATACAAAGATTTGAGTTCATCGATGCACTCTTGTTGTGGTAATCCACGTTGAAAGTTGTGAAAAATGATCGCACGAAAATGTTCACGAGTTAATTCCATTTTTTGCCAAATTGATTTTTTCATGTCACTGTAAACAATACAAATGATGGTCGTATATACAGGATGATTGATTAAGGCACTAACAATCAATCACAACTAAAACGCACTATGTTATTTGTAAAGTAAGCAAAAGGTTTTCAGAGAATTATCTTTACATTTTCGATTTTAATAGAAGTATATATAACAATTGTGTGAGAAATGAAATATCGGTCAAATGCTCGCCACGGCTTCGGTGGCATACCTCTTTCGAATGGTACATATTTTCAATGACTCTGAGACATTAAGGAGGTTTAATGCCGTTAATGTGTCGAATTATCTCACCCTTTAGACTTTGATTTGTTCTTATATTTAGTCTTAAATATTCCAAAGAATTAAGGATAAACTTTACGCAACGCATTCAGAGACAATTGAACTGAAAAATTTGGTTGATCGAATGAGCTACTGCCGAGCCAGTTGTGGTAGTCATACAAATGAAAATAGTATGCAGGCTGGCGACATTGTCCACTCTCTCATATTGTACAAAATATTTGATTTAACAGTAAAATATGTTTGAATGTTTATTGTATGTAATACGTAGCATACTTTATTAATAAATAAGGGTCGTTCTTGTTATCGTTGCCGCTTCTTAGTCAGGATGAAAAGGGTTCGAAATGCTTATTTTCTATCAGTTTGACCGAACGGATTTGAGAGAATCTTTTTATAAAATTTCAAAACTCACTCCACTTAAAAAAAAATTATTTTGCTTTACTGAAGAGTGTGTTACAGTAAACGAATTTGGCTTTATGTAGACGGTTAATGTTTTTGGAACTTGACTTAGAAGGTGTAATAGGTTATGTATAAATACTTACTGGGCCCATCCATTATTTCTAATTCTACAGGGTGTTCCAACTAAAACGCACGATGTTAATTGTATATAAAACAAAAAGTTTTCAGAGAATTAACTGTTTTTTGTTATGATAGAAGAAGGATATATGACAATTATGTGTGAAATAAAATATCGGCAAAAGGCTCGACACGCATTTAGTGGCATACTTCTATCCGATGGTCCATATTTTAAATGAAGGTTAAATGTCGTTAGTGTGTCGAATTATCTCATCATTTAGCTCTTGAATAGTCCTTGACTTATAGAAGGACACTTTTTCTTTTAATTATCTCCAAAGAAGGTAGTCCAACGGTCATTGGCGTAGGAATGGATTTTTTATGGGGGGGCTATAGCCCCACTCAACTCACTGAATTTCAAAATGTATAAATTCAAAAATAATGTCTAGATTTGGATTTTAGTTATTTATTTATGAAAGAAACGAAACATAAACAATGAATTCAATAACAGACTAAATTATAATGATATTAATAGAAAAAGTTTAGTCTTTAAAAAAATTAAATTAAATAAAATAAATAAAGTTCAGACTTCTATTAAAAATAAAAAATAATAATTGTATTAAAAAATAAATAAATCATGACAGCATTAAATGCTGGTTCTTCGTCTCTTTTTTGAAAAAATTTCAAGAATATCATCGGCAGTTATAGAAAATTTTACTACTTCATTTTCAATATTTAAGATAGCTAAGTTTGAAAATCGGTCTTGGTGCATGATCTTAGCCACGTTTTTATTCGACGCATTGCAGAAAAGCTTCTCTCACAGCCAGCAGAGCTTATTGGGAGACTTAAGGCCACTTGTAGAAGTTTGAATATATTTGGGTATATATTTTTGTCAACTTTTTCTTTCAGCATATCCAAATTGATGGGATTATTTTTATATTGAACTTTTAAAAGATTTTTTAACACGATAGTTTCGGCTGAAAGTGAATCTACATCAATCCGAAGGATTTCTTTGTAATTTTCAATGAACTCAGAAGCTCCTTTCAAATCAAGCCTTCCAAAGTAATTCACAGCTTTAGCTAATGGAAGACTTTCAAATCTGTACTCCAAATTTGCCGTAATGTTGTCGATTATCGGATAGTAGATGTTTATTTTCCAGTATTCAGATGCAGTCGTATTGTCAGGCAAATCAATAAATGTACTTTTACCGACTGTTGCATCTACCAAAAAATCTTGATGCAATGTGGATGATTTTTTTTCTTTTTGAACGGCTTATAGGTTCTAATGAAATTTCATTTTCGCTTGCAAAATTTTCAATATCTTTCCAAATTTCATTAAATTTGTATCTGTAATCTTTAAATGTATTAATTGTTGCCATCACCGTTTCATAGGCTTCTCCTAAACTTGAATTTTGAGTTTGAAAATATTTGCTCAAGGTATTTATTACTTTGAGAGTACTATGAAATACGTGAAGGTTTACAATAAAATCTGGTTTGGTGATTAAGTGTAATAATCCTAAAGCTTCTACGCCATTTGTATCTCGAACAGCATTTGCTTCCTCCTCTAAAGCATCTTTAATACCAATATAGTTAGTAATAACCGATCTACAATCATATCTGCATACAATCATATCTGCAGCTCCACCTAGTTGTACTCAGACTATGTATTTCCAAATTTTTTATTTGCAAAGCATTGCTGATTCTTTTCAAATCGCTATGGTTTCCAGGTTTTGAAAAATGTGAGTACAACGCTTCTAGAGTATTAAAAAATGTTGAACTGGATTTTATATTAAAACAGGAATCCACAATGACCAAATTTAACTTGTGTGCCAGGCAATGGATAAAAATAGCTTGAGGATGATTTTGCTTTATTTTCATTTGCAATCCATTCTTGTAACCTGACATTACACTTGCACCATCATAAGACTGTCCAACTATTGGAGGATTTCCCAGTTTCTTTTCTTCCAAAAAATCCAAAATAAGATTTTGTAAAGAAATAGCATCTCTACTTACAGAACAGTCCACAAATCCTACAAAATGTTCTTCTACTTCTAAATCGACGGCAAATCTTATTGTAATCGATAGTTGTTCTTCTTTAAAACATCTGGTCTCATCCACCATCAATGAGAAAAATCCGCACGACTCAACCTTTTGAACTATTATATTGATTACAGCGTTGGCAGATATTTGAAGTAATTCGTTTTGGATTTCAGGACTGCAGTAATTTGTACTTTTGTTGAAATTAGACTTGAACGATGAATCGTACTTGGCGGAATGCTCTGCAAGTTCTAAAAAATTGCCTCTATTTCTGCAGGTTTCACTTTCTCTGTGCCCCCGAAGAGGAAGTCCTTGACTCGCCAAAAGTAATACTATATCTATAACTTTCTTTATATATTCGCGATGTTCATTTATTTGTAGTGAATGTTGCTGAATAATATGGCTGTGTACATTTTGAGAAGAAATTTTGTACATTTTGTACGTTTGAAAAGACTGTGTGTGATGGGTAGACTTATCATGTTTTTCAAGCTTTCACTAAGTTTCTTCCATTTATCAAAACCTGACACTACAAACTTTTCATTTTGTTCTCGACATTCTTTAAGGCCAAAGTTGCGGCAAACGAAACAAAATGCCTTTTCTACTTCAGCACTATATTCGAACCATTCATACACATCATAGTATTTAGCAGAAAAGGATCTGTTCTGTCCATCAATCATGACTTTATTAAATTTCATTTGTGGCTGATGTGGTCCACTTTCCTTTTTACCTAAATCATTTGGTGCTCCTACATTATGGTCATTTGTTTTAGGACGTTCTTCTGTAATACTTGCTTCTAAGTTAATTTCTTCGGTTGGTTTAGTAATGGCTCTATCCACAGCAACATTTGTCAGCTTGGATGTTCCAGCTTTTTCACCATGTACCAAATTTATTGAGTTGGACTCTTCAGCGTTTTCGCCATTTTTTGCAATATTTTTTGATTTGAAAAACGATCTAATATCTTGAATTTTCTTCATGTCTACAATTCAGAAGGCTTAGTAGAATGTATACTTAAAAAGAGTAATTCTTACCGATTGCAGAGTTTTGCTTAGAATATATTTGTTAAACAATTACATATATTGCGAAGAAATTAACACGGTTAGCTTACAATGTTGTTCACGTTTCCACAAAAATACTTGATTAATGATTGATTTTTTGCTTTTGTTTACACGATCAGCTGTATCGCCAGTCGTGATACACAAAGATAATGTGTAGTGTAGGTGTAGCGGCATAATATATGATTCAATCAATTGTTTATATAAATAGGTAGATGGAGCCACCATTGCCGGAAGAATTTCTCTCTCCCAATTAAGTTGGGAAAAGCGTGCATTATGGTTGGACCGCTCTATACTTTTTACTTAGGTGTTAGCTGTATCGCCTCATAATTATAATGAATGTCTTTTCAGTATTAATGGATTAATTAAACGTCATTGCGAGGCATGTTGAATCGCAGTTTGAATGTGCTTGAAAAAGAACATACTCGCCTTTTATCATTAATACCTGCATTTATGGAAAATTTCATTGTTAGATCTAGTATGTTCAATGTCGGTTTTTGTCCCCATCGTACATATTACTTTCCTCTAATTCTGCAGTAACTTGTCGGTCGGTTACAAATTCAATTTGAAATTTCTTTCAATGTAGAGGCAATCCGAATCAAACTCGTTATTAATGAAAAATTGCCCTTATTCCGTCAGGAACATCAAGAAAATATACGTATCTGTATCCATCGATGTCTGCATTTGTCGAACGCGGTTTTGTTCAATGCTGATTCCAAACTTGATCGTTGGTTTGCACATATTAATTCAAAGTACACTGTCGTTTTCTTCCAATACTTGATTCAATGCACCACATATCGGGCGACTGTGGCGGTGCTGACATTCCAAATGCGTGCAACAACCTCACCAACAGCATTAGGCACTATCATAATCATAAATCAAATAAAAAAGTTCTTCTGACTGGTTTTAAAGAAGAACAAAAACAAATATAATTCAATGTTATGGTCAAGCTTTATTTTAAAGATAAGGCTTTGCCATTATTTTTCAAAAATGATTTCGGGTAAGTGGCCGCGGCTGGCTTGAATAAATTCCAGCAGATATGCCCAATTTTCGACCACTTCATGCAGCATTTGGGGCCATATGTCAGCAATAACGCGCCGAATATTCTCTTTTAAGGCGTTAATCGTGTCGGGCTTATCAGCGTAGACAAGTGACTTCCCATAACTCCAGAAAAAATAGTCCAGCGGTGTTAAATCGCACGATCTTGGAGGCCACGCCACACTAGCCCACTACGTGAGATAATGCGTTCGCCAAAAGTTTCCTTCAATAAATTGATTGTTTTGTTGGCTGTATGGTATGTAGCACCGTCTTATAAAAGCTAAAGTTCGTCCACATCAACATCCTCCAATTCAGGCACGAAAAAGTCATTAATCATGGCTCTATAG
Organism: Hydrotaea diabolus; assembly: GCA_963513945.1. Classification (NCBI taxonomy): domain Eukaryota; kingdom Metazoa; phylum Arthropoda; class Insecta; order Diptera; family Muscidae; genus Hydrotaea; species Hydrotaea diabolus. Next base: position 84,905,777 of record OY740718.1, on the reverse strand, counting down.
CGTTTCTCATTGACTGTCATTATGGCCGACTTCATTTTTGAAGAATTATACACCAATGACTCCCTTTGCCCATTGAGCACACCAATCAATGACTTTTTGAGGATGTAACGGCATCTCAACAATGGCTTGCGGATTTTTATTACTCCAAATGCGACAATTTTGCTTATAAACGTATCCGTTCAACTAAAAATAAGCTTCACCGCAGAACAATTTTTTTTGTAAAAATCAGGATAGGTGCCCATCTTGCTTTGGGCCCATTCACTACGATTTGCAAACGTTGTTCCGGAATAAGTCTATTCTGAAATGTCAAAGCAAACTGAGCATAAATCAAGTGACAGCTGTCAAAAAGACCAACTCCGAAAAAAGTGTGAACAGATTGAAAACCACACGTCTAGAAAAACACTCTTTATATCTGGACCAATAGTCCGGTAATCCATATTATGTGTTTACTACTTCTCAGCTTTCTTCGTCCAAACGACTCTGTATTATCATCATCTCGAAAATCAGAAAATCGACTTTATATTAGTACGCCCCGTGATCAGCAATACACAATTTGCCAGCTTCTTAACTCTTATGTCTTTGGAATTCAGTACTTCAAGAAACCCACTAAAAATATATTACTAAAAATATTACCTAAAATAACTTTCTCTATCATCTACTTTTTATTATTGATTTAATCATTACAATTTTTGTGTGTATCTTACAGAAAACGTTTCCCATACTATGAGATTATCGCTGATCCTGAACGTAACACGGTGATCTTTAAAAAAAGTGATACCGAACAATTCTCCGTTGAAGAATTAATAGCACAAATCTTAGTAAAGGCTAAAGAATTTGCCCAAGAATCTACCAATCAGCCCATCACTGAATGTGTTATCACCGTGCCCGGCTACTTTGGACAAGCTGAACGTGAAGCTTTGCTAACGGCTGGCCAATTGGCAAATTTGAAGGTCTTGCAGTTGATCAATGACTATACGGCGGTTGCCCTTAACTATGGCGTTTTCCATCCATCGGGCATCAACGAAACTACGCAATATTATGTGTTCTACGATATGGGAGCAAGTCATACATCCAGTGCTGTCGTAAGCTATCAACTGGTAAAGGATAAACATACAAAGGAGACCAATCCTGTGGTGCAAGTATTAGGTGTTGGTTATGATCGCACATTGGGCGGTTTGGAAATCCAGTTGAGATTGCGTGATTATTTGGCCGGTGAGTTCAACTCGATGAAAAAGACCACAACCGATGTTACAAAAGCCCCCAGAGCGTTGGCCAAGTTGTTCAAGGAGGCAGGGCGCTTGAAGAATGTCCTTTCCGCCAATAACGATCATTATGCACAAATTGAAAACTTGCTGGAAGATCATGACTTTAAGTTGCAAGTGACACGTGAGAAGTTGGAGGAGATTTGTGCAGATATGTGGCCCAGATTAACTAAACCTCTTGAACAGGCCTTAGCCAATTCTGGTTTAACTCTAGATGTCATTACCCAGGTCATATTGTTTGGCGGTGGTACCCGTGTGCCCAAGGTTCAAGAAACTATCAAGCAGTATATTAACCAGGAGTTGGGTAAGAGTTTGAACGCCGATGAAGCTGCCGCCATTGGTGCAGTCTACAAGGCCGCCGACTTAGCAACCGGCTTTAAGGTTAAGAAATTTATTGTTAAGGACGCTGTTCTGTATCCCATCCAAGTATCTTTTGAACGTGATCCCGGAGAGGGTGCCGAAGTTAAGCAGGTCAAACGCGTTTTGTTCGGTCTAATGAACTCATATCCCCAAAAGAAAGTCATCACTTTTAACAAACACACCGACGACTTCGATTTCTATGTTCACTATGGTGAACTTAATTACTTGAGCGCAGAGGAACAATCCTATTTGGGTGGTCTGAACATCTCACGGGTTGAACTGCAAAAAATTAAGGATTTGTTGGAAAAGACGAAAAATGAATCTGTCGACTCTAAAGGCATTAAGGCATTCTTCACATTGGATGGCTCGGGTATTTTCAGTTGTACCGGTGTGGAATACGTCTATGAAAAGCAAAAGATCGAAACCGAAGATGACGACGAAGGCACTTTTGCCAAACTGGGCAGCACCATTAGCAAACTATTCTCTAAAGATAAGGAGGAGGATAAAAAGGAAGACACACATGAGGGAAGCGGTAGTGCCAACGAAGGTGAAGAAGCCACCAAAGAAGAAACACCCAAGGAAACGGAGAAGAGTGAAACTCAGCCCGAAGACAAAGAGTCTGCCAAAAAGAATGAGACTATTAAACTTGTTACCATCAAAGAGCCTGTGGAACATGCCTTAACACTGCAGTTTACTCCTCCTCTAAGTGGAAATTCCTACGAAAAGGCTGCCGAAAAATTGGATGCTATTAATAAAGCGGAAAATCAAAGAAACCGTTTGGAGTCCTCCTTTAATGCCCTTGAGTCCCACATAATCGATGTGCAACAAAAGCTGGGTGAGGAAGAGTATGCTTCGTGCGCCACAAAAGAAGAAAAGGAGAAGATCATTTCCGAGTGCTCCACTATTTCGGAATGGCTGTATGAGGACATCGAAAACCCCACACCCGAAATGTATGAAAAGAAACTGAAGGCGTTGAAAAAGCTCACCGATGTGTTCATGGGTCGTCATTGGGAACACGAGGAACGTCCCGATGCTGTTAAGGCCCTCACAAGCATGATTGAAGGCGCCGAGGGTTTCCTGAAAAGTGCCAAGAATCTGACCAAAGAGACCAATCCCGAAAAAGATGTTTTTACACAGGTCGAAATTGACACTCTCTCAAAAGTAATTTCGGATACGGTTGAATGGAAGAAAACCGAAACAGCTGCACAAAATAAACTCAAGCGCCATGAAAATGTCCGTCTAACAATTAAAGAGATCACCGGCAAAATGTCCTCATTAGATCGTGAAGTGAAATATTTGGTTACCAAAATCAATTTGTGGAAACCCAAAGTTAAACCAACCAAAAAAGACAAAAAGAAGGACAAGAAAGAAAAGAAATCGAGCGACGAAGAGGGTACCGATGATGGTGTCGACTCAGACAAACCCGAGGATGAACAAAACGAAGAGAATAAGGAAGAACAGGTTGAAATGCCAGAAACCAAAAAGACCACAGAAGAAGAAACAGTAACGGCCGAAAAGCCAACACCAACAGAAGACCATACACCACGTTCGGATCTTTAAACAGAGATGAAGTTACAAAACCAACCAACAAAAATAATAATGGAACATTTAATTAATTGAAAGACTGTGGTATTTAAAACTTAAATTTAAAAAAATTAGCCTATTTAGAGAATTTCGAACGATAGCAATTGCAAAGTATGGAGAAATGGACCAAAGTAAAACTGATTTTCTGCAAGGAAGGACAAGTAAGGAACACAAACTTTATGTCGCTCAAAGGGAATTGTTGGAATCATTTGCAAATTATTATTCGAAGTTCTGTAAATAAGTAGAGAAGACAATTTCAGAAAACAAATATATAATTCTAAGCGATTACAAGCACTGCTAAAGAAGTTACACAACTTTCCAAGTATTTTGTTTGGGAAAACAAGTCAGTTTCATTAATATGAGCAAAAACTTTGAAAACGTTGGCTTTTAAAACAAGGAAAGCCTGTTTGTTTGAACGTTTTTCTAGTTCCTTGATACTTTCTGAATCGTTTTGAATTGTAGAATTCTTAGCTTAACAACAATTCTGTTTTTTTTACATTGAACGTTCTTTAAACAGAATCTAAGAAGAAATGGAAAATATTCAAGATTACGGTGTCTTAAGATTTAAGTTTTACTTCTATTTTGTAATTAAAATTTAATAATATGTGTAATTGATTTGTAAAACAACAACAGAAAAAATAACACAGACAAACCATTCCGTCACCTATCCCCCATGTCAAATTCTTACTTTCACTATCATATGGAGGTCTTTTCTCTGACCTAATGTATGATAATAGGCGTGTTCCTTTGTTAATGAATTATGAAGCGAGTAAGAGGTCGCTAATTGTTTTGTATGCGGAAAACTATTTACAATTTGCGTTATAAGCAGTTTGTTTTGAAAATTTTAAGGTTTAAAGAAAAAAGATATTCAAGAATGACCTGTAGCAAGCTCGGTTATTATTTCATGAATTACTTTTTTTCTTTAAACTCTTAGCCTTTATATCAAACGGTTTATGATGCGTTGAGTTCATATGTTCTTATATACGCAAAAATTGCATAGTATTAAAGTTATTGTCTTAGCGGCTATTTACTAGCTTAATTAAATTTCCATGAAAACACGTCCATTGTTTCTTCAGGTGAGATAAGTCTCTCTATTAAAAAAAATTCAGCACTTTGAATCATAAAATGGAATTTAAAATTCGTTACACTTTCCCCCAAATGTATTTGTTTTCTAAAGACCTTCATCAAGAAATGATTTCATTTTATAATCATTGAAATAAAACAAGTATGTTAATATAAATATAAATTTCTTTCTATTTATTATAAGTTTATTGATTAGTTTAACAAAAAAAAATATTAAATTAAAAACAGAAATAAAACACACTTACAGTAAATAAACAATAGAAATACAGAAAAGAGAATAATTTTCTTCAATTTTTTTTTTATTTTCATAACATAATATGCCAATAAAAGTAAATTGACAAATACATGTAATTTGTTTTTGAATAAATCTGTAATTTGTATGCCTTAATACCCAGTGATGCATACGAGAGTTGCTATATATATTTCTGGCATAGGCAACACTAAGTGTTGCCTGTCGCCATCTGACATTTCCATTGGAAACGTACTCAAAACGTTTTGCATACGACCATCATTTGTGTTGTTTACAGTAACTTCAAAAAAATCAATTTGGCACAAAAAATGGAATTAACTCGTGAACATTTACCTGCGAGCATTTTTCACAACTTTCGACGTGGACTATCACGACAAAAGTGAATTGATGAACTTAAACCTTCGTATGGCGATGAAGCACCATCCTATAGCACTGTGAAAAACTGGTATAATGAATACAATCGAGGCCGACATCGCTCAAAGACAAAGGTCGTCCAAAAACGGCCGTTGTGCCAGAGAACATTGATGCCGTACGTGAACTGATAATACAAGATCATCATGTGACATACCGTGAGATAGAGGCATCTTGGGCATTTCTTCCGCCAGCAAACATTCGATATTGCATGAACACCTGGCCGTAAAAAAGGTTTGTTCTCGTTGGATCCCGCACAATTTGACAATTGCTCAAAAAAGGCTCGTCGATTGGTGCAAAGAAATACGATCGCGGTGCTTCAAAAGACGTTAATAAGATCGTCACAGGTGACGAATCGTAGATCTATGCGTATGAGCCCGAAACAAAACAGCAATCGACCGTGTGGGTCTTCGAAGACGAGCCAAATCCAAAGAAAGTTTTTCGTGGAAGAAGCACTTCGAAGCAAATGGTCGCCTGTTTCTTCGGCAAAACTGGGCATGTTGGGGCTGTTCCGCTTGAGCAACGTAGGACGGTCAATTCTGAGTGGTACACCATAATTTGTTTGTCTAAAGTCTTCGGAGAAGTTCGAAAAACGAACAAGAGAAGACGAATCATTGTGCACCATGACAATGCGAGCTCTCACACATCGGCTCAAACCAGCGCCTTTTTGACCGGCCAAAACGTTGAATTGATGGGTTATCTGCCGTACAGCCCTGACTTGGCACCCAATGACTTCTTTTTATTCCCGCACATTTAGAAAAAAATGCGTGGTCAACGATTTTCGTCGCCAGGAGATGCTGTTGAAGCGTTCAACAGCATCTCCACTCAATTGGAGTGGAAAAAGAGCTTCGACAATTGGTTTGAGCGCATGCAAAAGTGTATAAATCATGCTGAAGAATACTGTGAAAAACAATTAAACCATATTTGATGATAAATATTCGCATTTTAATTTTTAGGCCAGAAATATATAGCAGCCCTCGTATTTAGGAAGTAAGGATAAGCTTGACGTAAATTGTGGCACTTCTAGACTATGGCAACAGTAGTTTTCTGTTGATGGTCGTCAGTGATCTAAAATCGCCATAAAAGCAGTGGGCAGCCACGAAGATACATGACGCTATGTGAAAAACTTGCCCTCCACCACTATTAGAGGTAAGAGCTTGGTACATAAAGAAGGTAGAGATATGCTTACAGCTGATTTTAAATTTTTTCTCGTAGTAATTTAATTTTTTCAATTTGAGAATGACAATTGTTGAAGTTTTTAAAGTAAGAATTCACAAAAATTTATTTTTGGCATTCTCTTTTAAGTGACTTTGACAATCAATCAATCTATTTTTGATGTTTCTAGGGAAGTTACTATACCTTGTTTATTGTACCATGGGTAAGAGCTGCATAGCCAGTAATAATCACCTCAATTTGTTTTTATGTAAAACTAGTTTTGTTGTTTTTAAAACTCACACCATACGGTTGTATAGGATATTATGACTTCTATAAACTGCCGATTTATGCAGTTCTAGAAGCCGATACTGAGCAAATTATCTTTGTTAAAATTTGAGGTACTGCCGCCTTAGAGGCCACAAATTTAAACCGATCGTTCTTAAATTTCGCATTGTTCGTTAAGGGCGATTAATAAGTTACTTTGGGAAAATGATTTAGAATGGATTCCACACAAAGTATCCTGCATTTTAAATTCCTGTCGCTCTAAAGTTACATATTAACACCAATCGTGCTCAAATTTGACGGTACGTTATGGGCGACCTATTATCAACTCTGTTGAAACAGGACCATGCTGGTCCAATCTTGCTCAAATTCAATATTGTGCGTTGTACGAGACCTGTAAATTACCCTGATAAAATTAAACTTTATCGGCTCATGCTTTTATTGATCCATCTATTGATAAAGCCACACAAATAAACATTCCGATTGGAAGTCCTGCCGCAACAGGAAACATTTTTAGACTAGGCTAGAGCATAGGGCGTTTAGTAATTATTCCTGGTTTAATTTGACCATATCTAATAGCGCCACGAAAAATTTCCCTCTCGCTCTTATTTACATATTAAGGCCGACTTTGCCCGACAAAGGCTTCAGGGTCACCTAGGGTGTAACCATACATTCAGTCTGCTATATTAAAATATGTACATCTCCGATAGTCCTATTCATCCTCTGAGTGCAGATGGTCACACAAAGCTAATATTTGGTGTAGGCATTATGCTACGAGGTTTGACCGGAGTCTGTTTTTCTATCCTAGTTAACCGGGAGAGGCCCTTTGGGGAGCGGCTGTGGTTTGCTCCGAAAGTCGCAAATTAAGTTTCTGCTGTAGGCCGATAGCCTTTGTTGTTAGTGCTTTTAATCAGATTTTTATGATAATTTTAATTGTCATAAAACGATAAATAAAAAAAATATAAATAAAGTTTCTGCTGTACTTAGAGATGGGAATCAGCTGAGTGCAAAGGTTTAGAATGGAACTCCAACTCCCACCAAGAGGGAGAAATATGCAACACCACATAACTTGAATTGGTAACCCCATACGTTAAAGTAGTAACGCGAGCATGAGCTATTTTTGGAAACAAAACCCCTTGAAGCATGGCGCGGTAGCGCTCACCTTTCACAGTAACGGCGGTTCCTTGCTCATTTTCGAATAAAAATGGACCAATGATGCCGCCAGCCCAAAATACACACCAATTAGTGACTCGTTGAAGTCAATGCATTCGTAATAGTCACGTGTGCGGCAATTATGCGTATTGACATAGCTACCGAGATGATTTTTCGGTAAAACTCCTTATCTTCTGCCAAACAATCTTCAGCCCATTGGGGCTAAATGAAAAAGTTCAACCTTTTCAATAAAATCAGAAAATTTTCTCTGATTAGTTTTTAAGATAAATTTTCTCTGATGAGATGCCACAGCTTTTTGGAACATAAGTCCCAAACGCTATTACCGTCCTGGTACATTTTTCGATTTGCAGCATTTTAGTTACTTCTTTACTAACCTAAGGTTTACTTAAGAGCAGGGGTGCCTACGGCCGATTGTTTTTTGTCACTATAATCATAGAGTCATGAAAATCGAAAAATTTACCGGGACGTGTAACTCTACCTTTTGTTGTACAATTTTAATAAACTTTATGCTTAATTTATTTATATATTTTTATATTATTGTTTATATATTTATTTTTTCAACTTAAAAAAATCTTGATTTCAATTTTAAATTTAAAATGCTTATAACGTTGAAACTACTGAACTAATTTAAATACCTTGTATGAAAAAGTTTTAGAAAAGCTAATTTACTTTAATTTGAGACCACTCGGTAAAAGCGTTTGGGAGTTACGAATGCTGATATATACATTTTTGGCCTAATACTGAAAATGCGAATATTTATCGTCAAAAATGGTTTTATTGTTTTTCAAAGTATTCTCCAGCATGATTTATACCCTTTTGCATGCGCTCAAACCAATCGTCGAAGCACTTTTTCCGCTCCGATTGAGACACCTCCAAAACATGGTTTTTGAACGTTTCAACAGCAACTTCTGGCGACGAAAATCGTTGACCACGCATTTTTTTCTTGATGTACGGGAATAGAAAGAAGTCAGTGGGTGCCAAGTCAGGGCTGTACGGCGGATGACCCATCAATTCGCCGTTTTGGCCGGTCAAAAAATGCTGGTTTGAGCCGATGTGTGAGAGCTCATTGTTATGGTGCACAGTGATTCGTCTTCTCTTGTTCTTTTCTCGAATTTCTCCGAAGACATCAGGCAAAAAAATTGTTGTGTACCACTCAGAGTTGATCATCCTACGTTTCTCAAGCGGAACAGTCGCCACATGACCAGTTTTGCCGAAAAAACAGGCGACCATTTGCTTCGAAGTGCTTCTTCCACGAATAACTTTCGTTGGATTTGGTTCGTCTTGGAAGACCCACACGGTCGATTGCTGTTTTGTTTCGGTCTCATACGCATAGATCCATGATTCGCCACCTGTGACGATCTTATAAACGTCTTTTGAAGAACCGCGATTGTATTTTTGCAAAATTTCTTTGCACCAATCGACACGAGCATTTTTTTGAGCGATTGTCAAATTGTGCGGGATCCAAAGAGAACAAACCTTTTTGCGCCCAGATGTTCATGCAATATCGAATGTATGCTGGTGAAAGAAATGCCCAAGGATGCCTCTATCTTACGGTGTGTCACATGACGATCTTGCATTATCAGTTCACGCACGGCTTCAAAGTTCTCTGGCACAACGACCGTTTTTGGACGACCTTCGTCTTTGAGCGAGCGTCAGCCACGATTTAATTCATTAAACCAGTATGTAGAGTCCTATAGGATGGTGCTTTATCTCCATACAAAGATTTAGATTCATCGATGCACTCTTGTCGTGATAATCTACGTCGAAAGTTGTAAAAATGATCGCACGAAAATGTAATGAGTTAATTCCATTTTTTTTGCCAAATTGATTTTTTCAAGTCACTCTTAACAACACAAATGATGGTCGTACGTCAAAACGTTCTGGGTACGGCAATGCTAAAAAATGTTTAACTTTCCAATTCAAATGTCAGATGGCGACAGTCAACGCTTAGTGTTGCCTAGGGCAGAAAAATATATAGAGTCCCTCGTATGGTCCAAAAAGCTGAGACATCTCATAAAAAAATCGTAAAAAAAATTCCAAAATTTCTATCTTGAAAACTAATTAGAGGAAATTTTTTAATAGTTTTTTCGTTTTTTTGTTATTTATTCGGTCTTTTATCATTATTATGACTTGAGCAGTTTTTTATTCTGGTTCGAGACCTTTATGTTGTTTCTTTTTCAGAATCAACTTGCAAAGCATGTATGAGTATATGTACGCACAAAAAACATGCACACTTTGATTGTGGTTTTCAACGAAGACCCATGCGAAACGGAATTGGTGGAAATGATATTGCGCGTTGAAGATTGCTCTACGCACAGTTCGAAGACTATACACAAAGGGTAATTCTCATTAATAAAAATGAGTCTCCCGTATAAGTCATTTGATTTGTGGCCGAAGTAATCGTTGCCAAAGACTGCTGAAGAAAAACCTTGGCGGGTTTAGAAACAGCTGTACAGTCTGCCTGGCAACCGTAGCAAATACATTTCACCAATTTCTTCTTTTTAAGTTGATTCTGAAAAAGAAACAACATAAAGGTCTCGAACCAGAATAAAAAACTGCTCAAGTCATAATAATGATAAAAGACCGAATAAATAACAAAAAAACGAAAAAACTATTAAAAAGGATTGGTACGCCCTAATGTGCAAAGCATGTATGAGTATATGTACGCACAAAAAACATGCACACTTTGATTGTGCTTTTTGCATTTGTGGTTTTCAACGAAGACCCATGCGAAACGGAATTGGTGGAAATGATATTGCGCGTTGAAGATTGCTCTACGCACAGTTCGAAGACTATACACAAAGGGTAATTCTCATTAATAAAAATGAGTCTCCCGTATAAGTCATTTGATTTGTGGCCGAAGTAATCGTTGCCAAAGACTGCTGAAGAAAAACCTTGGCGGGTTTAGAAACAGCTGTACAGTCTGCCTGGCAACCGTAGCAAATACATTTCACCAATTTCTTCTTTTTAAGTTGATTCTGAAAAAGAAACAACATAAAGGTCTCGAACCAGAATGAAATTTTTTAAAAATTATTTTCTTGTTTAGAAGGCCAAATTATAAAGGGAAAAAATGTATAACTCTTAACAGTATTTTTTTTAAATATCGAAACAGATATTTTCTTATGCACTTTTGATTATTTGTCCTTACATTGCAAATGCCCATATACAGGCTTGTCACAGAAATCGATCGGAATGGTTTTAATTCCGTACTTACCATTCTGGTCGATTTTGTTTTACCTTCTTCAGATTTCGATCGATTTAGGTAATTCCGAAAATTTTAAAAACCCTGGTTATTCTAATTTGCTATGGCAACTCTATGCATATGAGAAAACAAAAACCATATGTTTTAAGTAAACAAAATAAACAAACGCAGTCAAGAAAAATAGTTTTACATAAATTGTTGAACAATAGTTCCTATACTTTATAATGGGCTTCCAAAATATTGCACAGCCTATTTAATTTTTCATTTTGTTTTCGCATATCATCGCGCTGTTCTTCCATAAGATGGACAATATTTTTCACTTTGTTGACGACCAATTTTTCCCAAGTATTTATTTTTTTCTACTAAGAGGCTGCTCAATTTCGAGCTGGATACATGTGGAGATGGTGTGCGGGAAAGACGCCTCTTTGTAGCTGATGGTGTTACACTTCGCTTTCTTGCCAAATCATTTTCTTTTTGCCTAGCACTGTCAGACGTTGAGGGTGTAAAATCAAGATCTTCATCGTATTCTTCGTCAGATTCACAAATGTACGCGATCAGATCCGCTTCTCCAAATCTTTTTGCGCCAGCAACGCCTTCTACTCTTCTCTGCATTCCTGAGACAAACAATAGCTTCCTCAACCTCGGACAATACATATTTGTTATATGGGCCACCACCGTTTTTGTTGTGGCACAGTTTCTTCTTGACGTATGTTTTCCAGTCCGCCCAGGTTTTGTTCCATCCATGTCAATCTTTGCGTGCGGAATCGTAACCACTTTCGATCGGAATTGTGTTCTGTGACATGCCTGATAGTCTTTGTCGAGTTTTGTCATCTGACGCGAAGGTATATAAATTTGATGATTTTCCAAAAACTTTGGATGCTACACAGCATTTAAAAAGCTTACATGCAAAAAACTACTTTCCCTAAGACTTATTTCAAAAGTTTCCGTGGAAATGCTTTGTAATTTTTAAGAAGATATTAAAGAACAGCTGATTTATGTAAAGCTTTTGAAAATTACTTTAAATTGTGAATTGCATTTAACTTTATTTCCAGTGTCTTATTTCGTCAAAATATTTATTCCACACTTTTATACAACGTTTTATAAATATTTACTTTATTTTTGTTTTAATAAAATTTTATACATACTTAGTTTTTACAACTTTTTAGCAAATTAACGCTTAACCCTTTTAAAAACATCATCAGTTGGTTGAAAAATTTTAAAAGATACTATAAATAGGAATTTTGCTGTCATAAAAATAATAAATTCTAAAAGTAAATTGGCTATTTTATTTATTCTAAATTTGAATCTTTAATTTTAGATAAATATTAAAATATCTACTAATTATGCTCTTGCTGCAATATGTTTGCCGAGGGCTGTGCAAACATCGAATATTTGAATATATTGGCACAGATATGCTTACGTACATTAAAATATTAAAGACAATACGAAACTTCAAGTCGAAACTTGTATTTAAATAATTAAATACATATTTAAATAACATCGACAATTGTTGTGCCGTTAATTATTCTATCCTCTCTTTTTGGGCATTTCATGTTTCATTACATTTATTTGAAGACTTGGCAACCCCATTTTTAACAACCCTGATATCAAATCAGTTCGTTTAGTTCTAGCCTGTGTTTTAACATTACATTGTGAATATAATCATAAACAACATGATACATGATTTTTGATAAAACTATTCGTTTAAAACCTTTACCGAACTTAGAAGAATAAGGTAAAATTAAAACATTGTGAAATATATGAATTGTGTAAATAAGTGTTGTGTCGTTCGAATTGTGAAATATGAACGAAGTAGTTTTTGTTTTTTTATTTTCCACTTTGGATGCAATGGGGCATGATATTGCCACATATTCTTATTTTGTATTACGACAAGGATTGCCGTAGTGTAGGGATGGACAAAGTTCAGGACTGTTATTATTGGGATTGCAAAGATAAGACGTAAATGCTGATAGAGCACGCAACCATCCTACAATAAAAAATGTAGTGTCAGCTGGTTTACACTTTTTTCTAGCAAAAATTTAAACTTTCAAATTAAAGAAAGATAATCCTTAAAGTTTGTAAAGCTAAATTTATATGTTAAACAGTCGCAATAATCATCAAAACTTTAATTATTCTACATTTCAATTGGTAGCAAAATTTTCAGTAATTCGAGAACCCATACTGGCTATTAGTCGCCAGTTTTAGTCATGAGGGGCGTTTTTGGCGCTATCTGGCCCTCAAAAATATATGGTTCGGTAAGCAAATACTAAAAAAAGTATACTTTTTACCGAGATACCCCTAGTCCCTTAAAGACTTTCAAAAAGTTTTGCTAGGTAGATGCGTGTATGGTATCTTTCATTATAAAGTTATACACCAAAAACCCGGACTTCCAATTTTCAAACGAAATACCAAAGAGCTTTCATCCAATCAAGCGATTTTCTCTATTTCGCTTTATGCGTATGTGATCATAACACATTCAAAGCAAGTTTTACTAAAATAAATACATATTTTCCAATCCCGAGTACTTGAATCGATTGAAATAAAAAAATCCTTTTGTTTTCGATCCCATTTTGTAAATAAACAGGAACTATAAAAATGATTTTTTTTTCAATTCAAAAACCAAACTTCTCTTAAAAAAGTCCTTTTATAGGAACTATTTGTTTTTTGAAAAATATAGTAACGAGTTGGCGAAATCATAAGCAATCACGTGAAGTTGCCGAAATATTTAAAAGAGGATTAAAAACACATTAAATTTTTCTACTCCCAGAATTTTCAGAACAGCTTCTGTCGTTATCAGAATTTAAACTGCGTCAATTGCTTTGACAGTTTTAGTGGCTTTTATATTTATGAATGCGCGTTACATAGTTGCAAAGCACCATACAAAGTATAATCACCACAGAAACAAGTAATATTGAATCTGGATTTATTCTTTTAGCGTAAAAAAATGTTAAAACCAAATTCCCCGGATCCCTGGGACACGAAAAATAAAATTGCAAATTACCCAAACGGATATTTTCCCGGTTTATTCGATAATAATCGATGCTCAACCGAGCTTCGAAATCTAGAAAAAGAATCTTCGCTCCTTTCTAGTTTCTCAAATTTTGTTTCATTTCTAATTTCCTTTATCTTCGACTTTTAAATTTTGAAATCACTGGGTTTGGAAAATGAAAAATCATGAAACGTACAATAGCAATGTTTCATCTTATGCCTCGATTAATAAGACTGGGTAGCAAAGCAGAAATAGTTATTTATTAACAATAAGTGTTAATTTTGTTCATGTTATAAAAAAAGTCCTGCTGTATTTGATTTAAAATATAAATAGAAAACTATTGTAATCGTTTTACTCATAAGAATGGATAGAGGCTAATACTTAACAGTTTTACATGCTAAATACTAAAACGGCTACAGCAATTGTTTTAAGTAGAATTTAGCATTACTTTTTCTATAAACATGATCAAAACTGGGACTTTTTGTTAACAACTGACTCAAATATTGCGGTTTTGCTATTCAGCCTTATATTTTGAGGCTTAACCTAAAACAACTAATTATTCTCCGAATAGGCATTTATTTGTGGCACTGTTTTCTTCATAAAGAATGCAGGTAACTCTGTGTAAAAACGCCCTGGTCGATATTACCAACATAATCAGCTGGCAACATCATTTTTGAGTTAGCACTTTTTATTTTCTTTTCCGCAGTATTCATCTGGCGAAAGTGATTTTCAGTTTTATACGCAATCGGATCCGGGCTTTTTTAACAAGAAAAAATAATTAGGTAAAACGACCGAAAATTTTTGCCAACATTATATATCCCCGACCCTAAACGTATTAAACAATATAAAGAACTAAGAAATGCAGTTGTTTTAATGAAAATATGAACAAAAACATGAATTTGAAAAATAATAAGAAAAAAAACTTGTTCGCCCCATCAAAAGACCAGACTGCAGATTTCTTTGTGTGTGTGTGCGTGTGCTCGGTTGGTCGCAGATTTGTTAGTGGTGGAGTACATGCGATGGTGTTATTGTTGTTGCTTTATACTGTTCATTCGTTTTGATAGCAAATAAGTCTTCGTTCGGTTCGGTCGTACGTTGTTGTGTTTTCCTCATGTCGATGTGATATTTTGCTGCCTTTTTCCCTATTCTATTTATGCTGTCGCTTTCGTACGTGGTTTAAGTTTTGTTTTTTTCCTTCATTTACTTTGTGTATGTGTGTGCATAAAAGTTCAATTGATATCGAATGTTGTCTTAATAATATTTTGTAATAAAGAATAATTTTGTCAAACTCTGGGATTTATTTATAGAAAATGTACAGATGTCCAAAAAAAAAATAAAGTGACGAAAAACCTGTGTAATAAATATATAAAAAAAATTCTAACGCGAAATAAAACGAATTCGATAAAATCCGAATATCGTTGTGTGCTTTATTGATTCGTCGTAAAATCACAGGTATGGTACCGAGGACTACGTGACGCAGGTAATTTCTTTTTTAGAAAGATCGATTGCAAAGCCATCAGGCTAACATGGCACTCACACACATTTACTCTGCAGCGAGCGACCCCAAAAAAAGGTGTATGCTTAGTGCTGGCTGGCCTGTCCAAAGAACCGACGACCGACTCACCTTTCCTTGTGCGAAGAAGAAGCCCTTGCAAAATAACAAAAAGACAACGAAACACTCGTTGCCAGACTGTGACAAATAAAACAATGAGTCGATGTTGTTGTTCTTGTACACACAAAAAAGGAATCATCGAATGACGCTGTGGCTGCGCAGCTTCTGCGACAGCATCTCCACCATATCCTCGGCAGCAGCGCAACAATACACGATACTACCACAACAACGTTCGCGTTTAACAGTAAATTGGAATACATATGAACATTGGCAAAAACAATAACAAAAAATAAAACAAAGTGCAAAGTAAACTAAAGTCTCGCCATCCAAAAGAAAAGCAACACAAGAACTACAACAAAGAACAATTTGGATGAAGAAAACAAGCAACGTCAACCAACAACAAAATAGTGAAGAAAATGAAACATTTGTTTTAAAGTGCGACTGTCGTCTTCTTTGTGTTCTGGCAACTACCAAACGGCTCCCCGACGTTGACGCAAGTTACTGCGTGATCGTTCCCTCTTCCGCCGCACAGTGGGTGATTTCGAAATTGTTTTTGGCGTGCTGTTTTCGACCTTGTAAAAAGTGGTTATATCTGTAAAAAGTGGCCTAGTTAAAACTATTTGGTACTAAATTAGTTTCTTAAAAGTACATTCTTTCGCCAAAAAATGCCTTTCGATTGGGGTTCATATAGGACCTGATAATCGTATCCATTCACTGTTCCACTTACTTGGAAAATATAGTGCTTCGAACATAGTTCTTACAAGAATAGAAAACTCCAAAAATAATTGTCTGTTTTCTAAAAAAATCTATAGGAATTAGAGCAGGAAATTCTGCAGGACATGGTATTACATTCACGTTGTTATCCTGAAACCAAGTTTGTAAAATACCAGAAGTATGTTTGGCGTTGTTGTTCTGTAAAAATATGCATTTTAAGGACATTTTCTATTCTGAATAGGGCATCATCACTTCGCTTAGGTTTGGTAGTACAGATTTTTAACCACGTTTTCCTTAATCTATTATATGGACCATGCCCTATGCGAGAAACGCACACTAAATCATATAATATCATATAAATTCTAATATGTTATTGTAGAGTTGCTGAACTAAAGTTCTAAAGTCTAACTTTATATCAGGTCATGGACGTCTAATCGGTGTCTCATAGTTGAAGTAGAAGAAATAACTGCAAGCTTAGTTTTTAAAGCACCAGAAGACCAAATAGAGGTCTGAGTTGAAAATAGTGGTTGGCCTCTTTAGCTGAATGTTTTGCGGTCTAGATTTTAAATTAAGATACTTTTGTATTGTAACGCATTGCACATCAAATTCTACAGTCTTTCAAGTTTTTTATTTGCAGTCTAAAGTTGAGTTTGGCCTTTATCTTTTCAAAGAAAAATATTTTCGAAAAATTTCTTATACATTTTTATTTATGCACTTCCAAAGTTATTCTTGTAAATTGCTTATTAATGAAGGGGTCAACGCCTTTTTTATCCGCACCTACGATTGATATCCTTTTTTAGACGATATATAATCTTGATATATAATCGTTGCAAGTTTGTTGTTTATGGAAACTCCTCCCATTCTCCACTATTCCAAACAAAAATGTTTAAAATACCCCTGGTACAATAAAGAAGGTAGTTATGCCATCAGCAAATTTTCAATTGTTTCTCGTGGTTATTTAAATTTTCAAATTTAGCAATGAAAATTGTTGAAGATTGTAAAGCTTATCCCCATTCACACAAGGCAACTTTACTTGCGTCAATTTTATAATTGCCTTTTGGACATCTCTCTTGTGTTCAAACTACGCAATTATTTCGGATTTGGCAGTTTTGTTTTTATTGTTCGAGTTTTACTTAGTAGGGACATAAATAATGTTACACGCGTTTTATGCTGTAAAATAAAAAGTACTGAATGTTTTTGGACCATATATTTTTTAATATATTTACATATATTGTATCCAAAAAGAATCTACTTATTCGAAATGTCCGCCTTTTGCCTTTACACACGCCTTAAGTCGCACTGGCCAATTGTCAATAGCTGCGAACCTCGTCCATTGGAAAATTGGCCACAGCTCTAACCAAAGCAGTCTTACGAGATCCAATGTTGGGGTATCTTTTGTGACAAACGTTGTCCTCTAAAACCGTCCAAAATTTGTAATCCAATGGGTTCAAATCGGCGCAAAATCCTGCTGGAATGTCCATGGTTGGTTTTGGAACAGGGGGTTGTTAAGAGGCTTCACAACAGCTTCCAAACCAGTTTCTTGGTAAACATTGGCCGATGTTTTGACTCCTTGTTCACAGAAATGCAGGTCAGTGACCCCATCGTAAGGAAAACCCCACCAAACCATGACTGAAGCTGGGTGATGACCCTTTTCCACCCTTGGGATCAGTTCAGATGCTTCCTTAGATGACCGCGGTTAAACTATCATTTTGCTTGTTAAATTTTTCCTGAACGGTAAAATTTTTTTCATTGGTGAACAAAAGTTTTCTGTGTTATCAACGTGCTTCGCCAAAAGACGTTTGCATTTTTCAGTCCTATTTTTTTTAAGCTGCAGTCAATATATGTCCGGTACGTCGTTTAAAAGCCCCAAGTCCCAAGTCTTTTTTATGATACGACTCATGGACTTTTGCGTGATATTCATTTCACGGGCCATGATTTTCTGATTTCGGAGCGGATTTTGGTGAATTCTGGATTTACCGGCTTTGATGACATGCGGTGTTCGAACAGAGCGTGGGCGGCCCGACCGGTGGCGGTCTTTACTTCTCCAGTCTCCTCAAACAGTTGCGGCTAATCCCTAGTGGCAGGGGCGTTTTGAAAATATCGCTTTTTTTCATCTCACACTTGAAAAGCGCTATTACAGCGATACGGTTCTCATTATCTGACCACTTCATGATGAAAGTTAAAACAAATTTAAAATCCCGTTACAGACTAACGCTATTGAGGTTAGATTTCAAAACCCATATGACATCAACGGGTGTGTTCAATGTTGTAACAGTATTTATGTCCCTACTAAGTATTGGCAACTCGCTTAGACAGACGGTCACTAACGCGATAACTGCACACCGTTGTACAAGAATATTTAAATGATTTTGTTTACAGTAATTTATAGACCATTTGCGTTAAAAATAATAAATTTTATATAATTAAATTTTTTGGAAAGAAAGTTATGAAATAATTTGCTTTAGCGAGTTAATGCGAGCTCGGTTACTATACGCTTATAGTATTTCTTGAATAATTTGTTTTCTACAAATTACAAGTTTTTAATTCAAATGGCTTATGATGCATAAGGCCTTCTTCAAAGGCTTATGATGAAAAGTTTTGAAGTTAGCGTCTTAGCGACCTGTTACTCGTTTATTTAGAGAATACCAATAAAACATACCTATTATTGCCTTTTCTGACATTCTGCGAATTATGTGTTCTGATTTTGTGTGAAAAATACTATAATAATCTGCAACCAACTTCACATTACGATAAAAATGAATTGACAGAACAAGTTTTTTCCTTTTCTATTTTCCTTAACTATTTCCTATAAACTGAGAGCTCCGGCAAGTAAAGTCGCCTAGTGTGAATGGAAAATTCAATATCGAACCTTCACAATAATCATCCAACGTTCCCAAAAATTTATTTATGGGCATTTTCTTTCAAGTGAATGAAGTGAACCATTTATTTGTTGTTTGTCTAGTGACTATACCTTCTTTATTGTACCATGAAATACCATTAAAAATTTGTCAGAAATTAAAAAAATTGTGTTCAGATTATTAGTGAACATAGTTTTTTGTCTGTGACTGTATTAGATTCGGCCTGATTAAATTTAAATACGTTTTTTCTTGTTCTTTTTTTCTAACAATCCCACGAGAAAGTACAATTATTGGAAATTTCAAAAATATTGACGTTGTTCTTTGAGATGGACATATTCTTTCGTTTTAGACTCTTTAAATGATACTTTTGTTGGTCTATTACCATTTTCAGTAATTTTTAATGTATGTCGTTTCTGTATGATTCTCAAAAGGGTGGCATATTTTTCGACTAATCTCATAATGTACACTTTAGCAAACAACTAATTGGATCTGAAAATACAGTTTTGATATTTCGACCAGCAAGGACGTATCGTTTCAGTTAACATTATCCTCTCATTCATTTTTGGAATAATCTTAACGCGACAGCTTAAAGTTTCTGTTCTGAAGTGTACCCTATTAACTTAAATGTAGCAAAACTGTTTTACATCAAAATTGCATGCCTCACATCCTATAGATTAGCAAACGGGGAAATTTTCATAAATCAATGATCTGTGCACTACACAATTATTTTTCTCATGCATTTTTATAAAGAAGCCATTTCTGGTTTAAAGTTTTTCTCATTCTCAAAAAGTCGGTGGCACTTACGAGGTGGAAATCCGCCGTTGAAAACTATTAGGATTTCACACGAAATGCTTACTATATTGGTTTTTTAACTTGGTTATAAAAATGCTTACTTTATTGGTTTAAGCTTATTTTTTTGTTTTTATACATGTGTGAAATTCCTTGCGTCGTTCTAATGTTTAGAAGTTTTTGCAGCATTTAATTCACAATGTCTCTGCAGATGTAGACGAATCCGCACTTTAACTTTTTCGACGTTTCTAAACGATTTCACGCATTTAATTAACTGTTTTTACCACCTGAAAAGTGTTTGTCAAATTTGTTTTTATGGTCACGTTTAAATTCTGCAGATCACTAAACTGCACATTAGATGAAGTGATGTGTCACCATAATATTTATCAAGCATTTCTTGTGGTTTTGTTTGTGGTTTATTTACGAAATAATTTCTTTTTCGAATGCCGTTGGGTGAATTACAAGCCCGTTTTGTTGTTTTTCCCCTTTAAATATTTTTCTCTTTGTGACCTGCTTAAAAAAATTTTGCGGTTTTCTTTTTTATTTTGTTTTAACTATCTTTTGTGATAAAATCATCTCGGCAATTTAGATTCGCTGGAGGTCACTATGTGATTTATTTTTTAAATGCAAAGGTTATCAAAAATTATCTCCAAACCTCAGAAAGTGCAGATAAAACAAAAGAATGTTCTTAATCCAAAAAATTATCCCCATAAAAAAATCTAAGTCGGATCGTTTTAAACTCCCAGATAGGGCAGATACTTATTTCAAGCACAGCATTTCGTTGGTTCGCTACAAAAAACTATTGTAGTAGATTAGGCTAAAACTTCAGATGGTCCAACTTGGACGTTAATTTAATTGTAAGGGAAAAATAAACCAAAGTAATTTAAATAAATGCAAGTCTATATTTTCCTTTGTTTGTAAAGATTGTTCGAAAACAATATCATGAATGAAAAATACATTTCAACATTCATTAAATATATGCATCTTGATATTTATGACCTCTTTTACTCCACTAAATAAAAAGAAAATTCTAAGCATGCAATGTACTAACGGACGTGAAAAATATGAATCTTAAGTCAAAAAATATTTCGTAAATGATAGTAGTTGTATAACCCAAATTACACTGTTCTGCAAAAATTAACTTTTGAGCCCTCCTTTAGACAAAACCAACTGATCTTTATGTAAAATGATCTCCTGAATCCGAATTAATTCCGGTTTGTCCCAACACGTAAAGTTTTCAAGATATCGTGAACATACAATTGTTCTGACTTTTTTTTTAATTAATATGCCCTTGACTTCGGCAAAACAGTGTTATTGTGGATGGGGTTTCTTTTTATAACATCTCCTATACTGGCTTGATGCAGGCTTTTATGCCAGTCAAGTCGAACGCCTCTGGTTGTGATAAGATATCTCTTAAATTTCTTAAGGTAGTAATTTGGTATATATCAAATCACCTTCTTCATTTAATGAACCCTTTAAAAACGACCTCCTGCTTTCCCAAGGGTTGGAAAGTTGCAAAAGTGACGCCAATTCAAAAAAAAGTCATGTCAGAAATCTCCTGATAACTTAAGATCGACTTCTTTGCTTCCCATCCTATCAAAAGTTGGTGAAAATATTCTTAAGCGGCAGTTGTTAAACCATATTGAGAGTGAATCACTGCTGAATGATTGTCAATGAGGTTTTTACTGACTCAGTAAGGAAGAATACTCATGCTTTGGATTTAGTCTTTGGATTTAGAAAAAACCTTCGATAGGTTAGATTATGGAATTTTGATAAAAAAAAAAAAATTATAAAGTTTATGGACTTGAAAAAAATGCCTGTGATTTAATGTTTTTATATTAATGTGAAAGAAAGCAGTTACTTTGTGTCAATTGAGTCTGTTCGTCTGGTTTGCCTGTTAGGAGTGGGCTCCTTCAGGGCTTAGATCTTCGTCCAGTTTTGTTTGCGCTGTTTATAAATGAACTTTTCAAAAGTTTAGGAGATTGATGTTCAGCTATTATTTTGCTGAAAAAATAGTATTTGGATATTTTACAAGCCAAAACTGATGTTTTCAAATTATTGAACGTAAGGATGTCCTTCAACAAGCATTGTATTAATCCTTCTAAAACAAAGGCAATATTGTTCAGCATCCTCTTTTATCAACTAAGATTAGCTGTACAATGGTACGATTATAGAATTCGTTCAGAGCAGGACTTCGAACCAAAATCAGTGAAAAAATTTAGTTTTTTTTATAAATAAAATTCGTCAAGATTTTTAAAAAAATTGTAAATCGTCGTAAAACCATCACATACATTGTTAGGCAAATTTTACATAAAAAAATTTACTTTATTCGTTAATCGTCATTTGGTCATATTTTAGTTTAAAAATCGTCAAAACATGCAGTCTGGTTTAGAATAAAACGTGTCTGGAAATAGTGCTGCATAACAAATGTTGCTTTGAGCAGCATAATCGCAGGATTGGTTCACGTATTAGTTTCACACGTTGTCAACTATACAACACAAATTTCGTCTTACATCGTTGGGTGAAAACAAAACAGGTTAATGGCTTAATTATGCCAAATATTATGTACTGCCTTGAGGTATTTAATGGAAATACTCAAAGTAATATAAATATGTATAATAAAGTCAGTGCTTAATAGAGTTTTGCAATACTTATATTCTGTTTAAACGTATGCTTATATATCTTCATTTGTGAATGACATTTTAGGCTGCTCTTTTGTTGAATTTGTGCACCATCGTTTGCTTTACTTTTTTTTTGCAAGATATTCAAAATTTAATATCCTTTGTTCCTAACAAATTCATTTGTCTTCAGTCACTCTATTCGCAACAGTCCGTTAATTAGTTCAAAGGTAACACCGCTTATGGATCGATCATTTCCCTCAAGAGTAGCCCGACTTTATAACATTTTGCCTAACAGTTTAAAAACGTTTAACTTGTCTTCCCTGTCATTTAGTAAAAAACATTTCGTTAGAACCTTCCATGGATTCTTGATTTTCACTTATATGCTTTCATCATTTTTTTTTCTCTGTTTATTAGGGAATATTAGTATTATGTTTTATTTTATACTGCACTAATTTCTAATAGTTGATGATGCATATCGTAATTTAGCTTTTATAGTCTCCCAATTTGCTTCGAATTACATTTCAATAAATACTTATAAATGGAATGCGTCTATCTATTCCTGACATTGCATTCAGACCAATTTCAAATGCCGCTTAAAATCTCTTGGGCCCATTTATAAACTTAGCGAAAATCTTAGCTAGAAGTGTTAAAAAAAGACCTTGTGTATTAATTATTTCAAAATCAAATAATGTTTTATTTAACCCATTACGATCACAGCTGCAATTTCACTTGCCCAAACTATTGCGTATTGTCCTGTCGCTCCTCTTTAAACGCTACTTAACTTAAATGTTTCCCAACATGCTAATGAGATAAGATTATTGAAAATTCGAGTTATAGACATCCGACTTATCGAAGTTCAACTGTATTTATGCATTTGTATAATATCAAGTGTATAACGAAAAACACCAATAATCTTCTACAAAAGAATTTAAACAAAAAGCAGTTCTCAGAAAAGCCAGCCACATTTTCTAATTTCTATAGAAGTTCGTAGAACACAGCACTAACAAAGCGCCACAACTTCAAAACGACACAGAACAACGATAACTAATTTTAATAAGCATACATTTCCCAGATTATTTTCGATAGTAACCGTAATTTTTGTTTCGTATTTATATCGTGTAACATAGCCCCGGAAACATCTGTGACGAGTTATCCTCCAACGCTGAGAATACAGACTGTAAACGACTATCCATTACTGAGTGAATTGAACGCGCGCGTTTGTTTTTCGTGCGACAGTAATCGCGCGTGCGATTTGTGGTGTTTAGCGGCACGACGATGGCGTGTCTCAATACCCTGAAGTTGGAGATAAAAACTTTGGAGAACATCTTCACAAAGAATCACGAACGTTTTCAAGTTCTCAACTCGAGTGTGGATGAGCTGACATGTCGTTTCATCGGCAAGAATGGCAAACGTTATGACATTCATGCAAATATAACGGTAAGTCGATTTCTTTATCTTTACATTATGTTCTTTTTACTATATATATGTAATGAAAGTAGCAGATATTTTTGTTTGTTATATTTATTATTAAAACCTGGAACTTAGATTGCCTTTTAAGGAAAAAATGTGTCGACCTCCATATAAAAATGTTTATAAAATTGTAATTGTTACTCTGCACACAATTATAGGCAGTTTCTTATATCCCGGGGAAGTTATATTATTCACATTAAAAAATCTTGACTATACCACATTTATGATTTATTTTTTTATGTGTTTAATGTTTCAATTTAATAATTATTACCAGGCTTAAGACAAAACATTCTGAAGAAGTTTGATCCTCTTATATTGTCCGTGTTCTATTACCATCTCGCTTAGGAGGTCGCTAACGCAATAACTTCACACTATTGTACAAGAATAGAGAAATGATTTGGTTTAGAGAAAACTATGGACAATTTTCGCTAAATCCCGATTGTTTTAAATAATTATCATTTTTTGGGAAGAAAGTTCCTCAGGAATAACCATTAGCTAGTTTTAACGAGCTCGGTTACTACTCGTATTTATTGTAAAGTATTTATTGAATACATTTTTTTCTATACGATGGTGACCGCAAAAGTAACTGGCCTAACATAAAAAGAACCGTTTTTAGGAATTATTATTTATTTTTCAACATAATCTCCTTCAAACTCAATACACTTCATCAAACGTTTTTCAAGTTTTTTAATTCCATCCGAAAAATAAGATTTTTCAAGACCTTCAAAATAGCCTCAGTTTCAGCAATAACCTCGCTATTGGACGAAAATTTTTTGCCATCGAGAATTTTTTTTTAAATTTGGAAGAAATAATCAGAAGGAGCTAAATCTGGACTATATAGTGGATGCGGAGCAATTTCAAATCGTAATTCGGCCAGATTTTGTTGAGTTAAAAATGCAGTGTGTGAAGGAGCATTATCTTGATGAAAAAGAACTTTTTTTTTCTAAATGCGGTCGTTTTATCTTGATTTCTTCACTTAACCGATCCAATAATGCACAATAATATTCACTATTTATAGTTTTTCCTTTCTCAAGATAATCAATAAATATTTTACCCCTTGCATCCCAAAATACTGTGGCCATTACTTTTCCTGCTGACTTAACAGTTTTCGCCTTCTTGGGACCACTTTTACCAGCTTCTATCCATTGTTTTGACTGTTCTTTGCATTCTGGGATGTAGTGATGGATCAACAGTTATGAATCGGCGCAAGAACTCAATTGGATTACGCTGATAAATCGCTAAAAGCTCCTCGGAACTGGTCCAACGGACGATTTTTTGGGGCAAAGTCAACAAACGCGGCACCCATCTTGCGGATAGCTTTTTCATGTGGAGTTCTTCATGTAAAATACTCCAAACTTGTTTTTCGTGTATTTTAACAATATCAGCAAGTTCTCTGAGCTTTATTCGTCTATCTTTAGTCACTTCATTAAATATTTTTCTAATGTTTTCAATAGTAGTAGCAGTTTTCGGTCTTCCAGAGCGTTGTTCATCTTCCGTACTTGAACGACCCATTTTAAATTGTTGAACCCAGGATTTCACGGTGGAGTATGATGGTGCATTATCACCATGAACAGAATCCAATTCATCTTTGATTAATTGTGGCATATAACCTTACATATAAAAGTTACTACTCGTATTTATTGTAAAATATTTATTGAATAATTTTTTTTCCATAAGTACAAAAAAGTTTAAAATCAAACGTTTTATGTTGCGTGAAACCAATTAGTTCTTGTATATGTGACAGCGCATAGATAAAGGGACCTAAGGGTAAAAAAAATCAATTTTCACTTTTTTTTGATGTGGACAACATCTGAGCATCGAATGAGACCGATCCCATGCCCAAAAGTGTTCCCTCCCAGAGATATGCGCGTTTTATGAAAGTGATGGTACACCAAACATACACGTATTTAAATATTTAAAATGGCTCTCCTGAACAAAACTGGTTTAACCCTTAGGTCCCTTTCTATTTTGCGCGTCACATATAAAGAAATTTTTAAAATGTCGCGAAAAGTTTTAAAGTTTTCTTCTTAGCGACCACCTACTCGTTTTATAAGCAAGTACCAATAGAACACGCCTATTGTTTATGTTCCCGAAAATATAGATTTTCGAAATTGCTGATTCAAAAATATTTTTTTCTTCTGAAATTATTACCAATATGTCAAAACAAATTATCTGTCAAATGAATCCAAAACTTAAGACTAAACCTGTATATATAGCGAGGGGCTGCTCCTTTCAAAAATCTTCAAAGGAGTTATATAAGATTTAAACTTATACTGGAGAGGATTTTTACTCAATATTGATCTTCTCATTTAAGCTGGCCATAGACGTGCGATTTGTGTCTACGATTTGTGTCTTTACTTTTTCTCCACACACGTGCAACATTTTCATTTTGTGGTTGACGTTGACGAGTAAGCATGGGTGACAAAGCGGATGATGCAATTGCGCTTTTGGTGATTTATTCAACATGCGAGTTTATGCGTTTAAAGGAAAAAATAGCAGAAAAAGAAAATGGACGGAAGAATGGTTGCTAGAAAGGAATAAGCATTCACATGTAACCACGTTAAAAAATATGGAAATTACAACTCCAAAACATTATAAAATAAATAAAAATTCCTTACTGGCCATTTTGAGCTCTTCACTATTTGACGTTTCAAGAACAACTGAAACTACGAAATGTATAAATGTGTGGTCACAACCCCATACACGTAGACACAAATCCCAAGTTGATGAAAAATTTTAGCAACCTGGGGATTTGTGTGATCACAGCGCCATACACGTGCAACATGACGTCGAGCACACACAAGTCGTAGACACAAATCGCACGTCTATGGCCAGCTTTACACATAACAATGTCTACCGTCCGTCCGTCTGTCTACCGTAGTAACCAAGTAAGGACTGTAAATAAATACTGATCACGTTGAAATTGGGCTGTGTTTTGATAGAATACAAATATTTTTTCCGATTTCAGACTCAGTAAATTCGATTCGCTCAATAACCAACTCTGTTGAGACTGAAATAATGTTATGTTTCGAATATTTGTATGCAAATCCCTTTTCTGATTGGAGATCCTTACATTCCACAAGCCACAAATCAAATTCAGTATTTCTTAAATTCTCACGGTATGTTACGAAGGACCACCACAGGTAGCACTAGATATAGTCTTGCTCTTGGAACCATTTGCGAATTTCTCACGACGGTGGCTCAAAGAGGAGCATTTAGAATCAAAAAGTTCGCAGTCACTAATTGGGAACTCTAGGTTTCTTAGAGCGAAACATGTTGTTTGCAGTGCAATCTCTTGATCGGAAGAGTCGGATAACCTATCACATGTCCTTTACTTAACAAAAAATGCCAACTGTTCTTTTCCCTGACAGAGCGGTGTGGGTTTAAGGGGCACCGCTCCAATGTATCTCAGTTTTCTCCGATGGGACAAAAATGAAAGTTTGGACAAGAGCTGGTTTATATAAGTATATAAAATAATTTCAACTACGCCATATCATATCGTCTGAATGATAATGTTTTCCAGACCGAGATGCTAACTATAGACGAAGAAGCACAATTTCATTGACAGAAAAATAGACATTAACTTTTATGTTGATAATCAGGCAGCTTTGATACTCCAAACTGGTTCAAGTTTGCAAAATGAAACGATGTGGCAGATAAATGGTTCGTCTTAGAATGCAGCAGATGCAGGTAATTGTGTAAAAGCCGCTAACAGTGACCGGTTAAAAACTTGGATTCATTTGAAGGCTAACCTAACATTGATTAGGAGCGACAAATGTAAACTGGACTTAATCAACACAAAAGCCCTGCTTGAAAACAACAAAAGTGATGGCAGAGTGACCGTGGGTGTCCTGACAGGGCATTATAATGTTAAAGAGATAACTAATATGTGGCAGATGAGTGACCGAATGCTGCCGCATATGTGAGCAGGAGTAGGAGATTGAGACATTGGAGCGCATTATGTATAGACGGAGTAGTTACCTGGGGTAGTTCTTTCTAGACGATTTGAAAGAGATATCTTTCTGCAAGATGGGAGATCTGCTGCGTTTTAAAAACGTTTGGTCGTGGTTCAAGCCGCTTCCTATAGAACTTGGCGTAATTTTCATCATAGACAAAGTGCAACCTCAATGGACCCTCTATTGGCTAGCGAGTTGATTTACCGCATGTCAAGCTTTTAAGGTTAGACACCGGTAGAAGTATTTTTAAACTAACCTAGTCTGAGTTTTTTGAAACTCACAATATAGTTTATTCTTTCTGCAACCTACATTTTTCCTTCCGTTTGAAAAAGGCAGCATAAACAATGTGTAATATCAATGGACCCACTATGGGTCAACGATTTGATTTATTGGTAAACATTTTGGATAATATTGCAATGCACTTTTTCAACAATTAATGTCATTTATAACATTTTGTATACATACGAGGGCTACTATATATATATTTCTGTCCTAATAATGAAAATGCGAATTTTTGTCATTAAAAATGGTTTTATTGTTTTTCAAAGTAGCATGATTTTTACACTTTTGCATGCGTTCAATCAAACCAATTGTCGAAGCACTTTTTCCGCTCCGATTGAGATACCTCCAAAACATGGTTTTTGAACAAACATGTATGGCGGATGACCCATCAATTCGACGTTTTGGCCGGTCAAAAAGGCGCTGGTTTGAGCCGATGTGTGAGAGCTCGCATTGTTATGGTGCACAATGATTCGTCTTCTCTTGTTCGTTTTTCGATTTCAGGCAAACAAATTGTAGTGTACCACTCAGAATTGACCATCCGACGTTGCTCAAGCGGAACAGTCGCCACATGACCAGTTTTGCCAAACAATTTTCGTTGGATTTAGCTCGTCTACGAAGACCCACACGGTCGATTGCTGTTTTGTTTCGGGCTCATACTCATAGATCCATGATTCGTCACCTGTGACGATCTTATAAACGTCTTTTGAAACACCGCGATCTTAATTTTTCAAAATTTCTTTGCACCAATCGACACGAGCGTTTTATTGAGCGATTGTCAAACTGTGCGAGATCCAACGAGAACAAGCCATTTTTACGGCCTGTTTGAAATAACCCCATAAAAAAGTAAGGTCAGGCGATCTGGGGGCCAACGGAATGTGGAGTTTTTCGATATCTGCTTATTGGGAAATTTTCGTCGCAATTCTGTCAAAACAGGCCGGGCTATGTGAGGAGTTTTACCATCTTGCTGAAATCACACAGAGTTAAAGAAATTCTTATTCGGCGTTATTCTGGATAGAAAAACTATCTCAATATGCTTAAGTAACGATCTCCAGTAACCGTGTGACCGTTTTCTTCGAAGAAATATGGCCCGACAATGCAGCGTGATGAAAATGCACACTACACTGTGACATGAAGTGGATGCAATTTCGTCTCATGGAGTATCTAAGGTTGGAAGCACTCCATATTCGACAACATTGTTTATGTTGCCGTTTGAATCGAAATGGGCCTCGTCAGATATGAGAAGACATGTTTCCGCTCTCATCCACCATTTGAAGCATCTTCTGGCAAATACCAAGTGAATCGGGAAGTTTGCTGCATTCAGTTTGTTGGCCATTTGAATTTTATATGGGAATAAGTCCAAATCTTTGTGAATAATTGACTGCAATGACTGCCAGCTTATACCCATTTATGCAGATAAGCTTCTTGTCGAAACTCTTGGATTGTTTTGTATGGCAGCAGCGATTGTTTCCTCCGTCCGAACTGAAGGGTTTCGATGGTAAGGTATTCTGTTGACTGCCCCATGCTCGGATTTTTTTTTAACAAAGTCTCATTATGGTCCATCTCTTTGCACCGAAACTACGGGCTCCAGTGCGTGATAGCGGCGGACAATCCAAATTTTGGTTTAAGCATCCCATTTATACATTTTTGATAAATCCAAAAATCAATCTTCAAAAAAAAAAAATACCAGCTTCATCAAATAGAAAAAAAGTTATTAATTTTTTGGTAGAGGCTTTTATCGGCCACCCTGTATATGATGGCTACATATATTGTACAGCAACCCGTCAAAATTGTTGAATTTTCTTATGCTTCTGGCATGTCTGAACTCGTCACTTTAATAATGTCAGAACAGCCACCCAGTAACAACATGATTAAGTACTAGTCTCCCATTTTGAGGAGCAGGGACCAGTGTCAGAATCTGGGAGTATTACATCAGCGTCAATCCCTTCAGATGTATTGTTTGGAGCGCTGTTACAGCTGATAAAGTAATCGGTCCATTTTTTTTTTAAAAATGTATTAAGATATGGTTCCAGTAAAATGGAGCCACTGCGCAACAGCTAGAGCCACAATGAAGCTTCTTCGTAAAGAAAAAAATGTTTTTATATACACTGAGAAAATGTAGTGCGTCAATTGTATTGGAAAACCACTTTATTTTTTATGCCATTTTTTGCAACTTCTGCTTACAATCTTGTCAAGGAACCCCCATATGCAGTCCATTTCGTTGGTCTTCGGTCACTTTAACATCTGTTAAATGGGTATCAATAGTTATTCGAGAATTTCTGATTTCGTTGTTAATCAGTTTGATTGCAAAAAAAATAATAAAATAAACTGGTTATACAGCTGAATAAAATTTCAGTTATACGTGTACTACATTAACCAACTGGACTGCTCTGGATAAATCTTTTGAAGGCATATGTTATAAACCTCGGCATTCGTTGCTACTACAACAAAACAAAATTTTGCAATCGCAATCGACGAAACTGCAATCGACGAAACTAAATGAAAAGTTAGACTTTTTTTAAAAACAAAAAGTCGACTTACCGACTTTGACTTTTTTACACCCAAATAATGATTATTCGATTAGTGGATAATCGTCTTTTAGAACCCTAAGCTGACACTTTCATAAGTTCTAACAAGCATAAAAAACACCCTTTACTACAGTGATAAAATGTACCGCAGAATATTATTCATGGAAATATCGCTCCGTTGTGAATGAACTTAAAGAAAAAGTTATGTCTTTCTATGTAATTTTGAGCGATTAAGCCTCCATGATGGATATTTAAAAAGAAAAGTTCTTCATACAATTGCAATCATTCTTTGCGGCAATATTATCACATCCTATCAGCAGTAGTTAGTTGTTCATCAGTTTGCTATAAATCAATCATTCTCTTTTAAAAGAAGCAAAATATAAGCAAAATATTACACAGAACCTTCTGTACTAAAGGCCTCCAACTTGAACATTACAACTTGGGCACGAATAAACGTGAAGTAGCAGTTGCACGTACGCACACACGTCTGTTACACTGAACGAACAACAAACTTGACATTGTCATTACAAATACTTTATCAACCTACAGCAACAGCGGCGACGATGCTCTTCTCTTATCCATTCCCCATTTTCTGGTCTTGTTTTCATTTTCCGAAGCCAGTTTGCTAGAGATACATTTATGCAAACGTATACTTGACAACAAAGAGACGGAAGAAAGGCGAGAAAGAAATAAAGAGTGAGGAAAATGGAACAAGTGGAGTATAAACATTAACATTGTTCTATTTTCCATCTAGTGATGTGTGTGATATATTCCTTGCCTATCCACCGCTGATCCCATTTAAAACAATGACTCGGGAATGTGTTCGCGTATTACACATGTTCATCATCATGGATATTTATACAGCACTTGCCGTTGATAGTTTTATGTGCAATTTGTTAAAATGCTTAGACACAAAGAAATCTGTCTTTGTTTTTGCTTTTTTCAGTTTTTTTTCAAACGTTTTCGTCAAATATACGCGAATTCAACAGGTCCGCTGCAAATATTTATAAACATAAGGTTCCCTTTTGGCAGTTCTAGTTCGATTGCAAATCAAATTATTGGAAGAAAATGACTGTCAGCATTATTTATTTGAAATTAGTTGAAACTGTCACACGTCGGACAAGAAGAAGCCCAAAGTAATCTGTTATTGTTATTGAAATCGTTCCAAAGTTAATTATTGTTACCGAAATTGTTCATTTAAAAAGCCTGCCTAAGTGGATTGCCATAATTCTGCATTTATTTCACAAATTAACGTATAAAAAAGATATTTTCAGAGACTAAAATACGAGGGTTGCTATTTATATTTCGGGTTCTGACAATACTAGTGTTCCCAGATGCAGACTGAAACACCCATGGAAACTTATAAATTTTTTAGCATAACTTTACTCAGAACGTTTTGTCATTTGAGGGCGAATTGTTTTGTTTACAGTGTGTTGAAAAATTCATCTCAGTCAAAAAATGGGATTATCCCGTGAACATTTTCGTGCGATGATATTTTACGATTTTCGACCTAGGCTATCGAGACAGAGTCGCCGAGTTTTACGTGATTATCGCCACGATGGCCTGAACCACGGTGTGCCGCAACAATGCGACGACCAACGCCGGTTCCAATTCGAAGCATGACAGTTATGGGTCATAACTTCCCTCTTGGTTAGGAGTTGGGGACTATCTAAACCTCTGCTGTTCTATGGGTCACAGCACCCGGTCGCAATGCAACTCCACACCGAACCGGAGTTCTTCCCGCGATTTGTCAAATAGTCAGGCCAGAATAAGTTCTGGGGACTCCTGTCTACCCGTGGTACCAGATTTAAGTGTCCAGCCAGACCTCGTAACCAAAGGGCTGCTTCCAGTTTCTATTCCATACAACATGGGACTGGTCACCCGCACCAAGCTAATCGACCAAAGACACAAACAATTAACAGTCGCCCTCACGGACCATTCCATAGCCAGGGACTAGCACCTGCATGGACATCACGAACAACAATAAAAGACTGCCTCCCTCACGGGAGACAAGACGACAGAGGAACAACAACGACGATTGTGTGAGGCAACGACAATGGCACGCCTTATCCGCGAATGGTCGCACCCGAAAAACCCCGGCTCCTGCGAGTCTTCTCCTATTAAAGGCTACAAGAGCAAACTCCCCCAACCTCCTAATCGCACGATCATACCCCAAGCAGCGACTGAAGTCGGACCTGTCGACGGTCTGGACAATGCCAATTCCATCCAAGTCCCCTATGTTGCTGTACAATGAAAATACCAACAGGACGTGCTTCCAGCCTTCAGGACCACCCCCACATCGACAATCGGGAGTCTTGGAGAGACCCCCTCCGATGATGGAACTCATTGAGAGAGCTATGGCAGTCAGTAAGAACCCCAGACATAGACCGAAGCCGAAGTCAGGGCGTCTCTTAACAAAGTCCGCGTCCCGTATGAATTCATACGTCACCCGGCCCTAGTCACTTTTTGTCCACCGCTGCCTCCACCTTGAGATCACGCACTCCTCTAAGCGTTCAACTGCCGCATATCAGACACAGGCGCCGAAAGTTAATCTCCTTCCAGAAGTCCTCCTTCTTGGCCTTGAAAGCAATCGCTCGGCGGATAACTTCAAGGGCAAGAGGCACTACACCTAGTAATACCTAAAACGCGTCCGTCGAAACCATCCTGCACACTGGCATGCAAACCAGCAAGGCTACTCGCTGACACGACACGACCTTGTTTCTGCCAGCAACAGACATAACCGTCTCGTACCATATAGGCGCGCCATATGTTGCGCAAGCAACAAATAGGCAAGCATAAATAGTACGATTGGCACGCCTGCTGAGGCCCCAGTCACTCCTAAGAATCCACCTAATTTTCGCCACAATGACAGAAAGCTTATCTTTCACGTGAGTGAGATGAATCAAAAAGCTCATCCTCTCATCATTATTCCTAGGTATTTGACCTCAGTCGCATACAAATATATGTTGTTACGGGCTCCTACCTATGACTAACGTCTCCAATGCTTACAATAGGCGGGCGAGCCCGTGACAACCTGCCTTTCAGCAGCATCATCACAGTCTCGTCCATCGCAACAGCGACAGACACAACACGCATGGCCCCTCACCCTGAGTCTCCAGAGCAGCACGAGACTGTCCTTCAATCAGGATGAGCAAGTCATCCGCATCAGCGCACACCTTGTACGACTGACCAAGCTGCCTTAACAAGGGATCCATCATTAGGTTCCAAATAAATGGACCACAGATGGATCCTTGCTTACAACCACGCTCAACGGTCTTCCATACAGAGTCATTGGCACCCTCCACTGTTGAAACGTTAAAAAATCATGTTTTGGAGGTGTCTCAATCGGAGTGGAAAAAGTGCTTTGAAAATTGGTTTGTGCGCATGTAAAAGTGTGTTGGTCTAAAAGGAGAATATTTTGAAAAACAATAAAACCATTTCCAATAATAAATTATTGTGTTTTTAATGCCGGACCCGAAATATTAATAGCAACGCTCGCATTAACCCGTTTAAAATTTTAAAATGTTTTAATGTTAAATTGTACTTAAGATGTCGTTTCGGCCAACGCATGGATGAACAGAACAAACAATTATAAATTTCTATATTCCAAAATTAGGGATTTTCTACTTATGTTGTCTTTCTTTCTAGCAGGTTTTTGCTTTTTGTACCTTTTATTGAAAAAATGTATTTGTCACCAACTTTTGACAACACTGACCCTCACTCATAGATGGATTTTAAATTTTCAGTTGTAAAGTTAAACTAACATTAATACCTTAAACCACTCATTTTTACCTACATTGCCTAAAGCTTCTAACGTGATAGTCGCACACACTTTCCTTTACATTTTCCCTAATCCGAAATCTATCTTCAAAAACTATCCCGGTATTAATAAAAGCACGCATCAGCGGATAAATTACTATACTAATCCGGTTTTGTTTGTTATAAAATGGGTATAAAACTCAATTAAAACTAACTGATAACAAGTAAATCGGCTTCTATTGACGGTATCATATTCAAACCCTAATTTTGAAATATTTTAACACACAATGAACCAAATCCGTTTACGATTGCACTTACCATGATATCGTTGGGAAAACTTCTATTATTGACAGTAAGTTTCTAGTGCGATGAAGTGTTTTTTAAAAATTAAAGTAGAAAAAGGCTTATATCTATATGCGCTCAATTCCTGCGACACGTGTTGAAACAAACCATAAATATGTTTAGTGGGTTATTTTTAATTCTGGTTTATGCCAATAAATCAATATTAGGTAATTTGGTTTATTTTATTGTATTTTTTTTTTTAAAGAAACCGGTAAACTTTAAGAATCAGGCAATCGATTTTATTTATTCTGTGCCAAATCCAGTTAGTTTGAAATGCTACTTAATTATTTGTGCCAGACGAAAGAGGTGTTCTTTATGATGCAGAGAAAATTAAATTTGGGTGGGTAAAATGCGAAAAATGAATCAACGCCACCTACGAATTATGAGCATCCTCTGATTTCGTTACCAAAGCAGAGTTGGTCTATTCACGCAGTAAGAAATTATCAACTATACATAAAGTTGGTCCAAATTCATGTTTCTAGAAAAAATAATTGAAAATTAAAATTAAAGAAAGACAATATCATAATCCCTTAATCCAACCATGTGGATTAAAAAGATGCGCTTTAGCGACAAGTCCATTCATTCAATTTCCGACTATAACAGTTTTTTTTGCATTTTCAAAGTAGTAACAGTTTTACGTTAAAAATGCAGTTATTTCTGAGGAAGTGTTGGCTTCCCGGCGATCAAATGCTGATTTGAACATTCCCACATGCGATTTGAACATTTTGCTTGTAAAAACTGCCGCCAAGATAAAAATGCGTTTCGTTGATGAATGTTATTTTTCGAGTAAAATCGTCCTTTGTATTCAAATTAGGCCCCTACCCTGTAACTCGATTGAAAAGTAATTGTTGTCGAATTTGGATCGATTATTTCCGACAATCAGTTCCATTCTCGAGCTTAAAGTATATAGCAAGAATGTAAATCGATTTTATCAACTAGTCAAACACCAGACGAAGGACTCGACTATTGGCATAGTTTCGTGTAGAGATGGAAATGGTAATCTGGTAACTGATACGACGTCGAGTAGGGTGCTGAGGATTTGCATTTCTCGCCGATGACAGCTAAAAGCTACCAATCATAGATGATGGAGTTGAATGTTCACCCCCACCCTGGAAGTGGTCAAAACAACACTAACCTGGATCAAGAACAACAAAGCCGCAGAAGCCGACGGAATTCCGGCGGTGCTATGTAAGTCTGGAGGAGAGGAGCTGATGGGGTGCATGCATTCGCTTGTTTGCACTATCTGCAAAACAAACATATCATCATGCTCGATGATAGGGACCCCAGCGTACTATGCCCAATTCACAAAAAGGGAGACAACTCCATTTAAGCCAACTACCGAGGAATAAATTTCTTATCCGTCGCGTACAAAATGCTATTAACTATACTGTGTGAAAGATTGAAGACAAAACACACCGACCCGATCCAACCACATCATTGCGGCTTCAGGCGGAATTAGTAAACAATCGACCAAATCATTACTCAGCGCCAAATCCTGGAAGAGACCCACGAGCAGCAAGTAGATACTTACCACCTCTTCAAAGACTTTAAGGCTGGTTTTGACACTTCGAAAAGAGACAAATTATTTGGAGCCATGTCCTTTTACAATACTTGTACGCCTTTGTAAAAGGACACTGAGTAGCACCAAATCATCTGTTAAACTTGGAAATGAATTCTCCAAACCGTTCACTACGACAAGTGGTCTCAGACAAGTTTACAGCTTATCGTGTGACTTTTTTTACATCTTAATGGAGAAATCTTAGAAATCGAATGAGTTAATAAAACGGGCACAAGTAACACAAAGGGCCACATTCTTCTCGCGTATGCTAACGACATTGTTGGCAGAAAAAAGCGAGATGTAACTGGAGCTTTTGCAAAGATTTAACTAAAGTCGTCTAAGATGGGTCTGATGGTAAATTAGGGCAAGACCAAAATGATGCTAGCAACTGCTAGAGATGCACCGCGACGAAAGAAAGGCGAGTTTGTTTCCACTGGCAGTTGCAACGTCGAAATAGTAAAGGAACTTGTATACCTCGGAACCAAAAACGAAGGATCGTGTTGGCAAATATATGTTGTTTTGGGCTTGGTCAACTCTTTCTTAAACCGTTGACTACACTTTACAATGCAATGATACTTCTTATGAATTTTCAAAATACTTCTTATGCTGTTTTCAAAAGCGGATGAAAGTGTATTGACGGTCTTTGAGAGCTGTATAAGATATACTCCTATATGAATATATAAGTAATAGGCGTATCAAAATACAACGATTGCGCTGGCTTGGACATGTTGGTCGAATGGAAACAAACGCTCTAGCCAAAAAGTGCATTAAATTTCGAGCAATTTAATAGTGTACTACATTTCTTTTGAAGCAATTGAATAGTGTACTAAATTTCTTTTCAAGCAATTTAATATTGTACTAAATTTTTTCAAGCAATTTAATTGTGCTGGACCATAAATCCAATGCAATACTAGGCCGAAAAAGTAAATGAATAAGACTTGACTCCTTCCTTCTTTAAATAACATTTAACTCTTAAGTAGGGTTCGACCAAATATGTCGCTAATGACGCTGGAAATGGAGAAAATCGAACAAATTTCTTAGGAACAAAAATATATTCAAGGCAAGTAATATGAAAATGCGACAGGAAAATGATGGTATTGAAGGAGCAAAAAACCGGCACTAACAGTGAGGAGACCGCTATACAGATTACAATGAGGGAGACGGTCGGTATAAGGCATCCAACGAAGAAAAACGAAAATTGCACTTATGAGTCCTTTGAAATTGTTCAGTCTGATAACAGTTGTATAGATATCGACAAAAATGACAGTGAGACATCTTCTCCCCAATAACACTCGATTATCTTTTGTAACCAAGCTCTAAATCTGTGTTGTTCTATTACGTGGTCAGTTTCTTTTCTACAATTACTAGCGTTAACTTCTGTCCTTATACTATCTAAAACGTAACTGAATACTTCGACAGCCGACATTTCTGTTATAAAACTTTAACAAGAAACAAATGTTACATGTTAACCAAACAAAAAAATTATAAGATCCGCACAAACTTACATTGTATCTGTCATTTAAGCCGACATTTGGCTTTTCTGTATGTTAATTTAAACTCTCGCGGAACCAAAAAGCAACAAGAAGTTTGTTTTCCATTTCCAGTACAAACAAACTAAATAAACTTGAAGAGTAGGATGTGGAATCGTTACATGGTGCAACTTTAAATAAGAATCGGATACAACTTTCGAATCGAGTTACATGGTAAGGGCCCCGCTCTAAGGCCCATACTGAGTAGCGAAAACGATGCGGGAGGTCGTATGCCTTCTATTTTTAAGTCAATTGCAGCATGCAAGGCTTACAAGTTCTTCGTACAAAATTCCACCAAGAAGTCCGCTATCATCTCGCCATAGCGAACAAGATTCGCGGTAACTGCTTGGCCGACCTCATATTCGAAGAAGTGTGGCCCGATGAAGACGCCAGCTTATAAACCGCACCAAACGGTCGCTTTCTGTGAATGCATTGGGTTATTAACAACCACACGCGCATTTTCATTTGCCCAATTGCGGAAATTCTGCTTGTGAACGAATCAACAGAGGTGAAAGTGTACCTCGTCGCTGAAGATGATTTTCTTTGTAAAGTCACCATTCACTTCTGTCTGTTTAACAAACCAGTTGGTCTGAAAATGGTCAATAGGCTTCAGCTGTTAAAGTTAAACCTGTAAGCGTGTAATTTCAAATCTTAATTCAGAATTCGCATCAGTGATGGTTGTGAGATTTCAATTGTTGGGCACGACGAAGAGTCAAGGTTGACGGTTCTTTAGCTAAACTATCGCGAACAACATTAATGTTTTCTACATTTTCTTCTGATTGTGGACACAATTTTACTGACCTAAAAAAATCACGAAATGCACGAAATGCATTTTGAATTGAACGCCTATTTTCGTAAAGGTTCAAAACTCTTAACGCGCGGCTTATTTTTTTACCTCTTCATGGTTGAATTTGTCCAACACTGAAGCAAAGAAATGTCAAATTAGGTGTTACTCACAATTAACATCGTGCATTATGGTTGGACCATCCTTTAGATTAGAACATTTCTAGACGAATACGATAGGCACAGAAATGCAAATCAGCAAAGATAATTGTCACGAGTTTTGGGGTTTACCGATATTGTATCATCGTCACACATACTCATACACATTCTATAAATCAATCGGACCATAAGATGAAATTAAAGAGTTCTCATTTGAATATCTGACGCCGTTCTATTTGTTTTGTTCATTGTGCCAAAATCACCAACAACAGGTTGTTTGAGAGGCAAGAGAGATATTAATCGAAGATCTTTCTTCTTGCAGTTATTTTTTTTAAATCTCATTTGTTTTTGTTCCCAACCTCGAAATGCTGTGTGGTGGATGTCCGCTTCCGTGTTCTAATGGATTTAACGATAAATGATTCACTGTTTTTTTATACTCGTACCTTCACAAGTACCTCGACAAAATAAATGAATGCATTGTGTCAAGTATGCGGTCGCCATCAAGGGGTTTACCGGGTAATAATGGCCATGTTTGTGTGTGTGGTAGTGTTCGAGTGAGAGTGCAGTTCCGTTACCGATGGTTCAACGCTCTAATTAAAGGTTAAATTACAATTTCACTTTATTGGTCTGCGCTGTGTCGCCGCCGTCATTGCACTGTTCCTCTTCATATTTTTTTTTGTCTCGCATGCTGTATATATTTTTTCCCTGTTCCCCATCAGTCATTACCCTTTTCGTCGTTGCTCTCGATTTTTATTCAAGCTGTTGCTTTTTTATGTATTTTTAAACTTTAAATGTGGTTTGCCACGATGACACTTGAGCAAAGTTTTAATTTTCGGTTTAATGAAATTTAAACTCCTTTACTGGAGAGAATATCTGCTTTACTTTATTCCTTTACTTGCAACGATTTTCTCGTCTCCGATTAAGCGAAGACCACAGGAGTGAGTAAGTGTCGTTGCTATGGACAAATGCCATTTGTAATTCAAGAAAAGAAAAAAACCATATGACGCTTCTTTTGTTCAAGTTAATTTAAGGGAAAGGGGAGAGTTCACATTTATAATTATTTCAATGGAACAAAAGATCACAACTTTGTTACAGTAGGCCCTCGCATGCGTACTGTACATGGTTCGCTTACAAAATATTTTTCTTTACTGTATGACAACTTTAAAAGGGTTTGCACGTTTGGCCTTAATGGAGGGAGATTAGACCGTTGACAATTTCTGCTTCATTTAATAATTTGTACAAGGTAGAGACATGGGGGGCTATCGTCTAGTTCTCCAGTTAAAGACAATTGGTAGCTTGCTTTTCTTCTAAATTAAACACATAGAAACTATTGACAGGTGGGCATCGTTCTTTAACTAGGGTAGGTTGACAAGCACAGTTAATCTATAGTGGTTGTTATACAATAAGAAATAGTGTTTTAAATCGGGGTTTAATATCGCTACAATATCCACACAATAAAAGTTAAGCAATTAAGCGCCAAATTTTACAAGTCGTACTTCATTCTATATGATAAAACTATATAAAACAAGCTTTAAACTTTGTTGGGTAGACATTATTTTTCGGCCAATCTTTGTTTCAAACATTCGTTCGACGACTCCCCATAGGTTTTCAATTGGATTTAATTCCAGATTTTTCGGTTGCCACTACAAAACCGCGATATTCATAAACCATTGCTTAACAAATCGGAAAGTATACATAGGATCGTTATCCTGTTGAAAAATTTACGATAAGGGCATATTTTCGAAAGAGTACGGTTCCATTATATTTTTTACTTATAATATATTTTTCCATTTGAACATATATGGGACCAACACTATATGGGAACAACAATGATTCCCATACCATCAAATTTCTCCCTCCTTGTTTAACCGTACTGATGGTGTATCTAGAATCCAAAGATTTGTTTAGGGGCTGTCTCACAAATTTAATTAAGATTCATCACTACATAGAATTTAGAAAACTAAGGGGTTTCGGGTGCCCCTTTTGCTAAGGATAAGCATTTCTTAATATTTTTGCCGGAAACATGCGTTTTTTTTCTGGAATGTATCCAAAAAGACCAACTTTATTTAATCTACGTCTGATAGTTCTATATGATATATATGTATTCTGTGAAATTTGTTACGATAGCATTTATTTCAGCTGAGGTCAAGAATGAATTGGCTTTACTCGTTCTACAAATAACTATCGTCGAAATATTTACGTGGGAATCTATTAAATATATATTACAGTGGTCTCCGTAAAGCCTAAGAGGGTCTGACCAAGTTCCTCCGTCCAACTGTACATCTGTTTAAAGGACTAAAAGTACCTCTGAAAACAAAGTATACTTTTGAAGAAATTGCGCAGCAAATCTCGATTATTTGCGGATGAAGAACAGCATATTTTGGGACCGGTACGAGGACTGCTATATTTATTTCTGGCCTAATAATGAAAATGCGAATATTTATCATAAAAATGGTTTTATTGTTTTTCAAAGTATTCTCCGAAATGAATTATACACTTTTGCATGCGCTCAAACCAATTCTCGAAGCACTTTTCCCACTCCGATTGAGACACCTCCAAAACATGGTTTTTGAACGCTTCAACAGCATCTTGTGGCGACGAAAATCGTTGACCACGCATTTTTTCTCGATGTGCGGGAATAAAAAGAAGTCATTGGGTGCCAAGTCAGGGCTGTACGGCAGATAACCCATCAATTCGACGTTTTGGCCGGTCAAAAAGGCGCTGGTTTGAGCTCGCATTGTCATGGTGCACAATGATTCGTCTTCTCTTGTTCGTTTTTCGAATTTCTCCGTAGACTTCAGGCAAACAAATTATGGTGAACCACTCAGAATTGACCGTCCTACGTTGCTCAAACGGAACAGCCGCCAAATGCCCAGTTTTGCCGAAGAAACTGGCGACCATTTGCTTCGAAGTGCTTCTATCGTCTTCGTCTTCGAAGACCCACACGGTCGATTGCTGTTTTGTTTCGTGCTCATACGCATAGAACCACAATTCGTCACCTGCGACGATCTAATAAACGTCTTTTGAAGCACCGCGATCGTATTTTTTCAAAAATTTTTTGCACCAATCGACACGAGCCTTTCTGAGCGATTGTCAAATTGTGCTGGATCCAACGAGAACAAACTTTTTTTACGGCCTGGTGTTCATGCAATATCGAATGTATGCTGGTGAAAGAAATGTCCAAGGATTCCTCTATCTCATGGTATGTCACATGACGATCTTGCATTATCAGTTCACGCACGGCTTCAATGTTCTCTGGCACAACGACCGTTTTTTGGACGACCTTCGTCTTTGAGCGAGCGTCGGCCACGATTGAATTCATTAAGCCACTTTTTCACAGTGCCATAGGATGGTGCATCATCGCCATAAAAAAAATTTAAGTTCATCAATGCACTCTTGTGATAATCCATGTCGAAAGTTGTGAAAAGTTAAAAAAAAGTTGAAAAAAGTTGATTTTTTCAAGTCACTGTAAACAACACAAATTATGGTCCTACGTCAAAACGTTCTGAGTACTTTTATGCTAAAAAAAATGACAAACTTTCCAATGGAAATCAGATGGCGCCAGGCAACACTATGTGTTCCCAGATGCAAACTAGAACTTTGACAGTTTTTTAGCATTACTTCACTCAGAACGTTTTGTCATTTAAGGGCAAATTGTTTTGTTTACAGTGTGTTGAAAAATTCATCTCAGTCAAAAAATTATCCAGTGAATATTTTTGACGGTTTTCGGCGTGGGTTATCGTGACAAGAGTGTTTAAATCAACTTGTTTCGACTTTTAGAGATGAAGCACCATTAAAAACCACTGTTAATCGCTGGTACCAAGAGTTCAAGTCTCAGACGCCGTTCGCTCCAGGATGAAATTCGCGAAGGACGTCCAACTTTGGTCACCTTGCCAGAAACCATTGGTGCTGTGCCTGAACTGATTAAGCAAGACCGACATGTGACATACCGTTATATTGAGGCATCCTTGGGTATTAGTATTACAAGCATCAAAAAGATAATGCATGTTCATTTGTCTGTGAAAAAAAATTGTTCTAGTGGGATCCCACATAATTTGACGAATGCTAAAAAAAGGCTTGTATGGGTTAGTACCCGATACAAAACAGGAATCGACCGTATGGGTCGAGTCAAATTTAATAAAAGTTGTTTGTGAAGCAAATGGTTGCGTTTTTGTCAGTGTAACCGTCCCTGTTGCCACAGTGCTTTAGTGGAACATAGAACGGCCAATTCTGAGTGGTATACAAACATTTGTTTGTCAACAGTGTTCGAAGAAATGAGGAAAGATAATAAGAGAAGACAGATCATTTTGCATCACGACAATGCGAGCTCTCACACATCAGCTGAAACGATGAGCTATTTGACAACTTAAGATGTCGAATTGATGGGCCATCTACCGTACAGCCTTGATTTGGCACCTAATTACTTCTTATTCCCTAGCATCAATAAAAAAATGCGTGGTCAACGTTTTTCATCGTCCGAAGCAGCTGTTGAAGCGTTCAAAAATCACGTTTTGGAGGTTTTTCAATCGAAGTGGAAAAAGTGCATTGAAAATTGGTTTGTGCGCATGCAAAAGTGCATTGATCTTAAAGCAGAATATTTTGAAAACAAAAAAACCATTTCCAATGATAAATTATTGTGTTTTCATTGCCGGATCCGAAATATAAATATCAACCCTTGTATATGGAAGAAAATGACAAACAGTTGTTTGCAACCAAACAGCTGTTTACTAAATGCAGATACTATCGTCGGTCACCATAAAATTTTATTAGTGGATTTTTAATGCATATTAACGCTGTCTACACGTCGGTTATAAAAGATGTTTTGAAGAGCTGGAAAACCTTACATGATAATACAAAAATATTGTTGGTATATGGAATATTGTTTAAATTTGATTTCCGGCATATGTATGTCCGCCCGGCTACGAGTACTGTTTGCTATAAATCTGGTCATATGACATCAATGGTGGCTTAAATATTGGCATCCAGTAGTGTTTGTCGACTAAACATAGACCCATAATAAGTAATCCAGAGGCGTTAAATCACACAAACGACGGGACCAATGAACAGGACCACTTCTGGAAAAAATGTTGCCACCAAATTGATTTTACAATTTATCGATTGTTAAGCGCGCTGTACGGCTAATTGCACCGTCTTGTTGGACCAAATGTCTTTGATTTTTAGCTGATTAATTTGTGGAAACAAAAATTCAGTCAACATGGCTCGATAGCGCTCGCCATTATCGTACGGCAGCTCCTTCTTCATTTTTAAAGAAACCTCGCCCACCAAACAGTCTATTTCAATGGATGTATGGTAATTCGTAACAGCTTTAGGAGGATTAACTTCGCTGACGTAGCCGTTGAACCAGAAATTAGCTTCTATACAGAACTCTTTGAAAAAATTCTCTCTGAACTTTGCGAATAGATTTATTTTTTCAAAGTAAAGCGTGATCCATTTCGAGGTTCCCTACATTGTTAAAGAAAAAACACAGAAAATTCAAATTGAATGGGGAATGTTTATTATCATTTGAAAGAACATTCTTTGGCATTTATTTTTTGAAGATTATGTCTATCAAACGTTGGCCGCGGCTACGTCTCAGATGGTTCATCCGTTAAGTCCAATTTTCGATGAATCGTTCGAGCATTTCGACTGGTAACTGGCGAATGACACGCGTGATGTTTTGTTCCAAGTTCTGAATCGAAGCGGGGTTTTCCGCATAAACTATAGACTTTACATATCCCCCAAGGAAAAAGTCTGCTCATCGAAGTGTTCTCTTGTTGAAACCAAATGTCGCCGAAATCACGAGCTTCAATTTCAGGCATCAAATAGTTGACGGTTACGTTCTCACCGGCATCATTTTTGAA
The DNA here is from genome assembly GCA_963513945.1 of Hydrotaea diabolus. NCBI lineage: Eukaryota > Metazoa > Arthropoda > Insecta > Diptera > Muscidae > Hydrotaea > Hydrotaea diabolus. Next base: position 84,861,208 of record OY740718.1, on the reverse strand, counting down.
AAAATATGGACCAATGATTCCACCAACCGTTGTTTTTTCTGGATGATGTGGCAGCTCTTAAACCTCTTCTGGTTGCTCTTCGTCCCAAATGCGGCAATTTTTCTTGAGCAAGAAATGGGCCTGCCTCATCGCTGAACAAAATTTGGCTCGAAAACGTCAGATCTTCTTTGAACTTTTCAAGAGCCCATAGAGCGATGTCGCTAAGGAACATTGGGCGGCCTCAGTTCTTGCACAAGCTGTATTTTGTATGCTTTCAATTTAAGATTTCGACGTAAAACGCGCCAAGTCGTTCCATACGTCAGTCCGAGTTGCTGCGAACGGCGCCGAATCAACTCTCCACGGTCTTGGTGTGTACACTCTCAGCTACGGCCGCTACATTTTCTTCATTGCGTGCTGGACGTGGTCTATTCGGACGAATATTATCCAATAATGAATGCTGGGTCTCAAGACGGGTGATGGTGTTGCGAATAGTAGGCTCAGTAGGCCGATTATGGTGACCATAACTTGAACGAAGTGCTCGAAACACATTCCTTACAGAACGTGCATTTTCTTAATAAAGTTGAACGATTTGTAAGCGTTGAGAAGACGTAAGTCTTTCCATGATGAAATGCCAAACAATACTAAACAAAAATATCATGACAGCATGACACGACTCACACGTGATCTGTCAAAGAAAAAAGTATCTCTACTTGGATCACCCATTACATTTCCACAACTTAAAAGCGTTGTTCGGGTGTTAAACGATTCATGAAGTCTTGCCAAACTTTACTAAACAGAAATATCGACGCAGTTTGACATTATCAGTCTCATATCAATCCATAGTTCGCATGCAGCTTAAAAACAACCTTCGTATATACAGCTCCGTGCAACTAATTAGGGACAAAACTATAAAAAAGATATATGAACCAAAATAACTTTATAAGAGTGTTGGTAAACAAAAAAAAATAATTAATCCAACTAAATCTTGGAAAAACAATTGCTACTAAACATAATAAACAACTGTTGAAAGCGTTGTGTGCGAATAATGTAAATGTTAAAAGTCGAGTGTATAATTAAGAACACATCATTATTTAAATACAAAAAACACATATTTATTAGAAAAAGATTATTGTTTTGTGGGGAAACCATTGTTTTAGATTACTGCTTGACATCCGTGAAGCATCGGCTTTACCAAATTTTCACATGTGCTATTTAGAAGCGCTTTCAAAGCACTCATCAAACTGACTTTGGATTTTACAACTTTCCTTAACTGGAATTTACAACTCAATTGGGTTGAAATTAAGTTTGCAAAAAAAAACCATTCACAAGAGCTGTAACCGCATGTTTTGCTAACCATTGTTTTACACGCCGTCAGGTGTTCTTTGGATCATTATCCTGATGGACTATCAAAGTCAACAGCATAAGGTAACATTTTGTTGTTAATGATACTTTTGTAATACAAAGTGTCCATAATAGGGCCCAACTTTACATGACGATGTAGCATTCCAAAGCATGATGGATCCTCCACAGTGCTGTAATATGGGCCGTTTGTGCCTAGGATCAAATTATTTTGACTTAGGCCGACGAACAAACTTTTTCACTCGAAAGAGACTTTATTAATGTTTCGTACGAAAATATCACTCTTTTTCCATTCCGCAGCGGTCTAGTGGCGTAACTTTTTGGCAAACTAAAGGGTGGTCCACCGAAAACGCAGAGAATTGTCTTAATATTTTTTACTATGATAGAATATTATCTGACAATTATGTATGAAACCAAATAACGGGCAAATGCTCGCCACGCCTGCGGTGGCATACTCCTACCCGATGGTCAATATTTTCAATGACTCCGAGACATAATGGAGCTTCAATGTCGTTCATTTTCCGAATTATCTCATCCTTTAGCAATTGAGTTGTTCGTGGCTTATTGATGTAATTTTTTTCTCTTTTAAATACCCCAAAAAAAGAAGTTCAACACAGTGTCGTCAAATCACATGATCGTGTTATCACGGCCACGCAAAAGAGCCATTGTTTCGTTGCCTGTCTGGCAAGTAGCACCATCCTGTTGGAACCACATGTCGTCCAGGTCCATATCGCCAATTTCGTTAACTTCTCTCGATAGCGGACACCATACAAGGTAACTGCTTAGCCGACCTCATTTTCGAAGAAGTACGAGATTTGGGCTTATCCCATTTAAAATTCAAATGGCCAACAAACTGAACGCAGCTGACTACCCGATTCGCTTGGAATTTTGCTAGAAGATGCTTCAAATTGTGAAAGAGGACGGAAAGATGTTCAACTGTCTTTTCATATCTGACGAGGCCCTTTTTTATTCAAACGGCAATATCAACAAACAAAATTATCGAATCTGGAGAGCTTCCTACCCACACATTTTCCATTAGACGGAATAACATCCATTCGTGTCACAGTGTGGTGTGCAGTTTCATTACGCTGCATTGTCGGACCCTATTTCTTTGACGAAAACGGTCACACCGTTACGGTTACTGCAGACCGTTACTTAAGCTTGTTGAGAGAGTTTTTCTATCCAGAATTACGCCGAACGAGAATTTCTTTCAACTCTGTGTGGTTTCAGCAAGATGGTGCAAGTCCTCACAAAGCTCGACCTGTTATGACAGAATTGCGACGAAAATTCCCCAATAATCTGATATCTAGAAACTCCACATTCCGTTAGCCGCCCAGGTCGCCGGACCTTCTGCACCTGACTTTTCCTTGTGGGGTTATTGTAAACAGGAAGTCTACAAAGCAAAACCAAAAAATTTGAATGAACTAAAGCAATTCAATGAACTAAAACAATTCATTCAAATTTGTTGGTTTTGCTTTGTAGACTTCATGTTTGCAATAACCCCACAAGAAAAAGTCTGGTGCAGTAAGGTCCGGCGACCTGGGGGCCTGGGGTGCAGTTTCTGGCCAACGGAATGTGCAGTTTCTGGATATAAGCTTATTAAAAAAAATTCGTCGCAACTCTGTCATAACAGGCCGGGCGATGTGAGTAGGTGTACCTTCTTGCTGAAACCACACAGAAAGAAATTCTCATTCGGCGTAATTCTGGATAGAAAAACGCTCTTTACATGCTAAAGTAACGTAACGGTTTCCAGTAACCGTAACGGTGTGATCGTTTTCGTCAAAGAAATAGGGTCCGACAATGCAGCGTAATGAAACTGCACACCACACTGTGGCACGAAGTGGATATTATTCCGTCTCATGGAGTATCTGTGGGTTGGAAGCACTTCATATTCGACAATTTTGTTTGTTGATGTTGCAGTTACAATTGAAATTGGCCTCGTCAGACATGAAAAGACAGTTCAACATGTTTCCGTCCTCTTCCACCATTTAAAGCATCTTCTGGCAAAATTCCAAGCGAATCGGAAAGTCTGCTGCGTTTAGTTCGTTGCTTATTTAAATTTTATATGGGAATAAGTCCAAATGTTTGTGCATAATTGACTGCAATTACTGGCTGCTTATACCCGTTTGAGCAGATAAGCTTCTGGTCGAAGCTATTGGATTGTTTTGTATGGCAGCAGCGGTTGTTTTCTCTGTCCGAACTGAAGGATTTCGATGGTGGTAAGGTCTTCTGTTGACTGTTCAATGCTCTGCAAAATTGTTAACAAGTCTCATTATGGTCAATCTGCTCGGAGGATTGCCGCCAAACGTGCACCGATACTCTTTTTGAACCGAAACTACGGACTACAGAGCGTGAAAGCGGCGAACAATCCAATTCTTGTTTCGGTGTCCCAGTTAACCATTTTTGTTAAATCTAAAAAACAATCTGAAAATAAAAAAATATCAGATTTATTCAATTGACAAAAAGTTATTAAATTTTTTTGGTAGCGTTTTCATCAGCCTCCTTGTATAAAAAAATCGTCTACGTTCCAAATTTTATGATTTTTTTTTTATTTTAGACCCTTAAAGCTCCTCAGACCTAAAGTCTCATCTTAAAATGTTAGGTTCGAAAACGCTTAAGCTATGTCTGTGTTAAACTACATTCAAATCTTACTGTCAGTAAAACCCAACATCTTTGGCATATTTTTATTCCCCCAAAAACTGTTTTATGTGATAATCGTCACCGAAATACAAGTCACAGCTCGATTTGGGAATTAGTTTGCTTAATATCGCTTTGCTTTTTTAAGTGATAGGGAGTCAAAAATGCGTCCGTTGCAAATAGAGTCGACTCTTAAGTAGAGTTTTTGCACCAAGCAAATCCGAAATGCACATCTTGCAGAACGAAAATTCATAAAACGTTTCGAACATCATTTTAAAGCGTTGTTGAACTAAGCATCGCATCATAAATTAGTTTGCCATCGCCTGTAGTACCGATTGCCTGAAAAAAAGAAATAAAAAACATTAACGTTTTAAAAATAATTGCTGTTAAAGGTTTGATGTCTAATATAATTTCTGTAACTTTTATATCCTTCTTAAAACAAACAATAATGCATTTTGAACGCTAGCGTATGGGAAAAATTTAATTATTCTGTAATTTTCCAAGATTAATTTTAATTTTCTCTGTTTAGTGGATTAATTTTAATATTATTATTATTTATTTTATTATCGTGATATGAATTTAAATAATATTTATTGTATAACTTGTGAAAAGTTTTATAAATATATTGCAACAATAGAGACTACTTATAATAATATTATATATAATTAAGTGGAAAATTAAGGGTTAAAAAGGTTACAAAAAATCTTATGGATTAGTTCCACGATTAATTAAATACATAATGTTGTTTTGAAATTTAGTGATGCTTGCATTCTAAAAACGGAATTCGGATTAAATTTTTCATAAAAAAGAAGACTTGTATCGGATTTGTATGGAAAACCGCAAAACTTTTTGTTTTTGTCAGATTGAATTGAATAGTCCCTTGGATATGCCATTTAAAAAAGCAAACAACTTGCTGACATCAAAAAAATGAGATAATTTATCTTGCCAGTATTCACTTTTAAATAAGTTTTAACAAGAAATATGATCAATAACAAAACAGGAAAACCCCAAAAATAAACACATTCAATAGAAACAAATATATGTACGAGTATTAAAAGCAAACCAAAAAGATCTTTAGTAACAAGCGGTTATGACTTTTCGATTTATGCTACTTCGTCACCTGGAGTTCCAATACAAGGAATGTGTTTTAACTATGATCAACGGTTATACGAGGGCTGCTATATATATTTCTAGCCTAATAATGAAAATGCGAAAATTTATCATGAAAAATGGTTTTATTGTATTTCAAAGTATTCTTCAGCATGATTTATACACTTTTGCTCAAACAAATTGTCGAAGCACTTTTTTTCATCCGATTGAGACACCTCCAAAACATGGTTTGGAACGCTTCAACAGCATCTTATGGCGACGAAAATCGTTGACCACGCATTTTTCTCGATGTGCGGAAATAAAAAGAAGTCATTGGGTGCCAAGTCAGGGCTGTACGGCGGATGACCCATCAATTCGACGTTTTAGCCGGTCAAAAAGGCTCTGGTTTGAGACGATGTGTGAGAGCTCGCATTGTCATGGTGCACAACGATTCGTCTTCTCTTGTTCGTTTTTTGACTTTCTCCGAAGACTTCAGGCAAACAAATTGAGGTATACCACTCAGAATTGACCTCCTACGTTGCTCAAGCGGAACAGTCGCCACATGCTCAGTTTTGCCGAAGAAACAGGCGACCGTTTGCTTCGAAGTGCTTCTATCACGAACAACTTTCGTTGGATTTGGCTCGTCTTCGAAGACCCACACGGTCGATTGCTGTTTTGTTTCGTGCTCATACGCATAGAACCACAATTCGTCACCTGTGACGATCTAATAAACGTCTTTTGAAGCACCACGATCGTATTTTTTCAAAAATTCTTTGCACCAATCGACACGAGCCTTTCTGAGCGATTGTCAAATTGTGCTGGATCCAACGAGAACAAACTTTTTTTACGGCTAGGTGTTCATGCAATATCGAATGTATGCTGGTGAAAGAAATGACCAAGGATTCCTCTATCTCATGGTATGTCACATGACGATCTTGCATTATCAGTTCACGCACGGCTTCAATGTTCTCTGGCACAACGACCGTTTTTGGACGACCTTCGTCTTTGAGCTAGCGTCGGCCACGATTGTATTCATTAAACCAGTTTTTCACAATGCTATAGGATAGGGCATCATCGCCATACAAAGATTTAAGTTCATCGATGCACTCTTGTCGTGATAATCCACGTCGAAAGCTGTGAACAATTATCGCAAGAAAATGTTCACAAGTTAATTCCATTTTTTTCCCAAATTGATTTTTTCAGGTCACTGTAAACAACACAAATGATGGTCGTACGTCAAAACGTTCTTAGTAAGTTAATGCAAAAAAATGTCAAACTTTCCAATGGAAATGTCAGATTGCGCCAGGCAACACTTAGTGTTGCCTAGGGTTCGTATACGATTTCGCATCAAGGACATAACATTTTTATATAATATCTAAAATACGCTAATATAACATTGACATTTCCATTGGAAAGTTTGACATTTTTTAGCATAAACTTACTCAGAACGTTTTGTCGTACGACCATCATTTGTGTTGTTTACAGTCACTTAAATATATCAATTTGGCAAAAAAAAATTGAATTAACTCTTGAACATTTTCGCGCGATCATTTTTCAAAACTTTCGACGTGGATTATCACGACAAGAGTGCATCGGTGAACTTAAATCTTTGTATGGCGATGAAGCATCATACTATAGCACTGTGAAAAACTGGTTTAATGAATTCAATCGTGGCCCGACGCTTGCTCAAAGTCGAAGGTGGTCCAAAAACGGCCGTTGTGCCAGAGATAATTGATACCGTTGCGTGAACTGATAATGCCAGATCGTCATGTGACATACCGCGAGATAGAGGCATCCTTCGGCATTTCTTTCACCAGCATACATTCGATATTGCATAAACACCTGGCCGTATAAATGGCTTGTTCTCGTTGGATCCCGCCCAATTTAACAATCGCTCAAAAAAAAGGGGTCGTGTCGATTGGTGCAAAGAAATTTTAAAAAATGCTATCGCGGTGCTTCATAAGACGTTTATAAGGTCGTCCAAGTGACGAATCATGGATCTATGCGTATAAGCCCGAAACAAAACCGCAATCGACGGTGATCAATTCTGAGTGGTACACAATTTGTTTGCCTGAAGTCTTCGGAGAAATTCGAAAAACGAACAAGAGAAGACGAATCATTGTGCAACATGACAATGCGAGCTCTCACACACCGGCCAAAACGTCGAATTGAGGGTTCATCCGTCGTAGAGCCCTGACTTTATTTTAATTCCCGCACATGAAGAAAAAAGTGCGTGGTCAACGATTTTCGTCGCCAGAAGATGCTGTTGAAGCGTTCAAAAAGCATGTGTTGGAGGTGTCTCAATCGGAGTGGAAAAAGTGTTTCGAGAATTGGTTTGAGCGCATGCAAAAGTGTATAAATCACGCTGGAGTATACTTTATTTTTCATTATTAGGCCAGAATTAGACATAGCAGCCCTCGTATAGTATTCACATTTATTCCAGGTGTAGTGCAAATATTACATTTTAAGAATGAAATTCGTTTTCGGCCATATGATTAACGAGCCTGTGTACAGCGATCTATTCTTTGAACCTAATTTTTCACCACTCGTGGACACATTTCGACCGGAACGTTGGTATTTTCGCGTTGTATGTTGTCTCTGAGCTTGTCTAAAGTTGTTGGCTTGTTAGCATAGACCAATGACTTGTTGCGGCCCCATAAAAAGAAATCCAATGGCGCTAAATCGCATGAACCAAGTGACCATTCAACCGGACCATTTCTCGAGATAACACGATCACCGAATTTGCCTTTCAGTAAATCGATTGTGTGGCTAGTGTCACCGTCTTGTTGAAACCCCAAATCGGCAATGTCTAACATGGCACGATAGCGCTCTCCATTGACGGTAACATGACAATTGTTTTCAGCGACGAAAAAATACGTTCCAATCACACCTCCGACATGAAGACCACACAGTATTTTTTGCGGATTGTTTCTATTGAAGCACATGTGGGTTTGTTGCCGTCCAATAAAGCATATTTTGTTTATTGACAAAACCACTCATCGCTCATCCTGTCGGGTGGGACGATTATTACGGCCGTTAGATTATTGGAGTAAGCGCTCTTAAAGTTGCAACCACCGACTCAGAATTTCGGTAGTAATTTTTAATGATTTCCGTATTCTAAAAAATACTATATTTATACCCTACACAGAAATATAGTCGATGATAATACTAAATTTGTCATTCCGTTTGCAACGCCACGAAATATTCTGCCCTGTTCCAGTTGTCGACGTCGTTTTTAAGTCAACGTCACTTCAATTTGGTATTCCGTAAGGAGGATACTTTCGTCAATCAGACTACTGCCAGATTATTGCTACTGGTACTGGCTACTACCGCTAGAAGGCCGTTTGTCTGAAATTATTTTCAGAATATTGAATTCTTCACCTGGAATATGAAATTTGGGGAAAATTGCTCTAGAGCGGATCTAAGTGCGTCATGGAGGACAACTGGAAATACTTTCGTCAATCAGACTACTTCCAGATTATTGCTACTGGTACTGGCTACTATCGCTAGAAGGCCGTTTGTCTGAAATAATTTTCAGAATATTGAATTCTTCACCTGGAATATGAAATTTGGGAAAAACTGCTCTAGAGCGGATCTAAGTGCGTCCATGGAGGACAACTGGAAATACTTTCGTCAATCAGACTACTGCCAGATTATTGCTACTGGTACTGGCTACTATCGCTAGAAGCCGTTTGTCTGAAATAATTTTCAGAATATTGAATTCTTCACCTGGAATGTGAAATTTGGGAAAAATTGCTCTAGAGCGGATCTAAGTGCGTCCATGGAGGACAACTGGAAATACTTTCGTCAATCAGACTACGCTAGATTATTGCTACTGGTACTGGCTACTATCGCTAGAAGGCCGTTTGTCTGAAATAATTTTGAGAATATGGAATTCTTCACCTGGAATATGAAATTTGGGAAAATTGCGCTAGAGCGGATCTAAGTGCGTCCATTGAGGACAACTGGAAATACTTTCATCAATCAGACTACTGCCAGATTATTGCTACTGGTACTGGCTACTATCGCTAGAAGTCCGTTTGACTGAAATAATTTTCAGATTATTGAATTCTTCACCTGGAATATGAAATTTGGGGAAAATTGCTCTAGAGCGGATCTAAGTGCGTCCATGGAGGAAACTGGAAATACTTTCGTCAATCAGACTACTTCCAGATTATTGCTACTGGTACTGGCTACTATCGCTAGAAGGCCGTTTGTCTGAAATAATTTTCAGAATATTGAATTCTTCACCTGGAATATTAAATTTGGGGAAAATTGCTCTAGAGCGGATCTAAGTGCGTCCATGGAGGACAACTGGAAATACTTTTGTCAATCAGACTACTTCCAGATTATTGCTACTGGTACTAGCTACTATCGCGAGAAGGCCGTTTGTCTGAAATAATTTTCAGAATATTGAATTCTTCACCTGGAATATGAAATTTGGGGAAAATTGCTCTAGAGCGGATCTAAGTGCGTCCATGGAGGACAACTGGAAATACTTTTATCAATCAGACTACTGCCAGATTATTGCTACTGGTACTGGCTACTATCGCTAGAAGGACGTTTGTCTGAAATAATTTTCAGAATATTGAATTCTTCACCTGGCATATGAAATTTGGGGAAAATTGCTCTAAAGCGGATATAAGTGCGTCCATGGAGGACAACTAGAAATACTTTCGTCAATCAGACTACTGCCAGATTATTGCTACTGGTACTGGCTACTATCGCTAGAAGGCCGTTTGTCTGAAATAATTTTCAGAATATTGAATTCTTCACCTGGAATATGAAATTTGGGGGAAATTGTTCTAGAGCGGATCTAACTAAGTGCGTCCATGAAGGACAACTGGAAATACTTTCGTCAACCAGACTACTGCCAGATTATTGCTACTAGTACTGTCTACTATCGCTAGAAGGCCGTTTGTCTGAAATAATTTTCAGAATATTGAATTCTTCACCTGGAATATGAAATTTGGGGAAAATGGCTCTAGAGCGGATCTAAGTGCGTCCATGGAGGACAACTGGAAATACTTTCGTCAATCAGACTACTGCCAGCTTACTGCTACTGGTTCTGGCTCCTATCGCTAGAAGGCCGTTTGCCTGAAAGAATTTTCAGAATATTGAATTCTTCACCTGGAATATGAAATTTGGGGGAAATTGTTCTAGAGCAGATCTAAGTGCGTCCATGGAGGACAACTGGAAATACTTGCGTCAATCAGACTACTTCCAGATTATTGCTACAGGTACTGGCTACTATCGCTAGAAGGCCGTTTGTATGAAATAATTTTCAGAATATTGAATTCTTCACCTGGAATATGAAATTTGGGGGAAATTGTTCTAGAGCAGATCTAAGTGCGTCCATGGAGGACAACTGGAAATACTTTCGTCAATCAGACTACGCTAGATTATTGCTACTGGTACTGGCTACTATCGCTAGAAGGCCGTTTGTCTGAAATAATTTTGAGAATATGGAATTCTTCACCTGGAATATGAAATTTGGGAAAATTGCGCTAGAGCGGATCTAAGTGCGTCCATGAAGGACAACTGGAAATACTTTCGTCAACCAGACTACTGCCAGATTATTGCTACTAGTACTGTCTACTATCGCTAGAAGGCCGCTTGTCTGAAATAATTTTCAGAATATTGAATTCTTCACCTGGAATATGAAATTTGGGGGAAATTGTTCTAGAGCAGATCTAAGTGCGTCCATGGAGGACAAGTGGAAATACTTTTGTCAATAAATACTTTCGTCAATCAGACTACTGTCAGTAGCAGCCAGTACTCGTAGCAATAATCTGGCAGTAGTCTGATTGACCAAAATTATTTCCAGTTGTCCTCCATGGACGCACTAAGATCCGCTCTAGAGCAATTTTCCCCAAATTTCATATTCGAGGTGAAGAATTCAATATTCTGAAAATTATTTCAGACAAACGGCCTTCTAGCGATAGTAGCCAGTACCAGTAGCAATAATCTGGAAGTAATCTGATTGACGAAAGTATTTCCAGTTGTACTCCATGGACGCACTTAGATCCGCTCTAGAGCAATTTTCCCCAAATTTCATATTCCAGGTGAAGAATTCAATATTCTGAAAATTATTTCAGACAAACGGCCTTCTAGCGATAGTAGACAGTACTAGTAGCAATAATCTGGCAGTAGTCTGGTTGACGAAACTATTTCCAGTTGTCCTTCATGGACGCACTTTGATCCGCTCTAGAACAATTTCCCCCAAATTTCATATTCCAGGTGAAGAATTCAATATTCTGAAAATTATTTCAGACAAACGGCCTTCTAGCGATAGTAGCCACTACCAGTAGCAATAATCTGGAAGTAGTCTGATTGACGAAAGTATTTCCAGTTGTCCTCCATGGGCGCACTTAGATCCGCTCTAGAGCAATTTTCCCCAAATTTCATATTCCAGGTGAAGAATTCAATATTCTGAAAATTATTTCAGACAAACGGCCTTCTAGCGATAGTAGCCAGTACCAGTAGCAATAATCTGGCAGTAGTCTGATTGACGAAAGTATTTCCAGTTGTTCTCCATGGACGCGCTTGGATCCGCTCTAGAGCAATTTTCCCCAAATTTCATATTCCAGGTGAAGAATTTAATATTCTGTAAATTATTTCAGACAATCGGCTTTCTAGCGATAGTAGTCAGTACCAGTAGCAATAATCTGGCAGCGATAGTAGTCAGTACCAGTAGCAATAATCTGGCAGTAGTCTGATTGACGAAAGTATTTCCAGTTGTCCTCCATGGACGCACTTAGATCCGCTTTAGAGCAATTTTTCCCAAATTTCATATTCCAGGTGAAGAATTCAATATTCTGAAAATTATTTCAGACAAACGGCCTTCTAGCGATAGTAGCCAGTACCAGTAACAATAATCTGGCAGTAGTCTGATTGACGAAAGTATTTCCAGTTGTCCTCCATGGACGCACTTAGATCCGCTCTAGAGCAATTTTCCCCAAATTTCATATTCCAGGTGAAGAATTCAATATTCTGTAAATTATTTCAGACAATCGGCTTTCTAGCGATAGTAGTCAGTACCAGTAGCAATAATCTGGCAGTAGTCTGATTGACGAAAGTATTTCCAGTTGTCCTCCATGGACGCACTTAGATCCGCTCTAGAGCAATTTTCCCCAAATTTCATATTCCAGGTGAAGAATTCAATATTCTGAAAATTATTTAAGACAAACGGCCTTCTCGCGATAGTAGCCAGTACCAGTAGCAATAATCTGGAAGTAGTCTGATTGACGAAAGTATTTCCAGTTGTCCTCCATGGACGCACTTAGATCTGGTCTAGAGCAATTTTCCCCAAATTTAATATTCCAGGTGAAGAATTCAATATTCTGAAAATTATTTCAGACAAACGGCCTTTTAGCGATAGTAGCCAGTACCAGTAGCAATAATCTGGCAGTAGTCTGATTGACAAAAGTATTTCCAGTTGTCCTCCATGGACGCACTTAGATCCGCTCTAATGCAAATCATGCAATTCTGTCTTGCTATGTAAAGTTAAATTCGAATTTAACTTCACTATGCGCACACTGCTGTCTCGTCAAAGAGTGAAGATAAATTCGAATTTAACTTTATTAACCCACTGGGGACCGGGGATATTTTGCGTTTTTGAAAGTTAAATTCGAATTTATCTTTACTCACATAAAATATTAGGATTTACTTTGAGAAGAAAAATATATAATTTAAAAACGATATCATTTACGTCAGTACAACGTCTTAAGTTGTTTTGATCAAATGAAAACCTTTTTGGTATGGTTTTCTTATTCAAATTACTTAAAAACCCTTTACTTATGTGCATGTATTTTTCAAATTTTTTAAGGCATATTTTCTTATTTTAGGGGCATTATTTTGGATTTTGTAGTAGTTCCGATCCCTACTAATTATAAATGTCGAATAGAAGGAGCAGTATGTTTGTTTGACAGTCAACTCTTTTGTATGTTATAACTACACACAGAGACAAAATTAGTTGGAACTGCAATGATTCGGTTGCAAAAGAGAAATTTTAGTTGCACTCACCAAATTTTCATAATCGTAATGGATATTCGGTACGATCTACCACAAGATGATAAATATGATCATCGTACTGTACTCACAACGTATTGATCGGTCATACAAGTGATAATAACAAAAACTTTATCATAACCAAAAACGGGTTGTTTAATGGTGTTTGTTGAAAAATATTTATTTATTTATTTATTTATTACTGGATTAATATACAATTTAAATTATATACTAATCTTGATTGTGAGAGCTATAGCTACTAAGGCCCTAAGCTCTTGTTGATAAAATAATTCGATTATTACTGGTTTTAAGCCAATCGATTAACTGAATTTTTCTCTACCAAAAAAATTATCCATCATCTTTTTCACTTCCTCCGTTTTATGGCCCCGCCCTATGAGTACTTCAAGTATTTCAATTGTGTAAGAATACAGTTTTGTGCATTTGACTACAATTTTAATTTTTTTCGTTCATCAAGTGGTATGTGGATTTATAGATCCAAACATTCTCTCCTGAAGGTTCAGAGACTTGGTATGTTCCACGGATACAACAGCTTCAATAACTTACAATTACATACCACCAACTACCATTCGGTTGTATGGATGGAATACTCGAGGTACATGTAACCTGAATCATTCGGTTGTGGCAACGAATCTCTAGTCTGTGGTAAGCGATATTAATAGCTTCATTCCGGAAATATATGAAGTGTCGAAACGGACGATTTATGGCCTTTGTCTTAACTTGGCTTTTTGTATTTTGTTCTGCTTTATTTACTTCTTCGGCTTAGAAAGACCCCATAAAGGGCTCTGTTTGCATCTAGCTGGAAGGTTAATTAAGAAAGCATTTTGTTTAATACAATAATTATTTAAAATATTGTCGAATTACTCAAACCCGGATTTTTAAAAAAGTCAATTGACTTTTTCGTTGACGCTTTATTTTCCAAGTATTAATGGCAAACATTTGATTTTTTGTTTATTATTTAACGAGAGTTAAATGAACCCTTATGAAAGCGCTTCCTTTTTTGGAGAATTAAATTGATAAATACGCGATAAAACAATTGACAGGTAGTTGTGTTCTGCGACTCAACAATTTTTGTAAATGAGGGTGGGTGGTTAACCTTTGGGTGATATTAAAATAAAGTCAAAACAAAACGAACCTTTTATTTAAAAAAATGTATTTAAGTAATTCCTTATTATCATTTTTACAGATGTATTAATTGCAATTTGATTGTTTCGTTTTTTGTTCTTTTTTAGGAGACGTATCCATCATCACCCCCCGTTTGGTTTGCGGAAAGTGAAGAGACGAGCGTAACAAATGCTGTTCAAATACTAAGCAATACAAATGGACGTGATAACCATGTCATAAACCAGGTCAGTTTGTGAACGAACCTTCTTCGTTTTGTGATTTTTCTCTCTAAATTTTCCTTACTTTCTGTATGCATTTTCATTTTTCTTCATTTTTTGGTGCTCTGTATGCATGCGATGATGATGATGACCCAATTATGACACTTGTGGTAATTTTTTTCTCGTTGGCTTTAAAAACTCTTAGGTTGGCATATTATTGCGAGAATTGTGCCGCCTACACAATGTCCCACTGCCACCCGATATAGACAACCTCACAATACCGTTTCAATTGCCACCACCTAATAGTTCAGCATCATTGAATCAACAGCCTGCAGCTCAGCATCAAATTGAGGATATCGAATCCGATCAAGAAGATATCGAAGATCCGATTGGCGATAGCGAACAAGAAAGTGAAGCAGATGAAGATCTACCCTTGGAAATGGACGATGGCCGCAGTACGAATAAAGTAAACTTAAATTATAAATCGAAGAACACGATTTGATGGATTTTTAATTGAAATGTTTTCTTTTCTTTTGCAGAAAGATGAAATGGAAGTTGAACACTTAGCGACATTAGAAAGACTGCGTCAAAGTCAAAGACAAGACTACCTAAAGGTTTGTATGCAAGTTGATGCATAATTCTACTCAAAGTGTAGGTTTGGTCAGATTTGTTCCACTGTCAACAAACTTTTTACATGACTTTGGGGATTATCGTAGTATTGAAATAGTTAAATAGCTAAGTTAAGTCGCGTATACGGTCGTATACAAGGAGAACGCGCCGACGAAAAGCGTGATTTTCTTACTCGAGTTTCAACAAAAGTTTGTTATGTGACGGTCGCACACTTGGAAAAGGAAATATTGTTTCTACTAGCATACGCGAAACACTAAAAGGCCAAATGTCTGAAATAGGTTTTAAGACGGAAATTTGTGTATACATGGAGGCCAAATGAAACTACATTCGTCAATAAGGCTACCGCCAGATTATTCTTACTAATAAGCGCTAGAAGGCCGCTTGCATAAAGAAATTTTTACAAATAATATCAAATTGGGAATAATTGCTCTAGAGCAGCAGATCTTAGTGTATCCATGAAGGACAACTAAAAATGCTTTCATCAATGAGACTAAGGCCAGATTATTGCTAGTAGTATACGTTAATAACGCTGGAAGGGCTTTTGTCTAAAATAATGTTCAGATTATTGAATTCCGCACCTAGAATATTATATTTGAAAAAAATGCTCTAGAGCAGATCTAAGTGTATCCATGGAGGAAAATTGAAAATACTTTCATCAATTAGTCTTACGCCCGATTATTGCTAGAAGTATACGCGAATCACGCTAGAAGGCCGTTTGTTTGAAATACTTTTTAGAATATTAAATTCTGAAGTATTTTTGAGAATATTGAATTCCTCCTGCAATGTCAAATTTGACGGAAATTGCGCTAGAGCGGATCAAAGTGCGTCCATGGAGGACAACTGGAAACACTTTCGTCAATCAGAATACCGGCAGATTATTGCTACTAGTATACTCTAATAACGCTGAAATACTTTTCAGAATATTGAATTCCCCTCATAGAATACGCAATTTGGGGAAAACTGCTCTAGAGCGGATCAAAGTGCGTCCATAGATTACAAATGAGAATACTTTCGTCAATCAGACTACTGCCAGGTTATTGTTACTAGTATACTCTAATAACTCTAGAAGACCGTTTGTCTGAAATACTTTTCAGAATATTGAATTCCTCAACTGCAATGTCAAATTTGGCCGAAATTGCTCTAGGCCGAAATTGCTCTAGATGGAAATACTTTCGTCAATCGGACTACTGCCAGATTATTGCTAAGAGTACTTTAAAACGCTAGAAGACCGTTTGTCTGAAATACTTTTCAGAATATTGAATTCCTCACCTGAAATATGGAATTTGGGGGAAATTGCACTAGAGCGGATCAAAGCGCGTCCGTGGAGGACAACTGGAAACACTTTCGTCAATCAGACTACCGCCAGATTATTGCTACTAGTATAGACTTATTTATATCGCTAGAAGGCCGTTTGTCTGAAATAATTTTTAGAATACTGAATTCTTCACCTGAAATATGAAATTTGGGGAAAACTGCTCTAGAGCAGATCTTAGTGCGTCCATGGAGGACAACTGGAAAAACTTTCGTCAATTAGACTACTGCCAGATTATTGCTACTAGTATAGGCTTATATCGCTACAAGGCCGTTTGTCTGAAAAAATTTCAGAATATTGAATTCTTCACCTGGAATATGAAATTTGGGGGAAACTGCTCTAGAGCGGATCAAAGTGCGTCCATGGAGGATAACTGGAAATACTTTCGTCAATTAGACTACTGCTAGATTATTGCTACTAGTATATGCTTATATCGCTAGAAGGCCGTTTGTCTGAAATAATTTTCAGAATATTGAATTCTTCACCTGGCATATGAAATTTGGGAGAACTGCTCTTGAGCAGATCTTAGTGCGTCCATGGAGGACAACTGGAAATACTTTCGTCAATTAGACTACTGCTAGATTATTGCTACTAGTATAGGCTTATATCGCTAGAAGGCCGTTTGTCTGAAATAATTTTCAGAATATTGAATTCTTCACCTGGAATATGAAATTTGGGGGAAACTGCTCTAGAGCGGATCAAAGTGCGTCCGTGGAGGATAACTGGAAATACTTTCGTCAATCAGAATACCGGCAGATTATTGCTACTAGTATACTCTAATAACGCTAGAAGGCCGTTTGTCAGAAATAATTTTTAGAATACTGAATTCTTCACCTGGAATATGAAATTTGGGGAAAACCTCTCTAGAGCAGATCTTAGTGCGTCCATGGAGGACAACTAGAAATACTTTCGTTAATTAGACTACTGCCAGATTATTGCTACTAGTATAGGCTTATATCGCTAGAACGCCGTTTGTCTGAAATAATTTTCAGAATATTGAATTCCTCACCTGGAATATGAAATTTTGGGGAAATTGCTCTAGAGCGGATCAAAGTGCGTCCGTGGAGGATAACTGGAAATACTTTCGTCAATTAGACTACTGCCAGATTATTTCTACTAGTATAGGCTTATATCGCTAGAAGGCTGGTTGTCTGAAATAATTTTCAGAATATTTAATTCCTCACCTAGAATATGTAATTTGGGGAAAACTGCTCAAAGAGCGTCCAAGGAGTACAACTGGAAATACTTTCGTCAATTGGACTACTGCCAGATTATTGCTACTAGTATAGGCTTATATCGCAAAAAGGCCGTTTGTCGGAAATAATTTTCAGAATATTGAATTCTTCACCTGGAATGTGAAATTTGGGGGAAAATGCTCTAGAGCGGATCAAAGTGCGTCCATAGAGGATAACTGGAATACTTTCGTCAATCAGACTACTTCCAGATTATAGCTACTAGTATAGGCTTATAACGCTAATATGATTATATTAGAAAATGTTGAATTCCTCGTCTAGAATATGACATTTGGGGGAAATTGCTCTAGAGCGGATCAAAGAGCGTCCATGGAGGACAAATGGAAATACTTTCGTCAATCAGACTACTTCCAGATTATTGATACTGGTACTGGCTACTATCGCTAGAAGGCCGTTTGTCAGAAATAATTTTCAGAATATTGAAGTCTTCACCTGGAATATGAAATTTGGGGAAAATTGCTCTAGAGCGGATCTAAGTGCGTCCATGGAGGACAACTGGAAATACTTTCGTCAATCAGACTACTTCCAGATTATTGCTACTGGTACTGGCTACTATCGCTAGAAGGCCGTTTGTCTGAAATAATTTTCAGAATATTGAATTCTTCACCTGGAATATGAAATTTGGGGAAAATTGCTCTAGAGCGGATCAAAGTGCGTCCATGGAGGACAACTGGAAATACTTTCGTCAATCAGACTACCGCCAAATTATTGCTACTATTATACTGTAATAACGCTAGAAGGCCGTTTGTCTGAAATAATTTTCAGAATATTTAATTCCTCACCTAGAATATGCAATTTGAGGAAAATTGCTCTAGAGCGGATCAAAGTGCGTCCGTGGAGGGCAACTGGAAATACTTTCGTCATTTAGACTACTGCCAGATTATTGCTACTGGTAAAGGCTTATTACGATAGAAAGCCGTTTGTCTGAAATAATTTCCAGAATATTTAATTCCTCACCTATAGTATGAAATTTGGGGGAAGTTACTCCACAGCGGATCAAAGTGCGTCCATGGAGGAACACTTGCGTCAATCAGACTACCGCCAGATTATTGATACTTGTACACTCTAATAACGCTATAAGGTCGTTTGTCTGAAACAATTTTAGAATGTTGAAGTCCTCACCTGATTTATGAAATTTGGGGGAAATTGCTCTAGAGCGGATCAAAGTGCGTCAATGGAGGACAACTGGAAATATTCTGAAAATTATTTTAGACAAACGGCCTTCTAGAGTTATTAAAGTATACTAGTAGAAATAATCTGGCGGTAGTCTTATTGACGAAAGTATTTTCAGTTGTCCTCCATGGACGCACTTTGATCCGGTCGAGAGCAATCTTCCCAAAATTTCATATTCTGGGTGAGGAATTCAATATTCTGAAAATTATTTTAGACAAACTGCCTTCTAGCGTTATAAACCTATACTAGTAGCAATAATCTGGCGGTAGTCTGATTGATGAAAATGTTTCCAGTTGTCCTCTATGGACGCACTTTGATCCGCTCTAGAGTAATTCCCCCAAAACTTCATATTCCAGGTGAGGAATTCAATATTCTGAAAAATATTTAAGACAAACGGCCTTCTAGCGCTATAAGAGTATACTAGGAGCAATATTCTTGCGGTAGTCTGATTGATGAAAAATTTTTCAGTTGTCCGTCGTGGACGCACTTTGATCCGCTCTAGAGCAATTTCCTCCAAATTGCATATTCCAGGTGAAGAATTCAATATTCTGAAAATTATTTCAGACAAACGGCCTTCTAGCGTTATAAGAGTATACTAGTAGCAATAATTTGGCGGTAGTCTGATTGACGGAAGTGTTTCCAGTTGTCCTCCACGGACGCACTTTGATCCGCTCTAGAGCAATTTCCCCCAAATTTCATATTCCGGGTGAGGAATTCAATATTCTGAATATTATTTCAGACAAACGGCCTTATAGCGTTACTAGAGTATACTATTAGCAATAATCTGGCTGGCAGTTGTCTAATTGAAGAGAGTATTTCCAGTAGTACTCCATGGACGCTCTCTGATCCGCTCTAACTCAATTTCCCCCAAATTTCATATTCTACTTATAGTTGAGGAATTCAATATTCTGAAAATTATTTCAGACAAACGGCCTTCTAGCGTTATAAGCCTATACTAGTGGCAATAATCTGGCATTGACGAAAGTATTCCCATTTGTCCTCTATGAACGCACTTATAGGCTCTAGAGCAATTTTCCCCAAATTTCATATTCCAAGTGAGAAATTCAATATTCTGAAAATTATTTCAGGCAAACGGCCTTCTAGCGTTATTAGAGTATACTAGTAGCAATAATCTGGCAGTAGTCTTATTGAAGAAAGTATTTCCAGTTGTCCTCCATGGACGCACTTTGATTCGCTCTAGAGCGAATCGAACTACCTGGCGGTAGTCTGATTGACGAAAGTATTTCCATTTGTCCTCCATGGACGCAGTTAGATTCGCTCTAGAGCAAATTTTGCAATTCTGCGGTTATAGGTGAACTTAAATTCGAATTTGTCTTCAGAATCTGATGTGAGTGAAGATAAATTCGAATTCAACTTTTTTAACCCACAGGGGATCGCAGATGTTTTGCGTTTTCAAAAGTTAAATTCGAATTTATCTTCACTCTCATCAGATTGTTGGTACTAGTATACGCTATTACCGCTAGTAGGCCGATTGAGATAATGTTTAGAATATTAATTAAATTCCTCGCCTGGTATGTGCAATTTTAGGAAAAATTCTCTAGAGCGAGGATATGCAAATACTTTCGTCAACAAGACTACCGGCGGATTGTTGTAACTGGTTTAGGTAAAAACTCTAGAAGGCAGCTTGTCTGAAATAATTTTCACAACATTGAATTCCTCAACTGGAATATCACATTTGCGCGATTACCGCTAGTAATCCGTTGGAGATAATTTTAAAATATTAAATTCCTCGACTAGTATGTCAAATTTGGGGGAAATTGCTACAGAGCGAGGAAAAATACAGATACTTTCGTCAATGGGACTACTGCTAGATTGTTACTACTAGTTTACGCTAAAAACTCTAGAAGGCCGCTTGTCTGAAATAATTCTCAGGATATTGGATTTCCCACCTAAATTATCAAATTTGACGAAAACTGCTCTAGAGCGGGTGCTAGTGCATCCAAGGGGATAAATGGAAATAGTTTCGAATAAAACTTTCGCCAGATAATTGCTACCTAGTATAGGCTAATAAAGCTAAAAAGCGGTTTAAAATAGTTTTCAGAATATTAAATGAAATTAAATGGATAATGAAAATACTTTCGTCTTTAAGACTACCGCCAGATTATTGCTTCTAGTAGTATACGCTAATAACGCTAGAAAACCGTTCGGCTGAAATAATTTTCAGAATATGAAATTCTTTATTTGGAATGTCAAATTTGGGAATAATTGCTGTAGAGCGAATCTTAGTGCGTCCACGGATGTCAAATGGAGATACTTTTGTCAATGGGACTACCGACAGTTTTATTTATTTATTGCTAACGCTTGAAATTCTTTGCCTGAAACAAATTGCATAGTATTGAATTCCTCACTTGGATTGTCGAATTTCGAAACTTTACGAGACATATTTGGAATTTTCATGTATGCAAGACATGTGGCTTTATGCATTTTAAACCTTTTGATATTAAAATTTGTAAGATGTAGATAAAAGATTATTCAAACAATACTAAATGGTGTTTTTTTTAACGTGTGGTTTTTAAGAATAAATAAAACGCATTTATTTTTATGGCCAAGAATTTGGCTTTTTTTTAACGATAAGAGTTTGTCATTATGTGTCAAAAATGATTTCGGGCAAGAGGCCGCCGCGGCTGGCTCGAAAAATTCCAGTCGAAAGGCCCAATGTTCGACCACTTCTTTGCATCATTTGGGGCCGTATGTCAGCAATAACGCGCCGAATATTCTCTTTTACGACGTTACTCGTGTCGGGCTTATCTGTGTAGACAAGCGACTTCACACAACCCAAGAAAAAATAGTCCAGCGGTGTTAAATCTCACGATCTTGGAGGGTACGCCACAGGCCGATGCGAGATAATGCGCTCACCAAAAGTTTCCTTCAATAAATTTATTGATCGATCGGGCAAGAGGCCGCCGCGGCTGGCTCGAAAAAATTCCAGTCGAAAGGCCCAATGTTCGACCACTTCTTGCATCATTTGGGGCCGTATGTCAGCAATAACGCGCCGAATATTCTCTTTTAAGGCGTAAATCGTGTCGGGCTTATCTGTGTAGACAAGCGACTTCACATAACCCAAGAAAAAATAGTCCAGCGGTGTTAAATCTTACGATCTTGGAGGCTACGCCACAGGCCGATGCGAGATAATGCGCTCACCAAAAGTTTCCTTCAATAAATTGATTGTTTCGTTGTCTGTATGGCATGTAGCGCCATCTTGTTGGAACCAAAGGTCGTCCACACCAACCTCCATTTCTGGCACGAAAAAGTCATTTTTTTATTTAACATTTTGGCCGGCTTTATTTTTGAAGAAATATGGACCAATGATTCCCTCTGCCCATAGAGCACACAAACAGTGACTTTTTGAGGATGTAACGACTGCGTCTCAACAATGGCTTGTGGATTTTCATTACTCCGAATGCGACAATTTTGGTTATTAACGTACCTAATCTACCAAAAGTGAACTTCATCGCTGATAAAAATGTTCTTTTAAAAATCAGGATCGGTGGCCAGTTAGATTTGGGACCATTCACCACGATTTGCAAACGTTGTTCTGGAGTAAGTCTATTTATTATGAAATGGCAAACCAAACATAGCATAAATCATGACTGCTGTCAAAAGACCGAGTTTAAGCGAGCTTTGTTTTTACTTGCTTATAAAGGGTAATTTTTAGACGTGTGGTTTTCAACCTGGTTACACTTTTTTCGGAGTCGGTCTATTTGACAGCTGTCACTTGATATATGCTCTGTTTGGTTTGCCATTTCAAAGTGAATAGACTTACTTCGGAACAAAGTTTGCAAATCGTGGTGAATGGGCCAAAAACGAGATGGTCACCGATCCTGATTTTTACATGAAAATTTTGTTCAGCGATGAAGCTCACTTTTGGTTGAATGGGTACGTTAACAACCAAAATTGTCGCTTTTGGAGTAATGAAAATCCACAAGCCATTGTTTAGACGCCGTTACATCCTCAAAAATTCACCGTTTGGTGTTCTCTACATACAAACATACAAAGGGAATCATTGGTCCGTATTTCTTCAAAAAGGAATCCGGCCATAATGTTACAGGCAATGGGGAACGCTAAAAAGCCATGATTTATGACTTTTTCATGCCTGAGTTGGCGAATGTTGATGTGGACGACCTTTGGTTCCAACAAGACGGTGCCACATGCCATACAGCAAATGAAACAATCAATTTATTGAAGGAAATTTTGGTGAGCGCATATTCTCACGTCGTGGGCCTGTGGCCCGGGCTCCATGATCGTGCCACTGATTTAATAGCGCTTAACTATTTTCTGTGGGGTTATGTGAAGTCACTTGTCTACGCAGATACGCCCGACGCTTTGAAAGAGAATATTCGGCGCGTAATTGCTGACATACTGCACCAAATGCTGCAAAAAGTGGTCGAAATTTAGGACTTTCGGCTGGAATTTATTCGTGTCAGCGCGGCAGCCACTTGTCTAAAATAATTTTTAATGCTATATTCTTAGCCATAACATTAAATTACATGCGTTTTATTTCTTTTCGAAAACCACTCGTCTAAAAAAACACTCTTAAGAAAAAAAAAAGCATTATCTCTTGTACGTGGTCTTCAAAAATAGTGCGATTTAACACCGCTGGACTATTTTTTGTGGGGTTATGCGAAGTGGCTTATCTACACAGATAAGCCCGATACGATTAAAGCCTTGGCAGAGAAGATTCGGCGCATTATTGCTGACATACGTCCCCAAATGCTGCAAGAAGTGTTCGAAATCGACTGAAATTTATTCGCGCCAGCCATTTGCCCGAAATCATTTTAAAAAAATAATGCAAACCCTCATCTTCATAATAAAGCTAAATTCTTGGCCATAATAATAAATTATATGCGTTTTATTCTCCTTGAAAACCGCGCGTCTTAAGAAAACTCTTAAATAAATAAGATGAACGTCAGAATAAAGATATGAAACCACACTTTTTAATAAAAATGCATTGAGTGTGCAATACCTCTTAAAATGCATGAGATACAGTTCGACAAAATCTAATAATTATATTACAAATTTACAAAACCTGAAAGAAGGGCTAACTTTCTAAACGTATATTTACAATGCATCAATAAAGTATTAAAACAGAGTTTAAACATTGTGTAGTTAATTTTTCTATAAATAATAATACTTTCAACACTGAAATCTTTTAGGAACATTTATATGCATTGTATCATTTATATCAATAAATAAGAAAACAAAATGCCTACCTTTCTTCCTGAGTCGCCATTGTGTTATGCGTTGCATTCGCTTTGCATCTACTTTTATTTGGATGCCTTTGTTGCTTTTCCTTGCATATTAACTACAACAGTGTTGCAATAGGGGTATTGTGTTGTCAACATTTTCAGGATTGCATTTACGAACACCCTGCTATGTAGTGTTTCCCAATTGCATTTACGAACACAATGTTTTTGAAGTCAGCCAAGTTAAAATCTGCAATAAGAAAGAAAAAAAATTGAGATTTTTATAAACAATTACATCCATATATGTACAGTTAAAAACATCGTTAAGTTCGGCAGAGCCGAACCATATATAACTTTCATCGTCCCTACACTACTAAATCGCAAAAGAAATCCGTTGTTTGGGTCCCCCTTTTGGCTCATTCGTCGGCCCTTAATCTCAGCCAAAAACTCTTAAATTACTCTATATTTGAGTTCGTAGTAAAACTACGAAAAAATCGGTTGTTTGGGCCCTTTTGGCCAATGCGTCGGTCCTTAATCATAGCTAAAAACTCTAAAATTGCTCTATATTCGGATAATTAGCAAAATTTGCTTTAATCGTATGTCGATATTGACTGTTGATCGCCCGTTTGGACAATGCGGCAGGTGTTTTGGGCCACATGAGTCAAAACGTCTCGCAACTTTGACCCTTGTTTGTATTCTTTTTACCGAGGTACCTTTAATACCTTAAAGGTTAAATTTTGTTCCTCTGGACCGATTTCGTCCATTTAAAATCCCAAACAGCTTATGATCATAATCATCATCTTGCAAAATTTCCGGATCCTAGGCCGGTTGATTTTGAATGTCAAAATCTCGAAACAATCATTGAGGCCTTGGTTGCAATCATCCTTTTTATAGAACTCAAAAATGTTGACTAAATAAAATGTTATAGACTTTTATTTGATGAAAATTGATTTTGTGCGGTGTATTTCTCTTGGCGAGTGCTTCATTAAAGACTTAGAGGAGGTTTCTGCGAATATATCAGTGCCAGTGCTTTCTAGAAGTGTAAGTTTGTCCAGGACCAACGATCTTCTTTTTACAATAGTAAATGGTTGCCAACTATGACTATTTACAGCTAAAATATTGCAAATATTTGCCTTTTTTATTTTTTATCTCTTCTATTTTTTTGAGCTCTATTGTTTATAAAACTTATGTATTATAATTACATTATGCTTTACAAACTAGCTTGTTATTATTTATACTTTTGATAAAATAATATATTTATTAATTTGCATTGACTTTACAGGGTTCAGTTTCCGGTTCCGTTCAAGCAACCGATCGTTTAATGAAAGAATTACGTGATATCTATCGTTCAGATTCGTTTAAGAGCAATATGTACTCCATAGAATTAGTAAATGACTCCATATACGAATGGAATATACGCCTTAAGTCCGTTGATCCCGACAGTCCACTACACAACGATTTGATAATGCTCAAAGAAAAAGAAGGCAAAGATAGTATCCTCTTAAATATAATATTCAAAGAAACCTATCCGTTTGAACCGCCATTTGTGCGAGTCGTACATCCTATTATTTCAGGTAAGACCGATCACATACGAGTATAATATGGAACATCTATTTAACTGACAAATTATATTTCTTTTACTTGCACTTTGGAGGTGGCTATGTTTTAGTGGGGGGAGCAATTTGTATGGAATTACTCACCAAGCAAGGCTGGAGTTCCGCCTACACAGTGGAAGCGGTTATAATGCAAATAGCAGCGACTTTAGTTAAGGGCAAGGCCAGAATACAATTCGGCGCTACTAAGGTAAGTATGATGAATGAACACCTTTGGTTAAAAGGCCTTGTTTTGTTTGTTTTTTATTTATTAAATAAAGGATAGGCCATTTTAAATTTCAAATTTGAATGCTGTAAACAAACTGATAATTATTTTAAATTTCTGGTTTTATTGGAAAGGTTGAACTTAGTCTTTAACAATGGTACACCATCCGATGCGTTTTCGCTATGCCCAATGCACTGAAGATGGTTTGGCAGGAGATGAAGAATTTTACCGAAAAATCGTGTTTTTAGATAAACCTCAAGTGGCTCAAGAAGCAAAATGGCCTCATATGGGGTTCAGAGAACCCACACGTGACTATTGAAAAGCCAATGCATCCAAACGAGTCACTGTTTTGTGTGGATTTTGGGCTGGCGGCATCATTGGGCCAGATTTCTTCGAAAAAAAGCAAGGAGCGTTACCGCGGCAAGCTTAACGAATTTTTGTTTCCAAAAATTTAAGGGAATGGCATGGACGACATTTGGTTTCAAAAAGACCACGTGTCACGCAGCCAACGCAACCATCGATATTTTACGCGCTGTATTTCAAAATCGAATAATCAGCCGAAATAGTCATGTTAATTGGCCGACCCGTAGCCGTGATATGAAAACATTGGATTTTTTTCTTTGGGGAGCCATCAAAGATAAATGTTACGCAAAGCATTCAGAGAAAATTGAAGCGTTCAAACATGACATCGAAATTGACAGTTGTGGTAGTCATGACCGATAATGTGTTCCATTATTAAATGACAAAGTTCAATCTTACCAAAAAAAAACAGAAATTTGAAAAAATGATCAGTACTTTTATGCAGCCGATTTAAATTTAAATTGTTAAATCGTTCCTCCTGTATTTTTGTGTCGAATTTCATTGTGTTTTTTCCTTTCTTTATTTTTAGGCTCTATCACAGGGTCAGTACAGTCTGGCGAGGGCGCAGCAAAGTTTCAAATCGTTGGTTCAGATACACGAGAAGAATGGTAATTATAATGTTAATATTGTGGTTGTGACAAAGCGCTCAATGACTAAACGAATTGTAATTATTCGACAGGTTGGTTTACTCCCCCCAAAGAAGATGGCTAAGATATATTGTTGTGCAGCCATTATGTTCCAGCAGAACCCCACCACCAACATCATAATCTCCTCCAAGCTGCTTAGTAGTTTTTACGTTGTGTCTTTGGCTCACCCACTCCTCTGCATTCATCATATTGAACATGGTCTCCCGATGTGTATTCGCGCTTCTTATGTGTAACTATAATCATTTTCATTGTAACCTCTAGTACTACTTTTATCTTTATATGTCATGGATGTTGTCTTCACAAACAAACACCTCCATTCCCAACCTAACCCGACCCTAAATCCAGCATGCTTCCTGTCTCTTATTTTATTTGTCTCTCAACTATGATGCCACCTCGACAGCATCTGCAACAGCAGCAGTGGCCGTATACAATTTTAGTAACATCAAGGAAGTCAACTTCCTTTTCCTTCGCTCCGCTCTATACATACGTACATAAATACAATACCTACTATCTTCTCTATTATATTGCAAAGTAGTTTGTAGCCTGTAATATTTTTTTTGTCTTTAACGATAATTCTCTTTAATTTAGTTATTATAATTCATATGTTTAATATTTTTTTTGTTCCTTCCTTATATTGAAGCGTTTACGAAATCACTTCACTCTTCCTACCCTATTTTTTCCACCAACCATAACATCCCATCCCATTTTATTCATGTCGTTTTTAATTTTTTTTAGTTTCAAAAACAAACAAAATGGAAAAGATTTATAAATATACATATAAAATAAATAATTATATTAAAATACTTAAATTATAGAAATTAAACAATATATATAAAAAAACAACAAACCCGATAAAAAAAACATGGAGAATAAAACGAAACTATTTCTATTTTTATTTGTGTTTAGCAAAAACAAAAGCCGATGATGAGAGAAGGAAAAAAGAAAACAATATCTTTAATTTTTAAGTTTTACATATACAGAATATATTATAAATACAACAAAATTGAGAAAAATACATTAAACTAAGTTAATACATAAAAATATATAAAATATTACAATAATAAAAACAAAAAGAAATAATTTTAATTGAAGCCAACTAAACTAAAACGAAAAACGCAAGCGTCAAACTTCATCCAACAAAACTTGCATAAATATTTGTTCCTATACTGAATTCCACGGTAACGATAGCTCAAAATTTCCGGTTTGAATTAATGTTTTCAAATTTAGTATTTGGTTTTCAACTTCATCCCCCGAATTGAAAAGTTCTCCGTCTAAATACGTTTTCAATCAAAACCTACAACCGTGAGACTCAGTGCAGGCACAATAATTATGTTGTGTACAAACATAAAAAACAAACAGCAGCAAAAACAACCGAATACTTTAGACTACGAATTGTTTAAAGAAAGATTTGCCAGAGCTCTCTATATTTGAACATACAAATAAATGCATAAAAAATCACCAGCATTATTAATAATAACAAATTGATTTATTATTTGTAGTGGGTTTATATATTGTTTAGTTCTTTTGTGTGAAACAGTAGGTGTCCTTTTTTTGGTTTATTTTTTTTCGAATGTTTGTTCACGATTTGCTGCCTATGATCCTTCAAGGCTAGCAAAATATGCAACAAATCGTAAACTGATTTTGTTTAGCAGTCACACACACAAACAGTATAATAATTTAATATAAATACCAACCACAATGAATAAAGATAGTTATACATAAATAAAAAATGATGAGAAAAATAATAACAATTAAATTTTAAGTTAAAAAGATCTGTGGTTTAATTAATAAAGGAAGGGATAGAAGGAGGACTTGTATCGCCTGAAATTTGACCCGCATTACATGCACTCTGTGACCTATACATTCTACTTTATATATAACGAATAGAATGCGGACTGTATGCAATTGCATACAGTGGCTATATAAAGTAGTCGGACACACATTAAAAATGTGTTGGCTTTAATAATGGGTGATCAATCTAGAGGAATTCTTTTTCAATTGGGGTTTTCTTCATAGATTACGCGTGAGTTGTGTTAAACTTTATTTTTCTTTTCAATATTGTTGGCCATTTCATCATGGAAAGACTAAAACCGCAACAACGTCTCAAAGTTGTACAGGTTGGGCCAAAAGTTACCATGGGGTTTACAAATTTAATAACTTTTTCGTTTATATTTTTTTTCCGATTGTATAAATAGCACTTGGAGAATAAATACTGGGAGATATTTACAACTGAACAAAGAACCAGAATAAGAGAATTTTATTATTAAAATCAGCGATCAATTATTTTAACGCAAAGTAATAAGTGATGGAGCTCATTTTCATTTGAATGTCTGTGTTAATAAGCAGAACTACAGGTTCTGGGGTTCTGAAAATCCAAGAGCCATTCATCAACGCCAATGTAAAGAATGGTGTATGGATCACATCTGCATATATCATTGGGCCTTACATCTTCGAGAATGAAGATGGAAGTGCTGTAACCCTAAATGGGGAGCGGTTTCGTTTTATGATAGAACATTTTTTTCGTCCTTCTCTTGGAAACAGACCTGAGATGTGGTTTAGCAGGACGGAGCCACTGCCCGAGACACAATGGCACTTTTAAGTCAAATATTTGGAGAGCGAATAATTTTCAGAAATTCGGAAATTATTTGGTTAGCGCGATCGCCAGAATTGTCAGCTCCCGACCATTTCCTTTGAGGTTATTAGAAGAAGCGAGTATATGAGAACAAGCCCGAAACAATCCTTTAACTCAAGGCCAACATTGTTGCAGAAATTCAAACGCTACAGCCACAAATTTTGAAAGATGTTATGGAAAATGCTCTAAAACGAGCTGAAAACGGTCATTTAAGTGACATTATTTTTCATACTTAGTGTAAAAAAATTCCATTTTGTATATTATATAGTGTGATCCATCTAGAGGTATTTTTCAGAACAAAAAAAATATAAAAATTCAAATAAAGTGTGGAATCTATTGGTTTTTTTGAATATAATTTCCTTCAAATGTTGGCCGCAACTACGACTCAGGGTTTACATTCTGAGGGTCCAATTTTGGAGGACTCTTTCGAACATTTCGACCGGTATGGCTTTAATGACACGCGTAACGTTGACTTCCAAAACCTGAATCGTAGCTGGTTTGTCAGCATGGACATTGGACTTTAAGTAACCCCAAAGAAAAATGTCTAAAGGTGTGATATCACTCGATCTAGGCGGTCAACTCTCCTGTCCAAAACGTGAAATTAGCTGCTTTTCGAAATGACCTCTCGATAGATCCATTGTTTGATCCACTGTATGGCAAGTGGCACCGTCCTGTTGAAACCAAGTGTCGTCAAGATTACAGGCTTCAATTTCAGGTAGCAAAAAGTCAGATATCATGGCGCGATAGCTAGCACTATTCACGGTTACGTCCCGCCCTCATCATTTTTGAAAAAATATGGACCGATGATTTCACCAGCCTATAAATCGCACCAAACCGTGGGTATAATAGCACTTCTTGTTGCTCTTCAGCCCAAATGCGGCAATTTTGTTTATTGACTTTGCCGTTGAGCCAGAAATGGGCCCTATCACTGAACAAAATTTTGGTCGAAAACAGCGGGTCTTCCCGTTTCTCACCAAACACTCATTGCCATAATACAGTTGCCAACATTTGAAGGAAATTTTTTTAAAAAAAAAATGCCATAAAATGTCCTTTCAAATTACCAATAAAGATTCCACACTTGATTTGAATTTTTTTTTGTTCTAAAAAAATTCCCTTTAGATGGATCACCCTTTACATTTTAATAATCATAGTCAACACTTTTTCTTTTTTTACTAGATGTCCACAATAGAACAATTGAAGAGGATATTTTTCACATAATTTTTTTTCTCGAAATTTAATTTTCTACCTCGCTAAAAAAGATCGGAGCTATATATCTGTGGACTATATCTAATCCCTTCCGAAACAATGTGTACTCTCGAAGGCAAAAAAACAGAGTAGACGCTTCGTTGACAATGTCAACCGAAATAGTAGACAATAGAGTTGACTAGGAGACACTTAACCCCAGGCTTCCTACAGGGTAGCGGACTAAATGCAATTGTGGCATTAGTGGCTAAATAAAGTAGTCGGACAAACATTGCGAAAACAATAACGGATGATCCATCTAGAGGAATTTTTTTCAATAGTTTTTTTCTTTACAGATTACGCGTGAGTATTTTTCTTTTCATTTTTGTTTGCCATTTCATCATAGAAAGACTAACACCGCAACAACGTCTCCAAATTGTACAAATGGAAATGATCCTTAGGTAAGAAACGTTTTTCGCGCGCTTATATCTTTTAATGGTCGACATAATTGGCCTACCGAACGTACTATTCTGCTGACATTGAAACACAATTTTTACTACCGGATAATACTCGACCTAATAGACCACATCCAGCACGATGTATTGAAAACATAGCGGCAGTCGCTGAGAGTGTAAGTGATACCGAATTTCAGTTTTTCTTCTTATATATTTTTTGGCTCTATCACAGGGTCAGTAGAGGGCGAGGGCGCATCGAAGAGAAGAGTGGTAATTATAATGATAATGTTGTGCTTTTGATAAAGCGCTCAATGAATAAACGAATTGTTATTATTCAACAGGTTGGTTTATTCCCCCCCTAAGAAGATGGCTAAGATATATTGTTGTGCAGCCATTATGTTCCAGCAAAACCCCACCACCAACATCATAAACTCCTCCAAGCTGCTTAGCAGTTTTTACGTTGTGTCTTTGGCTCACCCACTCTGTATTCATCATATTGAACATGGGCTCCCGTTGCCATTTCAGTGTTTGGGCTCTTTAAAAGCTCGAAGAAGATTTGCTGTTTTCGACCAAAATTTTGTTCAGTGATGAGGCCCATTTCTGGCTCAGCGGCAACATCAATTAACTAAATTGCTACATTTGGGCTAAAGACCAACCTCAAGAGTTTCAAGAGGTGCCATTATACCCAGAAAAAACCACGGTTTGTTGCGGTTTATGGTGGATCATCGGTACATATTTTTTGGAAAAATGATAATGGCCGGTACGTAACCTTGAATAGTGCTCGATATCGCGCCATGATATCGGACTTTTTGCTACCTGAAATTGAAGCCCGTAAGCTTGACGACATTTGGTTTCAACAGGACGGTGCCACTTGCCAAACAGCTGTTAAAGCAATGGATCTATTGAGAGGTCATTTCGAAGAGCAGCTAATTTCACGTTTTGGGCGGCCTAGATCGTGTGATATCACACTTTTAGACTGTTTTCCTTAGGGCTCCGTAAAGTCCAAAGTATATGCTGACAAACCCGCTACGATTCAGGTTTTGGAAGCTAACAGTTCGCGTGTCTTTTCAAAATGGGACCCTCAGAATGGACACCCTGAGGCATAGTTGCGGCCGACATTTAAAGGAAATTATATTATTATTGTATCAGCATAAAAAATTATATTATATAAAT
Organism: Hydrotaea diabolus; assembly: GCA_963513945.1. Taxonomy (NCBI): domain Eukaryota; kingdom Metazoa; phylum Arthropoda; class Insecta; order Diptera; family Muscidae; genus Hydrotaea; species Hydrotaea diabolus. The sequence continues at coordinate 84,828,955 of OY740718.1, read as the reverse complement.
AGCATAAAATGTCCTTTCGAATAACAATAAAGCTTCCACACTTAATTTGAATTTTTGTATTTTTAGCAGCTAATTCCACGTTTTGGGCTGGTGAGTTGCCAACTAGATCGTGTGATATCACACCTTTAGATTTTTTTCTTTGGGGCTACGTCAAGTACAAAGCCTATGCTGGCAAGTCAGCTACGATTTAGGTTTTGGAAGCCAAAATTATGAGTGTATTTTAATGTCATACTGATCGAAATGCTCGAATGAGTCTTTCAAAATTGAAACCACAAAATGTACACCTTGAGGCGAAGTTGCAGCCAACATTTGAAGGACGTTATATTCTAAGAATAAATGGCATAAAATGTCCTTTCGAATGAACAATAAAGATTCCACACATGACGAGTTTTTGTATTTTTTTTATTTTGAAAAAACTATCACATGATTGATCACCCTAACCATACAAAACCAAAAATAACTAGAAATCTTAAAGTTCACTTTGGTCTTGAATTCCTCAATAAATACCGAACCGATTTTAATAAAAATGAAACTGGATAAAGTTTAAAGGAGTTGTTATAAGTCAATTAAAAAAATACTAAAATATCTCAATCGATTCAAAAGTTAGTGCTTTGGCCACTGATAAACGATTCTGAGCCACTGTGCGATGGCCCTATAAGACACCTGCAATAGTTTTTGAAACTGTTGAAGAAATATCAACGTACATGTCCTGGAAACGACATGCTAATTTGGTACTCATTTTTCATTAAGTAAGTTGAAGATATCTGGCTTATCGATGGAAAAAACACATTTTTCGTACATGTCCTGGAAACGACATGCTAATTTGGTCACTCATTTTTTATTAAGTAAGTTGAAGAAATCTGGCTTATCGATTTGAAAAAAAACACATTTTTCACAAAAATACCAAAAACATAAACTAACTGAGTTAAGTATTAGAGATGAGGTTTTTGTTTTATGCAAGTCATCGCCTTGACCTAATAGAAAATTGGTTTTTCTAAACGGTTTTAGCAGTCGACACCATTGATCGACTGAGCGAAGTCTGACGTTTAGATTGTTCACTTATCGTTTTAATCAAGGTACAGTTCGAAAATATATACCGATCTTGTGCGAAACTTGGCACTATTTGAAGGTTTGAGAAAATGGCAAACCCTTCCAAAGACCTTCTGGACTTTTAACTAAGCAGCTGTTGTCTTACTTTGTTGCCCCAACAGCTCATTAAAGAACAAACGTAGAACTTTTGTCAATCAACAATCACTGTTAGATTCTCATTTGCCCAAATGCGGCAATTCTGCTTGTAAACGAATGCACTGTGAAGTGCACGAAATGCATTTTGATTTCAAAGACCATTTTTGTAAATAGCTTCAACAATCCTCATGGTTAAATTTTGTCTATTTTTGCATCCCTGGGACCTACTGTTCTAAACGAGCTTGAAAGCTTATGCAGTTTATAGATATTCTTTACACTGTTTAGAAATTGGTCTCTTACTCGAAAGTCACCGGCTTTTAATAGTTAAAAACCCTCGCTTTTCTTAGTTAGATTGGAACCTGGGATTATTTGTCATAATAGTCGTACAAGTAAACGGAGAGCAACAGTTCTAAAAAAATTCCTCCATGATTTGATTTGACAGGGCCACTCTAGAACACACACATCTTGCTCAACTTTCTTTATACTGGTATAAAGAAGGATGCTTCTTTATACCAGAGCGGTGTAAGGTACGTGTATGTGGGTCGCCGTGGTGTGATAGTAAGTGTGCACGACGGCGACGCCGGTAAACCCAGGTTTAACTCCGGGTAAGAACATCTTACAATTTTTCAGCGGCGAGTTTTTACCAGTAAGAGATTTATCTCTAAGACATGTAAAAACTTCTCTATAAAATGCATTTAACGTAAGGAGGCAGTTCCGACCAGTAATTATAAATATTATATGCACAGCTTACTGATTCGATAGAAGTTTCCCCTTGTTCTTAATAGGATGTTGTGGGCAGCGTTACCGTTGTGCGACTAAAGAGGCAATTTGACCCTTTTTGGAAGCCATGCGACTTTTACTGCACCTTTTTCATAAATCCCCATTTTTGTCACTTTTTGAAATTTTTGCTACTTTCCCCAACACGAAATGTGTGTACTGCTTTTAAAAGATACGAGTATTTTTATTTCTGGAGTTAAGGGTTGCTCCGGGGAAAAAAGTAGTATAATTTATTTGGTAATAATCTGGCGCTAGGCTTTATGGATACTCGTAGTAGTGTGTCAGAGCATCTATATGTGTGCGTATTGTACACAGGCTGCGAAGACAACCTCCAAACAGCCCCGCCGCACAGCTATGAAACGCACTTATTACACCCATTCTTTAGGAAATTTGGCACAGAATAGCCTGTACAACAGTGTGCTTTAGGGTAAAAATATCAACAAATCGAAACATTTGCAAAATGTATCAAGTAAGCAACTTTGATTTAAGGTGGTCTAAAATACGGCCCATTCAAGCAAGGACAATGGGTACCAAAAAATTTAAATTTTACCACAAACCCAACGAATCCATATGAAATACTTTTTTAAAATCTTGTTATATTTAGAACCCGGTTCAAAACTTTAAGGAGCCCAAAAGCCTAGTTTCAGGTGGCTCATCTGCACATCTAGTTAGCAGGGTATTATACTTAGTAGGGACATATGCTTTTTTTTGCTGTAAAATAAAAAGTACTGAATGTTTTTGGACCAAATATTTTTTTAATATATTTCGATGTATATTGTATCCAAAAAGAATATACTTATTCGAAATGTCCGCCTTTTGCCTTTTCACACGCCTTAAGTCGCACTAGCCAATCGTCAATAGATGCACGAATATCGTCTATTGGAAGATTGGCCACAGCTCGAACCAAAGCAGTCCAATGTTGGGGTATCTTTTGTGACAAACCTTGTCCTCTAAAACCGCCCACAATTTGTAATCCAATGGGTTCAAACCTGGACTGCCTGAGGGTCATTCTTCAATGGAAATGAATGCTGGCAAATTGTTTCGAAGCCAGGTCTGGAACGTTTTAGCCTTATGGGCCGGCGCAGAATCCTGCGGGAAAGTCAATGGCTGGTTTTGAAACAGGGAATTGTTAAGAGGCTTTACAACAGCTTCCAAAACGATTTCTTGTTAAACTTTGGCCGATGTTTTGACTCCTTGTTCGCAGAAATGCAGGTCAGTGACCCCATTGTAAGAGACACCCCACCAAACCATGACTGAAGCTGGGTGAATACCCTTTTCCACCCTTGGGATCAGTTCAGATGCTTGCTTAGATGACCGCGCATACACTCCATCATTTTGGTTGTTAAATTTTTCCTGAACGGTAAAATTTTTTCATCGGTAAACTAAATTATTCTGTGCAAGTTATCTGCGTGCTTCACCAAAAGACGTTTGCATTTTTCAATCCTATTTCTTTTTAAAGCTGCAGTCAATAAATGCCCGGTACGTCGTTTGAAAGCCCCAAGTCCCAAGTCTTTTTTAATGATTACACTGTGGAACATTTTTGGGGTTATTGTCTGGGGGGTGAGAAATTCCAAGTCAGGGTGATGGTACTAGGTCAGTATATTAAAACCCTCAAAGGGTTTTGCGTTCGTATGTGCCAGTTTTTTATGACCTTTTACATTTTTTCCTTATCTTAATGTTTTTTCGCTTAGTTGTAAAATGTTGGCAAAAACGTAGTTTGACATAACTCGAGAACGACTAGTTCGATTTTGCTGAAATAAATTGAGAAAAATTAATAATTACATTTTCTTTAATCCATTAATATACTGTTTCTCTACCAAATCAACATTTTTGCAATTAGAAATAAATTTATGAAGAAAATTTTGAAAAAAAAATTTTTTTTTTTTTAAAACATATAAATCCCAAACGGAAAAACGTGTAGAGTCTTATAACTTTCACGTAAAGTCACATAACCTATAAACAAAATGCGACATAGATCATAGAAAACGATTAACGCGTTCTGCTTTTATTCAAAATTTCATACCTTCACTTAATTGTAAATAAAAGCAGAACGCGTTAATCGATTTCTATGATCTATGTCGCATTTTGTTTATAGGTTATGTGACTTTACGTGAAAGCTAAAAGACTCTACACGTTTTTCCGTTTGTGGTTTATATGTTTAAAAAAAAAAAAAAAAATTTTTTTTGGCAAAATTTTCTTCATAAATTTATTTCTAATTGCAAAAATGTTGATTTGGTAGAGAAACAGTATATTAATGGATTAAAGAAAATGTAATTATTAATTTTTCTCAATTTATTTCACAAAATCGAACTAGTCGTTCTCGATTTATGTCAAACTACGTTTTTGCCAACATTTTACAACTAAGCGAAAAAACATCAAGATAAGGAAAAAATGTAAAAGGTCATAAAAAAAAACTGGCACATACGAACGCAAAACCCTTTGAGGGTTTTAATATAATGACCTAGTACCAGCACCCTGACTTGGAATTTCTCACCCCCCAGATTGGCTGTTGTACTGTGTTATTAATGATATTCATCTCACGGGCCATGATTTTCTGTTTTCGAAGCGGATTTCATTGAATTCTTGATTTAACGGCTTTGATGACATGCGGTGTTCGAACAGAGCGTGGGCGGCCCGACCGGTGGCGGTCTTTTACATCTCAGGTCTCCTCAAACAGTTTTTTGTATCGGTGGACGAACATGTGGCTAATCCCTAGTGGCCGGAGCGTTTTGAAAATATCGCTTTTTTTCATTTCGCGCTTGCAAAGCGCTTTTACAGCGATACGGTTCTCATTATCTGACCACTCCATGATGAAAGTTGAAACAATTTTAAAATCCCGTTACAGACTAACGCTATTGAGGTTAGCTTTCAAAACCCATATGACATTAACGGGGTATGTTCAGTTCTACTATTGAAATCGGTGTGTTCAATGTTGTAGCAGTATTTACGAGGGCGACCGCAAAACTAACTGGCCTGGCACATTTTCAATTTTACTACCAACTTTTTTGTTTTTGTTTTTTAAAAGCAATCTTTTATAAGCCATCTGTCAAAATTTCCGAAATATTTAATGATTATTTTCTTTGTTACAGGTGATTGAAGTAAACAAGTTTTTTAATTTTTGAAAAATGGAAAATAAAGAGTTTCGTGCGGTAATTAAACACTTTTATATGAAAGGTTATACGCCACAATTAATCAGAGATGAATTGGATTATGTTCATGGTGATAATGCACCATCATACTCCACCGTGAAATCCTGGGTTCAACAATTTAAAATGGGTCGTTCAAGTACGGAAGATGAACAACGCTCTGGAAGACCGAAAACTGCTACTACTATTGAAAACATTAGAAAAATATTTAATGAAGTGACTAAAGATAGACGAATAAAGCTCAGAGAACTTGCTGATATTGTTAAAATTCACGAAAAACAAGTTTGGAGTATTTTACATGATGAACTCCACATGAAAAAGCTATCCGCAAGAACGCTGCCGCGTTTGTTGACTTTGCCTCAAAAAATCGTCCGTTGGACCAATTCCGAGGAGCTTTTAGCGATTTATCAGCGTAATCCAATAGAGTTCTTGCGCCGATTCATAACTGTTGATGAAACATGGATCCATCACTACATCCCAGAATGCAAAGAACAGTCAAAACAATGGATAGAAGCTGGTAAAAGTGGTCCCAAGAAGGCGAAAACTGTTAAGTCAGCAGGAAAAGTAATGGCCACAGTATTTTGGGATGCAAGGGATATAATATTTATTGATTGTCTTGAGAAAGAAAAAAATATAAATAGTGAATATTATTGTGCATTATTGGATCGTTTGAGTGAAGAAATCTAGATAAAACGACCGCATTTAGAAAAAAAAGTTCTTTTTCATCAAGATAATGCTCCTTCACACACTGCATTTTTAACTTAACAAAAACTGGCCGAATTACGTTTTGAAATTGCTCCGCATCCACCATATAGTCCAGATTTAGCTCCTTCTGATTATTTCTTGTTTCCAAATTTAAAAAAATTTCTCGGTGGCAAAAAATTTTCGTCCAATAGCGAGGTTATTGCTGAAACTGAGGCATATTTTGTAGGTCTTGAAAAATCGTATTTTTCGGATGGAATTAAAAAACTTGAAAAACGTTTGATGAAGTGTATTGAGTTGGAAGGAGATTATGTTAAAAAATAAATAATAATAATTCCAAAAAAACGGTTCTTTTTATGTTAGGCCAGATACTTTTGCGGTCGCCCTCGTATGTCCCTACTAAGTATACGTATAGTCTGCCATGTCCGACTTTTGATGTTTGGATTTTTCGACCAGGGGGGAAAAGATTTTACCTTGATAAAAATTACTCGTTTTTGCTTAACAAATCAGAATTTGTTGTGGACAATGGGTACTGTTAGTTGGGACGCATTAAATACCTCAACAAATAGTAAAGCTGCTGAGAGGTTAGGCCCAGGTAGCCCAAAAAAACATCCAGAATGGTCAAAAACGGGCGATTAATAGTCAATATGGAATTTTGCTATTTTTTGCGCTTTATTATCGTATAGTATATAGTTTGAATGTGTATTTTACCTCTCATTTCATGGAATTAAATTTTTACTGTGTTTGTTACTCTTCTTATTAAATTTAAATGTATTGTTTTAATAAAATGAACTTACGAAAAGTTTGCTACTTTTTTTTGAAAAATACCCTTTTTGTGCCACGATATAAAGGGGAAATATTTGACAGGAATCTTACGAAACCACTTTTGTCTATATCACAAACTCACCAGAGGTGACCGGTATATCATTGGTGGTGACTTCAACAGCCGGCATCAAACATGGGGTTGTTCAAGGGCATACTGCTGGGGCAATACCTTATATGAGAAGCAAGACTCCTACAATTTAAACATAGTACATCCGAATGATAGTACATATATACCCTCCCAGTTAAATCGACAGAGTTCAACTCTTGACCTTTTCATCACTAATATAAACTATATATCCTCAGCCGAAGTTATAAACGATTTAAGTTCAGACCATCTCCCTGTTAAAATAACCATGAGAAGTCAATATAACAATACCGACTTCAGGTATTTTGACTTCAAATAAGCTAACTGGCGACTGTTTTCTCAATACATTAACACACACCTTGTTCTTCCGATTGGTAGCATAATTTTAACTCCGGATCTCATAGACTCAGCACTGCAACAATTTATTTGCATTCTCAACGACGCAATTGCCTATAGCGTGCCACAAAAACTTAGGAGAAATTGCAGTAAGCAGTTGCCCCACAATATTAAAATGTTGATTCGAAGGCGCAACTAACTATCACCGTAGGAATTGGCTTCGTCACAGGGATGTTAGCGACTATTATCAATTCAAAGTTCTGAATTCTGTAATCAAATATGAAATTGATAAATTTAAAAACACGTCATGGAATAATTTATTGTCTACTTTAGACAAAGGCTCTTCTCCTTTTTGGAACCTGACAAAAATTTTAAGGAAGAAGTCTAAGAATATTCCAAATTTGAGACATAATAATTCACGCTTCTCTACAACAGTTAGCTCGGAACTTTTATGATATTCATACATATTCTGCTGATATCAGAGATTCAGTCACAGAGAACCTTGTTAGGGGCAGGATTTATGAGTTCAATTCTTGCTCAGGTCCGAGTGATGATGTTTCTATTTCTATCGCGAACATTATTGCAATAGTGAAGAGTTTGAAATCCAGAAAGTCGCCAGGAGCAGATGGCGTAAATAACAGCTGCCTTAAAGCTCTACCGAGAAAAGGTATTATATTTTTGACGATTTTCGTAAACAGTTGTCTCAAGTTGTGCTATTTCCCTTACAAGTTCAAGGAGGCTAAAGTGATTGCCATTCAAAAACCGAATAAACCCCCTGACTCTCCAACTTCATATCGTCCAATAAGTTTATTGTCGTCCATTAGTAAAGTACTGGAGAGGGTTATAAAAGGAAAACTTATAGATTTTTTAGACGAAAATAATATTTTACCACCCCAACAGTTTGGATTTCGCAGGGAGCATAATACCATACATCCTCTTGTCCGGATAAGAAATATCGTCAAGTCTAACTTTAACGAACAAAGATCCACCGGAATGGTACTACTAGACATAAGGGCGGCTTTCGACTCTGTATGGCACGAGGGTTTAATATATAAATTAATCCATTTCAACTTCCCTCCGAATATGGTTAAGATAATCCAAAGCTTTTTATCTTCCCGGACTTTTAGAGTTCATATCGGTTCTAAATTTTCTAATATATTTCATGTTAATGCTGGCTGTCCACAGGGCTCCTGTTTATCCCCAATACTTTATAATATATATACAGCCGATATTCCAGTCATTGACAACTGTATTATGTCCATATTCGCTGACGACACCGCCGTATTGTGTACTGGTAAGTTATCTTCTGAAATACTATCAAACATACAGCTTGCCCTTGGGAAATTATTTGAATATTTTACGAAATGGAAAATATCATTAAATTGCGAATAAAGTCAGGCGATATATTTCACTAGAAAGCGAAAACAATGTTTTATTCCTCAGAGCAACATAATTGCTAACAATGCTGAAATCAAATGGGAAAAAAATGTGAAATATCTAGGTGTAGTTCTAGATTCAAAACTTACATATGTGACCCGGTCTACGAAAAGGGACCTTCGGTGTGAAAATATCATTTTTCACTTTTTTGGCGATTCGGATAGACTAAAGTGTGCTCTTTCTAATGGCGCAAAGCAGAAGTTTCCAACTCGTAAAGAAGTTTGTCAAAGAACGAAACTAACCTCTTCATCTACACTCATTTCACATGACTTGTTTATCTTTAACAGCTGTTTTCTCGAAAACTTGTTTTTACACCGAAGGTCCCTTTTCGTAGACCGGGTCACATATAAAGATCATATATCATATATTGTACATAAATCCAACATACTAATTAGAACCCTATACCCTTTTATTAATCGTAGATCGGCATTAAACATTGGCAATAAAATGCTAATATTAAAACTAATATTTCACGCTGTTATTTTCAATGCAGCACCTGTCTGGGCTAAAAGTGCAAATTGCCACTTGAAAAGGCTCCAGATCATTCAAAATAAGCTGTTGAAGTTAATCTACAATCTCCCTAGATGTTATTCTACCGCAAGACTTCGCCAGCTTGCGGATGTTGATCTAGTAGCCGCCAAAATAGATAAATTATCTAGAAATTTTTACGCCAAATGTTCGTATTCCGATTATGATCACATCGCTGAGCTGGCTTCAGTCTAAAATTTTTTAACTAGTTTTAAGTAGGTTAAGTTTTTATATAAAAAAAAAATAAATTCACAAAGGTTTTTTGGAAATTTTCACCTCCATTTACTATGTTAAATTAAAAATAGTTATTTTAAAATAACAAATTGTTATATTTAAGCAGAAAAAGGAAAAAGCCTTAAACTCCTTACATGTACATATTAATATTATAAACAAATCTAAAAATGCTATGAAAACAATAAATTGAATTGAATTTATTGAAAGCAGAGCTATGACTTAATACAAAAATATTGGATTATACGTTTGATAAGCTGTGTATGTCATTAATTATGCAGCCCAAGCATAGTCGCGTATCCTCACTATAAACAGTATTAAAGTCGTGCTTTTAACTACATCGCATTATAAAAACTGTATAGAAACATGTAAGACGGCATCGCATGCGGCGAATCTGTGAGCTGATTTAATGACTGTTAATGTCCAGCATAAATCCGACAAACCCTACATTATACAGTATGATATAAATACAAAAAATTAACCTAATCGAACTATTCACAAAATGCAAGTTAACCTTTTGGACATTTTACTTTACATACTCCCGAAGATTTTCATTTGATGAAGAAATCGCCTATTTATGTACCATACAAGATTGTCTTTGAAATATTTATTAGAGACATTTTGGAATCGCACCGTGTTATTTACTTTTAAACTACAAGATTGATCATAAACAAGTTTCGAATGAGGAAATGAAATTATCCTTTAATAACAGAAATGCCACAAAGCCTATAATATGCATTTCAACCCCCGGGGTAAATAAAAACGTAACAAGTTGTTCAAGAAACGCTGAAAAGAAAGCCACTACTGTGCTATCAAAGTTTACGCCTACATATCAATGTTTTTGTGAATATCGGTAATAAAAAAAGTTAGTGTAGCAATAAGACGTCAGAGTGCCCGCAACATAGAAAATATTATTTTTTTTCCTTCGTTTTGTCTAAAAATATTTATTCTATAACTTAAGCCTACGTACACAGTATCAGATTACGTTAAATTATCTCTTTACAATTAAAAATTACATAGGTAACAATAAGGCAGGCTCATAGACTCACTGCTAAACTGTAACTACCGATGATTCTTTAGCCATAGCAGACTGCTTCATGTTTGGTGTTACGTTGTCATCTCGAATAAAGTGGATCATATCATCCTGACTGTTCGAAACATCCGAGGCTGCAGTAAGCAATTCTAACGAACCTTGCAGCTCTAATAGATCGTATGTGAGTGAAACTTCACGTTGTAAAGCATATGACAATTCCAAGAATTTCTTTCCAACTGCTCCGGTAAATGTGTGTAATTTATCCTCGTAGACGTCAAGCAGAATAGTGCCTACATCGATAAGAACGCGCATGAAACGATGTTCACCAATATACCGGCAGATGAAGCTGATAATTTGAATAAGTGAGTTGTCGTCGCGGGCGGCGAGAGCACGATTCATACCTTTACGGTGGATTAATTCCTGCATTACACTTACGACTGCTTCAGGAAATTTGCTCGCCATACCAAGGCCAATCGCCGCATCCAAACACTTGCTGTATTCATAAGCTTTCAAATGTCTGTCGTATTTTTCCAGACGTTGTTTGTGCTCTAAGGTAATTTGATGGTCGACTTCTATGTCGGCCTTGGCGGCTAGAACATTAACCCTACGGCGTGATTGTGTTGCCTGCTTAGGGCGACTGGCCTCCATGTTTTGTATAGATATCAGGCCATCGACCATGCCGGCTACCACAGTTTGGTCATTGGGCGCCACTCCCAAACTTAAGACAGCATTGGGGAAGTCGAGTGTATGTACTGTTTGATATGAGGCCACGTCGTATATTTTAACATGACGATCTAAGCCACCAGAAAGTATACGTTTGCCATCGGAGCCCAGGCGCAAGCACGTAACGGTCTTGTGATGTTGCGACAATTTGGTTAGGAGACGGCAACCAGCAAAGGCATCCCAAACACGAACCTCCGTGCCACCGGCACTAATGAAGATGCCACCAGTGGGTAAGAAAAGCAGGGATTCCACCGGACTTCCGTGGTCAACACTCATAGTAACTTCCTTGGTGCGGGTGTCGTATAATTTTATTTTGCCGTCATAGCCTCCCGAGACAATGATATCGGCCGAGACTGGATTGACTGTGCCAGCGCGAATGTAATCTTCATGTTCGGCGTACGTGTGTACAGATTTTTCACTGGCAACATCCCACAATTTTACCGTTTTATCATCTGAAAAACTGGCAATGTGCAAGAGGTCCGACGTAAAGTTTACCCTATGAACGGGTGCCTTGTGGCCCTTGAATAAGCGCAATACATTTTTGCTGGATGTATCAAATAGTTTGACGAAACCCTGTTCATCACCTGCTACTAGCAGACGCCCGTCCTGTCGAAATGTACCGCCGTAGGCTGTCTCTTGAAAACGTGACAGATTCTTGACGACTAACTTTGTAATGGGGTTATATATTTGCACTCTCACCGAACAGGTAACTGCAAAGTAGTGAGGTTCTATGGGTGAGAAGTCGATGTAGTCTATAGCTCCAAACTCCTTGGCCAATGTGGGCACCTATAGTTGATTGCAAATAAAAAGCAATGATTTTAGATTGTTTCTTCACTGACTAGTTCTACACTTACACTCAATCTTTTCCAATATTCAGTGTCCGGAGTAACTACTTGTCCCGTTTTGGGATATTTCTTTATATTCAAAGGCTTAAAACTCGTCATTGCTATATATCTGTGTAATTATTTAGCGTAAAAGCCAAATTTAAACACTAAATAAAATTACGAATGCTCGGCTTGCAACTTCCAAATGTTTTGACATTTGAGCAACACGTGCTGTCAACACAGAAAAAAACAATTAGTGTTTCACTTTATTGAGTAATCGGTTTTAAGTTTTGCATGTTCAGCCGTCTCCGATTTTGAATCATTAGTTGTGTTCCAGTACGTAATACTTTCTACCACTTTTAATGCATTTATTAGTTTTACTCGAAAAAGAGTTCCAGTACGCCAAAAAGTCGTTATGAAAATTTAAGAGAGAATGTGATAAAATGGCTTTATTTTTTACTAGTTTTTACTTAAGTACCCGAGTAAAAGTAGTAAATTGTCAGTCAATGTTGTCTGTTGAAATACATTGACAAAAAAATAATACCAAATAAACACATTTTGGCTCTTGCTGTTACTGGAAGCCTCAAATTTAATCAAATCGATTAATTATTAAATCCGCTCAAAATGGACCATATCCTTCTACAAGGGTAGCAAAATTTTTTATAGGTGACGATTGCATAAAGCAAGTAATTTTTATAAACGTTGGAAATTACAAATAACTGTTTAATTTCTTTAAAATAAAGCTAAAATGTAAAGAATTTCATTCTTATCTAGAATGGATACAAAAAAAATAAATTTCTCCTCTAATCTCTACATAATTTTGAAATTTTGGATTATGAAATTTAAAAATATTTTTCATTTAACACTTTTCAAGTTTATTAAATTTACCAATTTTTTTACTTGCTTGTTTCCGTACTTTTTCTTGCAAATGATTCACTGCTTTTACCACAAGTCCGTTCCCGTACTTGTTTGCAAATTTGTTCTCTGAAAAAACTTTCGTTAAAACTTTTTTTTGATAGTGAAAAAGTATAGGAACAGACCTTAACAACAGATGTTAGCAGTCGATTTACCAAAGCAGGTATTTCTTGAGATCGTTTTCCATTCAAACCAAGCGAATTGTTGGCAGAAAGAACTGAAAAGGCTGTTAAGCATCATTTTGATTACAAGTTCATATTTTCGAAGCGTGATTTCATATAACGAGCGGCCAAAACTAGAAGGAGTGAAAACTGAAATTTGGCACAGGTAATCTATCTAACGTATCGGAAAATAATATTTCTCCGTATCAGATATTTAAAATTATGTTGTAGTAGATTTATTTTAGATTTTTAAAGAAACCCACTGAATTTAGAACATTTACATAAGTCGTCTTTATTGAGTGGCTTCGTAAAATCGCAAGGAAAAAAGAAAAACCGGGGAAGGTTAACAAAACGGATGTGCTCTAAATACTTGGCTGCTTCTTTTTTTAATAATTGGTATTTGCATACATGTGCTCAGAGTTGATATATCTATGCTCAGGGATGTCATATCACAGATTAATACAATGTATTTGTTTTACAAATTGTGAATGTTAATAATTTCGAATTGATGACATTTTTTCTTTTTTGACAAAAAATTAAATAAAAAGTTTCATTTGGTTTTTGCTCACACACACAAACAGGTGAGTTTCATAGTAGACACAAATTTAACAGAAACCCGTACTGGCAAAATGTTATTTTCAAATAGAACACACCTACTGTTAAACACTTGAAAAAAGAAAAGAATGGTTATCAGCTGTTAGCATGACTATATCTTCTACCATGTACCATGCTAGCAGAGTAGCGCCGTCAGTTTCAGCCGATTCGACTTTACACTTCACATGCAGCAATCCAACTACTGTGATTGATTTCAATTTGACAACAAAACAACTGGGCACGTCATCCCGTTGATTTTTTTGTTTTTCCACACAAATTCAATAAAATGGTAAATATTTATAATAACTACTTGGAAAAACTTATCTGATATGTTCATCTACCTTCCAGAGTGCTTTATTTAACTTCCAAAGTTTACTGTCGGTAATTTTGTTGCTAATTTGCACCTGTGCGTATCTTCGATCACTTTTCCCGAGCATCATTGACCGCAACAAGACCGGGTAAGTTTCCGTCATTGAACTGGAGTTGTCTTCGTGACATCAATAACAGCTATAATCTTTTGTAACCACAGATTACTGGGTGTTTTTTGGAAACTGGCAAGAATAGGTGAACGCAAATCGCCGTATGTGGCTGTGGCGTGTGTGGTTATGGCCTTATCTTTGCTATTTTGGACGTGATTGGCGAACGTGTTTTGTATGGACACCGAGATAATGGCCAGGAGCTTAGTGTTTTGTCGCTTTCTGTTGATTGGCCATAAGAAGAATGATGCATTTTTCTTTTTTTTTGTAGAATTCCCATGTGAATGTAAATAAAATAATGTTAAGGTGATTTATTATTGTATTTTGTGGACCGGGAAATTTAGAGTTGCCGTTCTTTGAAATTCTACTAGGATGAATGGATAGCAAATATTCACTCAAAAAATGTTATTTGGGCCGATACGAAACCAAATATTTAAACACCTTAGAAACTTATATTTTTTAGTAAAACTTAAATCCACCGATGGAAAGGAAAAGTTTGTGTGGGGGCTCCTATTTTACGTCCACTAGTGTAATTAAGTAGTGTTCAACCTGGCTCAAATAAATTCAAGTCATTAAATGGATTTTGTCTTATCTACGTTCTTTTTCGATGCGTTGCACTTTTCGTTCGTACCAAATGAAATATATCCACTTACCCAGTAGGGTGAGGATATAAATATGCACTAAAAATTAAAAAACATCGTCGCTCTTATGCTAAAGGGTAGTTAAATTTTAGGGGCCGATGTTGAATCTGAACCACACCTAAACGTCAATTTTTTCCGCATTTCATTTGATATTTCTCAATTTCAGACGTACTCAATTTGAACCATGGAAAGATACACAAGCGTCACAAACGACATCAATGGACAGAATGCTGGCAAGATGTGGCAACAGCAGATGATAAATCTTCGAAGAAAATCATCTTCAATGATGAGGCACAAGAATATTCATAAGGACCTACAAATACCTACTGTGAAAGAAGAAATCAGCAGAATTACTACAAACTATCTGGAAAGACTAAGCAACTAATCGAACCCGCTAGCAATCTCACTGCTGAGCGATACTGATGAGGTATCTAGGCTCAAAAGACATCAAAAATATGTACTTTATAAAATGTACATAGCTTTTTGGATTTTAATATCCAAAATGTTATCATGATTAATGTCATTCAATTTACATATTGCCGCAAGACAGATTGTAAATAAAATATCGAAAAAAATCAATGGCCGTGCTATCTCAAGTCGTGGCGATGGTAATTGGCCGCCAAGATCATGGGATTAGACACTGTTGGACTTCCTTATTTGGGGTTATTTGAAAGAAAGGGTGTACGTCGATAAGCCAGCAACAATTCAAGAGCTAAAGGATGAGATAATTCGGCACATTAACGGCATAGAACCTCAATTATGCCTCAGCGTTATCGAAAATTTGGACTATCGGATGGAGGTGTGCCGCCGAGGTCGCGGCGGTCATTATTTGTCGATATTTTGTTCCATACATAACTGAACCATACCAATATTATCATAATAAAAAGAAATGACAATAATATCCTGCATAATTTGTGTTTTAGTTTTTTTATTTATTATTGTTATTTTTAGTATTTTTTATTTCTATTAAACAAAATTAACATCGGCCCTTAAAATTTACCACCCTATACATTGATTCAAAAGCCATTTTCTGAAACTGAAAAAAACGAATTCAAAATGAACTAGTTTATTTAATTGGTTAGTATTTTCATATTTTTTGTCATATTGTCTTAAGCAAAGACTCTAGATTCTTTATGGGAAATTTCAACGAAAATCTGTAGAAAATAAAAAAAAGTTATAGTCAAATTCGAGAAATTTAAAAATAGCGAATCAAATGGCATTTAGATCAAATTAGCCTGAGAGCGACGATATAAGCAAAAAAATCCACTGAAAATGATTTTTATATTCATCAGCATAGAATGGACTGTATATATACATATGAAGTAAGGTATTCCGTTTGTGAAATTTTGAACTTCTTATCTGCAACCCTTTAAATATTTATAAGTATATGTTAAGGGTGGTCCAACCATAATGTACGATGTTTATTGTAAGTCACACCTTAACGTCGAGTTTTTTGCCCAACTTAATTAGACATTTCTTTGTTTCAGGGTTTGACAAATTAAACAATGGAGATTTACACAATTGAGCAGTGCGTTAAGAATGCTGAAGACTTTTACAAAAATTCAGAAAACCGTGTCTGTAGGAAATGTGAAGCACCTGTGCACGCTCGCCCAGTTCGTTCAGCAGACAACATTGATGTTGTTCGCTATAGTGTGACAGAAGAGCTATCAACTTCGATTCGTCATCGTGCCCAACAATTGAACATCTCACGAACATCAGTGAGGCGAATTTTATATAAAGATTTGAATTTACACGCTTACAAGGTTTAATTGGCTCAAGAGCTGAAGCCTACTGACCATTTCCAACCGAGTACTTGGTTGAACAAACAGAAGTGAATGGTGACTTTACAAAGAAAATCATTTTTAGCGACAAGGCACACTTTTGCCTTAGTGGAATCATTAACAAGCAAAATTGCCGCATTTGGCAAATGAGTGTTGAAATGCCGATCCATGCACAAAGAGTAACTGTTTAGGGTGGTTTATGGTCTGGCGGCGTCATCGGGCCGTACTTTTTCGAAAATAATTTCAGCCAGGCCGTTCCCGTGAATATTGTGGCTATCGCGATATGTTAATGGACTTCATGTGACCAGAGGATATGGACATGGACGATATGTGTTTCCAACAGAATGGTTTTACTTGCCACACATTGAACAAAACAATGGTTCTTTTGCGCAAGAAATTCAATGGCCGTATTATCTCACGTTGTGGCGAAGGTAAATGAGCACTAAGATCATGTGATTTGACACCGTGGGACTTCTTTCTTCGGAGATATTTAAAAGAAAAAGAACTACAAAATGAGATAATTCGGCACCTTAACGACATTGAACCTCAAATAAGTGTTAGAGTCATTGCAAATATGGCCCATTGGATAGAGGTATGCCAGCGAAATGAGATAATTCGGCACCTTAACGACATTGAACCTCAAATAAGTGTTAGAGTCATTGCAAATATGGACCATTGGATAGAGGTATGCCAGCGAAACCGTGGCGATCCTTTTGTCATAATAAAAAATATTCAGATAAATATCTGAGGACTTTTTGTTTTATTTGCAATAAACATCGTGCGTTTAAGTTGCTCTACCCTATATTTTTAAACGTCGTACAATTCTAAAACAATCTATTCCGTCTGTTGAAAGCACGATTCAGTCCAAGCAAAAAGAGCTAAATATTCAACTTATGCTTTGGATGGCCGTATTTGAAAAAAAACCGACTGGGTTTTTTTTTATTAATTTAAGCGTCATTCCGGTTTTAGCATTTTTTTTCTTGAATGGAAAATATTTTCCCGATCAGAAGTAAAGTAATTCTTGCTACGAATAGAAGTTTGGTTTTATTTAAAAATAAGGAAGTAAAATAGCTGAAGTCGGGTGTTGCCGACTATTCTATACTCTCCACTTTTAAATGTATTTGGAATAGCGCACATCTATTAAGTTAAAACGTTTCACATTCGAACAAAATCGAAATGTAGTACATTTCTTTTTTCTAACCGAACCGATGTTTTTTTTCATAGTTTTTGTCATTTTATCATAAGGAAAGTCTTTAGATTCTTTATATGAAAAATCACGGAATATCTGTAGAAAATAAAAAAGTTATAGTCAAATTCGATAATTTTTAAAATTGCAAATCAAATGGCGTTTGGATCGAAATACCATGAAATAAGAAACAGGGTTTTGAACCCCTGCAACGGGCTCTTAATTGAACCAGATTTTCAAAATAAGACCATTTTTGAATTTGTTCAAGAATTTCATCGTTTATGGTACTAATACGAGTGTTGCTATTTATTTTTCGAGTCTGGCAATAAAAACACAATAATTTATCATTGGAAATGTTTTTCAAAATATTCCCTTTAAAGATCAATACACTTTTGCATGCGCACAAACCAATTTTTGAAGCACTTTTTTCACTCCGATTGAAACACCTCCAAAACATGATTTTGAACACTTCAACAGCTGCTGTGCTCGATGAAAAACGTTGACCACGCATTTCATTCTTGATGCTAGGGAATAAAAAGTAGTGATTGGGTGCCAAATAAGGGCTGTACGCTGGATGGCCCATCAATTCCATATCTTGAATGGTCAAATAGCTCATCGTTTCAGCTGATGTGTGAGAGCTCGCATTGTCGTGATGCAAAATGATCCGTCTTCTCTTACTCGTATTATCTTTCCTCATTTCTTCGAACACTGTTGGCAAACAGATGGTTGTACTTATATACCACTCAGAATTTACCGTCCTACGTTCCACTAAAGGCACTGTGGCAACATGGCCGGTTTTACCGGAAAAACGCAATCATTTGCTTCGATGTACTTCTTCCAGGAACAACTTTTGTTGGATTTGACTCGTTTTGAAAGAACCTTACGGTCGATTGTTGTTTTGTTTCGGGTTCATATGCATAGATTCATTATTCGTCACCTGTGACAATCTTATACACTGCCTTTGAGATACCGCAGTCACACTTTTTCAACATCTCTTTGCACCAATCAATACGAGCCTTTTTTTGGCATTCGTCAAATTATGTGGAACCAGCGAGAACAAATTTTTTTCACGGCCAAATGAACATGCAATATCTTTTTAATGCTTGTCATACTAATGCCCAAGGATGCCTCAATCTCACGGTATGTCACATGTCTGTCTTGATTAATCAGTTCACGCACAGCATCGATGGTTTCTGGCAAAGTGACCGAAGTTGGACGTCCTTCACGAAATTCATCCTGGAGCGAACGGCGTCCGAGACTTAACTCTTGACCCACACTGAAAATCGTAAAAAAGCATCGCACGAACATGTTCACGGGATAATTCCATTTTTGGACTGAGATGGATTTTTTTAACACACAGTAAACAAAACAATTCGCCCCAAATGACAAAACTTTCAGAGTGAAGTTATGCTAAAAAATGTCAAAGTTTTTAATGGAAGATCTAGTCTGGGAACACTAGTATTGTCAGGACCCGAAATATAAATAGCAACTCTCGTACTCATTCGTCTTTATTGAAATGTGTTAGATTTTGGGGCATAGGGTTTAGCCAAACTGCATTGCTTCGATAGCCAAAAAATGAGTCTTTGTGATCTAAATCGGTGCAAGATTGGTTGTTTGTCCATCGTAATGTACGTAATGTACCAAGTTTGATCGATATCGGAATGAATATGGTTGCTCTAGAGCGGTTGTAATAATACGAATAGGAGGGATCTTTGTACTTGGGCTATAGTAAAACGTGGACTGGTATGGCCGTATCATCTGAGCTCATTACTGATGCTGTTGAATTGCGGCACATAATGCCGGGGGGAGAGCTCTTGGCCAAAGAATTCCTCCTTCGGGTCGATCTGGTGCATAGCGCCGGCTACCGTAAGACCGCTCATCGTTATGAACTGTGTCAAATTTCATCAAAATTGAATATAGAGCAAAAGACACATCTAAATTTATGTGAGGGAGCTTTATCTAAATTTTTGCTAATTATCTCAAAAGTCATTCAAATTCTGTAAACAGCAGACGGACAAACGGATAATGTTAATAAAATCAACTGATGAGTCAGTCAATTGGTATATTTAAAGTTGGGTCTAGCTCATATATTTTTGGTTGTTACGTACGTATTCCGTACGTGCAAATTATGAATATTCTTTGCTTTTTCATACCTCAACCAAAAAACCCAACAACAAAAAATCAGCTATTTAAGCTTATTCTGAGAAACCATCTGTCGGGTTTGGACATTAATACCGAAATGTCGGTTTTCAGTTTTGGACACTTTAGTACGTATATGTGTATGATAATTTTGGTTTGAAGTTTATGTATAGCATACCTAAATTTTAGCGCCGTACCATTTGCAACTCAAACGCGTAAACGTAAAAATTTAGATTGGGCACACGTTGCCAACGATATACAATGTATAAGTTAAAAAGTTCTTTCAGTTTTTAAATATAAAATAAATATTGAACGTTTTACAGCTATTTTACTGTACGTTTAAATTTGGCTTTTCATGGAAGTCTTAGGCATAGGCGAATTATACTTCCCATGAGTGGGCGTAGACAATGAGCCAAGTTTCCCCATAATCATCTATTAATGTTCGGGGACATATTGGTATAAAGAAACACTGACATTTTCTCACAACTATGCACCTATATTTATGAATTCTGACAATTTTGGACTCGTATTGGCCTATATAGGTCCCAAAAATCGGCCCGTATAATTTTGGACACAAGGGTATTGAAAATACAATGTCATGAATGAGAATATATATTAATTATAATGTTCGATTACATTCTATTGACTTATATGTCCTCAGAAACAATAGAAATTAATAGGATAACTAGGATTTGTTACAATTTTAGAGTCTTGAGAACCAAGAAACAGTCCGTTTCTACAAAGGACATGTGAGTACAAAAAAGCAATGCAATTTAACCACGAATCGGCATTAATATGCGATTTGGCAGAATTTGAGATCATGATCGACCAATGGGACCCAAAAATGAGATCCTGTCATACATGGACCCACCCACCAACAATACTGCCAATGCTACTCGTATACTGGAACGTGGCGGAGAGTACACATTTAATTTGTTTCTTATAAAATTAATATTTTTCGCAAAACTTATGTTTACAGCTGGAAACTGAAAAGACCTTCCTATACTAAGATTAAATTATAAGCAAAGAAACGCCATGTTTTACAGTCTTTGTGACCAAACCCATTTTTAAGGATTTTAAAATGTAGTGTTATTGTCAACGAAATATTTCGGTGATGAAAAACCTAATCTTAAGAAAAACTGAATTAGAACTTGTTTTTTGATGTGAGTTTATGTACAGGGTGGGTCAAAAGTTACCATGTGGTTTATAAATTTCATATCTTTTTCGTTTACATATTTTTTTTCAGATTGTATAAATAACACTTGGAGAATAAATAATGCTTAGATTCACAACTGTACAAAGAACCAGAATAATAGAATTTAATTATTTAAATCAGCGATCAATTATTTTAACACAAACGCATGAGTGATGAAGCACATTTTCATTTGAAAGGCTTTGTTAATAAGCGAAACTGTTGGTTTTGCTGTTCTGAAAATCCATGAGCCATTCCAACGCCAATGGAACCCATTAGGTGTACAGTATGGTGTGGGATTACATCTGCAAATATCATTGGGCCTTACTTCTTCCAGAATGTAGATGGAAGTGCCATAACCGTAAATGGAGAGCGGTATCGGTTTATGATAGAACATTGTTTACGCCCTGTTCTTGAAAACAGACATGAGATGTGGTTTTAGCAGGACGGAGCCACTGCCCGAGACACAATGGCACTTTTAAGTCAATTATTTGAAGAGCGTATAATTTCCAGAAATTCGAAAACTATTTTGACAGCGCAATCGCCAGATATGTCAGCACCCGACTATTTTCTTTGGGGTTATTTTTGAAGGAGCGAGTATATGTGAACAAGCCCGAGACAATCCTTCAACTCAAGGCCGACATTGTTGCAGAAATTCGAACGCTACAGCCATAAATGAAAGATGTTATGGAAAATGCTTTAAAATGAGCACATCATTGCAAAGCTGAAAACGGGGGTCATTTGAGTGACATTATTTTTCATACTAATTGCAAAAAAAATTCCATTTTGTATATTATCTGTGAAAGAAAATACTAAACCAAAAAGTTATTAAAGTTTTTAACCCCCTGGTAACTTTTGGCCCACGATGTTAATTGTGTCTCAGACCTTAACTTGCCCAACTTAATTTAGCATTTATTTATTTCAGTGTTTGACAAATTCGACCTAGGAAAGGTACACAATCAAGCAGCGTGTAAAGATTGTTGAAGCCCTTCACGAAAAAGGCCTTTTACAAAATAAAAACGCATTCCGTGATTATTTTGGTCAGCATAATCAGTTGCTTCGAATTGCCACACAATTCATTGGCTGTTAATTTGCCGCCACGATCATATGATTTGACACCGTTTGACTTCTTTCGTTGGGGATATTAAAAAGAAAAGCGTACGTCAATAAGCCAAGAACAATTCAAAAGCTAAAGGATGAGATAATTAGGCACATTAACGACATTGAACCTCCATTATGCCTCAGATTCATTAAAATTTTGGGCCGAGGATTTGACCGATATTTCGTCAAACATAATTGTCATAGATCCCTTCCTCATAATAAAAATTTTAAGAAAAACTCTGAAAACTTATTTTATTAACAAATAATATCGTGCGTTGGATTACCCTTTATTTTAATTTGTGCTCTTGGAAAGTATGTCCATGTTTAAATAGGTCAGACTTCCGGACATAGGGATTTAAGTCAAGCTGCAAAAATTAATTGATGTCTATATACAACTTTCTTAAGTTATTTTAAAGATATATCTCCACGTATAGGGTGATCCATCCAGAGGTGTTTTTTCAGAACAAAAAAAAAATATAAAAATTCAAATCAAGTTGGTAATTTGAAAGGACATTGTATGGCATTTATTTTTTGAATATAATTTCCTTCAAATGTTGGCCGCAATTACGCCTCAGGGTTTCCATTCTGAGGGTCCAATTTCGGATGACTCGTTCGAGCATTTCGACCGGTATGGCTTTAATGACACGCGTATTGTTTGCTTCCAAAACTTGAATCGTAGCTGGTTTGTCAGCATATTATTTGGACTTTACCTAACCCTAAAGAAAAATGTCTAAAGGTGTGATATCACTCGATCTAGGCGGCAAACTCACCTGTCCAAAACTTGAAATTAGCTGATTTTCGAAATGACCTCTCAATAGATCCATTGTTTGAGCAGCTGTATAGCAAGTGGTACCGTCCTGTTAAAACCAAGTGTCGTCGAGATTACGGGCTTCAATTTCAGGTAGCATAAAGATCGATATCATGGCACTATAGCGAGCACCATTCACGGTTACGTTCCGGCCATCATCATTTTTGATTCCACCAGCTTCTAAACCGCGCCAATCAGTGGTTTTCTCTGGGTATAATGACACTTCTTGAACCTCTTCTTGTTGCTCTTCAGCAGAAATGCGGCAATTTGTTTATTGACTTTGTAGTTGAGCCAGAAATGGGCCTCAACAAAATTTTGGTCGAAAACAGAAGATCTTCCCGTTTCTCACCGAACGCTCATTTCCATAACACAGCTGCCAACATTTGAAGGAAACACTCTAACGGAGAATATAATAAAACATGCACTGATAAGTTTAAATTTCGCCAGCGCGACAGGCCCTTATATCAAGAGAGACTTGTGTCAGAAAAGCCAAGATAGGTTTAATTTTGCGACCTGCGCCTTGATTACAATTGACTAAGTGTGGAAAATTGTTCAAGCCTGAATTGCAACAGATACATTGGCGAAGACCTAGGAGGCCCTAACGACTCAAAATAGTGGATCACGATCTTGAGCCTCAAGTTGGCCTAATCAACAGAAAAAATTAATTAAAGCCGCCCACTTTCTGAATTAAAAGAAAATTAAAAATGTATTTTTCGGCAAAATGTTTGTTTTTTTCGAATTGAAGAATTATACCTTAATTTAGGTGACAGCAAAAGGCAAACCCACAACAGCCGGTTCTTTGTACCGGATTGAACCGAAACAGCAATTTTTCGGCCAAGGGATGTCAACCCGGCACTATTGTGCCGCTACAACAACAACAACAAAAGGCTTTAGTGCCTAGATTACACCTGTTCACAGTTAATAGTTTAAGATCGACCGTAGACAAGTCTCAGGAATGGATGATGCAATTAGAAAATCATTTCAGGGCCACTTAGACCCGAGCGTTCTTGTCAAAAATGTTCCCTTATCTGGGAGGCGTGGCATGTTACTTTGGATGACATAAATTACATTGGATCTTGCTTAAATAGTGACCAATAATTAATCATGGTCCATTTGGAACTTATCGGATATTTTTAATAGCCCCCACGCAAAAAAACCCTTCCGATTTGAGGTAGGCACGTTTTAACCTGTTTATTTGGAGCGTACCACACAAGTTTACTTCAGCTTAAGGGTAATGGAAATGAGCAACTCAAGCTTGTAAATATAGTTGAAATATATTGACTTACCACTTTTTAATGGTTTCCCTTTATTTGGAACCACTTTTAAGGCAGCAGATAACTCTCCAATTGTGAAACCATGTATATAGAATTGTTGAATCGCTGTAATATTATTTCCTGGCTTGGATTCTTCTGCTTAGCGAAAGTTAGCTGAGTTTCCAGCTTGCACATGTACCACAACGCGACATTTCTCCGAAAATTTTGCATAGTTTCTAAGACTATATTAATTATGTATTAAAACTAGAACATTCACAAATTTTAGTTGATTTTAATAAAAAAAAATTACAAACTTCTTCCCCGACGGCGGTTACTACGAGATGATAACGCTTTAAAGATCAAACTGTTTCTATATGAGACAACCTAAATGGAACAAAGGCCCTGGCCGTACTGATCTTATTTACTTTTTTTGCGCCAACAACCAGAATTTGATGCCGATGGAAAATTTTCGCGACGGCGGCATGTGTGTTTTTTACAGGCGTCTTGATGTGCCAATAAATTTGTGATATTAGCGGCGGCTTGAACATCGATTCGTTATTTTCACACAAAAATAGAAATTTTTACAACCACGAGCAAATGTATTGATATTAGCCGTGTTCTTTTGATCTTAGTTACCTAATTGGATTGCCATATGGTAATCTGAACAAAATTGCAAGATATATGACAATATTGTGTTTCATTGTTTATAACAATGAGAATTGAACTAGGGTTTATAGACGAATTCGCCAAAAGAGACATTAAAAATTTATAACATGTAATAAAAAATCAGTATAATAACTAAGTAATTTAATTGGTACACTTTTGTTTTGTGAAAATGTGTAAAATCTCTTTATATATTTTTATTTATTTTATTCGTAGAAAACAAAATACAAATTGATTTCCAATTTCATTTTTATTCTTTGCGTCATTTTATGAATAAATATTAATATTTATTAATAAATATAAATATTAATATATATAATATTAATAAATATAAATATTTTTACATGCATATTGTGACGTATTTTTATTGGCTCAATGAGTTTTTCATCATAACTTTATACAAAAAAATAAATTTGACAGCGACAAGAAAACTTTGGTGTAAAAATACTAGCGGCTGCCGACAGTTTAAAAATTCATTTTTAAAACATCTTCATGATATATATTGGTGTTTTCAGTAGGGATCAAACGAAAATGGGTTAACCAATGAGAAAGCTAATATGGGAATATACATATTTGCGAATGTAAATATCAAAACGAAATGGGTTTAGCGAATGAGAAAGCTAATATGGAAATATACATATTTGCGAATACAAATTTTCATAAATTCATTTTGCAAATCCCAATAAAGTTTCAATTGACGTTTTTTCTGTTTCTCAGTACACCAGTACATTTTGCTCTGAAGACAAAAAACTGGAATAGTATGGAGAAATTTACGAATGTTACGAAGAACTGGTGAATTTTTGCATTAAAAATATATGAACAACGGAAAGGTAGGCCGACAGGATCTCCAGTCAAAGTTGACATGGCTATGGAAGAGCTTCTCGAAACTTAAATTAACAAAATTATTTTTAATAACCTATGTTTATAACCTAATACGTAGACGATTTTTCGGAATTGTTAAGAAAAGTCCCATTATTTGAACTAAATCTGTATCAGATAGCCACAGATTCAGGTAGATTAAATAACTTTAATTCTAAACACCGCAGACGAGCAATAATAAACACGGCGTTAAGCTTCAAAGCTAGAGTTCTAGAAATAAGTGAAACAGAATTTCATGAAGATAATTAATTAAAAATTTAAGACACAATGACTTTCCCGAAAAATCATTTTTTTCCCTATATGACAAGACGCCCAAGAGCCCATTAATAAAACATATCAATCAATAACTTTTATACCGGTTTTTCTGCCTTATCAAATACCAGGGAATTTAACCCTTTCACGCATTTTTAGTTTGTATAGAAAAAATTTTTTTGATAGCACCTTGCTCGTTTCTAACGGTAAATATTGGAATATAATATATGACGAAAGATCTCCGAGGCCTTTACTTCAGTTTTACTTTGCTCTTGGACATCAGTAAACGATTTTTGTGCTTCATATAAATTTGTCATTAGCTGAAGTCGGTCAATTTTTTGGGTGTACATTTTGTGAGTAAATAAGGTCTTATCTTTTTATGAAAACCAAAAAAAATTCAGTGAGGATTTTTTTCCAATTACATTATTTGAGAAGCAAGTAAAAAAAAAGGTAAAAACATTTTCTATTTCGATTGATTGCACTATAATTTTGAGTTTTTTTTACTAACTTTTTCAGACCTTTGTTTATTATTGTTCATAGAATGTACTATCGACCGGCAAAAAGGATTAACTGCAAAAGAAATAAATTCTTGAGTTCGATTGGGATGATTCAGATGCTGAAGCTGAACCAGAAGTACCATATACAAAAATTTCTGTTAAAGAAGCGAGCGTTGTAAATAAAATATGTGAACATAAACTGCCGCTCATCTGAATAGGTTTGGAGTTTTTGAAACATTAATTGTTGGATTTCTCAATTTGTGTTATATGCACACCGAATTTTTTTCTGTCCATTGCGAGATTATATATGTACACTCAACTGGAAGATCAATCTAACGTTAAAAATCAACCGTTATTTTCTTGCATTGTTTTTAGCTTATTCTTCGGTAGAATCATAGCAATTTTTTTGCTCATCACAATAGGTTCGAAATGAAAACCTTTATTTTTTCTTAGTGAGCGGTTTGTTGAATTATTATTTTTAGAAGTATTTGGCATAATTTAATTTAAAAATGGGTCGAGGTAAATCATTGACGGAAGAAGAAAAGGGCAAAATTAAAGCCTTTAGCGAATGTGGCCTTAATCATCGGTATATCGCAACAAAAATTAGACGAAGCCAAAATATTGTCAGCAATTATTTACGGAATGAATCAGAATATGTGAAAAATCAATTTTAACTTTTTTTTGATGTGGACAACATCTGAGCATCGAATGAGACCGATCCCATGCCCCAAAAGTGTTCCCTTCCAGAGATATGCGCGTTTTATTAAAGTGATGGTACACCAAAGATACACGTATTTAAATCTTTAAAATGGCTCTCCTGAACAAAACTGGTTTTTACCTTTAGGTCCCTTTCTATTTTGCGCGTCACATATGGAAAAAATATGAAGGAAGGTACATACAGAGCCACTACGAGTGCTGATAGGAGAGCCATAACCAGATCTGCTTCTAACTCGCATGATTCTGCTTCAAAAATAAAGGAAAAAAAACTGGTGTAAGTGCTAGTCTGCCTACAGTAAAACGTGTTTTTCGCAGTGCCAGTCACTTAAAACGACTAAAACTAATGAAAAATCCACCGCTTAACAGACTCGCAATGAAGCAAGACTTCACTTTTGTCGTCAGCATATGACCTGGAATAAAGAATGGCAAAGTATAGTCCTTTCTGATGACAAAAAAAATAATTTAGATGGTTTGGATGGAAATAACTACTACTTCCATGATTTGCGAAAGAAAGAACATCATTCGTCTCGTCATCATAGTTGTGAAGGTGGTGTGATGGTTTGGGGAGCCTATTATGGAACTTGTGAGCTGCAGTTTCTTACATCTAGAATGAATGGGAATAGCTACAAAGCCGTAATTGAGGAGGCTTTTCCGTACTTCTCTAACATTTTTGGACCCATGACGTGGACTTATCAGCATGAGAATGCTCCCATTCACACTGCGCGGGTCTTAAAACAGTGGATTAGGTGCCAAAATGTGGCATTATTGAAGTGGCCGCCATATTCTCCAGACCTGAATATTATTGAAAGCATGTGAGAAATACTGTCACGAAAAGCATACAAGTCCGGTAGACAATTTGAGAATAATGAGTGCTTAATACGCGGTATAAAAACAGCTTGGGCTGAAATTTCTCTTCAATATATCCAAAAATTATATGATTCAATTTCAAATCGAATTTATGAAGTAATTTCAAACAAGGGCGGGAGTACCCATTTTTAATTAAGTTCAAAATATTCCTTATTATTATGTTTGTAAGTGAAAATATGAATAAACATTTTATTTTTATGTTTTTATTAGTTTTTTGCTCCTGAACCTATTCTGATAACCCCAAAAAATACATCATTTTTCCGCGAGTTACCAAATCTGTGTTTTTTTCGAGTAATCCTAAAATTGAATATATTTTTTTTCTTTATAAAATGATTTCCAATAGGCTAGTCTATAAACGACATAATTAAAAAAAAATCATTTCACTACTTCTTGAAATAATTTAATTTGAACACAAAACGATAACTGAACCTATTCAGATGAGCGGGAGTGTATAAGGGAGGTAGATTTGCAAATGCTTAAACACCCCACCCCGAAGGCATTAAAACTTTACGGCTTACATTTGAAAATCGTGGATGATACAATTTTCGAAAATTTTGAATTGGAAACGGAGCAACAATTAAAAAAGCAACAATTATAAATAAAAGTCAACAACTTTTGCTAGTTAGATGAAACAGGCCTGACGACAGTGGTGCAAGCTCAAAACGTAATAGAAGAAAAGGGTCAAAAACAAGTTGGACAGTGTGTTTCTGCTGAGAGAGGACAGCTTATAACTATGTGCGCTATTGTAAATGCAGCTGGCAACACAATTCCTCCTGTATTTTTCTTTTCACGAGATAGATACCACGATAATATGCTTGCTGGAGCTCCAATTGGTAGTGTCGGTTATGCTAACAGTCCCACAAGTGGTTTGATGACGGGTTTGCTTTTCATAAAAGTTCTTGACCACATCCAAAGACATACAAGATGCTCAATGAATGACATAATCTTACTTTTGATGGACAATCATGAAAGCCATTGTACAATAGAAGCTATACGTTTTTGCCGAGAACATGGTATCGTTCTTGTAACATTTCCTTCTCACTGTACCCATCGTCTTCAGCCTCTCGATGTCGCAGTTTTGGGACCATTCAAGCAGAAGTTTTCCGTGGCGCAAAATGATTGGCTATTGAATCATCCGGGAAAAAATATTACAATACATGATCTTGCTGGTATTTCCAATACTGCTTTTACTGCTGCATTTACGCCGAGAAATATTGTTTCTGGTTTTGCAAAGCCAGGAGTTTATCCGTTTACACGAACTGCATTTTCGGAAGAAGATTTTGAGTGTGAAGAAGTCACAAACAGACCAATGCCAGAGAATCTTGGTCGGTATTAAAAAAAATGTAATGTCATCTGAAATCGCAAGGTCTTTTCCGAAAGCTGTTCCAAGACAACAGACTAATCGAGGAAGACAGGAATTTTAACAAAACACCAGAAAAAAATTAAAGGATTCCTACATCGAAGGTCCAAGGCATGTTAAAAAACCAGTCATAAGCTCAATATAAATAAAAATGCGAAACGCCCAATAAAAGCTAAAAAGTCCAAGGGTTATAGCTCGGACTCGATTGAAAGCTCGTTTTCGGTGAATGATGAAACAGATTTCGATTCCAACTTTGCTGATGATTCATCTGAAGACCAAATTGCTGTAGAGTGCCATGAAGAAGAAAACATAGATTTGAGCTACGACCAATTAAATCCAGGAGACTATATATTAGTGGAATGCTCCAATAAAAACAATCTCAAAACGTTGGGATTTGTTGCCAAAATAACTGAGAAAGATGACAACAACTATAACGTCAGCTTTTTAAAGAAGAAGCCACATTTCTTTAAGTTTTTTTTTATCCTGTTATAGCAGACAAGTGGTCTATAAATGGCATACAAATAAAGGCTAACCTTCCAACACCAGTAAACGAACCTAGAACATCGAGGACAGCTGCGATGATGACTTTTGACTTCGATTTCTCTAAATTTAAAATGGGTCTATATAAGACAACCTAATTAATTTAATTAATGAATGTGATTTATGTTTTTCTGTACTGTAACGATCTAAAGATTCGTTTTTGTGTTTTTTTAGTTTATTTTTATGCCTTAGGTAATAATATAAAACATATTTTTGATGTGAAGTTTTTTATTTTATGTTAATTTTTAGTTTTTTCTTAATAAATAAATCGAATTTGTTATATATATAAAAAATATAACTGTTTATGTTATTTTTGGACATAACTGCTATAAGAAAAAATTTCCGTTCAAAACTGCCCCAGCTTAGTTCAAATGTGCCCCCTATAAATTTTTATTAGACTTGAAAGCAAAATGTGTTCAAATATGCCCCCTCTCCCCTACTTTTTTTTCCTAAATAAAAGTACTATCCTGGACAACTTCCTACCAACATTTTTTTCGCTTTTGATGTTTTGGTTAAATGGGGCATATTAATATTTTCGAAATTTAATATTTTTAAAAGTTCCCGGAATATAATTTTTTACCATGAACTTAATTTAGAAATTTTTTAATAACATAAGACTTTTTTTTATATAATTTTCACTTAATCAACTTTAAAATATTTTAAAACCTTTTCTTTTCGCGATGAAGTTTAAACTAACAAAAAAGTGATACACACATATTTCTTGTCTTTTTTCTTTTCACCAATCAATGCCACTATAACGGCATGTTTTTTCTTTGGAATTTCTGTGCATTAAAAAAAACAACAAACCCTTTACACATGTATATATACCACACATACTAACTCTCCGCTTACATTGTAATCGGAGTGACAATACTCGTATGTAGAGTATATTTCTTTAGTTACACACATATTACATTTTTAGTACTTAAATCGCTCGCTTTTATTCATTTACCACTGGGACCCTACTGATGCGAAAGTCGTTCCTTCCAACACGCGAAAGGACATTTTTTGTCAAAATAATTTTAAACTAAAAATAACGCAAAAAGTCATACTTTTAAAAAACTAATATTTAAATAATTTAAAAATAATTGAAACAATTAAAAACGTCGTTAAGTTCGTCCTGGTCGAACTTTGAATACCTTCTACCCTCCCTACGTAAATAATACGTTTTCTGAGCCCTTTTGGTCTATGCGTCCATCCATAGTCTCACCCAAAACCTTCAAATGACTGTTTATTTGGATTATTTGCATAATTATGAGTACCCATATTTCCATTTTGAATACTAATCGCCAGGTTTTTTCATACGGGATGTATTTTGGGGACACGTGAGCGATAAAGTCCAGCCCCTATGCCCTTTTCATGGTACATATTTAGAGATTACTCACCAACAGCACAATTTTTAACCGGTGTCTTTTCACAAAACTTCAGCAAATTTTAAAAATAAAGTATGCTTTTAGCCGTGGTGCCTTGAAAGGGAAAACGGAACTTTTTCTCCACAATGCTGGTTTCGACCATTTAGAATCTCAAACAGCTTATGACCATAAGTCATCATCATGTAAAATTATTGGCTGGTTTATTCGACAGATATCGTGCTTTCAACAGACGGCCGTGGCTAAATCGTCTTAAAATTTTACGAGATCAATAATTCGCATAATTTAAAGGGTCTCCGGATAATATTTCGTTGTGTTGCAAACGGAATGACAAATTAAATATACCATACACCCATAGGAGCTTCCAATATTTTTATTTGACAACATAAAAACGGTGCGACAAAAGTCAAAATCAATTCTTGCAATTCTACAGTTTTTTAATTTAGTCGCTGTACAGCCGATGTCTAGTTATTAACTGCGTTAGTACGAAAAGAATGCCTTTAAATAGAATGACTTTTATTTAGGTTGGCTCCTAAAGCTTCGTTTATATTTCATTGTGTTATCATCTCATAGTGACTGCCATCGGGAGAGAGGACGATTGACAGCAATTTTGTTTATTTGAAAACAAGTAGGCTACGTGCGTGATCATTGTTGTGAAAATCTAGAAAATGTAATACGTAAAAAAGTGTCGGGAATTATACAAGAATTTAACAGGAATATAAGTTAAAGTTCATGCAAGAGCTGGCAAATCAACTGAATTGTACGAAGAAGAAGTAAATGCCAGAGAATACGAGTTAATCCGCTCAACGATGCTGGTATTAAGCTGTTGGCCAGAATCTCATCTTCCTTGTGTGTTATACGATGGAGACATGGATTACAAAATTGAAGAAAACTCTTGTGCACCGGTCATGGATACTGAAAGGGGTAAGTTCAAATATTGCAAATACCTTTATAGGCATCGATAGAGCATCTGTATTACCCATTAGCTGAATTTGACTTTGTAGGCTATGACGCGAATTAAAAATTTTTGTCTTCCTCTTAAAAATTGCTAATAACATCGAGTATAAGCATGAAGAATGTAGTAAAAATATGCCCCACATATTGTCTTATTAGAACGAGCACTCCAATGGATGGTATTCCAATAGGAAAACCTTGAGGCAAATGTGCTGTTTCTGATGACGTGAAAAATGAAAAAAATATGCCGTGCTCCCAGAATGGGTGGATATTTCGGGGAAAATATGATTGAGAGGTGGTCGAAGCCTTGAAAAAGAAGTTCTCATAAAAACTTCTTTCTGTGTACCCGGCCATTGTTCGAGCTAGATGACTCAGCTATGGACGGGCGTATTCTGGGGACTTAGGACTTTAAAGCCTTATTCTATAGTTGTTGTAGCGCGGACATAGTGCCGGGGTGGCTGCGCCTGGCCGATCATTTGCTGTTTTGTGTCAATCCGGTGCATAGAACCGGGATTGTCCTTTTGCTATTGCTCTCTGTCACCTGAATTTGGATACACTTTTAAGTGTACCTATCGACTTAGAATCACTAGCTGATTTGTCCGTCCGCCCATCAAACGCTTGTAATCAAACTACAGGGAGCAATTGTTGTCCGATTTTCCTGAAAATTGGCAAAAGTTAGTTTCTAGGACAGCGGACGGACATTATTGAAATTAAAGAAAATCGTATCAAATTTAGATATAACTCCTATACATATACTTATATGTTCTATCGATTATATTTCTTAAGCTCTGAAGTCCATATGTTACACCCAATCTTTACGAAATTTAACACGTTAGTTTTTGGACCAAGGAAGAATGTAATTGAAACTAAAGAAAACTGGTTCAAAGTTGGATAAAGCTTCGACATATATGTTCCTCCGATTTTTATGTTTTTTATCTCTAGAATCCAATCTTGATGAAATTTGCCACGAGTTAGTTTTTTGGACCAGGGACGTACTCTATTGGAATTGAAAAAAATCAGGTTAGATTTCGATATAGCTCCCACATATATATATGTTCATCCGATTTTTATGTTTTTAGTTCTTTAAGCGACATTTTCCATCCAATCATGTTGAAATTGGGCACAACATAGTTTTTTTGACCAAGGATGGACACTATTGAAATTGAAGGAAATGGGTTCAGATTTAGAAATAGCTCACACATATATGTTCACCCGATTTTTCTGATTTAAGCTCTAGAAGCAACATATTGCATCAAATCTTGATGAAATGAACCAAGAAAGGACGTTGTTAAAATTGAAGAAAATCGGTTCAGATTTCGATATAGCTCCCACACATATATGCTTATCCGACGTTATGTCTTTAGCTCTAGAAGCTACATCTTTCATCCAATCTTGCTAAGAGTAGGCACACGTTAGTCTTATGGACCAAGGAATTAAATTATTAAAATTGAAGAAAATCGGTTTAGATTTAGATAAAGCTCTCAAATATATGTTCATCAGATTTTTTTATGTTTTTAGCTCTAGAAGCCACGTATTGCATCCAATCTGGATGAAACTTGTCACACGTTAGCAACTTGAGCAAAAAAGGACGTTATTAAAATTCCACACATATATGATTATCCGACGATATGTCTTTAGCTCTAGAAGCCACATCTTCCATCCAATCTTGATAAAATTTAGCACGAGTTATGGCAAGGAAGGACATTAAAGGATATCGGTTTAGATTTCCATATAGCTCTCGTACATATATGCTCATGCGATATTTCTGTTTTAAGCTCATAAAGCCACATATAACACCCAATCTCTATGCAATTTGGCACACGTTACTTTTTTTGGACCAAGAAAGGACTTTTCGCCCATTTAATGAAAAAGTAAAAAAATTGTGGTCCAATTAATTTTCTTTTATTTAGTGGAATTGTAAAAATGCTCGTTTTTGGGTTAACATTTTCTACTATTGGTCGTTTTTAGGTTCAAATGTTCTGCTATTGGTTTAATTACTACTATGGGTAATTTTACTACTATTATTATTTTAGTATAGATCTAAAATAAAATCAGAATACTTTCAAAGCCTTTTTCGCGCCTGTTTTAAAAAAGCCCTTTTCGTGCCTGTTTTTAAAAAAAAAACTGAATAAGTTATGTACAGAATAGAGACCAAAATCGACACAAGAAAGGACCAAGAATGGACGTTATTAAAACTGAAGAAAAGCGGTTCTAATTAGAATATATAGCTTCCACATATATGTTCATCCGAGATTTTTGCACTAGCCCTAGCAGCTACAATTTACATCCAATCTTGATGAGCACGAATAGGTGTTATAGCACAAGGAGTGGCGTTATTGACATTTAAGAAAATCGGTTCAGATTTAAGATCTGGAAGCCACATATTACATCTAATCTTGACGAAATTTGGCACAAGTTATTTTTTGAGTTTAGCGTTGAAGCTATGAAAATATAAAAAATTGAGGAAAATCGGTTCAGATTTAGATATAGCTTATACACATATGTTCAACCGATTTACAAGTTTTTTACATCATATTGTTACTTTAGCCGCACCCTGTATTATTTCTCATTGGCTTTATCTAAGTTCTTCTCATTACACAAAAATTAAATACTATATTTCACTACTAGTATACCTTTATCCAGGGATGCAAACAATTTCAGAATTCGAGTTAGTTGGGCTCACTTGTTTTAAGCTGGTCTGAACCAATTGTTCGGTTTAAAAACAGGTTTAAGGTACTCTTAAACCATGGTTCTGGTTCGGATCAATTGTTTAAAATTGGTTCAAAAATCGTAGGAAAATTATTTTTTATTAAAAACTTAAACTGGTATTAATGTATAGGGTGATCCATCTAGAGGTATTTTTTCAGAACAAAAAAAATAAAAAAAATTAAAATCAAGTTCGGAATCTTAATTGGTAATTTGAAAGGAAATTTTATGGCCTTTATTTTTTAATATAATTTCCTTCAAATGTTGGCCGCAACTACGCCTCAGGGTTTCCATTCTGAGGGTCCAATTTGACTCGTTCGAGCATTTCGACCGGTATGGCTTTAATGACACGTAGCTGAATCGTAGCTGGTTTGTCAGCATAGACTTTGGACTTTACGTAACCCCAAAGAAAAATGTCTAAAGGTATGATATCACTCGATCTAGGCGGCCAACTCACCTCTCTAAAACGTGAAATTAGCTGCTTTTCGAAATGAACTTTAATAGATCCATTGTTTGAGCAGCTGTATGGCAAGTGACACCGTCCTGGTGAAACCAAGTGTCGTCAAGATTACGGGCTTCAATTTCAGGTAGCGTAAAGATCGATATCATGTCGCGATAGCGAGCACCATTCACGGTAACGTTCCAGCCATCATAATTTTTGAAAAAATATGCATGATTCCACCTGCTTATAAACCACACCAAACCGTAGCTTACTAATGACACTTCTTGAACCTCTCCATGTTGCTGTTCAGTCCAAATGCGGCAATTTTGTTTATTGACTTTGCGCCGTTGAGCCAGAAATGGGCCTTATCACTGAACAAAATTTTGGACGAAAACAGCGGATCTTTCCGTTGCTCACCGAACGCTTATTTCCATAATACAGTTGCCAACATTTGAAGGTAATTATTTTCAAAAAATAAATGCCATAAAATGTCCTTTCAAATTGCCAATAAAGATTCCACACTTGATTTGAATTTTTATATTTCTTTTGTTCTGAAAAAAATACCTCTAGATGGATCACCCTATATATACCGAAGAACTTAAAAAAGCTAGGTACATTTACTTACGAGGGCGACCGCAAACGTAACTGGCCTAACATAAAAAGAACCGTTTTTTTGGAATTATTATTATTTATTTTTCAACATAATCTCCTTCCAACTCAATACACTTCATCAAACGTTTTTCAAGTTTTTTAATTCCATCCGAAAAATAAGATTTTTCAAGACCTTCAAAATATGCCTCAGTTTCAGCAATAACCTCGCTATTGGACGAAAATTTTTTGCCACCGAGAATTTTTTTTAAATTTGGAAGAAATAATCAGAAGGAGCTAAATTTGGACTATATGGTGGATGCGGAGCAATTTCAAATCGTAATTCGGCCAGTTTTTGTTGAGTTAAAAATGCAGTGTGTGAAGGAGCATTATCTTGATGAAAAAGAACTTTTTTTTTTTAAATGCGGTCGTTTTATCTTGATTTCTTCACTCAACCGATCCAATAATGCACAATAATATTCACTATTTATAGTTTTTCCTTTCTCAAGTTAATCAATAAATATTATACCCCTTGCATCCCAAAATACTGTGGCCATTACTTTTCCTGCTGACTTAACAGTTTTCGCCTTCTTGGGACCACTTTATCCATAGTTTTGACTGTTCTTTGCATTCTGGGATGTAGTGATGGATCCATGTTTCATCAACAGTTATGAATCGGCGCAAGAACTCTATTGGATTACGCTGATAAATCGCTAAAAGCTCCTCGGAATTCGTCCAACGGACGATTTTTTGGGCCAAAGTCAACAAACGCGGCACCCATCTTGCGGATAGCTTTTTCATGTGGAGTTCATCATGTAAAGTACTCCAAACTTGTTTTTCGTGTATTTTAACAATATCAGCAAGTTCTCTGAGCTTTATTCGTCTATCTTTAGTCACTTCATTAAATATTTTTCTAATGTTTTCAATAGTAGTAGCAGTTTTCGGTCTTCCAGCGCGTTGTTCATCTTCCGTACTTGAACGACCCATTTTGAATTGTTGAACCCAGGATTTCACGGTGGAGTATGATGGTGCATTATCACCATGAACAGAATCCAATTCATCTTTGATTTATTGTGGCGTATAACCTTTCATATAAAAGTGTTTAATTACAGCACGAAACTTTTTATTTTCCATTTTTCAAAAATTATAAAACTTGTTTACTTCAATCACCTGTAACAAAGAAAATAATCATTAAATATTTCGGAAATTTTGACAGATGGCTTATAAAAGATTGCTTTTAAAAAACAAAAAAAAAGTTACTAGTAAAACAGAAAATGTGCCAGGCCAGTTAGTTTTGCGGTCGCCCTCGTATATAGAATATATCGTAACGTGCACATAGATTCGTACACACACTAAAACAATCATTTGTAAATCGGTCCGAGCTACAAATATTCGATTTGATAAACATACTTTCTGTTGCAATCATCAACATTTCATGCTATTAATAGTTACATATGTCAACTAACCAGAAGTTGGTAGAAAAAATAATATTACGATTATTACAGCCAATACAGATTATACAAACCGAAATCAGTAAAAATATTGGTTGCCACACCTGGTGGCTTTTACAACCAACCAATTAGGGAGGACATGTTACTTTGGTACCAATTCTGAGTAGTAATAAAATCTCGTTTAGTTCGCGTTTGTAAAATTTTACACTGATTTCTTCTATAAATGAAAGACGTGAATTTACAAAAATATGGGTCAAGAATTTTTTTTTATTTTGCAACGCTATACAATTTAAAGTTAATAAGAAAGTAGTAAATGTTCGCTCGTTGTACCGAATTTTCGTGATGAGATGTCTTCGCATGAAGTTTATTTTCGTAAAACATTTTAAAATCCATATTTACGATTGGAGTGTCTTTTCGCCCATTTAATGAAAAAGTAAAAAATTGTGGTCCAATTAATTTTTTTTTTATTTAGTGGAATTGTAAAAATGGTCGTTTTTGGGTTAACATTTTCTGCTATTGGTCGTTTTTAGGTTCAAGTGTTCTACTAATGGTTTAATTACTACTATGGGTAATTTTACTACTATTATTATTTTAGTATAGATCTTCTAAAATAAAATCAGAATACTTTCAGCTAAAAAAGCCCTTTTCGTGCCTGTTTAAAAAAAGCCCTTTTCGTGCCTGTTTAAAAAAAATACTTTTTAAAAAACAACTGAATAAGTTATGTACAGAATAGAAACCAAAATCGACACAAAGACGTTTTATTAAATAATATTTTTCAACCCATTGTTTTAAAAAACCTACAAAATATGCCGATATGAAAGCATATATTTTTTTTATCACATTTATCTAAGACCTTAAGAATTCATTTGAGATATTTTGTACACCATTACCCTCAAGTAGCCGGAAATATTTAGGTTTAAAATTTCTCTTCACTCTAATAATTTGTCATAAAAACTCTTAAAACTTTAAACCCAAAATTGCATTTTTTTGAGCCACTTTATCAAGTCGATAGTCCCACTTGTGCATACAAACTTGATTACATTCGAAAGTAAAAACCAAAAAACCCCGCTCAAAATTTAAATAACAGAAAAAATATTTTCAAATCGTTAAATATATAAATTGAAAAAAATTTTTATTGTTTCTGTCAGATAAACGTATACATAAAATTTAACCGTGGACAATAATCTATTACAACAACCAATACATGTACAAATTTACTTCTAACAATCGTGCTAATTAGGAAGGGTTACCGATACTTCCTTTTCAACCGATACTGTCAGTTCTCAATACTGAAAATTGTTGTGTATCCAATGAACATTCGGCTGTAGCAATGGAATACATGGATAGTTCGTTCAGTTATTAACATTCGGTTTTCGATGTTTCGAGTGTTTGCTGTGAAACGAACCACGTTTTCTATTCAAATTTGTCCGGTTTTTGGTTCAGTTCGCCACTTTTTTTTCAAATAGAGGTTTATCAATATACGGTTCAGGCACAACAAAGTCATATCGTTCTGTTCAAACCCGGTTCGGGTTTGGTATGGCTTTTATCAGTCTAAAGGCAAAACGCAATATGATGCGTATAATAAAAGTTGGAAAGCACCTTTCGTTACTTTTCTTTAAGGTAAAAAAAAATTACCAAACTCCTGGGATACCGTGCCAAATTCCCGGGACATAGGATGTAAAATTGTAAAAGGCAAACTCTAGTTTTGGCGAATATCTGCTACACTTTTGCATTATTAAAATGTGCAATAGTCGTTAAACTATCAGTTGAACCATCTCGTGTCCATGAACCCTTGAAATAGTGCGAATAGAAAATCTTTATAAAATTGTTACTTTTTGGACTCCAGCAACCGCAAATCTATGTTTTAATCCCACCATGATATATTCCAATCACAATAGCATGTAGGTCGGTTGGCAACTCTCTGTTAATATGACTCATTCGTATGATTTCCGTTAGATGGCACTAGCACACAAATCCGTTACCATGACAATATTGTTTTCGGCTTTCTTTCCATCCCTAAAATAGAAAAAATAAACAAAACATTACTCACATTTGAAGGTGGTCTAAAGTATTGCATTCGAAATATGTTTAATTCTCATCCAAAACGTTCGGGAATTTATTACGTCAAAGACAGCATTGATAGTCTACAGTTTAAAATACATTTTCGCTGCATCAATACTTTATTGAAATTACCAAAGTATGAATTTCACCAAAACTCAACTACAGACCAATGGAATAAAAACGTCAGAGCTCCGGTGGACTCAACCGAAGATGATTGCACAACTGTGGCCCTCAAATGGCAGCAAAAAATGTTAAGTCCTACGGAAAGTGAACTTTTTAAGGATTTAAAAAACTGCTTAAACGAACAACAAAGAAGATACCACGATCTGATGAAGGCCGAAGAAAGGGCAACGACAACCAAGGAAAAAAGGCTGCATCGTAAGAAACGCCAAAAGAAATTGGCCAAAGGCGAAACGAATGTGACGGAAAAAACTGAAAAGAACTTTATATTTACCTATATAGAAGCGGATAAATTTGAACCTGTTGAGGATCTGAAAACACATGCCCAGTATGATAAAGCTCTAAATCAACCTTTCGAGGCTATGTTCGTCTATGCAGCTCTTAAACCGGATACGCAGCTCTTGGTACTCAAGTGGTTTAGTCAGCAACGTTTGCTTTATATTTATCCGGATTTCAACGATTTTATACTTGAGCCTTATTTCATAGAACTGGATACTGATTATCGTCATTTGTATGCCTACGCCGTGGAGGATACATCTCTTAAACTGAAACCTGCCAAAAGGGAAACGGATGAATTTCTTTACTTACCCGAATTATCGACGCATTGGCGTTATGAGGATGAAATTGCACAGGCGTTTGCCATGCCTCCCAAAAGGACCCAACGATGTGCAATACTTTTTACAATAAATGACATCTCGGGCTTTGAATATGACAATGTACATGTACGGTACACAATCATACTACCCTGCCATACAATCCTGGAGGAAGGTCTCTTGGAAGCCACCACACATACCGCATCTCAATCGAATAGAAGGACGGGTCAAACGCACATTGGATATACTTGGCAAATCACCATTTTGTGTGAGGAACAATACGATCCTTCGTTGAGCTTGAAAATCTATTTTGAAATTATTTCCATTGACTCCTGGCAACGTGAACGTTCCGAGGGCTTTTGCCATTACGCCCTGATGTTGTTGAAACCCGTACATCACAGCTTGCATTTGCAATGTTTACGCCCTGTCGAATCGTTTTTCGACTCTTTGAACAGGTATTTTATTGGTGGCCGTCGTAAATTCGATTACATGCGTTTTGTGAATGATACCACCCAAAGTGTTAAGTTGGATAGAGACGAGGATGAATGGAAGAATGGGAGCTTCCATTGTCGATATGGCGTACGCACGCAAAACTCGGGCCAATTAAATCTGACCTGTCAGTCATTGACTCAGCGCAATTGCGAACTATTGAATCCATGTGCCAGCCGCACCAGCGGCATGACATTGGATGACATAATGATGGCCTACAAAGAGGCCAGACGGAGATTGGAAGCTATATCCCTAAAATAGGCTTCTGGAATACTGTGCTAAATTTTGTATAATATTTATGAAATATCTATTAAAA
The DNA here is from genome assembly GCA_963513945.1 of Hydrotaea diabolus. Classification (NCBI taxonomy): domain Eukaryota; kingdom Metazoa; phylum Arthropoda; class Insecta; order Diptera; family Muscidae; genus Hydrotaea; species Hydrotaea diabolus. Next base: position 84,787,951 of record OY740718.1, on the reverse strand, counting down.
TTTTAATAAAGCATAAATAAAAACAAGCGACAATTCAACATCTAGTGGGTAAAATGAAAATATTATGTCATCAACATCATTACTGTTATGGACAAATTTTGCACCGCTGTTCTTCATATTATCTGGCTAAACTTTCATTTAGATCGTCCAACAAGTACGAATGATTTCTTCTAGAAATGAAAGACTTAGGTGTTTATATTAAATTCGCAAAAGGACGGCCCTTGCAGGTTCGATTTATTTTTTATCGACCAAGGACTTTTTTATTTGCAATGCCATACTATATGCAAAACGTTAAAAATAAGCAAATTCTTTAAGCATTCTTTCGTTTTACATAATTTTTGCGAGGAGATGTCTTAAGTGAAATCGTATGGAGTTTACGTTTGTTAGAATAGAATATTTTTAAAATAAAACGGCAATTTTTTCCCTTTTTCAAAAAAAAATAATATTTGTTTTAATAAAATGTTAAAGAATACTTGGAAGGGGCATAAATGCTGTTACACACGTTTTATGCTGAAGAATAAAAAGTACTGAATGTTTTTGGACCAAATATTTTTTAATATATTTATTGATGTATGTTGTATCCAAAAAGAATCTTCTTATTCGAAATGTCCGCCTTTTGCCTTTACACACGCCTTAAGTCGCACGTCCATTGGAAAATTGGCCACAGCTCTTAAGAAATCCAATGTTGGGGTATCTTTATTGACAAGCCTTGTCCTCTAAAACCGTCCACAATTTATAATCCAATGGGTTCAAATCTGGACTGCCTGAGGGCCATTCTTCAGAGGAAATGAACGCTGGCAAATTGTTTCGAATCCAGGCCTGGGACGTTTTAGCCTTATGGGCCGGCGCAGAATCCTGCTGGAAAGTCCATGGCTGGTTTTGGAGCAGGGAAATGTTAAGAGGCTTCACAACAGCTTCCAAAACGGTTTCTTGGTAAACTCTGGCCGATGTTTTAACTCCTTGTTTGCAAAAATGCAGGTCAGTGACACCCGACCATCGTAAGAGACACCCGACCAAACCATGACTGAAGCTGGGTGATGACTTTTTTCCACCCTTGGGATCAGTTCAGATGCTTCCTTAGATGATCGCGCATACACTATCATTTTGCTTGTTAAATTTTTTCTAAACGGTAAAAATGTTTTCATCGGTGAACAACATTTTTCTGTGCAAGTAATCAGCGTGCTTCACCAAAAGACGTTTGCATTTTTCAATCCTATTTTTTTTTTAAAGCTGCAGTCAATAAATTTCCGGTACATCGTTTGAAAGCCCCAAGTCCCAAGTCTTTTTTAATGAATCGACTAATGGACTTTTGCGTAATATTCATCTCACGGGCCATGATTTTCTGTTTTCGGAGCGGATTTATTGAATTCTTGATTTAACGGCTTTGTCGACATGCGGTGTTCGAACAGAGCGTGGGCGGCCCGACCGGTGGCGGTCTTTTATATCTCCAGTCTTCTCAAATAGTTTTATGCATCGGTAGACGATCATGCCGCTAATCCCTTGTGGCCGGAGCGTTTTGAAAATATCACTTTTTTCATTTCACACTTGAAAAGCGCTATTACAGCGATAAACAAGCAAAATGATAGAGTGTATGCGCGGCCATCTAAGGAAGCATCTGAACTGATGCCAAGGGTGGAATAGGCTCATCACCCAGCTTTAGTCATGGTTTGGTGGGGTGTGTCTTACAATGCATGTCTCTTACAACCTGCATTCCTGCGAACAAGAAGTCAAAACATCGGCCTAAGTTTACCAAAAAACCGTTTTGGAAGATGTTGTGAAGCCTCTTAACAATTCCCTGCTCCAAAATCAGCCATGGACTTTCCAGCAGGATTTTGCGCCGGCCCATAAGGCTAAAATGTCCGAGGCCTGGGTTCGAAACAATTTGCCAGCGTTCATTTCCTCTGAAGAATGGCCCTCAGACAGTCCATTGGAACCCATTGGATTACAAATTGTGGACGGTTTTAGAGGACAAGGTTTGTCACAAAAGATACCCCAACATTAGATCCCTTAAGAATGCTTTTGTTCGAGCTGAGGCCAATTTTCCAATGGACGAGGTTCGTGCAGCTATTGACGATTGGCCAGTGCGACTTAAGGCGTGAGTAAAGGCAAAAGGCAGACATTTCGAATAAGTAAATTGTTTTTGGATACAATATACATCAATAAATATATTAAAAAATATTTGGTCCAAAAACATACAGTACTTTTTATTTTACAGCATAAAACGTGTGTAACAGTATTTATGTCCCTACTAAGTAATTTGTGGCTCATATAGCTGCAGAACCTCAAATCGGTAGGGAGCTATTAGTTAACTTGTATCGACATGAACAAATTTTGGTCCAAATTGGACAAATCATTTTAGCGAAATTTGGTTGAAATCGGATGTAATTTGTAACTTGACGTTTTTATTTGCTTCAGCTAGTTTCCCTGTTTATCACGAGCGCTACAGAGCGTAACACAGTCGGTTTCCCTAGCTTTTAGGTTCTTTTACTTTACATATGTCTTATCAGGCAAACGAATGTTTATTTACGCACAGGATACAAATCGACAGGTGGATGCGATATATACCTTTAAGAAGAATCTGCCTTTTATCCATGTCTTCTGTAAGTATTATATCGGTAACCTCGCTAGAGTTATATTTTAACAGAATCGAACATTTAGTCACGTAGCATTTCTTTTAAACGAATTTCCATTTAAAGTTTTTAATACAAGATTGCAAAAATGACCATTAGTGTTACAGTGTTTTGCTTCCACCATTTTATTAGAATATTAAAAATATAATTCTTTAAGCCAGCTGATTTCTTTAGTGCTGCTCAAAGGATTTGTTATAAACATATCCAAGTCACTATATTGACAACTTTGTCCTACATTCTGCCCTTAGTAGTGATGAATACACGGAGAAAAATATATGTTAAAAATATGTTTGCATGCAATCATATATATGTTTGGGGACGGGCACAATCATATATATGTTTGTGTGTTAACATATTATGTTTGCCCACAATCATAATATGTTAGGGGTACAATTCTAACATATCAAAAAAAGATATGATTGTGTCCTAACATATTTTTGTCAAAAAAATATGTTAGAACATATTTTTTTTAGAGAGTATTACTCTCAGAGAGCGTTATTGTATGACTCATCGTTTTGTGCAAAGAAGGGGAATATATGGTAACCGTGTGTATGAGGAGGAGGAATGGGACCGACACCAAAGGGTATTATTTATTATTTGATGCTGTTTACTCGTCTGGCTAAGCTTAAGGTCGTTTTTTATTGAATATGTATTTGGTGAACGGTGAAAGAAATTTGTTGTTGTTTTACAACGTACAACAAATTCAAAATAAAAGAAGAAGATTATTAATTAAATATATCAAATCATTTTATTAACAAAACGTTCTGTAATACTGACGCCGTTTATTGCCCTACACAAATTATTTTTTCAACATACATACATATGTACATACTATGTGCGCTTATCATGTTCTTTGAACAAACACACTCACGCACTAACATTTTTTATCATCTGGAATGACTCCAGGTACAGTAGTAAAGAGTGCAATATACTATTGAAGCTTTGACTTGCTCTGCATATCGCAAAAATTCTATTAAATGGGCACAACTCAAAATTTTGCAATTTTCAGAAAACTCAAAAAACTATTCTGCAGCTCATAAACTACTTTTCAGAAAAAAGTGTGATTTATTTAGAAGAAATTGGTAACAGAATATGACTATAAATTGATCTCTTTTGAGCTGATAGATATGTGTATGTTGAACCGCTTTAACAAGTAATCTCGAAAATTAATAATTTCGAGTTGTGTGACTTTAGTAGAATGTATGCGATATATTCTCATGGCTGGAATTCATTTGGGTTGATGTTTCTTTCTTGCAGAAGTTGCTGCCTAAAAATCAAAATGTTTGTTGTTATTGTATTTTTTTATTTGACGTAGAGTGTGGCGATGTACATGAGGCAAACAATCATGTATATGTTTGCACACAATCATATATATGTTTGCACACAATCATATATATGTTTGCACACAATCATATATATGTTTGTACACAATCATATATATGTTTGCATACAATCATATGTATGTTTGGGAAAATTGCTGCTAGCCCAAACATAATATGTTTGGGAGCTGCTCCAAACATATATATGTTGCCTGCAAAATATGTTTGGGACAATATGTTACAGAGGCCGTTTTTTTCCTCCGTGTAGATACCCTCCTCCCTAAACTACAGCGTGGGACATTTTTCGGAGCTGTTAGTATCAGTAAAACTACTTGTTGTTTTTAATTCATCAACACAGACTAAATGGCGTCATTGGAACAAAAGCTATTGCGAAGAGACTTCTCTTTTTGTAATGAATAAGAGAAATATAGAGATGCTCTTCGATAAAAGTTTATCACCGGATAGTACCACAATTCAATACTTAAATACAAAAAGTAATAACAGAAACTAATAAAAAAAAAACTTTGGAAAATTATTGGCCAGTAAAGGGTACATCAGAAAGTTGAAAAAGATATAGTTTTAATTATATGCATTAAATGTCTAGAATTGTTTGTGTTTGCCCAAGTTCATTGGTCCGCTCGGATTAGAATTACTTTTGTTATTTAGTGTACATTGACCTTTTCTCCAACAAATAAAACACTCAATGTTAAAAAAGACATGTGAGAAAATAACTTGCCAATCAAAATCTATACATATCCTATTGTTTCGAAATTTTCTTTTAATGTTCTTGACGTCTAAGATTTCATTAAACTATTTTATGCGATATTGTTTGTATTAAAAGTCTTTTCCCTTTGTACACATCTAAGGGAGGTTTATAGCAGGGTTACTTATAGTGACACTCGAAATAATCCTAAATTTGTTGTTTGACTAAATATTATTTTTCTTTATTTGAATTCGGAGTGTAGAAACTAATTTTTTGCTAACCACAGAAGTAATTTTGAGTTTTTTGCAATTTAAAAAGAACGATTTTTATCGAGTTAATGACATGTTACGTTAATTGATTGGATGTCAGTTTAACATCGATTTTATGTAATCTACACACAAAGAAAAGATTTGTTGCCACAACCGAATATTTTGCCAAAAGAATGTTGTTGTTTGCTCGTACTATGTATTCCATAGCTGCAATCGACTGTTGATTGGGTACACCCTATTTTTAGTGGTTGCACGCAGAAAAAAGTATGGTTGGGGTAACAATATACGAAGAGCACCATACTAATGTTGGTTATATGGGTGTGGCACAACAATATTATGATCATCACAACAATATTATGGTTCACACACAACAATACTATGATCCCCATAACAATATTATGGTCCTCACAACAATAGAATCATTCACACACAACCATACTATGATCCCCACAACCATATTATTATTCAGATTCAACCATACTATGATCCCCCACAACCATACTATGATCCCCCACAACCATATTATAACCATAGTATGTTTAACGTACAACCATAGTATGATCCTCACAACCATAGTATGACTAACGCACAACCATACTATGATCCCCAAATTTGTTTGTAAAGACTGGAATACGTTGTTATTTAACAATAAAGAATTTTAATAAGTAAGTTATGTAACAATAGGAGTGATTTATTTAACAGTAAAAAAAATCATTTATAAGTATTAAAAATATTTTAGTTGTACTAACCCGTAGTTTTTTTTTGAAAAAAAATTAATTTTAATTACTATTATTGCGTAAGAATCGTAAAAATAACACGGTCACATTAAAAAAAAATTAAGGTTTTGAAGGTATGATTGCCGTAATCATGTTATTGTTAACATAAAACACATGAAAACAATACTTTTGTCCCACCAACCATATTTATATTGTTGCTACAACCATATTTTCATTGTTAAATCTGGCAACAATACTTTTGTTACATTTCAACAATATTAATAATACTATTGCCAAATGAAATTCAAAAAAACAATACTAAGGTTGCGACGACCATACTTTTACTGCAGAGAACATACTATTGTTGCCGTGACCATATAGTAACCATATCTTTTCTCTGCGTGTGGAACTGAAAGTATCGGTTGAAGAGACAAAGTATCGGTAACCCTAACTAATTGGGATGATTCTTGGATCTGCATTTTTACATGTATTTATTGTTATAGATTATTGGCTATAAATACTCTTTAAATTCGGTTGTCGCTTCCACGAACTTGGATAAGTGGGCCAACTGATAGTAAAATTTTAGGTATTCGGTTATCTGACCGAAACAATTTTTTTATTTAATTTTATTTTATTTAATTTTATTTTATTAATTATATTTATTTCATTTAATTATATTTATTTTATTTAATTATATTTAATTTTATTTAAATCTTTTTAACGATTTGAAAATATTTATTCTATTATTTGAATAATAAGCTAGTGGTTTTCAAACATGCTTTTTACTTTCAAATCTAATAATCTTTGTGTGCACCAGTGAAACTATTTAACGCACTAGTTGGTAAAGTGGATCAGAAAAATTTTGTTTTTAAGCATTAGACCATTTCAAAAATTGCTGATTATGATTTATTATTTAAGTGAAGTAAAGTGGAATTTTAACCTATATGTTTCCGACTATGGGTTAATGTGACACAAAATACCTCAAATGAATGCTTGGAGTCTTGGCGACAGATGTGATAAATAATAACGGGTGATCCATCTAGAGGTATTTTTTCAGAACAAAAAAAATATAGAAATTCAAATCAAGTGTGGAATCTTTATTGGTAATTTGAAAGGACATTTTATGGCATTTTTTTTTGAATATAATTTCCTTCAAATGTTGGCCGCAACTACGCCTCACGGTTTCCATTCTGAGGGTCCAATTTTGGATGACTCGTTCGAGCATATCGGCCGGTAGGGCTTTAATGACACGCGTAATAATTCGTAGCTAGTTTGTCAAGATATACTTTGGACTTTACGTAACCCCAAAGAAAAATGTCTAAAAGTGTGATATCACTCGATCAAGGCGGCCAACCCACCTGTTAAAACGTGAAATTAGCATCTTTTCGAAATTACCTCTCAATAGATCCAATGTTTGAGCAGCTGTATGGGAAGTGACACCGTCCTGTTGAAATCAAGTGTCGTCAAGGTTACGGGCTTCAATTTCATGTAGCATAAATATCGATATCATGGCGCGATAGCGAGCACCATTCACGGTTACGTTCCGGCCATCATCATTTTTTAAAAAATATGCAGCGATGATTCCACCAGCTTATAAACCGCACCAAACCGTGGTTTTCTCTGGGTATAATGTCACCTCTTGAACCTCTTCTTGTTGCTCTTCAGCCCAAATGCGCCAATTTTGTTTATTGACTTTGCCGTTGAGCCAGAAATGGGCCTCAATAATAAACAAAATTTTCGTCGAAAACATCGGATCTCCGTTTCTCACCGAACGCTCATTTCCACAATACAGCTGTCAACATTTGGAGGTAATTATTATCAAAAAATAAATGCCATAAAATGTCCTTTCAAATTACCAATAAAGATGCCACACTTGATTTAAATTTTTATAATTTTTTTTGTTCTGAAAAAATACGTTTCAAAAACAATTGAGAAATTTCATTAGGAAGCTCATACAAAAGTGGAAAGAAAGTCACAGAGTTTTGGCTGTGTTTGAAGAGCGAAATAAGATGTGGTTGGATGATAACATTATTTTCCCTCATCCAGCAGTTACCCAACGTCAAGAGAAACCTTTTTCAGAGTGCACAAGTAAGACCCAAAAAAAAAAATGCCTCAATTGCCAAAACACCGAACCCAGAGTTAATGGTAGCGGCGAGCGTGAGTCTTTACAAAGCTGGAAAAAGAAGCGCGTCAAAGGTTGTGTCAAAGTTATGTGTAGAGTCTGCAATAGCCACAAAAATTCTTAAATCTGTAGACTCTAAACCAAAAACTTCTATTCCGTATACACCTGAAGAAGCTTTAGCTCTTTATATTGATGGTGGATACTCAAAATGGTCATACAGACTAATGCAATCTGGTGCCAAAGACACTGCAATATTTATCCAAGCTGCGATATTTTGGCTAAAACTAAAACGGAGTGTTACCCCAGTGCCACACACGTAACTGAACTTTCAGCCGAAGTTGGCTTGCAAAGTCTCGTAGACCATACAAGCCTTTTCAATAGCTTTTGAGGATTTCATGACTGTAGACAAAAGTAACGATTGCATAAAAGTAATATTTAAATGGGGATGTGACGGTAGCAGTGGGCACTCTACTTACCGCCAACGTTTCAGTGTTTCTGATACTGGAACAATTGATGAGCATTTATTTGCTGTATGCATTGCTCCTATACAAATTGAAAAAGGACCCGCAATACTATGGCAAAATAACCGGCATTCTTCAACTCGGTTCTGCAGACCAATTAAAATAATTTTTGAAAAGGAGTCAGCGGATCTAGTAAGGGCTGAGATAGAAAATATAAATAGACAAGTTTTTTTGAAGTAACGCACGAATTCCATTTGACCATGATCGATGGAAAGGTGTTTAATACCATAGCGGAGTCATCATCACTGGCTTGTGGAATTTGAGGATGATGAGGTAAATTAAAGTTGTCGATTTTTAATTATTCACAATCTTTTGAGTATTTCAGGATGCAACAACTTAAGTAAAATCTCTTAAATAAACGCGAAAACCTTTCAAACATGTTTGAATCGAACATTGTAAGAGTCATACTTATTCTCTTCCACTGTTTTCTTCGAAACACAAAAGAGAGTCTCAAGTTCACACATTTCGAATTCAATGGGTGGAAACTTCGAAAGCAACATATGAAAAGTTTAACGCTTTTTTCGTTGGACTTCCTATTAGTGCCAGTTTGACATTGCCAAAGGCAGGATATACGCATACTAGCGGAATGTTAAGCCTTGTCTTAAAGCGTTTCGCCAATTGCCGTGGATATCCTCATAGAATGAAAGTTTGCTACCTGATAGAGTAAATCTTTGTAAAAGTTTTAATAGATTTCGGAACGGGTTGGGATCAGTGTATTCAAATATCTATAAGTTTTAGTTTCCATCGTAAGCTTGTAGGTGTGGGCATCTCTTGATAGAGCAGATGAAGATTGATTTGGAAGATTTATGAAATTAATTGCAATTCATTTCGTTACAATTGTTTTAAAACTCTCTAATAAGTCTTTGCCCTGTCATGGAGTGATGGACATTCAGTGGATCGTTGTCTGCCATTCAGTCTGGTTGTCTGTTAACTTTGTCTGTTACAACAGTAACACCCCATACTAGCTGGTCCTTGCTTTCTCCATTTATACGTTTGGGTGTGCGTTTGTGTATGAGTGTAGGGGCATACATACATACTCGTACTACACTTAAGACATGTTGAATAAAATTGTCTGGATTAGGGCAAATTTATGAGGAACGACTTTGAACGGGAGTGTTTTTGTTGTACACTGAATGTTTGCAGCCAACAGCAGCAACAAAACCAACAATGTCAATAGCCAGTTGGCCAGAAAGTCAGTCAATGTTTTGTAGGCTACAACAACAAACCATAAATTTTAATGTCGTCTTAGTCCCCGAAATACACACACACACCGACGCATTCACATGAATGTCAAGCTTGTGAAAGGACCTTCTTGTGAAATGCGTATGTGTATGAGTTTGTATGTGCACGTGTACGCCTCAGTGCGTGCTTACGTGTATGCGTATGCAGGCGGGAGGGGATACGAGTGTGTGCGTGTGCGGTTTCGAATGTTTGAATGTGTCCACCACATGGTTTGTTTATTATCTTGTGGCCAAGCTGGCAATGAATTATAACAAAATTATTCCAAATTCAATGGATGCAAATGTATGTATGTATGTGTGCCTCCCTGTGTGTGTGCGCAACTATGCACTTCAAACTACAGTTTCGGACGTTAAAATAGCAAGACATGTTTTCGACTTGGGGAAATAAATAATAGAAATTGAGCTTTATATTGCCAAAATGGTTTGGTTAAACGGCACGCGTTCTCCTAATCGAAGGTTATACACCAGTATGAACTCCTGCGGGGTATTCTGCCTGAGGTGTATGTCGTGAGTTGAAGTTACAGATTGGTTTTCCTTGGAGAACTTAGTATGGTTCTTGTCGACTTTGTCTCACGGCGACTCGCAGACCTCATGGTGGTGACTCCCACAGGGAAGGCCAAGACATCAGTCAAGGTACCGGCTAACTTGCGAATGCCGTCGCAAAGTGTGATATGAGTAACGAAAACGGCAGAATTTTTTTTTTGAAGGAGCGTTATACATACCTCCCTAAAGTGTTTTGCAGCTAATTTGTGACAATCAGTGTGGCAATTTAATGACAAAGACGGGCTTAATAGAGATGGACAAACTTTTGGTGACACGCCTTTCAGATTATAATGGGGTAACGGACACACATACAGTTTTTATGCCCTCCGTTTGCAACACCTCAAAATACTGGCCGGAGAAATCATAAAGTACACTCCGTAAATTCTGGATAGCCTCTCTTAGTTTTTTACAAAAAAAGTATTAGTTATTTACGCTTAAATGTATGGTTCCAAAATCTATTCAACATTTTTGGGAGAGCATCTACCCTTCTAGGTATGGTAAAAATTTGATCAAATGAAAGTTAATTTTTGAATGCCTTTTTAACTAGCGAAAGTTGTATTGCACAAACTTGTGTTTGCCGAGGTATATAAAGCGAAGAGTTGCTTACGCTTCATTATTATCTCAAATTAACTATAGTATTGAAGTTGTTTCTGAAAGACGGTTATTTCTCAAGACGGTTGTTCCTTATGTTTACGAACTTTGTCGCTTTGGTCATGTCTGTGAGCATTTGGTTCAGGTGTTGGAATTTCCTCTTAAGAATTTTTCGGTCCGGAATCTTTTAGCCAGTTGTATTCATGTATTACTTTATTACTTTGCGCCGTTGCGGGCTCCGCAATGTCATCGTAAAGCCCAATGTTCTCGCCTTCATGGGTATTTGTAGATTTAGAAAATCACTCATGATGTTCCCCAGCAGGGAAATAATCACCTACCACTAGAGTACTCCCGCTATAATGCAGTATGTTTCTTGTACTTTGTCTGTTTTAAAGTAAAACAGACAAAGTACAGATACTATCTATCTATCTAGATACTATCTAGCTAGATACTATCTTAGCCATATTATCTAGAAATCTTCTTAGTTTGTGATTATTTCGCCCCATCTTATTGGATTGAACGCAAGGCTGACTAATGCATAATATTTTTTCCTGCTTCTTTTTTTTCTAATGCCTTTCTTGCAAGTGTTGTAACCGCTGTGGTAGCATCAACGTTAGATCTAGCTTGGTCCAAAAGTCCATCATGCTCCTCCATTGCGGGAAGCAACCTGTTACACGCTGAACAAATTTATGGTTGGGTTGACAATATTCGAAGAGGATCATACTATTGTTGGTTATGTGGTTGTGGCACAACAATATTATGATCCTCACAACAGAAGTATGATTCACAGACAACAATACTATGGTGCCCACAACTATATTATGAGTCACACTCAACCATACTATGATCCCCAAACCATATTATGATCCTCACAACAATTGTAGCTTTAACATACAGCTATAATATGATCCGCGCAACCATAATATAGTTCTCACGCAACCATGTTTTGATCCATACAACCACAGTATGATTCCACTCAACCATACTATGATTTCTCTTTATTGGGTTAGTTCATATCCAGATATAATCCCATGTTTCTATTAAACATTTTATTAAAACAACAAAAATATATTTAAATGGCAGTCGAAAAGACAGTCGTGACTATTACTTCACCATCCGTGGACTTCAAGTAACGAACGAGATTAAACCATGATCAAGACTTAAGTGCAGGCAAATTTTACATAAACGGGAACCAGTCGGCTGTAGAGTATTCCACCAAACAAAGTAAGCACAATCAAAATCCCTTAAACTGCCTTCCCATTGTTGTTGTTTTTTGTACATGTTTTGTTATGTTCATAGTCACAAACATACGGTATGATTGCCGTAATCATATTAGTGTTAACGTACATATTTAAAACCACCAACCATATTTATATAGTTGCTAGAACCAATTTGGCAATAATAATATTGTTACATTTCAATAATATTAAAATTGCTGCAATCATACTATTGTAACAAATGAAATTCAAAAAACAATACTATGGTTGCGACGAACATGCATTTATTGTAGAGAACACCCTTTTGTTGCCGTGACCATACAGTAACCATATCTTTCCTCTGCGTGTCTGTATAAACTTCTCCAGAATCTTCAGCCACATAAAACTTCTTATCTTATTCACATTTAGTGCATCAAGCCTGATAAGATTGGACTGTATCTGTCCATGTTTATAAATAGCTCCCATACCAAGTCTTTTCTGCTGTAAGGTCGTTCCACTCAACAAGCCACATTAAACATCCGAACTTGTAATATGGGATATCTAGAATTGATCTGAGAAATATTGACCGATGTCCATTATTTATTGTAGCCTCCATACAAAGGTTATTCCACTTCTGAGATCCTGTAGGAAATTAGCTCAATGTAAACAGAGGACGAAATTTCAATGCCTGGTTAACCACCGGCTTTTTTAGAGATTTTTTTTCCCAAAAGAAATTATGGGGGAGTAGTCTTAATGGCAAGCCGAATTGTGATCAAATTTGGCAAAGCCTCGCAAGTTTTAGTGACAATCACACAAGAACCGCTCCGTTAAAAATGTTTCAAAACAAAAAATTAAATATACTAAGCCGGTTTTTAATTTTAAATCATGATCGGTGAGGCTCCAAATTAAGGGAAAAATTTAACGGACATCTTTGTATAGGTCGTCCTCAAAAAAAAACTTTGTTGTTAGACTAAGTGAAATTACACGAATTAATTTAGCCTTGATTTTTTGTTACTTGGGGAAAATATCGGGCAAAACTTCTAAAAGAGAAACTCATGCGTTTCCAGGTGTTGAATGAAGTCATTATTTTGCCACATGGTGCTATTTATTTACTTCATGCCATTTATCTCCCTTGACAACGACTTACAGTGCTTCGACTGCATACACCGATTAAATAAAACCTGCAGAAGATTAGGCTTATTAACTTAGTTTGTTTTGAAGTCACATTTTCAACATTTAGCAACAGGTCTCGAAATGTAATCTCAGTATAACACCCTTTTTACATAGTCTGAGATCCACTCAAGTTTTGAATATTTTATACATTTGCTATGTCCACTTTGACGTGTCAACTATAATCTGAAAACTGTAACTTCAATGCAAAGACCCCACAATTCCTAACCCTTAAAATGAAGCGCGAAAAAAAAGTGTATGACCTGACAAACAAATGGGTTTTCATTAAAAGAAGTTTTCGTAGCCGCGGTGGACATATGCCGGTAAACACGTTTAAAAAAGAATAAAAAAAATCATTCTAACAGTATTTTTGCCTTGTATTATCATTTTTAGATCTCAAACTCTTTTATAAAGACCCATAAATATAGCTAGTAACGGCTGATCAATCTAGAAATATTTTAAAAAATAGAAACAAAATACAAAAATATCAAATCAAGTGTGGAATCTTTATTAATCGTTCAAAACGACATTTTATGCCATTTATTTCTTTAAATATATTTTCCTTCAAATGTTGGCCGCAACTACGTCTCATGATGTCCATTCTGTGGGTCCAATTTTGGATGACTCGTTTGAGCCGTTATAGACACGGCATGGCGTTAAAGACACGCGTAATGTTGGCTTACAAAAGCTGAATCGTAGCTGGTTTGTCAGCAGATACATTGGACATTACGTAGTCTTAGATGCGTAAGGTCGTCGGCATTTACAAGGTGAAAAATTGATGTTCTTAAACGGATTTGACACTTCCTTCACAACACGGTGGCCACAAAATGTCACAACACTTTAACTGGCCGTGATTGTTCGGCTAAGTATACATGTATGTTTCATTTGACCTCTGCCTTACCAGCCGCCGAAAGGATTTTCATGCACTCATTTTGGACGTTTTACTAGTACGAGTATTGTTTAAATAGACATAGGTCCAAGTACGTGAACCTCTGTGTATGGAGTTGAGGCGAGATGGACCCAACGTTTATTATACTGATCGATTCAGAATCACTATCTGATTCATCTAATCGTTCATCTATCGTTGTAATCAAAGAACAAGTCGAAAATATAAGACGATTTCTACGAATCTTGGTACATTGTACCAGGTTTGTGCCAAGGACGAACTCTATTGAAATTAGTCCATATCGTTCCTTGTTTTTATATAATACGAGTACAAAGGTCTTTTCCGATTTCAAAATCTGCAGGTGTAAAAGCCGCATATTGCATCCGATTCGTACTAAATTTTGCATTAAGCATAACGACCGGCCAATATTGAATTCTGTTTACATTAGACCTTATCGGTTGATGTTTTCGAATTGCCCCTACACAAAGGTCTCTCCTGTTTAAAGTTTGAAAGTCACAAATTTGATGCGATCAATACTCAAATTTTTGTGTAGATAAGACAAAAAACGAATGCATAATTTATAGAAAAATTACAACAATTAAAAAATTGGTTTTTCGGCACACGGTTTTTTTCAGACCTTTAATTTTTTTTTTTAAAAAAACTTTAAAGACAATGTCAATTTCTTTGATTATTCTACTGAACCAATGAATCGAATGAAAAGACATTTCAATATATTTCTAAAAGTTAGTTATGTGTGCTTAATAACAAATTCTCCTAAAACTGGACCACATCTGTTTATGTTTGAGATAAGCTCTCGCACAAGTGTCCCTCGCTATATAAGATCCTGTCGATCTTAATGTCAGATATTGCCTTGATCCTTCTCAATGTTTGTACGTTTAGTTTTAAGTGACCACAAATTAACTCTGGTTAAACTGAGCTATATTAATCTATCTTTTAGAGAAGCGCCTACACAAAGGTCCCAACCTGTCGGTCAGATCGTGCTCGATTTTCGTCAAGTACGTTTTAAATGGGCAATAAGTAACTTTGTCAAAATTGCATTTCATCGGTCCCAATTTAAATTCCTGTCATTCTTAAAGTCACGCAATAACACCGATCGTGGTCGAAAATGCTCAAAAACCGACTTGTACTAAATCCGTGTGAAACTGACCCATATCGGTCAATAGTTTAGATTACTCACCACACAAAGGTCCCTCCCGATTTGAAATCCGGTCGCTCTCTCGATGACGTTTTAACTTCAATCTTTTTAGAATGGTGCGTTATAACCACCAATATTTAACTCTGCTGGAACTGGACTATAGTGGCCAACGTTGTAAAATAGGTCTCACACAAAGGTCCTTTCCGATATAAGGTCCTGCCGCACCAGAATAATCGTATGCATTCGATACCGATTGACTTTAACGGTTTAAACAGTTTAAGGCAACCCTCAAATTACAACCAAAAAATTGGTACATATGTGACGCGCAAAATAGAAAGGGACCTAAGGGTAAAAACCAGTTTTGTTCAGGAGAGCCATTTTAAAGATTTAACTACGTGTATATTTGGTGTACCATCACTTTCATAAAACGCGCATATCTCTGGGAGGGAACACTTTTGGGGCATGGGATCGGTCTCATTCGATGCTCAGATGTTGTCCACATCAAAAAAAAAGTGAAAATTGATTTTTTTACCCTTAGGTCCCTTTCTTTATGCGCTGTCAA
The DNA here is from genome assembly GCA_963513945.1 of Hydrotaea diabolus. Lineage (NCBI taxonomy): Eukaryota > Metazoa > Arthropoda > Insecta > Diptera > Muscidae > Hydrotaea > Hydrotaea diabolus. Next base: position 84,772,326 of record OY740718.1, on the reverse strand, counting down.
ATATGTGTAAATCAGTTATTACAATGGTATTTAATGAATGAAAACCACAACAAAATTCATGCACTGTATCGTGTGTGTGTATGTAGGCTTGCGATTTTGTTGTTGTATCGGCAACTGTGTGCCGGGGTGACAGCCCTTGGCCGAAGAATTGCTGCTTCGGGTCAATCCGGTCCATAGAACCGCCTGTCGTGAGATTGTGCTTGGGATTTTAATTGTGTTCGGTAGAAAATTCTGCTGCCGGCAGTTTTTGTTAAATGCAACACTGCCAGGTGTTAACATACAGGGTGGGCCAAAAGTTACCAAGGGGTAAAAAACTTAATAACTTTTTTGTTAATAAATTTTTTTCTCAGTTTATATTATATACAAAATGGAAATTATACTAAGTATACAAAATATTGTCACTTAAATGACTCCCGTTTTCAGCTTCGCAATGATGGGCTCGTTTTAGAGCATTTTTTAAACCATCTTTTAAAATTTGTGGCTGTAGCCTTCAAATTGCAACATTGTTGGCCTTTAGTTGTAGGACTGTCTCAGGCTTTTTCACAAATTCTCGCTCCTTCAATAACACCATAAATTTTATTTAAAAGTGCAATTGTGTCTCGGGCAGTGTGTACAGTGGCTTCGTCCGGCTAAAACCACATCTCAGGTCTGTTTTCAAGAGCAGGACGTTTAAAAATTTTCTATCATAAGCCGATACCGCTCTCCATTAACGGTTACAGCACTCCCAACTTTACTCTCGAAAAAGTATGGCCCAATGATATTTGCAAAAAAAGTTATTAAATTTTTAATCCCCATGGTAACTTTTGTCCCACCCTGTAGTTACATCACTGCTTGGGGTCCTATGATGGTAAAGAGGCGCTCACCGAAATTGCTGACACCCCTGCTTGTAACTAAAACTACTTCTGAATGTTTTTTGGAAAATTTTTGTACCTTTTGTTTTGTAAGTACCCGAAGTTTTACATCGCCTGATAAGAAAACATTTCTCGCAGGATTCATCATAATTTTTTTGTTTGAATTTTTGCAGTTTTTTAAACATTTTTGAACCGAACATTTTTTTCTTTGTAATTTTACAACAAATCCCAAATTTTAAAATATTTAGCCATTATCAAAGCACTGTGCGTCACGACGTACATATGTACGTACGTCCCAGTGCAGATGTCATTGGCAATGTGACTGTGCGAATGTTTGCCGTGACTTACGTCTGTTACAGTTCTCCAACTGTACTTTCGGTCAAATCTGCAAGCGTAAATATCTGACAATTAAACAGTCTATATTTCAAGGTAAACGTATGCTGCCGTGGAAGGTGATTGATAAATTACGACATCAACAGCAACGGCGCCAAAGACTCCGACAGTACTCGTCGAGGCGGCATTACAGCAGCGCCAACGCAAACGTGTCCTTTGGTTGGGCCAACAGTGTGTAAATGATATCGCAAATACAAACCTTAATATTTGACAATAAACTCTAATGTGACTATGATATATTAGCGTGGAATAAGCTCCAGATATTTCACCCATACTAACTGACTATGTGTGCGTACGCGTGTGTGTATGGCAATTTGAACCAGATACCAATACCAACACAAATCTGAAGATGAGCGTGGAATGGTATGCTTGGGGCAGATATAAATAATAATATTTCGTCGTTGATATTATGGAACGAAATATTTGCCGTAGCCGAAAGAGATTATAAAAATAGAAGGCCTTCGATGTGAACTCTTGTGACAGAAGAGAATGAACAAAATTACTTATATGTTGGTAAAGGGTTCCCGAACTTTTGACTTTGCAGCGAGGGACTATTAATCCAAATTTTAGATATTTATGTTAGATAAAAAATATATATTTAAACTAATGAATTGCATCATTAATTTTTTAAAATTTAATTACTTATACCCTACTTGACACTGTGGGGCAGTTAGTGCTGATGTTTGTAACACCTAAAATGGGCCGAACATCTTGGACTGATAGAACCCTAGCGCAGATGCCCATTGGGACTCGCTGTTATACTGATACGGATCTGGGACTTAACATCGAAGAACCGAAAACCGTGCTTGTATTTTCCTTATCAGACCATAACACGGTCTTATAGGCGGAAGACGCAGTAGTTGCAGAAAGTTTTAACTAGCTGAGCACTAGCAAGAGGCTGACAAATGCGAAAAAGGCTATCAGAGCAATTACGTGAAAAACGGCAATATCAAGGACCGTCTTAGATTGTAAACTGGCGAGTTAACGCTTACTAGGTACGTATTGAAGCCTGCTCATCAAGGAGTAAGAGGAAACGAGAGAGCAAATGCTTCGTGTTAAAGCCAGGGAAATGCAAACAACGATCTAAGGAAATGCGAAGCCTTAAGCTCTACCCGCTTTCAGTTGAAAATATATACGAAGAACGCCCACACCACACTATGGAATAGTCAAACCATTAAGAAGACAACGAAGATCATGTGGGACGACCCGGACGAGGATACGAATATAACATTACTGAACCTTAGAGAAATAAAGATAAGTAAGGTCCTCACAGGAAACGTAGACTTACAAGCGGATCTACCTAGGATGTAAATGCTAAATTATAACATCTTCAAAGCATGCAGGGAGGATTAGGAATCGTTACAGAACTGTCTTTGTCACTGTCCAACTTTTGCAGGCATTAGCACCCGATGGTAAGGGGATGTCGCTTTAACAGTCTGCACTTCAGATTAGGGGTATCGAATAAAACACCCTTAAGGACAATATCAAAAGTACAGACTTCCTTAAATAAGTTTGTTGCAATCAATAATAAAACCTAAGTAACCCCTTAACGGAAAGGAAATAAACCCTATGCCTATAACAACGATTGATTTAGAATCACTATCTGATTCCATTAAGTGATGCTATCCTGTCCGTCCATCTTCTTTCGAAGAAACTTGGTGCAATGATTAGTTTTAGGCCAAGGATGACCCTTATTAAAAATGACTCATATCGATCCATGTTTTGTACGAAAATGCCAATATTTAACATCAATAATGCTTTTATTGTTTTTCAAAGTATAAGTATTCTCCAGCATGATTTGTAAAGTTTTGCATGCGCTCAAACCAATTGTCGAAGCACTTTTTCCACTCCATTTAAGACACCCCCAAAACATGGTTTTTGAACGCTTCAACAGCATCTTCTGGCGACGAAAATCGTTGACCACGCATTTTTTTTCTTAATGTGCGGGAATAAAAACAATTCATTGGGTGCCAAGTCAGGGCTGTACGGCGGATGACCCATCAATTCAACGTTTTGGCCGGTCAAAACGGCGCTGGTTTGGGCCGATGTGTGAGAGCTCGCATTGTCATGGTGCACAATGATTCGTCTTCTCCTGTTCGTTTTTCGAATTTCTCCGAAGACTTCGGGCAAACAAATTGTGGTGTACCACTCAGAATTGACCGTCCTACGTTGCTCAAGCGAAACAATCGCAACATGACCAGTTTTGCTGAAGAAACAGGCGACCATTTGCTTCGAAGTGTTCTTCCACGAACAACCTTTGTTGGATTTGGCTCGTCTTCGAAGACCCACACGGTCGATTGCTGTTTTGTTTCGGGCTCATACCCATAGATCCATGATTCGTCACCTGTGACGATCTTATAAACGTCTTTTGAAGCACCGCGATCGTATTTTTTCAAAATTTCTTTGCACCAATCGACACGAGCATTTTTTTGAGCGATTGTCAAATTGTACGGGATCCAACGAGAACAAACCTTTTTTGCGGCCAGGTGTACATGCAATATCGAATATAAGATGGTGGAAGAAATGCCCAAGGATGCCTCTATCTCATGGCATATCGCATGACGATCTTGCATTATCAGTTCACGCACGGCATCAATGTTCTCTGGCACAACGGCCGTTTTTGGTCGACCTTCACGATCTTTGTCTTTGAACGAGTGTCGGCCACGATTGAATTCATTAAACCAGTTTTTTTACAGTGCTATAGGATGGTGCTTCATCGCCATACAAAGATTTAAGTTCATCGATGCACTCTTGTCGTGATAATCCACGTCGAAAGTTGTGAAAAATTATAGCAAATTTTCACGAGTTAATTCCATTTTTTTGTCCAATTGATTTTTTCAAGTCACTGTAAACAACACAAATGATGGTCGTATGTAAAAACGTTCTGAGTACGTTTATGCTAAAAAATGTCAAACTTTCCAATGGCAATATCAGATGGCGCCAGGCAACACTTAGTGTTGCCAAATATATATAGCAGCCCTCGTAGGGAGGATGAGCAAACGTTACAGCACTACCTTTGCCACTGTCCAACTTTCGCCGGCATTAGAACCCGATAGTTAGGGGATGCCTGTTGAACAGGATTGACCCAGGTGAGGGAAATTGAATAAAATACCAATAAGGACAATGACAAAAGCACAGACTTCCTAAAGTAAGTTCCTTAAGCAATCATCAATAATAATTAAATAACGCCCTAACGGAAAGACCGTATGGAAATAGACCGTATGTATATAACAACGATTGATTTAGAATCACTTTGGTTCCATTAAGTAATACCCCTCTATCTGTGATTTCGAAGGAACTTGTTGCATTGATTAGTTTTGGACTGAGATGTTTTGTAACAAAACCGAGTTCTTGCCAGAACCTGCATCTCTAGAAGTCACATGTTGCGCCTAAATTTCAATTCTGTTAAAATTGAACTTAATCGGTTCATGATTTCCAAGAGAACCCACACAAGGGTCCATCAAGAATTAAGGCTCTGACGCTCCAGATGTCACATTTTCACTCCGGCCGAGCTTCGCATAGGACGATATCAGCAGTCAATAATGTACCTGGACCATGTCAGTCCTTGTTTTCGAATAGCCCCTAAAATTAATAAACGAAAAAGCTATGAAAGTTTTTAACCCCATGGTAACTTTTGGGATACCCTGTCAAGTTTTGGATCTTGTTATATTAACCACAATGCTTTATACGAGACCTGTAAATATAGACCATATCGGTCGATGTTTTGGAAAAGCAAGAGGCCCGTGTTTTTCTACAACCCCAAACTTTAAAAGTTTAAAAACGATCAGCACTTGCGCTCAGACAATAATAACATATTAATTTAGGGTAGCTCATAATGGCCCCGAAGGACTTTAGTATTTTTTAATTCCCATTATTTATGGTACACAATCGTACACAAGTGGCTGCCTCGGTTGTCTACGAAGTAGCGCATTTCGTTAAGCCAATTTTAAAAGACTTTGGTATCGGGTTCTGACTCCATCTCACGAATGAATACCTCGATATTCATCTTAAGGACCTGATTCGTTCCCATGTCAACGATTCACATGGTAATCAAATCACAGTTCCGAGGTGACCAAATGAAATCGACCAGGCGACTGATAATTATCTTGGCACGCAAAATATCGGTTGTGGTGTGGGCAGTGTCGCATTAGGGACCATCCTTCTGAAACCAAAAATTATGCAAGTCCATGTCTTCAATCTCCAGCCGCAAAATATGACTACTCATGCCACTCCCAACGTTGTTAAAGCGTAAAGTAATTCCTGTCAACAGGCTAATCGTATCATGTAAAAATGACTATTGGATTTGAGTTTGATTGTAAGCAATATACTTTCAATTCATACCAAATTATACTAGAATGTAATCTAACCTTTCATCATATCGTTTGCCTACATACAAATAAATTTAACGAGATTAAAACTTTAATATAATATGAACTCTTCTTTATTTGATTGAATTGATTAGAGAAATTTATTATGCCAAAAAGCTAAAAAAGCTAAAGTCGGGTGTGGCCGACTGTATTATACCCTGCACTCCTGGAAAACCCACTGAAAATATGTTTTTGGACCCAATTTACCCAGATTTAAAAACTAATGTCATATTTAAAATTGTTTTTTTTTTTTTTGTAAAATCGGTTGAACATGTATGTGAAAGCTATATTTAAATCTCAACCGCTTTTCTTAAATTTTAACAAAGTCTGTCCATGGCCTAAAAAACTTACTCGTGCTAAATTTCATCAAGATTGGATGACAAATGAATGACTTCTAAAGCAAAAACATTAAAATCTGATAAACATATATGTGGGAGCTATATTAAAATCTAAACCGATTTGCTTCAATTTAACGTTAGCCCTTGGTCCAAATAACTAAAGTGTGCCTAATTTCATCAAGATTGGATGAAGGATGTGGTTCAAGAGCTAAAAACAGAAAAATCTGATAAACATTTATGTGGGAGCTATATCTAAATCTGAACCGATTTTCTTCAATTTTAGAAATGTTCTTCCTTGGTCAATTTTAACAAGATTGGATGTGAGCTGCTAGAGCTAAGAACAAAAAAATGCGAAGAACATATAGGTAGGAGCTATAACTATGCCTGAACCGATTTTCTTTAATTTCAATAGCTTTCGTCATTTGTCCAAAAAATTTACTTCTACCAAATTTCATGAAAATTGGACAACAATTGCGACCTGTAGTTTGATTATAAGCTTTAGAAAGACAGACATACATAGTTAATTGAATCAGTAGGTGATTAACGCTTGAAGCACTGATCCTCCCTGGCCTGATCGAACACCTTTCATGTGCTGATCATCAACATGGGTCAATCATGCAACATTGTTCAAGACATATCAGGAAAGTCCCTTCCGTATAGTTTGAAACGTTGGGTAGTTAACCATATGTGTGGGCGCCAGTTACATGTAGAATATAGAGACAGGGAGTCGAAGCCCCGTAGAGTTCTCCAGAGTGTTGTGATATACCTGGCACTGTTTAACATTTACCTCTCTAAAATTTCTGCACCACCAGACGTTCTTGATATTGTGTCGTACGCTGATGATTGCACAATTCTAGCGTCAGGACCTAGGACTGGATGACATATGCGAGAAAATTAACTGTTACCTCACTGACTTAGCACGCTTCTTCACTGCGAGCAATATGAAATTATGTGCCAAATCATCAGCCAAATCATGTTGCCTGCGAACAACAACCTGCGAAGATTTCACCAGAGGAGAAGATGCTTCCTAGCCAGACGCACGTGGTTTGGGTCCAGCTTAGATATGGAGCATCATCCATTAGTATTGGGCGCGAATTTATGCTAATGTTCCAGACGTTTGTCCTGCCTGCCATCAGAGATCTCGATGTTGGAGCCGCCTCAATTGGTAATATTTGCGAATTGATGCTAACGTTCCGGACCTTTGTCCCCTCTGCCACCAGGGACCACATGACGTGCTGCACCTCTGCAATTGTCCGGCCAAGCACACTCTTTGGACGTATCCAGTTCAACTGTCTCGTTTCCTGCATCTGGATATCGAAGCGAACAGGACTTCAAAAAAAAAATATATTGATGTTACAAGAAAAAGGTCCATCGTAGTTAAAGGTGGATCCAGCTCAAATATTTTTGGTAGTTACAAACATTTGCTATAAAAGTAACTCATAATACCATGTTCCACAGTGTGGTGCAGGGTATGAAAAATATTTATATATTACAGAACTTCCAATCATATAAGAAATTCTATGTACGAGTCAACTCCACTCAGTGCAGGTGTGGATTAGGAATATTGGGAATCACTTAGGTTTATTAAAAGCCAAACGTTTGCACAGGACACATTGAACACAATTTGCAATCAATTTTGTTCCATGTCCTATGCAATCGTTTCGGTGCAATACAATATTTTATTTTTTTTTTGTTTAATCCTTGTGGGGGGAATTGATTTCATTTTTCACATAAATCTAATATTTTTGTGTGTTTCAGAGTTTATGGAGAAGCTTGAATCATTCGAAAAACTCGTATGTGAAGTACGTCGTTAATCTTTTGATAGAAATAATAAGTCAGCTTTATTCGCCTGTGTTATTGCCATAAAGGCTTCTCTGGCGAAGATTATTTGTTTTCCGGGAAATAATTGCATTCAATTAACTTTTACAACTCTTTTTTTGATGCTGCTGTGTACAGTGGTACACTCTTTGAAAAGGCGATAGCATTATAGGGTATACAAAAATAGGTTTCCAAATATATTTCCTCACCAATGTGTTAAGGTTTTGTTTGTAAAACCAACTAACAGTGAGAAATTGTGGACGCTTACATAAAAAGAGTACTGGAAATGCTGCCTATGTCGGTAAAAAAACTAAATAAAAAACACTGGCATTTCGATGGTCTCAAACGGTTAGCCAACATACATCAATGATATGCCAGCACTAAGTTTTCCAAACAACCTGTTCCTCAAACTAAGGAAAATACGACACACTTTTACCAAAAGCGATGAGTGTGGATTGATGTTCAATTTGGCAGCTGGCAAAGTGCATTACGTTCTGTATTTTCAACATTTCCCCAGAACTCGAAAATTCATCCGGTTAAGCATTGCCAGTAAATTTTTGATTTTTGGACGCTTTGCCAGTATTTGTTTTTTTTGAATTTGGATCGTTTGCCAGCAAGTTTGCCGACAAGTCACATCCAAAGCATCCATGATTTTTTCAACGATCGTGGACCCATTTCGTAAGTTAAAGTCTATTCAAAAGGCGGACAAACTAGCCTTTTGAATAGACGTTAAACCGTTACTGCCTGCTCATAGATCGGCTCGTACGACTTTTATAAAATTTAGAAATTTATGTCCAAAAAACCATAGAAGTTGAAAAAAAAAAAAATAATATAGCACAATCTTTCCTCTTTTCTATAAAAAAAATTACAGCGATATCGCTCACCTGGCCCACGCTAAAATTATTTATGTATCAACACTTTTATGGGTATTTATATACCCATTAGACAGGAATGGGTTAATTTATGGCCAGAGCTTAATCCTTTATAATATATTTAATGATAGAAACCACAATATCGCGACGACTAACTTATTAACGCTCTCTGTAGAATATATATGTATAATGATATATAACTTATAAGGATCCTGCTGTTGGGGCAAACATGCATGCCATTAGGGTCATTCCACCCATGATAGAACGACAGAGCCTTGTTTGCGTTCACAGGGAACAAAAGGTCTCGAACCAGCTTAAAAACTGTTCAAGTCATAAATATATATTATTCATGCTAGCGCCACTATCGTTTTAGTCTCTGTAGGATAGCCTAGTCGTCAAATCTCTCATTAATAACTTTGAGGATTGCGTCGCTTGCATGGTATATGTCACCTTCTTGATGAAACCACAGAAAGTAGATTAACCTGTAGATATACCTGTGAACCTTGATGTTAACGATGCCAAAGGGGCACCCTTGCCAATTAGTCGCTAGGCTATAAACAGTACACACAGAAAATAAAAAGTCGGAAGTCGGTTGGAACTAAACCACATGTTTCTAATCGTAATGGATACTCGTATTCGGTTTAATATAGCACATGATGTTAAAATTATTACCGATGATGAATTACACGTGCGATATATGGATATTTATATCCATAACAAATTGTGGAGTTTCCGACACGATGTCACTTCTACCGATACTTTTAGTTCCATTTTCTGACAATTTTAATTCACCAACCAGCACTAATGGAAACTTGAAAGTACATTCTATCATAATCAAATAATACGGTTGTGGCAACGAATCGCTTCTCTTTGTGTGCCGTAAATAGCATTGATACGGATTTATTAATGAGACGGGATTAAGATATATTTTCAATATGCTCAGACGTTTGGCAGGCTGATGAAGCGGCAAATCCCTTAATGAGTTAAATGGGAGCTGACAGTTTTAACTTTGACCGCATCTGAAATATAGCAATTGAAACAAGTAAAAAAGTTGTTAAATTTGGTATTTTTTTTTGGTAAATTTGGAATCATTTCCGTTCCGATTTTCTTTCTTCCAAGGATAGGCCAGAAATATCTGGCACTTTTATGGATGCCGTACGCAATTTATCTGCCAAATATCTATCTAAGAAGCCTCCTTGCGGTCATTACCTGCCACTGGCCTTTTGGCGTACACGCTGGGAGACTGTGCCTGCCATACAACGACTTCTGCGGCAGTTGCAACAACCCGGCATTTGCGGACTTAAGATGTTGCGGACTTAAGGTCTAAAGATATCTACGGGGAAAACATGTCTCTCTGATGGTGATTTGGGCACGATCCACACCTTCATCATAGCAACAGGCTGATTCGAGTATAAATGAAGCTGTGGACTGGTAACATAGGACGTTATTATCACGAGACCTATTTATGGACCCAGGTGAGCTATTCTTTGGGCGGCTACCAACTTAACCTAACCTACTAGAGTCTAGTCTTTATAGGTTATAGTTTGAAATGTTTTTGAAAGCAATATTTCTTATTATTTAACAAATCCTTTGGAAACTAATTTATAAAAAAAATTGTAAATTTTTTTAAAAAAAGGTAAACAAATCAATTTTTTAAATACCACATACATGAAGTTCATTGCGTTGGCGAGTGGAAAGTAAATCATCGAAGGGGGTAAAAGGGATTAATGTTTGTTGACACTTGCCTTGAACTTCTGTCGTAATTAGTGGGAAACACATTTGCTGGAAGTCGATTCCACATACGGACTGTAAGAGCGAAAAAAGAATTTGATCTGTAGTGTATATAAGTAGTGCGGTCAACTGGCTAATCGATAACAAACGGGTGTGAATTCCTAGAAAGTCGCGTATCCCTGGCGAACATCCTCACGTCGGGAATAAGACGACGGGGTTCTGATGAATACGCATCGTGAATGAAACGATAGAACAGTGTCACGAAACCCACATTCCGACCATGCTAAAGGGGAACAATAGAGTTGGATACCCTACTGTGGCCTATCAGCACCATCGATCTGCTTTGAACACGGTCAAGTAGTGTTTTTGGAGCACCTGCCAATATATGGGAGTTGTATTACATCATCGGCCTGATATTGAAAAGACCAGAAGGAGTACTATATTTCTTGCTCCGCTTTAAAAAGCCTATGCACTTGAGTGCTTCTTTCGACACTTCGAAAACATGTCTCGCCCCACGAGCGTCGCATTGTATTTTCATGCCCAAAACAGCAAGAGCATCTGATTGTTCAATATTTATACCACTGATAGAAATTAACGACATTATTGGGTCAGCGAATCGCTTGCAGCACTGTATCTTACTCGCACTAAAAACCACTCTACTTAATCGACCCCATTCGGAAAACTTTAGACAGCTTAATATGTGGTAGTTTTGCAGGTCAGGATATAAACAGTAAAACTTCCATACGTCGAATTTTCTTTAAGTCGATCCAAATCTTGTGACATTAGAGGGAAGAAGGCAAACTCTCTTATGTTATTCTTCTATAATTCGAATTTCCCTATTGCTCGAAAAAAATAAATCGAGAAGTTATGGAAACACAGAATTTAAAAAAAATGTTGTTTCTAGGGTTGTTGTTTTTCCGTCTAAATGACTAAGAAGTAAAACGTAATTGAAAAATTCCAATTTACGTTTAAGCGTCAATTCAGTTAGACGCTTATGCTTTTAAAATTTAATTTATTTTGCTGTTTAGGTAAATCTCCAACTTTGACAATCAAACCAGACAACATTTAAATAATATTACTATATACAGGGTGGACCAAAAGTCACGCCTGCGTGTAAAATTTGAATAACTTTTTTGTTTATTATTATTTTTTATTGATTTTTTTTTAAATATAATATTATCTTTGTATGACCTAAATTTTAATTATGAAAAATAATGTCAGAGAGATGACCACCATTTTCATCGATGCACAATTGGGCCACCCGTTACAATAGTACTCTTCAGGATTGCATTAACGTTGGTAAAGAACTTCTTGTATTAGACTTTTCCACGGATGACAATATTTTTTATATCAGGATCAATTACTTATGAAGAAAGCACAATAAGTGGTAAAGAGGACACGGTAGAACAATATTTTATACAACCCTCTAGCAACGTTTAGCGGAATTCTTAGAGAATATAACTTTATTTCTACACACGAATAAAAGTTTTACTGAATATAACTTTATTTCTACACACGAATGAAAGTTTTACTGATACTTTTTATTCCCATTGATATAAGCCAAAAATTACACAGCATTTCGTGGAATTAGAACTAGAATTAAAATTAATTGAAATCAAATAATTGTAAATTTTTTACAAATAAGGTATTAAAAGTAGTTTGATAACTCGAAGTCTCCGTAAGTCGATTCTTTTTTTGGCGACAATATTTTTCTATCTAAAAAACAACAAATAAAGTTCATGCCTGGTAATATGGTTCTCTTAAATAAGAACCACGGTACCAAGTGGCGTATGAGTGTTGCTCACGTATCATTAAACACAAATAAATCATACGCCACGTTGCACATACTACAATTACCATAATGAAAATTAAACAATGACAAACAGAAAGACGAACGAATAGCAGTTAAAGGCGAAAGGGGAAGAGAAAGAGAGGGAGCAAGTTAAAGACATTTATATAAGGGAAACAAAAATTGGCAAAAATCATTTTTATATCATTTCATTTGCCACGGCTGTCGTTAATTGTATGCAATGCATCACATGCTGGCACACTCGCACGAAATTAATGGGCCACACTATAAACGTCCAATTTGGTTATTAGATTTTTATTGTTAAATAAGACAAAGAAAAAGAAGACGTCGAAGTGTTGAAACTTTTGCTCTTCTGGCACCATCTTCATCATCGAGATGGTGAACTTTATGCAATATTGTCGTCAGAATCAGCAACAGCACTTAAAGGTGGCGAAATGTTGCACAATCTTCAGCTGAGTGTCGAAGTTTTCCCCATCTCATGCAGCATGCCTTGTGAGGACGACATTTACTTAACTCTTATCTATACGAAGGATACACCTTCTAGTTGCGATGGGTTTCCTTCGGCGGCCGTCTTTAAGCGTCAACATACTCTGGCCACTTGAACAATGTTGCTGGTGCGGTACAGTGGTACGAAACTAAATGTTTAGAAACTAGCTTGTATCCATGCTTTAACTTCACAAGGAATAGTACGTGAATAGATCTAGTTGTAAAAAGGTATTTTTGTTCACCGAGAGTGGGAAGTCGGGCTTTTACCAGAATGCTTAGTAAAATCTTTTATTTTGTTTCTTAAAATACTCTTCCTTCCTTTTTGCCATATCTATTGTTAAAGCATTCTTATCAATTTTCCATTCAATTTATATCTTCATCGCTTTAGAAGCCATAAGGTGCGATGCTTATGCCGCGTAGTTCATAATATTGATTTTGGCATTTCAGCCCGATTTATCCAGGTAGCCACATATTAAATCCGGCTTGTCCAAATTTTGTACAGGAAGTCAAGTTGAAATTTCCTTATTAAAAATTTTCTTAAAAGCAACCCTTTGCGTATATATTTTTTTTAAGAAATCTTTATTTGCAATCTATCGTATAAAAATAAGAATTTTTTTTACAAATTTTACACAATCACAGATAGAAATTTACTTCAATAAGTAAAATCACAATAATAAATAAAAAATACTTCAGGCTTAAAAATCTTCAGCTTATCATCATGTTCTAAAAGGCAAGTCCAGAACGTGTAGCCTCTTTAAACGCATTGTCTCATTGGTATAATCTAGAAGACAAATCGCAAGTAGATTCGGATGTGTACTAAGTCTAGCCAGGCAATTTTCAGAGTAACGTTTTATTTCATCTTTTTCGGGTGGTATATTTAAATCGTTGAGTATCATCATCCTTTCTAACGTACCATGATGCATTTAGTATCAGCCGTATTATTTTTGATTGAAAGCGTTCTAATATTTTAACATTTGAGTTACACGAAGTTCCCCAAAGATGTATTCCGTATACCCAAACCGATTTTAGTAGTGATTTATAAATAAATAACTTGTTTTCCACGCTGGGATTTTGATCCAAGTAGCCAATATTATTTCTTAAACTTTACATTAAGATGCTTTCGCTTAGTTTTTATGTGGGATTTCTAGTTCATACGACGGTCCATGTGCATTCCCAGATATCTGACGCAATCTGTCCTTGGAACTATCTTGCCATTAAACGTGACCGGTGGGCAATCGCCTGCTCTGTTTGTAAAAGTAACATGATTTGATTTGCCCTAGTTCATCTTTATGAACTGATTTTAAATTGTGCACTGCTCGCTGAGGTACTTGCTGCCATGATTGCCGTGTCACTGAATATGTTGGCTACTAAGACATTATCCGATATTGGTATATCTGATGTGAGTATGGTATATAATAAGGGACCTGGGACATTGCCTTGCGGAACACATGCATTATTCGAGAGAATCTCAGAGTAGTCATTGTTGTGCTTCACATAAAATTGTCAGACAAATATGACCTTAAAAAGAAGGCAAAAAGGTGTTTGCAGAAAGCCTTTTAGTTTAAACAACAGCCCAGGATGCCATACTCGGTCGAATGCCTGTTGAACGTCGAGGAAGATAGATCAGCAATATTGTTTGTTCTCCAGTGCATCAGCAACATTATTAACGATGCGGTGGCACTGTCTGGAGTTCCGTGTTTATGGCGGAATCCAAACTGATGCTCCGGAATAATATTAACTTCTTCTATATAGGGTACCATTCTTTGACTAAATATCCGTTCAAATATCTTCGAAAAAGCAGACAGCAAGCTGATGTGTCTCTATGAAGTTATGTTGGATTCTGGTTTATTCGGCTTCGTTAACATTATTATAGCAGCACATTTCCATTGCGAGGGAAATGGCTTAATCGCAGAATGACATTAAAAATATAAGTTAAAAACAATTTTCCTTTTTTGGTAGATTCTTTAACATCAGAGCATTGACATTATCATATCCAGGTGATTTTTGCGCATTTAGACGGCCAATTTCATCACAAATTTCCGTTGGTTTTATACATTTTATTGGGAAATCACTCCGGCAGGGTGAATTAACGAATTCCAAAATCTGATTTTCTTCGATAGTGCCAGAATTTAAATTAAATTGTTTGCATATGTATTGCAACGATTTCAAGCTCATAGACATAAAGTATTTTTACAACTTAGTTTCTAGCGACATTCGTTAATTTGTCGGACCATTGGCCGTTTAAGAGGTCAATTGGTGTTGCGCAGTTTGCAGGCCTTCTAACAAAGTAGCGGCAATCCAGAAATTAAGGTAATGCTAGAGTGGACGACCAGGTTGTGCTTAAATTTAGTATGGTGCCGTATGAGCGACTTATACCCTTTTCTACAGAAGTTCGACCACATTGGTCCATAGGTCTACCGTCCATGCTGTAATACTTGTTACTTCGCTAGCAAGTAAGGCAATCGAAGGCAGCGGTGCAGAATGGAATTACTGTTTAATTAATTACCCTAGACGATAGAAACGCCTTTGATTCGGCACGATGGGATTGAATAAGCTTGGAGTTTCAGTCTATCTGGTAAATATTATATCAAACTAACTTTTGGAAAGATAGTTCTACTACGATACGAAGGCGGCCAAAAAATGTATATCGTTTCGGCGGGGTCCCATAGGGATGAGTATTGGGCCCACTACTGTGGAACATTATGCATAAGGCTGTTCTTACGGCGGGACACATTAACGCAGTGGAGTTGTATGTCAATGAAACAGTAAGCCAAATTAGCAGATGGCTGCCCAAATCAGGACTTTAACTAGAACACCACAGAGGCAATTGTAAAAAGTAACAGACGCAAGCAAGAGACCATGACAATTCGGGTTGGTCACCAGGAAATCACTTCAAAGAGGAACCTCAAACATATAGGGGTAATGATGGACATAAGTTATTTAGCGGACAAGGCATCAAATGTAAGCGCAGCTCTATCCCGCATGATGCCCAATATTGGTGGACCCAAGCAAAGTAAAAGAGAGGTTATTGTAAGAGTAGTAACTTTTACCATTTTGTATGCATCACCAGCCTGGTCTAGAAGTCTGGAAATGCTGAGGATAAGGAGAAAATTGGCATTGGTGTGCAGACTGGCGGCCACGAGGGTAGGTAGTTCCTATCGGACTTTAACAAAAAACGTAGCTAACGTAATATCTGGTATGCTACCAATAGCTATACTTGCTAACGAAGTATGCAGAAAGTATGAAAGACCAATAAGAAACGATCTGGAAAGGGAAACCCGCAAAAACGAAAGGGAGGAAAGCAAGAGAAGTTGCAAACGCGATGAAATGAGAGTGAAAATGGACGATAGACATACAAACTTATTTCAAAGATAACCAGTAGATGGCACGGAGAAGGTAATTACTACCTTAAGCAGTTTCTGACAAATCACGAAGGATACAGGATTTACCTCTACAAATCTGGGCCAACAATTGCCCAACGTGTTCCAATAACATAGAGGATGTCGAGCACGTTATGTTAAATTGCCGAAAACTTGAATATGACATGGCGCTACTAGAGCGAGGTATTGACAAAGAGATTGAACCGCATAATATTATAGGCGCAATGATTGAAATACAGAGGGAGCGGATAAGTCCAACAGGGAGCGGATAAGTTATTAAGGTTATACTACTAAAGCTACGAGAAGAAGATCGGAGAAGGAAAAATGCTTTAAATGGGAACTTGTAGGCTAATTGAGCATTTTCCACACTGCGACTTCAATTGGCACTTCCGCAGGCAGAAGCGATGACGATGGAGGTGCTTTTAGTCAGTAAGAATCCCACACACCACAAAACAACGGGAGCTTGCAAGATTTCCACCTTCTTCGCAAAAAAAATTGGTCTAACTTTTCATATATCCTTTTATATATACCTTTGCGACTTGAAGTACTGCCGTTATGCAGACCATATCGGTCTTTCAGTAAACCCATTGTACCACGTCCCAACTGCTCTAGAAGACACATATTATATGGCACCCTGCTCTCACTATAGACAGTGGCGCGGATTCTTCTGATTAGCTGAATGGTGTTCGGATATAACATTCGGCCCCGCCTATTTTTAACGTGTTTACTGGTTTTCAGTTATTACATGATGTTCATACAGGGTGTCCGTCGGAAAGGTATACTACGTTGTTTGTTTATATTTTTTGATTAAACGAAAGAGAATGGATCTTATATTGATAAATGTTTTATTTAATGTCGGCAATTATGTATGGAATACAATATCAGATAAAGTCAGCCTCTGTTAGTCTCACAAATGCGAGCGATTTTGAGCACATTTTCATTACATTCTCACACTTTTCACGCGGTATTCCATTAATTTCATCAAGCTTTTTTGGGTTGTTTGCTTTTCAGGTATCCCCACAAAAAGTCCGGAAAGTCAAATCAGGCGACCGTGGAGGCCATTCTTGATAATCGCCATTTCTCGAAATAACTTGTTTTGGAAAGAGGTCTCGCCGTAATTCCATTGTAATCTTGGCTGTATGCGATGTGGTACCGTCTTGTTGATACCACATGTTAATCAGGCCCAAAGCATGCAGTTCTGGCGTTAATAAGTTTTCAATCATATCGCTCCCCATTGACAGTTACCGTTACGCCGTTTTCATTTTTATAAAAGTAAGGGCCTATGATTCCTCCTGACCAAATTGCACACCAGACTGTCACTTTTAATGGATGCAAAGGTGACTGATGAATAATTTGAGGGTTTTCCATTGCCCAGATTTAACTATTCTGTTTATTTACATATCCATTCAAATTAAAATGTGTCTCGTCACTCTTTATGCTTTTTTTCATGAAAATCAGGGTTTTCATGAGCGATATGTAACATCCTATTGGCATATGTACGGCGGCGTAAATGGCCTTGTGGAAGAAGTTCTTGTGTCAACTAAATCTTAAATGGAAACAAATCCTTGTGCAAAATTTAAAGACCAAGCTCCTGAGCACGGTGTCGAATTAAGGTAAATGGATTGTTTTGAACACTTTCTTGAGCAGCAGTAATGTTTTCAGCCGATCTTGCAGTACGTTGTTATCCATGCTTGGATCTATCAGCTACAGACCCTCTTTCTTCGAAATCATTCACTACACGGTAAATAGTGCGTTTTGTTGGCACGTTGTGTCTCCCAAAAATTTCACGCAATTTTCTCATTGTCACAATTATCGATGATTGATTTTGATAAAATGTTTTAACGAATAAAACTTGTGGGTTTATCGAATATTTTTCCTTAATAAATTTGCCACGTCTCTACTTCACGACTGCCAAATATGAACTGCCAAGACTAATGTTTACCAAAATGGCGGCAAAAGAAAGTAGTATACCTTCTCGGCGAACACCCTGTATTTCATTTTGAATCCGTATGCAACTCTCTTGTTAGCCGTTGAAAAAAGTCTGCCAAGCTAAAAAAACTTGTCGTTCTAATACGTAAATAACATATGGGATAAGGGACAAAAGGTCCATTTCCGAAATTTTCGGTATTCGAATACGATTTAAGAATTTAATTTGAGTTCAAAGATTTTAAAAAGGCTTGAATATTTAAAATAAAAGTCAACCTTTTATAGAACAAAATTGTGGTTACCTCAAGACCACGGTGGACGGTCAGGTGCTGATGTTACACGTTCGCTGATGTAGGTTCTGGTGCTGGGTCTTTGCGTCTGGCTGCCATGCTTTACGATGATTTTAAAGTTTTCATCATTACATTGATTTAATAAGTTTCATATACGAGTAGGTACTCTGGCTGATGGAAAATCTATCAACGTGGCATAAAATGTAGATGTAAAGCTCTTGACTGGAACCAGAACACCGAAGACGATGCCGAACGAAACGTGGAAACTATAAGTGCCGGTATAACTATGGGGGAGGCCAGTCAGTGTAGTCTCAAGCTCATCAACACCCGAAAGAACAACGACGTCATTACAGGTCTGCACCGACCTGCTGCCAACTGTTTGTGTGTTCGAGTACTGCTCCTAGCCCCATACTTCTACAGCGTTCTCCTTCGTCCCTACCTAGCAGCCAGTAGGGATACAGGATTCTCTGTAATAGATATTCAGATGCTGCAAGTATGGATGTACTTGGTCCTGGCAATATATTCGAGCATACTCGAATATCCTTCGGTACAGACATACAAGTACTAACACTCATATTTACATAGAACCGTGTATGTAAGAGCGAGTGTTTGTTGTAAAGTAAAAATATTTGTCTGTCTGTGTGTGTACCTAGTACGGGGAGATACGGTAGAGGAAACAAATTTAATAAATGACTTTTAAAGCTTTAGGTGAATGATGTCAGATCATTTTCCGTATAGATGATAAAAAGACAAACGAATGGGTTCAGCAGGGGTGCGAGCGGGCGGGAAAATAAAAGGGAATTTAAATATTGAAAAAAAACACAAAAAATAGAAAGTAAAACAAAACAAAATTTACTTATATTACAAATTTGCATGTGTTTGTTTGTGTGTGTGTGTGAGTATGTGTTTGTAAATATTTAATTTTATTAAAGTGAAAATTAACAAGTTCTTATATAAGGAGTTAAGTTAAGCCTTATTTTGCACACCCATCAACCGCCCCACCCAGCTTGAAAGAAGAAATCTTGACGGAATATCCACCAGCAGACGAGTGGGCGATTTTCTGTTTAAAAAATCTCGTATAAACAAAAACACTCTGTGCCCTGGAAAGCAGCAGCAGTTTTTCCTGTTAAAGGGATTTATTTTCAATTTGGGTATTTTGAAAATAAATAAATGAGGATAAATATTATGCGGGAAGACAGTTGTAATCACTCAAATTACATTGAAAGTCTAACTCCATTAGGTGCGTTTAAATTTTCCCTGTGGTGTGCTGCAAAAGCAAAGCATTCAATCCTAGTGAGCCTTTTGGGGAAAATGTTCTCCAGACTATTTTGAATATTAGAACGTAAAAAAAAAAATATGAAAAGAAGAATGATTTCATTAAATAATTTTATATAAGTATCTAATACGAGATCTGCTAAAGGGTGTCCCAAGAAGATCGCAATTTTTAAATCTGGCAACATTCGAAGTGTCATTGTTTGACATTTGAATAATTGTTATTGTTTGTTAGTAGAAGGTGCGAGGTTAGTAAAAATGGAGCACTACACGAATGAACAACGCATTCTCATTGTGAAATTGTTTTACCAAAATGGTGAAAGTTTTGCGGCTAGAGTTCGCAAATTGCGATCAATTTGGGGTCACAATAATGCTCCAAAAGAGTCAACTGTAAAGATATTAATGGATAAATTTGCCGAAACTGGGTCTGTTAGTGATGTAAAGACAACAACGCGCCATCGACCAGGTCGATCGACCGAAAATGTCGCAGCTGTACGTGATGATGTCGCTCAAACTCCGTCCACCTCAATTCGACACCGAGCTCAGCAAATTGGTGTCTCCAAATCCACTTTGCAGCGAATTTTGACGAAAGATTTGCCTCTTCATGCATACAAAATTCAATTGACTCAGGAACTGAAGCCAGCTGACCATGGACAGCGAAGGGAGTTCGTTAATTGGGTATTGGAGAGACAACATGAAAATGCTGATTTTGCCGATAAAATCATCTTCAGTGACGAGGCCCATTTTCATCTTGATGGCTTCGTCAATAGGCAGAATTGTCGCATTTGGGGTTCGGAAAATCCTCGAGTGATTCACGAGAAGCAAATGCATCCTCAACGAGTCACTGTGTGGTGTGGTTTTTGGGCTGGAGGAATCATTGGACTTTTTTTTATGAAAATGAGGCAGGTCAAGCGCAAACAGTCAATGGTGTGTGGTATCGTGAAATGATAACCAGTTTTGTTCTTGCCTAGAATTGAAGAAATGAATGTGGAGGGCATGTGGTTCCAACAAGACGGCGCCACATGTCATACAGCCAGAGAAACAATTCAATTGCTGCATCAGTCATTTCCCGGTCGTGTTATTTCGCGTTTTGGAGATCAGAATTGGCCGTCTAGATCGTGCGATTTAACACCATTAGATTTTTTTCTTTGGGGTTTTTTGAAGTCGATGGTTTACGCGAATAAGCCGACGACGACTCAAGCCTTAAAAGACGAAATTGGACGCTGCATTAATGAAATACCGCAGCATTCATGCAAAACGGTCATTGAAAATTTCATTAAAAGATCGCGTGCATGCCAGCAAAGCCGCGGCGGCCATCACGATATATTGTTCCATACATAACCTCATTCTGTCTACTTTACGATATAATAAAGTTTCACGATTTTTTCTTAAATATCTGTGTTTTATTTAAAATTTAAAAATTGCGCTCTTCTTAGGACACCCTTTATATATATTTCTGGTCTAATAATGAAAATGCGAATTTTTATCATCAAAATGGTTTTATTGTTTTTCAAAGTTCAAGTATTCTCCAGCATGATTTATACACTTTTGCATGCGCTCAATTGCACGAATTTCCGATTAAGACACCTCCAAAATTTGGGTTTTCAACGCTTCAACAGCATCTTCTGGCGACGAAAATCGTTGACAACGCGTTGTTTTCTTGATGTGTGGGAATAAAAAGAAGTCATTGGGTGCCAAGTCAGGGCTGTACGGCGGCTGACCCATCAATTTGACGTTTTGGCCGGTAAAAATGGCGCTGGTTTAAGCCGATGTGTGAGAGCTCGCATTGTCATGGTGCACAATGATTCGTCTTCTCTTGTTCGTTTTTCGAATTTCTCGGAAGACTTCAGGCAAACATATTGTGGCGTACCACTCAGAATTGACCATCCTACTTTGCTCAAGTGGAACAGTCGCCACATGACCAGAGGAAACATGCGACCAATTGCTTTGTAGTGCTTCTTCCACGAACAACTTTCGTTGGATTTGGCTCGTCTTCGAACACCCACACGGTCGATTGCTGTTTTGTTTTGGGCTCATACGCATAGATCGATGATTCGTCACCTGTGGCGATCTTATAAACGTCTTTTGAAGCACCGCGATCGTATTATTTCAAAATTTGTTTGCACCAATCGACACGAGCCTTTTTTTGAGCGATTGTCAAATTGTGCGGGATCTACAAGAACAAACCTTTTTTACGGCCAGGTTTTCATGTAATATCGAATTTATGCTGGTGGAAGATATGCCCTAGGATGCCTCTATCTCACGGTATGTCACATGACCATCTTTCATTATCAGTCCACGCACGGCATCAATGTTCACTGGCACAACGTCCGTTTTTAGACGACCTTTACGACCTTCGTCTTTGAGCGAGCGTCGGCCACGATTGAATTCATTAAACCAGTTTCCACAGTACTATAGGATGGTGCTTCATCACCATACAAAGATTTTAGTTTATCTATGTACTCTTGTCGTGATAATTCATGTCGAAAGTTGTGAAAAATGCTCGCACGAAAATGTTCACGATTTAAGTGCATTTTTTGCGAAATTGATTTTTTCAAGTCACTGTAAACAACACAAATGATGTTCTGAGTACGTTTATGCTAAAAATGTCAAACTTTCCAATGGAAATGTCAGATGGCGCCAGGCAACACTTAGTGTTGCCTAGGCCAGAAATATATATAGCAACCCTCGTATGTGTAACACAGTGGAAAATCAATCTAAATTGTATGGTATCAACTGACGTACTTCTAGGGACTTTTAACGACAAAGTGCGTAAGCAATGTCTTTAGTCGGACGAGGCCTACTGTACCCGTAATACAAGATTTAGACTATAGTCGTAATATTCGATCTACTCGTATAATACTAAAGTAATATCTTCGAATTGTTGGTTTCCCCATATGTACAAGGGAATTATATGGCTCATTTAGCACAATTCTCTTGGTAAATCACAAATAACACAAACCAAATGTAATTTAAATCCAGTGAAATTATCTACTCATACTTCGGGTAGATCCCAAGTCGAGAGGTATGAGGACTATGTGTAGGGATCGGAATTACATGCACTAAGTGTTTTAATATGCACTACTCGTATTAGATCGATAAATGTTACAACAGCAAACTAAAAGGGATTCGGTTACTACAAATAATCAAAGTATATGTGGCAGCGCATAGAGAAAGGGACCTAAGGGTAAAAAAAATCAATTTTCATTATTTTTTCTTTTTTTGATGTGGACAACATCTGAGCGTCGAATGAGACCGATCCCATGCCCCAAAAGTGTTCCCTCCCAGAGACATGCGCGTTTTATGAAAGTGAAGTCGACGATTCTAAGCGCGAATAGAAAGGGACATAATCTTTAAAATGGCTCTCCTGATCAAAACTTTTCATCAACTTTTCACTTTTATTTTTTTTTTGTGGACAACATCTGAGCATCGAATGAGACCGATCCCATGCCCCAAAAGTGTTCCCTCTTAGATATATGCGCGTTTTATGAAAGTGAAGTCGACGATTCTAAGCGCAAATAGAAAGGGACCTATTCTTTTAAATGGCTCTCCTGAACAAAACTGGTTTTTAACCTTAGGTCCCTTTCTATTTCGCGTTGGTTGGTTTCCATAACCACCGGTTGTGACAACCTCTAGTTTTACTGAATTTGGTTGTTATAAGCGACTCATAGGCTGTGTGTATCGTGCTATTATTGTACCTACAACTCCACTTTACTTCAATTAAATAATATTTCATAACCAGCATTATTTTAAAAAAAAATTGACACCTAAAGCGCCAATATTAAGTTTCTGTGACCCACTTTAATAATTTGTCGTTCCACTTGTACGTACAATTTTCTACGATTCAAAAGTTAAAAACAAGTTTTGAAAAAACCTGCTCATAATTTAAATAACAGAAAACATATTTTGAAGTCGGCTCCCAAGGGCACCAGACCTGACTGCACCACACTTTTTATGGGTTATGTCAAGCAAAAGGTCCATCAAAACAATAATTGTAGCGATCCCAACTTCAACCCTTCAGGCAGCAATAAATAATTTTCAGGTACCGCATTTGCATGGATGAGCAAGGAGGACATTTACGATCTATCATCTTCAAACAAAATTAGTCATATAAAGATAAATTGAATTTTCTATACAATAAAAAAAAGTAAATGAAAAACATTGATTAAAAAAAAGTTATTTGAATTTCTTATTGTAGCACAATTGGTGCACCACCCTGTACTATAATCTCCTTAGTCCTGCATTTTCAGAAGAAATCATTCAGCCCCCGAGAAAGTTCGAAATTTTGTTAAAGAGTCTCAGAATCCAACAATGAATCGACTGCCGAATATGAAAATCACAGGGCATTGTCAAATTCCCCAAAGAATTCCACTGATATGAACAAAATTGAATTCATATAAAAAACGAAAATACTCGTATAATTTAAAAGATTTCAAATTTCCAAATTTTGTCCGTAGAACAGATTGTGCCTTACAGTCTTAGTTTTAAATGATGGTTACACAATTGATAATGTTTACGAGAAAAATTGCTAAATTTATAATCAATTGTGATTTCTCTAAACACCTGGAATTTTTGGAAACTGTTTAAACTTTGTTTTTCTTTCCTGTAAATGCAGTAAAACACTTAAATTTGTACAGCAAATGGTGTTCCTTGTTTTGGTTTTTGTTTTCACGTCTGCTGCCAAGCCTGAAAGGAAGAGCTTTCCACTTAAGGTGAAATTAACTTTGGATTTTGTTTAACCCAAACACGTATTATGCTACTAAACCAGCAGCAAACAACAACGTGTCCAACAAAAAAAAAATGAAGGAGGACGAAAAGGGAAAATAACACCGGGATGTTTGGTTGGGTGGTGTATGCTAGCAATCGAGAGTTGTTGCCCGCTGCAAATTGCCTGCTGCTCCAGCAGCCAACACCTGATGTGGCGTAATGTTCAAATGTTAATATCCCGGGCAATTTATTCGTACCAAATGCCCTGGAAGATACTATTTAGTGCATATGTATCGCAAAACATACATACATATGTTCATTGCTCTGTATGTATGGGTCATATCATGATTGCATACAAATCGAATGGAAATTGTTTTGAGATTTGGCACTGAGGGTTTCTGTTTTGCTCCTTTTTCCTCAGGAAGAAAGTCGAACGATAGGGAAGCAGACAATTATAACAATTTCAGGAGAAATATTTCCGGTTAAATGTTTTTCGTTTAGTTAAGTTTTAACCAGTAAAAACGTTGTTAAGTGCGGACAGGCTGGTTCTTATTTACGTTCAACCAAAAATTCTCCATTAATGTGGCCCGTTTTTAGGCCCCTTGGATCTATGAGACTAATACAATCCCAATTCCACATTTTTCCGATGAACCTTTTTAAACAGATAACAGCTTTTGACCAACATTTCAGGGTCCTAGCAAATTCGTTTGACCGCTATTGTGCTTTCAGAAGACTACTGCAAAGATGGTTCTGTAGACTACGGCTAGATCGCGTGTGAGCAATATTTTATATTATTTGTCAATCTGTGATCTACAAATCCTCTTTCTGCATTTATCATTACCAGAAATGGACGAATAGGACAAAATGTCTTAAAATTTCCGTGAAGAATAATAATTCAGCAAGCACTTAGAGAAATCATGGTATTTTGTATATCGTATTATGGTTCATCTTGTTGCCAACAATTCGTACTCGTACAATCCTAGGCTAGGAAATATATATAGCTATATTTCCTAGCGTAGGCAACACTAAGTGTTGCCTGGCACCATCTGATATTTCCATTGGAAAGTTTGATATTTTTTTAGCATAAACGTACTCAGAACGTTTTGACGTACGACCATCATTTGTGTAGTTTACCGTGACTTGAAAAAATCAATTTGGCAAAAAAATGGAATTAACTCGTGAACATTTTCGTGCGATCATTTTTCACAACTTATTACCATCATATAGCACGGTGTAAAACTGGTTTAATGAATTCAATCGTGGCCGACGCTCGCTCAAGACGAAGGTCGTCAAAAAACGGCCTTTGTGCCAGAGAACATTGATGGCGTGCGTGAACTGATATTGCAAGATTGTCATGTGAGATTATGGCATCCAGCATACATTCGATATTGCATGAACACCTGGCTGTAAAATAGGTTTGTTCTCGTTGGATCCCGCACAATTTGACAGACGCTCAAAAAAGGAAATGGTGCAGTGTACGAGAGTTGCTATTTATATTTCTGGCCTAGGCGACACTAAGTGTTGCCTGGCGCCATCTGACATTTCCGTGGGAAAGTTTGAAAATTTTTAGCATAAACGTTCTCAGAACGTTTTGGCGTAAAACCATCATTTGTGTTGTTAACGGTGACTTGAAAAAATCAAGGTCGTGAAGGCCGTCCAAAAACGGCCGTTGTGCCAGAGAACATTGATGCCGTGCTTGAACTGATAATGCAAGATCGTCATGTGACATACCGTGATATAGAGGCATCATTTCTTCCACCAGCATGCATAAACACCTGGCCGATAAAAAGGGTTGTTCTCGCTGGATTCCGCACAATTTGACAAGCGCTGAATTGTGCTCGTGTCGATTGGTGCAAAGAAATTTTGAAAAAATACGATCGCGTTACTTCAAAAGACGTTTATAAGATCGTCACAGGTGACGAATAATGGATCTATGCGTATGAGCCCTAAACGAAACAGCAATCGACCGTGTGGAAAGAAGCACTTCGAAGCAAATGGTCGCCCGTTTCTTCGGCAAAACTGGTCATGTGGCGACTGTTCCGCTTGAGCAACGTAGGGCGGTCAATTCTGAGTGGTACACCACAATTTGTTTGCCTGAAGTCTTCGGAGAAATTCGAATAACGAACAAGAGAAGACGAATCATTGTGCAACATGACAATGCGAGCTCTCACACATCGGCTCAAACCAGCGCATTTTTGACCGGCAAAAACGTCGAATTGAGGGTTCATCCGTCGTAGAGCCCTGGCTTGGCACCCAATGACTTATTTTTATTCCCGCACATGAAGAAAAAAATGCGTGGTCAACGATTTTCGTCGACAGAAGATGCTGTTGAAGCCCATGTTTTGGAGGTGTCTCAATCGGAGTGCAAAAAGTGCTTCGACAATTTGTTTGAGCGCATGCAAAAGTGTATAAATCATGCTGGAGAATACTTTGAAAAACTATAAAACCATTTTTGATGATAAATATTTGCATTTTCATTGTTAGGCCAGAAATATATGTAGCGGCCCTCGTATTTGTCTGTCTGTTCGATCCGTAGGATATGCTCATAATTTCTCTGGGGGTTCATTATAACTGTCGTACCATTCACTATCTCCCTCCACTACTTCACACGCTGTGGATAATAGTTGTGGACCGAAATGATTAAGATTTGCCTCCAGTTCATCAGTTTTTGTTTCATCGAAAACTTGATCAGTGTCCGCTTTATCTATTGGAATTGTGTTGATTGAAAATTTAAGTCTTTATATAAACAAACCCGTATCTAAAGGGTGGTCCAACTAAAAGGCACAAAAGTTTTTAGATAATTATTTTAATATTTTTTATTATAATAGAAGCATCTATGACAATTATGTGAGAAACAAAATATCGACCAAATGCATGGCACGGCCTCGGTGGCATACCTCTATGTTGACTCTATGGAGGTTCAATGACGTTATTGTGCTGAATTATCTCATCCTTTAGCTTTTGAATTGTTCGTGGCTTATTGGAGTACACTTTTTCTTTAAAATATCCCTAAAAAATGTACAACGGTGTCGAATAACATGATCATAACGGTCAATTAACATCGCCACGACGTGTGAAATACGGTCAATGAATTTCTCACCCAAAAGAGCCATTTTTTCGTTGGCTGTGTGGCAAGTGACACCATCCTGGTGGAACCACATATCGTCCAGGTCCATATACTCAATTTCTGGCCACAAGAAGTCCGTTATCATCTCGCGAAGCGAACACCAGTGACGGTAACTGCTTGGCCGACCTCATTGTTGAAGAAGTACGACCCGATGATGCCGCCAGCACATAAACCGTACCAAACAGTCACTCTTTATGGATGCATCCGCTTTTCAACAATCACTAGTGGATTCCATTGGCTCAAATGCAGCGATTCTGCTTGTTAACGAATTCACTGGGTGAAAGTGGGCCTCGTCGCTAAAAATGATTTTCTTTGTAAAGTCACCATTCACTTCTGTCTGTTCAACCTACCATTCAGCATATTAACGACGCTTAAGATGGTCAGTAAGCTTCAGCTCTTGAGTCAATTGAACCTTGTAAGCGTGTAAATTTAAATCTTTATTAAAATTTCTCATAAGTAACGTCCGTGATTTGTTTAATTGTTGGGCACGACGACGAGTCGAGGTTTTGTTACACACACAGCATGCACAAGTGTTTTCAAACTTCCTACAGAGCCGGTTTGCTAAAATTGGCGCTCAATTCTCCCGATTGTTGACACATTTGGTGGCCTATGCTCACCAAAAATATCACAAAGTGCTCAAAATGCATTTTGATTTGATTTTTTGATTTGAACGCCCATATTCGTAAAAGACTGCCACAATATTTACGGACTGCTAAGTTGTGTACCTCTCCATGGTTAAATTTGTCAAGCTCTGAAACAAAGAAATTACAAATAAGGTTGGGCAAAAAACTTGACGTTAAGGTGTGGCTCAAAATAAACATCGTGCATGATGGTTGGTCCACCCTTTATTAAATAGCTTCCATAATAAAACTATCTATTGTTGACAATAGATAGTTTTAGTTGACATGCTATTGTCTTGAGGATAACATGGTTGCCTGTGAATCGTACATAGGTTGTATGAGTGTGAATCATAATACGGTTGTGGGAATCATAATATGGTGGGGGATCATAATTTGGTTTAAGGGATCAGTGCAGAGTATGATGGAGTGTGAGTTATAATATGGCTGGGGGGATCATAGTTTGGTTGAGTGTGAATTATAATCGGCCATTCTAATGATACGCGAAAAATATATTTATTTGCCACATTTGGTGTTTGTGGCAACCAATAACTTTGGAAACGTTTTGTGGTAGTAACCAATTATTAGTGATGATAACTAAAATATTTTTCAAAAAAAAAATTAATTCGAGTGTTACTGACTGTAAGCCAATCGATCACCCATTTTTGTTTCCAGCAAAAAAAATCTACATCTTTTCCACTTTTTCCTCATCATGACCTTTGAGTACTTAAATTGCTTAAGGAATCATTTTTTTTCCTCTGACTAAAATTTAAAGATGTTTCATTGAACATGTGTGGTATGTGGATTTTTAGATCTAAAAATTATTTTCTGGAAGTTCGGATACTTCGTATGTTTCACCGATATTTTAGTACCAATTAATAAAAATTACAGAGAGGGCCAACTGAGATTCGGTTGTACTGATGGAATACTTGAGGGGCATGTAACCTCAATCATTCGGTTGGCAAAACAAAAAAAAATCGGTTGTGGCAATCGGTTGTTTTCTGAGTACAGAAGTAAATATTGGATCACTTCGTTAAGGCATTGTGATAATGTGAGTGTCATGTAAATCCTTCGATTACAAAAATAATTTTTTTGGTTAATCATCCAAAATGTTTATGTTGCAGTTCTGATAAACTTCAGCCGGTGTTAATATTTTTGTTCTCTCGACTTTCTTAACTTCCGCTCGCCGTACAACCACGACGGAAATACCCATTATATGGCCCTCTCTTACCGTCCCACGCCTTTTTCATTTATCTCCACTCTAAGGATATGCACGAACACATCTGTTCAGTGATAATTTGCTGTATTTACTTGTTTCATATTTCGCTTGGGCTTTCTTTTGCTCTCGTTTTTTTTTTAGCAATTTTCCTTTGCTTCGCAGGAGTGGGTAATACAGATAATGACTTGGTACAAAGAATCCCACAAATTCGTTTGAATGAAGTAAGAATTTGTAAAAGGATACTCGCACTCGTAAATATTTAAAAAAAAGAACAGGGAAACCAAATAGCAGGCGGAAACGTAACCGGACGAATGTGTAAAGTCATTTATCCATTATGGATGGCTGGTGAACTTTTGCAATGGCTAGTTATAAAACGCGTGTGCGTTCCACAGGCTGATGAGAATCACATGTACGCTGGAGTTTTCTTTTTTTGGGAAAGTGCTTACACATGGGATCACGGTGTCGGCATGAGATATTGTTACAGACCTTTTAATATAAATATGAAATTTAGAGGAGTCGGCAATGAAGGTTCTGGGAATATAAATCCTCGAGTGGACTGCAGCAGATACAGAAGAGGTGTTCTAAAGTTTTCCTTTAGAAAATCAGCACACGGAGAACAAACAACCGAGTGGTTGCGTTAGGTCCTAGTGTTCCATTAGTACAACTCAATATTAGTTATAGCACTAACATTTTTAGTATAAGAAACCTCAGATTCGCGCGGTCTCTTTAATTAGCTTTGACTTCGCTTACAGATTTAAGTTGTTCCAAACATCAGCACAATCCATTCAGTCTAAATCATATCTTAGCATTATATAATGATACGATACGATCTAATGTAATATGATTCGCAGGCACTGTGATAACACACTCCCACCTAAATATCTAAACAGTTGCCATATCGATACAGTTGCCAAAAATCTATTACCAACACGTTTAGGGCCTTTCCTTTTGCCATGCAGAGCAACAATAGCAATAAAGGGTTACCAAGGGAAGAGAAAAACATCGGTTCTCTGGAAATAAATATTAATTGAAACACAACGAAGCGGGATGATGGAGAACATATCCTACCCAGGCACATGGGATTACACGTGGCCGTACGCATGAGTTAGGAGGACACGTTGTGCGCTCTAAAGCGTGTGAGGTGCTTAAATGGCCGGAAATAATAAAAATACTAACAATAATTTTGAATTAAAAAGTTGTATACGATTTTTGTGTAGTGAATGAAACAAAAGCACTTCAACATTAGTGGTGGATTTACAAGTATGTGCAGGAGTACTTATTTTTATAAAACAGGTAGCGAAGTGTAAAATGAGATATCTTATGGAGGGTGTGTGCCTAATGAGGATAACTAGCGGTGCATATAGGATTAATGATCCTGAGATCGCCGCAGCTGTTAAAACCATGCTTTCAACGTTATAAGAACATTTATTGGAACTAGGGCTTAAGTTCCAATGGGAGTAAATAAGTGTAAACGTGTTCCTTCTTGCAGGAGAAGACTCTGTAAGAAATAGTCTTTGCACTTACAGGGCTGTCAACTAAAATCAATAAAAAAAATTTAGTCTTTAAAAAAAATAGTCAAAATCTTCATTTTTGAAAATATAAATCTTCGCAATAGAAGTTTACTATATTTACGAGTGAATACTCTCGCAAGCTATATGATCGCAGTTCTTGATGTTTCTCAAAGTGTAAATTCAGTCAGCAAAGAACTTACATATGTGACGCGCAAAATAGAAAGGGACCTAAGGGTAAAAAACAGTTTTGTTTTGGAGAGCCATGTTAAAGATTTAAATACGTGTATCTTTGGTGTACCATCACTTTCATAAAACGCGCATATCTCTGGGAGGGAACACTTTTGGTGCATGGGATCGGTCTCATTCGATGCTCAGATGTTGTCCACATCAAAAAAAAAATGAAAATTGTTTTTTTTTACCCTTAGGTTCCTTTCTCTATACACAGACATAGTTTGTCCTTGTTTGAAAGACAACTTATCAATACCTATTTTTTGCTAATAGCATTATTTTGAATACGAATAATAGAAAAAAACATCGCTTTGTTGTGTGAGCTGGGTAAAGATTTCGATGGCATATCAATAATTCTGTGACTTTTCCAATTTCCTTGGAGCTATTTTATATGCAACGCTGCTTCCATCAAGTACCCTCTGTTAATAGACTACAGGCAAATTTTGAGAGAGTTCCGTCTTTAAGTTTGTTTTTAACAGCTGTTCAAATCATACGAGGGTTGCTATTTATATCCTGCCAATACTAGTGTTCCCAAACTGGAACTTTCATTAGAAAGCATAACTTTACTCAGAACGTTTTTCATTTGAGGGCGTATTGTTTTGTTTACAGTGTGTTGAAAAATTCATCTCAGTCAAAAAATGGAATTATCCCGGAAACATTTTCGTGCGATGACTTTTCATCCGATTTTCGGTGTGGGCTATCGAGACAAGAGTGTTTAAATCAACTTGTTTCGACTTTTGGCGATGAAGCACCATCAAAAACCACTGTTAATCGCTGGTACCAAGAGTTCAGTCAAGGACGCCGTTCGCTCCGGGCTGAATTTCGTGAAGGACGTTCAACTTCGGTCAGTTTGCCAGAAACCATCGATGCTGTGCATGAACTGATTAAGCAAAACCGACACCGTGAGATTGAGGCATCCTTGGGCATTAGTATGACAAGCATCAATAAGATATTGCATGTTCATTTGGCCGTGAAAAAAAAAATGTTCTCGTTGGATCCCACATAATTTGAAGAGAGCTCAAAAAACGACTCGTATGGATTGGTGCAAAGAGATGTTGAAAAGGTATAACTGCGGTAGCTCAAAGGCAGTGTATAACATTGTCTCAGGTGACGAATCATGGATCTATGCATGTGAACTTGAAACAAAACAGCAATCGATCGTATGGGTCTTTCAAGGCAAGCCAAATCCAACAAAAGTTGTTTGTGGAAGAAGTACATCGAAGCAAATGATTGCGTTTTTTCCGGCCATGTTGCCACAGTGCCTTTAGTGGAACGTAGGACGTCAATTCTGAGTGGTCTACAACCATCTGTTTGCCAACAGTGTTCGAAGAAAGATAATAAGAGAAGACGGATCATTTTGTATCACGACAATGCGAGCTTTCACATATCAGCTAAATCGATGAGCTATTTGACCACTCAAGATGTCGAATTGATGGGCCATCCACCATGCAGCCTTTATTTGACACCCAATGACTTCTTCCTATTCCCTAGCATCAAGAAAAACTGCATGGTCAACGTTTTTCATCGCCCGAAGCAGCTGTTGAAGCGTTCAAAAATAATGTTTTGGAGGTGTCTCAATCGGAGTGGAAAAAGTGCTTCGAAAATTGGTTTGTGCGCATGCAGAAGTGTATTGATCTTAAAGGAGAATATTTTGGAGAACAATAAAACCATTTCCAATGATGTTTTCATTGCCGGAACCGAAATATAAAAGGCATTCCTCGTATAACCTCATGGATTTTGTTAAAAATGGAAAAACGTGAATTTGGAGTGCTCATTAAAGATTATTTTTTGCTTAAAAAACGTCAATCAAACTAAAGAAAAGCTTGATAAGAACTATGGGTTCTCTGCATCATTGATTCCAATGTTAAAAAAGTGGTTAACTGACTTTCGTTGTGGTCGCACAAGTACAAATGCCGGTGAACGTTCTGGACGAAGACACCGGAAAATGTCGAAGAAATCCCCGATATGGTGTTGGCCGATCGATGAGTAAAAGTGCGTGAACTTGTTGATGCAATACGCAATATGGCAGTGTAGTTTAGATTTTACATGATCAGTTGGGTTTAAGAAAGCTGTCTGCAAAAGCTGTGCCGCGTTTGCTCTCAATTGAGCATAAACGTAATCGTGTGACAACTTTAAAGGATTGTTTGGAGTTGTTTAACTAAATTCGAATGAGTTTTGCAGCGTTTTGTAACTGTGGATGAAACTTGGATGCAGTTCAACACTCCGGAGACCAAGCAGCAGTCTAAACAATGGGTTTCTCCGGGTGAACCGGCTCCGAAGAAGTCCAAGGTGACTTTATCGGCTATGAAGGTAATGCAACAGTTTTTTGGGATGCACGCGGGATAATTCACATCGATTAGCTTTAAAAGTGAAAAACAATAAACGGCGAACATTAAGTAAACCTACTGGACCTATTTAACGAACCCATATGGCCAAAAAAAAATTATTTTTCAACAAAATAATGCACGGGTAAAGTCATCTCAAAGGCAAAATTGCATGAACTGGGTTAAGATTTGTTAACTCATCCGCCGTATTCTCCGGATTTAGCCCCCAGTGACTATTTCCTATTTCCAAACCTAAAGAAATGGCTCGGAGGAAAGAGATTCGGCTTTAACGATAAAATTATTGATCAAAGAAATGTTTTATGGACTTCGAAAAATCTTATTTTTGGAAGGGATACAAAAATTGGAGAAACATTGGACTAAGTGTATTTAGCTAAAAGGAGATAACGAGGGCGACCGCAAAAGTAACTGGCCTAACATAAAAAGAACCGTTTTTTTGGAATTATTATTATTTATTTTTCAACATAATCTCCTTCCAACTCTATACACTTCATCAAACGTTTTTCAAGTTTTTTAATTCCATCCGAAAAATAAGATTTTTCAAGACCTTCAAAGTATGCCTCAGTTTCAGCAATAACCTCGCTATTGGACGAACATTTTTTGCCACCGAGAATTTTTTTTAAATTTGGAAACAAGAAATAATCAGAAGGAGCTAAATCTGGACTATATGGTGGATGCGGAGAAATTTCAAATCGTAATTCGGCCAGTTTTTGTTGAGTAAAAAATGCAGTGTGTGAAGGAGCATTATCTTGATGAAAAAGAACATTTTTTTCTAAATGCGGTCGTTTTATCTTGATTTCTTCACTCAACCGATCCAATAATGCACAATAATATTCACTATTTATAGTTTTTCCTTTCTCCAGATAATCAATAAATATTATACCCCTTGCATCCCAAAATACTGTGGCCATTACTTTTCCTGCTGACTTAACACTTTTCGCCTTCTTGGGACCACTTTTACCAGCTTCTATCCATTGTTTTGAACAGTTATGAATCGGCGCAAGAACTCTATTGGATTACGCTGATAAATCGCTAAAAGCTCCTCAGAATTGGTCCAACGGACGATTTTTTGGACAAAGTCAACAAACGCGGCACATATCTTGCGGATAGCTTTTTCATGTGGAGTTCATCATGTAAAATACTCCAAACTTGTTTTTCGTGTATTTTAACAATGTCAGCAAGTTCTTTGAGCTTTAATCGTCTTTCTTTAGTCACATCATTAATTTTTTTTCTAATGTTTTCAATAGAAGTAGCAGTTTTTGGTCTTCCAGAGCGTTGTTCATCTTCCGTACTTGAACGACCCATTTTAAATTGTTGAATCCAGGATTTCACGGTGGAGTATGATGGTGCATTATCACCATGAACAGAATCGAATTCATCTTCGATTAATCGTGGCGTATAACCTTTCATATAAAAGTGTTTAATTATCGCACGAAACTCTTTATATTCCATTTTTCAAAAATTATAAAACTTGTTTACTTCAATCACCTGTAACAAAGAAAGTAATCATTAAATATTTCGGAACTTTTGACAGATGGCTTATAAAAGATTGCTTTTAAAAAACAAAAAAAAAGTTGCTAGTAAAACAGAAAATGTGCCAGGCCAGTTAGTTTTGCGGACCCCCTCGTATGTTTAAAAATAAATTATTTTTTGCGCAAAAAAACTGTGTTTTATTTGAAAAGTCGAGGAGTTATTGATAGGCCCTCGTAAAAACCGTTTTCGATCAAATTTTTCACATTCTAAAATTGTTTCGTATAACACTTTGTTTTAATAAAATACAAAAGCCCTTCTCTGTTAAAAAAACCGACAGCTCTAGAAGCGGCATCTTTAATCTGATTTTGCTAAAATTACAGAACTCCTGAACTCTAGAAAAACAGCCAGCGTTTTGTATTCATACATGCGTTGCACATTAGGGCGTACCAATGCTTATTAAATATGTTTTTGTTTTGTTTTGTTTACATTTATTGCTTTTGCATCTGTGGTTTTCAGCGAAAGCCCATGCGAAACGGAATTGGTGGACATAATATAAAGCTTGCTCTACGCACAGTTCTAAGACTATACGCAAAGGGTAATTGTCATTAAATCAAATGAGACTCCCGTATAAGTCATTTGATTTGTAGCCGAAATAATCGTTGCCAAAGACTGCTGAAGAAAAACCTTGGCGGGTTTAGAAACAGCTGTACAGTCTGCCAGGCAACCAAGCTCATATATTTCACTAATGCTGTACGTTGATTCTGAAGAAGAAATAACAAAAAGGTCTCGAACCAGAATAAAAACTGTTCAAGTCATAGTGGTTCAATTTCTTTATTCTCTGTTAATATTAAATCGTGTTTCTGAATACTTTATAGGGGTTTGTCCATTTAATATCGTTTATATATGTAGTTTAAATAGAAAAAGTTTCAATAACTCTTTTTTGATCATGTAAGTTCGGCACTAACCTCCAGGAATTTTTTAATTGTTGAGGTATTTTTTACTCTACGAGCTGTAGTCATTTTTTTTTCCTAGTACTCAATTTATGAAAATCTTCTAACTGTAACATTTCTGTTTTTTTTAGGATTTACAAAGCTGCTCCATACGCATTAAACTTGTCTGGAGGCCAAATATTTCGTGTGCAGCTTTTACAACGATTAAGGTAAGGATACAACATGGGCTACGGTAATCCCTTAAATATAATATAATTTAATAATTTCGTAATTCAAGACGTTTTCTTTTTACATAATCGCATTTAATGCTGCTACATTTAGGTCAATAGGTCTTTTATAAGCTTGTCTCTCCAATAGGGTTTGCTACATCTTCCACAGTAAAGGTATGCTAGTGCATGCCATTTAGCATACGAGTAATATGAGAAGATTTTTTCATAAGTTTAGAATTATAAACTTTTATGTTAAGTATAATGTATTTTTTAGGGTTTCGTTAATTAGACATCACTGGTTATGTATTCCAGTGAAAACGTTTCCATTAAAATCCGTTCGGTTTCAACCAAATACTCGTACTAATGCTCTGGTTACGATGGCAGTGCAACCCAAAACAAGTTTTTGTAGACACTGCGAAATGTTTTCAGCATTTGTTAATTAAATAATGTAAATTGAATCGGGTTGAATATTTTAATATTTAGATGTCTTTTTCACATTTTTGTAAATGTCAAAGTAGTGTACGCGACATAAATATATTCCAAATATCCTTCTCTAATAATTTGTGGCTAACATAATGCAGGCTCAAATACAAACATTTGCCAAAGGGAAAAATATCTATCCAAGTTTTCATTACTTCTTTTTTTTTTATTTTTTGGGCTATATTTCAAGAGCCATTTTAAGGATTTAAATTCGTGTATCTTTGGTGTAGAATCGTCGACTTCACTTTCATAAAACGCGCATATTTCTGGGAGGGAACACTTTTGGGGCATGGGCAAAGAAAAAAATGAAAATTGATTTTTTTACCCTTAGGTCCCTTTCTCTATGCGCTGTCACATATGGTAATGAGTAGTACTTACTGAGTTTTTGCTGAGCTACCAGATGCGGTGTGCCAATATTTTTTTTCTTCGAGCCTATAGGTAGTTTTAAAAAAAAGGACAGGCAAAATTATACACTATTGTAACTCCTTCCGAAAGTTTTAGTGCGAACCAGCCTACAGACAGACAGATGAACATGGCTCAAATGAATTAAAAAGTCCTTAAAAGGTATCTGGTTAAAGCAAATGTGGGGCCAAAAATGTTTTTAATTTTAGTGCGTTACACATTTTCTCCGTTCCAACTGATTTGTACCCTCTTACCCAGTAAAGTAAGGGTACACAAAGTGTCGGGGACAATAATGAAAATCCCACAAATCTAGTGGCCCAGCCATTTTTTAAGAATTGAAAAAATTGGAAATTAGTGCTGTCTTGGAAGAGTTTACTCATTTTTTTGGCGATTTTATAATAGCCAGGTTGGTCACTAAATTAATGTTGAATTTTGTTTTTATTTAAAAAACGAATTAATTTGTTTTAAATGCATTTAAAGGTTATACAATATTTTTTTTTTACACACAGAGAAAAGATTCGTTGCCGCAACCGGATGATTGAGGTTGCATGCACCTCGAGTATTCGATCAGTACAACCGAATGTTAGTTGGTCCTCCGGAACGTTCAGTAATTGTAACTAAAGTATTGGTAGAAAATGCGAAGAATCCGAACCTCCAGGGAAAAGGGGGAAAATATAGTGGACGATTTATACCAAATAAATGAGTTTAAACGATTTGCTTAAAGCAGTAATAATAGGATTATTTTTGCTTTTGGTTGTTTTGTTGTATTCGGTTACAACAACAAAATGTTGGCAAAACTATTGGTTGCGACCGATCAATTGGTTTCGTCTACAATATGATGATCATATTTTTCATCTCGTGGTATGTCCAAAACCGAGTATCCATTACAATATTTGGTGGTCGCAACTAAAATTGTTTTAAGTAGTTCCAAGCGATTTATAACTAATTTTTCTTTTTTTGTGTATGTAATATTGAATTTTTAATTTAAGACTGGAAAAAATTAGTAATAGTTTTTTCTCTGAGTAGTTTGCTGATATGTATTTGCAATGCTTGATCGCGAAGGCAATGCAAAGCTTGCATATTTGAATATAATGTGTAATATTATCATCAGCCCATTCGATGCCCTATTAAAAAAACTTAATGGCATTAGCAGCTGTTTTTGGATTGTGTTTTCTGGTATTTCGTCATTGTCTTCATCATCTGATATTTCAAATGTGCTTGACGACATCTTCCTTTAGAATTTGACTCTCTGTTTCCATTGAATTCATGTTTTCAATTGGTTCCATGCAAGCAGCAAAAGCGACAATGCATCTTTCTACGTTAATGCTTCTAGGAACTCTGTGATGTTTTTTATTCCAACATATAATGCCAGAAGATTTTTCCTATAATACAGATTTGTTAAATGGACCACCTTTTGATCCATAGGTGTTAAATATATAAAAATGGATGCATCACTTGTTCTTAACTGAACTACTCTAGAGCGACACTAGCATTAGCCTTTTGTGCCCCTTTAGCTGCAGGAATTGCTAAACCTGTAAAATACATACCTGTACACAGAGAACAGATTCGTTGCCACAGCCGAATTATTTGCTATTTAAAGCATCGCTACAACTGAATGTACTTATTGGTGCACAGTACTTTTTGGTGGAGTGAACTGGAGCTATCGATTCGAGAGACAAAGTATTGGTAATACCAACAAATTAAGATGATAATTAGAAATGAATTTGTGCATGCATTGATTGTTGTATAGACTGTTGCTTAAAGGTACTTAGAATTGGACCAACTGTTGGGTAAATCATCCCTCATGTTTTTAATACCTACAGAAAAATAAGTTTTTTCACCCTTTTCATCCTAGAAAAATAATATTATTTATAAAATAAGCTACACCTCGCAATTCTCTTAATACACACAGAGAACAGATTCTTTGCCATTAGTTCGTGCCCTGGAAATGCCCGGTAAATACAACCATAGATATCAAACAAATTCTCTTTAACTTGATTTGACTTTTCTTAAAAGTCAAATAAGCAAAGCCAAAAGTTTTGAGGTCCAATCAAGAGAAAATTTATAATGTCCAATTTCAGCATTTGCTCTACTTTTGTCTACTACATTTGGACAACTGTAATTTAATTTCTACTCCGAGAGATATTTTTAATTCCGTTCCAATAGGCAGTTCGAATAGCTATCATTTAACTGCTGTCCTTAATAAATTTTCTATTTGTTTTTAGATTTCTGTTTTTTTTTATGTTGGGGGTCAGCAATAAAAACTAAATAAATTGTTGTCATTTCCAGTTGTTACCAAGCAACAGTTGTATACAAAACTATTCTGGCAACCGATTATTTACACTTTATTCCATTAGTACAACCTACTAGCATCTTATAAAATGTCGAACCAAATATTAATCAAGATTGTCAACATTTAGTGATTGACACAGAAAGTCTTTCCGTCAAACAGAACTTTTGTAGTCCGAACCAACTATCAACCGAGTTTTTCGCTTTGAGCGTATAATTTATATAAACGGTTAAACTTTGGTTATAAGATTCTTAACTGTAGAACAAAGCATGTGTGAAAGCAGTCATACAAAAATAAAAAATTTCATCCAAGCATTCTAATAATTTCGATAATCTACTGGAATTTTGAACGATTTAAAAGATCTAGTGTTTTTTGCACGACCTCTGCTATCAATGGCTTGATTTTATGCTCTCCAGTTGTATTTGTGCATGCAAGAAAAATAACTCTTGTTTTTTTTTTTAATTTTTGTGGCTGGAGCCACTTTTCAGAGCTGGTCACATAACTTTTTTTCTGGAATAATAAAGAACACAAGCTGGTTTCATCTGCGTTGAAGATTGAGAACTACACAGAGCAGTAATTCACGAATTGCGTCATTTAATTTTGGTTTAAAATGCTGATCTGAAGACAATTTTTCGCCGCACACTTATCAGTTGTTGTAGCGTCACTCGTACTGCAGGGGCGACAGCCCTTGGCCGAAGAATTACTGCTTCGTGTCAATCCGGTGAATAGCGCCAGTCGAATTCCATTGCACGACCTAATTATTAATACCTGCCAACCAGCCAGAATTGGCATTGCAGCCTTTTCCTTTATGTATTTGGTTGTCGGACCAAAATAATAATTATCTTTTTTATTTTATAATTATTGATATTTGAAATAACAGAATAAAGATTTGAAAATATTTTTTCGGGTATTTCAACTATGGGCAGGTTTTTTAAAACTTTATTTTCACTTTCGAATCTTATAAAGTTTGTACTTATATGCACAAGTGGAACGTTTTTACGCATGAAATAGGTTAATTGGATCAACAAAATCAAATTTGGATTTGAAAGTGTCAAATAATTTCAAGATTAAGCTTAATACGAGTATGATAAATTGTTTAAGTAAACTGAAATATTTAAACTTAAATATTTACTTTCATAAATGTCATATTCATTTCAAATTGCCACTCTGTTTCTATTTTGGTTTCCATTTTAAACAAACTCTATAGAATAAAATTTTATTACAAAAAATATTTTACTAACTAAGTTTATCTTGAAAGTATTCTAATTTTATTTTAGACGATCTATGCTTACGAGGGTTATTATATATTTCTGGCCGAGGCAACACTAAGTGTTGCCTGTCGCCATCAGACATTTCCATTGGAAAGTTTGACATTTTTTAGCATAAACGTACTCAGAACGTTTTGACGTATGACCATCATTTGTGTTGTTTACAGTGACTTGAAAATCAATTTGGCAAAAAAATGGAATTAACTCGTGAACATTTTCGTGCGATCATTTTTCATAACTTTCGACGTGGATTATCACGACAAGAGTGCATCGATGAACTTAAATCTTTGTATGACGATGAAGCACTATCCTATAGCGCTGGAAAACTGGTTTAAGGAATTTAATCGTGGCCGTCCCTCGCTGAAAGACTAAGGTCGTGAAGATCGTCCAAAAACGGCCGTTGAGCCAGAGAACATTGATGCCGTGCGTGAACTGATATTGCAAGATTGTCATGTGAGATAATGGCATCCTTGGGCATTTCTTCCACCAGCATACATTCGATATTGCATGAACACCTGGCTGTAAAATAGGTTTGTTCTCGTTGGATCCCGCACAATTTGACAATCGCTCAAAAAAAGGCTCGTGTCGATTGGTGTAAAGAAATTTTGAAAATATACGATCGCGTTGCTTCAAAAGACGTTTATAAGATCGTCAAAGGTGACGAATCATGGATCTTTGCGTATAAGCACGAAGCAGAGCAAAAATCGACCGTTTGGGTCTTCGGAGACAAGTCAAATCCAACGAAAGTTGTTCGTAGAAGAAGCACTTCGAAGCAATTGATGGGTCATCCGCCGTACAGCCCTGACTTGGCACCTAATGACTTCTTTTTATTCTCGCACATCAAGAAAAAATGCATGCTCAACGATTTTCGTCGCCAGAAGATGCTGTTGAAGCACTCAAAAACCAAGTTTTGGAGGTGTCTCAATCGTAGTGGAAAAAGTGCTTTGACAATTGGTTTGAGCGCATGCAAAAGTGTACGAGGGCGACCGCAAAAGTAACTGGCCTAACACAAAAAGAACCGTTTTTTTGGAATTATTATTATCTATTTTTCAAATAATCTCCTTCCAACTCAATACACTTCATCAAACGTTTTTCAAGTTTTTTAATTTCATCCGAAAAATAAGATTTTTCAAGACCTTCAAAATATGCCTGTTTCAGCAATAACCTCGCTATTGGACGAACATTTTTTGCCACCGAGAATTTTTTTTAATTTGGAAACAAGAAATAATCAGAAGGAGCTAAATCTGGACTATATGCGGAGACATTTCAAATCGTAATTCGGCCAGTTTTTGTTGAGTTAAAAATGCAGTGTGTGAAGGAGCATTATCCTGAAAAATAATAACTTTTTTTTCTAAATGCGGTCGTTTTATCTTGATTTCTTCACTCAACCGATCCAATAATGCACAATAAAATTCACTATTTATAGTTTTTTCTTTCTCAAGATAATCAATAAATATTATACCCTTGCATCCCAAAATACTGTGGCCATTACTTTTCCTGCTGACTTAACAGTTTTCGCCTTCTTGGGACCACTTTTACCAATTTCTATCCATTGTTTTCACTGTTCTTTGCATTCTGGCATGTAGTGATGGATCCATGTTTCATCAACAGTTACGAATCGGCGCAAGAACTCTATTGGATTACGCTGATAAATCGCTAAAAGCTCCTCGGAATTGGTCCAACGGACGATTTTTTGGGGCAAAGTCAACAAACGCGGCAGCGATCTTGCGGATAGCTTTTTCATGTGGAGTTCATCATGTAAAGTACTCCAAACTTGTTTTTCGTGTATTTTAACAATATCAGCAAGTTCTCTGAGCTTTATTCGTCTATCTTTAGTCACTTCATTAAATATTTTTCTAATGTTTTCAATAGTAGTAGCAGTTTTCGGTCTTCCAGAGCGTTGTTTATCTTCCGTTGAACCCAGGATTTCACGTTGGAGTTTGATGGTGCATTATCACCATGAACAGAATCCAATTCATCTTTGATTAATTGTGGCGTATAACCTTTCATATAAAAGTGTTTAATTACCGCACGAAACTCTTTATTTTCCATTTTTCAAAAATTATAAAACTTGTTTACTTCAATCACCTGTAACAAAGAAAATAATCATTAAATATTTCGGATATTTTTACAGATAGCTTATAAAAGATTGCTTTTGAAAAACAAAAAAAAAAGTTGTTAGTAAAACAGAAAATGTGCCGGCCAGTTAGTTTTGCGGTCGCCCTCGTATAAATCAAGCTGGAGAAAACAATCAAACCATTTTTGATGATAAATATTCGCATTTTTATTATTAGGCCAGAAATATATATAGCAGCCCTCGTAGTAGTAATTAAGAAGAACATTTTAACCCAAAAATAATTTTTTGTTAAATACTTGTATACAATTTAATTAAGAAAAAGCCACGCCCTAACTGAAATTTATTGACGAAATTTTTGTAGGACATAAACTCCCGTCAAAGAATACTTTTTTAATTACTTTAAAGTAGAATGCAAGATGGATACTCTTAGCAAAAGGATTTTAAATGTTTAACAAACAAAAAATTATAGGATTTCACTTAATTTCACGAAA
Source organism: Hydrotaea diabolus (assembly GCA_963513945.1). Classification (NCBI taxonomy): domain Eukaryota; kingdom Metazoa; phylum Arthropoda; class Insecta; order Diptera; family Muscidae; genus Hydrotaea; species Hydrotaea diabolus. Next base: position 84,729,401 of record OY740718.1, on the reverse strand, counting down.
ATTCCCTAAAATAAGGAATATGTATTTACTATTTGTAAACTTCTTTCAAACGGTATAGAGTTACACATTTTCTACTGGGACCAGGGAATTTACTGTAACCACTTGAGTCTTTAATTTCTAGAAGAAATCATTTACCCCCCCCCCCCCCCGTAGATTTACAAAAGTTTTTTTTCTGTATATATCCGTCCAGATATATTTTTCGAATCGAAAATAGGAAATTATCCCTTGAGGATAGCCAAAACCGCGGAATATGGTGTTTTAGGAATGTTCAATGAAAAACTCTCTAACTTATCATACTAACCTCGCTTTAAGCGACGCGTGTGCACATTGCCAATTCCGACCTATTAATTGAAAAATTAAACCCTTTATAATATTTGGTTGTTGACATAACTGTTGCTGCTGCAATTGTTGCTCATTTCGTTTGTGGCCACTGCTCTGCTCTGTGTGCGTGTGTTGCTGCCGATAGACCTTCGGAATATTCAATGTATGCCTGTATAACTGGTACTCACCTGTATCGATGAATGTTTGTACCTACTGAAACATTTTAATTAGAATAAAAAATAATCGATATTGGTAATTTAGTTTGTTGTCGTTATTTTTGCATGCCTACTTAAATCATGGATGATTTTATAATAATCAGCTTATTTATGCAATAATTTTGATTTCATTAGGGAAAGAAGCGCACGCGGACGAACTGCACCAACCGTCCGCTGGCCAGCCAACCGAGGCTAGGTCCTCGTCCGGCATTCCGCTTTGGTATTATGCAAATATCTGTTAAACTGGGCAAAATCCACTTGATTTTAGTGCAACTTTAAATTAGTTTGTAATTTGCATTTTTATTAGCAAAATACTTATTTTTCTTCTGCGCACACACGCACACCACAAACAACACCACGTAATTGTGTGTGTGTCTATGTGTGGTTATGTATGAGTAGAGGTTGAGTTTACATTATGCAAGGTCAACTGCACACACATCCTTGTGTACTCACGCAAACCTTCGATAGTTCGTTGTGGAAGCAATCCAATGTGTTCCATTTCCCGGAGGGTGAACAGCACGTAAAGTTGAGTCGAAATTAAAGACAAATATAATTGTTAGACCATGGAACATAAAGCCATAAACGGCAAAGTTCTTCAAGTAGTTTGCAGAGCATGTGGCTGGCTGTGTTGAAACTCGGGTTTAGTTAAATACCGGAAAAGTTTGGTTTCTCCTTTATTTTGTTTATGAAGAGAAATTATTTGATAATGTTGTGCTGGCGGAGACTAGAAATTAAATAGTTCGTCTGTCTAGTCGTGAAGGCATACATAGAAGAATAGACAATTTAAGGCAAGCTTTAGAGAAATGAACTTCAGTCATCTAAACGGCAAAGTAATTAGACTTACCCTAGTCACCAAGCTTTTCTGGAGAAAGAATAAGAAAGACCAGTGAAAGAAAGAACAGCAGAGCGCCATCTAGTGCCATTCTAGAACAGGACTAAACAGTCGACAGTAGAGCGTCCAAAACCGAAAACCGACATCCCGGATTTTTGTTCCGAACCCTAAAGTCGGTTTTTCAAAAAACGCTAAAACTGGCATGTCGGTTTACCTGTTTTTTTGCTGTCGTTTTTGCGGGTTTCATTTTTTTGTTGCTGTCTGTAAAATCAAAGAATATTCATAATTTCCATGTACGGAATAGTTTTTTTTGTTGATACGAGGGCTGCTATATATATTTCTGGCCTAATAATGTAAATGCGAATATTTATCATCAAAAAAGATTTTATTGTTTTTCAAAGTATTCTCCAGCATGATTTATACACTTTTGCATGCGCTCAAACCCATTGTCGAATCACTTTTTCCACCCCGATTGAGGCACCTCCAAAACATGGTTTTTGAACGTTTCGACAGCATCTTCTGGCGACGATTTTCGATGCTGTGCGGCGACGATTGTGCGGGATGTGCAGGAATAAAAAGAAGTCATTGGGTGTCAAGTCAGGGCTGTACGGCGGATGACCTATCAATTCGACGTTTTGGCCGGTCAAAAAGGCGCTGTTTTGAGCCGATGTGTGAGAGCTCGCCTTGTCATGGTGCACAATCATTCTTCTTCTCTTGTTCATTTTTCGAATTTCTCCAAAGACTTTAGGCAAACAAATTGTGGTGTACCACTCAGAATTGACCGTCCTACGTTGCTCAAGCGGAATAGTCGCCACATGATCAGTTTTAGCGAAGAAACAGCGACCATTTGCTTCGAAGTGCTTCTTCCACGAAAACCATTCGTTGTATTTGGCTCGTCTTCAAAGACCCACACGGTCGATTGCTGTTTTGTTTCGGGCTCATACGCATAGATCCATGATTCGTGACGATCTGTTAATGTCTTTTAAAGCACCGCAATCGTATTTTTTCTAAATTTCTTTGCATTAATCGACAAGAGCCTTTTTTGAGCGATTGTCAAATTGTGCGGAATCCAACGAGAACAAACCTTTTTACGGCCAGGTGTTCATGCAATATCGAATGTATGCTGGTGGAAGAAATGCCCTAGGATGCCTCTATCTCACGGTATGTCAAATGACAATCTTGAATTATCAGTTCACGCACGGCATCAATTTTCTCTGGCACAACGGCCGTTTTTGGACGATCTTCGTCTTTTAGTGAGCGTCGGCCACGATTGAATTCATTAAACCAGCTTTTCACAGTGCTATAGGATAGTGCTTCATCGCCATACAAAGATTAAAGTTAATCGATGCACTCTTGTCGTGATAATCCACGTCGAAAGTTGTGAAAAATACTCACATGAAAATGTTCACGAGATAATTCCATTTTCCTGCCAAATTGATTTTTTTCAAGTCACTGTAAACAACACAAATGATGGTTTTACGTCAAAACGTTCTGACTACGTTTATGCTAAAAAATGTCAAACTTTCCAACGTAAATGTCAGATGGCGCCAGGCAACACTTAGTGTCGACTAGGCCAGAAATATAAATAGCAACCCTTGTACACTGCACCATTCTGTGAAACAGGGTTTTATATGTGACGCGCATAATAGAAAGGGGTCTAGGGGTAAAAACGAGTTTTGTTCAGGAGAGCCATTTTAAAGATTTAAATACGTGTATCTTTGGTGTACCATCACTTTCATAAAACGCGCATATCTCTGGGAGGGAACACTTTTGGGGCAAGGGATCGGTCTCATTAGATGCTCAGATGTTGTCCACATCAAAAAAAAGTGAAAATTGATTTGTTTTATCCTTAGATCCCTTTCTCTATGCGCTGTCACATATGTTACTTTTATGGCAAATGTTTATAACTACCTAAAATGTTTGAGCTAGACCCATCTATAAATCTACCGATAGACTTGAAATCATAAATTGAATCGATTGTTAAGTTTTTTTGGTTCAATGACGCTAAAAAAATTGAAAAAAATCGGTTCAGGTTTAGATGTAGCACCCATACATATGTATTTTCAACCGATTTTGTGTTCTTAGCTGTAGAAGTCTCATATATAAGCCAATGATGATGAAATTTTGCACAATTCATTACGATCAATCTGTAACTAGCGCAGATTAAAATGGATGATCCATGGACCACTTGTTGATGTAGCCCTGTACATAGGGGCTTTGTTAAAGTCCCCATACAAATGATCTCTGGAGGCACAAAAAACGTCTTCTAAATTGAAATATGGATAATATTTAGCCAAATATAAAATTATTTTTGCTATTTCGCTAAAATTGGGTGGTCCTTTATTGGGGCAATCACTTCCTTTCTGAATGGGAAAATATTTTCTTTTAATTTAATGCCGTTTTTTTCTGAAAAAATAAAACTCGACAGTAACATTTTTTAAAAACACCCAAATTCTAGTTTTATAAAAACACTCTTTTTTAAACACTTCATACGACATTCTGGCGGGCCTTGACTCAAGTACCATAGAATTCTTTTTGCCGAATTGGTTTGCCGACCCATTCGGTTTGAGGTTGCATGCAGTACAAAGTTTCCATAAGTGCAACCGAATCATAGTTGATACACTACAATGTTCTGTAAATATAATTGAATTTATCAGTGAAAGTGACAACGTACAGGGAGGGCCAAAAGTCAACATGGGGTTAAAAACTTTAATAACTTTGTCGTTTATTAAATTTTTTTTTATTTTTTTTTCTTCAGATTATACGAGTATATTTATAATATACATAATGGACAATCAAAATATAATATCACTTAAATGACCCCTGATTTCAGCTTCGCATTGTTAGGCTCGTTTTAGAACATTTTCCATAACATCTTTCAAAATTTGTGGCTGTAGCGTTCGAATTTCTGCAACAATGTTGGCCTTGAGTTGAAGCATTGCCTCGGACTTGTTCTCATATACCCGCTCCTTCAAATAACACCAAAGAAAATAGTCGGGTGCTGAAGAATCTGGCGATCGCGCATATTTTGAATTTCTGGAAATTATTCGCTCTCTACAAATTTGATGTAAATTGCCATTGTGTCTCGGGCATTGTGGGCAGTGGCTCCGTTCTGCTGAAACCATATCTTAGTTCTATTTTCAAGAGCAGAACGTATAAAATGTTCTATCATAAACCGAAAATGCTTCCCATTTACGGTTACAGCACCTTCATTTTCATTCTCGAAGGAGTAAGGCCCAATGATTTTTGCAGATGTGATCCCACACCCTACTGTAAACCTAATAGGGTGTAATTGGCGTTGATGAATGGCTCTTGGATTTCCAGAAACACAGAGCCTACAGTTCTGCTTATTAACAAAGCGATTCAAATGAAAATGAGCTTCATCACTCATGCGTTAAAATAATTAATCGCTGATTTAAATAATAAAATTCTATTGTCCCGTTTCTTTCTTCAGTTGTGAATCTCTCCATTATTCATTCTCCAAGTGTTATTTCTATAATCTGAAAAAAAATAAAAAAGAATACTCGTATAAACGAAAAAGTTATTAAATTTTGAAACCCCATGGTAACTTTTGGCCCACCCAGTAGAAAACTAGAATTAAAGAATTGATATTAAATGACAGTTTAAAAAAAATTAATATTGACCTTATTAGTTAGGTTTATCGGTACTATGTCTCTTCAACCGATTCAGTCAATTCCCACTACTGAAAGTTGTCATGTATCCAATCAAAATTTGGTTGTAATGATGGAATACATGGATGGTACGTACAACCTTCAAAATTCGGTTGGTAGAAAATTCGGTTGTGGCAGAAAATCTGTTATCTGTGTGTTGATATCCTTTTTCGGATCCGCTTGGCTTTTTGGCAAGATATATTTTAATTCCCATTCCGACGATATAATTTAAGATAAACCATGAAATCCGACCGTAATAACTTTTTTTTATTATTTTTTTCATATTTTATGTTGACAATTTAATTGTTTCTAGAACGCTTTAAATTATTAGTGCGAACTAATTTGTTGTCAAAACCAATTGTTGGATGCATCGAACAGTTTCATACAAAACTATTAGTTGCCACATCACGGGTTCTCACAACTAATAACTTGAACTACCATATATACCATAATATTGGAATATCAATCATCGTATGCTCAGTCCAACCGAGTTCCTATCATAATTATACATATTTGGGGATTGGAACTGAAAGTCTTCTCGTCTAACAGAAATTTTGTAGTTCGGACTGATTTCCAACTCATACCGCGATCTACTCTAATTGTAAGGTGTTTCTTATCGCATATCCAGCTGGGTTTCTAGTTTTTTTAGTCATGCACACTGACTACCACACTACGGCTGCCCACTAGAGCGTACCAGGTTACAAGTAAAAAAAAAAGTTCGCGTACACCTTCGAATATGAAGTATTATTGAAAGGTAGTTTCAAAAATTTTTTTTTTATTTTTTTATGCCGAACGTAGGGGTCGCGCTTTTACATTTTTCTATATAACTTCTGCATTTATAAACAGATTTTAAAGTGTGATACATCGATGTTTTTGTCTTTGAAGTCATTGAGCTCAAGCACCCCCTTCTGGTACTTACCCATCATATCTCAGTTGCTACTAACCTAATGTACCACTCTAATATCAGAAAATTAAAGCTCGCATAAAATCATGAAACTCTTCCTAAGGAGGTATGTCGATTTTCCCAGCAGAAATCGGCCTCGTCGAGACAAAAACATCGATGTATCACACTTTAAAATCCGTTTATAAATGCAGAAGTTATATAGAAAAATGTAAAAGCGCGACCCCTACGTTCGGCATAAAAAAATAAAATTTTTTTTTTTGAAACTACCTTTCAATAATACTTCATATTCGAAGGTGTACGGCGAACTACTGCCCACCCTATACCCAGCTTCTAAATTGACTAGGACCTTATATATTCAAACGCTTGCATCCTATCGTTGTTTTGGGAAACTTCATAAAAATAACAAATAACTTATTTTTGTGTGTTTGAAAATAAATGGAAATAATTAAATATTCACCGGCAAATACTGCGAGGATACTAGTCCTTATCGTTATTTAATATTCCCATATGAAGGTAAATATGCATATCTAATCATGCATCCCCAAATAGGTTGTCTCATGCCATATCCGGTGTTGGGAAAATATAAAATATTTTTTAGCGGTTATCGTAAACAATTTCTAAATTTGCGGTTAAAACCGGATATTAGGTCATTACGAGAAACTAATGTAGCGTTTTACGTTTGTATTTTCTAATGTTGTTGTAAACCACACAATAAAATGAAGCCACATTTTTAACGATTCATTAATCGAATCGATTAATTTCGCCTGAAAGAAATTGTTTGGACACTGATTCAGAAGTAATTTGAAAAATATTTGAGGCGTTAATCTTTAAACACATAGGAAATTGAATTGAAGCTTTGCCTAAAAAAGAAAAATCGTCGTTAAGGTCGGCAAGACTGAATCTTACAAAAATACCCTCCAGCATTTCTCAAAAAGGTTTATGTTTTTCGGCGGTTCCTTTAGTCTTTGAAAGGGTAACTTTTTCTCTCTTGTTGTGATTTCGCCTATTTACTTTTCCAAAAAGCATATGACTTTAAGCCATCAACGCGCTGTACGTTTGAGCTTAATAGTGCTTTCAACAGACACACAAACAAACAAACAAACGGACGGACATAACTACGTCGCCTTAAAATTTAACGACTTAAAATTATACGTACCTTATTCGATCAACAATCTGAGATGTTGCAAACGAAACGACAAATTTAGTCTCCTCTTCATCCTTAGGTTTAAAATATTCTAAATGTGACTTCTAGAGTTCTAGGACCTCGAATCAGTGTTCCTGCCGCTCATGGAGGCTATATAAAAATATAGACCAAAGCTGGTGCTAGGTCACACAGTGTAGTGCTACAAATCGGGGGTCTTCTACTAGGGCTGTATTTCTGATTGCCTGTAAAGTACCACGCAAAATTTAAGCAGGACCGATAGAGGACGCGACCTTTGCATAGTGGAGGCTATAGATATGGATTGACTTGGAGCACGTTCACCAGAAATAATTAGTGCTCGCTCATAACGTGCGATGCGAAATTTGAGCGAGATTGGATTAGTTGGCGACTTCTAGAGCTGCAAGGTCTACAATCGAGAAGGACCTCTGTAGTTTATTAAAACTTTAACCGATATAGATTAAATTTAATGGAGTTCGTTCATAGCCCAAAGCTGCACAATTTTATCATGTTGGTGACCTGTATTTTTAAAATGATTCATACAAATAATTCTTCCAATACGAGAGTTGCTATATGCACTAAGTGTTGCATGGTGCCATTTGACATTTCCATTGGAAAGTTTGACATTTTTCAGCATAAACGTACTCAGAACGTTTTGACGTACGACCATCATCTGCGTTGTTTACAGTAACTCAATTTGGCAAAAAATGGAATTAACCCGTGAACATTTTGGTGCGATCATTTTTCACAACTTTCGACGTGGATTATCCCACGACAGCCGGTTCTATGAACCGGATTGACCCGAAGAGCAATTCTTCGGCCAAGGGCTGTTACCCCGAAACACACTTGCCGCTACAACAACAACGACAAGGGTGCATCGAAGAACTTAAATCTTTGTATGGCGACGAAGCATCATCCTTTAGTACTGTGAAAAACTGGTTTAATGAATTCAATCGTGGCCGACGCTCGTTCAAAGACAAAGGTCGTGATGGTCGTCGAAAAACGGCCGTTGTGCCAGAGAACATTGATGCCGTGCGTGAACTGATACGTAATGCAAGATCGTCATGTGACATACCGTGAAATAGAGGCATCCTTGGGCATTTCTTCCACCAGCATACATTCCATAATGCATGAACACCTGGCCGTAAAAAAGGTTTGTTCTCGTTGGATCCCGCACAATTTGACAATCGCTCAAAAAAAAGCCCGTGTGGATTGGTGCAAAGAAATTTTAAAAAAATATGATCGAGGTGCTTCAAACGACGTTTATAAGATCGTCACAGGTGACGAATCATGGTTCTATGCGTATGAGCCCGAAACAAAACAGCAAGCGACCGTGTGGGTCTTCGAAGACGAGCCAAATCCAACAAAAGTTGTTCATGGAAGAAGCACTTCGAAGCAAATGTTTCTTCGGCAAAACTGGTCTTGTGGCGACAGTTCCATTTGAGCAACGTAGGACGGTCAATTCTGAGTGGTACACCACAATTTGTTTGTCTGAAGTCTTCGGAGAAATTCGAAAACAAACAAGTGAAGACGGATCATTGTGCACCATGACAATGCAACCTCTCACACATCGGCTCAAACCAGCGCCTTTTTGACCGGCCAAAACGTTGAATTGGTGGGTCATCAGCCATACAGCCCTGATTGGCACCCAATGACTTCGTTTTATTCCCACACATCCAGATAAAAATACGTGGTCAACGATGTTCGTCGCCAGAAGATTCTGTTAAAGCATTCAAAAACCATACTTTGGAGGTGTCTCAATCGGAGTGGAAAAAGTGCTTTGACAATTGGTTTGAGCGCATGCAAAAGTGTATAAATCATACTGGAGAATACTTTGAAAAACAATTAAACCATTTTCATTACTAGGCCAGATATATATAGCAGTCCTCGTATAAGGTCCTGCCGCTCTACAATTCACTCAAATTTAGCATAGTGAGTTACCAAAGATCTATAAACAACCATGGTAAATTTTGCAAATTTTAATTTTACAAAGGAAATTTACAAACTGTTTTTAAATCCCACCAAATTCAAACTCAGAACTGGGAGCAACCAATCACCAACCCCGGTGTCCTTTGGCTCTAGAAGTTCCATTTTGAATCAGTTCTTCGATTTTAAGGCGATGTTCACTACAGTGGTGTTGGGTATCATAGTTTGTGTTAAAAATATTTATTGTTAATTTTTTTTTATTTATGACAATACTATTGAAAGTTCTTAATTGCAAAGTATAAGGGATTTTGACAACAACCTACTTCATGGTCATTGTCCCTTAAGACAAATAAACAATGGTTAAAGCAACAGAAGAACATTCTAAATTATCGCCCATGCTTTGAAACTTTACTTATACGGACGTGCAGATACATTTTGGGAAATAAATATACTTGTTACCCAAAAACATGTGTTTCATGCGCTTCTATTAAAGTTTATGTTTCCGGTTAAATGAACACCGAAAACTGTGCTGTGGTCATCGTAACACAAACCAAATTCTAAAGTTCTTAAAATAAAACACTAAATATAACCCTTTTAAATGAACGTACAAAAGTGACCATAAAATATACATAATATATTTTGTGGTGGGGTTGCCAAAGGCAGCAAAATTTAAAAATCTTTATATTTTCTCTAGTGATTCTGTAGGAAAATATTTCAGCGTCGGGATTAATTTCTACACGCTGAAAAAAATGGCATGATTGCGGTGACAATATTCGAAGAGCATCATTCTATTATTGTGTATATGGTTATGGCACAACAATGTTATGACACTCAACAATTTTATGATAATCCCAATCACTCTCAATTGTTCTTATTGGCTCTATTAAACTTGGAGAATTTTCAATGGTGGTTAAATTTTAAGGGCCGATGTTGATTTTGAATAAAACACAAATTATTAAGGAAATTATTGTCATTTCTTTTTATTATGATAATATTGGTATGGTTCAATTATGTATGAAATAAAATATCGGCCAAATGGCCGCCGCGACCTCGGCGGCACACCTCCGTCCGATGGTCAAAATTTTCGATGACGCTGAGGCATAATTGAGGTTCTATGCCGTTAATGTGTCGAATGATACCGTATCATTTAGCTCTTGAATTATTGCTGGCTTATCAACGTACACCTTTTCTTTCAAATAACTCCAAAGAAAGAAGTCCAACGGTGTCAAATCACATGATCTTGGCGGTCAATTAACATCGCCACGACGTGAGATAACACGGCCATTGAATTTGTCGCGCAAAAGAACCATTGTTTCGTTAGCTGCGTGGCAAGTGGGACCGTCCTGTTGACACCACATATCGTCCATATCTACCAACTCGGGCCATAAAAAGTTCGTTATCATCTCACGATAGCGAACACCATTCACAGTAACTGCCTAACCGGCCTCATTTTGGAAAAAATACGGCCCGATGATGCCGCCAGCCCATAAACCGCACCAAACAGTCACTTTGTGGGTGCACTGTTTTTTTCGACAATCACTCTTGGATTATCATTTGCCCAAATGCGGCAATTCTGCTTATTGACGAATCCACTGAGGTGAAAATTTGCCTCATCACTGAAGATGATTTTCTTCGAAAATTGATCAATTACTGTTGCCCTTTCTTGCCACCATTCTGACCATTGATGATGACCATGGTTCAAATTGAGTTAGTCTGAAATTGAGAAATATCAAATGAAATGCAGAAAAAAGGAAGAATTTTGCGATGGATTTAAGAGGAGCAAATTTGTTTTCGTTAAGGTCACTAAACAGACCGAACCCCTAGTATGCGAGATGATATTCTTGCACTCCTTTGGAAGAATATGAGAATATATCAAGTGGAGCACTGATTCCTTCTCATCAATTCAAGGGCTTTTCCAATAGGGACATAACACTTTCGTATCTTTAGGTCCACGCACCCTCAAACATTTTTAATGATCTTTGAGTGTCAAAACGTTAGTCGAAGTCAACATTTTCATCATGGTTAAGTTCACTTACGAGCAACGTTTGGAAACCATTTAAAATTACTACCGAAGTTCTGAGTCGGTAGCTCTGTTTCACGAAAATCCAGAATTTCATCGACAAATCATCTTCAGCGATAAAGCTCATTTCTGGCTGAGGCGTTTTGTCAATTAACAAAAAAAAATGTTATTGGACAGCAACAAACCCACAAGTGCTTTAAGAGACACAATTGCATTCGCAAAAAAATACAGTTTGGTGTGGTTTTGATGCCGGAGGTGTGATTGGGCCGTATTTTTGCGTTGATGACAACAATCGTCATGCTATCGTCAGTGGAGAGCGCTATCGTGGCATGTTAGAAAATTATTTTTGGCCAGAATTGAATTAGATTGACATCGCCGATACGCGGGTACAATCGATTTACCGAAAGGCAAATTCGATGAACGTGTTATCTCGAGAAATGGTCCGGCCGAATGGCCACCTCGTTCATCCGATTTAACGCCGTTGTCTTTCCTTTTATAGGACATCAAGTCATTGGTATATGCCGACAAGCCAACAACTTTAGCCGTGCTCAGAGACAACATACAACGCGAAATTTCCAAGGTTCCGTTCGAAATGTGTGTCAGAGTGGTTGGAAATTTGGTCCAAAGAATAGATCGCTGTGCACGGGCTCGCTGTGGTCATATGACCAAAATCGAATTTCATTCTTAAAATGTAACGTTTGCACTTTAACTGGAATTAATTTGAACCCAATGTCTTAAATATTCTGTGTTTAATTAATATATAACATTTTTATGTCCTGAATGGAAAACCCTGTATAAAGATTGGAATATGTACCGCGCAAAAAGAAAAGGGTGAAATCAGTTTTGTCCAGGAGAGCCATTTTAAAGATTTAAATACGTGTATCTTTGGTGTACCAACACTTTTATAAAACGCGCAAATCTCTGGGAGGGAACACTTTTGGGGCATGGGATCGGTCTCATTTGATGCTCAGATGTTGTCCACATCAAAAAAAAAGTGAAAATTGATTTTTTTACCTTTAGGTCCCTTTCTCTATGCGCTGTGAAATATATAAATTTGGTCCTTCTGCCTTCCGGACAAGACATAACGGCAATTAAGGACATAAAATTATACTTATCCAACGATTGCACTGCTGTCGACACGTGAGACTTCAGCAGAAAGTGAAAAAAACACAAAGAGCTGAGAAAATATGTATTTAAAACTAGCTGTAGATTCAATCTATGAGAGAAAAATAATTTTCCTAATTAGTGTATAACTAAAATTAGCCTCTTTATACTATTTTCAAATAAGTAAGGGACTCAATATCTCAGAATGAGGCGTTGGGAAACAATGTTATCCTTTTGTTGCCCCAAAAATATTATGTTGCTTTCAACAATTATGTCAGATGCTCGAAATTGCTACTTCTTCTCTATTTTAACTACATTATTTGGAGGGCGCCACATGTGGCAGACCTAATAGGACGCACTCGTGGGTCACACTCCATGTTGGAGGATATCTTAGATATCAAATTTTACTACGTATACGTGTTTGTATTTAAAAGCGTACAAGTGAAGCACAATGAATGCATGCATTCAACGGCATATTGGTCGATTCCAACTAAAAAAGAAGGAACAACAATTTATTGTCGGCCACAAGATGTTGCTGCTGCCACTGCTATTGCTGTAGTAGACCATGGATGGTTGTTGTTGTCAATATCATTCCTAGTGCTCTGGCATTGGTGGCAATGTTGGTTGTTGGTGTCGGTTATGGTGATGGTCCTGGTTTTTACATACACGTGTAAACACACGCACATACTCCGAACATTGTAGGACGGGACGACACGTGTGTTGACAGCTTGTGGCATAAATATCCTATGGAAATATTGAAATAATGTTCATGCACTTATGGGACATTTTATGGAAAATGCCACCGGGTGCATGTGAAAGATGTCATGTTATAGCCGGATACAATTTCCACAAGCACAAACGTGCATACGCAAGTGTACGAGTATGACAAATTCAAATGGGAGGGCTAAACATTCGGATTAGACAGCTTAATAAAACGCAATAGCATTTTAATTGAAAAAAAGGAAAATACACAAACAAATTATTCGAAGAAATAGTTTAATTATGCTGCTAAATCAAAATCAAGCATTAAATTGTAACGATTGAAACCTACGCCACACTGGGGCACTGGGTAGTTCATGGCTTAGTTCTGATGTTTGTAGTTAGAGCATCCTTCTCTTAGATGTACGTCTGCCCATTTATCGTCGTTATCAAACTTCAAGTGCCAAATGTGAGTAAAATCAGCGATATAGTCAACTTTTTCAATAGACAGGAATCAAGGTCGCTACGATCCATGAGACCAAACTGAATTACAGCTTACACAGCTGTACAGTACGAGGGTCGCTATATATATTTCTGACATTTCCATTGGAAAGTTTGACATTTTTTTAGGATAAACGTACTCAGAACGTTTTGCCGTACGACCATCATTTGTGTTGTTTACAGTGACTTGAAAAATCAATTTGGCAAAAAAAAATGGAATTAACTCGTGAACATTTTCGTGCGACCAGTTTTCACAACTTTCGACGTAGATTATCACGACAAGAGTGCATCGATGAACTTAAATCGTTGTATGACAATGAAGCACCATCCTATAGCACTGTGAAAAACTGGTTTAATGAATTCAATCGTGGCCGACGCTCGCTTAACGACGAAGTTCGTCCAAATACGGCCGTTGTGCCAGATAACATTAATGCCGTGCGTGAACTGGTAATGTGACATGTGACATCCCGTAAGATAGAGGCATCCTTGGGCATTTCTTCCACCAGCATACATTCGATATTGCATGAACACCTGGCCGTAAAAAAAGTTTGTTCTCGTTGGATCCCGCACAATTTGACAATCGCTCGAAAAAAAGCTCGTATCGATTGGTGCAAAGAAATTTTGCAAAAATACGATAACGGTGCTTCAAAAGACGTTTATAAGATCGTCACAGGTGACGAACCATGGATCTATGAGTATGAGCCCGAAACAAAAAAGCAAAACAAAAGTTGTTCATGTAGGAAGCACTTCGAAGCAAATGGTCGCCTGTATCTTCGGCAAAACTGGCCATGTGGCGACTGTTCCACTTGAGCAACGTAGTAGGTCAATTCTGACTGGTACACCACAATTTGTTTGCCTGAAGTCTTCGAAGAAATTCGATAAACGAGCAAGAGAAGACGAATCGCTGTGCACCATGACAATGCGAGCTCTCACACATTGGCTCAAACCAGCGCCTTTTTGACCAGCCAAAACGTCGAATTGATGGGTCAGCCGCCGTACAGCCCTGACACTGACTTGGCATCCAATGACTTCTTGTTATTCCTGCAAATCCAGAATAAAATGCGTGGTCAACGATTTTCGTCGGCAGAAATTGCTGTTGAAGCGTTCAAAAACCATGTTTTGGAGGTGTCTCAATCGGAGTGGAAAAAGTGCTTTGACAATTGGTTTGAGCGCATGCAAAAGTGTATAAATCATGCTGGAGAATACTTTGAAAAACAATAAAACCATTTTTGATGATAAATATTTGCATTTACATTATTAGGCTAGAAATATATATATAGCAGCCCTCTATAGGCCTCTTTCGCATGAGCTTGACTTTAGTAGTTCATACATGAAATTTTTGTCTGGTCTCTGCAGGAAGGTAATAATCGCATGGCCCTAGGTGCCTTCATTTCCCTCTTTATACTATACCATTCTCCCTAACATGACGATCTAGGGACCCACCATTTACTGAGGCAATGTATAGCTCTACCTTGAATGAGGAGGCCCTCGCCTCGCAGCTCGCCAGACAAAACCATCGTTTTGCCTGTTTTGATAAATAACGTACTCTGGCAACCCGGTATCTCGTTTCGATCAGACCTCCTTCACTCACTGGTGTTATCCTTGGCGGAAAGTCATCCAAAGCTTTAAGCCCTGACGGAATTTCGACGCTGATTCTAAAGCTCTTGGATTGATTGAAGATTGTACTACTAAGTACTAATAAATTCCAGGCATCGAAAGTTGACTGTCGGACATTACCCGACATTCGGTTCTTGCCCTTTGCCAAGGAATAGAAAATATATTCCCAACCAGCAGTGATGTAACTGTCGCTATTTCTAGACTTCTAGACTCTAGAATGCAATAAAATCACTATCTGCGAATGAGGGATTGATTTTGTTTTAAAAATAAATTAGTAAATTAAAAAACGTAAGGTTATAAACCCCTTGAACTTCCTCTAAATTTGCCCAGTTTTTAAAATTAGGTCATATTTAAATTTGTTTAAAAATTTCATTGTGAGGCCTTAGGGTCCGTAACCCAAATTTAGTCTAAGTCAATATATTTTTGGCTTCGTGAGATTATTTTGTACATATGTCCATGTATACTGAAAGCCATTGTTTGGACCCCAACTCCCGACAATTTTTACATACTATACCAAATTTTTATCGAAATCTGAATTAATTTGGTTGTTAAAGAGCGGTTGAATGTATCTTTGCGATCTATGGACTGGAACTATATTAAACTGTTGATCGGTATGACTCATTTTTATCTGAGCTGATTACCGATCGATCGTAAAATCCTGTGTGAAATATCATCAAGATTGATGTAATCTGTGGCTTCTACTCGTATATGCTCAAAGTGAACATGTTTTATATTGTGTGTAGGGTTATGTTGGATTGTTGATACATATTCAAGTGCAGCGAGAATAAACATCTTATAGTCGTAAGCGAACACATTTCAAATTAGTATAAAACCATTACTAGACCGAAGAAGACCTTAAAAATCTTCTTTAATCTTACGTATAAAATAAATACTCACCAAGAGAATACCTTACAACTCTTCTCCAAATTGAGTCAGAATAAATCTACTCAACGGAACATTTTTGTAAAGAACACATTGATTCATTTTACACTATATCTAAATTTGAACCGAATTTCTTTAATTCCAACAGCGCCCGCTTTGGTCCAAGAATCTCACCTTAGCCAAATTTCAAAAAGATCCTACAAAAATTGTGACCTGACATTTGAAAACAAACTTTTGAGAGACAACAGACAGACGAAGGAACGGACCACATTCGTTAAATCGAATCAACGGATGATTCTGAGTCGATTGGTACACTTAAAGGTGGGCCATCATAAATATTTTTAGTAGTTACGTATGTCGTTATCGAAATACGTAACTACCAAAAAAAAACACAGTAATAAACCGGTTAAACCGACATGTCGGGTTATAGCAATTTTTAAGAAATCGACTGCAAAGTTTGGACGTAAAAACCTAAATGTCGGTTTTTCAGTTTCGGTTTAGAACACTCAAGTTAGGAGCGATCTCCACAATGATGAAAGATAGGCCCAGCGTTTCAAGCGGAAACCTCTAAAGCAAAGCGGCTCTCAGGCAGGTCTGACCGGCATTCACTCTGACACAATCGCAGAAACCGTCAACAATTTCAGGGTGATTGTCATGCTTGGGGCTATCCTGCAGCGGTTGCCAAGGAGAACTACCCCAGCAAACCACAGTGTTATTGGCTCAGCTGAAATCGGTCTGGTGTGGTCGCCTCAAATCGTACATGGCCAGAATTGACAGCGATGTGTTAAACACATGGCCCACATGCCAGCTGGTACCAAACGACACGCTGTCCAGCCGAGCCCACTTAGTGGGTTCCCAGCAACCTGTGGACTCACCCGATACAAGTCGCAACCTTCCTGAATCTTAAAAGCGGCTCCACAGATCCAGCAGCACAAGAAGGAAAACCGGCTAGAAATGATAGACCTAACGATGAATTTAACCGCTTTAATAACAAAAACGTATCGAAGAGGCATCTCTTGGATTGACAACTGTAGATACTGCAACGATGCTGAAGAGAATGAATCCGGAAAATATCTCCTGTGACACTAATCAAGTTTACAATATCAAAGACTCGCCTATCGTAGGATCAGGCTTTTTCCGCACTTCTAGAGTGAGTGGCTGCTAACATGCCACTAACTTTTTTAAGTACCGTCAGTACCAAATGATGTTTAGGCTTTCTTAAACGTCCCTCGAACTTTCCTTTTCTCCCCAAATCTCCGGTTTTCTTTAGCTCCTCTTTACTTTCTAATAGGTATCCTAATGGGAGCCGAGAAATTATAGCTCTAAACCATGATCGTGTGTGTAATACTAGGTGACCAGATAAGAACGACAGGAAAATAAATTTTAGTTAAACAGCAGTGGTTTGAGATGTCAAAGTGATTAGGGCTTTATTTTGAAGCTCCATTTATGCCATTATATAGATTATAATATTAATTAAAAATCCACCTCGGTGCTGGCAGTGCTTTAAGAAACTGAGCAATTTTTTTTCTTGTAACTGTCCGGCATTTTCCGGTAAAAACTTTTTGAATGTTGGCATGTTGTCCAAGGTGTATGGCTTGTTAATGTCTACTCAGAACTTGGAGTGGGCACAGAGAAGATTCTCGAGGTTGACAATTTGCATGGTGTTGGTGGCCAATTTGTGAACGCTTACCGTGAGATGACAAAGTCGCCATATTTCTTCTTCAAAACTTTGAGGGTTGCATCGGTTGAAAGACACGTAGTGACCTCTTGTTGAAACCACACCTCGGATATGTCGATATAGTAAAGCTCTAACCATAGTATAGTAATCGCTCTATACCGAGGAGTATTGACAGACATCAGATCGATTGTGGCACCGGTGCTATACCGATTTCAAATATTCTATGTAGTCATATCCGTATCAAACATCACTGGACCATAGTCCTTTTTCTATGGACTGTCCCATATGTCTTTAAGAGCCTACACGCCTATGCATATGCATGTACATGAGAGTAATTGTGCTTTTTTGCATATGTACGACGAGTACAAGTACAATATTTATGTCCTCTTCGCATTATTTGCGGCTACGTGTGAGTATGAACGACTACTTACAAATACATAAGTCCATACATATGCATGTGTATGTGTGTTTGTATATTTTATAATTATATGTCAATGTCTCGTGTCTACTTTAGTTTATGTGACTGTTAATTATTCATTGCAATTTTGTTTAATAAATGAGTCTGGCGTCGCTGATACTGTTGCTGTTGGCGCTGCACATTTTGAAGGCATCAAACTTTTATCTTTATGTTCATCTACGTGCAAGTATGTGGGTACATACAGCGATGTGGCAAAAAGTAGCAGTTGCAGGGCACAAAAATCTGATACGAGCAGTTGAGCATAGATAAATCCACTGATCCAATACCACAGTTCGGACGTTTGACTAAATAAATCCCTAATTAATATTACTCATACGACGCATGGGGTGGAAGACAACGTATTTGATCGTTAACATTCAATATTAAAAATGATATTTGAAAATCGAAATAGTATTTGGTTATTACTGTGGGATAAGAGTAATGACGCCAGTTTACATCCATTTTGGTCCAGGGTTTTAATTATTTTTTTTTCCTATAGATTTTGGAATCCTAAACATGAATATGTATTTTAAATTTTGTTTTTACGATTCTTTTATGAGATGTTTCAGCTTTTTGGACCATAACTCCCAAACGCTATTACCGATTTGATCAAGAGTGGTCTTCTGCTCTAGAAAGTCCAAACTTTATGATTTATTTATTTGTATATTTTTTTTTCAATTTATTATCGTGCCGTTTGCAGAGAATTTTTTTTTTAAATTTTAAATGCCTCTAACGTCAAAATTATTGAACTGATTTTAATACCTTGTATGAAAAAGTTTTAGAAAAGCTAATTTCCTTTCACTTGAAACTACTCATGATCGGTATTAGCGTTTGGAAGTTATGGTCAAAAAAGCTGAGACATCTCATAAAAACTCGTAAAGAAATTCCTAAAATGCTACCTTGAAAACTAATCGGAGGAAAATTTTTTAAAATTCATTTAGGAGGCCAAAATCTATACGAAAAAAATATTTGAACTCTAGACCAGGATAAAATTCATAACTTGTAAACTACTGTAACCAAATATTCGAAACTAACACAAATAATCAGTTAAGTTTTCGTCAAAAGTACAAATGATTTTTTCTGTCAATTTTTTTTCTTATCTTTTGTACGAATCATTTAGTCGTTCAACAGTACCATATATTTACAGCCGACCATTTATTAATTGCCAAGAGCATTTAGTACATATAGACAACACTTGTCGTTTATCGTACTTAATTAATTCAAAACGTTTACCTTGACATCCCTTTGAGATATATAAGTAGACCTACTAATTAAGTAACTGGAAATCTGGAAATGCATACCGGAACTCAGATATACTTACATAAATCCCTCAACATTTCAATTAAACGGGGATTTTACCTCAAAAAATGAATTGGGGTGGACCCGGACCTACTGCTGCACAATTGATTATTTGTCCGTGGTCATTCTAGTAGTAGTTCCCCAAGTCTGAAAAATGGGCAGAATGGTCCCGCATATAAAGCCAGGCAAGGATACAAAAACTGCAGAAGTGTACAGTCCGATTTCCTTCTCATGCCAGAAGTAAAGACACTTGAGGCTCTTCTTCCTAGCCAAATGTTGAATTTCTCGAAGCCGCTCACCAAAATAAATTACGCTACCTTCACAACAAAATATCAGCTTTTCACTCCATACGAGGGTTGCTATTTATATTTTGGGTCCTGACAATACTAGTGTTCCCAGCTGCAAACTGGAACATCCATTGGAAACTTTGACATTTTTTAGCATAACTTCACTCAGAACGTTTTGTCATTTGAGGGCGAATTGTTTTGTTTAGTGTGTTGGAAATGCATCTCAGTCAAAAAATGGAATTATCCCGTGAACATTTTATCGACACAAGAGTGTGGATTTAAATCAACTTGTTTCGACTTTGGCGATGAAGCACCATCAAAAACCACTGTTAATCGCTGGTACCAAGAGTTCAGTTTCGGGCGCCGTTCGCTCCAGGATGAATTTCGTGAAGGACGTCCAACTTCGGTCACTTTGCCAGAAACCATCTATGTTATGCGTGAACTGATGAAGCCAGACCGACATGTGACATATCGAGAGATTGAGGCATCCTTGCACATTAGTATGACAAGCTTCTTATTGATGCTAATTTGGCCGTGAAAAATTTTGTTCTCGTTGTATCCCACACAATTTGACGAATGCTAAAAAAAGCTCATATGGTTTGGTGCAAAGAGATGTGGAAAAAGTATAACTGCGGCAGCTCAAAGGCAGTGTATTACATTGTCACAGGTGACGAATCATGGATCTATACATATGAACCCGCAACAAAACAGCAGTCGACCTTATGGGCCTTTTAAGACGAGCCAAATCCAACAAAAGTTATCCGCTTTGCTGAAACTTGGTCACAAATCTCCCGATTGTGGTCACATTTGGTCGATTATGCTGTCAAAAAAAATCGCGAAGTGCACGAATGGCATTTTGATTTGAACGCCCATTTTTTTAAAAGGCGTCAACAATATTAAAGCGTACCTTGGTTGTATTTGTCCAGCAGTGAAACAAAGAAATGTCAAATTAAGCTGGAAAAAAACTTGACGTTAAGGTGCGACTCACAATTGACATTGTGCGTTATGGTTGGACCACCCTATACTTCCATAGCGAAGTTATGGTGGAGTGTATAAATGGTTCGGCCAAAGCAAGATGGACAATATATGTACTTATATAAGGTTCGGCAAAAGCTTAAAACGTTTAAACTTGTTTCAGATATTGGCTTAGAGTAGCCACCGTCATGTTTGAATGACAGCAAGCATTAATACGAGGGCTGCTATATATATTTTTGGCCTAATAATGAAAATGCGAATATTTTTCATCAAAAATGGTTTTATTGTTTTTCAAAGTATTCTCCTGCATGATTTATATACTTTTGCATGCGCTCAAACCAATTGTCGAAGCACTTTTTCCACTCCGATTGGACACCTCCAAAATATGGTTTTTGAACGCTTCAACAGCATCTTCTGGCAACGTTGACCACGCATTTTTTTCTTGATGTGCGGGAATAAAAGGAAGTCATTGGGTGCCAATTCAGGGCTGTACGGCGGATGACCCATCAATTTGACGTTTTGGTCGCGGTCCAACAGGCGCTGGTTTGAGCCGATGTGGGAGAGCTCGCATTGTCATGGTGCACAATGATGCGTCTTCTCTTGTTCGTTTTTCGAATTTCTCCGAAGATTTCATACAAACAAATTGTGGTGTTCCACTCAGAATTGACATCCTACGTTTCGACGACTGTTCCGAACGTTGCTCGGAACAGTCGTCGCATGATCAGTTTTGCCGAAGAAACAGGCGACCATTTGCTTCGAAGTGCTTCTTACACGAACAAACTTTGTTGGATTTGGCCCGTCTTCGAAGACCCACACGGTCGATTGCTGTTTTGTTTCGGGCTAATACGCATAGATCCATAATTTGTAACCTGTGAAGATCTTATAGACGTCTTTTATACTTCGATCGTATTTTTTCAATTTTTTTTTTGCTCCAATCGAGCCTTTTTTTGAGCAATTGTCAAATTGTGCGGGATCCAACGAGAACAAACCTTTTTTTCTGCCAGGTGTTCATGCCATATCGAATGCATGCTAGTGGAAGAAATGCCCAAGGATGCCTCTATCTCACGGTATGGTACATGACGATCTTGCATTATCAGTTTACGCACGGCATCAATGTTCTTTGGCACAACGGCGTTTTTTGGACGACCTACACGATCTTCGTCTTTGAGCGAGCGTCGGCCACGATTGAATTCATTAAACCAGTTTTTCACGGTCCTATAGGATGGTGCTTTATCGCTTTACACATGTTAAAGTTTATCGATACACTGTTGTCGTGATAATCCACGTCAAAAGTTGTGAAAAATGATCGCACGAAAATGTTCACGAGTTAAATCCATTTTTTTTTGCCAAATTGATTTTTTCAAGTCACTGTAAACAACACAAATGATGGTCGTACATCAAAACGTTCTGAGTACGTTCATGCTAAAAAGTGTCAAACTTTCCAATGGAAATGTCAGATGGCGCCAGAAATATATATAGCAATCCTCGTACGTATGAAGAGATCAAGCCGCCGCTAATTAATATCGGCTTTTAACTCTGCCCACGCGGTCCCCTTCCATTTTAAGGACCTTTAATGTTTTTTCCCACCCCAATATATGTGCGTGGCAGTATTTATAAAAACAACTTTCTAATCGCTTTTTTAGAGCCCTTAAATATGCCATCAAATGGCTTCTTTTTTAACACACCCAACTGTACGGGTACGAGCACAATTGCGCGAAATGCGTGTATGTATTTCCGCTTATATATAATGCATGATTGTGTGCGAGTTGTATTTATGCGTGCGTGTGAGTGTGTGTGCGCGAGTGTGGTTTAATAGTGTGCTATTAAATTGTCACATTCAAAGTGTCACGTTAATGTACAAGAGGAACATGCAGCAACAATACCAGCTCAGCTCAGCCCAGCCTAGCGTAGCCCAGCCGCCACAAAGGCCAATTTGAAAATGTCGCTGAAAGCTATTCACCATCGCCCAGATTTACTGCAGATGATTTGTTGTTGATGATGATGGTGGTGTGGTGTTGCTGGTAGAGTTGTTGCTGTTGTTATTATGTTTTTTTTAAACAAATAAATTGTTAATAACCCATAGAGTGTCGTTGCAAGCGCACACGTACTCATGCTCACATGTACTAGAGAGATACGCTGTATCTTCGTCGGTGGCTTAGAGTGTACGTGTAGTGAAAGTTCGAAGGTCGTTCTCACAAAAGACGATGTTGGCTGTGTCAGTGTGCAAGCATGTGTGGGAATGTGGGAATTCTGTGCGTTTTTCAAGGAAGTGTTTAAGTCGATACTTGGAGGAATGCAAGTGATATGCGAGGGAGTGGTAAAAAGCATTTTAGGCGTTTCAATCTTTACTTTATATCTAGGCGTTATAATACTGATGCTTATTAATGTCTTACTGCTTATTAATGAATGAAATACTCATCTTTCCTTTTTCACTAGAAAATCGGCGTCAACTTAAAATTACGCTTAAATACGTTAATTTTGAGGTTTCGTGACTATTTAATTTTGTTTTACTTACGGAGAAATGTTATGGCAACGAACTTTTCATATGCCTCTTACAATATCAAAAAACAAGAATTTTATTTTTAATGTCTTTTGATGTGTTATAAACCTAAAAAAAAATCTTGCTGAAATTTATGTCTCGTTCGAGATAGTTACAAGTGTCTTGAAAACGAACGATTGACATTTCAGAATATAACTTTATCATGAAAGCTACTTATATATTACTCGTAATTAGTTTAATTTAGGTAAAAAAATTAAGCGAGAAAATTGGTTGATTTTTTAATTTTACCACTCATTGGCAAAAATGACTTCCATTTTTTGTCCCGTTTGCAATCTAACGTTTTTCTTAAGTATTTGGAGAACTTTGAAGTTATACGATTTGCATTTTGCACTTAAATGTAGCGCTAGTGAAATTCAAGTAAACCTTTAATAAGAGCTTAAAAATGGTTACGTTTGCATACTTTTATATTAACTTTAAAGCGTACGAGTGGTAAACATCTGTCTTTAGAGAACATGATTCTGAAAGGAATGTTTCGAATACACGCAGAGAAAAAATATGGTTACACTATGGTCACCGCAACAATACTATGTTCTCTACAATAAAATCATGTTCGTCGCAACCATAGTATTGTTTTTTGAATTTCATTTTGACAATAGTATGATTGCGACAATATTGCTATTGTTGAAATGTAACAATAGTATTATTGCCAAATTTAGAAATGAAAATATGGTTTTAGCAACGATATAAACATGGTTGGTGCAACAACAGTATTGTTGTTTAAAATTTACGTTAACAATAATTTGATTATGGCAATCACACAGTATGGTTGCGACTATGAACATAACAAAACGGGTTTTATAGAGCATACATGTATGTGTGTGCGTATGTTTTTTTGATATACAAAAAAACATACACACGATGCAGTGAATGGGTGTTGTCCATTAAATAAACAATAACAATCGGAAGGTAGTTCGAGGGATTTTTATTGTGTTTACTTTGCTCGGTGAAATACTCTAAAATCGACTGGTTCTCGTTTATTTAAAATCTGCCTGCACTTAAGTATATAGCCTTCGGTCATGGGGTTTAATCACATTCTTTACTTGGTGTCTACGGATGGTGAAGTAGCATTCATCCCTGCTGGCAACTAAAAGTATTTTTGACCGTTGAAATATATATTTTTGTTTCTTGAATGAAATGTTTAATAAAAACATGGCCTCAAATCTGGCTATGAGCTAATAGTAATGTAATTTAAAATAACAAACTTAATAAAAAGCTCTATTATTGAATAACAACAAAAACCAACCTAATAAATAATTTTGGGGATAATAGTATGGTTGAGTGTGAATCATTCTATGGTTGTGGGGATCATAGTATGGTTGCGTGTGAAACATACTATGGTTGTGAGGATCATATTATGGTTGTATGAGAAACATACTATTGTTGTGAGGACCATAGTATGGTTGTGGAGATCATAGTATGGTTGAGTGTGAATCATGCTATGTTTGTGGGGATCATAGTATGGTTATGTGTGAATCATACTATTGTTGTGAGGATCATAATATTGTTGTGTCACAACCATATACCCAACAATAGTATGATCCTCTTCGAATATTGTCACCCCAACCATACTTTTTTTCTGCGTGTAGACGAGGTCTGTTTAATAAAAAAGGAGAAATTTATTATTCCTCAAAAAATATTTAGTTATTCATAAATTTCTAATTTGCCCCCTTCAACGTATTTTCCCTCACACGCAGAAAAAAAGTATGGTCGTGGTGACAATATTTGAAGAGGATAATACTTATACTATTGTTAGGTGTATGGTTGTGGTACAACAATATTATGATTCTCACAATAATAGTATTTAAATACAACCATACTATGATCCTCACAACCATACTTTGATCCGCACAACAATAGTATGATTCACACATAACCATGCCATGATCCCCACAACCATAGTATGATTCACACTCAACCATACTATGATCTCCACAACCATATTATGATCCTCACAACCATAGTATGTTTTACATACAACCATAGTATGGTTCACACGTTACCATTTTTTGATCCCTACAAGCATAGTATGTTCACACACAAATATACTGTTTATTTATTACAATTCGGTTAAGTTGTCAACAAAAGATTTGAATTATGAAAATTATTTAATTATACATTAAATTATTATTTAACAGTAGAAAAAATCAGTTTAAAAAAACGTGAGCGTATTTTTTTATTAATATTTCAGTTAAACAAAGCCCAAGCAGTTTGTTTGAAAGTTGTTAATTTCCATATAAAAAGTACTATTATTGCATTAGATCCGTAACAATAACATTGTTCTAAAAAGCATTTTTAAATGAGGAAAAATAACAATCATACAATATGATTGCCGTTATCATATTATTGTTAATACAAAACTCAATAAAACAATGCTTTTGTCGCACCAACCATATTTATGTTGTTGCTACAACCATATTATTATTATTTAATTTGGCAATAATACTATTGTTACATTTCAACAACATTAATATTGCGGCAATCATACTATTGTCAAGATTAAATTCAGTAAAAAATACTATGGTTGCGATGAATATACTTCCATAGCGGAGAACATATTATTATAGCCGTGACCATATAGTAACCATTTTTTTTCTCTGCGTGCATATTCAATAACACTTACACCAGCGTATTTTCGAAACCTCGAAGCAGTTCTGGCAGCGCACTTTTTGGTATGGCTCTCTCTGCAATTCATTTTTTCTTTCATGAAATGTCGCAAAACTTCGTCCGTTCGTGGGCCTCTTCGATTTTGGGAACAGGAAAAAGTCGCAGGGGACCAAATCTGGTGAAAACGGTGGCTGAGGCATGATTACGGTATTCATTTCGGCCAATCAAATTACAAAGAAACAATGACGAGTGAGCGGTTTTTTGTTCAAAATTCAGCAGTTTTGGAACGAACTTCGCTGCCACACCCTTCATGCCCAAATTTGCCAAAAAAGTTGTATGACATGATCCAACCAATGCGCCGACTTTCTCTGCAACTCATCTAATAATAATTCGACGAGTCCTCATAACAAGTATCTTCTCTTTATAAATATTTTCATTGGTTTTTGATGTGATGCATCTTTCAGGACGAGCGTCGTCTTCATTCACATCTATTCGACCTTCTTGGAAAAGCTTGTTCCACTTGTAAACATTTTTCTAACTCAATCGCAATCACCACTATCAAAATTGTAAGCGCTTCTGAGCACTTAATTCCAATGCCGCTACTAAAAGCGGCAATAAAAAAATCAAAAATTTACACATAGGCCTTCTGCTGGGAACTACGACGATATGTTTCTCCAATTTTTCTGTTTTTAGCGAAAGAAATCACATCTTATATATATTTTTGGTAACATACGTACACTTTTTCTTCTTTCCCCTATAGGATGTGAGTACCTAATCGGCGACCCTTTAAAGAACATATATAATTGATCGTAGTAAAACTTTTGCCATATCCTTCTTTCTGTTGAAAGTACGATTCAGTCCAAACAAAAAGAGCTAGGGGCTTTTAAATTACCAGATATACATATGTCTTACAATTGTACATCGATTGATATTGAAAATGTATAAAATCGGACAAAAAAGTTTGACTTTCAAGGGTCTAAAAAAGTCTGACAGATCATGAAGAAAAAAACTAATAAATTCCATACGGAACAAATCCAAAATATCAAAATGTCTTCACACTGTAAAAATTAAAATTTAAAAAAAAGAATTTCAAATATTTTAGAATTTTAAATACCACACGCAAAGAAGAGGTATGGTTACTATATGGCAACAATAGTATGTTCTCTGCAATAAAAGTATGGTCGTCGTAACCATAGTATTGTTCTTTGAGTTACATTTTGACAATAGTATGATTGCGGCAATATTAATATTGTTGAAATGTAACAATAGTATTATTGCCAAATTTAGAAATGAAACCTTGGTTGTAGCAACAATATAAATATGGTTGGTGGGACAAAAGTATTGTTTTCATGGGTTTTACCATAACAATGATATAATTACGGCATTCATACCGGCAAAATGGTATTTTTTTTAATTTGACAATGTTATTTTTACGAATCTTACGCAATAATAGTACTTTTTATATGTAAATTAATTTTTTTCAAAACAAACTACGGATTAGTGTAACTGAAATGTTTTTCATAAATGATTTTTTTATTGTTAAATAAATCACTCCTATTATTAAGAGTTTAATGTATTTTTACAAAACTTAATAAAAATCTCTATTGTTGAATAACAACTTCAAAAAAAAATGTTGGGTTGTGGTTGTGAGGATCATACTATGGTTGAGTGTGAATAATAATATGGTTGTGGGGATCATAGTATGGTTGAGTGTGAATAATAATATGGTTGTGGGGATCATTGTATGGTTGTGTGTAAATAATGCTATTGTTGCGATAACCATAATATTGTTGTGGGGATCATAGTATGGTCATGTGTGAACCATACTATTGTTGTGATGATCATAGTATGGTCATGTGTGAACCATACTATTGTTGTGATGATCATAATATTGTTGTAACTCAACCATATAACAAACAATAGTATGATGCTCTTCGTATATTGTTACCACAACCATACTTTTTTTCTGCGTGCATAAGCCAGCGATTGTTCTAAAATTTGAAATTTGTTCTAGTCTAAATTTTTTAACTTATCATTAACTGCGATAACAAGTAATTATGTCAAACATTCCAAGGACAATTGACGCCAAAAACGAAATAATATTTTTTTAAGTGAAAATCTCTACATATCCTACGAAAAATTAGTCAGAATTGCCACAGTTTGCCACAAGTAGTTATAAAAGCACCAAGTTGCCATCGCTTTGTTAAGTAACATATTTCGTCGATTGGAGATGTGCTCCGTGTGTCAAGAACCGATCAACTGACAGTGACAATCGTATCACCCACACACACAAAGAACAGGTTAGTTGCCACAACTGATTTTTTTGTCAACCGAATGATTGAGGTTACTTGCACCTAGAGTGTTTCATCAGTATAACCGAATGTTAGTTAATGCTCTGCTATTTTCAGTTATTCGAACTGATGTATCGATGCAACATACCAAGTATCCAAACCATCAACAATATTATAGGGTTTATACGTTAATGTTGACATAACTAATATCATGTTACAACAGCCCACTTAGGGTCTGGCCACTACAAAGAATTAATCTGTTATCACCATTAATTAATGGCACCACAGTAACATGTAACGTTTGCGGAATGAAATCGCAACAAATTTTACAACGCTGGGTACAAAGCAAAATTAAAAAGGTAAACAAAGTACCGTTATTTTTCATTTACCACATGTTTTGTGATGTTGCTATTTGATTTTTATTGAAGTTGATCATTTATTTTGTTTGCAATGTCGTCAAAAGAAGAACAACGTCGAAAAACCATTTGTAATTTTTTCGACCATCATCCGGATTGGAAGAATTCCGATATCGTTTCTCTTTTTGTAGAGCAAGGAGAAAATTGAAGTTCGGTATATAGAACACTGGCGATATATGAGAAAAGACAAACAACAGAAAGAAAACGTGGTTCTGGAAAAAAAGTGTAGTTTGAACGACTCTTCTATGAGAAGCCGACTTCGAAAAATTACCGATGGTAAAGTGGCTAAATCCTATAGGGAGCTTGGGAAAAAGTTCCACTGTGACGAAAAAACAGTGAAAAAGTATCTGAGTGATATGGGAATTTAAGGAAAGTCCAGAAAAAACAAGGCAAAAGCGTCAGAAGCTCAAGAAGTTACCCAAAAGTCTCGACTTAGAAGTTTGGTCAAAAATACATTCAAAGCCAAGGGCGACATGGTATGCATCATGGACGATGCGTCATATTTCACATTGAATGGAAACGAATGGCATTTTTTGAAGAAAAAAAAACACGTAGACGATAAAATAAAGTATGTGGAGCATTCAAAATTTCCTGAAAAAGTTTTATTGTGGCTTGCAATTAGTCAGCATGGAATGTCAGAACCAGTTTTTTGAGTCCGGTTTGGCCGTCAATTCTGAAAGATATATTAATTTCTGCTTACCAAAAGTTTAAGAATTTATGAATAAGAAGCATAGAAACTTAAATGTAATCTTCTGGCCGGACTTAGCATCAAGTCATTACGCCAAGAAGACATTGGAAGCCATGGACACCCTTCAAATTCCATATGTATGTAAAAAAGAAAATCCACCCATTGTACCCCAATTACGCCCAATTGAGGATTTTTGGGCAAATTTAAGACGAAAAGTATATGCAAATAACTTCAGACCCAAAACTACCAAAAATGTAATTCAAAAAATTCGAAAGGAGCTTCAACATCGACATTTTCCACAGCCAATGAAAAAGTTCCTCAAAATTGCCGCAAATAGCTCGAATGGGACCAAATATTTTTTTACATTGAACTAGTACAATGTATTTTCTTATAAAAAATTGAAATAAAATTTTTGTTTTTGTTTAAAAGAAAAAAAATGTTTTTTTTGTTGCTATTTCATTCCGCATACGTTATATCACAGTTGGTTGGTTGGGATAACCCAACTTGCATCAACAACTAGTTAAACTGAATTCGTTTGGTATAATTGTGTTGTTGGCTGTGACTAACGTGATATAGTTGTAGCACCCACTATGTAATATTGCGAACCATGTTACCATTAATGCTATGGAATGTTATTTATTGCAACAGAAAGTCGGTTTTTCCAAACCAAATTTTTGTATTTCGGACCGATTTCCAACAGATTTTTTCTTTGTGTGGAGCGGTCCTTAATAGACAAAGTGTGTTTTATAAGTCGATTTTCTACTAATCGATTGATCGACTTTTGGGTATAGAAAAGTCGAAAGTCGGTAAGTCGACTTTTGGTTTTTAGAAAAATCGACTTTTTTTGTTTTAATCATCATCAAATATTTGTAATTGTCATCGAAACTATGCGTATTGCTAAAATTATTGTGCGCTTTCATTTATTTCACTGTATGACAAATTTAAGCTTTTGGTTGCACACATGAAAAAAATTAGTATATTCTGAAAGAGGAGGAAAAAATAAAATACACGTGTATCCCACTTTTTCTGCATCAATTCGTATATTTTGCAAAAAATTTATGGCTATGGATTTGTATGTTAATACAAAATATGTCTATATAAGTGGTTTTTAACCAAATATATATTCACATTTTTCGCGAAAATACGAATTGATCTAGAAAAACTGGGACACACGGGTAGTTTATTTTTCGACGTAGATTCCGAATATATAGGTCTTCTTCATGTGTGCAAAAGCGTGTTGAACGGTGTTTTCGACAATTGAGATATTCATAAGTTTTATTTTTTGTATGCAGAGGTCATCGACTTGAAACTTTATTAATGTTCTAGATTTATCCAGAGCATTTAATCAAGTCGTTATGTATTATAACACTGAATTCAGCAGTAGGTCAAGTTTATTTTCATTATTTTTTAAGGCTAACTGATAAACACCGAAATCAGAAATTCTCGAATACCTATTGATACCCATTTCCCCGATGTTGATGTTGCCGAAGAGATAGTGGGTTCCGTAGTCAACGAAGAGGATTGCATATGGGGGTTCCTTGCCAAGATTGTAAGCACTAGGCACGAAAAATGCCATAAAGATGACAATGATGTTCCAACACAATTGAAGGACAATCTAAAGGCACAGCCTGTTTGTCGTAAAACAAAAATAATCCAATACTTATTTGGATAACAATTGGCAGCGAGTACCCATTTATTGCAAAAAAAAAGCGAAAAAAAACATTTGTCAATCGTTGCCACTTCAGTCCCGCGTGAGAGATTATTTTCGCATGCAGTTGCTAAAAAAATTAAATATGATTATCTTTTTGAGATCATTTGATGCGGACATGTATGCCTAAAAAAATAAACTTCGTTTTAAAAGTTATTAAATCTTGAATATTACTAATACACAAACACCTTGATATTCCTGATGTTTATCAGTTTATAATCACTCTTACTTTCTTAACTAAAAGTTTTTATACAAAGAAAACTTGTTTTTATTCCAAAATATTTCATTTTCATTTTCCAAAAGAATAAAGTCGACTTTCTGTCGAAAAGTCTAAAAGTCGACTTTTGATTATTTGTAATAGTCGACAAGTCTAAAAGTCGATATTTAGTCTTAAATATATAACCCTGTGTTAAGCCATTGACTGCCACTTTTTCCTAACCTTTCACTTAAAAAAATCGAACTCCCGCTTTTCGAAAATTCGTCTTGCGGTTTAAGTATTTCTCTACCAACCTTCTTTTATCATGAGATGCACAGACTAGTCTTCACCGTACCATCGCACGTTTTCCCTTAATTCATTAGGAAAATTAGTAATATATTATAAGACTGCAGTGAAATGTTGTTACCTAAAATGCAACAAAATCACTATCGAAAAAATTCTATCCAAATTCCTTAACAAACTGTTTAGAATATGTGATTTTATTGAGTTTTTTTTCTTTAGATCAAATTCCTTAAATGTTTTTTAAGTATTAGTAAAGATTTTCAATAGCTTAGTGTTCTAAGTTTATGGCGATTTTGGGTTCTTCTTTTTAAAAGCAAAAAGTGTACTTACTGCCTTTTGCATATTAGATGACGATATCAGTGTGTGTGCTTACATGCAAAATATGTCTCAATTAACACACGTCTGTAATTCAATTCTTTTCGACACTAAACAATATTCTTGTGCATAATTTTCAAACTAAATTTCAGCAAAGAAAAATTTAATGACACGCCGCAGACAGAGTGTGCATCCTAGTAATCCGACAAAATGTCAAAATTTTTGTTATCACATGAAAAACGAAGAGTTTTTCAGCTGACATGCTACCGCTTTCAGAATTTTATGCTGTCGCTTCAATAAAGCAAATAACTGCATGGCAAGTTAACCTTTAAAATAATATGCCCGTCACATGTTTTATATCGAAAATGTTATCACGCAATTTGGAAACTTCTTTTCACATCGGTGATGTTCTCGCCCTTGGCATTTGATAAAAGGAAATAATTCTTATATATGTGACAGCGCATAGAGAAAAGGACCTAAGGGTAAAAAAAATCAATTTTAATTTTTTTTTCTTTTTTTTTGATGTGGACAACATCTGAGCATCGAATGAGACCGATCCTATGCCCCAAAAGTGTTCCCTCCCAGAGATATGCGCGTTTTATGAAAGTGAAGTCGACGATTCTAAGCGCAAATAGAAAGGGACCTAATCTTTAAAATGGCTCTCCTGAACAAAACTGGTTTTTAACCTTAGGTCCCTTTCTATTTTGCGCCTCACATATACTTATATAGACAAAACTTGCAATTCTAAATAAAGGGAAAGGGTTTCATTTAAAGACAATTGTCAACAATTTTGAAATGAGACATACATATATCTGAAGTTGTGTACACGCAGAAAAAAAGTATGATTGGGGTGACAATATTCGAAGAGGATCATACTATTGTTGGGTCCTCACAACAATAGTATGATTCACACATAACCATACTATGATCCCCACAACCATAGTATGATTCACGCTCAACCATACTATCATCTCCACAACCATACTATGATCCTCACAACCATAGTATGATTCACACTGAACATACTATTATCTCCAAAACCATATTATGATCCTCACAACCATAGTATGTTTCTCATACAACCATAGTATGATCCTCACAACCATAGTATGATTCACCCGCAACCATACTATGATCCACACAACCATAGTATGATTCACACTCAACCATACTATAATCCCCAAAATTATTTATTAGGATTGCTTATTGTTGTTATTCAAAAATAGAGATTTTTATTAAGTACTCGTATGTTATTTTAAATTGCATTACTATTAGTTCATAGCCAGATTTCATGCCATGTTTTTATTAAACATTTCATCCAAGAAACAAAAATATATATTCCAACGGTCAAAAATACTTTTAGTTGCAAGCAGGGGTGAATGCTACTTCACCATCCGTAGACACCAAGTAACGAATGTGATTTTACCATGATCAATGGCTATATACTTAAGTGCAGGCAGATTTTAAATAAACGAGAACCAGTCGGTATTAGAGTATTTCACCGAACAAAGAAAACACAATAAAAATCCCTTGAACTACACTCCGATTGTTGTTGTTTTTTTAATGGACAGCAACCATTCACTGTATCGTATGTATGTGTTTTTTGTATATCAAAAAAAAATACGCACACACATACATGTATGCTCTAAAAAACCTATTATGTTATGTTTATAGTCGCAACCATACTGTATGATTGCCGTAATCAAATTATTGTTAACGTAAATTTTAAACAACAATACTTTTGTTGCACCAACCATGTTTATATGGTTGCTACAACCATATTTTCATTTCTAAATTTGGCAATAATACTATTGTTACATTTTAACAATAGCAATATTGTTGCAATCATACTATTGATAAAATCAAATTCAAAAAACAATACTATGGTTGCGACGAACATGCTTTTATTGTAGAGAACATATTAGTGTTTCGGTGACCATAGTGTAACCATATCTTTTCTCTGCGTGTATATATCCTTGATAAGTACATTAGGGTTTATCACAACCGCAAATAATACCAACAATTGGCAGGTATCAATATTGCCGTGTCAAATAATAAAGCATTTTGATTGATTGCGGCATGACAGCATAATGGGACTTATAGCAACGCACTTGCACAGAATTTTAAATAAACCGATTTTCTTATCAATAGTCATAACTTTGGAACGGTAGAACCTCTGGGCTTTGTTAAGGCAATTTTAGAACGGTAGGAGGTAGGGCTATCTTTTAAACACAATAATTCCAACCACTGGTTCAATTTTACCCTGGTACCCTCCGACCACCAATCCGAAAATTTTCAAATATGTAATCGTATGTAACTTCACGAATTCCTTTGAGGTATTTTGTGTATCTTAAGAGAGCAGTAATATTTATTATATTTAATACTTTACTTAAATAATTCATCATGCTCATTTGTATCTTAAGTTTTTTTGACACGCTAAAACTAAAATTGTTTATTCTACACCTTCTTTACCAATTTGATGCATAAAATCGTCATCACTTGTGACTACAAATACGAGTATTATTAGATTCGAATCTAAATAAAGGGTGTTTTTTATTGAGGTATAGAACTTCGAATTGAAATAAAACACAAGAAAATCGTTTTAATGTCCATCGATTTGGCTTTATTGGAAGGATAATTTTATGCCATTATTGTTTAAATATGATTTCGGGCATGTGGCCGCCGCGGCTGGCTCGAATAAAGCCAATTCTACAGGTCCAATTTTCAACCACTTTTTCGAGCATATGGGGCCGTATGTTGGCAATAACGCCACGAATGTTGGCATCCAAGTCCCCTAACGTTTCTGGTTTGTTGGCTTAGACGAGCGACTTCACATATCCCCAAAGAAAATAATTCAATGGTGTCAAATCACACGATCTTAGTGGCCAATTGACAGGTCCATTCCGCGAAATTATGCGCTCATCGAATGTTTCCTTCAATAATTCGATTGTGACGTGCGCCGTCTTGTTGGAACCACAACTCATCCACATTCATGCCATCCAATTCGGGAACAAAATAGTCGGTTATCATGGCTCTATACCGGTCTCCATTAACGGTAACTGACTCTCCAGAATTATTTCGGAAGAAGTATGGCCCAATGACTCCACCAGCCCATAGAGCACACCAAACAGTCAGTTTTTGTGGATGTAATGGCGTCTCAAGGGTCTCATGTGGATTCTCTTCACTCCAAATGCGGCAATTTTGCTTGTTGACGTAGCCATTCAACCAAAAATGAGCCTCATCACTGAACAAAATTTTGTGATGGAAATCAGCATCGAGATGAATCTCATTTTCGGCCCATTTTGCAAGCGTTGTTCTTTTGTCAACCTGTTCATGATAAAATGGCAAACCAAACTAAATATTAATCACTTGACAGCTGACAAAATGGCCGCCAGTTAAAAAAGTGATGCCAACTTAAAGTTCTATACCCCAATAAAAAACACCCTTTACAAAGTTTTAAAAAATTTTGCTCATAATTCAAATATCAGAATAAATATTTTCAAATCGTTAAATACTTGATTTAAATTAAAAAGATTTTTTTTTAATACTCAGATAACCGAATACATACAATTTACCTACAGTTGGTTCAGTTGACAAATGATCGTGTTAATGACAACTATATAACAGCAATAATAACAACAACCAATACATGTACAAATTTAGTTCCAACAATCATCCTATTTAGTTAGGGTTACCGATAATTTGTCTCTGCAACCGATACTGTCAGTTCCCTCTACTGAAAACTGCCGAGTGTTGATTGGGTAAACACCCAATCAACATTCGGTTAAAGCGATGGAATACATGGAAAGCACATGCAACCACTTGCATTCGGTTGTCAAAAAATTCGGTCGTGGCAACAAATCTGTTCTTTGTCACTCCGTAGGGAGTGGCTAGCTAAAATGTCATCCAAATCGGATACAAACTGTGTTTTTCCCAAACTCAACTTCTGAGTCGTGCTACACGTCTTCTATTCTGGCTAAAGGTCTAGTAATGCACCTTACCAAAAGTTGTCGCGAAATTTCATAGATCTCAACAAACACGACAGAAATAAGATAAATGTTTGGAAATATTTTGTTTTTCAACGGCTGTGAGCCTTATGCCTTAATGATTAATGCTAACGTTTTTTCAACCCTTTCGTTTAACCTTATCTAACTATTATTTCTGTCTCTTTTCTCTTTTCAGGTATGTACGATCATATCGATATGATCAACCATTATGAGGTAAATACAATCTGATAAGGTAAACAGAGAGATTCTTCTTAACATTGGTAGTTGTTATCCTTAAGAGAAGATAATTTAAATATTTAGTAGTTTGAGTTTAGAAAACCATTAGACTTTGAGAACACATTTCATGTCGCTACTAACTTACTATTTTTGCTCTCAAATAACCGATTTTTAATTGAATTTCTCCCTGCTTGTATACTTTTTCGAGTCCGTGTGAAATTTGAAGAAAGACATTTTCTTTTCAAAATATATTTTTTTTGTAAGTTTTTCCGCTCCTTTTACATACATATCTGTAAAATGTCCTTAACATTCCTTTAATGAACAAACAAGGAGTGAGTTGTCTACTATACGAGGGCGGTTCGGAAACTTCTTAGCCTAGCACAAAAATCGCGGTATAAACATAAAAAAGTTAAGTGTTTTGGAAACTTTCATCTCTGCTATGAACAGATGTTAAATTTTGTTTCGATCTGGCAACTCCTTCATATAGAAACAGGTGTTCACAAAAGACGCATCATCGATTTTTTTACAATGGAAAAATTAGAAATGCGTGGTGTCATTAAATATTTACATAAAAAAGGTTTATCGGGACAAGAAATTCATAATGATATGGTGAATGTGTTAGGTGAAAGTGCTCCTTCATATGCAACAGTAAAAAATTGGGTTGCTGAATTTAAACGTGGTCGTACAAGCATTGAAGATGAACCACGTAGTGGACGTCCAAAAACAGCAACAACAACAGAAATTGTAGCCAAAGTGCATGATATGGTATTAAATGATCGACGAATAAAAGTGCGTGAAATAGCTAATATCATGGGCATCTCAAATGATCGAGTCCATTTAACTTTGCATGAAGAACAACAGATGAAAAAGCTTTGTGCAAGATGGGTGCCGGACTTGTTAACAGTCGACCAAAAACGCATAAGAATGAACATTTCTCAAGCTTGTTTGGATCGTTTTCAGCGAAATAAAATGGATTTTAAGCGTCGTTTCATAACTGTTGATAAGACATGGATCCACCACTATACTCCGGAGACAAAAGAACAATCCATACAATGGACTGAAGCTGGAGGAAGTGCCCCAAAGAAGGCAAAAACAATTCAATCGGCTGGTAAGCTTATGGCAACGGTTTTTTGGGACTTCAAAGGTATTCTATTGATTGACTATCTGCAAAAGGGTAAAACAATAAATTCAGAGTACTATTGCAACCTTTTAGATCAATTAAATGTACAAATTCGAGAAAAACGTGCTGGCTTACAACACAAAAAAATAATTTTTCATCAAGACAACGCACCAGCGCACAAGAGTGTTTTAACAATGGCTAAAATCAACGAATTAAAGTACGAGTTACTTGACCACCCCCCTTATTCTCCTGATTTAGCTCCCAGTGACTTACCTGTTCCCAAATCTAAAAAAATTTCCATTAGTCTTTGAGAAAACATTTCATGTCGCTACTAAATTACTATTTTTGCTCTCTAATGACCGATTTTTAATTGAATTTCTCTCTGCGTGTATACTTTTTCGAGTCCGCGTGAAATTTGAAGAAAGATATTTCCTTTTCAAATATATTTTTTTTGTGAGTTTTTCCGCTCATTTTACACATATATAAGTTTTTTTTTAAATAAAAATGTCCTTAACATTCCTTTAATGAACAAACAGGGAACTACCCTCCCATCTGTGAGTTGTCTAATATAAAATTCTTATAAAGGATTTTCCATTACGGACATAACAATTTAATGTATTTATAAAAAACAGAATATTTAAGATATAGAGTTCAAATTAATTCCAGTTGTAGTGCAAATGTTACAGTTTAAAAATTAAATTCGATTTCGGTCATATGTCCACCACCGGCCCGTACACAGCGATCTATTCTTAAGATTCCTGCTGGTCAGTGTGAAAGCTACGACCAAATTTCCCTGGTAGAGGCAGCGGGACTTGCAGATGAGCGTGGCGACGTTCGTCGCTTCAACCCTATTGACCCTAGAATAAAGGATCTCAACTGTAAGATCAGTAGGTTGATTAACAAATATATGCGGTTCAAATGGCTTATGTTCGGGAATTGGTTAATTGTGCTCGACGGTCAAATCGTCTTCTAACCCTGGAAGAATGGGTGATTGCACAGCTGCCGAAGCGGTATTCAAGTTATTTTAACCGACTTATTGAGTACACAGAGAGCAATAAGGCGAAATAGAGAGTATTGTGTCGAATCCGCACTTTCCAAGTCGAAGAGGACTGGGCGCCAATCATATGTGACAGCGCATAGAGAAAGGGACCTAAGGGTAAAAAATCAATTTTCAGTTTTTTTTTTGATGTGGACAACATCCGAGCATCGAATGAGACCGATCGCATGCCCCAAAAGTGTTCCCTCCCAGATATATGCGCGTTTTATGAAAGTGATGGTACACCAAAGATACACGTATTTAAATCTTTAAAATGGCTCTCCTGAAAAAAACTGGTTTTACCCTTAGGTCCCTTTCTATTTTGCGCGTCACATATGCAGATTTTAGAGACAGGAAGTTGAAGCGCCGTCTTCTTAAACAGGGAGTTCCCTAGCATGGAATGATTTCTCCGGCACTGTTAACCACTACCTCTCTAAAATTCCTGCACTACTAGGCGGCAGTGAAATTGTATCGTACGCTGATGATTGCTCAACGCTGGCATCAGGGCCTAACTTGTATGGCATATGCGAGAAAATCAACTGTTGCCTCACTCACTTAGTACTCTTCTTCAGCCTCTAAATCATCAGCCACACTGTTTACGGCATGGGCCTCAAAGATGCAGTTGCCACTTAAAGTGAAAGTCGATGACGTCAGCATCCCGACTACCAACTACCCCAAAATACTTGGAGTCACACTGGACAGCCTTTTTGTATCCTGTGCACATGCAACAGCTATCTGCGTAAACGCTTAAATTAGGAACAAGGTCTTCAAGTCACTAGCCGGCAGTCCTTGGAGAGCCCACAAAGACTTTTTATAAGCGATAGGTCGGTCTGTAGCGAACAACACAGCGCCGGTGCGGTCGGCGAACGTAAGTACGACGCTGTAGAAGAAACTTCAGTATTACCAGATGTAATGTGTGGCGCAACGTTCACCATATTAATTATTACTTTCAAATTTATAGATACAGGGTGACCCAGAACCTCCAACGTTCTTCTATTACTGCCTACAGGGTAGCTAAAACGAACATCTCTGTTTTTACTTCGTTTACTTTTATACTCAAAAACGCATTTCGACTAACGTCAAAACTTTCCATAAGGAAAGAGAAACGAATTAACTTCCTTTATCTCTGACACCTCAAGTAGTACACACGTCAAGAAAAAGTGATTCTAAAAAAAAAAAAAGATCTTAAAATTTCAAGACAATCAATCTTATAATAATATAATTATACTAAACCAAAACCTGTGATTTTATCAATCGGAAGGTAATGATAGATTTATTTGTTTAAAATAAAAGAATCACGCAATAATAGCAAAATCTATAGATTCCAAAATCTTCGAAGTGTCGTGGTTCATCATCATCAAAGCCAGTGTGTACCAAACTGAAAGAAATTTTAAAAGGTATGGCAAAGCCCAAATGTGATTCCATAAAATTAACACCCTCTTCCATTCAACTCCCGTCACAGAACTATAAGGCCAGAGGCCACGAGACTTGGGTGTACTCGTTTGGCTCTCTTATCAGAATGATTAGCATCCCAATTGGATTATCTCCTCCAGCTTAAAAACCCCATAAGTACGATCAGCATCAACGGCTCTGCTTGGAAGCTCCATACTTGGCCATAAACCATTACAACACCATTCAGTTGAAAGCAGAAGACTTAGTGACGTAGTGCAGAATTTCTTCTTGCACATGGGATAAGTGAAGCCTAAGTGTTAATGCAGGCAATTCTCCAAGTGATCATGTCCAAAATGGACGAACAGTTTTTATTAAAATTTTGAGCTCTCAGTATAAACACTTTTTTTTAATATCTAAAAAAATTGCATCATTTAAAAAGATGATATTTAATAGATAAAGGAAGAAGTGCCTTAAAATTTAAGCAAAGCTGCAGACATCCACAACAACAGAACTATGAAACAAACAAAACAGAATGTGTAAAAGGGTTCAAGGATCCCAACTATTAACAAAGATCACAAAACAATGAAAAAGAGTAGCATCAGCTTATACGTCATTCCATTGAAATCAGCAATTCTACATACATGATTACACAAAAACATCATTATCTTATAAAACGTCATTATTACATCAAACATGCGATCGAACATCATTAGCATCAGTACATTCACATAGCACAATCATCATTAATAGTTACAGTCATACTTGTCATCATCAACTGTAATATACAACAAGCTTGCTGGAGGCCTTCATCAAACTTCGACGTACGTACATATAAACATTTTTGGTGAGTACTAATGTTAATGATCATTAAGTGTAATAAACCATAGAAGAAAGAGTACAACTATGATAATCCGAAAAAACATACAGAGTGATATGATTTACTGTTTCAAGTGTTAATATTTATAACTAATGCTATTCTTTTATCTCAGAATCTAATGACGTTAATCTATTTTTTGTTAATTACCCGTGACAAATCCCTTTTTTTTTATTGAACTGACGCGATTTGCGTGAATTTCTGCTATATTTTGTTTGTGGAAAAGGAGACTAAGTCTCAAAAAAATAATGAATTTAAAAAACCATTTCTAATGGCATATATTCGGCACTTCTCCTTACTTTCTTTTTTGTTTGAAATTTATTATGGAAAAATCTTCCTCCATTTTAATAAAGTGTTAGCATAATTTTTCTTTAAGTGTTCCCCTTTTATTAGGATTATTTACTAAAGTTACTATGAGCTGAATAAATATTGAATTTGTCATTAAATATGAATTGCTAGACAAGTAAAAGTGTTTTCTTACGCGTATGTGGTAATGTTAGGTTAGGACCGAATCTTTTGCGTCCCTGATAAAAAATTATTGCGCAATCAGGACATCGGTAGGGAGGGTAAAGATGCGCCAGTCTCTCTTAAGATCAATTAAAGAGACATTAGTATATATTATTGGGATTGAATGTCAGCTCCTCTTAATTTCTTTTGGTGACTATACTCGGGTATTGTTTGTACATATAGTCATTTGGTCCTCGTAAATCAATAGTTTATTTCCGTACAAAAAAGGGAGTCTACAATAAATTTTGTAATGAAGATCACCTTATCAGGAAAGGACGAGAACCCCCCACCCGACTGAAGCTAGTTATTAATGGCTCCCGCAGTCCTCTTCCTGTAAGGATACTAAAGGGAACAACATCATTCCAGAGGCAGCAATTTTCCGGTTGACAGTATCATCGTCAGCAAACATTCAAATTACATTTAGAAGAAGTTGCCCCTATTTTCAGACAGTTACATTACACAGAATGCCGCCATGAGAACATCAACAGGGTGTCTCCTTATGTCTTCTGAGGACCACACCTATATAAGGAACCGAAGGTCCTTGCCGTGCGCAGACACAATTTCTTGTTGTCTAAACAGTTTTTGCTTAGGTGTCTCCGCAGTAATCACCCCAACCACCATCTCATGGTCAGGATGCCTCCGTCCAGGTTTATCAGGTACGATTTTCATGATCTAGAAGGAGAGGTCCAGCGCTACAAGAGAGCATTTAGATAATCGAAACTACGAGTATAAACTATCGCGGCTGCAGTATCCAGCTATAGCGTGAATGTAGTGCTTGGGGAACATCCCCCCGAGATTTCACATAAGGAGAACGTGGTAGAGCCGCCTTAATTTGTATTGGTTGCGAATTGATGCCAAAGTTCCGGATGTTTATCCCGCCACCATTAGGGAAGGGATCACATGACGTGCTGCACCTCTTAAATTGTCCGGCCAAACCCTAGGTCTCCTTGTACGCACCCAGTTTAAATGACGCGCTTCCTTCACTTGGATCGATATCCAGGCAGATCCCCTGTAGACGAACAGGACATCTTAACAAAGTCACTTATGCTGAATTTTGTTGGGTTTTAATGGACAAGCACATTTGGTAATTTGTTTTTATAATGTCCCGCTTAGCGAACTTTGTCGGTGAAACCAAAATAGGTTCTAAACTTAGCGTTTCTCCTCTTGTCCATAATTTTTGTGATTTTTTTTTTATCCAACGAACCTCCAGGGATTGGGTTATGTCTTATTTTATTTCTTTCATTTTTATACACATCACCGAAAAGTGGATGGTATACTTAATTTCTCATTCCGTTTGCAACATCACGAAATATTGATCGCAGATCCTTTAAACTATATCTATATACTATATCTATCGCCATAAAATTCTAAGACGATCTAGCCATATCCGTCCGTGTGTCTTTTTTAACCACGACAGCGGTCAAACGAAGTAACTCTAGGACTCTGAAATTTTGCATGGTGATGGCTTGTGGTTATAAACTGTTTGGTCATAAGCTGTTAATCGGCGAAATCTGCTGTGGAGGAAAAAGTTTCTATTTAAAAGACAAAAGGTTCCTTCGCAAAAAGTAAATTTTTTGAGTATTTGTTTAACAAATTTTACTTTTGTTAAACCTCAAAATATGGCATAGTTTCTAGAGTTTTTGTCTCATATGGCCTAAAAAAGTGTGCATGTTCAAAGCGGGTGTTTAATAGACAATATGGATATAAAGGAACTCAAATTAAAGTCAATGTTGCTGCGAATCTTATTGTTCCTAATTATTAAGGACGAACGCATAGGCTAGAGCGGGCCAAAAAAACGGCATATTTTTTATGCCTCAAAAAAGGGCAAAGTTTATAGAGTTTTTGTCTCATGTGGCCTAAAAAAATCTGCATGTTCAAAGCGGGTGTTTAATAGACAATATGGATATATAGGAACTCAAATTAAAGCCAATTTCGCTGCGAATCTTATTGTTTCTAATTATTAAGGACGAACGCATAGGCTAGAGTGGGCCCAAAAAAAAACGGCCTATTTCTATGCTTTTTTTTAAGAGTGAGGACGGTGGAGGTTTGGCCAGGCCAAACTTAACGACTTTTTTACTTGTTTTAGAAA
The DNA here is from genome assembly GCA_963513945.1 of Hydrotaea diabolus. Classification (NCBI taxonomy): domain Eukaryota; kingdom Metazoa; phylum Arthropoda; class Insecta; order Diptera; family Muscidae; genus Hydrotaea; species Hydrotaea diabolus. Next base: position 84,686,532 of record OY740718.1, on the reverse strand, counting down.
AAATAAGAGATGAGCCCAAGTGTATTTAAAATTTGTTTAATACTCCTGAGTCCCTGGTGTTTATCATTCATGTTTGTCCGCATCATCTATGCTAGCTGTTGAGTCTAACTTTTGCTTTTGGTCACTATTTATGGGGCGATGTAAAAATTTGTTTCTTTAATTATTTTCTTGTGGCAATTGTTTTGCTAGCGCGGCGGTTGTCCCGCTGTGATCCTGTGTTCTTTTTGTTTTGTCGGGTGTTGAGTTATTAACAATAAAAAAACAATAATAATAGCTAGCAAAACAAAACAGAAAAAAACGCCAACAATGACTACGACAAACCAGGGAAACAAGGTCAAATGCGTTGTTGGCTGTGGCTTCATTGTTCGCCAGCCATCCCCTTAATGTTCCCCCCTTTTCAAATTTAAGCGTTTCAGCGCGAAAATATGTAACAAATTTTTATTTTTATCAAAAAAGGGAGAGGAAAAAGAACACGAAGAATGGAACTTTGCTAAGTTATTTTGTTTTTCTCCCCTTCGTCGATTCCTCGATTATTTTATTGTGGCGATAATAACCGTGTGATAAGGGTGAGCTCCTTTCTGCTGTTTGTGTGTGTGTGTGGGTCTGCGGGTTTTTTTTTGGTCCTTCGTTTGTTTTAGATACTTTCACTTGTTATTGTTGCCTTTGCTGTTGCCCGACATTGTCCCGAGTTCGTTGTCATAGTGCTTTCGAGCTTATGTCGTTGCAGCTTCTCCTGCTGCTTTTGTGCTGTATGAGAATATTTCAACCAACTCTAATTTCGAGGTACGGCGGCATGTCTGTTTGTTTGTGTATGTTTCGTTGCTTTTTTTTTATAAATACCATAACTTTCTGTGTCAGAACAAACAGAATTGAGCAAAAAAAAGCAAAAAAGAAAAACAAACGAACCAGAAGTGAAAAAGAAACAAATTGAAAAAAAATAGAACAAGCTTACGAGGATGTTGTTGATGATCACGATGTTTGTTGGTGATGATGACGACCACGACTATGACAATGTCATCCGTACACCACCTTCTAGAAGAGAGTTCAACACTCACATTGAAATTTAACCAAATGAAGCGAAAAAGGCGCCGGATACAGTGTGGCCGCCATTTCCAAACTTGTATCGGCCAACAACAAATAGCATTACCGTTTAGCTTTATTTTCTGCTGTTGTCGCACTGTGGTATGAGCGTCTTAAGGCGCATCCTTTTGACGATGCTAGATCGATGTTTCGGTTTTAACATCACACACAATTTCCATGAGGAAACAAACGGGGAATTTCTCTTGAAAATCGTTGAGCTGCGCTCGATGCGACCTACTCATTAACTCTTGATCCGAACGGCTAAGACATTTCATGAAGAAGCTTTAATATGGCTTAGAGATTAATCTCTTACTCGTAAAGCCGCCGGAATTGATGAGATGAAAACCAGCCGCTGAAAATTTTCTAACATACCCGGTTTAAAACTTGGTATTACTTGAGCGAATTAAACAATAGATGTGACCGGGATCTATTGTTTAATGCCTGCTTTGAACGGTCAATTTACTGTGTTAAAAGACTTAAATGCTGTTATGAAAAAAATATACACAAACTGGCACTTTATTTTAAACTGATATTAAAAAACTGCCTAGCAGATCATGATCTTTCACTTGCAATGACTTTATCATTTTTTTTGTTAAATATTCTTATCTGACTCGCTAGTGGCACACGCTTCTTCACACGTCGGTGGATGTTTCAATGAGGAAACGAAAACCAATCATGCAGGTTTAACCAATATAGGGACTTGTGTTGACGATTTAATTGAAAGTTCTAAAAATTCACCGTTATTAAAAAAAATAGTTAAAAATGCTAAATCGGGCGTGGCAGAATATATTACTTAGTAGGGACATAAATACTGTTACACAAGTTTTATGCTGTAAAATAAAAGTACTGAATGTTTTTGGACCAAATATTTTTTTAATATATTTATTGGTGTGTATTGTATCCAAAAAGAATATACTTTTTAGAAGTGTCCGCCTTTTGCCTTTACATACACCTTAAGTCGCACTGGCCAATCGTCAATAGCTGCAGGAACCTCGTCCATTGGAAAATTGGTCACAGTTCGAACCAAAGCAGTCTTAAGAGATCCAATGTTGGGGTATCATTTGTGACAAACCTTGTCCCCTAAAACCGTACACAATTTGTAATCCAATGGGTTTAAATCTGGACTGCCTGAGAGCCATTCGTCAGAGAAAATGAACGCTGGCAAATTGTTGCGAAGCCAGGCCTGGGACGTTTTAGCCTTAGGGGCCGGCGCAGAATCCTGCTGGAAAGTCCATGACTGGTTTTGGAACAGGGAATTGTTAAGAGGCTTCACAAGAGCTTCCAAAACGGTTTCTTGGTAAACTTTGGCCGATGTTTTGACTCCTTGTTCGCAGAAATACAGGTCAGAGACCCCATCGTAAGAGACACCCTACCAAACCGTGACTGAGGCTGGGTGATGACCCTCTTCCACCCTTGGGATCAGTTCAGATGCTTCCTTAGATAACCGCGCACATAGACTCTATCAGTTTGCTAGTTAAATCTTTACTGAACTGTACAATTATTTTCTTCGGTGAACAAAATTTTTCTGTGCAAGTTCCCAGCTTGCTTCACCAAAAGACGTTTGCATTTTTCAATCCTATTTTTTTTAAAGCTCCAGTCAATAAATGTCCGGTACGTCGTTTGAATGTCCCAAATCCCAAGTCTTTTTTAATGATTCGACTCATGGACTTTTGCGTGAAATTCATCTCACGGGTCATGATTTTCTGTTTTCGGAGCGGATTTCTGTGAATTCTTGATTTAACGGCTTTAATGACATGCGGCGTTTGAACAGAACGTGGGCGGCCCGACCGGTGGCGGTCTTTTATATCTCCAGTCTCCTCAACGGTTTTATGCATCGGTAGACGAACATGCGGCTGATCCCTAGTGGCCGGAGCGTTTTGAAAATATCGCTTTTTTCATTTCACACTTGAAAGCGCTTTTACAGCGATACAGTTCTCATTATCTGACCACTCCATGATGAAAGTTGAAACAATTTTAAAATCCCGTTACAGAATAACGCTATTGAGGTTAGCTTTCAAAACCCATATGACATTAAAAGGTATTTTCAGGTCTACTATTGAAATATGTGTGTTCAATTTTAACAGTATTTATGTCCCTACTAAGTACACCCTGCACTTCTGAACGTTTCGAAAAATCGACTAAAAATAGGTTTTTGGACCACTCTGGAAGGGCTCTAAGTTTACCCATATTGTAAAACTAATGCCATACTTTAATTTGTGAGAATATATCATTGTTTAGGGTAAAATCGGTTGAACATATAAGTGGAAGCTTTTTCCTAATTCGAATCGATTTTTCCAGTTTCAACAGCGTCCGTCCTTAACATTGACTTGTGCAAAATTTCATCAATATCGTTTGTAAAACTCGTATGTGGCTTTAGAGCTGAAGGTATAAAGTCCTATGAACACACGCAGAGAAAAAACATGGTTACTACATGGTCACGGCAATAATAATATTTTCTCCGCAATAAAAGTATGTTCGTCGCATCCATAGCATTGTTAACTGAATTTATTTTTGACAACAGTATGATTGCTGCAATATTAACATTGTTGAAATGTAACAATAGTATTATTGCCAAATTTAAAAATGAAAATATGGTTATAGCAACAATATAAATATGGTTTGTGCGACAAAAGTATTGTGTTTTGCGTTTTATGTCAACAGTAATAAATTTACGGCAATCATACTGTATGATTGTAATTTTTCTTCATTTAAATATGCTTTTAAGCTTTTTTAAACAAGCTGTTTTGCCTTTGTTAAACTGAAATATTTTTAATAAAAACGCTTACGTTTATTTCAACTTATTTTTTCTACTGTGAAATAAATCACTCCCTATTATTTTGAATCTAATGTATTTTTGAAGAAATTTCATAATTCATATCTAAATAGTGATTATACTATGGTTGTGGGGATCATAACATGCTTGCGTGTAAATCATAGTATGGTTGTGAGGATCATACTATGGTTGTATATGAAACATACTATGGTTGTGGGGATCATAGTATGGTTATGTGTTAATCATACTATTGTTGTGAGGATCATTGTATGGTTGTATTTGAATCATACTATTGTTGTGAGGATCATAATATTATTGTACCACAACCATATACTCAACAATAGTATTATCCTCTTCGAATATTGTCACCACAACCATACTTTTTTTCTGCGTGCATATATAAGTCTTTCCATGCCAAACGGTACGGGTTTTTTACATCGCTAGCTGTAATTGGTACAACAATTAGTGTATGCGTTCTTCACTTATAAATATTTTGAGCAAGTTTTACGGATTTTTTTTTATTTTTGTTTTTTAAATCTTTTGATCGTTTAAACTTTGGTGAAATACTACTTTTTCAAAAAGGTGTGTTAATTCCATCGCTTGTAACTTCTAAATGTACTATAACTTGTTTCGAAGGAAATTTCAGTTTCTTTTAACATACAAAATTAAAATAAAATGCTGCTTCAGGACATTTATAAGTTTTTAGCGTTTCAAACATTTTGTTGTAATATTAAAAATGATTACATTTTATTGACCGTGCAAAAGTCGAAGTGGAGGAACAATGGGTTAACTGTTTTTCAAAATACCTTTTACACAAGCATGGAAAACTTCTGAAATCTTACAGTTTGGCATGGAATGACTCATATGTGGGAGCTATATCTAAATCTGAACCGATTTTCTTCGATTTTAATAGCGTCGTTCTGTGGTCCAAAAAACTTAATTCTTCAAAATTTCATAAAGATTAAATCGTAAAATCGAATCAGCTCAAATATTTTTGATGGTTACAAACAATGGCCATGAAAATAACTTACAATAACCCGTTCCATAAAGGGTTGCAGGTTATTAACATCAAGTAAAACGTCATTAGGTTCGGCCAGGCCGAATATTGCACCATCGTGAATTCACGACTGATGTGGTCTGTTTTTTGTGCCCCTTGAGTCCATAAGACATGTTTGGATTTGTAGTAAGTCAGTTTAGATTGAAAGGGCTGCCTCCTCATATGTCGTCTGTATTCCTTAATTTTAATATATTTTCATATCTAAAGATAGGGGAACTCTGCTGGTCATGGTACACGGTTTTCCATTAAGGACATAACAATTTTATATATTAATAAAACACAGAATACATAAGATAGAGTTCAAATTTGTTCCAGGTGAAGTGCAAATGTTACATTTTAAGAATAAACTTTGATTTCGACCACCACGAGACCGTGTGCAGCGATCTATTCTTTGAACCCAATTTTCCACTACTCTTGCACACATTTCGACCGGAACGCTGGCAATTTTGCGTTCAATTTAGTCTCTAAGCTCGTCTATAGTTGTTGGCTTGTTGTCGTAGACCACTGATTTGATGTGGCCCCATAAAAATATATCCAATGGCGTTAAATCGCATGAACGAGGTTGCCATTCGACCAGACCATTTCTCGAGATACCACGTTCACCGAATTTGCCTTTCTGTAAAACCATTATAACGCGTGCTGTGTGGCTAGTGGCACCGTCTTACTGAAACCATATATAAACGATGTCAAGCTCATCCAATTTAGGCCAAAAGTAATTTTCTAACATGGCACGATAGCGCACTTCATTGACGGTAAAAAGACGATTGTTTTCATCGACGAAAAAATATGGCCCAATCACGACTCCGGCATGAAAACCACACAGTATTTTTTTGCGGATGCAATTGTGTCACTTGAAGCATAGGTGGATTTGCTGCTGTCCGATAAGGCATATTTTGTTTATTGACAAAACCACTTAGCCAGAAATGAGTTTCGTCGCTGAAGATGATTTTTCGATGATATTCTGGATTTTCGTGATCGGAGAAGTTTCGGCATTTCAAATGATCAAGTGGCTATAGTTCATGAGTCAGTTTGATCTTATAAGGAAAAAGGCCAAAATCTTTTCACAAAATATGCCGCAATATGGTTTAAGAGATGCCCAATTCCTAGGAACGAAGTAGAATGGACTGTTTTGATTCATTTTGAACGGACACACTTGCGGCTGCGATATTTTCGTCGCTTCGAACAGTACGGAGTCTCTTTGACGTCGAAACATCCAAAAGAGAAAATTTGCATCAAAATTTATCCACTATAGTGCCAGCCTGTTGGGTGGCACAATTATTACGGCCGACAATTGGAGTAAGCGCTCTTAAAGTTGCGACCACCGACTCAGAATTTCGCCAGTAATTTTTAATGATTTCAAAACGTTGCTCGTAAGTGAACTTAACCATGATGAAAATGTTGACTTCGCCTAAGGTTTTGATACTGAAAAATAGCTAAAAATGTTTGAGGATGCGTTGACATAAATATGCGAAATTGTTATGTCCCTATTGAAAAACCCTTTAAATAGGTAGAACAGTGCTCGCCTGCTATAAAAACAACCAATACATAAAAAATTCAGTTCCACTAATCATTGTAATTAGTTCGGGTTGCCGATACTTTGTCTCTTCAAACGTACTGTCATTTCCCACTACTGAAAATGGTCGAGTACCCAATCAACTTTCGGTTGTAGCGATTAAGTGCATGGATAGAGCGTGCAACTACCAAAAAACGGTTGTGGCAACAAATCTGTTCTGTGTGTGTGTAATTGTCCAGTAGTAATAGAAGCCCAGTAAACCAAATTTGCCGACTATGTCTGAGAATTCTTACCGAAATCGTTACAAATTCTATTCGATTTGTCTGAGGATTTTTTATTTATTATGTTCCGAAATATCTGAACGAATTCGGCCCGAATTCTGTTAGACTTGTCTGTGGGATTTTTATTAATATTTTGTTCAGACTTCTCTTATCGAACTCGCAACGAATTCTAAACTATTTATCTGAGGTAGTCTATTCGTTTAAAATTTTTGTTATTTGCTTGATATTTTACAGTTGTTGATCTTGTGTTCAGACATGTCGGAACTAATTCTGAACGAATTCTTAACTGTTTGTCTGAGATATTTTTATATTTCAAATTCAAATTCTGAACGTTTGGTTAGCTTAGCTGTGCGAGGGATTTTTATTGCGTTCGGAAGAAAATTCTACTGCTGGCAGTTCTCGTTAAATGCAAAACAGGTTGCCCTTAAGTGTATAGCCACTAAACATAGTTACAGCACAATTATTGCTTGCGAAACTGCAGACACCCATGCTTGTAGCTAAAAGTTTTTTCGAACGCTTTTTGAAAATGTTTTACAAATTTTTTTTGTAGAACAATTTTTTTTTCTTTTTGATTGTTTACATTCGAATTTACCATGACATAAGCTCAGAATTCGCTCAGAATTCGGTTCGAAATGTCGGTAAAAAAATCAGAATTTAATAAGACTTAATGCTAGATATCTGACCGAAGTCGTTCAGAATTAGTGCAGAATTTGATAAGAGAAATCGAAATTTCCTTTCGAATTTCCCAAGACTTCAGTTCAGAATTCGGTCAGAAATCTGTTCGAAATTCCGGCAAAAACATCAGAATTTCCTCAGAGAAGTAGCTCAGAATTCGTGTCAACCTTCTCATATGTTTTACGTTACGAACTCGCTAAGAATTCTGATCTGAAATCGGAACATTTTGCCGATTGTCGTACAGAATTCTGAACGAATTCTGAAGGTTTGGTTTGCTGGGAGTTTTTGTTTATTTTTTTTCCAACAATAAATAAGCTTTGCAAACCACTGTAGTGTAAGTGTACTCCTCGGTCTACTCAATCTACTAGCGGGGAGGGAGGCAGTGGCAACGTCATCATCATCTCCTTTTGCAGCCATTCTTCTACTCCCAGACGTCCGTTTTGCCGTATGGGTTGAGTGAGTGAGTCTGTCTGTGTGTGTGTGTGTTTGTGTATAAATATCAAAGGGAAGACCGTTTTATTGGCATTTTATGCAAAACACATCTTTCTTTTTAGGAAATTTTGACCTAATAAGCATCCATTCATATCATATCCTCTGTGTGCTCGAACTTGGTCGCTCGTCCTCACACCCGGCATTGTGACATTCTAGTTCCCTCTCTATCGCCAGTTTCGCAGTTCCACAGTTTCATCTGCTCCAAATGGCAGCCAGCGACCATTCTATTTTTGGGGTTGGCTCTTAGGGGCGTCCGGGGCAATGGCGATGATGGCTCATCGTTGTCATGATGCAAAAGGAACGGCGGGGTGTAGAGGTACTCCTCCGTCGGTTGTATTGCTGCTGTACCAGCAAACGAGAAGAGAACAATTCTTCTATGGATTGCTGTCGTTCGTTCGTTCGTTGTTTTGACCCAAATCAAATTTGCTTCAGCTCTATGCGTTTTTTTCGGATGTAGTCGATTTTGGAATTGCCGTTGTTGTTGTTGTTGCTGCTGTTGTGTTTCGGTTTTGTTTAAACTTAAATTGGGTTTATTTAGGTATAAAAATAAATGTTAATTTTAATTCGATTAATACGTATAGGAAGGCGACATTGTTCAATGGCACATCGACAGCAACAGCAGCAGCTCCAGCATCCAAAACGAGTTCCACCATACCCTTATCATCAGCATTATCAGCCAGAGCAGCATTAGGTCGAAAGTGTGAGCCAGCATTCCTTTAATGACTGCTTTCCATTTAACACGTACTCCCTACTCGACATGCCGCTCGCTTTGTTGGTCTTGGCGCTGACACCCAACGTTTCAAAAGCAGGGTCGGTCTATATGGGGTCATTGGATATGACTTTAGCCGAGAATAAATGACATTGTGGATGAGTTCATCACCTTTTCCTTTTTTTAGGATAACACGAACACAGAATATATTTATTAAAAATTGAGTTTTTGGTAATTTTATCATTAGATTGTCGTATATCAGTGGGTTTTGTGTGGATTAGGGATAAATTCAAAGACTTGTGGAGAAAAAGAAAAATTGAACGTTGGAATATATTGACTTGTCACTCGATGGGTATCCCGTCTATTCTTCTTGCGTTTTGCGTTATTTGAAGAGTTAAATGCTGTTTCTAGGCGTCTTCAATAAATCTATGACAGTTTTTTAATTGACTGGCTTATCATCACTCCTGCAAATAAACGTCAAAAGGTTTAAAAGGGATAAAAGGTTTACTTTTTGGAAATCGCTGCCAAGCATTCTCAAAAGGTAGAGTGTTAAGCGTTCGCAAAAAAAACACACTCAGATAATGATAAATGTCGATTTTATTTGGAATTATTGCTCAGCATGATTTTCGGCAACAGATAATTCCATGATGGGGGATGTGAATCCACTTCAAAGTGATGTGTGACAGCAAAACAACGGGCAGTCCGGAGTATTTATCTTTAAGTCAATTTCCTGTGTGATAAGCAGTGAATAGAAAATAATTTGTGGAATGGTCTTTGTATATTCGAATGACACTTGAGGTAAACCATTTATATCCTACGGCATAATGCCGTTTTTTCTGAAGAAAAACAAATTTAATACGGGCAAGGTAAACATTTTAGTTATATTTTAAAAAGATAAATGTCCTTTTGGTAATTTTATTAAAAATGCCTTACGTTGGGTCCAAACCGACACTTATAAGAACTTTGCCAAGATACAGATATTATGGGGAAAATAACTAGGATCATACGACGGTTGCTATTAATATTTCGGGTCCGGCAATAAAAACACAATAGTTTATCACTGGAAATGCTTTTATGGTTTTTCAAGATATTCTCCTATAAGATCAATACACTTTTGCATGCGCAGAAACCAATTTTCGAAGCACTCTTTCCACTCCGATTGAAAAACCTCCAAAACATGATTTTTGAACGCTTCAACAGATGCTAGGGAATAAGACGAAGTCATTGGGTGACAAATCAGGGCTGTACGGTGGATGACCCATCAATTCGATTTCTTACTTCTTGAGTCATCGTTTCAGCTGATGTGTGAGAGCTCGCATTGTCGTGATGCAAAATGATCCATCTTCTTTTATTATTTTTCCTCATTTCTTCGAACACTGTCGGCAAACGGATGGTTGGTTTACCATTTAGAATTGACCGTCCTACGTTCCACTAAAGGCACTGTGGCAACATGGGCGGTTATACCGAAAAAAACGCAATCATTTGCTTCGATGTATTTCTTCCACGAACAACTTTTGTTGGGTTTGGCTCGCCTTGAAAGACCCATACGGTCGATTGCTGTTTTGTTTCGGCTTCATGTGAATAGATCCATGATTCGTCACCTGTGACAATGTTACAAACTGTCTTTGAGCTACCGGAGTTATACATTTTTAACATCTCTTTGCACCAATCCATACGAGCTTTTTTTTGAGCATTCGTCAAATTATGTGGGATCCAACGAGAACAAATTTTTTACACGGCCAAATGAACATGCAATATCTTATTGATGCTTGGCATACTTATGCCCAAGGATGCCTCTATATCACGGTATGTCACATGTCGGTCTTGCACGCACAGCATCGATGATTTCTGGCAAACTGACCGAAGTTGGACGTCCTTCACGAAATTCATCCTGGAGCGAACGGCGTCCGAGACTGAACTCTTGGTGCCAGCAATTAACAGTGGTTTTTGATGGTGCTTCATCGCCAAAAGTCGAAACAAGTTGATTTAAACACTCTTGTCTCGATAACCCACGCCGAAAATCGTAAAAAGCCTCGCACGAAAATGTTCACGAGATAATTCCATTTTTTGACTGAGATGCATACACACTGTAAACAAAACAAGTCGTCCTCAAATGGCAAAACGTTCTGAGTGAAGTTGTGCTAGAAAATGCCAAAGTTTCCAATAGAAGTTCCAGTTGTATCTGGGAACACTAGTTTTGTCAGGACCCGTAATATAAATAGCAACTCTCGTATCAGTGGATTAATCTAGCGGTACTTTTTCAAAATAAAAAAGTACAAAAATTCAAATCAAGTTTTGAACCTTTTTGTTCATTTGAAATGACATTTAATGCCGTTTATTTTTTTAAATATATTTTCCTTTAAATGTTGACCGCAACTACGCCTCAGATAGTCCATTCTGAGGATCCCACTTTGGATGACTCGTTCGAGCATTTCGACCGATATGGCGTTAATGACACGCGTAATGTTGGCTTCCACAACCTGAATCGTAGCTGGTTTGTCAGCATAGACTTTGGACTTTACGTAGCCCCAAAGATATCACAAGGTCTAGGCGGTCAACTCACCGTTCCAAAACGTGAAATTAGTTACTCTTCGAAATGACCTCCCAATAGATCCATTGTTTGACAAGTGGCACCGTCCTGTTGAAACCAAATGTCTTCAAGATAACGGGCTTCAAGTTTAGATAACAAAAAGTCCGATATCATGGCGCGATAGAAAGCACCATTCACAGTTCAGTTCCGACCATCATCACTTTTGAAAAAATATGAACCGATGATTCTATCATCCCATAAACCGCACCAAACCGTGTTTTTTCTCTGGGTTTCATAGCACCTCTTGAACCTCTTCTGGTTACTCTTCAGCCCAAATGTGGCAATTTTGTTTATTGCCGTTGCCTTTGAGCCAGAAATGGGCCTTATCACTATACACAATTTTTGTCGACAACAGCATATCTTCTCATTCTCATTTCCGTAATACAGTTGCTCAATTTGGAGACGTTGTCGCGGTGTAAGTCTTTCCATGATGAAATGGCAACCAATGCTGAACAGAAAAAAAAATGTTTAACACAACTCATGCTAATCTGTGTAAAAATCCTATTGAAAAATATACCTCTAGATTGATCACCTGTTATTTATACTTCTTATCAACGGTTCGCAGTCAAATCTTAAAAATAAAAATCTTATTTTTGTTCGTATACGCTAAAGAGACAAAAATCCTATTATTTTTCCATCGGCAATTATGTCGTCAAATTCAATGGAGTGTTGACTAAACACATATTTGCCAACAGGACGACACCAGATGCCAAATAGAGCTTCAAAAAATCGGCTTAAAGGAAACATGTGTTATAAGCATATTTACAGGACATAGGCCAACTTTGTTCTACTTTCTCTGAGGTTTCGTGAAGGCATTGACTTATGCCAAACCCTCGTAATGTACAAACCATATCAGAAAAGACAACTAAAAAAAGGGTTTCAGACATAAGGTTGAACTTTCTCTTTTAATAATGGAACACAATATAATTCACTACCACTACTGGCTCGGCAGTACCTCATCTGATCAACCGAAGAAGTACATTTACATTAGTACATTTTCGATTGTTTCGGGTCGAATCTCTTCAATGGCAATTTCGATTTCATGTTCCAACGCTTCAATTGTCTCTGGATGCTTTGCGTAACATTTATCCTTAATGACTCCACACCGAAAATAATCCAAAGGGCTGAAATCACAGCTCCGACGCGACCAATTGTGCTGTGGTTTTCATACCGGAGGTATGATTGGGCCGTATTTTTTCGTCGATGAAAACAATCGTCATGTTACCGTCAATAAATGAGGTTGACATCGCCGATATGTGGTTCCAACGAGACGGTGCACTAGCCACACAACACGCGTTACAATCGATTTACTGAAAGGCAAATTCGGAGAACGTGTTATCTCAAGATATGGCCCAGTCGAATGACCACCTCGTTCATGCGATTTAACGGCATTGGATTTCTTTATATGGCGCTACATCAAGCCATTGGTATTTGATATTCAAAAATAAGGCGTAAAATATCAATGGCTGCGTTAGCTGCATGACATGTGGCCCCATGGGATCCATTGGGCTAAGCATCGGATAGTGTTCCATTATAAAATGAGAAACTTCAACCTTTCCAATAAAACCAGAAATTTTAAAACATCAGTACTTTTTTTTACAGCCGTTTCAAATTTCAAAGTTTAAATGGCCCACCTTAAATATCTAAATCTGAACCGATTCTCTTTATTTCCAATAGCGCCCTTCATTAGTCCCACCAACTAATATGTGCTAAGTTTCATCAATAAAGGATATAAAATGTGACTTCTGCTCCTAAACAGAAAAAATCGGATGAACATAAGTGTGGAAACTATATCTAAATCTGAATCGATTTTATGCAACTTTAAAAACTTTCTTCCTTGGTATAAAAACTAACGTGCGCCAAATTTCATCAAGATTGGATGTAAGATGTGGCTTCTGGTGTTGACAACACAAAAATCGAATGATTATATATGCGAAGCAATATCTAAACCGATTTTCTTTAACTTAAATAGCATCCGTACTTGGTCCAAAAAAAAAAAAAACTTTTGCCAAAGTTGACGGAAATCGGACAGCAATTGCGGTCTGTAGTTTGATTACAAGCTTTAGCTGGACGGACGGACACACTGCGCATGCCACTGGCAAAATAAAAAAAAATCAATCGACTAAGGAAAGTCGGAAGTCGGGCGTGGTCGACTTTGACATACCTTACACCACTATACTATTTTGAGGATTAGGCCTCCTCTGTCTATAGGGTCAGCCTTAACCCCTCTGTCTTGCTCATGGTCAGACTTAATATGTTCATACAAAATTTTAGGGTAATCAAGTATAATTTTTGGCTTTTATAGGGTGGGCCATTAAAAATTTAAAATTGGTATCGGCTGTAAAAAAATGCGGGCGCTAAATCTGATGCGATTTTCAACAGCGTCCGTCCTTGGTCGAAAAAAAATTACTTCTGTCTAATTTCATGAAAATCTGACGACAATTGCGACCTGCAGCTGGATTTTGGAAATAGCAAAATAAAACAAATCAATTCAGTAAGGAAAGTCGTAAGTCGGGCGTGGTCGACTTTGAGATACCTTACACCATTATAATATTTAGACGTTTAAGCACCCTTGTCTGGAGCTTGAGCAAGGACTGACTAATTTTTTGTCGCTTGTAACGTGTCATGCAAGATTTAAGTGAGATGGTGTATAATTGGGGCTTCAATATTTGCAGGACTTGATACCTGGAGGAATCTTTTGTGGACGCTTTACGAAAATTGGAAGCTATGTGGCCCCCTTTACCAAAGATGTGTGTTGGTCACTTGCTCTCACAATGCTCTGCTCAAAAATTGGATGTAAAATGTGGCTTTTAAACTGTAGGTTCTGAAATCGGGAATGACCAATAAATGGTAGCTATACGAAACTGTGGTCCAGTGTCACCACAGTTTACTAATGGTCGCTCATAGCGTACCATGCAAAATGTGGGCACGATCGGGAGTAATTTGTGGCTTCTAGAGCTGCAGGACTTCATATCAAAACGGACTCTTGTATGGGAGCTTTTCGAAAACATGAACCATTGAGGTTCGGTTTTGCCACAGCGTGATCGGGGGTAGTTTTGTGGCTAGTAGAGCTGCCGAACCTTTAATAGGAACCTTTGTATAGGACCGTTTCGAAGTCATGGACCGATATAATCCAATTTTACCTGGGATGTGTAATGGGCTGTTTCCAATACGGTCGCGTCCGCGTCCAGGTCCACGTTCGCGTCCAAAAATCAATGAACGCGCGTTAAAGCCTATACAAAAAACATATGCAGTTAGGTATGGGAAAAAGTCGCGTTCATATTGGACGCGTTTTTCGATAAGTCGCGTTTACTATAAATTCGATTATTTTTGCAATCGAAACCCACCCATACCTATTAATGGCAACACCGCAAATTGCACATCCCTATTAAAACAGCTGTTTATCAGCATAAACATAAAGCGCTGCTGCTACTGCACATTTCCATTAGGCGCAATACCATTTGATTCTCATTTTCCACTGCGGTTAGCAAAATAATATCATTTAACTCCATGATAATGTCACAACACAAAAATACTTAAATTTTTCGCACCGAAAAAAAAACAAATAAACACAAACAGCTGTTTGAACGCAAACGTGGACGCAAAACACAATGGAAACACCATAACAAATTTTCGATAAATCGTTGGCGCGGACGTGGACGCGACCGTAGCGTAAACAGCCTATTAGTCACTCGTAATAGTTTGGTAAGAATCGGATGTAAAATGCCGCTTCTTTAGCTGCAGATTCTACAATCTGTAAGGATCTTTATATGGATTCTATAGGGTGATCCATGTATAGGTATTTTTTTAAAACAAAAAAATATATAAATCAAATCAAAAGTGGAATCTTTATTGGTAATTTGAAAGCACATTTAATGGCATTTATTTTTTGAAAATAATTACCTTCATATGTTGGCATCTGCATTATAGAAATGAGCTTTCGGTGAGAAACGGGAAGATTTGCTGTTTTCGACCAAAATTTTCTTCAGTTATGAGGCCCATAACGGCAAAGTCAATAAACAAAATTGCCGCACTTGGGCTGGAGAGCAACAAGTAGAGGTTCAAGAGATGCCATTATACCCAGAGAAAACCGCGGTTTGGTGCGGTTTATAAGCTGGTAGAATCATCGGTGCATATTTTTTCAAAAATGTGGAAGGCCGGAACGTAACCGTGAATAGTGCTCGCTATTGCGCCATGATATCGATCTTTATGCTACCTGAAATTGAAGCCCATAATCTTGATGACACTTGGTTTCAACAGGACGGAGCCACTTGTTGCTCAAACAATGAATCTATTGAGAGGTCATTTCGAAAAGCAGCAAATTTAACGTTTTGGACAGGTGAGTTGGCCGCCTAGATCGAGTGATATCACACCTTTAGGCATTTTGCTTCGAAACAGGTGTTCACAAAAGACACATCCGCGATTTTTTTTAAAATGGAAAAATTAGAAATGCGTGGTGTTATTGGGACAAGAAATTCATAATGATATGGTGAATGTGTTAGGTGAAAGTGCTCCTTCATATGTAACAGTAAAAAATTGCTGAATTAAAACGTGGTCGTACAAGCATTGAAGATGAACCACGTAGTGGACGTCGAAAAACAGCAACAACAGAAATTGTAGCCAAAGTGCATGATATGGTATTAAATGATCGACGAATAAAAGTGCGTGAAATAGCTAATATCATGGGCATCTCAAATGATCGAGTCCATTTAATTTTGCATAAAAAACTACAGATGAAAAAGCTTTCTGCAAGATGGGTGCCGCACTTGTTAACAGTCGACCAAAAACGCATAAGAATGAACATTTCTCAAGCTTGTTTAGATCGTTTTCAGCGAAATAAAATGGATTTTAAGCGTCGTTTCAAAATTTAACTGTTGATCAGACATGGATCCACCACTATACTCCAGAGACAAAAGAACAATCCAAACAATTGACTGAAGCTGGAGGAAGTGCCACAAAGAAGGCAAAAACAATTCAATCGGCTGGTAAGGTTATGGCAACGGTTTTTTTGGGACTTCAAAGGTATTTTATTGATTGACTATATGCAAAAGGGAAAAACAATAAATTCAGAGTACTATTGCAACCTTTTAGATCAATTAAATGTACAAATTCGAGAAAAACGTCCTGGCTTACAACACAAAAAAATAGTTTTTCATCAAGACAACGCACCAGCGCACAAGAGTGTTTTAACAATGGCTAAAATCAACGAATTAAAGTACGAGTTGCTTGACCACCCACCTTATTCTCCTGATTTAGCTCCCAGTGACTTTTACCTGTTCCCAAATCTATAAAATTCCTTGCTGGCAAGCGTTTTACCTCAAATGAAGATGCAATTACAGTTGTAAACCACTATTTTGAAGACCTTGGGGAAAACTATTTTAGGCAAGGGATAGATTTGCTAGATAAGCGTTGGACTAAGTGTATTGAAGTTTCAGGAGATTATATTGAAAAATAAAAATATATTTGAAAAACTAACTATTCTCTTTCATTGATAGGCTTAGAACTTTCCGAACCGCCCTCGTAAAAGAAATTCAGTTTTAAATACCACAAGATGCTAAATATGATTATCGTACTGTACTAATACTCACGACTTATTGATTGGTCATGCCAATGAAACGCGATAAAGATATTTCGTAGCCACAACTAGTGGTTGTGGCAACCAATAGTTTTGAAATCTTTTTGTTGTAACTTATTATTAGTGATGCTAACTAAAACTTTGTCAGAACTAAAAACGGGTTGGTAATGGTATTTTTTTTTAATAAAATAATTCTATTTTTACTGACTTGAAGTCAATCGATTAACCACATTTTTCCAGTAAAAATTACCATCATTTTCTCTCCTTTTTCCTCGTCATACGTAACCCTCGATATGAAAACTTAAAGTAGTTGTAAGCAAACAGTTTTTTTTTTGTCTCTGATTAAATATATTAATTTGTTTCGTTGGGCAAGTGTAATATGTGGATTTTTAGGACCAAAAGTTCTCTTCGGAAGGTTGCGATACTTGGTATGTTGCACCGATATTACACACGCAGAGAAAAAACATGGTTACTAGATGGTCACGGCAATAAAAGTATGTTCTCTGCAATAAAAGTATGTTCGTCGCAACCATAGCATTGTTAACTGAATTTAGTTTTGACAATAATATAATTGCTGCAACATTAATATTGTAAAAAAAGTAACAGTAGTATTATTGCCAAATTTAAAAATGAAAATATGGCTATAGCAACAATATAAATATGGTTGGTGCGAAAAAAGTATTGTGTTTTGCGTTTTATGTTAACAATAATATGATTACGGCAATCATACTGTATGATTGTAATTTTTCTTCATTTAAATATGCTTTTAAAAACAAATGTTATTGGTACGGATCTAATGCAATAATAATACTTTTTTTATCGAAATTAAAATTGTTTAAACAAGCTGCTTTGGCTTTGTTTAACTGAAATTTTTTTTTATAAAAACGCTTACGTTTATTTAAACTTATATTTTCTACTGTGAAATAAATCACTCCTATTATTTTGAATTCAATGTTTTTTTTTTGAATAATTTTCATAATTCAAATCTATTGTCGACAACTTAAACAAATTCTAATAAATTATATTGGAGGTCATAGTATAATTGTGTGTGATCATACTATGGTTGTAGGGATCATAACATGGTTGCGTGTGAATCATACTATGGTTGTGAGGATCATACTATGGTTGCATGTGAAACATACTATGGTTGTGAGGATCATACTGTGGTTGTGGAGATCATAGTTTGGTTGAGTGTGAGTCATACTATGGTTGTGGGGATCATAGTATCGTTATGTGTGAATCATACTATTGTTGTGAGGATCATAGTATGGTTGCATTTGAATCATACTATTTTTGTGAGGATCTTCATATTGTTGTACCACAACCATATACCCAACAATAGTGTTATCCTCTTCGAATGTTGTCACCACAACCATACTTTTTTTCTGCGTGCAGTTACAAAAAATTACAGAGTACCAACTCGGATGTACTAATGGAATACTTGAGATGAATCTATTCTCTGCGTGTACATGCGAGTACCACAACTTATAGAGATTTTCATCACTTCATTCATATTTCACAAAAGAATTGATGTTTTCACATAAAGTACTCGTACTTGGGAGTTGTTGTGTTTTTTTTTCGCCGCAACGGACGAATGGAACGAGTCTATAGAAATTCATAAATCAATGATAAAATATGTTCATCATCTATTTCATACATACATAATACGAGTATCACATAACAATTTTTGCTGTTTCAAAATATGTATTGAAAATGCGAACAAAAAAGCATGGAACTCAATACTAAAGCGAAAAAAAACTAGTAAAACTAGCGAATATTGAAACGTTGTACGTGTATGCTGTGTGGCAAGCAAAAGAACTTAAGTAGCACAAGTTTTAAAGTCTAGACATGGATGAATGAATATGTGTGCTTTCCCCTTAGTTGGCGCATGAAAAGCTTAAAGTGTTGTTACATCTATTTTGTATTTCAACTCCGATTATTCCGATCTATTTCAATATGTTGTGAACTTTTGATGTCTCTATTTATGATTTATGAAGTTTACATTCCTGTACTGTAGGGTACGAGGGTACTGCGCATAGTACGCGCGTTACATAGATAAAAGTAAATAGTTACAGATGATATATGCACGGATGAATGGATACGAATGTATGGAAATATTTCATAGACGAGGGTATATGGAAATATCTTTCGTATCCAAAATCCGCCACAGCAACAACCACACTAGCTAACAGCAACTACAGCGAGAACAACAAATGTCCATACTTATCAATTGCATTGGAAGCTATTGGTCGTGGTCATGGTAGTCGTCGTCATCATCGTCATCCTCATCGCCTTTGACACTGACACAATTTGTGTAGAGTCCGTCTTGGCATATTTCATTTTAAGTGTTGCGCAGGCAAGAGCAATATTGGACAAGCCACGCACTATAGTCCATTTATCTTCGGACCACGATAAATGTTGTCCCCCCTAATGTGGTGGTGTGTAATTCAAAGACACACATTTGGATATACCAATGACACACACGATGCGATATGTGAGCAGAGGGGTAAGGAGTAATTCTTGGACATCATGAGAAGTTGAAGATTTTAATGACTGCATTTAACAGCGTTGTGGAGTGCAGTTGTTAATCTCAGGTATTATCGAATTGTCAAATGCAGCATTGGGATAGTATTTATTGTTCTCTTAGTTTAAAAGTGTTTAGCAATGAGAGTAACAAGGTACTGTCATTTGGAAACATTAAGCTTTATTTGGCTTATAACTGGTTTTCCAATAACAATTTCGTATTCACATAACAATTTCGTATCTTTAATTTAACTCACCCGCCATTTTGATGATTTTTCAGTGTCAAAGCGTTTGTCGAAGTTAAAATTTTCATCATGGTTAACTTCACTTAAGAGGAATCTTTTGGAAATCATTAAAAATTATTACCGAAATTCTGAGTTGGTGGTCGCTACTTTAACCTATTTCTGCCTAATGGGTATTTAAATACTCAAAAAAAGTGTTGATACATAAATAATTTTAGCATGAGCCAGGTGAGCGATATCGCGGTAATTTTTTTTTATAGAAAAGAGGAAAGATTGGGCTTAATTAAAGAAGTAAGCAGGATTTTTTTTATATTTTGTTTTTTGCGGACAAAAATCGAAGTTTTTTTTTTCGGAAAATGGTCTGGAAAAGTGCAGCCAAACATAGGAAAATGGTACAAATTAAAAAAATCTTATTTTACCGAATAGCTTAAGTTGTCTACACGCAGAGAAAATATATGATTACACTATGATCACTGCAACAATACTATGTTCTCTACAATAAAAGCATGTTCGTCGCAACCATAGTATTGTTTTTTGAATTTCATTTTGACAATAGTATGATTGCGACAATATTGCTATTATTGAAATGTAACAATAGTATTATTGTCAAATTTAAAAATGAAAACATGGTTGTAGTAATCATATAAACATGGTTATGTTACAAAAGTATTACGTTAACAATAATTTGATTACGGCAATCATACAGTATGGTTGCGACTGTGAACATAACAAAACGGGTTTTATAGAGCATACATGTATGTGTGTGCGTATGTTTTTTTGATATACAAAAAAACATACACACGATGCAGTGAATGGGTGTTGTCCATTAAATAAACAATAACAATCGGAAGGTAGTTCGAGGGATTTTTATTGTGTTTACTTTGCTCGGTGAAATACTCTAAAATCGACTGGTTCTCGTTTATTTAAAATCTGCCTGCACTTAAGTATATAGCCTTCGATCATGGGGTTTAATCACATTCTTTATTTGGTGTCTACTGATGGTGAAGTAGCATTCACCCCTGCTGGCAACTAAAAGTATTTTTGACCGTTGGAATATATTTTTTTGTTTCTTGAATGAAATGTTTAATAAAAACATAGCCTAAAATCTGGCTTTGAACTAATAGTAATGAAATTTAAAATAACAAACTTAATAAAAATCTCTACTTTTGAATAACAACAACCAATCCTAACAAATAATTTTGGGGATCATAGTATTGTTGAGTGTGAATCATTCTATGGTTGTGGGGATCATAGTATGGTTGGGTGTGAATTATACTATGGTTGTGAGGATCATACTATGGTTGCATGAGAAACATACTATTGTTGTGAGGATCATAGTATGGTTGTGGAGATCATAGTATGGTTGAGTGTGAATCATACTATGTTTGTGGGGATCAAAGTATGGTTATGTGTGAATCATACTATTGTTGTTAGGATCATAATATTGTTGTGTCGCAACCATATACTCAACAATAGTATGATCCTCTTCGAATATTGTCACCCCAACCATACTTTTTTCTGCGTGTACTATATAATGAAAAAATCAGGCAGCGATACGTCAACGCACCAGGCCTACAGATCCGGTCAAATGCAAATCGATAATTTTATTAAGAAAACATGGCACCTTCAAGAAATAAATCACTTAGCATTAAAAATTTTCTTCTGATCTGGCGCAACACCGTTGTGATAATCCAGGAAGCAAGTAGAGGGATGCAAATTCAGTTTGCACTTTAAACAAACACCTTGCACGGGCATTTAAATACCCATGTCATATCTCAGGTAAAAATTGAGGGTTTTTTCTTTCAAGTTCTATGGTCTTTTGGACATAAATTTCCAAATTTCTTAAAAATCGTACGAGCCGATCTATGGGCAGACATCAACGGGTAGAGCGCTTACTCCAATTTTCATCATCTTCAGCGATTAAGTTAATTTTTGGCTGATTGGTTTTGTCAATAAACAAAATATGCGTTATTGGACAGCAACAAGAGACAAAATTGCATCCGCAAACAAATTACGTGTGGTGTGATTTTAATGCCGGAGTTGTGATTGGGCCGTATTTTTCGTCAATGGATAGCGCTATCGTGCCATGTTAGCAAATTAGTTTTGGCCAGAATTGGATGAGCTTGACATCGCCGATATGTGGTTTCAACCAGACGGTGCCACTAGTCACATAGCACGCGTTACAATCGATTTACTAAAAGACAAATTCGGCGAACGTGTTATCTCGAGAAATGGTCCGGTCGAATGGTTTATGCTATTTAACGCCATTTGATTTCTTTTTATGGGGCCACATCAACTCATTGGTCTGAGCCAACAAGCTAACAACTTAAGACGGGCTATTCTGTGTTTTATTAATACTTATATTAAACTGTTATGTCCTTAATGGAAAACTCTGTATTATAATTTTTTTTCTTAATTCCCCTGCTACTGAGCAGGCCTAAATGTCATAACAATTAATGACACGCTTGTAGCTCGTTTGTCAGCATACACGCAGAAAAAAAGTATGGTTGTGGTGACAATATCCGAAGAGGATAATACAATTGTTGGGTATATGGTTGTGGTACAACAATATTATGATCCTCACAACAATAGTATGACTCAAAAACAACCATACTATGATCCTTACAACAATAGTATGATTCACACATAACATACTATGATCCCCACAACCATATTATGCTTCACACTCAACCATACTATGATCTCCACAGCCATAGTATGATCCTCACATCCATAGTATGTTTCATATACAACCATAGTATGATCCTCACAACCATAGTATGATTCACACGCAACCATGTTATGATCACTTCACCCATAATATGATCACACAATTATACTACGATCCCCAATATAATTTATTAGAATTTGTTTAAGTTGTCGACAATAAATTTGACCCCAAATATTATTTATTAGAATTGGTTTAAATTGTCAACAATAGATTTGAATTATGAAAATTACTCAAAAATACGTTAAATTCAAAATAATACGAGTGGTTTATTTCACAGTAGAAAAAATAAGTTGAAATAAACGTAAGCGTTTTTATTAAAAATATTTCAGTTAAATAAAGCCAAAGCAGCTTGTTAAAAAATTTTAATTTCGATAAAAAAAAGTACTATTATTGCATTAGATCCGTACCTATAACATTTGTTCTTAAAAGCATATTTAAATGAAGAAAAATTACAATCATACAGTATGATTGCCGTAATCATATTATTGTTAACATAAAACGCAATACACAATACTTTTTTCGCACCAACCATATTTATATTGTTGCTATAGCCATATTTTCATTTTTAAATTTGGCAATAATACTATTGTTACTTTTTTACAATATTAATGTTGCAGCAATTATATTATTGTCAAAACTAAATTCAGTTAACAATGCTATGGTTGCGACGAACATTCTTTTATTGCGGAGAACATATTATTATTGCCGTGACCATGTAGTAACCATGTTTTTTCTCTGCGTGTAGACTTTGGGCTTAACGTAACCCCAAAGAAAAATGTCTAAAGGTGTGATATCACTCAATCTAGGCGGCCAACTCACCTGTCTATAACGTGAAATTAGCTGCTCTTCAAAATGGCCTCTCAATAGATCCATTGTATGAGCAGCTGTATGGGAAGTGGCACCGTCCAGTTGAAACCAAATATCGTCAAGATTACGGGCTTCAATTGCAGGTACCAAAAGTCCGATATCATGGCGCGATAGCGAACGCCATTCACGGTTACTTTCCGGCCATTATCATTATTGATAAAATATTGACCGATGATTCCACCAGCCCATTAACCGCACCAAACCGTGGTTTTCTCTGGGTTTAACGGCACCTCTTGAACCTCTTCTTGTTGCTCTTCAGCCCAAATGCGGCAATTTTGTTTATTGACTTTGCCGTTGAGCCAGAAATGGGCTCAACGGCATTTCTGGAGTACATCGATCGTATTGCTGTTTCGTTTCGCGCTCATATGCATAGTTCCATGATTCGTCACCTGTGACGATCTTATAAACGTCTTTTGAAGCACCGCGACCATAATTTTTTTTTGCTCCAATAGACACGAACCTTTTGTTGAGCGATTGTCAAATTGTGCGGGATTCAACGAGAACAAACCTTTTGTACGGCCAGATGTTCATGAAATCGAATGTATGCTGGTGGAAGAAATGCCCAAGGATGCATCTATCTCGCGGTATATCACATGACGATCTTGCATTATCAGTTCACGCAAGGCATCAATGTTCTCTGGCAAAACCACCGTTTTTGGACGACCTTCGTTCGTCTTTGAGCAAGCGTCGGCCACGATTGAATTCATTAAACTAGTTTTTCACAGTGCTGTAGGATGGTGCTTCATCGCCAAACAAAGATTTAAGTTCATTCATTGTCGTGAGAATCCACGTCGAAAGTTGTGAAAAATGATCGCACGAAAATGTTCACGAGTTAATTCCATTTTTTTTTTGCAAAATTGATTTTTTCAAGTCACTGTAAACAACACAAATGATGGTTGTACGTCAAAACGTTCGGAGTACGTTTATGCTAAAAAATGTCACACTTTCCAATTTAAATGTCAAATGGGGCCTGCAACACTAAGTGTTGCCTAGGCCAGTAATATATATAGCAACTCTCGTATAATAAGTTGCAGTATAGTTGGTTTCACGTTTCTAAAAATGGATATATCTGCCACATGTTTTTGGTGGTGGCCGGCCACAATGTATTACCCAGTCAAATGCATTCGATTTTGTTATTAGATTTAAACGATTTGTACAGTAGAATGTAACCATCAAAACGAATTTTAATTGTTTTTTTTTGATTGAATATCTAACAATGATATCGGCCGGCCTGTGCATTTCCATTGCCAAACTCGTTTTACGTTTTCAAAACGCTGGATGCCCAAATAGCGGCACAACTCTCGCCAATTTAATTAATATTTTATTTCATTGCGATTTTCACTTCGACATTAGAAAACGTTTTCAACAAAACTAATTACATTACCACACCAGATGCATTGGTTTGCTTTCCAATTTCCCTATTGGTTTCCAAAAGATTAGAATCGAGAACCGCAGCAGAAGCACTTCAATGATGCACTCACTCTGCCACCTGCAGACGATTGAATGTTTGGATGTGAAGGAAGCAAACAAATAATATCCGGCATATCTCATAACCACAATTTAATTAATTATATAAAATGTATAGTAAATAGTAATCCCTCGCTAAGTACTAGAACAGTAACTACTCGAGTGTGTTTATGGCCCTGATTCTGTTGGCACAACTGATGAAGCTGTTGTTAATGCAAATACATTCAGCATTCTTGAAACTGTTGGTGGGTTTTTATATGTCAGACGAGCGCTTTATTTAACTTTAAATAGTTTTATTCTCTAGATTTTTTTTAAATAAATTGAGTTGTTGTCATAGCAAACATGCACTGGAAGAAAATGCCTGGAAAAGTGGCTGCCGCGGCTGGCTCGAATTAATTCCAGCCGAGAGGCCCAATTTTCGATAACTTTTTGAAGCATTTGGAGCCGTATGTCAGCCATAACGCGACGAATATTCTCTTCCAAGGCGTCGGTAGTGTTGGGCTTATCTGCCTAGGCAAGCGAATTCAAGTTTTTACTGTGTCGAAGAAATAAGCTTTATGAGCATTTTTTTTGATATTGTTTTTTGGCTTTCAATATTTGAATCAACTTTAATTTGTATAAGTTTAACTTTGATGCAAATAAAGCGTGATCCATTTCGAGGTTCCCTCCTTTTTTAAAGAAAAAAGCACAGAAAATTCAAATTGAATGGGGAATGTTTATTATCATTTGAAAGAACATTCTTTGCCATTTATTTTTTGAAGATTATCTCTATTAAATGTTGGCCGCGGTTACGTCTCAGATGGTCCTTCCGTTGAGTCCAATTGTCGATGGCTCGTTCGAGCATTTCGACTGGTAACTGGCGAATGACACGCGTGATGTTTTGCATCAAGGCCTGAATCGAAGCGGGTTTGTCCGCATACATTTTAGAATTTACTATCCCCACAGGAAAAAGTCTAACGCTGTGATATCACACGATCTTGGTGGTCAATCGACCTAACCAAAACGTGAAATTATCTGCTCACCGAAGTGTTCTCTCAATAAATCCATTGATTGATGCGATGAGTGGGAAGTGGCGCCGTCTTGTTGAAACTAAATGTCGCCGAGATCACGACCTTCAATTTCAGGCATCAAATAGTCGGTTATCATGGCACGATAACGGTCGCCATTGACGGTTACTTTCTCACAGGCATCATTTTTAAAGAAATATGGACCGATGATTCCACCGGCCCACAAACCATACCAAACCTTTTTTGTGGTAGCTCCTGAACCTCTTCTGGGTGCTCTTCGTCCCAAATTCGGCAATTTTGCTTCTTTACATACCCATTGAGCTAGAAATGGGCCTCATCGCTGAACAAAATTTGGCTCGAAAACGTCGGATCTTCTTGGAACTTTTCAAGAGCCCATAGAACGAAGCGATGTCGCTTTGCAACGTCGGGCTGCTTCAGTTCTTGCAAAAGCTGTATTTTGTACGCTTTCAATCTAAGATCTCGACGTAAAATGCGCCAAGTCGTTTCATACGTCAGTCCGAGTTGCTGCGAACGGCGCCGAATCGACTCTCCACGGTCTTGGTGTACACTTTCAGCTACGGCCGCTACATTTTCTTCACTGCGTGCTGGACGTGGTCTATTCGGTCGAATATTATCCAATAATGAATGCTGGATCTCAAGATGGGTGATGGTGTTGCGAATAGTACGCTCAGTTGGCCGATTATGTTGAACATAAGTTGAACGGAGAGCACGAAACACATTCCTCACAGAAGGTGAATTTTCGTAATAAAGTTGAAGATTTGTAAACGTTGTTCAGGCGTAAGTCTTTCCATGATGAAATGCCGAACATTACTAAATAAAATTAGCATGACACGACTCACAGGTGATCTGTCAAAAAGGCTATTGAAAAAAATGATCTCTACTTGGATCACCCATTACATCAAATTTTTTTAAATGATATACAATTACACAGTGAGTACAGATGCTTTGCCACAACCGAATTGTTTTGCCAACTAAATGATTGAGGTTGCATGCACCTCGAGTATGACATAAGTAAGTAAATCCGAATGTTAGTTGGTGTCCTGTAACGCTCAAAGTGCTGGTCGCAAATATGAAACTATTTTGACAAAACTTTACTCATAGTTCTCGTATGGTACAAATACTGCCCTGCCTCTCAGATCCTTATATAGATTTGATGCCCTTTTTTTCTTTCAGTGTTAAAATCTGTCTCTCTTCAATGCATTAACGGAAAACAATTCCATTTTCTTGTTATGCCAAACATTTTATTTGATAATGAAATGCTTTTAAATTTTCTTACCCAGTTTCAAAGTAAAATTAAGTGTTTCGTCTCTATTGTTTCTTGGTTATGCATGTGTAAAATTTTTAAATCGTAAAATAACTCGTAACAATTGCTTTCTTAAAATATATTGTTTTTGTTTAGATAATAAAACCAATGAAATATAATAAAGCAGGGCTGTAGTGCCGGAGTCTTAGGGGCAGATTTTTACTTCATTAGAACGTATGAAAATATGGTTCGGTGTGTAGATAACCACAATGAAAACGAAAAAATAAGCGGACTCTGCTCTTAACGCTTACGGCACCGCAAACTTTTTAAGGGCAAAAATTAACTTGAAATGTCAAAGACCTACCCATTGGGATGGCGCATCTTTCATGCTGAAATATAAGACTGATATCCCTGCCATCCAGGAAGGACAATGGGTATTCTATTTAATCTATATTTATTACTGCAACCATAGCACCAATCAAGAATTTAGGTCGTAGCTTCCGAGGCAAACAAAAGGATGCGAAAGCCTGTCTGCAAATTCACGCCAGAAACCTTGTCATAAGCTTTATCAAGGCAAAACATTTCACATTGGCAGGCAGACAGTCATACTTTCTACGACCACCTTGAACAGACCTATGACACTGCCCATGTCATTTAAATTTTACCTGGCCAATTTAATATCAAAGTACGTGAACATATAAACGAACCCTGCCCTTAAAGCTAACGGCACCGCAAACTTTTTAAGGGCGAATATGAACCTGTAATGTCATAGCCTTATTCATTCGGAAGGTGTCGTTTGCCCTCAAGAAATATAAGGATGATACCCCCGCCATCCAGATAGTACTAAAGACAGAACAAGGCGTATTATATTTACATTTTATTACTATTACTGCAACAATGGCACTAACGATGAAGTTAGAACTTGGATGGGGATGAAAAGGCTTGTATGCAGATTCACGCCACAAACCTGCTCCTAACTTGTATCAAGGCAAAAAAAGTTCTCGTTAACAGGCAGCCAATGATAGCTTCTATGATCGCCTAGAACAGACCTTCACCGCTGCCTATGCCATTCAAATTGCAACTGGCGATTTTAGTTCCAAAGCACGCAGGGAAGTTTATTTGGCCCCACTGTCGGTAAATTCAGCCTCCTCGAAAACACGTTCGAAATTAAAATGAGTATCATTGATTTCCCAGATTTTAAAATGTAAACACCCTCAAAGCTTCTTGTTAAAGCTTCCGTTTAAAAACGGAATTTAAATATTTTATGTTTTAATAAGAAGAATTTTGTAACAGGTGCAAAGAGAGTTACAGATATTGCCTTTACCAATTGCTACTAAAAACACTCCACCTATTCTTTATTAGTACACAGCCGATAATTATTTACTACTCCAAAGTCGTGAGCAGTCAAAACTCACAAAAGGCTGCCCATAACACGACACAGCAGAGCGTAGTAACAAAGGCGCCATAAGAGATATACCAATTGACACAAAAACCAAATTAACCTACCGACAATATTCGTGCCCAAAGAAAAAGTAGGGCACGAACACTGCAGCCCTAGGTGCGATGGCAACAAACGCAAAAAGCTGCCCATAATACCACGCAGCAGCGCATAGGACAACGGAAGATATTAAAAACTTAGAAATGGGGAGAAGATAATGAATTTGCCCAATTGTGAGAAGGTCGTTATGTTCAGCATAGAAAATGTGGTCCAACTATGTAAGAACCTACACCACACTGCTCTGCACCCTTGTTTTGGGCATTACCGGATTTATTATGTTTTGATATGATGCTGAATTTTGTAAACCTGCGTGCAATGCCAGGTGCTTACACAGGTTCAGATATTACCTTTTCCAATTGCTTTTAAAAACAGTGCAGAGCCGATAATTGTTTCCTACTCTAAAGTCGTCCGCAGTCAAAACAGTAGTATACCGAACACAGCACGCACGAAACCCAAGTTTCGAAGACAACAACAGACACAAAAAACTGCTCATAACACAACATAGCAGAGCGTAGGGCCAAAAACGCCATACAAGATATGCCAATTGCTACGAAAACCAAATTGTCTTCCCAACAGTATTAGTGCCCAGAGAAAAAGGTGGGATGGCCACATATGGAAAAAGCTGCCCATAACACAACACATCCGCGCATAGGACTAAAATCTCAATGGAAGAGATATTGAAATTTAAGAAAAGGAGAGAAGAATATGAATTTGCACAATTGTGAAAAGATTGTTATGTTCAGCATAGAAAATGTTTTCCAACTATGTAAGAACCTACAGCACACTGCCCTGCACCTTCGTCTTGTGCAGGACCGGATTGATTATGTTTTGATAAGCTGAATTTTGTAGATGCCAGCTGCTAACACAGATTCAGAAATTAGCTTTTCCAATTGCTTCTAAAATCAGTACACAGCCGATAATTATTTCCTATTTAAAGTCTACAGTATCCAGAACAAAAGGGTACCGAACACTGCCCTACCAGCGATGACAACAATAGAACACAAAAAGCTGCCCAAAACTCAACATAACGGAACAAAAGCGCCATAGGAAATATACATATTGCCACAAAAACCCAATTCTTATCCGACAATATAAGTGCCAAAAAAAAAGAAAATAGCGCACGAATACCGAACCCTTAGGTGCGATGGCAACAAACGCAAAAAGCTGCCCATGACACAACACAGCAGCGCATAGGACAAAAA
Organism: Hydrotaea diabolus; assembly: GCA_963513945.1. Lineage (NCBI taxonomy): Eukaryota > Metazoa > Arthropoda > Insecta > Diptera > Muscidae > Hydrotaea > Hydrotaea diabolus. Next base: position 84,656,986 of record OY740718.1, on the reverse strand, counting down.
TCTCAATGGAAGAGATATTGGAATTTTAGAAAAGAGGAATAAAAAATAATTTGATCATTTGTGAGAAGATTGTTATGTTCAGCAAAGAAAATGTCTTGTGCTGGGCCGGATTTACTATGTGACATTTAGAGCAAGAGGGACACATTTTATGGGCGCTATATGAAACCAATTGCCACGAAACCCTAATTCACTGTCCGACATTATTAGTTCCCAATGTAAAAGTAGGGAAAAAACACCGTAACCCTAGATACGAAAGCAACAAACACAAAACGCTGCCCATAACACAACACAGCAGCGCATAGGACAAAAGTCTTAATGGAAGGGACATTGAAAAGAGGAGAAGAAATAGTGAGATGATTGCTATGTTTAGCATAGAAAATGTTGTCCAACTATGTAAGAACCTGCACCACACTGCTCCTTACCTCTGTCTTGTGCAGGACCGGATTTTGTATGTGTCTTTTACACATTTTATGGGGGCAATATGAAACCAAATGCCATGGAAACCGAAGTTATTTGTACCCAAAGAAAAAGTAGAACACGAAAACCGAAACCCTAGGTACGAAAGCAACAAACGCAAAAAGCTGCCCATAACACAACGCAGTAGTGCCCAACTATTGAAGAATCTATAAGTACACCACACTGATCTGCACCTATGTCTTTTAGAGCGGGGGCTTGTTGAAACATACATCGATATGGTTTAATTTCAGCCAGGTAAGTTATATGTCGCCCAAAAGGCACTACGCTTTATTTGGGTTGGCATGAAAATGTGACCCGTACTTTAAATCAAACAGGTCCGTGAGTTGCATATATCAAAAGATGGGCCATTAACCAGAGTTTCAATAGAAATGGTTATATGTTGGTTTTGTGGGCGCTCTATTGTCCAAAGTTTTGTCGGTTCAAATTTGCAACTGTACTCGAATTCCAACGATAGATGGACAGCCGGACTGAGAGCGTTCAATGACACACTTAGTGATTCGGTATCGATTAATAGGTATTTTAGTCCGCCCTGTATAGCATTTATTATATGAATGAATACTTTTAAACTTCATGCCGAAATATATCCGCAGACACTGTAAAGTAACTCGGATCTTAACAAGAAGGCAGGGTAGTTACATGCAGACGGAAGCAATAATGCCCGTTGTTCGATAATGACCAGTCGAGTTATTCCCATACTCCCCGATCACTGCTCATATCGTTTGCCGTATCCATCTCATACATACAAGAGTGTCTTCAAATTGCTAAAGAAATGCGACAAATGGGTGTTAATCCCAACCGTCAAAGATGCCGAGAAAGTAATGAGGGGTGGTGGCCGACAAAAACAATTATTATTTTAAGCATAAAGGCGAATGGCCTTGCGAGGACGGAGAGCAGAGTGGAAGGTGGAGCTGATGGTAAGATTTCCCTCCTTCTGCCTTTTAATATCGTATGAATTTGTAAAGTGTATTTTATTGTGATCATAAAAAGTGTCGTCCTCAAATGAAATCAATAAAATGCTATACTCTGTTGCCACCATCTACCAGCTAGCCCATGCCATGCTCCATACAGTCAAACATGCCATCTCCTCCGACCATTCCTAGCTTCATCTGGCTGTCTGGTTGCCTCTGTGTGTGTGTGAGTGTGTCTATCCGCTTGTTTCCTCTGGACGATTTGGCAAAGTAATGTAAACGTAAATATATAAAAATCGGTCTACATACATACTCGTATCCCTATGACGTCTAAGACATCGAGAGGGACATTCAAGTCAATAAAATGTTATGCCAACGTACTTTTTGGGCTTTTCTGCTCCTTCTGCTTGTATTATCCCCAGCCAGAGTAAGGGAGCGTGGAATCTTGAATAGAAAAAAATAAAAAACGCAAAAATTCCTTTAGTCATAAAAGCCCATCAAAATGAAATAAAATTTTCTACAAAAATATTTTTATTATATCGAAATGTACTGATTGTTCATTTGGTAGTCCTCTAGTACATTTCAGCAAATAGTTGGGGCAGCTCCAAACGAGAGTACATCTGTTCAACTGACAAATAGTTCAAATTTGATTACAAGAATTTCGTTATATTTTATTAAGCTTAAATAGCACTTTAAATAGTTCTAAAGGCGAAACCGGCTAAGTGTGAGGTTAGATGGCTTGTAAGGAATTTCTTTAACAGATACACAGGAATAAAATGCTTTAAAGATAATTGGTTTAACGCTGGAAGAAAAAAAAACACTATTGCACTATTTGCCAATAGCTATTGTAGATACATTTCCAATAGATTCAAATATCAAAGGGCAGTCTCATGACTAGTAGGCCGTGTCGCCAATTTCGCATCGATATCTAATCGAGTTTAATTATCCTTTTAATGTACAGTTTTATCGCTATTACAGCCAACACAGATTGTGTTGGCTGTAATTTTGGTTACGAAATTCTTATATTTAAATAAAAAATTATTCAAAAATGGTGCGATACAGAAAAATTGTAAGTCGTTCATTGTACATGGTGTCCGCCGGGAAGGTACACTACTTTGTTTTGCCGCCATTTTGGTAAACATTAGTCTTGACAGTTCATATTTGGCTGTCGTGAAGTAAAGTCGCGGCAAATTTTTTATGGAAAAATATTTGATAAACCAACGTGTTTTAATCGTTAAAAATGTTATCAAAATCAATCATCGATTACTGTGACAATGAGAAAGTTACGTGAAGTTGGGAGAAACAACGTGCCAACAAAACGCACTATTTATAGAGTAGTGAATGATTTCGAAGAAAGAGGGTCTGTAGCTGAGAGACCCAAGCCTGGACCACAACGTACTACAGGATCGGCTGAAAACATTACTGCTGCTCAAAAAGTGTTCAAAACAATCCATCAACCTCATTTCGACGCCGTGCTCAGGAGCTTTGTCTTCAAAGAACAACTTTGGCTACAATTATGCGCAACGACTTGCATTTGTTTCCACTTAAGATTCAGTTGACACAAGAGCTTCTTCCACAAGTCCATTTACGCCGCCGTACATATGACAATAGGATGTTACGGCTCGCCCATGACTACCCCGATTTTCATGAAAAATTCATAATGAGTGACAAGGCACATTTTCATTCATTTATGGATATGTGTAAAAACAGAATTGTCGGTTCTGGGCAATGGAAAACCCTCAAATTATTCATCAGTCAACTTTGCATCCATTAAAAGTGACAGTCCAGTGTGCAATTTGGTCAGGAGGAATCATTGGACCTTAATTCTATGCAAAAGAAAACGGCGCAACGGTAACTGTCAATGGGGAGCGATATCGTGATATGATTGAAAACTTATTAACGCCAGAACTGCATGCTTTGGGCTTGATTTACATGTGTTATCAACAAGATGGTGCTACATCGCATACAGCCAGGATTACAATGGAATTACTGCGATACCTCATTCCACAAGAAGTTATTTCAAGAAATGGTGATGTTGATTGGCCTCCACAGTCGCCTGATTTGACTGCTCCTGACTTCTTTTTGTGGGGATATCTTTTGCAAACAAATCTGAAACGCTTGAGCAACTCAAGCAAAATATTCGTGATGAAATTAATGAAATACCGCGTGAAATGTGTGAGAACGTAATGAAAAATGTGCTCAAAAGGGCTCGCATTTGTGAGGCTAACAGAGGCGGACATTCATCTGATATTGTATTCCATACATAATTGCCGACATTAAATAAAACATTTATCAATATAAAATCCATTCTCTTTCATTTAATCAAAAATTATAAACAAACAAAGTAGTATACCTTCCCGACGGACACCCTGTTTTTCATGTTATATGTTATGCGAGGGTTGATATTTATATTTCGGGTCCAGCAATAAAAACATAATAATTTATCATTGAACATGGGTTTATTGTTTCAAAATATTCTCCTTAAGATCAATACACTTTTGCATGTGCTTAAACCAATAGTCGGAGCACTTTTTCACTCCGATTGAGACACCTCCAAAATATGGTTTTTGAACGCTTCAACAGCATCTTCTGGCGACGAAAATCGTTGACCACGCGTTTTTTCATGACGTGCGGGAATAAAAAGGAGTCATTGGGTGCCAAGTCAGGGCTGCACGGCGGATGATCCACCAATTCGACCTTTTTGCCGGTCAAGAAGGCGCTGGTTTGAGCCGATGTGTGAGAGCTCGCATTGTCATGGTGCACAATGATTCGTCTTCTTTTGTTCGTTTTTCGAATTTCTCCGAAGACTTCAGGCAACGAACTGTGGTGTACCCCTCAGAATTGACCGTCCTACGTTGCTCAAGCGGAACAGTCGCCACATGACCAGCTTTGCCGAAGAAACAGGCGACCATTTGCTTCAAAGTGCTTCTTCCACGAACAACTTTCGTTGGATTAGGCTCGTCTTCAAAGACCCACACGGTCGATTGCTGTTTTATTTCGGACTCATACGCATAGATCCATGATTCATCACCTATGACGATCTTATAAACGTCTTTTGAAGCACCACGATCGTATTTTTTTTTTCAAAATTTCTTTGCTCCAATTGACACGAGCCTTTTTTTGAGCGTAATTCAAAGACCCACACGGTCGATTGCTGTTTTTTTCGGGCTCATACGCATAGATCCATGATTAGTCACCTGTGACAATCTTATAAACGTCTTTTGAAGCACCACGATCGTATTTTTTTTTTTCAAAATTTCTTTGCACCAATCGACACGAGCCTTTTTTTGAGCGATTGTTAAATTGTGCGGGATCCCACGAGAACTAATCTTTTTTACGGCCAGGTGTTCATACAATGTCAAATGTATGCTGGTGGAAGAAATGCCCAAGGATGCCTTTATCTCACGGTATGTCGCATGACGATCTTGCAGTATCAGTTTACGCACGTCATTAATGTTTTCTGGCACAACGGCCGTTTTTGGACGACCTTCGTCTTTGAGCGAGCGTCGGCCACGATTGAATTCATTAAACAAGTTTTTCAAATGGATGGTGCTTCATCGCAATTCAAAGATTTAAGTCCATCGATTCACTCTTGTCGTGATCATCCACGTCGAAAGTTGTGAACAATTATCACATGAAAATGTTCACGAGTTAATTCCATTTTTTGCCAAATTGATTTTTTCAAGTCACTGTAAACAACACAAATGATGGTCGTACGTCAAAAAGTTCTGAGTTCGTTTATGCTAAAAAATGTCAAACTTTCCAATGGAAATGTCAGAAATATATATGGCAACCCTCGTATGTAGTCAGTGTGTCTAGCGAACGCTAAGCTGATATGGAAGGCACACCTAGATAACTATTTGAGTCCCATGTCCTGATCGTAACCCACCCACACTAAGGTCTGGTTCATACTCTCTGGCAATACCGTAAAGGAGGACGCGTCTACCTTTAAATATAATGCCCTCACATTCCCATTTCTCAAGGTACCTAGACAACTGTATGAAGTACCCAGACGAGATGAGATAGCCTGACGATGCGATAAGATATTTTCAGCAGCTGTCCACCGCCAGGTGTCGCTGCTACTGGGCCTGTCGTCAAATGGCTACAGAGTTTCACATAAAAATATGTTGTTCAGGGCCCGAGAGGGATTGTAACATTGTTTAGCGACTTCACACTTAAGAGCAGGCAGCTTCCTGTATTAAAAGAGAATTGCAGGCAGTAAAGTTTTCCATCGAACAAAGTGAACACAATAAAAATCCCTTCGTAAAAATCTCATTTTTAAATAACAAACTTATCAATTGTGCTTAATTGGGTCAATGTGCTATTTTTTGTTTCTTTGAATTCCATTTAAACTTTTAACAACTTTGCAAAATCATTTTTTTGTAACAATTTTTTAGGTGCAACTTTTATGTTATTTTTTCTGTGAATGTAAATTGAGAACTTCAACGAAATTAAAAAAAATAGTTTAAAAGTATTAAAGTTTATAGACAACAATTTTCTTTAATTTAATATAAAACCTTTCATCAATAATTCTTCAATTCCTTACGAGGGCGGTTCGGAAACTTCTTAGCCTAGCACAAAAAGCGCGGTATAAACAGAAAAAGTGTTTTGGAAACTTCCATCTCTGCTTTGAGCACATGTTAAATTTTGTTTCGATCTGGCAACTTCTTCATATAGAAACAGGTGTTCATAAAAGACGCATCCGCGATTTTTTTACAATGGAAAAATTAGAAATGCGTGGTGTCACTAAATATTTACAAAAAAGGTTTATCGGGACAAGAAATTCATAATGATATGGTGAATGTGTTAGGTGAAAGTGCTCCTTCATATGCAACAGTAAAAAATTGGGCTGTTGAATTTAAACGTGGTCGCACAAGCATTAACGATGAACCACGTAGTGGACGTCCAAAAACAGCAACAACAACAGAAATTGTAGCCAAAGTGCATGATATGGTATTAAATGATCGACGAATAAAAGTGCGTGAAGTAGCTAGTATCATGGGCATCTCAAATGATCGAGTCCATTTAATTTTGCATGAAGAACTACAGATGAAAAAGCTTTCTGCAAGATGGGTGCCGCACTTGTTAACAGTCGACCAAAAACGCATAAGAATGAACATTTCTCAAGCTTGTTTGGATCGTTTTCAGCGAAATAAAATGGATTTTAAACGTCGTTTCATAACTGTTAATGAGACATGGATCCACCACTATACTCCAGAGACAAAAGAACAATCCAAACAATGGACTGAAGCTGGAGGAAGTGCCCCGAAGAAGGCAAAAACAATTCAATCGGCTGGTAAGGTTATGGCAACGGTTTTCTGGGACTTCAAAGGTATTTTATTGATTGACTATCTGCAAAAGGGTAAAACAATAAATTCAGAATACTATTGCAACCTTTTAGATCAATTAAATGTACAAATTCGAGAAAAACGTCCTGGCTTACAACACAAAAAAATAATTTTCCATCAAGACAACGCACCAGCGCACAAGAGTGTTTGAACAATGGCAAAAATCAACGAATTAAAGTACGAGTTGCTTGACCACCCACCTTATTCTCCTGATTTAGCTCCCAGTGACTTTTACCAGTTCCCAAATCTAAAAAAATTCCTTGCTGGCAAGCGTTTTACCTCAAATGAAGATGCAATTACAGTTGTAAACCACTATTTTGAAGACCTTGAGGAAAACTATTTTAATCAAGGGATAGAATTGCTAGATAAGCGTTGGACTAAGTGAATTGATGTTTCAGGAGATTATATTGAAAAATAAAAATATTTTTGAAAAACTAACTATTCTCTTTCATTGATAGACTAAGAACTTTCCGAACCGCCCTCGTACATCAGGCCAGAGAGTATCGAGGCCATTGATGCAGTTAAGAAGAAAGTTCAGAGCCTTTTTATTACCGCTGCCAATGACCTTCACACTCTTGTGCCATTTGGCACCATCATAATCGGTAAAGGAGTTATCTTCACTGTGCTCGCGGTCTTCCAGTATTGATTGAGTGTTTATTTTTATTTTGAGCTACAAGTTGCAATTCTGGACCAGAGCAACCCAGAAGGATGAACACTGTATGCTGAACTCATCCTTCTGGTACTGATGTCAAACTGGTTGATTTCATTTCACTTCATTTCACTTCTTTATTGACATGTAATTCGAAGCCCACTGGGGCCTATTAAAGCTAAATTACAATATGCATCAAAATGTTAAATAGAACATCATAAACTACTAAAGAAAATTCAGTACAAAATCAAATAAATAATATAAATTAATTTTGTCCTCAGGCGCCTGCGTGTCACGGGAGCGTTGCCGCTTGCCGCAGGTAGCGGTCTTAGCCGAGCTGTCTAGTCCCTAAGTATAACCTCACCTTGTCATTTTACCTGACCAGCACGCTTCGCACAATACTTAGGAGCGACACCTTTGTGCCGTTTCCTTCGCTCAGGCTAGTTTTAGGGGCTGTTGTACGTATACCAGAGCATGCTTGAGGACCGACTTTCGTCTGAGTATTCTGTGTGCTCTGGTTTGCAGTTTTGGTAGACAGTTTAGTTTCGATGCAGTTCATGTCAGGCCTTGGGTCCGAGTCTGATGGAATGAAAGGCCTGAGCTTCACAACAGTGGTATTTGTCATAGACTCAAACTTTGTCACGACCCGTTAGGGATTTGGAATCTGTCCGATCCATATTCCTAAGGAATCGTAACAAACGCTTGTTGTTGACCTCCTTCTTCTCCTCGTTCTTCCTTACCGCTCTTTTCCCGGGAGAGCTGTACTTGACTGACTCAATGTAGCTTGTGCCCGACAGAACACAAGCTTGACAGAACACAATATCGGAATGAAATCATTCCAATATCCTCTTCATCGGTTTCGTTAAGGCAAAGTTTACTTATTCCCGAAAGACCGTCGTTTGTGTCCTCGAACGAATCTAGATCAACCTTCCACTGTCTTTGTAGTTACGTACTCGTACAGTCATTAGTCTGGGGCCTGCAAATATTGCACCCATGCCGAAGCAGTTTCCGGTGAAGCCTTGGTGGATTTCCAAGTCCAGCCTGGTGACCATCTGCAGAGTTGTTACTCGTAGTTTAACAGTCTTATGCAAAAAAAATCTTTAATGTGGACTTAAAGTGTACTTTAGCTAAAAAGTACTTTAAGCCTAATAAACGTTTATTAAGAAATGGTATGCAAAAACGTTTATTAAGAGTCTTTTAGTTGCTGAAGGTTTATGAGAATGATTTTGTTTTGACCTGGCAATGCTGTGTATAAGTTATGTATTTATGTCAATAGGTAATCGAATTGTAATTGATTTTTGGTATTTGGTAATCAAATATGAATTTGTTTTTATGTTGTTTTTTTCAATAAAAATTAGTTATTAATGTAAATAATTATCAGTTATAACTATTTCATTTGATACTGTCAGAAATAATAAACCGAAAAGAAAATTAGATTACCTATTCAATACCCTATCGGCCTTAATGGGTACATGGTATTCGAATTTCGAATGTGTTTACATTTTATGTACATCACTACTGCAACAATAACAGTTTTTACATTCGAAATGTGGACAGTCATTCCCATTAGCAAGCATCGGAATCGTTGTTTCCATACACCAAAACATCTCTCAACGGTATTCCATGTAGCTATATGAGCTACATTATATTTTTCTTCTTTTTCGTTCTGTGGGTGAAGTAATGGTGTATACAAATAAGGCGTGAGTTTATATCCCGAGTCGCCAAGTAAGCGTCCTTTAAATTCGCCATTTTCAAAACGCTCTTTAATTCTGGATTCGTTAAAAATGCGACAGTCGTGGGTACTACCCCTTCACCTTGCCACAATATCTCGTATTTTTAACTGAGCATCACAAATTACCTGCAAAAAATAATAAAATAAATTTTTCAAAAAAAGGTTATGTTTACTTTGAAAAAAGTTTACCTGTACATTCAGGGAATAATAACCCTTTCTGTTGATATAACATTGTGCCTGTTCTCCGCCGGTTTTTTTTAATTCTGATGTGAGTGCCATCAATAGCTCCGATAACGCCTGGAAAGTTCCGAATAGCTTCGAAATCTCCCATTAATCTTGCTTCTTCCTCGAGAGATGCTGGCATTTTAATTTTGTCTTTACCGTGACGAGCTAAACCTCTTGCAACTCTTGCACAAATTCTCGACACTGATGATTGCGTAAGACCATGGAGGTCAGCGGCGTCGTCTTGATACTATTAATATGTTTAAATTTCTTATTAATCAAAAAAGTTACAATGAATGAATGAATACCTCTCCACGACCCCAGCAACGTAACGCAATCAAAACCTGAAGTTCAGCGGGAGTTCCACATCCTCTCTTGTCCACAGCGATGTCATCCTTAATTAACTCCACAATTTTTCTAACGCTTGATTTTGAAAACCGATATTTCAGCTTGAACTGATGATCTGGAAGAGAAAATGGATTGGCTCTTTCTTTGTATATCCTTCGGGAACTTAAGTTTGCAAGCCGTGCTAAGGTATCTGAAAATGTCAAATGTATATTTAATTAATTTCACTTAATAACAATTGCTGTACTTACCAATTCGTATAATTCCATTTAATGCTTCCATTTTATCTTTCTTTTATTACTTTTTTATTTTAAATTAATTAAATGTTGTGTTTCTGCAATTATTTCAACGTAAACAAACAATATTTTCTGTCAAAATGACAAACTGTCAACTTAAAAAAGGTTTATAGTAGGGTAAAGTGCACTATAACTTTTTCAGACTTATAGGAGGCTTATAAGAGGTTTTTAACGCTAATTTATGTTTTTGCATACACTTTTCAGTGATTTTGTCTAATAATGGTTTATTAACCTCTTTTAAGTTTTTTTGCATACGGCCGTAACTCTTTATGTCTTGCACACAGAGAACAGATTCGTTGCCACAACCGATTTTTTTGTCAATGAATAATTGAGTTTACATGCACCTCGAGTATTCCATCAGTGCAACCGAATGTTAGTATCTGTAGTATCGGTGCAACATAACATGTATAGTTTTCAAAACTATTGGTTGCCACAACCACCAGTTGTGGCAATGTTTACCTTTTTCGAGTTTCATTGGTATGACCGATTAACAAGTTGTGTGTACAGGACGATGATCATATTAATCATCTTGCGCTATTTCAAACCGAATATCCAATACGACTATAAAGATTTGGTGATTGAAACCGAAATTTATCTTCTGCAACCGTATCATTGAAGTTCCGATCGATTTCCAACTAATTGTTTTCTCTTTCTGTGTATATGGGCAACATTTGGTTGAGATGGTATAGGAAAACACCATCCTCTTACAGTTAACGACACAGTGTGTGACTGTATCGCTCCCCTTGAAGGGATGGCAAAGTCCCAGAAATTCCATACTAGCCACCGCATCGCTTCAAGATTGCCAACATGGAAAGTTCGTGCAATCAGCAACATTTGGCAACACATCTGTTCTCTCAGTGTAAGGAATTCCATATACACTTCTTACTTGTAAAATTATTTTAAACATTAACTGATTGAAATTAGTTCATACCTTCAAAACGTACTTGCTTAGAATGTGTTTTTGGACATGAGGTGGCCAATTTTAGCACCTTGACTAGGCCAATTACTCTTAATGTTTAATATTTGTAAACCACTGTGGTCTGCTACAAAATATCCCACTGTGCATCGATTACAAATTCAAAGTTCCGGTGCGATTCTTGATACTATTTTTAGCAAATATTTCGCCCATAGCTAACTTTAATAAATACAGCAGAGCTTGTATGTGTGGACTTGTGTGGATGTGTGTGTCAGAGTTCAAGTATGCCATTAGTGTGAGTAGGTGCGTGCGTATAAGTGCACACAAACATACATGCGGAGAACTCATATTTTTAAGCTGATTATAGTAATCCTGAAATATGAAATAGATGGTAAAACCATTTTTTACGCAACTTTTTCCGTTTATGTGAGTGTGTGTGTGTGTATGAGTTAGAGTGTGCGTGTTTTCCTTGTACATGTTTTTGTGTAGCAAAGTGTTGGTGTTGGTTTTACCTTTTTCTCGTCTTGACAACGGAACATGCGTTGATTGGCACTCACGGACTGGCATCGAGCATTGCAGCCAGCGTTGGAATGAACCAACAATCATAGATTCACCATACACTGAAGCTATTGGCATTGATTTTCGTTATGCGCCATCAGCGTTCGACGAGTGTTAAGTGAGTCCTTGCTTTTGTCATGCAGTTTATCATATAAAAGGCATTTCTTTTTTACGATTTTGTTCGAATTGTGGATTTATGTTTGAATTGAATTTTTTAGTTCGAGCAATGCCAGTCATGGAATGCTTTTGATTGAAATAAGGTAGGTCAAAATTTAAAGAGGATTTCAAAAAAAGAATTAAACTTTAGTATGATGTTAAGCTATTTTGATAGGGGCAAAGGACTAAAAGGATGTGGTCTTCATTGGTAACATTTCTAATATCCTCAAGTGTGTCTTAATGTTTTGATGCTGGCACTATGAAATCAAATCAGTAATTTGAAGCCTGTTGCGGTCCAACACGAGGTAGTTTTTCATTTAATAAAATAATATCGCTCTTGATTATTAATAAAATAATATCTCTCTCGAAATGATCTAACTCAACATTTACATACTTTATGCTATTGTGAGAAAAGCATCGAAGAAGGTGGCCTGATTCGATAAACGAGGGTTGCTATATATATTTCTATTTCTAACACTAAGTGTTGCCTGGCGCCATCTGATATTTCCATTGGAAAGTTTGACATTTTTTATAGCATCAACGTACCCAGAACGTTTTGACGTACGACCATCATTTGTGCTGTTTACAGTGACTTGAAAAAATCAATTTGGGAAAGAATCGAATTAACTAATGAACATTTTCGTGCGTTTATTTTTCACAACTTTCGACGTGCATTATCACGACAAGAGTGCATCGATGAACTTAAATCTTCGTGAAGGTCGCCCAAAAACGGCCGTTGTGCCAGGGAGCATTGATGCCGTCCGTGAACTAATAATGCAAGATCGTCATTTGACATACCGTGAGATAGAGGCATCCTTGGGCATTTCTTCCACCAGCATACATTCGATTGCATGAACATCTGGCTGTAAAAAAGGTTTGTTCTCGTTGGATCCCGCACAATTTGACAATCGCTCAAAAAAAAAAAGGCTCGTGTCGATTGGTGCAAAGAAATTTTGAAAAAATACGATCGCGGTGCTTCAAAAGGCGTTTTTAAGATCGTCGCAGGTGACGAATCATGGATCTATGCGTATGAGCCCGAAACAAAACAGCAATCCTATGTGGTCTAGTTTTGCCACAGTTAATAAATGGTCATTCAAGAGGTACCATGAAATTTTTTGTCGTGATCAAGTGTCGAGCTGCAAGATCTCATATCAGGAGGGAGCTTTATGTGGGATTCATTCGAAAACATGAACTGATTCGTCAAATTATATCAGCGAAATTTGGTCATAATCGAATGTAATAAGTGGCTGTTAGAGCTGTAGCCTTTGTAATCGGGAAAATCCGAGGGTTGCTATTTACATTTCGGGTCCGGCAGTAAAAACACAATAATTTATCATTGGAAATCGTTGTATTGTTTTTCAAAATATTCTCCTTTAAGATCAATACACTTTTGCATGAGCACAAACCATTTTCAAAGCATTTTTTCCACTGCGATTGAGACACCCCCAAAACATGATTTTTGAACGCTTCAACAGCTGCTTCGGGCGATAAAAAACGTTGAGCACGCATTTTTTTTCTTGATGCTTGGGAATAAGACGAAGTCATTGGGTGCCAAATCAGGGCTGTACGGTGGATGGCCCATCAATTCGACATCTTGAGTGGTCAAATAGCTCATCGTTTCAGCTGATGTGTGAGAGCTCGCATTGTCGTGATGCCAAATAATCCGTCTTCTCTTGTTCATTTTTCGAATTTCTCCAAAGACTTCAGGCAAACAAATTGTGGAGTATACTCAGAATTGACCGTCCTACGTTGCTCAAGCGAAACAGTCGCCCATGAGCAGAAATTTTGAAAAAATACGATCGCGGTGCTTCAAAAGGCGTTTTTAAGATCGTCGCAGGTGACGAATCATGGATCTATGCGTATGAGCCCGAAACAAAACAGCAATCCTATGTGGTCTAGTTTCGCCACAGTTAATAAATGGTCATTCAAGAGGTACCATGAAATTTTTTGTCGTGATCAAGTGTCGAGCTGCAAGATCTCATATCAGGAGGGAGCTTTATGTGGGATTCATTCGAAAACATGAACTGATTCGTCAAATTTTATCAGCGAAATTTGGTCATAATCGAATGTAATAAGTGGCTGTTAGAGCTGTAGCCTTTGTAATCGGGAAAATCCTTTGTCGTTTGAAAAGTATTTCAGACAAACGCTTAAAGAATAGCGTATACGAGGGTTGCTATTTACATTTCGGGTCCGGCAGTAAAAACACAATAATTTATCATTGGAAATCGTTGTATTGTTTTTCAAAATATTCTCCTTTAAGATCAATACACTTTTGCATGAGCACAAACCATTTTCAAAGCATTTTTTCCACTGCGATTGAGACACCCCCAAAACATGATTTTTGAACGCTTCAACAGCTGCTTCGGGCGATAAAAAACGTTGAGCACGCATTTTTTTTCTTGATGCTTGGGAATAAGACGAAGTCATTGGGTGCCAAATCAGGGCTGCACGCTGGATGACCCATCAATTCGACATCATGAGTGGTCAAATAGCTCATCATTTCAGTGTGAGAGCTCGCATTGTCGTGATGCAAAATGATCCGTCTACTCTTGTTCATTTTTCGAATTTCTCCGAAGACTTCAGGCAAACAAATTGTGGAGTTTACTCAGAATTGACCGTCCTACGTTGCTCAAGCGAAACAGTCGCCCATGACCAGTTTTGCCAAAGAAACAGGCGACCATTTGCTTTGATGTGCTTCTTCCTCGAACAACTTTTGTTGGATTTGGCTCGCCTTGAAGACCCACGGTCGATTGCTGTTTTGTTTCGGGCTCATACGCATAGATCCATGATTCGTCACCTGTGATAATGTTATACAGTGCCTTTGAGCTACCGGAGTTATACTTTTTAAACATATCTCTGCACTAATCCATACGGGCTTTTTTAAGCATTCGTCAAATTATGTGGGATCCAACTAGAACAAATTTTGTTTACGGCCAAATGAACATGCAATAACTCATTGATGCTTGTCATACTAATTCCCAAGGATACTAGTTCCTCAATCTCACGTTATGTCATATGTTAGTTTAGCTTAATCAGTTCACGCACAGCAACGATGGTTTCTGGCAAAGTGACCTAAGTTGAACGTCCCTTACCTGCAGCGAACGGCGTTCATTCTGGAGCGAACGGCGTTCGAGACTGAACTCTTGGTACCAGCGATTAACAGTGAATTTTGATGGTGCTTCATCGCCAAAAGTCGAAACAAGTTGATTTAAACACTCTTGTCTCGATAACCCTCGCCGAAAATTCCATTTTTTGACTGAGATGAATATTTCAACACACAGTAAACAAAACAATTCGTTCTCAAATGACAAAACGTTCTGAGTGAAGTTATGCTAGAAAATGTTAAAGATTCCAATGGAAGTTCCAGTTTGCATCTGGGAACACTAGTATTGTCAGGACCCGAAATATAATTAGCAACCCTCGTACTAGTAGCAATAATCCGGCAGAAGTCTCAATGACGAAAGTAATTTCATTTGTCCTCCATATTCACACTAACATCTACTTCACAAACCAGTAGATTTTGTATAAATAGTTATTAAATTCTCATTCAACTTCACTATGCTCACAATGTTGTCACGTCAAATATTTTTTAAATCGAATTTTTCTATTTTTACCCACTGGGGACTGTGGATTTTTTGCGTTACTAAAAGATAAGTTCGAATTTATCGTCACTCACATAGACGTTAGTTCGCAGAATAGTGCGAAAGTGCAATGAAAATTTAAATTCAATACTAGCAAGTTAGGGCGCCTTTAAACTATCGATACGACACCACATGCGGCCATAAGTATGCTGTTGAGATAGCCTGATTTACAGGCTACCAGATCACCACTTTACGTAATATAAACCTATTGATCATCATCCAAAATTAGACCCTTTAGAATGAAAACCCTGAGGTGTAGTTGCGGCCAACATTTGAATTTTCAAAAAATAAATGCCATAAAATGTCCATTCAAATTACCAATAAAGATTCCACAATTGATTTGAATTTTTATATTTTTTTTGTTCTGAAAAAATATCTCTGTGTGGATCACCCTATACAACCCAACCTTAAACAAGGGTTAGAAAAAGGAGCTGGGCATACAGTTTAACATATGCATGCACCCACCACACTAGCGCATTCGCTTGAAAATGCACATACTCAGACATACGTAAATGTCTGTACGCGTAAATATTATGAGGGGGTACGTCTCATAGAGCCACGTGAATATGTTTGAATTTACGCATACACACATGTGTTTTAACACATACCCAGCGGGGAAGGCAAAGGCCTTCTAGTAGGCCTTCTCAGAATACTTGCAGACATACTTGCTGCATTCTACTCTCATTTTAAATTAGCACAGCATTAGATTGCAAAGCAAAGCCTCCTACGCTTTTGCTATTGGAAGACCTTTTTCAAGGCCTGCAGAAAATCTTCTAGCAGCTTATACAAATATTAAAAAATAATATTGCTAACATAAATTAATTTTTAATTAATCAATTTTCAGTTTTATTTATTACTTTAATTTGCTATTGCTGGAACTCGAACCTACCCCTTTATGTTACGTATTGGCCTACCAAACTGTGTGTTAACTTCAAACGCCTTATACAGGGTGATTCATTCACGACTAGAAAAATTTCACCAGCGTAGTCCTTAGCTTATTTCATGAAACTATGTTCATCTGCGACCATACCCAAAAATGCAAGGGGCGAAATGGCAGCGGTTTGAAAATTTTCGGAAATTTTGTCCAGTCGTGAATGAATCAGCCTGTATATCTTCAGTGGCCACTGCTTTGTCGAACACTATTCGTGCTGCCTTCACTAATCAGGTTTGGTGGCATACCTTCTACAAAAAGCCAGCCAGGAATGATTATTATATCTTTCTCAGTGAAAATACGAAGGCCTTCTTAAAGGTTCCTCAAAGAAGGCACCCACGAATGGGTTGAGTATTTATTACAAGGTCTTCTAGCAGGCCTTCTTAGAGAAGCTTCATAAGTATGTGAGGGGGATCCTTATTGGAAGGAAATAACATGTGTATTGGATTTAAAAAAGGCCTTCTTAAAGGTCTTCTTGTCAAGGCCCTGCAAATTTTCCCGCTGGGTACATACATATGTCTTTTTTCATGTGTGTGTGTGACTCGCACTGCAGACATCAATTCAAAATTTGCACGTGTTCAGGAATTTTCATACGATGTCTTTCGTCTTTTCTCCATTTATTTCCGTTTTTATAGTTCCGTCTCCTCCTCGGAATACTCGTAAATAAAAACACACGCTCTGCTATTCGTATGCGTGTGTGGAGTAAATGCGAACGTTTTAAAAGGAGTTGCACAGGGAGTCGCCTGAAAGAAAAACTGAAAGACACACACGGGGCGTGCAAAAAGGGAAGGAAACTAAAAATAAACTTAATTCTGTCAAATACTTGACGTATTTACTATGGGGCTTTATTATTGTCAATATGTCATTTTTGGGTAACTTACTAGACTCTTGCACACACACGCACCAACACCCAAACATACACAATACGAGTACCAGCATTTTAGCCAACCCATCAATTTGGTTGTTTTTGAGTTTGCCTGTCCTTTACACTGGTTTGTTTGGGATTTAATGGTGATATTGACCATGAGATCCATATGTCTCTTAATGGGTACACCTTGCACTGCACTGTGGTACCGGGTATTATGACATTCGCTTAAAATCCCATTAAGGAGCAGGGAGAAACTTCTCTCATACTTACTGACCAGGACCTACAGTTAACGCCGGGATGGTATGGCTTCGAGATTAATTTCTTACTTCTAAAGTATCGCCCGGCATTTACGAGGACCACTCCATTGCCACTACATTTTGTCTAAAACGTCCCTCAGTGCTCCGGTATAACGACGTTCTCTGAATCTGCGTTATGTGTGACCTAAAACAAACCTTGGTAAAATTGGACCATATCGGTCTATGCTTTCATATAGGCCCTTTGAAATATGCCCCATTCAGCTCAAAATGACACAGAATGAGTTTTAACTTTGTTGGTGGTTGCAAAAGTAAGTCTGTAAATCCAACCGAATTATTGTAGTTCGGATCGATTTCCCACAAATATTTTCTCGGTCTATACTTTCATAGAGCCCATATAAAATATGCCCCTTTAGCTCCGAATGTTGATTGGGTACTTGACAAGTTTTAGTAGTGAGAACAGAAAGTATCAGTTGAAGAGATTAAATAACTGTAGCCCTCACTACCTCGGATGATTATTGGAGCTAAATTTGTATATGTATTGGTTGTTATTGATTGACATTCTAAAAATAACCTATTAATTTTATTTTATTAAAAAATTATTTTTTTTTTGAAAAAGGACGAAAAAGGTCAGTTTATTTTGAAGATATTCTGATTTATTTTAGACGGTTTATACTAAAATGATGATGAAGGGCGGTCCAACTTAAACGCACGATGTTAATTGTAAATTTTCATTTTTTTCATTTCATTTATTGATTCATATTATTAATAAATTGTTCAAAATCTATACTAGATACAATTCAAAGAGTTTAAGTTGTTTCCTTTTTCTGCTTAAATAGTGAAATTAATTATTGAATGAGTATTTATTATATAATGCTTGAAGGGGAGGAGAAACTTTTTCAAAAACCTTAATACATTTTTTTTAAGATAAAAATACATAAAATACTTAAAACTAGATTCATATCTTATAAGACCAGCTCTAAGATATGATTGTGTTCGGAGTAGGAACATTTGACATTAAAACATTCTATTAATTTGTTTAATTTGACTTCTACAAGATCAATATTAGTAATCTGATGTAGTCGTGCCGTAGAAAAGTATCTAGGAAGGTTATTAATTAGTTTTAAAACTTTGTTTTGTAGTATTTGAAGCCTTTTTATATGACATTTGGACATCTTTCCCCAGACGGGGTACATAAAATATCACAGCTTGAAAAATTGCTTTAAATATTAACATTTTATTGTCAATGTTTAACGCCGAAGACCTATTTATAAAAGGGTATAAAATTCTTATTAGTATGTTATATTTACTTACTATGTACGAGACATGATCCTTATAAGTAAGTTTAGGGTCCAAAATGACACCTAAATATTTAACATTCCTTTCCCATTTTATTTCGCCATTTCTTATACTTATGTTACTTTGAGGAACAAAGCGTTCATTTCTTCGTCTGGTAAAATTGGCAGCTTGACTTTTATCAGAATTAATGGCTATTTTCCATTTGGAGAAATAGGTATATACTTCACTAAGTGCTAGCTGTAAATTTGACACAATCTCTGAAGCGAATTTACCACAGCTTAAAATGGCAGTGTCGTCCGCAAAAATTGACATAATGCAAGTATTTGTGACTGAAATATCTGCCGTGTATATGTTATAAAGCACTGGAGATAAACACGAACCCTGTGGGCAACTGGTGTCAATTCTAAAAAGCTCAGAGGACGTAGAACCCATATGGACCCTTAAAATCCTGGAACGTAGAAAGCTTCCGATTATCCTAGTTATGTGATTAGGAAAGTTGTATCGTATAAGTTTAAATACCAAACCATAGTGCCATACCGAGTCAAAAGCGGCCTTGATATCAAGTAATACCATTCCGGTGGAAAATTGCTTCTCAAAATTAGATTTAACTATATTCCGTATCCTTACCAAGGGGTGTACTGTGCTATGTTTCCTACGAAACCGAAACTGTTGTGAAGGCAGAATTCCATGATTATCAATGAAGTCAGTAATCTGTTCCTTGATTACTCTTTCTAATATCTTACTAACAGAGGATAACAGGCTAAGTGGGCAGTATGAAGAGGGTGAATCCGCAGGTTTATTCGGTTCCCTTCCTTGGAAGAGACATGAGGCATCTATTATTTATTCCATCTAGGCCAGGCGATTCCCTGGGCCTTACACTTTTAACGATGGCAATAACATTGGCATTAGTCGTAGGTATTAGGCTCTGCTCTAAGTCTAGACCGAAAACGTTAATTGCCTCCCTCACATGGCCTTCGGTAAGAGTATCAGAGGCAGCATCTGATATAGAGTGATTATCGCGAAATGTTCTACCCAGTATCCCACTTTTCTCCGTCGTGGTGATGAAACGGGAACCGTTCTGTTTTAGTATAGGCACGTTTGTCGACTTTTTTCTTAAGATCTTAGTCAGGTTCCAGAAAGGGGGGACACTTTGTCCAGTGATGATAATAACTTACTCCACGATCTGTTCCTGTACTCATCCATCTGCCCTTTGATGACCGAATTTAACATTTTAAAATGGTAATAGTCGTCCGTGTCTCGTATCTAATCCATTTCCTACGAAAGTAGTTACGCGTCCAAATATGTGACCTTATATTTTCCGGTATTTGTCTGTTTGAACCTCTCCTTCGTCCTAATGGTACGCTATGAGCAATTGCGTCATTCAATATGCCAATAAAATATCTAAGTTAACAATCAATACACTCTGCGTCCGTGATTGTGTCTTCATTAGGAAGAACAAGATGTCTCTTTATATACCTTGAAAAAAGCTTCCAGTTTGCATTCTTAAAATCAAAATGATGAAATTCATTGCTTGTTAATTGTAAATATAACAAAAAGTTTTCACAGAACTATCCTAATACTTTTTTACGATTGATGTAGCTGGGACAATTATGTGTGAAACAAAATATCGGCCAAATGCTCGCCTCAGCCTCAGACCCGATGGTCCATATTGTCAACGAGTCTGAAAAATAATGAAGGTTTAATTTCGTAAATGAGCCGAATTATCTCATCTCTTGAATTGTTCTGGGTTTATTGATGTACAAATTTTCTTTTAAAAAATCTAAAAAAATTCCAACGGTGTCAAATCACAGGAACGTGGCGGCCAAATAGCATCGCCAAGATGTCAGATAACACACAAAAGTGCCATTGTTTCGTTGGCTACTGGAACCACATAACTCCAGGTCGATATCCTCAATATCTGGCCACATTGAGTCCCCACTCCTCTGGCGATTGCGAACAACTTTCACGGTAGCTGCTTGGCCGACTTCATTTTCAAAGAAGTACTGCCCGATGGCAGAGCGATGGCAGAACGAACTGGGCGAGCATGTATAGGTATTTTTACTTTGCTGACAGAACAGGTTTGCTGAAATTCGCACACAATTCTCCCGATTGTGGGCACATCTGATCGATTTTGCAGACCAAAATATCACGGAATGCACGAAATGCATTTTGATTTGAACGCATTTTGATGTTTAAACATCAAACTTAACGCGGTTTGCACTAGGAAAAAAAGTATGGTTTGCGGGACAATATTCGAAGAGCATCATACTATTGTTGGGTATATGGTCATCGCACAACAATATTATTATTCTCACAAAATAGTTTGATTCACATTATGACTCACTCTCAACCATACTATGATCCCCACAACCATATTATGATCCTCACAATCATAGTATGTATCAAAAGTAGGACGATCCTTACAACCATAATGTGATTCACACTCAACTATGCTATGATCACCACAACCATTGTGTGATCCCACTCAACTTACTGTAATGCGCAAAATTAATTTTTAAGGTTGGGTTATGTTTTTATTCATCAATAGATATTTTTATTAAGTTAATTATTTAAAAATACATTTAATTCAAAACAATATGATTGATTTATTATTTCAGGTATACAAATCCTAAGCAGTTTGTTTTGAAAAATTTTAAGTTACACATAAAAAGTACCATTAATGCGTAAGATTTGAAACAATATTTTTTGAAAACCAATATTTAAATTAAGAATATGATTGCCGTAATCATATTATTGTTAACAGAAACCAAAAAAAAATTACTTTTGTCGCACGTCGTAGTTCCTAGCAGAAGGTCTATGTGTGAATTTTGGATTTTTTTATTGTCGATTGGTCATACATGTACCCACAAAATCCTTTTTTGATCTTATCTTTATTGGTTCAGGATTAAGAAAGGGCATGTGTGCATTTCTTTGTAGAAATTATCATAAAGTTATCGTAGAAGACATATGTACTTGTATGTGTTTTTCTTCATAAATGCCTTTTCAATTTTTAAATCAAACATTCTATATGGTTCAATATGGTCCAAATCCTTAACAGTTAATTGTTATAACATTTTGTCCAGATTAGACAATAAATGTGGCTTCCAGAGCGTTAGGACCTAAACTGGGGGGGGGACCTTTGTATTTGAGCTGTATAAAATCATAGGCCGATATGATGTAAATTAAAAACAGTTCGTTTCCATGCCAAGAAAATTTTTCTTGTCAAATTCCGTCGAGATCAGACTATAAATCCAGTTTCTAGTGCCCCGGTACCTGACCTCGGGAAGGTGTGGGGTATAAGGTCAATATCAAAACAATTACCGATTTGGCCCATACTCAATCTTAAATAGGCCTTGTCCAAAAGATAGTTGCATAGCTAGTTTCAGCAGTCTAGGCCAATCTCATGGTACTTACTTTTATACAAAATACACCCACAAAGTGTGATTTTTAAGATGTTCTTAAATGGATTTGGTCCATTATTAATCCCAAACAGCTTGAAACAACATTACATTTCTCCGCAAAGTTTCGACTTTCTAGGTTTATTATTGTGACCGCTACCGTGCTTACAAGAGACACACTGACGGACGGACGGTTAGACATCGCAAGAGCGTCTTAGAATTGCACGCTGATATTTTAAGGTGTACCAAACGAAATTCCAAATTTGGTACATCCCCATCATACGGTGGGGGATATAAAAAGGCCTTCATGGTAAATTATCAATTTCTTTTACAGAAAAGGCAATACAAAAAGGGCCTATGTGACATTTTTGTAGTTATATACTTATTGGTTTGTCATTCAAAATCGCGCCTTAAACTCAATTTTTTGTTAAAACGTTGCAAATCTATATGTGGCAGCGCATAGAGAAAGGGACCTAAGGGTAACAAAAAATCAATTTTCACTTTTTTTTTTGATGTGGACAACATCTGAGCATCGAATGAGACCGATCCCATGCCCCGAAAGTGTTCCCTCCCAGAGATATGCGCGTTTTATGAAAGTGATGGTACACCAAAGATACACGTATTTAAATCTTTCAAATGGCTCTACTGAACAAAACTGGTTTTTACCCTTAGGTCCCATTCTATTTTGCGCGTCACATATACAAATTGACTGCTCGTACTATTTTTCGGAAATTCCGGAAAATGCATGAATGCAACAGTTTTTTGGTTCTCCTGTAAAATATTAAAAAACACATAGGCCTTCGGCTGGGAACACCGACGATATATATATTGTTGTTACAACCATATTTTTATTTTTAAATTTGGCAATTATACTATTGTTACATTTCGACAACATTAATATCGCCGCAATCATACTATTGTCACAATGAAATTCAAAAATCAATACAATGGTTGCGACGAACATACTTTTATTGCAGAGAACAGATTATTGTCACCGTGACCTATAGTAACCACATCCCTTTGTTATCCCTTTGTTATCACTTGGTTAGTTGTCTTAACCACCAGTTGTGGCAACCAATAGTTTTACGGTTGGTATAACCGACTCATTGGCTGTAAGAATCGTATTATTATTGGAGCTACCATATTATGGTAAGTCGATCCATGTAACCATCAACATCATGGAATTTTTCGTGATTGCAACCGAAAATATGTTTATCCAACCGAATATTTGTAGTTAGGAGCGATTTCCAACTGATTCTTTCTCTGGGTGTAGAATATAACATAGACGTCTTCGATTACTGTGCCACCTACAGCCAATACAGGGCTCTTAGGGACCACTGTGCTCTGTGTAGGATGAATTCGACATGGTACATAATACAATTTTTTATATTTTCGGTAAATGTTGATTTTTTCCTTTTCTGGTATTTTTCTTAACAATTTTCCCTGTCGCCCCAAACATTCTTGTGGAATTAAATCGTATCTTAGTTTGTGTACATTAAATTTTGATTTCCTTCATTTTTTCATTTCTATCAGACGGTTTTTCGTGTTTGCCCCACCTCTATTTGGTCGCTGTGAGCAACATAGAAATTATTGTGTTTTATGGGCGATATTGAAAAATAGAAATGTGTGGTTTTTGTTGAAAATGGACCAGGAAGAAAGAAAAAAAAGGGGTGGATACCTTTTACCTTTTCACGTAGCCCGAACGGATGGGCGCTGATGTTGATGACGGGTATGTGGCTGGAGATGGAACTGGAGTTAATGCTGACTGCGCTACTGACACTGGCTTTTTGTGGGGGGTGGGTTCAAGAGTATGACACAAAGGACATGCGAAGGAGGTTCAGGCAGAAGAGGCTATTGTGTGTTCAGGTTCTTTCGTTGTAGTTGTTGTGGACACACGTGGAAATATGAAAATGTTGTTGTCGTTGTTGCTGTTGCTTTTTTTCAAATCTCCGTAAGTAATGGCTTTTAATATTTCGTTTTAATAAAATGAATTCGGGTATACAACAAACGCACACACACGCTTTTGCACGCACATATACACGCATAGAGACACAAAAGCATATTCACACATGTCATGGCTGAGTGGCAAGGATGCGAATCTATTGTGGTCGCATATGACTTTGGAGACCTTTTCGAAATGTTCATGTTCTGTATGGACAAATATTAACTGATTTCTAGTTGAGAGCATTTGTTTTTAATACACCCGTAGTGCGCTAGGTGTGTGTCCTTCAAACGTCGACGTCCACACGTCCATGTCTGTATGCGCATATGTCCTCATAAGTATTTGCCCCCAAAAGGATATTTGCTAAGGTCCATTGCACTGGTAGGGCAGGGCAGGACATGGTATGGTGTGTATTCTGTATCCTTTTTAATGCTTTGAGAATCATTGACTCCATAGTAACTGGTAGGTGGCCTACGAGCAGAAGGAGGACAAGAAAACCCAACCATTGTCTTGGGTATGTCATGGATGGTTAGGTGGGATATTCAAAAGTTATCTTTTGGGCATACTTTAATGAGACATACTATTCCCATTTTCTAAATACTTTTTGATTTGCCAAAACATAATCCTCCGAAAATATGAAATGGTTAGCAGGGCAACCAGGTGGTGACCATTATGCGGCAACACTTTTTTCATAGGTCTGTTTTTTCCGTTTGCTAGTAAATTGTAGGTACTTATAAAGTTCTCCAAGGCTTAGGGAAAGGAGTGGACTGTAGATCTTTTGGGTAGGTGGGATTTTATGAGGATGCCAGGGTGTTGCTACGTGACAACACCTCATGTAGCTCTCTTACTTTTTATGGTTATTTATAAGCTTTTAGGCTTTTTTCTTGTTTCGATTGCATCTCCAGATCTTCTTGGAGTTTTCTACACGCAGAGAAGAAATATAGTTACTATATGGTCACGGCAATAATAATATGTTCTTCGCAACCAGATTGTTGACTTGTAACAATAGTATTATTGCCAAATTAAAAAATGAAAATACCATTGTAGCAACAATATAAATATGTTTGGTGCGACAAAAGTATTGTTTTTTGGGTTTTATGTAAAACAAAATATGATTACGGCAATCATACCGTAGGATTGTAATTTTTCTTCATTTGAAAATGCTTTTTAGAACAATATTATTATCACGGATCTAATACAATAATAGTACTTTTTATCTATAAATTAAAATTGTTTAAGCAAGTTTTTTTTGACTTTCTTTAGTTGAAGTATTTGAAAAAAACGCATACGTTTTTGAAAGTGATTTTTTCTACTGTTAAATAAAATATTCCCATTATTTAAAATTTGATGGATTTTTAAATAAATTTCATAATTCAAATTTATTGTTGACAACTTATTGGGGATCATAGTATATATGTGTGTGATCATACTATGGTTGTGAGGATCATACTATGGTTGTATGTGAAACATAGTATGGAGAATCAATGTATGTGAAAGCGCATAGAGAAAGGGACCTAAGGGTAAAAAAAAATCAATTTGCACCTTTTTTTTTTTTGATGTAGACAACATCTGAGCATCGAATGAGACCGAACCCATCCATGCCACAAGAGTATTCCCTCCCAGAGATATAAAAGTGATGGTACACCAAAGATACACGTATTTAAATCTTTAAAATGGCTCTCCTGAACAAAACTGGTTTTTACCCTTAGGTCCCTTCCTATTTTGGGCGTCACATATGGTTGTGGAGATCATAATATGGTTGAGTGTGCATCATACTATGGTTGTGGGGATCATAGAATGGGTATGTGTGAATCATACTATTGTTGTGAGGATCATAATATGGTTGTGGGGATCATAGTATGGTTGTTTGTGAATCATACTATTGGTGTAAGTATCATAATATTGTGTTTCTACAACCATATACCCAACAATAGTATGATGCTCTTCGAATATTGTAACCCCAACCATACTTTTTTTCCTACGTGTAACGTAACGTTCTGCCTTGGTCATTTAGCTTTTCATTATTTCATTATTTTTAAGTCGAATTGACATTCCTTCTACCTCATATTAAAAAGAGAGATGGGATAATGTACAGGGAAACATCTAACAGGGTCATTTCACTAACACCTGATAAAAATGTCCGCGCTCTGGTGGATAATGAGTAAGTGGGTAAAGCGGGTCACAATACTCTATAACTCCTCGGTGCAAACCACCCTAATGGCCAAGATAGGGGACCCTTAGAAAAGTACACAAGAGATTTACTGGAATGACAAAATTGCTAATAAGATTACAGGAAGTATAAAAGTATTTTGAAGTCTGACTATATAATCAATTTGTTTTTATATAAAGTTTAATTAATGTTATGATCAAAGCTCTGAAACTAATATTTTATTTTTTTTCTATTTTCAGGTATGTACAAAATTTGCAGAGCTGTTTTACATTACGCACCAGGTAACATTTAAAGTAATTTTTCTCATTTTATTAGTGACCGGTTCAGAGCTAATTGTAGTAAGCTCTGAATCAATTATAAACCGTCAGCTAAAATTGCTGGTTAGTTTTTTTTTATCAACCAGTCAGAAATTGGACTTAAGTCATTATGTCAATCTTCGGCTAGCAACTAAACAAAGTGGCTGATGAATTAATGCACTGTTTGCTTGTTATTTGAATTTAATAAGACAGCTAGCTGATCTGGCAAACCTTCTTGCGCCCAGAAATATGTTCAATAGGTATTGTCTTAAACAATTGTTATTTATTTTTACTCCGATACGTAGGCATATTAATAATTCCGTGACTTTTCCAACTTCCCTCGTAGTTATATGATATACAACACTGATCCCATCAAGTATCATCTGTTAATAGACTACTGTCAAATTTTGAGAGAGTTCCGCCTTTTAGTTTGTGTTTCACAGCTGTTCAAAACATACAACCTCGTGGATTTTGTTAAAAATGGAAGAAACAGAATTTCGAGTGATCATGAAACATTATTTTTTCCGGAAAAAACGTTAATCAAACCAAGGAAAAGCTTTAAAAGTACCATGGGGACAATGCACCATTGATTTTAATATAAAAAGTGGTTTACTGGCTTTCATTGTGGTCGCACACGTCCAAATGACGCTGAACGTTATGGCGTTGGCCGATCGAAGAGTAACAGTGCGTGAGATTGTTGATGCCATACGCATTTCTTATGGCAGTGTGGTTTCGATTTTTAATAAATCACTCTTATCATTTGGAGTTTTATGTATTTTTAAATTATTTAATTAATAAAAATCTCTCTAGCTTAATAACAACTTAACCCGATCCTTTCCAAAAATTTTGGGGATCATAGTATGGCTGCGTGTGAGTCATACTACGGTTGTGAGGATCATACTATGATTTTATGTTAAACATAATATGGTTGTCAGGATCATAACATGGTTGTGGGGATCATAGTATGGATGTGTGTGAATAATTCTGTTGTTGTGAGGACCATAATATTGTTGTGCCATGACTATACTTATATACCTATCGATAGTATGATGCTCTTCGAATATTGTTGCCACAACCATAGTTTTTTTTGTGATTCCAGGTTGAGGTTTCGCCTTTCTAGCCGCTACAAGTTTAATCCGAAGTGCTCAAATTTGACTGAAATTGAATTGAAAAATTCAACATAGAGATTAAATTCAACAAAAAATTCATTAGGAATTCTCTGAAAAAAAATTCAGACTTTAATTCGTTCTTTATCGAAAATAGTTCCGATTTTAAGCGATATGGCGTTTATCGAAAACATTTTCGCTAAGAGGCTATGAAAAAAATCACTTTTACAAAAAAAAAGTTGTAAGAAAGCAGCCGGAAAGACCTTTACAAACAGGGTTGGCTGGAGTTTCTGTGAGCCCCACATCACCATCATAAAACCCCTAGCAATGCATTTGCCGTTACTATGTTCAATTTATGGGTTTTTTTTTCTGTGTAGAAGTCACATTTAAAATCGTAAGAGATCAAAAGGCTGTTCCTGCGAATCTTTCCGACTCGAGGCACTATCGTTTTAAAAGAAAAACATGTTAAAAAATAGACCATACGGTTCCGTGCTGTCTTGAAGCCCATCAATCCCCCATACAAGCTGGAAGGTACATTTAAAATCACAAAATGACCTAATGAGGAACGTATAACCAATGATCGTCCATATCGCTTGGTCTTCTAATACAGAAAGTTCCTGTCGTAGGTCCTTTCCGGTTTGAGGTACTGCCTTTTTAAAGGCCACATTTTAAATTCGGTTCAATTTCAATGAATCATAGAGCGTTCGGTAGACTATTTTGGCGTATGCCCTAGAAGTCATATATTAAGACCGACCTTGCTCAAATTGTCTGATCCGCTCCGATATACAGAATAGCATAGTCGACCTAGCTCGACTTGAACCTTTTTAACTTGTACTCAAATTTCGTGTGAACGAGACACGGCGATACGGTATCACAGTAGTTTGCTTCGATCGACCTCTTACATCTCCCACCGTAGGATAAAATGTATACTTAATTTGTCATTCCCTTTGCCTCATCTCGAAATCGGAGACTATTTGATATGGATTGTCGCAAAATTCTTAACTGATCTTCATCCCATTTACATCCGTCTGTCCCTGCGTCTCTTAAAAGCACAATGGCGGCAAAATAAATTTAGCTAGAGCTCTGAAATTTTGCACGATATTGCTTATAGTCGAAGGATGCTTATAGTCGAAGGCGGGGAACTTGAAATTTTTTGCAAAGCTTAGACATTCATCCATCGCGTAAAGTCGTAATGCCGACATCTACATCTAGGGTACTTAAGTCCGTAACATGGACTTAAAAAAATGTCCACTTAGTGTTGTCTAGGCCAGAAATATATATAGCAACCTCGTACCTAAGAATATATTTTCCGAATCAGTAGTAAAGTAATAGTGACCTGGAGCAGTTCAAAATTTACCCAGATTTTTAAAATATTGTCATACTTGAATATGTTTTTGGTAGTCCTATGTCCATGTTTAAATTGGTCAGACTTTCGGGCATAGGATCGTCGGGTTTCGGATTAAGACACTATTTTCATGCTAAAAAAAATTGGACTACTAGTTTAAATATGGATTGATTTGAAGATTTGCACGACTCCAGGATCGGAAAAATTGATATTATGGCCATTGTTACTCGTAAATAACGACATATGGAAATCATATTAAAGCACAACAAATCCAAATGTGCTATTGTTCCTTAGATAAGGCAGGAAGTGTGGATCGTAACCATGGAACCTTGGGACCCAAAAATGCGGTCCTCCAGACTAAAAATTTGTTAATTGTTATTTTTGCTATTTTAATAAAAACTACAAGGTGAAACATACTACGAGTATATGGCTTTATTATTTACTATCCAATAAATCTTTATAGGATCTGTAAAGTCTTTACAATTATTTTTTAACAAATTTATTTGTTCTTCAAAAATTTCCTATGAAAGTGTTCAAATATCATTACCCTGGTTGTCCCTAACATTACTTTTAATTGAAATTTTCTCAATTTTTGCAAAAAATATTAATTATTTATTTTTATTAAAACCAGTCCATAGTAAAAAATAATATTCAATTAATTTTGTTGCTATTAATGATTATAACTTTTTATTCAATTTATATTTTTATGGACGTTTATTTTCTGTCCCTGAAAATACACAGTATTCCCCTGTAAAATCTAATATTCGCTAAAATTCAAATTTAGAAACCAATCTTGATTTCAAGCAACTCAAATATGATTGAACATTACATGAAGTGGGTGCGCACATCTAATAGTTTTTTCGTCAACAGTCTTATTAAAATTAAGTAAGTCGTGTTTTGTCGCTCGTTACGAACGTTCACACTTTATTAGGTCATTCCCCGGTTTATTTTTTTAATTGTTTTTTTTTTTATTTTTAAATTGTTGCATGATTTCGTTAAAAATTAAAATTTTGATGTGTACCTTTTAAAAATGACTAGTCATTCTTAAAACTAAGACATCTACCTAAATTAACTATTAAATTCTGCAAAAAAATCGAATGCCAAAAATGATGTCGAAACTGGCCCATAATCTCAGAATCACCCATATACGGTTCGGACAGAACGATCTCCAATTGTTTAAATTTATTTTCCATTTATCTCTACTTTTGGCGATTTAAGCCCTATGTGACTTTACTTAAGGATCTGCAAAGAAGAAAAAGCCATTTCCTTCTAATTTCAACCTATTTAATTTCTCTTTGATTAGAGGGCATTTAAGTGCCCCCACTCATCTAAAGTTGGCAAAATCTATGAACTTGAGTTCAGCTGAAGGAAAATCGAGAAAAACAGCCTCAACCCCACACCCCCAAGGCAGTGTCATATGACACGATATACGGCTGAGTCTCGGTAAGAGTGTGTGTGTGTATGTGTGCGAGTGGGTTTGCCACAGTTAATAACTTGTTGCACTCTGATAAGTACATTCACACTCACACAGATACTCTCACACACACACATGCAGAGATGTAGACCACGGCACAGAGACACAGTTTTATAACCACACTCACACATAAGCAGATATACGAATAAACGAATGTACGTGTGTGGTGCTTCAACACACTCAACACTTACTCGGCAGCATTTAAAGGCTTTGCCGGCCCAAATCCAACAACAACAACAGCACCAACAGCCAAGCGAAGGATGCTATGTGTCCTTAATTTAATCGAATACTAGTCCAACTCTCCTCGGCACAAGTACCTGTGCAGATGAACGCTTCAGTGTGTGTGTGTGCCAGCAAACGGCAAATGATGCTTAACTTGGCCGAATGAAGTCGGTTTATCCTGTACTTTTTCGCCAAGGACTTTGTTTATGTTTACACACACCTACGCATGGCATAGATTAACGAATCAGCATTTCCATGTTTTTGGCTTCATTTCAGTCTTCTTTCATTTCACTTTTATTTGTAATTGTTTCATACAAAATTGAAAATGGGTGAATAAAAAGGAAAAGTTGCCAACTGTTGTGGGTAAAATCTCCGCTAACACGGATACATCGAGGATGTTAGGAGAGCAGTTTAAATTCGTATTAGTGTGTGCCAGACTAAAGAAATTCATCGAAAGAGAGCGAGAGACAGTAAAGTGGAGGGAGAATGATGAGACATGGAAGTCTTTCGAAGTTTGAACGCATGCGGTTTAACACTCTCTTATGTTCATTCGTATTTCGAAATTCAAAAGAGAAAACCAACAGTGAAAGAGAGAATTTACTCCCCAATAAACCCCTTTTTTGGAACACATAAACAGTTGATGGGTAGTTCATTAAGCGGAAAATCAATCTTACTTTCTACACTCAAATGTACAACTACGACAGGTGTTAGCTACTGTAGAAGAAGAGCGTTTCTGTTCGATTTTACTTCAGCTTTGCTTTGTTTTTACTACAAGTTTCTG
Source organism: Hydrotaea diabolus (assembly GCA_963513945.1). Taxonomy (NCBI): domain Eukaryota; kingdom Metazoa; phylum Arthropoda; class Insecta; order Diptera; family Muscidae; genus Hydrotaea; species Hydrotaea diabolus. Next base: position 84,625,652 of record OY740718.1, on the reverse strand, counting down.
GGAATCAGTAGTGTGTCCTTTGGTATCATTATTTGCATGTATAATTTCTCAAATTCGTTAAATATTGTCTTCTCAGAAGCATAGCGTAAGGAAGGCTCCTTAAAGTGTTAATATGTGTTTAATAATTTCCTTGAGATAACAGATAATACATTTCAGATTGAGTTTACAAATAAATTTATTTTTAGTAATTTTTAGTAAGAATTTTCAGTGGGAATCTCAGAAAAAAATTAGTTTATGTCATTTAGACAAAAACCTATCCCATACTTAAGCGTGTAGGCTATTGTTGTAAAACTTCAATAAACTGACATGAATGCCCCCAAAAAAAATTATTTAATTTATTCACTTCTACTGATAACAGATTCATTGGTTACATGTATTGTAGTCCAAGTATTCAATTAGTACAACTGAATGTTAGTTAAAGTCTTTTAATACTCGAAAAATATGTCATTTCTCTTTTAAACAAGCTTTAACTTCGTTTAAGGCTTCAAACCAGCGTAGGCTTATTGAAAAAATACTGCAGTAAATTCAAGATAAAAATCAAATTTGAAAAAACTGAATGTAAGGTTTTTTTTTTTTTAAATAAAAAACCGGCATTAACCTTCATTCCGGTTTGAGCATTTCCCTGTTGGCAAGCGGGACATACATCCGGGACGTTGACGTCAGTTCGCGCCCAGGAATTGAGGCGGATGCACCATTCAGATCTCAGCTGAGCCAAAACCACGAGCATCCGCCGAGGTTCTAACGACTCTCTTGTACCGCTGTACCTCCTTGGTCATAAAGGTCGTTCCTGATTTGCCTGGGTGGAGGTTTCCTGTTATGATTACTGCAAACAAAACAAGCAAACGGATACTGCTTAGACAACAAGAAAAAGTGTCTGCGCACGGAAAGGACCTTCGTCTTCTCATGTAGATGGTCCTCAGAAGACATTAGGAGACACCCAGTATATGTACTCTGAGCGACATTCTAGCAAGTCTGAATTTTTTTCTGTTGACCTTCTATAAAGGTCATTAGTGAACGACGCAGCGCCGGTGTGGTGATCGTGAATACGACGCTGTATAAGAAGATTCAGCCTAGCCAGAATTTCGGGGGTGTATCCTTGTGCCTGCTGAGGATCATCTATAGGGTAATCCATCTAGAGGTAAATAAAATATAAAAATATAAAAAAATATAAAAATTCAAATCAAGTGTGGAATCTTTATTGGTAATTTGAAAGGACATTTTATGGCATTTTTTTGGAATATAAATTCCTTCAAATGTTGGCCGCAACTACGCCTCGGGGTTTCCGTTCTGGGGGTCCAATTTTGGATGACTCGTTCGAGCATTTCGCCCGGTATGACTTAAATGACACGCGTAATGTTGGCCTCCAAAACCTGAATCGTAGCTGGTTTGTCAGCATAGACTTTGGACTTTACGTAACCCCAAAGAAAAATGTCTAAAGGCATGATATCACTCGATCTAAGGGGGCCAACTCACCTGTCCAAAACTTGAAATTAGCTGCTTTTCGAAATGACCTCTCAATAGATCCATTGTTTGAGCAGCTGTATGGCAAGTGGCACCGTCCTGTTGAAACCAAGTGTCGTCAAGATTACGGGCTTCAATTACAGGTAGCATAAAGATCGAGATCATGGCGCGATAGCGAACACCTTTCACGGATACGTTGTGGCCATCATCATTTTTGAAAAAATATGCACCGATGATTCCATCAGCTTATAAACCGCACCAAAACGTGGTTTTCTCTAGGTATAATGACAACTCTTAAACCTCTTCCTTTTGCTCTTCAGCCCAAATGCGGCAATTTTGTTTATTGACTTTGCCGTTGAGCCAGAAATGGGCCTTTTCACTGAACAACATTTTGATCGAAAACAGCGGATCTTCCCGTTCCTCACCGAACGCTCATTTCCCTAATACAGTTGCCAACATTTGAAGGTAATTATTTTCAAAAAATTAATGCCATAAAATGTCCTTTTAAATTACCAATAAAGATTTCACACTTGATTTGAATTTTTATATTTTTTTGTTCCACCTTTAGATGGATCACCCTATACATTAGGAGACGAGGGTCCTTGCCGATCGCAGACACAATTTCCTGTTTCTAGTCATTTCAACCACTAGTTCTTGGACAGGATGCTTCCGCCCAGCCAGAGCAGGTATGATCTTCATGATCTAGAGAGAGATAGTTCCGGCAGGTCAAGAGAGATAGCCTTAAGATCATCGAAACTATCAAGCAGGTCTAAACGACATTTACGCTGAAGAATTGCTAGGGGAACATCCCCCGAAGATTTTACCAGAGAAGAAGACGCTATCTCGGCAGGCATGCGTGGTTCTGTCTCAGGTGAGATCTGGATGAAGCAGCCGCCTATTCGTATTGGGCACGAATTGATGGCAACGTTCCGGAAGTTTGTCTCGCCTGCCATCAGGGACCACATGACGTGCAGTATCTTTTTATTGTCCGGCCAAGCCCACTCAGCCGAACCACAGGTCTCTGGAAGCATAGAAGAACAGGACTTACAAAACAAAATATTTGGTTGTTACAACAACAACAATAAAACCTTTGTTTGACAAGGCTCTAAAAATCTGAATATGATTGATGCCGCAGGTATCTGATGATGATGAGGGAATCTCACAAAGAAGAACTACGATTCATCAAATCTGCGGATTCATCGCAACCAAACCTTTTATGCTTCCTTTAAAAAACTTTAATTTCCAATGAATGAAAGTTCAATATAAACGTAGTTACAAATCTGGCTATGAACTCAGAAGACATCTGTGACAACTTCCCCTTTGTTCCTTTACGACGTGTTGTCTGAAGTAAATAATTATCAGAAGTCAATTTCTATTCGAAACAAATGCTTTACTTAAATTTATTAACATAGAATCACAAAATTGTATATTTGTTGGAAAAAATACACACAATCACACACACTTCTTTATTATCAACGATATGACGTCAATTATTAAGAAATTTATCTTTTGGTTTTGTTCCTAAGTCAAAGGTTCGAATTTCAAGGCTCTTGGCCACCATTTCATGTCCAACCATTAGACACAAGCAAACCGCCAACTTTCCAACGGCATGAAATTCCATCACAGTCAAGGTACGTACACCTCAAAACCACCATCAATCGTTACAATGCAGTGGGTTGCGAATGTAGGCAAACGCATCCAGACGGCATTAAAAAGTTCCGGCAATGATCATGAAATAAATTCGTTTGCATTGAAAGAGCTCGTGCTGCGCTCACCTGCTGCAGGTAAACAATAGCAACGACAACAACAACAAGTACAATAAAATATACGTTGAGCATGTCGGAGTTGATGGATTAAACCACGTGCCATAAAACTTTTATGTGTGCAAAGGAATGTTGGCTGTTAGACGTAACGCAACAAAAGGATAAATTAACGAACACCAAAGAAGCAAAAGTTTTCAATTTCGAAATAACGACTGGGAAATCACAAAAAATGAGATTAAGAGTGAGAAAAGGAGCAGAAGAGATGTTCTGTTTAAGAAACAGGAAGTCAAGAGAGTCAAGTTCCGGAAACACTGACGTGTAGACCACAAGAGAGAGAAAAAAAGGAAGAGCGCAAGAGGCAACAATGATTAAAGAGAAACATGTTGCCTTGATTACACTTGTCGATAACAAAACCCCTTTCGCAAAATTATATTAAGCGACATGCAACTATTTCAATAAGATCAGAAAATATTTTATGGAAAAATTGGAAATGGAACAATTCGAATCAGGTGGAACCGCCGTCGGCATTTATTATATAAAGCTTGTTGTTGTTGTAAGATATACTAACGCGTGATCCATTTCGAGGTTCCCTACTTTTTTAAGAAAAAAAACACAGAAAATTTAAATTGAATGGGGAATGTTTATTATCATTTGAAAGAACATTCTTTGGCATTTATTTTTTGGAGATTATGTCTATCAAATGTTGGCCGAGGCAACGTCTCAGATGGTCCATCCGTTCGAGCATTTCGACTGGTAACTGACGAAGGACTCGCGTGATGTTTTGCTCCAAGGGCTGAATCGTAGCGGGTTGGTCCGCATAAACTTTAGACTTTACATATCCCCACAGGAAACAGTCTAACGGTGTGATATCACACGATCTTGGTGGCCAATCGACCGGCCCAAACGTGAAATTATCTGCTTATCGAAGTGTTCTCTCAATAAATCCATTGATTGATGCGATGTGTGGGAAGAGGCGCCGTCTTGTTGAAACCAAATGTCGCCGAAATCACTAGCTTCAATTTCAGGCATCAATGAGTCGATTATCATGGCACGATAACGGTCGCCATTGACGGTTACGTTCTCACTGGCATCATTTTACTTGGTTGGACCTTAAACCGATATGGACTTTTTTTTACCAAAAAATGGTCACCCGAAATGCCTTGTGCTAAATTTAGTCGGAAGTGGGTGTAATATAGGTCGGAAGTGCGTATTATATAGGGTGATCAAACTAGAGACATTTTTCACATATAACGCGTGAGTTATGTTAAATTTTCTTTTTTAGTATTGTTTGCCATTTCTTCATGGAAAGACTTACACCTCGAAAATAACGGTTTAGCGGCTGTTGGAATCATCGGTACATATTTTTTCAAAAAAGATAATGGCTGAAACATAACCGTGAATGGTGCTTGCTACCGCGACATGATATTGGACTTTTTTGCTACCTGAAATTGAGGCCCGTATTCATTTGGTTTCAACTGGACGGTGTCACTTGCCATACAGCTGCTCAAAACATGGATCTTTTAAGATGTCGTTTCGAAGAGCAGCTAATTGCACGTTTCGGACTGGTGAGTTGGCCGCCTAAATCGTGTGATGTCACACCTTTAGACTTTTTTCTTTGTGGCTACGTAAAGTCAAAAATAAATCGCACGATGTTGGAGGCCACGCCACTGACCTACGACCCAAAGTAATGCACTCACTTAAAGTTTCCTTCAATAAACTGATTGTTTCGTTAGCTGTATACACGCAGAGTAAAGATATGGTTACTATATGGTCACGGCAACAATAGTATGTTCTCTGCAATAAAATTATGGTCGTCGCAACCATAGTATTGTTTTTTGAATTTAATTTTGACAATAGTATGTTTCCGGCAATAATTTATTTTTGCATAACTTACTTAATAAAATTCTCTATTGTTGAATAACAACTTATCCCAATTTTTACAAAAAATGTTGTGAGGATCATACTATGGTTGTACGTTAAACATACTAGTATGGTTGAGTGTGTATAAAATTTTGGTTGTGGGGATCATACTATGGTTGTGCGTGAATTAATTTATTATTGTGAGGACCATAATATTGTTATGGGGATCATAGTATGGTTGTGTGTGAACCATACTATTGTTGTGATGATCATAATATTGTAATGCCACAACCATATAACCAATAATAGTATGATGCTCTTCTAATATTGTTACCCCAACCATACTTTTTTCTGCGTGATGGCATATAGCGCCGTATTGTTGTAACCAAAGCTCGTCCACATCAACATCCTCCAATTAAGGCCCAAGAAAAATCATTAATCATGACTGTAAAATGTTCCCCATTGACTGTGACATTATGGCCGGCTTCATTTTTGATGAAATATGGAGCAATGATTCCGTCTGTTCATAGAGCTCACCAAACAGTGACTTTTTGAGAATGTAACGGCGTCTCAACAATGCCTTGTGGATTTTCATTACACCAAATGCGAAAATATTCAACCAAAAGTAAGCTTCATCGCTGAACAAAATTTTCTTATAAAAATCAGCATCTCTGGCCATCTCGTTTGGGGCCCATTCACCGAACATGCTAAGCGATTGATGGTCGTTCGGCTTCAATTGTAGCACGAGTTGCATTTTGTAAGCCTGCAATCCAAGATCCTTTCGCAAAATCTTCCATAAAGTGGATGGACACAGCTGCAATTGTTGCGCGCAATGGCGGATGGACTCATTCGGGTCTTCTTCGTTGCTCTGCTCAACAGCAGCAATTGCGCCTTCGTTGCGCACTGTACGGCGTCTTTGAGGATGCGCATTATCCACTAGAGTAAACGTGGTACGAAACCGATCCATGGTTGTCCGATTCACCGACTCTGCTGGGCGTTTATGTCAACCGAATATTGGACGCAGCGCGCGATAAGTCGCTCGAACAAAACCATTATTTTGCTGACCCATTTTAACGTGGACTTATGGGTAACAAAAACATTTCAATTCTCACACAAACTCAAATATGACCTATATTTAACATCTGGATAATTTTTTTAATTATTTTACTTTCGATTTGAAAATTATTTGCCACTTTTACACAAAGAGAACAGATTTGTTGACACAACCGAATTTTTGCCAGCCGGATGTTGGTGGTTGCGCGTACTATCCATGTATTCCATCTTTACAACCGAATGTTGTTGGGGTATACAACAATATTAAGTACAGGGAACTGACACTTTCGTTTGAGGAAAACAACTATCGGTTATCCTAACAGACCAAGGTGATTATTGGAACTACATGTGTTGGTTGTTGTTTTAGATTGTTGGTTATAAGTACTATTTGAAAACAAAATAAGTATAATATTTTTACCGCCTTGCAGCCCCAAACTGAAAAGAATTAATAAAAGTATACGATAAAACAATATTTATTGTCAAGCTTTGGGTGGCCCTTAGTCGGGATAAATGGGTCGCCACCAAAAAATTTTTGTTGTTGTTTTAAATAATAAGGAGGTCATTTTATGGCGGAAATTCTGATCAAGTCTGACTAATGTCGCTAAATTACTGTTAAACCTTTTCGTTAAAGTTCGTTTATTTCTATGGCAGTATCGTTTGGAAGCAAGCAATTTAATCTGTCTGACCATTTATTTGTATACATTTTTTGGGGATTTCAAAATATGTTTTTGTCGTAAACAAAGGTTTTGTTGTGGCTAGAAACAATAAAATATTATAGGGGTTTTTTGATGTTGGTATAGCCAATGTTATATTACAACAGCCAACTAAACAGGATTTGGTCACTACAAAGGTCTAATCTGTAGTTACCACCAATTATTGGCAATAAAGTAGTATGTACACCACAATTGGTTAGTTGCCATAACCGCCAGTTGTTGCAACTAATATTTAAACTGAATTGGGTTTGGTTGTAGCAACCATCATATGACGTCTCAAATTGTGTACAGTCATTACTATGGAATGTTGGTTATTGCAACAGAAATTTGGTTTATACAATCGAATTTTTGTAGTTCGGACCGATTTCCAACGGATTTTTTCTCTGTGTAGCAAAAGGCTAAACTCGGAATGTCGGCTATTCCCGGATTTTTACTTTTAAAATACCCGACAGTTGGATTTTTCGAATCACGGTTTTGAAAAAAACCGAAATGAAGGTTTTCTAAAAACCCCTCTAATATTTATACCGACTACTCTGCCTTGCAGTTCATTTTTTATATTTCCAGTTTAAAGCAATAAGACTTAAGAGCGAAAGAGAACTAATTTAAGAGAATTTTATCCTTCGAACTTGAAAATAATTTACAAGACTTCTTAGATGGAATTGGGCATTTATCCTTTTACGTGTTCGAAACTACTACGGGAAGAAGTCCTTAAAGAGAGCCACAACAATGTCAGTCTAAAGAGAAACATATCCTTTAAACATCCTTCGAACTGGCGAGGACACATACATCTCCTTTTACCTTGTGTGTTCGTGTCTGTTCCTAAACGAGAAAAGAAAAGCTTTCAAGTTCAGCAAATTCGAAAAACAAATACCACCGAGAGCTAATTTCGTTGAATCCTATGAATGTGTGCCTGCATGTGTGTGAGTGCGAACGAGGACTTCTACTACTACTACTATTTATACATACAATCTCATAGATACACAAATACTGGCAGTGTCTTTTGTAATACCTGCGCTATAACAGTTGGTTATGAAATCTGAGCGTGTTTGCACGTGTTAACGGATACAAATGTACAAAATCAAAAAACCGCCCAAAACTGGCTAACAAGAACAAGTCCACAACAATAAATTCAAATACATTTTGGTGAACAATATTTCTTCTCCGCCAGCAGTGTGCGTGTGTTTGTGTTGTGTACATGATCCTCTATCGCTTTTAAAAGAGTTAAAGAAATTACAAAAAATATTTAAAAAAAATTAAAATTGAAAATTTGAAAAAAAGATTTCGACAAATACATATGAAAAAAGAAATAATAAAAATACCACATAAACGGAAATAAGCCCAAAATTCCATTTAAATCAAATACGAAAAAATTCTATTTACGCCTCGATTAAATACAAATAAAAATCTTACGCATACCCAGCTATGCCGATAACCCAAAAGAAGTGTTTTCAAGTGAAATGTGCAGTTGAGAATTTCCACGGAAATCAAGAAAAGCCCAAGTAAATTTTTTGTGAATTCAAGTTTGTTAGTTTGAGATGCCGTGCGTATTTAAAAGTGAAAGTTTCGAAACTTATAAAAGGTAAATCCTTGGAAACCTCAAACAAGTCGTCGTCGCAGCATATCCAGTCCCCCCAAAACGAAAACGAGGGGAAAAAAGTGTAAGCATCCGTAAGGCACACATGCAGCCGCACACGACGACGGTATTTCAGATTAGTTTTAAGACGATCAAATGACAGCTACGACTTCTCACATGTCGTCTGTTGTTTTTGTGTTCTGCCAATTTTTTTTGCTCCTCTTTTTGCGACTTCAAAACCATCAATTGAATTAATTATAATCGGTTGTCTGTGCATGGAAGAAAGCCCGTATTTTGCTGGGTAGGGTGGGTGAGCAGGGACAACAACAGGCCAGGATGGTAGATGCTTGAAGAATTTTTAATCAAAAGTTGAGGATAGAATAAAATCAGCCCATAAATTATGTATGAACGTTGAGTAGACATTCATACATTGGATGTGTCTCTGTTTGGTGTATGAACGACACATATCTGGGCTCTCTATGTGTGGGAAATGTATCCCGCTGAGTTTGACAACTGGTGGTGCTAGCAGCGCCACTACTGCTGCTATTCGTAAGGAACCTCGACGATGGTGTGAAATTAAATGGAAATCATTGAAAAAATTATGATTTTGTTGATGTTTTTTAGAGGGAAAAACCCCAAACAAAAAAAGCCTTAAACTCGACGAGGGTCAATTTACTGTTGGCTCTACGTTTACATTTAGTGCCCCTTCTTAACCCCTCAATGGTATTGTGCTGTTTAAAGTGTTTACTTCGAAATTTATTTTTGTTTCGTTTTAATTTTACACAAAAGTCAAGTCAATGTTAAATATGGGGTTCGTACGAAATTCTCAGCAACAGTGAGGATTGTTCTTCTTTAAAGAGCTTCAAGGATTTTTTGCTTATTTTGTAAGGGCTTCGAAACAATGAACTTAGGCGGGTAAAAATAAACTTTGGAAAAGTTTTATTCTTATATCGGTGACGAATTTTATGCCATCCTTCGAAGCAGGGAGTGTATACTAAATTTGTCATTCCGTTTGCAACACCTTGTTTCATTTATCGAAGACACTAAAGTAAGGGGCGGTCCAACCAAAACGCGCGATGTCAATTGTAAATAAAACAAAAAGTTCTTAGAGAATTATCTTAATATTTTTCATTATGATAGATGGATCAATAACATGGATTGACATTTTTTTTTAGCAAAACGTACTCAGAACATTTTGACTAACGACCATCATTTGTGTTGTTTACAATGACTTAAAAAAAATCAATTTGGCAAAAAAATGGAATTAACTCGAGAACATTTTCGTGCGATCATTTTTCACAACTTTCGACGTGGATTATTACGACAAGAGTACATCGCTGAACTTGAATCTTTGTATGGCGATGAAGCACCATCCTGTAGCACTGTAAAAAACTGGTTTAATGAATTCAATCGTGGCCGACCCTCGCTCAAAGACGAAGGTCGTCCAAAAACAGCCGTTGTGCCAGAGAACATTGATGCCGTGCGTGAACTGATAATGCAAAATCGTCATATGACCTACCGTGAGATAGAGACATCCTTGCGCAATTCTTTCACCAGCATATATTCGATATTGCATTAACACCTGGTCGTAAAAAAGGTTTGTTCTCGTTGGATCCCGCACAATTTAACAATCGCTCAAAAAAGGGCTCGTGTCGATTGGTGCAAAGAAATTTTGAAAAAATACGATCGCGATGCTGTAAAAGACTTTTATAAGATCGTCACAGGTGACGAATCATGGATCTATGCGTATGAGCCCGAAACAAAACAGCAATCTACTGTGTAAGTCTTCGAAGACGAGTCCAATCCAACGAAAGTTGTTCGTGGAAGAAGCACTTCGACGCAAATGGTCGCCTGTTTCTTCGACAAAACTGGTCATGTGGCGACTGTTCCGCTTGAGCAACGTAGGACGGTCCATTTTGAGTGGTACACCAAAATTTTTTTGTCTTCGGAGAAATTCGAAAAACGAACCAGAGAAGATGAATCATTGTGCACCATGACAATGCGAGCTCTCACACACGGCTCAAACCAGCGCCTTTTTGACCGACCAAAACGTCGAATTGATGGCTTATCCGCCGTACAGCCCTGACTTGGCACCCAATGACTTCTTTTTATTCCCCACATCAAGAAAAAAATGCGTGGTCAACGATTTTCGTCGCCAGAAGATGCTGTTGAAGGGTTCAAAAACCATGTTTTGGAGGTGTCTTAATCGGATTGGAAAAAGTGCTTCGACAATTGGTTCGAGCGCATGCAAAAGTGCAAATCAAGCTGGAGAATACTTTGAAAAACAATGAACCCTTTTTTGATGATAAATATTCGCATTTTCATTATTAGGCCAGAAATATATATAGCAGCCCTCGTATGTGTGAAACAAAATATCAGCAAAATGCTGCCACGGTTTCGATGGCATGCCTCCATCCGAAGGTCCATATTTTTTATGACTCTGAGACATAATGAAGGTTCAATGTCAGTTATTATCGCACCTCTCTTCAATCGTTCTTGTCTTATTGACGAACATTTTTTCTATTAAATATCCCTAAAATCATATGATCGGGACGGCCAATTATCATCGACACGACGTGTGCTAACACGGCTATTGAAAGTGCCATTGTTTCGTTGGCTGTGTGGCACAATCCTGTTGGAACCACATATCGTCCAGGTCCATATCCTTAAATTCTGGCAACAAAAAGTCCATTATAATCTACCATAGCGAACACGAATCCAAATATATACTCGTAGTATTAATTAAATTTTGGCCAAACATGTGGACCAAAAGGAAGCTTTTGTAGCGTGGAACAGTGGGGGATGTATAAGGTTCGGCTTGGCCGAAAGAAAAAAGTAACTTTCAGTGAGTAACATTTCAGTGAAATGTAAAGGATGTCGATAGATAACTCACCTTAAAAGCCGGCATCTCTAATTAGTAAAGCTACCGGTATAAACCTGGTGAAATTGCTACAAACCTGACTCGCTTTCATGTATTCTATTTTGAAATTAAACAGTTTCACAAACAAATTTCATGTTTTTTTAGAAACAGTTTGAAATGGTCGATTTACCGGGTATTTAGTGGATTTACGACTATTATTACAAACAACACCTTAATCCAGAATGTTGTTAACTGTTTGAAGTTTCTGATTGTTAATAAAGGGAACGGAATTAGTTACCATGGAAGGCCTTCCTTACGGAAGATGGGATGATGGGCATTTTGCGGTATTAAATGGTAGCCGATTTAATTCAGACCAATTGAACAATCGATTTATTTCCTGCTGCAGTAAATTTGTATCATTATTACTCATACTGAGAATTAGAAAAGAGCTTTATATCATCAGCATAAATTTAGAACTTAAGAGGAAGAAATATCATTAATAAATAATATAAACAAAATAGGGCCTAATATACGACCCTGCGGTATACCAGATGTAGGGATCAGATTAAGTCGAATAAATACGAAGGCGGTTCGGAAACATCTTAGCCAAGCACAAAAAGCGCGGTATAAACAGAAAAAAGTTAAGTGAAACTTCCATCTATGCTATGAACACATGTTAAATTTTGTTTCGATCTGGCAACTCCTTCATATAGAAACAGGTGTTCACAAAAGACTCATCCGCGATTTTTTTACAATGGAAAAATTAGAAATGCGTGGTGTCATTAAATATTTACATAAAAAAGGATTATCGGGACAAGAAATTCATAATGATATGGTGAAAGTGCTCCTTTATATGCAACAGTAAAAAATTGGGTTGCTGAATTCAAACGTGGTCGTACAAGCATTGAAGATGAACCACGTAGTGGACGTCCAAAAACAGCAACAACAACAGAAATTGTAGCCAAAGTGCATGATATGGTATTAAATGATCGACGAATAAAAGTGCGTGAAATAGCTAATATCATGGGCATCTCAAATGATCGAGTCCATTTAATTTTGCATGAAGAACTACAGATGAAAAAGCTTTCTGCAAGATGGGTGCCGCACTTGTTAACAGTCGAACAAAAACGCATAAGAATGAACATTTCTCCAGCTTGTTTGGATCGTTTTCAGCGAAATAAAATGGATTTTAAGCGTCGTTTCATAACTGTTGATGAGACATGGATCCACCACTATACTCCAGGGACAAAAGAACAATCCAAACAATGGACTGAAGCTGGAGGAAGTGCCCCAAAGAAGGCAAAAACAATTCAATCGGCTGGTAAGGTTATGGCAACGGTTTTTTGGGACTTGAAAGGTATTTTATTGATTGAAAAGGGTAAAACAATAAATTCAGAGTACTATTGCAACCTTTTAGATCAATTAAATGTACAAATTCGAGAAAAACGTCCTGGCTTACAACACAAAAAAATAATTTTTCATCAAGCTAACGCACCAGCGCACAAGAGTGTTTTAACAATGGCTAAAATCAACGAATTAAAGTACGAGTTGCTTGACCACCCACCTTATTCTCCTGATTTAGTTCCCAGTGACTTTTACCTGTTCCCAAATCTAAAAAAATTCCTTGCTGGCAAGCGTTTTACCTCAAATGAAGATGCAATTACAGTTGTAAACCACTATTTTGAAGACCTTGAGGAAAAATATTTTAATCAAGGGATAGAATTGCTAGATAAGCGTTGGACTAAGTGTATTGAAGTTTTAGGAGATTATATTGAAAAATAAAAATATTTTTGAAAAACTAACTATTCTCTTTCATTGATAGGCTAAGAACTTTCCGAACCGCCCTCGTAGATAAAGAACACCTCTTATGTGATAGGTATGAGTTCAACCAACTCAAAAGAGAAGAATGGAGACTAATTTTAGAAGGTTTTAAAAAAAAGTATGCTATGCGAAACTTTATCAAAAGCCTGGCAAAAATCGAAATAAACCGTATCCACCTGAAATCCTAATTCAAAATTGCTTAAACAAAAATTAGTGAATACAAGTGGATTAGACATCGAAGAAAGGGTTGTAATGAAACCATGTTGGTGCTCCGAAATAAAAGCATAAATGACTGCAGACAATTTATTATATACAAAATGTTCAAAGAGCTAAGAAACATTAGATAATTTTGAAATGGGCCGATAATTGCGAATGTCACCCTTTGGCCCTGACTTATTAATTGGAGTAACTAATGTGATTTTCCAGCAATCTAAGAATATGCCGGTTTTTACTGACAAGTTGAAAATATACTGCAAAGAAAGACCCATGTGTGACCCAATTTCTAAAACTGTAGAATCTTTGAGTTCGAATAAACCACTACTTACTTACACTGTCAGAAAACTGAATATAGCCCATGCCAATAATAGAAGAAACACTATCTAATAACTGAGTTGCATCTGAAGAAATTAGCAAAACGATTAACCTGCTCATTTAGTGTGTTCGCAACTTCATCAAGAAAATACATAAACATAGTCCGTCTCGTTAATGCCGGCAACTTAACGAAGTATAAGTAAGATGTAAGGGATGTTTTTTATTGGGGTATAGCACTTTAAGTTGGCATCACTTTTAACTGGCGGCCATTTTGTCAGCTGTCAAGTGATTAATATTTAGTTTGGTTTGCCATTTCATCATGAACAGGTTGACAAAAGAACAACGCTTGCAAATCGTGCAAATTTATTTCGAAAGTAATGGTTCAGTTCGCGAAGTTCACCGCAAGCTCCGTCCATTTTATGGTCGACATAATCGTCCATCAGAGCAATTAATTCGGTTAACCATGGATCGGTTAACATGGACCATTGGATTATTTTCTTTGGGGATATGTGAAGTCGCTCGTCTACGCCAACAAACCAGAAACACGTTAGGGGACTTGGAAGCCAACATTCGTGGCGTTATTGCCAACATACGGCCCCATATGCTCGAAAAAGTGGTTGAAAATTGGACCTGTAGAATTGGCTTTATTCGAGCCAGCCGCGGCGGCCACATGCCCGAAATCATATTTAAACATTAATGGCATAAAATTATCCTTCCAATAAAGCCAAATTGATGGACATTAAAATGATTTTCTTGTGTTTTATTTCAATTCGAAGTTCTATACCTCAATAAAAAACACCCTTTACTAAAAAACTGCTTTAGAAAATGCATTAGGCGTTCGGAGTCAACATTAAACATTTGGGCACGGCATTAAATACTCGTAGTTAGTCCGTCCCAGAGTGTATTAGAATTGTTAGTGAATTGAGAGATGTTCCCCGTTTGTTCATAAATGGGATGTGAAGGGAATAAAGTAAGGTTTTCAACTTTATCAATAAGCGAGTAATCCCAAAGCCATGTTAAAGCTCATTAGAGAGAAATTTCTCCCTTGTTCTTTTAATAAATATTTAGGGAAACACGCACAGCGGGTCTGCTTTTAAGTTAACAAGTAGAAATGTCGTAACACCTTATTAAAGTGTTCTCTCTACAGCTCCTGCGCCACTGAAGAGCAAAAAATAAATAATAATGGACGACATTACTGGATCGTTGTAGAATTTTTCGGCGATCAATAATACATGTACGAGGGCGACCGCAAAAGTAACTGACCTAAAATAAAAAGAACCGTTTTTTTGGAATTATTATTTATTTTTCAACATAATCTCCTTCCAACTCAATACACTTCATCAAACGTCTTTCAAGTTTTTTAATTCCATCCGAAAAATAAGATTTTTCAAGACCTTCAAAATATGCCTCAGTTTCAGCAATAACCTCGCTATTGGACGAAAATTTTTTGCCATCGAGAAATTTTTTTTAAATTTGGAAACAAGAAATAATCAGAAGGAGCTAAATCTGGACTATATGGTGGATGCGGAGCAATTTCAAAGCGTGATTCGGCCAGTTTTTGTTGAGTTAAAAATGCAGTGTGTGAAGGAGCATTATCTTGATGAAAAAGAACTTTTTTTTCTAAATGCGGTCGTTTTATCTTGATTTCTTCACTCAACCGATATTCACTATTTATAGTTTTTCCTTTCTCAAGATAATCAATAAATATTATACCCATTGCATCCCAAAATACTGTGGCCATTACTTGTTCTGCTGACTTAACAGTTTTCGCCTTCTTGGGACCACTTTCACCAGCTTCTATCCATTGTTTTGACTGTTCTTTGCATTCTGGGATGTAGTGATGGATCCATGTTTAATCAACAGTTATGAATCGGCGCAAGAACTCTATTGGATTACGCTGATAAATCGCTAAAAGCTCCTCGGAATTGGTCCAACGGACGATTTTTTGGGGCAAAGTCAACAAACGCGGCACCCATCTTGCGGATAGCTTTTTCATGTGGAGTTCATCATGTAAAATACTCCAAACTTGTTTTTGGTGTATTTTAACAATATCAGCAAGTTGTCTGAGCTTTATTCGTCTATCTTTAGTCACTTCATTAAATATTTTTCTAATGTTTTCAATAGTAGTAGCAGTTTTCGGTCTTCCAGAGCGTTGTTCATCTTCCGTACTTGAACGACCCATTTTAAATTGTTGAACCCAGGATTTCACGGTGGAGTATGATGGTGCATTATCACCATGAACAGAATCCAATTCATCTTTGATTAATTGTGGCGTATAACCTTTCATATAAAAGTGTTTAATTACCGCACGAAACTCTTTATTTTCCATTTTTCAAAAATTATAAAACTTGTTTACTTCAATCACCTGTAGCAGAGAAAATAATCATTAAATATTTCGGAAATTTTGACAGATGGCTTACAAAAGATTGCTTTTAAAAAACAAAAAGAAAGTTACTAGTAAAACAGAAAATGTGTCAGGCCAGTTTGTTTTGCGGTCGCCCTCGTATATACTTTAAAGAGTTTCTGACCAATATTTTGAGGTGTTGCAAACGGAATGACGAATTAAGTATACCATCTACTTCTTGTTACAGTTAGGAATCTATGCCATTAAATTATTGTAACGAAATTATTTGTTGTCGTTTCCAACTGTTGATACCAGCGAAGAAATAGTTGTCACATCAGGTGGTACGGACATCAATTAATTTCAACTTTTTCCATTAGTATAAAGAATTGTTTATTGTCTGAACCATACTACTTAGTAGTGACATAAATACTGTTACAACATTGAACACATCCATTTCAATAGTAGAACTTAACATACCCCGTTAATGTCATATGGGTTTTGAAAGCTAACCTCAATAGTGTTAGTCTGGAACGGGATTTTGAAATTGTTTCAACTTTCATCTTGGAGTGGTCAGATAATCGCTGTAGTAGCGCTTTGCAAAAGTGAAATGAAAAATGCGATACTTCCAAACGCTCCGGCCATTATGGATTAGCCGCATGTTCGTCTACCGATGCAGAAAACTGTTGAGGAGACTGGAGATGTAAAAGACCGCCACCGGTCGGGCCGCCCACGCTCTGATCGAACACCGCATGTCATCAGAGCCGTTAAATCAAGAATTCACAGAAATCCGCTCCGAAAACAGAAAATCATGGCCCGAGAGATGAATATCACGCAAAAGTCCATGAGTCGAATCATTAAAAAAGACTTGGGACTTGGGGCTTTCTAACGACGTACCGGACATTTATTGACTGCAGCTTAAAAAAATAGGATAAATGCAAAAATCTTTTGGTGAAGCACGCTGATAACTTGCACAGAAACATTTTGTTTGCCGATGAAAAAATTTGTACCGTTCAGAAAAAATTTAACGAGCAAAATGATAGAGTGTATGCGCGGTCATCTAAGGAAGCATCTGAACTGATCTCAAGGGTGGAAAAGGGTCATCACCCAGCTTCAGTCATGGTTTGGTGGGGTGTCTATTACGATGGGGTCACTGACCTGCATTTCTGCGAACAAGGAGTCAAAACATCGGCCAAAGTTTATCAAGAAACCGTTTTGGAAGCTGTTGTGAAACCTCTTAACAATTCCCTGTTCCAAAACCAGCGATGGACTTTCCAGAAGTATTCTGCGCCGGACCAAAAGGCTAATACGTCCCAGGCCTGGCTTAGAAACAATTTACCAGCGTTCATTTCCTCTGGAGACTGGCCATCAGGCAGTCTAGTCTGAACCCATTGGATTACAAATTGTGGACGGTTTTAGAGGAAAAGGTTTGTCACAAAAGATACCCCAAAGTTGGATCTCTTAAGAATGCTTCGGTTCGAGCTGTGACCAATTTTCCAATGGAGGAGGTTCGTGCAGATTGGCCAGTGCGACTTAAGGCGTGTGTAAAGGCAAAAGACGGACATTTCGAATAAGTAGATTCCTTTTGGATACAATATACATCAATAAATATATTTGGTCCAAAAACATTCAGTCCTTTTTATTTTACAGCATAAAACGTGTGTAACAGTATTTATGTCCCTTCTAAGTATTATGAAAACAATATTTTCAATATCCATCAAGATTATCAAAAAACGTTGATTGTAATAAAAAGTATATTTGTCCAACGGCATTTTTGTAGTGTGGACCAATTTCAAACCAACTTTTTCTCTGTATGTAATCAAGAATCTTCTTTTTCAAACACAATATTTCCCAAATTTTGTTGAGATCCATGTGAAAAATCTAATATGCAGTCTCATTTAATTAATCTATGGCAAATCACAATACAATCTAAGTTTTACTTGGATGTTGAAATTCAGTTTCTAGTTTTTATTGTTAAAGAACAACAAATTTTTTTTCGTTTCAATTAAAAAATTTAAATATCCAAACAGAAAATTAATTAGGAATCCTGTAAAAAAAGGTTTAAATCTTAACTAAAATATTCATACGTTGCTTAGCGAAAATATTTCCAATTTCAAGCGATAAAAAAATTCACATATTAACAAAAAATAAGTGTATGTCGTTTTTCGAAAATAATTTTGTTCTGAGACGATGTAAAACATTCAAAATTTAAAAAAAAATTGAAAGCATTTTATAAAAAATATTACTGAAATTATGAAAAATTTACATATTTACAAAAAAAGTTATAAAGTTTTTTAAAATGCTGATGGAAAGACTTTTTATAACAAGCAGGGGTGACTGCAGTTTCGGTGAGTTTCAACTTCACCTTCATAAGACCTCAAGCAACATATGTGCTGTAACTTTGTTTAGCGGCTATACAGTTAAAGGCAGGCAGTTTTGCATTTAACGAGAACGGCAGGCAGTAGATTATTCCACTGAACACAATAAAAATCCTTCACACTGCATACATACACCCACACAGACACGATACAGTGCATGTTGCTACTCATTAAATATCGTTGCAATATCTGATAAGTAGTTAAGTTAATTAACGAAATTTTCAATTGAGTACTGATAAAATACTCATAACAATCTTTTCTTCATGGAAAAAATGTCATAGAATTTTTTATGGGAAACTGAACTTTTGTGGATCGTTTTTGTATGAGTGACTTGTTGTTATTCACTCTGAGAACACAATTTGATTTTGACGAAAAAGAATTTTATTTCAAAATTTACTCGTCTAGAAAAGGTTACTGTATGAAGCGTAAGTTTATTTTTATTAAAAAACTGAAGTCCATTTAATTCTACTCACACGAAACGTTATTTTCTCAAACCACAATATTAAAGTGAATGATTTCTTCTAGCTGAATGTTGACTACATTTAAAAATGCCTCTACCGTATCATTTGATCTTAAATCTAAAACCGAGACCCGTAGGCTCCACTCATGCAAAGCGCTGAAAAATAGTTTAAAAAGTATTTCGTATAAAGTGATAACCCAACTGCTGATAACTTTACTTCGAAATTACTCAAAAACTTTTTGTTGTTCATCTTGTGAATTGTTTTTGAAGTGTTGTTCCTTACCATACGACTACGTCAAACTTGAGGTTTTTTACGGGGTTCCCACGCTGGCGTTCCTCCTTGGCGCGTAGGTATTGTGTTGGAACATGAACTTGAAACTATTTGCTGTATAATAGACTTTCAAGCAGCAAATCTGCAAAATATTCCTCATCTCATGATGAGTTGGAGCAATAATGAGTATATGTGACAACGCATAGAGAAAGGGACCTAAGGGTAAAAAAAATCAATTTTCACTTTTTTTTGATGTGGACAACATCTGAGCATCGAATGAGACCGATTCCATGCCCCAAAAGTGTTTCCTACCAGAGGTATGCGCGTTTTATGAAAGTGATGGTACACCAAAGATACACGTATTTAAATCTTTAAAATGGCTCTCCTGAACAAAACCTTAGGTCCCTTTCTCTTTTGCACGTCACATATATTCATATGATTTGATTATAGCAAAGGAATATTCCGAAACAGTGTTCGGTGCTATTTCTGTCCATCCATTTTATTCAAAATATTTTATATCTTGTGTCTTGTTAGAAATAGAAGCTATAGATAGAATTTTATAAGGGTTCGTGCTATGGTTAATCCGCTGTCGACTGCCGATTTTGTTTAAACGTAACATTTGAAATTCCTACAAAAATTCTTCACAAAAAGCATACCATTTACACATATCACAATTCATAAATGCCAATCCAATTTTTCAAGATCCTAGTCACGTTTTCTGGCTCTCGCGATTTTTGTTTTCACATTTCACAATTCATAAATGCCAATCCAATTTTTCAAGATCTTAGTCACGTTTTCTGGCTCTCGCGATTTTTGTGTTCACATGATTTGTTTGCAAAAAAGTGGCCCTTCGTGGTAAAAAAAGTAATCTTCGTAAAATGCTAATGTAGCCTTTTGAGATTTATATTTTTAGATTTAGCTAGTCTGTAAAGATTGTAATTCCATAGACTAAAATAAATAAAAAAAAATAATAAATATATTCAGCTAATGAAAAATGCGCCAATAATACCACCGAACTAAGTTGTCGCTCTAAAGATGCACTGACTTTCGACGTTTCTAGTTGTGGCTTTTTCAGTTGCCAGATGTTGCAGTTTTGCTTGTCACAATAACTGGAAAATACGCTTCGTAGGAAAATATGTTTTTTTTTTTAAACAAAAGCGTTTTCTATTTCATGTTGCTCTGAGTCCCAACCTGAGAAGCTGCAACGAAGCGGACGGTCGTCAGACTTATGTTACTTTACAAACACAGAAAAATAGACAACCCTTAAATTTAAACCAAAAAAATTGTTTGTGGATTATATCTCCACTCAATCAAAAATTTCGTTTACAAGCTAAACTATTTATCAGGTCATGTGTGAGTGGGTGTATGCGGTTTAGAATACATGCAGTGCGATGGTTTTTTATTATGTTCAAGGGAAAACTCTTCTCGTTAATTGCGAAACTATAAGTAGCTGCACTAAAGTGTATAGCCGCTAAACATAGTAACAGCGCATTCGTTGCTTGGGGTCTTATTAGGGTGAAGTGGCGCTAACCAAAACTGCAGTAACCCCTGCTAGAAAAGTTTTGCATCGCATGATACAAAATAATTCTCAATAAACGGTTTACAAATTAGTTTTGTAATCACGTGCTTTTTTTATAACTTGAAATCGGAAATATTTTTGATAAACAACATACGAATATTTTAGTTAATACGTAAATTTTTTTATCGCAGCATTACTTATTAATTTTTTGTTTGACTACTTGCCTTTTTTTATTAAACCAAAAATATTTTTTCTGTGTAAGCGGTTAATGCGAGATCCATGCGCAAAATCCCGTCAGGCTTGTGCATACTATGCTGGGTGGTTAAGATCGGTGCCATCAAACTCAGCCTAGTCTTTGTCAGTGCTCGCCGTATAACTACAAGCCGGACTGGAACTGTTGTCCACTTGCAGACACAATGGGTGAAAAATTTTAGCCAAAAACAACCGTATTGGGCCAGCATTGGCTTTGAAAATAAGTTTGATTTAAGATTGGCGTTCCTCTTCTTAGGTTGGCTGATTGGAACTACATTAAGAACTGGGCGGAAACTGAAATTAACAACCAGCATATTGAATCATCAATTATTACACCATTTAATATTGAAAACAAATTATCTAAACTAACTAAGGTTGTCCAGGATGCCGCAGAAAAAGTTCCAAAAGTTGAAAGGGAAGTTTGGCAGAGAAGATTATCACGCACCAGTATATTCTTAATTGGTCAACGACGTCGATACACCCGCAAATTCCAAAAATCGAACAATAACTTAGAGAGAAACTATTTAACATGTGTTATTAAACAGCTGTTATTAAACTGGCATGTCAACAATGACAGAAATAACAGCTGGAACAATTTTTTGCAAGGGTTGCCATCTGGTAGGAAAAAGTTTTGGGCACCAACTAAAGCAATAAAAGGGAAGAAATGCCCCATTGGGAATTTAAAAGCTAACGGAAATGATATTGTGTGTAACACAGATAAAGCTAATCTTATTGCAGATTCTTTCGAAAAAGCACATAAAACTACCCTTAGTTTACATTCCCCAGTAGAAAAAAGCTAAAAAAACATATTCAATGGCTTGATTCACAGGAAATACCCAATAACATACATGAAGTCTTAACAAGTGCTCCCGAGGTCAAATCTATCACAAAAAATTTAAAAAATAACAAAGCACCTGGAATTGATAATATTAAACCGATATTTTTAAAGAAAATGCCAGATGTATTTAATCTTCAACTGGTGTTTGCTAAATGGTTATTTTCCAAAGCAATTTAAGAAAGCAAAAATAGTCCCCATCTTAAAGGCTGGCAAGGATGCAAAACAAGTAAATAGCTACAGGCCTATTAGTATTTTTTGCGGAATAGATAAAGTATTTGAGAAAATCATTCAAATAAGAATAACGGAGTTCTCAGAATCGAATGGTATTATAAATAAAGAACAGCTTGGGTTTAGAAGAGATCACTCAACTATTCACCAGCTGAAAAGAGTATATAACTATATTGAATCCAACAAACAAAACCGAAAGTCCACTGGAGTTGTGTATCTAGACATAGAAAAGGCATTCGATTCCATTTGGCACAATGGCCTTATTTTTAAAATGAACCAGTTTGGTTATCGAGTCTATTTGCAGAAAATAATAAAAAGCTTTTTATGTGAAAGATCATTTGTGGTATAACTGTGGGTTTTTCCACACAAAGACTAATCCCAGCCGGTGTGCCTCAGGGGTCATTACTATCACCGCACTTATATTCAATTTTTACATCGGACTTTAAAATACCAAAAAATCAAAAGGCTTAATTTTTTGCGGATGATTCTGCTTTAATCGTAACAGGAAAGGTTTCAAATGCTATTGTCAAGAACATGAAAAAAGCCATTACAGTTTCTCAAAAATACTTCGATGGAAAATCAAGATAAACTCTGCGAAAACTAAGGCGATAATTTTCCCATTTAATAAATCTCCAAAAAGAACTCCAAGTTTAACGTTGTCTGTTCAAGGAGAAAATATTCCTCTCGAAGATTCAGTCAAATATCTGGGTGTAATTTTTGATAAAAAAAAATTACATTTAAAGATCATATCGCTCATATTTGCGAAAAAGCTATTAAATGTGGACGTGCTTTATATCCACTGATAAATAAAAAAGCTACAAAAATAAAATTTTGATCTATAATATGTGTATCAGACCAATTCTTACCTACGGATGTCAAGTCTGGTCAATAAAGGCTGAACAAAAACTTGAAATGCATCCATAATCCATCAAGACGATATCCTACGAATCGTTTACATAGCAAATTTAGACATAAATTATTAACACAAATTTTTAATGAAATTACACTAAGATTTTCAGCCAAATGTAGAGCTTCAGAAATAGACTTAATAAGACATTTGTACGTATAACCATTTTATCATCTTTTGGAAAGAAGATGAAATGAAATGGTGTTCTCAAAATTTCTTTAACATATTAAAGGTTTTCCCTATCTTTTCCCTTAAATTATTCATATGCAACGATAATTTTTAATATATTATAAGCCTTATTTGCTGCAATACTACATGTAAAAACTCAAAATAAGTTATTAATGAAATGCATATATTTTTACTCTGTAACTATGATAGTGTAAATAAAAAAAATAAGTTTGATGTATTTCCCCACGTTGTTGAAGCGTAAAACAATTCATTTTGTCCCACGAAGGTGTTCTTTCAATGCTTTGAAAACTTTAAGCGGTAAACAGCTGTAAGTTTCAAAGTTTCCTATGGTTCGAAAGAACCCGTTATATCAAATCGTGTGCTTGCTGGGATGAGGTACGGCATTCTGCATTGTTCCTAGTAAGGGGTTTACCAGCATTCGCCGGATTTCAGCCGTTATGCAACAGTTTTTTGTCTATAGGGCCGTTGCAGACTATCCGCGTCTCGCATTTAGCATCGGGAACCCTATTTCTGTTGAATATCTTGGTATAATCCAGTCCCTTGTCAAGAACATCATGAACTCCATGCGAGAGTTAACACAATACCTTTTGGGTGATGACAAACTAGGTGAACTGGGACACCATTGTCAGCAGATTTTTTTTAGTCAGAATTTCACTTTTGCGTTATCATGTGGAAGAATACTTCAGTCATCTTGTAAGTTTTATGTTTTTGGTATACCCTCATTAGGTCCTTACCGGTCTCACTGCTAATGCCTGACCATAGCCTCACAGTCTTTTACAGCAGCTTCTAACCTTTTAACAGATGCTAACCCATAAGTCGCTCATTTGGCGACAGTTGTGTTTGTAATAACTGGAGGCACCATGGTGGCGTTACTCACCAAGAATAGTAATTCCACAACAACTGGTTCTGTGTACCGGTTTGATCCGAAGAGCAATTCTTTGGCCAAGGGCTGTCACCAAGGCACACAGTTGCCGCTACATAAAACAACCACCAAATGCACCTCTCTAAAGGGGATCTACAGTAGTGGTATACTTAGTTAATGGCGGCTTCCTTTCGCCAAGCTCTAGTGTCTTTCTTCTGCACAAGTACTATATTTATACCCCCACCCTACTGGGAAAGAGGGTTTTTACTTATATTATTTCGTATGGGCACAAAGTGTAAAAGCATTTGATCTTTCCATATATTTTAACCGAATCCGATTCATAACATTTAAAGACATTTAAGCCTTGTCTGTCTGTCTGGCTCGAATCGGTTTTAAATTTTATTTTTATTAAACTGCCTATTGCCGCAACCCTTCTGGTACCTACCACACAAATGTAAAATTACAACCAATTGTGGCGTTCTTGTAGTATTGTTAATACTATTTATACAATCTCACTTGAAATCAATATATACAAATAAACTTATAGGTCACACTGGGTTACAAAAACTGACTTCTATCCACCATCCTTTCTAATACTTCCCACACAAATGACCCATAAGTTGTATTTTCCATAATATTTAAATAACTGGTCCATTTTGGTAAACCCAGTGCAAATGCACCATTCCGCTCACTTGAAATTAGTAAAAAGAAAATCGATTAAAAGTTAGACTAACCTACGAACAATTGAAGTGTTAGCCACGCCCCTTCTTGACAGTGTTTTTCATTGAGGACATAACAATTTTCTATATTAATAAAGCACAGAATAATTAGGATGTAGATTTCAAATTTATTCCAGGAGTTGTGCAAATGTTACGTTTTAAGAATAAAATTCGATTTCGACCACCACGAGAATGTGTGCAGCGATCTGTTCTTTGGACAAAATTTTCCGTCACTCTTGCACGCATTTCGACCGGAACGTTGGCAATTTCGCTTTGGATATTGTCCCTGAGCTCGTCTCAAGTTGTTGGCTTGTTGGCATAGACCAATGACTTGATGTAGCGCCATAAAAAGAAATCCAATGGCGTTCAATCGCATGAACAAGGTGCCCATTCGACCGGACCATTTCTCGAGATAACACGTTCACCGAATTTGCCTTTCAGTAAAGCGATTGTGACGCGTGCCGTGTGGCTAGTGGCACCGTCTTGTTGAAACCACATATCGGCGATGTCAAGCTCATCCGTCTTGTCCACTGACTGTAACATGACGATTGTTCTCATCGACGAAAAAATACGGCCCAATTACACATTCGGCATGAAAACCACATCACACAGTATTTTTTGCGGTCGCAATTGTGTCACTTGAAGCATATGTGGGTTTGCTGCTGTCCAATACCGCATATTTTGTTTATTGACAAAACCACTCAGCCAGAATTGAGCTTCCATTCTGGATTTTCATGAAACTTTGCTAGAGCTCCCTTGAAAAAGTTTCGACTTTTCAAATGATTAAGTGGCTTTAGTTCTTGAGTCAGTTTGATTTTATATTTATAAAGGCCTAGATCTTTTTTCAAAATACGCCACAGTGTGGTTTGAGAGATGGTCAATTCCTGAGAACGACGTGGAATCAACTGATTTGGCTTATTTTAAACGGAGACACTTACGGCTGCGATATTTTTGTCGCTTCGAGCCGTACGGCGTCTCTTTGGCGCCGGAAGATCCAAAGTGATCTAAATTTATCCACAGCACAGCCTGTCGGTTGGGACGATTATTACGGCCGAAAATTGGAGTAAGCGCTCTTAAAGTTGCGACCACCGACTCGGAATTTCAGTAGTATTTTTTAATGATTTCCAAACGTTGCTCGTAAGTTAGCTTTACCAGGATGAAAGTGTTGCCATCGACTAACGCTTTGACACTGAAAGATCATTAAAAATGTTTGAGGGTGCATTGACAGATAGATACGAAATTTTTATGTCCCTATTGGAAAACCCTTTATTTCACATGCCTAAGACTCTATCCGAGCGTAGATTGAACCCCATTTAACTTCATGGATGAATTTCGATTGCATTATTCCCCCCCCCCCCCCCCCTGGAATATGTATGTTTTTCTTTGTATGTGCATAACAAGAGAGGGGATGCCACGCCCCTTTTAAGTGCAACAAGACTTTCTGAAATAAGTTGATACGACTACGCATGGTTGGGCGGCTTATCAAACTCCCGCTTTAGTTCCCTTTAAACGGAAATAAAGGACTGCAAAGCATGGCCACTATCCAAATCCTCTTTTCGGTATCCATTTTTATAAATCTCAATACTAAAAAATAATCCGATTGCTTACACAGAAAAAAATTCAAAACGTTTTGTTTCTGTAGCACGATTCGTTCGCCACCCTGTATCTTAAATTTTGTTCTCATACTTGAACGGGAAATGTAATAGTATTGTGGGAGTAATGTTTAAATTAGCCCAGGGCCATATCTTGCCGTGTCTGTGTTATTGCTCATATATGTGACGCGCAAAATAGAAAGGGATCTAAGGGTCAAAAACAGTTTTGTTCAGGAGCAATTTTAAATATTTAAATACGTGTATCTTTGGTGTAGAATCGTCGACTTCACTTTCATAAAACGCGCATATCTCTGGGAGGGAAGGAACACTTTTGGGGCATGGGATTGGTCTCATTCGATGCTCAGATGTTGTCCACATCAAAAAAAAAGTGAAAATTGATTTTTTTACCATTAGGTCCCTTTCTCTATGCGCTGTCACATATAGAGGAGCCCATAAAATACGCGTTCGCCTGTAGATTAATTTCCCAAAATTTGTCATCCGCTGCGAGGTACACACGCAGTAGATGAAAACGTTATTGTAGCTCTTTTATAGATGGTGTGCCTGTGTGTGTGAAAGAGTGTGTGTGTGGGTGTGTAGTCACCGATTGAAGTACATTTGTCTGCTGATACTAAAAGCTGGAGCTGATGTTAATGCTGATGATGATGACGATGATAATGCTGGTGATGATCTGTTGTGAATTAAAGCAGATTGTTTTTCCTATACTCATGCCTAATACAAATGATATTGTGAAAACATGTCCGGATGCTGTGCCGATGCTACTGTGTCAACACACACAGGCACACACACACATATGCATGTATGTGTATTTATAGCAATAGATATCCGCCTGTGAATATGGCATATAATTATATTTACAGGCAAAGATAGACACACTTACTCTCAAATATTTACCAGGGCACCGACTGACACGCGGTTGTTCAATAATGTCGGTTAATACGTGCACGCTGAGTCTCTCTATCTGGCATACACAGGCAGACCAGCCATGCACATACATACATTCACGTGCATGTGTTACTCTCGAAATCCTGCGAAGCGGGCGTGTATGTGTTTATTGGTATTTGTGGGTGGGTGGGCTGGGGTGTGGTTTGTTGTTGGTATTGACAGTGGCATAGTGGCAATGGTGCGCCTGTGTTGGTTCACAAATAATTTATGCCACTTATTTGGCTGTATATGTGTGTGCGTATGTGTGGGCTTAAGTAAATCGCTTGCAATTAATAGTTAATCGCGTTAATTGTATAATAAAATTTCAATGCTCCTCTCTCTAAACCAAAGTAAACCAAAGATAACGAATACACACACACACATCCATACACAGTACAAACATATTTACTCGTTCATTCACATATGCTCGTGTGTGGCACATAAATTTACATACTTTCCCTACCCCCCCACTCTTCCTCATGAGTACCTTTGAATTCGGGTGTACTTGTATTGTAAGTTTGCAAACGGGTTTCCTACGTCCTATCGGATTTAAGTTGTTGATTTTGTCTTTAGATGTGGCTTTGTTCACCGTAATCGGGCGGAATTTACTTTGTGGCAACGTTAGTTTTGCCATTAATTAAATTTGTGTTTCAATTAAAGGAACTTTTCCAGCACATTGTGAAATATGTTCTTATCAGCGCTGCCACCGCCCACTCTATAGCCTTAATGGTATAGAATAGGGAGTTGCATGTTTGTAACTTAAAGAAATTAGGAGTTTTGCTTGAACCTAAATTGATTGGATTTTATGATTTTTGATGAAATGGAGATAAAAGTTGGAGTAAGCAGCTTTCCTTAAAAAATAGTTAAAACTTTGTCAAGTTCAATCAGGCTAAAACTTCAGCCCTGATTGGCCATTCAAAGGGCGGACATGACAATTATCATACTTTTAGACCCTATTGTCGATGTTTGAAACAAAAAATCGTACTTTTGGATCCCTAGGGCCCACGAAACCTAGCCACTCTTTGTGACAATTCTTAAGAATAATTACATTCCTTTCTATAGAGTGATCCATCTAGAGGTATTTTTTCAGAACAAAAAAATAATATAAAAATTCAAATCAAGTGTGCAATCTTTATTGGTAATTTGAAAGGGCATTTTATGGCATTTATTTTTTGAAAATAATTACCTTCAAATGTTGGCAATCGTATTATGGAAATCAGCGTTCGGTGAGAAACGGGAAGATCCGCTGTTTTCGACCAACATTTTGTTCAGTGATGAGGCCTATTTCTGGCTCAACGGCAAAGTCAATAAACAAAATTGATGAGAAACAACAAGAGGTTCAAGAGGTGCCATTATACCCAGAGAAAACCACGTTTTGGTGCGGTTTATAAGCTGGTGGAATCATCGGTGCATTTTTTTTTTCAAAAAAGATGATGGGCGGAACGTAACCGTGAATGTTGCTCGCTATCGCGCCATGATATCGATCTTTATGCTACCTGAAATGGAAGTCCGTAATCTTGACGACACTGGGTTTCAACAGGACGGTGTCACTTGCCATACAGCTGTTCAAACAATGGATCTATTGAGAGGTCATTTCGAAAAGCTGTTAATTTCACGTTTTGGAGTTGGTGAGTTGGCCGCCTAGATCGAGTGATATCACACCTTTAGACATTTTTCTTTGGGGTTACGTAAAGTCCAAAGTCTATGCTGACAAACCAGCTACGATTCAGATTTTGGAAGCCAACGCGTGCCATTAAAGACATACCGGTCAAAATGCTCCAACGAGTCATCCAAAATTGGACCCTCAGAATGGAAACCCTGAAGAAGTAGTTTCGGCCAACATTTGAAGGAAATTACATTCAAAAAATAAATGCCATAAAATGTCCTTTCAAATAACCAATAAAGATTCCCCACTTGATTTGAATTTTTATATTTTTTTTGTTCTGAAAAAATACCTCTGGATCACCCTTTATAATATTAGAAACGGGTTTTCCATTAGAACATAACAATTTTAGACATTTATAAAATACAGAATATTTAAGATACGAGGGTTGCTGTATTTCGGGTCCGGCAATAAAAACACAATAATTTATAATTGGTTATGGTGTTTCTGTTTTTCAAAATATTCTCCTTTAAGTTCAATACACTTTTGCATGCGCACAAACCAATTATCGAAGCACTTTTTCCACTCCGATTGAGACACCTCCAAAACATGATTTTTGAACGCTTCAACAGCTGCTTCGGGCAATGAAAAACGTTGACCACGCATTTTATTCTTAATTCTAGGGAATAAGAAGAAGTCATTGGGTGCCAAATCAGGGCTGCACGGTGGATGGCCCATCAATTCGACATCTTGAGTGGTCAAATAGCTCATCGTTTTAGCTGATATGTGAAAGCTCGCATTGTCGTGATGCAAAATGACCCGTCTTCTCTGATTATATTTCCTCATTTCTTCGAACACTGTTGACAAACAGATGGTTGTAGACCACTCAGAATTGACCTCCTACGTTCTACTAAAAGCACTGTGGCAACATGGCAGGAAAAAATGCAATCATTTGCTTCGATGTACTTCTTCCACGATCAACTTTTGTTCAATTTGGCTCGTCTTGAAAGACCCATACGGTCGATTGCTGTTTTGTTTCGGGTTAATATGCATAGATTCATGATACGTCACCTGTGACAATGTTATACACTGTCTGAGCTACCGCAATTATACTTTTTCCATATCCCTTTGCACCAATCCATACGAGCCTTTTCTTAAGCATTCGTCAAACTAGGTGGGATCCAACGAGAGTAATTTTTTTCTCACGGTTAAATGAATATGCAATATCTTATTGATGCTTGTCATACTTATGCCCAAGGATGCCTCAATCTCACGGTATGTCACATGTCGGCCATGCCTAATCAGTTCACGCACAGCATCGATGGTTTCTAGCAAAGTGACCGAATTTGGACGTCCTTCATCCTGGAGCGAACGGCATCCGAGACTGAACTTTTGGTACCAGTGATTAACAGTGGTTTTTAAATGTGCTTCATCGCGAAAAGTCGAAACAAGTTGATTTAAACACTCTTGTCTCGATAAGCCACGCCGAAAATCGTAAAAAATCATCGCACGAAAATGTTCACGGGATAATTCTATCTTTTGACTGAGATGAATTTTTCAACACACTGTAAACAAAACAATTCGCCCTCAAATGACAAAACGTTCTAAGTGCAGTTATGCTAAAAAATATCAAAGTTTCCAATAGAAGTTCAAGTTTGCATCTGGGAACACTTTTATTGTCAGGACCCGAAATATAAGTAGCTACCCTCGTATAGAGTACAGATTTATTACAGGTACTACACCTGTAATAAATGTTACATTCTATAAATGAAATTCGATTTCAGTCGTGTGACCACCACAAGCTCGTATACAGCGATCTTTCTTGGACCCAATTTTGCACCACGCTTGCACATATTTCGACCAGTACGTTGCTAATTTCGAGTTGGATATTGTATCTAAGCTCATCTAAAGTTGTTGGCTTGTATGTGGCCTCATAAAGGAAATCCAATGGCTTTAAATCGCATGAACGAGATAGCCATTCGGCCGGACCATTTCTTCAGATAACGTTTGCCGATTTGCACATGTGGGTTTTTTGCTGTCCAATAACGCATACGAGGGTTGCTATATATATTTCTGGCCATCTGACATTTCCATTGGAAAGTTTGACATTTTTTCGCATAAACTTACTCAGAACGTTTTGACGTACGACCATCATTTGTGTTGTTTACAGTGACTTGAAAAAATCAGTTTGCCAAAAAAAAATGGAATTAACTCGTGAACATTTTCGTGCGATCATTTTTCACAACTTTCGACGTGGATTATCACGACAAGAGTTCATCGATGAACTTAAACCTTTGTATGGCGATGAAGCACCAACATATAGCACTGTGAAAAACTGGTTTAATGATTTAATCGTGGCCGACACTCTCTTTAAGACGAAGGTCGTGAAGGTCCTCCAAAAACGGCCGTTGTGCCAGAGACCATTTAAACCGTGCGTGAACTGATAATTCAAAATCGTCATGTGGCATACCGTGAGATAGAGGAATCCTTGGGCATTTCTTTCACCAGCATACATTCGATGCAATATGATTACCTGGCCGTAAAAAATGTTTGTTCTCATTGGATCCCGCACAATTTAACAATCGCTCAAAAAAGGCTCGTGTCGATTGGTGCAAAGAAATTTTGAACGATCATGGTACTTCAAAGACGTTTATAAGATCGTCACAGGTGACGAATCATGGATCTATGCGTATGAGCCCGAAACAAAACAGCAATCGACCGTGTGGGTCTTCGAAAACGAGCCAAATCCAACGAAAGTTGTTCGTGGAAGAAGCACTTCGAAGCAAATGGTCGCCTAGTTCTTCGGCAAAACTGGTCATGTGGCGACTGTTCCGCTTGAGCAACGTAGGACGGTCAATTCTGAGTGGTACATCACTATTTGTTTGCCTGAAGTC
Organism: Hydrotaea diabolus; assembly: GCA_963513945.1. Lineage (NCBI taxonomy): Eukaryota > Metazoa > Arthropoda > Insecta > Diptera > Muscidae > Hydrotaea > Hydrotaea diabolus. Next base: position 84,594,022 of record OY740718.1, on the reverse strand, counting down.
TTCGGAGGAACTCGAAAAACGATCAAGAGAAGACGAATCATTGTGCACCATGACAATGCGAGCTCTCACACATCGAATCAAACCAGCACCTTTTTGACCGGCCAAAACGTCGAATTAATGCCAAAACGTCGAATTAATGGGTCATCAGCCGTGCAGCCCTGACTTGGCACCCAATGACATTCTTTTATTCCCGCACATCAAGAAAATAGTGCTTGGTCAACGATTTTCGTCGCCAGAAGATACCATGTTTAGGAGGTGTCTCAATCGGAGTGGAAAAAGTGCTTCGAGAATTGGTTTGAGCGCATGCAAAAGTGTATAAATCATGCTGGAGAATACTTGGAAAAACAATAAAACCATTTTTGATGACAAGTATTCGCATTTTCATTATTTAACCAGAAATATGTAAAGCAGCCATCATACGTATGGTATCAACAATCTAACACACGTTTACTTTACTCTTCAATCGGCCAACGCCATGTCGTTGATTTTTTCGACATTTTCGGCTGTAGTGACTTCAATTGGCCATCCAGAACGTTTAGCGTCATTTGTACTTACGAGTATACTTGTGCGACCACAACAATGTCAGTAAACCACTTTTTTACCATTGAAATCGATGGTCAAAAGTCCCGTAGTGTTTATCAAACTTTTCCTTGGTTTGATTGACGGTTTTTTTTTCGCAATAAAATGTTTAAGTAGCACTCGAAATTTACTTTTCCTTGGTTTGATTGACGGGTTTTTTCCGCAAAAAAATTTTTAATGATCACTCGAAATTTACTTTTTTCCATTTTAAACAAAATCCATGTGATTGTATGTTTTGAACAGCTATTATACACTAACTAAATGACGGAACTCTCTCGAAATTTGACAGTAGTCTATTAACAGATGGCACTTGCGAAAGGAAATTAAAAAAGTGACGGGTTTATTGATATACCCTCGTATTTTATTAATATAGAAATAAACACTCATAAGAGAAAAGTAAGCCGTACCACTCCCCTTTCTGAAAACCACTTATATCGGCCAAAGTATCGACTATGATACTACGGAAGGCAATCCCCGGAGAGTATATGTGACAGCGCATAGAGAAAGGGACCTAAAAAATCAATTTTATTTTTTTCTTTTCTTTTTTTGATGTGGACAACATCTGAGCATCGAATGAGACCGATCCCATGCCCCAAAAGTGTTCCCTCCCAGAGATATGGGCGTTCTATGAAAGTGAAGTCGACGATTCTAAGCGCAAATAGAAAGGGACCTAATCTTTAAAATGGCTCTCCTGAACAAAACTGGTTTTTAACCTTAGGTGCCTTTCAATTTTGCGCGTCACATATAAAATTCAGCCTGGCCGACCATACTGACGATTTTACTTATTTTTTCATGGATTCGATTAATTCAAGTTTTAATGTACTCGTAAATGTATTTAATTTATTATAAGTATTTTTTCTGGAACTTCAATACAGTAGTATTTTAGATCAGTTTGCGCGATCTGCGAAATGTTCTTGAGATTTTCAGAAGATTTCGTTTTAGCTATACGCTTTCTTCACTTTTTCCTACCCATACAAATTGACCTCCCTACTGTATACAAATATTCTCATAAAAAACCTGAGCCATTTAATAATTTTGCGACTTAGTGATATCAAAATATAACTAAGACGATAATGAAGTCATGTCAAACATTTTGAGAAATTCAAAGGAGACACTAACATAAATGAATTTAATTAACTCAAATGTGCAGCAGACATCATCACTCAGTTTAGCTGATAAATCCAATTAAAGACAGTGTCCCTGCCCTTATCTGCTGACAGACAAATAGATTATGATTATTGCTTTCAAAATGGCCACCAGTTTAAGGTATTAACGAGCTGTTGTTTATTTTCCCACACAGAAAAACAAAAACACAAAAATATGAATAAATAAAAATTGCAAATATTCAAATTCATTTTGCAGATGAGACAAGCTCGTCGTCCCATACACCGAAGGGTTGATTTACGAAATTTCACTTTTGAGAGCACCTCAATCACATTGTCTGACAACACCAACAGCAAGACAAGGCAAAGAATCGCATCGCAACGGACCGAACCCCGACCTGTACCGAAATCAGTGCGTGGCGAGGCGATCCTTTAACAAGTGTTGATGACAAACATGAAACAAACGTCTGAAGTGAATATTTGTCAACGAAAATCTGGTGAATTTGTTTGCATAATTTTATAGAGAAATTTTCGAATAGCAATAAACGACATGTCACACAAAAGATATTGACAATATTTCTTCCGACACACCCACACTAACACACACACACACAGATGAAGATGCAAAAGATGAAGCCAAGGAATGTGTGTTAATACAAAATTTGCATATACACAAAGTAATACAAAGATGGTGCAGACAGGAGCACACTTTCAAGTGTGTGAGGATGTGTGTGTGTGTGTTTGTGTGTGGCATGTGTCCTTTTTTATTAGAGTCCTTTGCCATACGCCCTACACTTGTTGTCTGTTGTTTTATGTTACGAAATTATACGCATTAGACCCTTAAAAAAAAGAAAGATTACAAACAAAGCCGTCTCACCTCTTCCCAGCCTACCCTCTTCTATCCTTGGACCAACCTGCTTTTGATTATACTCGTACTCAAGCAAAGTATTTTCGATAAATGGGGTTTTAATTGTTTGCACACGAATTGATTTGGTTTTGTTTAGGATTTGCTTTTGTTTAAGGATTTTCTTTTTTTATCTTTTCTTTTTTGCCAAAAAGGTTTCTTATTTGGCATGGATGGTCGGAGTTTAAAATAGTTTTCCAATTAATTTTATTTTAATTTGTTACACGCTTTCCAAAGATATTCATTGGTTTGGTGAGGAGTTGGATAATCATTCACTTGGTATGTGGTATTTTTTCAAAAATAGGGTGATTTATTAAGAACGATAATTTTTGTTAGGAAAATATCAATATTTTTTTCGAAATTATATTTGTATACCCTACACCACAATGTGGTGTATGTAAGTGCCGATATTTGTAACACCTTAAAGCAAAGGAGTATGCTAATCGATTTAGAATCACTATCTGATTCCATTGAGCTACGATATGTCCGCCCGTCTGTCTGTCTATGTACATGATTACTACTTAGTAGGGACATAAATACTGTTACAACATTGAACACACCCATTTCAATAATATAACTGAACATACCCCGTTTATGTCATATGGGTTTTGAAAGCTAACCTCAAAAGAGTTAGTCTGTAACGGGATTTTAAAATTGTTTCAACTTTCATCATGCAGTGGTCAGATAATGAGAACCGTATCGCTGTAATAGCGCTTTTCATGTGTGAAATTAAAAAAAAGGAATATTTTCAAAACGCCCCGCCACAAGGGATTACCCGCATGTTCGTCTACCGATGCATACAACTGTTTGAGGAGACTGGAGATGTAAAAGACGCCACCGGTCGGGCCGCCCACGCTGTGTTCGAACACCGCATGTCATCAAAGCCGTTAAATCAAGAATTCACAGAAATCCGCTCCGAAAACAGAAAATCATGGCCCGTGAGATGAATATCACGCAAAAGTCCATGAGTCGAATCATTAAAAAAGACTTGGGACTTGGGGCTTTCAAGCGACGTACCGGACATTTATTGACTGCAGCTTTAAAAAAAATAAGATTGACACAGAAAAATTTTGTTCGCCGAGGAAAAATTTGTACTGTTCAGGAAAAATTAAACAAGCAAAATGGTAGAGTTTATGCGCGGTCTTCTAAGGAAGCATCTGAACTGATCCCAAGGGTGGAAAAGGGTCATCACCCAGCTTCAGTCATGGTTTGGTGGGGTGTCTCTTACGATAGGGTCACTGACCTGCATTTCTGCGAACAAGGAGTCAAAACATCGGCCAAAGTTTACCCAGAAACCGTTTTGTAAGCTGTTGTGAAGCCTCTAAACAATTAACTGTTCCAAAATCAGCCATGGACTATCCAGCAGGATTCTGCGCCGGACCATAAGGCTAAAACGTTCCAGGCCTGGCTTCAACACAATTTGCCAGCGTTCATTTCCTCTGAAGAATGGCCCTCAGGTAGTCCAAATTTGAATCCATTGGATTACAAATTGTGGACGGTTTTACAGGACAAGGTTTGTCACAAAAGATACCCCAACATTGGATCTCTGCTTCGGTTCGAGCTGTGGCCAATTTTCCACTGGACGAGGTTCGTGCAGCTATTGCCGATTGGTCAGTGCGACTTAAGGCGTGTGTAAAGGCAAAAGGCGGACATTTCGAATAAGTAGATTCTTTTTGAATACAATATACATCAATAAATAATCAATAAATTCAGTACTTTTTATTTTACAGCATAAAAAGTGTGTAACAGTATTTATGTCCCTACTAAGTATATGGTCACGCCAGCAACAGTATGTTCTCTGCTATAAAAGTATGTTCGTCACAACCATAGTATTGGATTTTGAATTTAATTTTGACTCTAGGACAGGGTGGCTGATGAATATTGCTACATTAAGAAACTCAAACCACTTTTTTTCAGTGTATGGAATTCATTTTTTTATTCAGGTTAAAGCTTTTTTTTTTTTTTTTTTTTTTTGTTTATTTGTATTCATCATTGATTCTTACTGACTAAAATAAACAATAGTTTATATAAAGTTAATCTATACAATGCTCTATGCGAAGAACTCTAGTACAATTATTTATGATGTCTTCGAATAAATAACTTATAAACAGAAATCCATGCTAGGCTGTATATCGTTTTTTTTTGCAATGAAAATGTAGGAAAAAACATTACTTATGTGTGTAAGTTAATATAAAAAGGGTCAAAATATAAAATAGGACCTCGTATTACACCCGACTCTTACAAAATTTCGCGCAATGCTATACGAGCCACCATTAGCACTAGCACAGGTACATTTCGACCTTGTCGGTCTATATTTTGGTATAGCCCTACCACAATAGCCAATAGGTATCTCTGTTGAAACTTGATGTTTTCCGATCTAAAATTCGTTGAGCGTAGCGCTGTAACGCTCACCGATGACGGTAGCTCCGGCTTCCTGCTCATTTCCGAAGAAAAGTGGACCAATGATGTCGCCAGCCCAAATTCTACACCAAACAGTGACTTGGATGCATAGACTTTTCAATAGTCACGTGTGGGCTCTCTGAACCCCATATGCGGCAAATTTGCTTATTGACATAGCCACCGAAATGAAAATGAGCTTCATATAAAAAAACTATTTTTCGGTAAAATTCTTTATCAGCCCATTGGGCGAAGTTCAACCTTTCCAATAAAACCATAAATTATAAAAAAAATTACGTGTTTTTTTACAGCCGATTTCAATTTAAAATTTTTTAATGGCCCACCCTTTACCTATTTCTAGACCAAATACGAACACATTTTTACGAAAAAGCCAAACTAAAATTGAGTAAAGAGATACTGGGTGCCATAAAACATGCGAATTTCCTCAATTTTAGTGCAATTTTATTTGAATGTAGTATTTTTTTTTTTGAGATTGAGTGTTATTCACTGGCATGCCTACCTCAAAATGTCTTTGCACAAACTTGGGTTCAAATGCACTGATTGTGGAAATAAGTTTGCATTATTTCTTAAAGTTGTCCAAGTACGAGGGCGACCGCAACAGTAACTGGCCTAACATAAAAAGAACCTTTTTTTTGGAATTATTATTATTTATTTTTCAACATAATCTCCTTCCAACTCAATACACTTCATCAAACGTTTTTCAAGTTTTTTAATTCCATCCGAAAAATAAGATTTTTCAAGACCTTCAAAATATGCCTCAGTTTTAGCAATAACCTACCTCGCTATTGGACGAAAATTTTTTGCCACCGAGAATTTTTTTAAATTTGGAAACAAGAAATAATCAGAAGGAGCTAAATCTGGACTATATGGTGGGTGCGAAGCAAATTTCAAATCGTTATTCGGCCAGTTTTTGTTGAGTTAAAATGCAGTGTGTGAAAGAGCATTATCTTGATGAAAAAGAACTTTTTTTTCTAAATGCGGTCGTTTTATCTTGATTTCTTCACTCAACCGATCCAATAATGCACAATAATATTCACTATTTATAGTTTTTCCTTTCTCAAGATAATCAATAAATATTATACCCCTTGCATCCCAAAATACTGTGGCCATTACTTTTCCTGCTGACTTAACAGTTTTCGCCTTCTTGGGACCACTTTTACCAGCTTCTATCCATTGTTTTGACTGTTCTTTGCATTCTGGGATGTAGTGATGGATCCATGTATCATCAACAGTTATGAATCGGCGCAATAACTTTATTGGATTACGCTGATAAATCGCTAAAAGCTGCTCGGAATTGGTCCAACGGATGATTTTTTGGGGCCAAGTCAACAAACGCGGCACCCATCTTGCGGATAGCTTTTTCATGTGGAGTTTACATGTAAAATACTCCAAACGTGTTTCTCGTGTATTTTTACAATATCAGCAAGTTCTCTGAGCTTTATTCGTCTATCTTTAGTCACTTCATTAAATATTTTTCTAATGTTTTCAATAGTAGTAGCAGTTTTCGGTCTTCCAGAGCGTTGTTCATCTTCCGTACTTGAACGACCCATTTTAAATTGTTGAACCCAGGATTTCACGGTGGAGTATGATGATGCATTATCACCATGAACAGAATCCAATTCATCTTTGATTAATTGTGGCGTATAACCTTTCATATAAAAGTGTTTAAATACCGCACGAAACTCTTAGTTTCCATTTTTCAAAAATTATAAAACTTAATTACTTCAATCACCTGTAGCAAAGAAAATAATCATTTAATATTTCGGAAATTTTGACAGATGGCTTATAAAAGATTGCTTTAAAAAAACAAAAAAAAGTTGCTAGTAAAACAGAAAATGTGCCAGGCCAGTTAGTTTTGCGGTCGCCCTCGTAAAACCCACGTTCCACGGAGATATGATACTGGCTTTTTTTTTGTAGATTTTTAGCGGGACTGTAAAAATAACACTTGATTCAAAAATAGAAACTACTCGTAGACTACTCCAACTCTTGTTTTAATTCTTGAGGCATGTCTCTTACATTTTGCATGCATAAATCCTATATTAAGGGAGGGAATAGCAATAAAATTTAACTCCAATTTTCAATGGACACATTTTCAGCCGACATTTTTGTTTTATTTTTTCACCAAAAAAAAAAAAAAATAAAAGGTTTGTAAGATTAATTCTCTTTTACTGGACATTGGTGTTATATCAACCACATTCTTACAGTTTGTAGTTGAAGGCCCTCATTAAAGTTTCAAGCAAGCCACACATGATACTCGTACTTCGGCATTCCTTGGCAACCTTTTTCACTGTCTTATTTTAATTAGTTTGAGACAATTTATGTGGGCAACAACTCCAACTTTAATAGCCTCAAGTGTCCGATTGACATGACAATGCAATGACAAAGGTTCTGGGTCCGAAAAAGACAACACAATAACTTCTAATGGACGGGCAGACTAAGCAAAGCCACTCTTAAACAGAAGTTCAGACACCTTTGCGAACTCGAAAAAAATTTATCGACGAAGCAGAAAAATTGCAATAAGCGGCAAATTATTTAGTGAAGGACGTCTTGGCATCGTTGAAATAATCCCAAAATTATAAGTTTAACATTAAATTCTGTTGTAACAATTGCCGAAAAAAAACAGCAAAAAATTTAACTTTTGGGAAAACGATAACGCCAGAGACAATGTTGAACGAGTAAGCAAAATATTGGACCTGGAGGGTGGGAACTCGGCGAGGCAGATACAAAAACCAAAAAAAAGTGCTGACATCTAAAGAGACGTGGAAACACCAACACAGGCACACATATCCACCAGCAAAAGACTAGAGGCTAAACCATTGAAATGTAATGCCAACGAAGAAGAATAACAAGACGGCGATGAAGAATAAGAAAAAAGATAAACTTCATGAAACACAAACGCGCAACGTTTAAATCTTGGAGATGTATGACGTTTGCATGTTGGCACGGGTATGTGTAATCAGCAACACATTGTACTCCCTTGTACTGCATGCCCTTACACAGGGATGGCAACGGGTTATCCCAAAGGCCTTCGTTGGTGGTTAGTAGCATGGTTGCCGTTTGGAGGAATTTGCGACAACGGAAAAGTTGACAATAGGTTGATCCATTTTTTTTAATTAAACTCCTTAAGGGTACAGGACAGGTTAAATAAGTTTTTTTTCATTTTGTACCTTTTGCTTTTTAAAAATTTATTTTTTCGATACCGTCGGTTCCAAAACCATGAAAACATAGGGGTAATTCCGAAGAAGGTTAATCGTTCAATATTTTATTAATAAAAAGATGTTTTAGACTCAAATTGCATATTATGAAAAAGAAAGATTCAAGTTTTACTATTTTTTAAGCTCTACTGCAAATCAGAAATTTCTCTCATGGCAACTTTATATTGAATTTGTTCTTTGCTTGTTATTTTCTTTACTAACTTTCTGTTACATCTTTCTATACTCGAAAAATGTGTTACGAGGGCTGCTATATATATTTCTGACCTAATAATGAAAATGCGAATATTTATCATTGAAAATGGTTTTATTGTTTTTCAAAGGATTCTCCAGCATGATTTATACACTTTGCGACGTAAATTGTTGACCACGAATTTTTTTCTTGACGTGCGGGAATATAAAGAAGCCATTGGGTGCCAAGTCAGGGCTGTAAGGCGGATGACCCATCAATTCGACGTTTTGGTCGGTCAAAAAGGCGCTGGTTTGAGCCGATGTGTGAGAGCTCGCATTGCCATTGTGCACAATGATTCGTCTTCTCTTGTTCGTTTTTCGAATTTCTCCGAAGACTTCAGGCAAACAAATTGTGGTGTACCACTCAGAGTTGACCTCCTACGTTGCTCAAGCGGAACAGTCGCCACATGACCAGTTTTGCCAATTTGCTTCGAAGTGCTTCTTCCACGAACAACTTTCGTTGGATTTGGCTCGTCTTCGAAGACCCACACGGTCGATTGCTGTTTTGTTTCGAGCTCATACGCATAGATCCATGATTCGTCACCTGTGACGATCGTATTTTGAAGCACCGCGATCGTATTTTTTCAAAATTTCTTTGCACCAATCAACAAGAGCCTTTTTTTTGAGCGATTGTCAATTGTGCGGGATCCAACGAGAACAAACCTTTTTACAGCCAGGTGTTCATGAATATCGAATGTATGCTGGTGGTAGAAATGCCCAAGGATGCCTCTATCTCATGGTTTGTCACATGACGATCTTGCATTATCAGTTCACGCACGGCATCAATGTTCTCTGGCACAACGGCCGTTTTTGGACGTCCTTCACGACCTTCGTTTTTTCACAGTGCTAAAAGATGGTGCTTAATCGCCAAACAAAAATTCAAGCTCATCGATCCACTATTGTCGTAATAATCCACTTCGATAGTTGTGAAAAATGATCGCACGAAAATGTTCACGAGTTAATTCCTTTTTTTTGCCAAATTGATTTTTTCAAGTCACTGTAACACAAATGATGGTCGTACGTCAAAACGTTCTGAGTACATTTATGCTAAAAAATGTCAAACTTTCCAATGGAAATGTCAGATAGGACAGAATTATGTATAGCAACCCTCGTAAAATTATATGTGAAACAAAATAGCGGCCAAATGCTCGCCACGGCTTCGGTGGCATGTCTCTATCCAATGGTTTTTATTTTCTATGACTCTGAGACATATTGGCGTACAATTTTTCTTTTAAATATCGTGTCGGCCAATTAACACCGCCACGACGTAAGATAACACTGCCATTGAATTTCTAGAGCAAAAGAGCTATTGTTTCGTTGGCTGTGTGGCAAGTGGCATCATTCTGTTGGAACCACTTATCGTTCAGGTCCATATTCACAATTTCTGGCCACAAGAGCTCCATTATCTTCTTAAGAGCCTTTTACGAAAATAAGCGTTCAAATCAAAATGCATTGCGTACACTTCCTGATTTTTTGGTCAGTATAATCGACCGTGAATATTCACGGTAAATGCTTGGCCGACCTCATTTTTGAAGAAGTAAGGCCTGGTGATAATCACTTTTTGTAGATAGATCGGTTTTTCAACAATCACTCGTAGATGCGGCAATGCTGTTTATTAACGAATCCACTGTGGATCCATTTTTCAAAAATTATAAAACTTGTTTACTTCAATCACCTGTAACAAAGAAAATAATCATTAAATATTTCGGAAATTTTGACAGATGGCTTATAAAAGATTGTTTTTAAAAAACAAAAAAAAAGTTGCTAGTAAAACAGAAAATGTGCCAGGCCAGTTAGTTTTGCGGTCGCCCTCGTATAAATTTTGGTTTATAGTTAAGCGTTGTGTTTTTCTCTGTGCACTTTTATTATAAATTCTACATCTTATATTTCTTACTTAAATATTTTTCAAAATTATGTATACGCTATAAAAGATTGTTGGTGCACTATATCATACTGTGTTTAATTAAGACGATCTGTCGATAAATATGGGATTTGCAACGCTTTCAAAAAATAGGCGGGTCACAAACCTACTATTCCCCAGAGCTTATTTTTTCACACACTTACAGTAGATATTCCAAATCTGATGTCCTTATTGAGTATTTAAGTTAGGAAAGTCGGATTTTGATTTTATTGTCTTGAAAGTATAAAGAAATACATTTGGGGGCCAGGTGGGCTGTGCCAGGCCCGTTTTTTAAATTGCTTGTGGTAGATAATCCAATTCCGATGTTCTCATTAAGTACTTAAGTTAGGAAAAACGGATTTCATTTGTATTGTTTTAAAGTATTTATAAAAAAAATAAACAATTTAAGACAGCAGCACACAGGATTAATTTCAAGTCATTACATTGCTTTTCTAAGACGGCGTGTGGCACCTCCTACTTCTTCTTCCGAACTTATTCCGTTACACTTTGGTAGTAAATATTCCAAATCCGAAGTTCATAACTGAAAGTCTTTATGAGTACTGGCCGTTTAAAATCTGTTGATGTGGGCGGTGCCATGTCTCTCTGTTATTATATGACATATTATTTGCCCACAATGGCATACAGTGTAAATTTTAGGACGATCTTTCTGTAATTTAGGTCGTTACATCTTTTTAAAAAAAGGGGCGTGGCACCGCGCACTTTTCCCCAAAACATTTTTATAATATACTGATAGTATACGGTGGTAGCTCTCCTTGCGTACAGCTCTTATAGCCGGACAGCTCTCTTAACCGGACACATTTCTTGGTCCCAAAATGTTCGCCTTGTTTTAGGAAGAAATCATGCTCCCTTAAGCGGACACTCCCTTGGACGGACGCGGACACTTTTTTGGTAGGAAACATCTCCCATGAGCGGACATCTCTCCCGTCAACTTCACAATTTATCTTGCTTTATCTATTTTTTTAAATCGTTGGACGGCAAACGCATACAACCATAATTTAGAGTTTGTGTGGGTGAGTTCCTCTCTTCCCTCTCCCAAATTGCTATACAATTTTCTCATAACTATGTACAAATTTATAAACAAGCAAAGAAAAAATCGTATTTCCATACTTCATCAAACATTTTGATTTTCACTGTCGTGGCTAGCAACATGCGTCAGGCAAGTAATGTGCGTTAAGCTGTGATTCCCCTATTTTGTTCACAGACAAAAAATGCCGCAGCTACTGCGATTAACCGTTACTTTTTTTGCTGTACTATCTGTGTTACTCTTAATCAGAATGGCATCGCGAAATGTGCGTGTGTGAATATTTTACTTAAATAATAAAAAATTATTACAAAATGTTTTGAAATTTATTAACATATTTATTTCCTTAGTGGTGGGAACATTCGATTTGTTTTTTTTTTAATTTTTTTCTTAACGTTCTATTGGGCGGAATTCTCCCTTAGGCGGACATAATCGCTGGGACCGTCAGTGTCCTCTTAAGAGAGCTTTTACTGTATATACCGAAACTAATGTTCCAAACTCTTATAGCTAATGAACTTTGTGTTTTTTAAGTTTTTAAATGCACGCAGAGAAGAGATATGGTCCCTATATGGTCACGGCAACAATAGTATGTTCTCTGCAATAAAAGTATGGTCGTCGCAACCATAGTATTGTTTTTTTTTAAATTTAATTTGATAATAGTATGATTGCGGCAATATTAATATTGTTGAAATGTAACAATATCATTGTTGCCAAATTTAAAAATGAAAGTATGGTTGTAGCAACAATATGTATGTTAACAATTAGATGATTACGGCATTTTTACTGTTCAATAAATCACTCCTATTACAACATAACTTACTTAATAAAAGTCTCCATTGTTAAATAACAACTTTACCCAATCTTTACAAAAAATGTTGGGGATCATAGTATGATTGTGTGTAAGTCATACTATGGTTGTGAGGATCATACTATGGTTGTACGTTAAACATACTATGGTAATGAGGACCATAATATGGTTTTGGGGATCATAGTATGGTTGAATGTGAATAATAATATGGTTGTAGGGATCATAGTATGGTTGTGTGTGAATAATTCTATTGTTGTGATGATCATAATATTGTTGTGCCACAACCATATAACCAACAATAGTATGATGCTCTTCGAATATTGTTACTGAATAGTAAGACTGACATAGCTAGATCGCCTTAAAGTTTTACGACAAACTCCTGACGCAACATATTAAACCCGATTGTGCTTTTTTGCATAGCTCGTTATAAGCGGTCAATGATTTATTATAGCAAAATTGAACCATATTCACTTTTCAAGGTTTTAAATAGCCTGCAATCAAAAAAAAACCTTCCCGATTTCTGGTCCTGTCGCTCTAAAAGCCACAAATTACATCCCATTTTGACTAAATGTGTTGTGGGCAAATAATACACAACCTGCCAGAGTTGGCGCTTATCGGTCCATAGTTTTAAATATCCTTCACACAAAGGACCTTCCAGAGTTAAAGTTTCGCAGATCTATAATTCATAAATTAAATCCGATTGTGCTCAAACTCAGCGTAGTGCGTTAAGACTGACTTACAACCGTTTTCTCACATAACCTCCGCCACATTGGTCCATCTCTTGTTATAGACCACATTTTCGATCTATCTTAAATGAAGCAAAAGCTTTAGTTCTATCGCTGTTTAAAATGAAAAATATGTCCCTCCCGCCCAGAATTCACATAATAGGATAGGGGTATTAAAGTCTGATGTTTGTAATACTCAGAAAAAAAAGTTAATAGTTAAACCGCTTATGCCGGAAACCCGAAACCGATTTCCATGAATAGAATATTATTTTGTTTTGGGCTAATAACGATCACCAGCAGCATCAAAATTTGGTAGCGTTATGATGCACTCAGGGAAAACATAGCTGAAAAAACGACAAGGTCGGTTGGGCTGTAGCCGAGTTAGTGCCCAATTTGATCAGATTTCTGCGAAATTTGGTTTGTGGCTTTATTTTGCAAATAGAAAAGTTTTTGAAATCTTTGAGAGTGGTCAATTTTTTGAGATAGGTTCACACAGATGCACCTCAGTTTTGTGACAGCGCATAGAGAAAGGGACGGAACCTAAGGGTAAAAAGAAATCATTTTTCTTTTTTTGATGTGGAACCCAGCAGCGTTCCCTCCTAGAGATATGTGCGTTTTATGAAAATGAAGTCGACGATTCTAAGCGCAAATAGAAAGGGACCTAATCTTTAAAATGGCTCTCCTGAACAAAACTGGTTTTTAACCTTAGGTCCCTTTCTATTTTACGCGTCACATGTATCAAATATACTTTGCTTGTAGTAACTATTTTAAAAAATATCTCCATTAGGCCGAAAATATATTTAGTAACCCTCGCATGACCTTAAAATGTTATCAGATTTTATTAATATTTAATGTGTGGGATTAGACTGCACATAGGACAAAAAGCGTGGAAATTTGAGCACGCTTGGTTTCAATGACATTTGTTTTGATTCATTTGTGAATTGCCAATTATAAAGTCTTAAGCTTGTGGTGCGGGCTTTATGTAGTTGGACCCGCCTGGTTTGGCTTTCCTTACTATTTTCTACTTGTTTATCTTCACTTATTCTGAAGTGCTTTATGGGTCGACACATTTGTCATGGAGCCTCAAGAAAATCGCCCACTTTTCTTTGACGACTGGGAGTTACAAATTTTAAATCCAGTGAAAGTTGCATCTAGAAATGATGTGAAACCATCAGGTTTCTTTAATTCTAAAATCTTCACTAGAGATTTTAATTCGGAAGTTTCTCTTTCTTGAGGGGTTTTTTCCAGATATTTTGTAGCAGGCCAAGTTATAATCGGTGTAGCTCTTGTGACCGTAAATTCATAGGAATTTTTCAATCGATTCGGTTTCTTAACAGCGTTGCAGCTTCTAGCGGACTCGAAGAAGCATTCATCGAACTTAATTTAACGCACTTAGGTTTTTTTTGCTTTCTCCTCCTCTATCTTAATAGAGGGAAATATGAATATTTGTCAGATATTGTACAAGCAGTAGAAAGTCCTGCTAGCACTTTAACATGTCGACAGTGTACCGGAATGGGCTTCGGCTATATGTAATAATCTGGGAAGGCCTTAAGGATAGCGTACCCTTTAAGGGCCCCGCCACGTCACAGGATCCCTCTCTCCATACACACTCAAAGCCGCACACATACATATGCGTACACACACACATCATATGCAAACCTTAAGGCTTAAAGCAAATAATACAGCAACAGCAGCGGAAAAACATCGGTAAACCAACAGAAAGTGAAAGAAACACAGCGACAAGCGAAGCAACACAAAACAGACGAACGAAAGCGAAAGTATTACAGCAAATTAAGGAGGGAAAACAGCGAGAACGACAGCAGCGGCAGCCACAGCGGAGCAGAGTAAAGCACCACAATGAAAGCGACAGCGACAACGTCGACGATGGCAGCGATGAAGGAAATGAAAGGAGAATAAAAAAGAATTGAAATCACGACTGGCAAATATAATTTCAATTTGGCAGTAAGTGCTGTAACTGTTTCATTTGCCATTACACACCCAATCACTTGTTACGCCAAAGTGACTGACTATGGTTTTATTACATTCTCCCTCACACACACTGGCGCACGCAAGGAAACATATTTGTACAAATATAGAGGCGACGCACACCTACCATTGCACAGTGGCTGGAAACTCGGGAGTGTTGACAATTGTGCTGCCACGGTTTGGTAGGCGCAGAATTTCTATGCATGCCGTCACATGTTATGGGGAAATTGCCATCGAACTGTAGAGTTTTTTTTAAAGCATCTCCTCATGGCCAGCAGAAAACAGGTTGGGGGTTAACCCGGTTAAAATCGAACTCAAACATGGTAATCCGAACATCGTACCTGAGACTTGGCGGCAAGAGAATCTCCAAAAATAAATCCGAAATATTTTGAAATAATTCTTGATACTTGCATTTTAATTAGAATCAGCAAAGCTACTGTGGCACTTCAATTGTGTAAAAATGCCAAAGGAAAGCGCAGGATTCCAACCCCTGACATTGGTATACGTCAACAATCTTCGGTGGCCGGTATAAGAAAAATATATTTCTCTGACTCTTCTCACCAAAGTCCAGAGATAAGCATGTAAAACATATTACATGGACTTTATGCACTTCCTCTTCCGTCTGCCTAAATATCATTATCTTCCTGTTAGCACTTTATACTGGGTATATAGACGACGGCGTCAACAATTCGCAACAATCAGGCTTCTTATCTCAATAGTGAAGCAGCATGTGCTTCGACTATCTTTTATAATGGAGGACGACTTTAGGGAGCTTAAAACAATGCACAGCGCCCGAGTGTTTTACATGCATTTCGCTGTGATAGCTTCAAACATGGTGCGCCATCGCATCTGGAGTCAATACCAAGCGATGTCTAGCGTCACTTGAGGCCGATCCCGCCGGTACCAATTCGAAGCGTGCTATATGCACACAACTTCCACCTTGGTCAAGGGCCAAGGCTTATCTAACACCTCTGCTATTCTATGGGTCACAGCACCCGGTTGCAATGACAAAATTGTACCAACCGAAAATTTTTAGAATATAATTTGGTCACTCATTTCCCTCAGGCAGGTCTGGCAATGACGCATCGAGAGAACTTAGATTACATCTATCAGCTATTATGCCAGAATTAAACCTTGGCAATCAGAAAAGTGGTGCGATCACTCTGACGAAACGACATACCACAATCGGTGTCAATATATATAATTTATTAGTACTCCATGAAATCTATGAAGTCTGCAATGCCGAATTCGAGAAATGCACTTTTCTTAGCGAGATGGCCAAGCAGTTTCATATCCTGATATCTGATAATGTTCAAAAAATTAGGTTCAATAAATTAAAACTAAAACTTGATATCCACCTAGCTTAGGTACCAAGGCACATACATTAACATTCTAGGTAATATTTAAGCGGATGGCCTGACCAAACACCGGATAACTCCGTATGTTCCACTTGGTCTGGGACATGTAAGTATTCCTCTCTCTCTCTCTACATGTAAGCATAATCCCAGATTAGATCCTTTTAGACAAGCGTAAGATGGAGTAGGGCCAGGATATGTTGCATCACCAGAAAAAATTACAATCTAAATCTTTGGAAGCCTGTTATATCCACCGATATCTTTATGTTACTAAAGGTGATCATCGGATACTGCTTGAAAGTCAGTATGCAGTCTCATTGAGAGTATAAGCTGATTACTATTGCAGATGCTTCTGAAACGGGACGGAGGATAAGGTTAAAGCGCCGAACAGCGCATAAGAGTACGCTTCTGTCCGGCTCTATGTCTCAGAATATTTAAATATTTATCTTCTACTTATAGAAAATTTATTCTTTGGTGGTGAGTTTAAAAAGATATAAACTTTATTTTTGGTAGCGGCTTTCAGAAGCCAGGGACAAAGTGGAAATTTCCAGGTTAAGTGGAAATTTCCCATGTGCTTGCTAAAAACTAGTTCTAAAACGATACGGGACTACAACAGTAACTTTTGGTTCGTAGTTATTCAAAATCTGACTATTAATCTTAGTTTATAGCCAGACTTAAGACCATATTTCTTTTAAACATTTTGTTCAAATAGAAACCAAAAAGGTTATTTAAAATGCAGTCGAAAAGACTTTAAGTTGCGAGCAGGGGTGACCTCGGTTTCGTTGAACGCGACTTCATCCTACTCAGAACCCAAGTAACGAATGTGTTTTTACCATAATCAAAGTCTATACTCTTAAGCACAGGCAGAGTTCAGTTTAATGAGAAACTGCCGGCTGTAGAGTATTCCTCCGAACAAAGTTAACACAATAAAAATCCCTCGCACAGCCGGAACTATCACAGACATAGACTCGAACATGGTAAAGGCCATCAAGCGGTTTGACTGGCAAAACATAATGATATCCTTTTAAGTTTCATGCCTACTGGTTACTAATTATAAAGAAAAACTACTGCGTAACTCTTGTGCTGTTCCTATCGCATTCACGATCATTACGCATTTCTTTTCAGTTGAGAAACACTGTGCAGTGTACCCTTACCTTCGACACTGTCAAGGATAACAGAGGAACACACCCATATCCTCGAACAACATATGCAACAATGTGCCTTCGGTTAATGTTGACTGCTGATTGTGTAAGTGAATAAAGAAGGACAGCAAGTGGGTGAGTGAGTAAGCTTTAGTGTCTGTGTGTGTTTCTGCGGGAGCGTGTATGTACGAAGCAAATGTATTTATTTGTGTATGCGTATAAATGTTATGATTCTTCGCTTTTATTTCGAATAAATCTTTAAGGCAAACAGTAACCAAATAAAAGATACGATGATATGCATACTCACACACATTTAATATATACACTCTTACACACGCATTTACTATATACTCTCTTACACACACACAAACACACACATTTACTATATACTCTCTTACACATACACACTCACACACAATTCAAATAAACTTGTTTCGTCGCTGTGGCTGTTGGAGCTCCCCGAAATAAAAGCGTTAAATTAAACGTCTGTTGCTGGCTTCCAGCGGTGGAAAGGAGTAGGTCGAGCAGGAGCTGTCTTTAGTGAAAGGTGGTCGGATGTAAATAAAACCTTAAACCCCACAAGCACAGCGGGCAAACAAATCAACAGGATTTCTCTTTCTATGTATGTGTGTGTGTTTGTCGGTGTACAAATGTTTTTGACTCTGCGGTTTTCAGAAAATCTGGGATTAACCCCAAGTCTAATTATTGAACATACACACACTATACTCCAACCATCCTTCCACCCACAGTGCATCGCTTTAGCCAAGTGTCTGCAGGACTCCACTGGCGCAGGACTTCTTCGATTACATTCAATTTTTAGATGCTTCAGTTTCTTGTGGCAATAAAACAATCAGGATGCCGAAAAGGAAAATTTTGTCTATTTTTCAAAAAAAACTCATACATACACATACAAGGACTTTGAAATTCATACCACAATAAATAGTTACACACACACACACACACAAGTAGACAATGTGTGTATAGCAAAGGTGGTGTTTGATTTCTTGATATATGTAAATTTATCCATACATTCATGTGTATGTAAGTAAATGAAAGCACATACTAGTACATATATGTACATGTTTATGTGTATGCAGTATACATACATACCAATACATACAAAAAGCTGCTAAATTTTTATATTTCGTATGTATATTAGCGAGGGTCGACAATTCCATTAGTCATTTATTTTTGAATCTAATTTTTATTTGACAGTGAATTATATTTTCTCTTTTTTTCCTGGACTTTTTTATTTCCCGGAAAACCTGGAAACAATTTTGCATTTCCCGAGATTCCCGGGAATTCATCGGAATTTCCGCATAACAAACAATGTTAATTTAGCTGTATGTAAATAAATATGTTCTTTTGTACCCTCCACCGAAGGGTGGATGGTATATTAAATTTATCATTTCATTTGCAACACCACAAAATATTGATCTTAGGCCCTACAAAGTATATATAGGGTGATCCATCTAGAGGTATTTTTTCAGAACAAAAAAAATATAAAAATTCAAATCAAGTGTGGGATCTTTATTGGCAATTTGAAAGGACATTTAATGGCATTTATTTTTTGAAAATAATTACCTTCAAATGTTGGCACATGTATTATGGAGATGAGCGTTCGGTGAAAAACGGGATGATCCGCTGTTTTCGACCAAAACTTTGTTCAGTGATGAGGCCCATTTCTGGCAAAGTCAATAAACAAAATTGCCGCATTTGAACTGAAGAGCAACAAGAAGTGGTTCAAGAGGCGCCATTATGGCCAGAGAAAACCACGGTTTGGTGCGGTTTATAAGCTGATGGAATCATCGGTGCATATTTTTTTTAAAAATGATGAACGTAACCGTTAATGGTGCTAGCTATCGTCCCATGATCTTGATCTTAATGCTACCTGAAATTGACGACACTTGGTTTCAACAAGACCGTGCCACTTGTCATACAGCTGCTCAAATTATGCATCTATTGAGAGGTCAATAGGCGAAGACAAAAGGCGAATCATGGATAAGACATTTGGCCGGGTTTTACTGGTCATTTCCGAAGAGGGTCTAAAGAATTAAGTGGATTTTAATCGATCGTCTGGATGCTTTGGGCGAGACATGTCTTCGAAGTGTCGAAAGAAGCACACAAGTGCATAGGCTTTTTAGACGGTGCAAGAAAAGTATTGTAGAAACTTCGTCCAATTCCGCAACTCCGTCGACATCGCTATCTTCTTTAAAAAACCATGATTATATTTTGTCCGTATACGCTAACACATTTTGTTTTAAAGCGTTTTGAAATCAATTGTTATCATTGTGCTTAAATATTGTTGAATCTAAATAATACTTTATTTACTCGTAGTAAAGTAAAAATTCGCTCGCCTCTTCTTTAAAGCTTCTAAAATTCTAAATGTGAGAATTAAGCTTGTTATAGAATTTATTAAACGTAAAAACTTTTCCAACATTGGCACTATCGGTTTGCACTTGGTAGTGTCATGACTGTAGTGTCATGTAAAAGAAATTAATAAATTTCCCGGGAATCCCGTACGAGTTTCCCGGGAAACCGGCTATAAAAATGACCCAGGAGAGAAAGTCTAAAATCATATCTTCGTGAAACGAAAAAAATCGCTTTACGCTTTGACAATTAAAGTGCCCAAACCTTCAACCGGCTGACCCGGTTATACGCTGCTAACTGTCGATGGTTATATAAAATTATCGAATTCGATCAAGCGGATACCTTATAGGGTCTCCGACCGATATTTCAAGCTATTAAAAACGGGGTGATAATTTAATTATACACTTCATCTTCCGGAGAAGGTTACAAAAATCGTCCCACCCTAATGTACCGAAACTGTCAAAACAAATAATCTCTATACGTGTAGTTTGAGGACATATCACTTATTTACATCTGTACATAATTTTTTTTCTACGAGAATCAGTATTAAAACATGTCTGCATTTACATCTACTTTTGTGATTTTATGTCATTTTCAGTACGAGTTTTTTGACTCCAAATAAATTTTTGCAATAAAATTGTCGACTTGCTTATATTAAGACTTCTGTATATCTCATTTCTAAAAAAAGGAAACTTAGCAAAGACGAACAAACGACCTTCAGTCCTCCATCTTTCTTTTTGTTTGTGTAACTTTTGAATATTTTTAATGAACTTTTGCCTGTTTGGTTGAAAATATCATGGCAACGAAGTAAGCCCAAAGTGTGTCTCATACTATTTAATCATTACCGCCTAAAGATTTTTTCCCCAAGTACTCGTATATTAAATACCTACATATATATATATATATATATATATATATATATATATATATATATATATATATATATACATTGCTGTCAATAACCTTCAGTAGAGAAGAGTCTCTACCACTTAATGACTTTCTTTGGTATTTGCAAACTGACGTCATTGTTTTCTAGTAAAACCAAATTGCAAAGCAGATGATTTATCTCTATGGAGAAACTAGTTTAAAATAACAAATTAAATAAGTAAAAACGTCGTTAGGCCTAGCCGAATATATTATACCAACCACCGTGGGTACACGCAGAAAAAAAGTATGGCTGGGTTGTGGGGATAATAATATTGTGATGTCACAACCATATATCCAACAACAGCACGATGCTCTTTAAATATTATTACCCCAACTATAGTTTTTTTGCATGTATGAGTCCGATCCCAATCCTTTTTTTTTTGGGACACACAACCCAAAACGTCCAACAACTAGGACCCTTCTTGTAATATTACTCGTAAGTGCATATTAACTAACAGTCCCCATATAAAATCGGACGGACATGGCTAGAACGTGTAAGAATTTTACGACGATCAATACTTTTTTTCGGATTTCAAACTATACGTCAATTGTTGTATACCCACATTATCAATACTCCCATTCTCGGCTGTGGAGTCAATATAAAGATTCACTATCTGATTGTATTGAGTGGTAGCCGTCCGCCTGCCCGTCAATTGGTCCCAAAAAGGTCACAAAATTGGACTATATCGATTAATTTTCCCAATTTGGCTCTATGCAAAGGTCCTTTCCGATTCGCGAACATTGTGCTCTACAAAGCACCAAAAGCAACGGTCTTAGAAAATGTTCTCATGGTATCGGTCAATTTTTTTTACCCAAACCACACAGAGGTTTCCTACTACCACTGGTGAGAGGAACAACGTGGGTTTCTCAAGTCCTCACCCCTACATCATAGACTTTTTGCTCATGTTGTGAGCTTGGTCAGATCTAGTCGTTGAACGACATCGACCGTAGGAGGTAGAGATATACCTAGCTCTCTTTACTACGGGGAATAAAAAAAAACACACCTATTATGGTCCAGATGGACAGCCTTTTTCGGGTTTCTGCAAAACTATCTGCAATAAGATAAAAAGTAGATCTAAATTCCTCATGTCAGTTGTTTTTGGCGTGTGTGGTATATCGTAGGTATACAATAGATATAAAAGGGGACTTAGGATACTTCCCTGAGGAACTCCTGCTTTAATTTTTGGAATATTTGGAAACTGATTTTCAATATTAGAGTTAAGTAACGATCTTTGAGATACGAAACAAGAATTTGGCAGATATTTTCGGGTAAATTCGAGAACAATTTAAAAAGCAGGCCATCATGCCATAAAATGCCTTGGATATATCTAAGAAAACAGCTGAATAGATATTGCCTTTATCAAAAGTATTTTCTTTAATGTTGGTTATCCGATGGACTTGGTGACTTGGGAGAAACTAATTTCTTTCTATAACAGGTTGAGTGCGATTCAAGAGGATTCGTTCGAACAGCTTTGAGATTATTGAAAGCAGTGATATTGGGCGATATGACGTGATTTCATATGGATTTTTTACAGACTTAATAACCATTACGACTTCTGCTACTTTCCAGAAACTCGGAACATGTCTTATTGCCGATTTAATTTGATCTGTAATCTCAGTTTTTGTCTTTCTTGGACAATATTTCTGCAGTAATAAGATCGATCCCTGGTGCTTTTCTGCTTTTTAGGCTTTTTATGTTTAGGAAAATCGGGCGGCGTGTTTTTGACCATATGAGCTTTGTATGGCTGAAAACATTTTTTAGATGATTTGAGAATAAATCTGCTTTTAATTCTTCCGTCCTTACCCATTCACCAGAATCATTTTTAATAGCATAATTAGTATTAATAGGGTTTTCCGATCGAGCATTATCTTTGTTTGGGGAGTTTCTTTGTTTGATTTTCAATATAATCGATCAATCTGCTAAGCTATTGGGATACTTTGTTGAAAGTGGTTTTATCATCAGGAGAACGTGTTTGTTGCCAGCTTCGTCGAAGTTTACTCTTTTTGGCGATAATATCTTTGACCTCCCTCGGATAATTAGTCCCTGTCCCTGTCTTTTTAGTGATTAGGCAATTCTCCTGGCGGATTTTATTAAAACGCCCTTAATCAATTTTAAAAGGTTTAAATGAAAAGGAGCTTACTCTAAAACGCCGAAAGTCTAATTTTAGTCTTCATTTTCGATATTTTGGCTCATATCCGATTAAATGACACCGTTCTATGCATTTTTGTACCTTCCATCATATGATAGAGGGGCATACTCGTAGATAATAGGCAATAGTACCTCTGCGGATATAGTTTGTCGATTTTTTTTTGGGTCAGATTTGGCGACAGAGGCCAAAAAAACTGACGCATTAAATGCATTGAAAATAGTACAGCAGTACTTTGAAATTAATATAATTCGTAATAAAATAATAATTAGGAAAATTCTGTAAATGAAATGAAAATGAAACAAACCAAAATGACAGATTTTATCTAACAAACATCCTTACATCAAAAATGTTTTGACTATTTTTATAAGTTTTTCCCAATTTATAAGTTTTTTTGGTTTTATGTAAGTGCGGATAACCTTAATTATATATTTTTTTAAATTTTTATGTTTATGAAAGCATATTCTTTTGTTTGTAATCTTTTAAATTAAACAATGGAATTTGAATTTAATGCCAATAAATATAATTTTATAATTTTTCTAACACAATCTGATTTTTTAAAAAAAATAGGCATGCCTTACCTCTTTAAGTGGGATAAAAATCAAATTACTCGGATAAGTGCGAAACAGTATTAGGGCGGTCCCTTGAGATCCCACTGATCCAGGTTTGACTGTATTAAATATTTCAAAGTATGTAAGTGTATACGTATTTACCTAAGAATCATGGCTCAATAATACAGGTAGTGTCGACAATCAGCTAATTTTGTACATTTTTCAATTATTGTTTTCGCTAAACCCACTTTCGTTATAACCCTAGTAAGTAGCTTCTATTACCACTAGGACCCCCTTACATTAATACTGTACCTGAAAATGGTACCATGCTTTATTTTTCATTCGCAGGCATTGAAATCAAAAAAAACTGATTTCCGCATGACCCTCAGTCTCAATATTGATTCATTTTTTTCGGCTACAACATTCAAGCGATATACGAGTACATACAGATTGTGGGAACTCCCTTTGGAAAATGTTATCAATTCGTTTGACAACGATATTAGATGAAGTCGGCGCTACACACACACATTCTCCCTGTATCACAATGTTTCGTTTCGTTATGGGATGTCGGAAGTACATGAGACGTTTAATTACTTTGCAAGAAGGCAGCAACAAAATCATTGAATATATTTACAGCTGCTGCCGCTTGCATGACGTTTACTCCATGCTCGGCGACGCACCAAATAGTTTAGGGATACAACGAAGTGGCCATTTGGCCATTTGCAATCTGTGACCTGCCACAATGCCGCCCTGAGAACCGCAACACGGCCTGTCCTCATGTCACCCGAGATGCAGAGATGCAATCTCTTATTGTCTAAGCAGTAGCTGCTTCGCACATCAACCCAACTACCATCTCAAGAACAGGATACTACCGACCAGGCAGGTACTAACTAACTTCAGGATTTAGAGAAAGGGGTCCAGCGGCACAAGAGATGCCTTTAAATCATCTCCACTATCAGGCAGGTCTGAACGACATTCACGCTTCTAAAGTCACAGCAGCAGTATCCAGTTATATCCTGAATTAAGTACTAGGGGAACATCCCCTGAAGATTTTACCAAAGGGGTAGACGCTACCCCGGCAGACGCGCATGGTTCTAGCTCAGCTGAGATCTGGATGATGCAGCCGCCACACTTTGTATTGGCGCGAATTGATGGCAACATCCCGGACTTGCGTCTGGATCTGACAATGAGGAATAGGTTGTACTCTCTTTTCTGCACAATACGAGAGTTGCAATACTAGTGTTCCTGACAATACTAGTGTTCTCAGATGCAAACTGGAACTTTCATTGGAAACTTTGACTTTCACTCAGAACGTTTTGTCATTTGAGGCCGAATTGTTTTATTTACACTGTGTTGAAAAATTCATCTCAGTCAAAAATTAAATTATTTCGTGAACATTTTCGTGCGATGATTTCTTACGATTTTCGGCGTGGGTTATCGGGACAAGAGTGTTTAAATCAACTTGTTTTGACTTTTGGCGATGAAGCACCATCAAAAACCACTGTTAATCGCTGGTACCACGAGTTCAGTCTCGGGCGCCGTTCGCTCCAGGCTGAATTTCGGACGTGAAGGACGTCCAACTTCGGTCACTTTGCCAGAAAACATCGATGCTGTGCTTGAACGGATTAAGCAAGACCGACATGTGACATACCGTGAGATGGAGGCATCCTTGGGCTATAGTATGACAAGCATCAATAACACATTGCATGTTTATTTGGCCGTGAAAAAAAATTGTTCTCGTTGGATCCCACATAATTTGACGAATGCTTAAAAAAAGGCTCGTATGGATTGGTGCAAAGAGATGTTGAAAAAGTATAACTCCGGTAGCTCGAAGGCAGTGTATAACAATGTCACAGGTAACGAATCATGGATCTATGCATATGAACCCGAAACTAAACAGCAATCGACCGTATGGGTCTTTCAAGACGAGCCAAATCCAACAAAAGTTGTTCGTGGAAGAAGTACATCGAAGCAAATGATTGCGTTTTTTTCGGTATGACCGGCCATGTTGCCACAGTGCCTGTAGTGGAACGTAGGACGGTCAATTCTGAGTGGTATACAACCATTTGATTGGTTGCATCGTACAGCCCTGATTTGGTACAAAATGACTTCTTCCCTAGCATCAAGACAAAACTGCATGGTCAACGTTTTTCATCGCCCGAAGCAGCTGTGGAAGCGTTCAAAAATCATGTCTTGGAAGTGTCTCAATCGGAGTGGAAAAGTGCTTCGAAAATTGGTTTGTGCGCATGCAAAATGTATTGATCTTAGAGGAGAATATTTTAAAAAACAATAAAACCATTTCTAATGACAAATTATTGTGTTTTTATTGTCGTTGTGTTTTTATTATTATTAAGCAACCCTCGTACTTTCATCATATTAATCATCTTGTGGTATGTTGAACCGATTATTCATTACGATTGAAAACATTCGGTGATGTTAACGGATATTCTTTTTTTGCAACGGAATCTTTGTAGTTCCAACCGATTTCAAACTCACTTTTACTCTGTGTACAAGAAAAACGAAGTTTCGGAAAAAAACAGTGTATGTAATAGGAAATGGAAATTTTAGCCCAAGGTGACCTAGCTGTAATACTTGATTGCGCTCATCGAAATAAATCTCCCATTAATGCGAATAGAATTTTTAATTTATGCCTATGAAACGCATAATATCCTCGTTTTAGTGCAATTAAAATCGTGGCTAGTATATTCACGTCTGTCTGTATAGAATCTCGTCGAAAAAGTAACACTCTTCAATAGCGCAGTTTCATTAGGCATCTGCTCGATTTTATGTAGACTCTTCTTCTAAAGTTTACCACCAAAAAGTACAATTCTTTGTGATGAAACCACCAAAAGTCCCGTCCCAATTATACAAATTTCGAAAACGTGCGAAAATAATTGCAAAACACATCAAAAAGTATGGGCGGAAAGAACCTACAAAATTTGTTCAACACATTTTCACCGTCCATAACGTCGTTATTCTGCATTTGATGATGATGACGACGACGATGATGATGACCATCAGTTTTCATTTCATCATTTCCATTCAGTTTTTCCTTGGTTAACATTCGCTTCAATGCAATTGTCATCAAAGAAAATTTCAACTAACAGCTCCGACAAACGGCGATAATGCGAATGCCATTTAAACGCTAAGCTTCATTAGCTATCGCTGACATAGCTGGATATTAGTGTGAACGCTGATGATGATGGAAACGAGACGACGACAACAACGCCGTTGACAGCTATGACTGGGTTGGTGATGGTGCGTTGGTGTTCAGACTTTGGCTTTAACCTGTCTTTCAGTTGCACTTGCCAGTTTTCGTCTTCGTTTCTCTTCCTCTCTTTATGTTGTTCTTGTTTGTCCCTTTTTATGTAATCGATTTATGTAAAAAAAGTAAATATTTTTCATGTGATTTTCTTCTTGGAAATGGAAATCTGTGCAGTCGAAGTGGAAGAATTTTCCCCTCCCTTGTTTTGTTGTTTATATTTTGCTGAGATTTTTGTAGGTAATCTTTAAAAGGGTCGGGTCTTTATTATGCCGCTGTAGCTGCTGGAGATTTTTATGGGGGATTTTTGAAATATTTTTCATGGCAAAAGGATCTGGTATAAATTTAAAATAATTGACAAATGCTTGGAGTTGATTGATGAATTACGATGAAATGGACAAGCAGTGGAATTTTCCCTATACCTTTAAATTATGGTGGTGGTTGGGAAAACAGTTAAAAATAAGTTTGTTTGTTTTCTTGAAAAAACCTAATTTCTCTGAAATGAAGGGTAAAAGTAGGTAATATTTTTAGGCACATTAAGTATGTTCGAGTGTCAACTTCATTAAAATTTGAAATTCGTTTTGGTATTTACTCTGGTAATCACAGAAAAGGTTTAATTATAAAACGTGAACTAGAAAATTGTGTAGGTTTACGTATAGTCCAGGGCAAATCATCAAAATTACTTGGAAATCGGTTGGAACTTTAAAAAATCCGTTGCAAAAGATGAGTTTCGGTTGCAAACACCAAATGTTTAACCCTAATGAATATTCGGTTGGACATACCAGAAGATGGTAAATATTATCATTGTATTGTACACTCAACTAATTGATTGGTCATACATATGTAACGCGGCAAGAGTCTTTAGTGTTTGTGGCAACCAGTAGTTTTGGAAAACATTTGTTGCTGTAATAAATTATTGGTGATTATAACTAAAATTGCATTAGAACCAATTGAGTTTTGGCAGGGAGGGTTTAAAAAAAGGTATTTAGACATTGTCTCTGCTCGATTAAGGTTTTCTGTCTGAATCACTTTTCTTTTTTCTTATAGTTGAAACTGAATTACTGTTTTATCAATGACAGTTTGTCGAACAATGTTAAAAGTTTAAAAAGTATTTTTCACACACTGGAAAAATTATATTGTCTACTTTGAGAAAATAATGTAAAGTTCGTCGAAAATATGTAAAGTTCGATTGTAAAGTTCGATTCTGTTTATAAAAAAGAGTGAATTACTCCACATAGCTAATAAGATCAGGTTTTTTGTTGTTGTTTGTCATAGAGGGAAGGAAAAGTAAGTCTCGAAGTTAAAGAAAATACATCACCATCTGGTAGACGCACGTTTCGCCGTAGTTGTGGGACGACTCGGGACGGTGGGACGGTGTTATATCTATGTGCTGCCGACATGGTCTCTACTAGTTTAACGATCTGTATCACTGCACTTTGAGATATTTTTAGTCAGCATACTAGGGTTGCTATATATATTTCTGGCCTAGGCAACACCAAGTGTAAGTTTGACATTTTTTTTAGCATAAACGTACTCAGAACCCTTTGACGTACGACCATCATTTGTGTTGTGACTTGAAAAAATCAATTTTGCAAAAAATGGAATTAATTCGTGAACATTTTCGTGCGATCATTTTTCACTACTTTCGACGTGGATTATCACGACAAGAGTGCATCGATGAAATTAAATCTTTTTATGTCGATGAAGCACCTTCCTATAGCACTGTGAAAAGCTGATTTAATGAATTCAATCGTGGCCGACGCTCTCTCAAAGACGGAGGTCGTCCAAAAACGGCCGTTGTGCCAAAGAACATTGTTGAACTGATAACAAGTGTGTTCGTTTACTTTCCCATTAAAGATTTGCAAATTGGTGTAAGGCCAATTTTACTCTCTTTAATAAAATTTGCAAGAAAAGTAAACGAACAGCTTCCAGTAAAAATTTGCAATGAAACAGCTTATTGTTTACTGTTTGTATTACATTTAATTTTATTTTAAATTTTAAAGTGTTAAGATTTGTATTAAAAAAGTGAGCAAAAGAAAACTTTTTTTTCTTTCTAATTTCAGTGATTAACATATATGTGACAGCGCATAGAGAAAGGGACCTAAGGGTAAAAAATCAATTTTCACTTTTTTTGTGATGTGGACAACATCTGAGCATCGAATGAAACCGATCCCATGCCCCAAAAGTGTTCCCTCCCAGAGATATGCGCGTTTTATGAAAGTGATGGTTAACCAAAGATGCACGTATTTAAATCTTAAAAATGGCTCTCCTGAACAAAATTGGTTTTTAGTCTTAGGCCCCTTTCTATTTTGCGCGTCACATATATTAAATAAAATAAAATAATACTCCAATTTTTACCTACCCATTCTGTTGTAAATTTATTTTTACTTCTTTTTGTTTACATAAAACAGCTGATTTCAAACATCTGTTCGATATTGCAAATTTTAGTTGGCTTAAATTTCTCCAACCAAAACTTGCAAACTGTCAAAATTTTCTCTCTCTGGCTCCTATTTAATGGACTTTTTGTGTAAACGAACATGATCCAGTAAAAATTTGTACAAATTTGCAAGTAAACGAACATACTGAATGCAAGATCGTCATGTGACATACCGCGAAATAAAGGGCATTTCTTCCACCAGCATACATTCGATAATGCACGAACACCTGGCCGTAAAAAAGGTTTGTTCTCGTTGGATCCCGCACAATTTGACAATCGTTTAAAAAAAGGCTCGTGTCGTTTGGTGCAAAGAAATTTTGAAAAAATACGATCGCGGTGCTTCGAAAAACGTTTATAAGATCGTCGCAGGTGACGAATCATGGATCTGTGCGTATGAGCCCGAAAAAAAAAGAAAAATCGACCGTGTGGGTCTTTAAAGACGAGCCAAATCAACGAAAGTTGTTCGTGGAATAAGCACTTCGAAGCAAATGGTCGCCTGTTTCTTTGGTAAAACTGGTCATATCGACTGTTCCGCTTGAGTAACGTAGGACGGTCAATTCTGATTTGTACAACAAGAGAAGACGAATCATTGTGCACCATGACAATGCGAGCTCTCACACATCGACTCAAACCAGCGCCTCTTTGACCAGCCAAAACGTCGAATTGATGGGTCATCCGCCATACAGCCCTGACATGGCACCCAATGACTTCTTTTTATTCACGCACATCAAGAAAAAAACGCGTGGTCAAAGATGTTCGTCGCCACGAGATGCTGTTGAAGCGTTCAAAAACCATGTTTTGGAGGTGTCTCAATCGGAGTGGAATTGTGGATGGGAGGGGCACACGAACTTAAATTTCTATTATTGGTACCATGACGCACAGTGTGTCCTTCCCATACATTCGATGGCCAAAAATAGAAGGAGTTGTACGAGAGTAATGAAATTTGGCACGAGTCCCTAATATAATAGAATTAAGAAAATTTCAAAGTATCGACAAAATTGACCACGCCCATCGCCCACCACCCATACAAACTAAAATCATTTTTGGCTGTTAAAAATTAACTATTGCTACAAATTTCCTGAAAATTGCTGGAAGAACATATCTATGCAACACCTTTTAAAAAAAAATTATTTCATCAACATTGACCACGCCCATCGCCCACCTCCCATACAAATGATATTTCAAAAATGCCATATCTTCTGTAAATTTATAACTAGAATATTTATTTTTCGCAAAAATGCATACAGCATCTATTAAATGCTGTTTTGAAAATATGAAGAAAATCCGCCCACTGTAACACCCGCCCCCCATACAACCCCCATACAAAAATTTTACAGTTCACTCTATTTAATTTATTAACAACATTTTCAATTCAATTTCATTCTTTATGAATTGATGTATGGGTCGGAGGATATCAACAAATGATGCATTACGTCTTCGTTAGAAGAACAGCGCACAGTCTTGCGCGAGTTATATAGCCTATAACGTTTATAGTCTTTGTTCCTCTCTTCCTGCGCTTCTTCTGATAACATTCCTTTGAAAAATAAACCATATGTTAATTCAAAATGTATGAAACAAATCGTATATTTAACCTACCTATAGGTAGAATGGCCTCAGATACAATTTTGCTACCACGTATCAAAACTTTATGCGCTGTGATAGGCATGTAGTACCATCCATACAAATCAATGTACAATTTTGCCGTGTCTAAACAATATATATGGAACTTCTCAGAGTCTATTGCCTGACTGCAACTTATTGTGGATAATATAATTTTTAACCTATGAATCAGTTGTTCATTTACTCCGGTTATGTCAGCTGTAATTTCAGGGTTTTCAAAAAATCGTCGAGCTGTATTCCCATCGTTGCTGGTACCCATTCCTTGTTTTACCACATCAACATTTATTCCCAATACTAATTTTAATTTGTCTTGTATCTTTATTTGTTCGCCATGCTGCAAAGCTTTTATTGTAAGCGATATGCATTCCATAAATTTTATGCGCGCATGCAGAGGTGAAATACCAAATTTTAAAGCCTCTCCCGAATTTATTAAAAAAAAAAAAAAATAATAACTGATATGATTTGAATTTCAGTGTACGAGCACTTTATACACAATTATCTTACAAATATACTATTTATAGTAATAGACATGCACACAGGCAAAACAACAACAAGCAGTAACGAAAGAAAGAGTGCGCAGTTGTTTATGTACGCGTAAAATAACGCATAACGCATATTTTTTACTGTAATTTTTTGGTTTTCCATTGTTTTTTTGGCCGCGGGCAAATTTGGGCACAATTTTTTTTTTGGAATCTGTTAGCTGAGACCCTCAGCTTTAATTTGGTTTAGGACTCCATGTTTCGCACTGCTTCGCACACAACTAAAAGTCTAACGGAAAATCATAAATGTTTATTTTTTTTGGCCCAAAATAAAAAAAAAATTAATTTTTTTTTCAATTTTTATTTTTTTAATTTACATAATGCTTGATGCCTATTTTAAGTGAAAAAAATTTCTATAAGGTACACTCGGTGTATAGTTTATAAGTAACAAGGTTTTAAATATGACATAGAAAACTAACCCATTTGAGACTTTTTCACATATGTGAACTTTGCGCTGCTCGGGACAGAAAACCAATGGAGATATTTGCATAAAATTTTACACATATGACCTTTAGATACTTTTTAACCATCTGTGCAAAAATCATCAAAATCGGAGAGCAGGTCCAAAATGATTTATTGCCGCAGCGGACACAGCGTGTGACGTTCCGATGTCTTGCAAACATTCTATTACCGATCCTAAGTCCTTAAGTGGAATATCTAGAAAACCATTGCAATGATAGAGACAAAAATCTTCACCAAGACCGGCTTTCGTTCAGAACGATTTTTCAGCTGAAAATTAAAACATACGTATGGTTTTTCTGCATATATCTACTTGAAAACATATTGGCCTTATCTGATCATTTTTACGGTCTTGCCGGTTAGAGGGTTAATATATGTCTTTAGTTTCTGTTGTGCTTGTCGTAGATCCACTTTTTGATTGTACATAACTCTTTAACTGTATAAGACAATTAAAAAAATTGTTCATACCATATCTGTAGGATGTGACTAGCGCCAAACTATTCTAATATTCAAACACTGTGCATAATAGGAATAGTTGCTCTTTTGAATAAACCAAAAATATGTTTCACTTTGTGGGGGTCTACGATTAATAATTCCTGGATATAATTAGACCATGATATAGTATTACAGTTTCTGAACCAACTGTCTCTTAGAAACTTACACAGTTTTATAATCGAAGATTGATATGAACATTCCATCAGTATAAAATTTACATCAACCCAATAGCCTTCAACATAAATACGAGTATATCTTCGTCCTGGCTCTTTAAGAAAACCCCAAAAAGTGGTAATGAACACCTAAAGGATTAAGCCGAATACATATCATCATTAATTACAAGGCTATTGTAAAATACACCTCAGTGTGCAGTGTAGTTTGAAGCGTTAGCTTACCCTTTTGCTGATTATGTCATTTGTTATTTTGTATCTGAAAGGGATTTTGGAATTTCATCTTTGTGTTGTTGGGCAAGCAATTACGAGGCAATACAAATTTGTAACATTATTACGAATATTGTTTATTTTCCTAGGGTGATTTAAAAGTTTACACAAAGAATGATTAATATCTTTCTGTTGGCAACAATGACCTATCATTGTGAAGTTTTCGAGTGAAGGCTACGCCGCCTGATGGCTTTGTCGATTGTATCGGTGATGGTAGGGGTTACCCTTGTTGTTTGAGCTGCTGCCCAGTTGTATGAGTGAGCTGGAAATCACTTTGCAAGGACTGGGCAGGACTAGCACACCACCCACCCCCCTGTACAATATGTATAATCTTAAATGATAACGTTTGTTTAGGAAGTTGTGATTGCTATCTACCCCCCATACGAGTATTTATTTATGGACGTTTTAATGCAGATATCTTTCAAAATATGACATTTATACGAGATAATCACCTCACTTCGTTCAGCGTGTATAGTCAATATGTAATATCCATTATAAAGAGGATCTAGACCTATGCAAATTTTATTCTAATTGTGTACACAAAGGATTATTCGTTAACCCAAGTTTTTGTCTTTCTTTTGTTTCAGATTTTGCCAACAAGGAGTCTTTCAAAAAAAGGTATGTTTTGATAAACGGATTTTTTATAAGTAAGCTAAGGCTACTGTCATAAAATGAACACTTGGAGAAAAAAAACAAGTAATAACGTCGTTAAATTCGCCCAGACCGAAACTTCCATACCATCCACCGTCAATACGCTACTTTTTTCATTTTTTTAAGCCCTTTCGGCCATGCGTCCGACCCAAAACTACAACCATAATTAATATATTATAATTCGTAGCAACATTTGCTTTAGTTTGAGTACGCATATGTCCTTATTGACTATTGATATTCTGTTGTGACCTTGAGGGCGGTTTTTTGAAACATATTAGCCAAAACGTCCAGCAACTTAGCCCTTTTTGAGGTATTTAGTACGTCTCTACAAACAGTACCCCATTTGAACCATTGTTCGTCTACCAGAGATTATGATTTGTAAAAACAAATAGCGTTTTGTTCCCCATGGTGCCTTTATTCCCTTGAAGGAAAACATACCGATTTCGAACTACAATCCTAAGCAACTGATAAGCCATCATCATGTATTAATTTCAGGATCTTTTGTTAATTCGTTTGACCAATGGCATGGCTTGATCGTTTTAGATTTTATAACTTTCAGTAATATCGGGCGATCATCTGTTTCTTTGGCCAAACTGGACATTTGGCGACTGTTCCGCTTGAGCAACGTAGGACGGGCAATTCTGAGTTGTACACCACAATTTGTTCGCCTGAAGTCTTCGTAGAAATTCGAAAAACGCACAAGAGGAGACGAATCGTTGTGCATCATGACAATGCGAGCTCTCACATATCGGCTCAAACCAGCGCCTCTTTGACCAGCCAAAACGTCGAATTGATGGGTCATCCGCCATACAGCCCTGACTTGGCACCCAATGACTTCTTTTTATTCCCGCACATCAAGAAAAAAACGAGTGTTCAAAGATTTTCGTCGCCAGAAGATGCTGTTGAAGCGTTTAAAGACCAAGTTTTGGAGGTGTCTCAATCGGAGTGGAAAAAGTGCTTCGACAATTGGTTTGAGTGCATGCAAAAGTAGAGGCATATTTCAAAATTAAAAAAAGTACAAAAATTCTAATCAAGTGGAATCTTTATTGTTCATGCGAAAGGGCATTGTATGCCATTAAGCTTTTGAATATAATTTCCTTCAAATGTTGGCAACTGTTTTATGGAAATAAGCTTTCGGTGAGAAACGGGAAGATCCGCTGTTTTAGACCAAAATTTTGTGCAGTTGCCCATTTCTGGCAAAACGGCAACGTCAGTCAACAAAATTGCCGCATAGAGCAACAAGAAGTGGTTCAAGAGGTACCATTATTTTCAGAGAAAATCACGGCTAGGTGCGGTTTATGGACTGGTGGAATCATCGGCGCATACTTTTTTAAAAATGATGATGGTCGGAACGATATCGCAAATGGTGTTCGCTATCGCACCATGATATCGATCTTTATGCTACCCGAAATTGAAGCCCGTAATCTTGACGACATTTGGTTCCATCAAGACGGCTCTACATGCCATACAGCCAACGAAACAATCAATTTATTGAAGGAAGCTTTTGGTGAGTGCATTATCTTGCGTCGTGGGCATGCAGCGTGGTCTCCGATTTAACACCGCTGGTTTTTTTATAGGATTATGTGAAGTCGCATGTCTACGCAGATAAGCCCTTTGAGGAGAATATTTGGTTTGTTATTGCTGACATACGGCCACAAATGCTGCAAAAACTGGTCGAAAATTGGGACTCTCGGCTAGAATTTATTCTTGTCAGCCTCGGCGGCCACTTGTCCAAATCATTTTTAAAACATAATGGCAAACCTTTGTCTTTATAATAAAGCAAAATTCTTGGCCATAACATTAAACTATATGCGTTTTTTTTTTTTTTTTTGAAAACCACGCGTCTAACAAAACACCCTTTGTAGTACTTTATAGGGTCTCAGATCAGTATTTTCTTGATATGTAATATAAAACGTAAAAAGGTCCAAGTATGTATTTTCGGTTGTATCGGTGACCTGACGATGTACGACATCAGTAATTCCGTGACTTTTCCAATTTCTCTCGTAGTTATTAGAAATGCAACACTGCTCCCATCAAGTACCATTAGTGAATATACTGCTGTTTAATTTTTTAGAGATTTCCGTCATTTAGTTTGTGTTTAACAGCTGTTCAAAACATGCAACCTCCGAAATTTTGTTAAAAATGGAAAAAGGTAAATTTCGAGTACACATTAAACAGTATTTTTTGCTAAAAAAAATCCTTCAATCAAACCAAGGAAACGCTTGATAAATATTATGCCGCTAAACGTTCTGGACGACCAAATGAGATCAATACACCCGAAAATGTCGAAAAACTCCACGATATGGTGTTGGCTGATCGAAGAGTAAAAGTGCGTGAGATTGTTAATGCCATACGCATCTCATATGGCAGTGTGGTTTCCATTTTACATGATCAGTTGGGTTTAAGAAAACTGTCTGCAAGATGGTTGCCGCGTTTGCTCTTAATTGACGGATTGTTTGGAGTTGTTTAACCGAAGTTGGAATGAGTTTTTGCGGCGTTTTGTTACAGTGGATGAAACATGGATCCATTACAACACTCCGGAGGCAGCAGTCTAAACAATGGTTTTCTTCGGTTGAACCGACTCTCAAGAAGGCTATGGTCACTTTGTCGGCCAATAAGGTGATGACAACAGTTTTTTTGGGACTCACTTGGGATAATCCGCACCGATTACCCTCAAAGGAAAACCAATTAACGCCGAATATAACGCCAACTTATTGAACTGATTTAACGAGTATTTAAAAACAAAGCGACTCCATATGACCAAGAAAAAAATCTTTTTCTTCAAGATAATGCACGGGTGCACACGTGTGCAGTCTTAAAGCATGAATCGGGTTACGAATTGGTACCTCATCCGCCATATTCTCCGGATTTAGCTCCCAGTGACTGTTTCCTATTTCCAAACCTAGAGAAATGGCTCGGTGGAAAGAGATGAAATTATTGATCACACAAATGCCTATTTATGGACCTCAAAATAGAAGTCACGGAATTATTGATATGCCCTCGCACGAAGAGGTAAAAAATTGTTAACGCACCAAAAGATCACTAAAACATAGCGTCATATCGCTGGCTACTCCAATTAGAACGAGGTTGAAATGATTGTCCGTCCGGCCCCAAAGAAACGATTTTACTCGGAGGTCTGTGAGGCCATTGTTATACCCCTATGGGAAATATTTTATAGTTGTAAGAAGAAATGATATAGCAGAAGTTAGCGCATAGAGAAAGGGACCTAAGGGTAAAAAAATCAATTTTCATTTTTTCTATTTTTGATGTGGACAACATCTGAGCATCGAGTGAGACCGATCCCATGCCCCAACAGTGTTCCCTCCCAGAGATATGCGCGTTTTATGAAAGTTAAGTCGATTCTAAGCGCAAATAGAAAGGGGCCTAATCTTTAAAATGCCTCTCCTGAACAAAACTGGTTTTTATCATTAAGTCCCTTTCAATTTGCGCGTCACATATATAGAAATGTTAGCTAAACATTTGTTAAGGTGTTTGTGCCTTCTTTTCCAAACCCGCCTGTATTTTTGGTGAATTTAAAGACTTTTGTCGTCAAATTCTTAGAGATTGTCCCGATAATTTAAATCTAGGGCAGATTAGTAGCAAGTGCTATATCGATTCTAAGTATCGAGGCAGCTCCTGCAGTAATCCTCTTGCTATGCCAATGTGCTTAACCATTAGGCTTATAGCGTAGTGACCTGGTAGAACTAAGGACTAAGAGTGCTGATAGTCCTTTGTCAAGAGCCAGAAGCTAATTTTTTCTCTATCGGCTGATGATTGGTCAAAGGGTTCAAGTGATTTTATAACCGTTGCCTATATAGTTAAAGAACTCGGCGAATAGCATGAACACTAGAGCACCCATAAAGCAAAAAGTGTTATTTTTCCGCTCCCCGCTCATTTTCTAGTATATTGGGCATTAAAAATAATATCCGGGCAAAAATTTTTTCAATCGGATGACAACCGTCCGTCCAGTCCTTCACGAATTTTAGCCCTAAAAATGGTGTAAAAATTCTCTTACACAATTTTTGACCTAGCTAAGACCCTTCATGGTGTTTTCAGAGGTCAAACTTCAAACGTAATTTTTCAAACGTAAATAAGTAATTTTATTTATAAACGTTTGAGTAAAATTTTGACTTTTGACGAAAGTCGTCTGGCTTACGAGTTATAGCTCATAAAAGCTTGCAACTAGTTTTACTCCATTTTTAGGGCTAAAAGTCGTGACGGACTGGCCGGTTTCCATCCGAATGAAAAATTTTTTGCACGGATATTATTTTTGATGCCTAATAATATAAATGAGCGGGGAGCGGAAAGAATAACACTTTTTCATTTTTCTATGTATTTCATGGGCGCTCTAATGAACACGCCTGAGCCCTCGGCAGTGTCAACTGTTTTGGAACGTGTCATAGCACACTCATCCGCCAGCTTGTTGCCAGGAATGTTTTTATTTTCTGTCCATTTAACTCTGTATAGTCCAACTAGAGGGTCCAAAAAACGGAGTTTTTAGA
This sequence comes from Hydrotaea diabolus, assembly GCA_963513945.1. NCBI lineage: Eukaryota > Metazoa > Arthropoda > Insecta > Diptera > Muscidae > Hydrotaea > Hydrotaea diabolus. Next base: position 84,556,217 of record OY740718.1, on the reverse strand, counting down.
AAACTGTTTTTTTTTTCAAAACCGTGTTTTAAAAAAAAACTTACAGTCGGTGTTTCTTTTTAAAGTAAAAACCGGCATGAACCGACATTATGCTTTTAGCCTGTCTAGGTAAGGAAAATATTTTCCTAATCTGAAGTAAAGTTATAGTACCCAAGCCTTAAATTTACTCAGATTTTTTAAATAAGGTCATATTTTATATTATTTGTGTGAAAATTTCTTGCTTTTGGTTGTCATATGGACGCGCAAAATAGAAAGGGACCTAAGGTTAAAAAACAGTTTTGTTCTGGAGAGCCATTTTAAAGATTAGGTCCTTTCTATTTGCGCTTAGAATCGTCGATTTCACTTTCATAAAACGCGCATATCTCTGGGATGAAACACTTTTGGGGCTTGGGATGGGTCTCATTCGATGCTCAGATGTTGTCCACATCAAAAAAAAGAAGAAAAAAAATTAAAATTGATTTTTTTACCCAGGTCCCTTTCTCTATGCGCTGTCACATATGTCCATGTTTAAATGGATCAGATTTTCAAACATAAAGTAAATCACTCTAATTTAGCGTACATGTAAAGAAAGCCATTTTTTTGTACTTCAGACATTTTACACGGGGACTTATCAGAATAAAAAATCTATATTACCTAATCGGTCCAAGGCTGCTTGTTTTTCAATCGTTAGATGCCATACCAAATTTGATTAAAATTGGAATAAATATGGATGTTCTTCGGCGGTTGTATGTTATGTCGGGAGAGATCTTTGCACTGGAGCTATAGCAAAACGTGGACCGGTATGATCGAGTTTTATCTAAAGTAATTGTTGTTCAACCTGACTGATTTTCAAGTCAGAAGCTTATGTCCCAAAAATAACTTTTCAAAATATCGGACAACAATTGCGACCTGCAAATGGACAACAAGCTTTAGATAGACAGCAGACGGACGAAGCGACGGAAAGACAGACATCGTTAAATCGAATTAACTGATGATTCTACGTTGAGCGGTACTCTAAGAGGTGGGTCTAGCTTAAGTATTTTTGGTATTCACGTATCCCATACTTCAAAATTATGAGTGACTTTGCCCTTAAATACAACAACCTAAAAACCGGGTAAACCAACATGTCGGGTTTTACCTATTTTCAAGCAACCGACTGTCATGTTTAAACCGCATTCTCTTCATTCGTGAATTAAATTTAGCTATAAGTAGTCCGATTACTTTTTTTTATACATACGAGTATAGAACGAAATTACGTTATAAAGGTCAGCAGCTGCCTTGACTTTTTACCTTTTTCCCACTACACGCTTTTCTTTGTTGTTGAAAAACTTGCTTTAAGCTCACATTCCTAATGGCAAATGACCGAATTATTTCGATTCCGAGTCACATAACGCTAATTCATCATAAATTTAATTTTACGAATTTCCCTAATGATGGAAGTTCTCCCTTTTCATGTTGTGCAAACATTGCGCTGCCATGCTTGAGCAGCCAGCCAAGCGGCACATGTGACCTTCCTCAATATTTATTTTGCCATTTGTCGGGAAGCACTGGTGGCAATGAATGGAAATCAATAACCGAGCAATAAATTGACATTAACTTAAACACTCCCACATTGTTGTGTTGCTTGCCGATTTCCTTCCCCTGCTGCAATGTCATCAGCAAGCATATACATATAACCTTTTCAACGCACCGCACCGAACCTCACCCCTAGCCTGCAATATCGGTATTATTACGACACTTGTGGGGGCAAGATGGATTGAACGAAAAGTTTTTGTGTCACGGTTTTGTAATTTGAGGTCAATAGCAAATAAATCCTGCTCACATAACAGGCCGGCTGGAGGAACACTGCAAAAGGTAAAGCGCGATTCGTTCAACGATCAATAACGAAACATTGTATTTAAATTAGGGAAATGGATGGCGTACGTCACCGATTTGCGGGCGCCCACAACCGAAAACTACGCCAACTGCGAATTGAAAAAACACATGCGAATTACGCCACAGAGCTTACGACGACCTAAAACGAGTATGTCGACTATTTGGTAAATAACAATTAACTAAATTGTCTGGTGTACGTACGCATTCACCTTCGCTGTGAATTCATTTCGCCAATAGTCGTTTCTTGTCATTTTGCACCATTTCCACTGCTTAGTCTCTTTCATCTTGTGGTTGCTTTGGCGTACTCAGTCGCCCCGTCTGTCTGACCTTCTTGCGAGCGTTGACATGTGCAATGTATTATTAATACCTCGTAGCACAGTGGGTTGGCATCATACAGCGATGTTACTGAGAGATTCAGTTTTGATTTAATATCGGCTATCAAATCCGAATAATGTATTGGAATGGTATATTTGCCTTATAATATTGCCGTGTTATATCAAGAGGCTTGGAGATATCGCCTACTCTATAAACCTAGGACCGAACTAAGTTTTTGATACAATTCTTTGTTACGGCTTCTTAAAAGTTTTATTACGACTCCGATATACGAGGACTTCTTAGCCTAGCAAAAAAAGCGCGGTATAAACAGAAAAAAATTTAATTTTTTTGGAAACTTCCATCTCTGCTATGAACACATGTTAAATTTTGTTTCGATCTGGCAACTCCTTCATATAGAAACAGGTGTTCACAAAAGACGCATCCGCGATTTTTTTACAATGGAAAAATTAGAAATGCGTGGTGTCATTAAATATTTACATTAAAAAGGTTTATCGGAACAAGAAATTCATAATGATATGGTGAATGTGTTAGGTGAAAGTGCTCCTTCATATGCAACAGTAAAAAATTGGGTTACTGAATTTAAACGTGGTCGTACAAGCATTGAAGATGAACCCCGTAGTGGACGTCCAAAAACAGCAACAACAACAGAAATTGTAGCCAAAGTGCGTTATATGGTATTAAATGATCGACGAATAAAAGTGCGTGAAATAGCTTATATCATGGGCATCTTAAATGATCGAGTCCATTTAATTTTGCATGAATAACTACAGATGAAAAAGCTTTCTGCAAGATGGGTGCCGCACTTGTTAACATAAGAATGAACATTTCTCAAGCTTGTTTGGATCGTTTTTAGCGAAATAAAATGGATTTTGCGTCGCTTCATAACTGTTGATGAGACATGGATCCACCACTATACCCCAGAGACAAAAGAACAATCCAAACAATGGACTGAAGCTGGAGGAAGTGCCCCAAAGAAGGCAAAAACAATTCAATCGGCAACGGTTAGGGCAACGGTTTTTTGGGACTTCAAAGGTATTTTATTGATTGGCTATCTGCAAAAGGGTAAAACAATAAATTCAGAGTACTATTGCAACCCTTTAGATCAATTAAATGTACAAATTCGAGAAAAACGTCCTGACTTACAACACAAAAAAATAATTTTTCATCAAGACAACGCACCAGCGCACAAGAGTGTTTTAACAATGGCTAAAATCAACGAATTAAAGTACGAGTTGCTTGACCACCCACCTTGTTCTCCTGATTTAGCTCCCAGTGACTTTTACCTGTTCCCAAATTTGTTTCAGCTTATTCGGACTAGTGGTTCTCGAGTTATGACAAACAAAAGAGCATAAAACGTGACAAATTTCCCTATACGATACTTACTAACTTTAAATTAATTATTTAATTATTATTTGATGTACCTTGACCAAACGAATGATGCAGAAGTTTTTCTTTTTGGGGCTACTTTCACAAACAATTAACAGAATTGAGTCCCGAAATCATCACAATTTCATTTAAAAAGGACAAGCTCCAAATAAAATTAATGTAATATTTTCTCATTTTTCTTCACTTTTCCAAAAAAAAAAAATAGAAAAGGACACTCACCACGAGACGCCAACTAAAATTTATTTGTCACATTTTTTTAAATTTTCTTCACTTTTTCGAAAAAAGGAGAAAAAGGACACTCCAGTCTCAGAGATAAGAAATGATCTACGAAAAAAAGCTCCATAATAGTTCGCTCATCACGAAAATTTGCTAAACGAAGGAATATTTACTACTTTTTAACTTATTTCACACAGTATAGGTGTGCAAAATGACAATTTTCTTGGTCCCTAAAAAAATAACGCTAACGAGAGCCCTCCTTTTTACTTTTATAACCTAAAACTGTCATTTCTAGAAGAAATTATTCACCCACCCACCCGAGAAAGTCCGAATTTCTGTTGCATTTTATTTTTACAACAGCGAACTAAACGGGTCTTGGTTACAATAAATAATTTATTTATTGTCACTATCAATAATTGGTTTCAAAGTAACAAGTACTTCATAATTGGTTGGTTTGCTATAACCACCAGTAGTGGCAACCTATAGTTTAATTTAATTCGATTGGTATAACTGACTTATTGGTTGTAAGTTGTGTAATATAATAGTAAGGTATAATTGTATACTTGTATCGTATGTCGAACCATATCACCATCAAAACCATGGAATGTTGGTGATTGCAACAGAAAGTATTTTTATCCAACCGGATATTTGTAGTTCGAACTGATGTTCTACCGATTTTTGTTCTGTGTGCAAGATTGATGTAAAATATGTAGAGAGGCAGGGCCCCTTAAAACGTCAGATCCTTTGCACGGGGGCTTTAGGAAATCATTGGCTACTGGTTCCGATAACGGACCATATTAAATTTAAAAACAATTGGATTTTAATTGCACACAGAGAAGAGATTCGTTGCCACAACTGAATTTGTTTGCCACCCGATTGATTGAGATTACATGTGCCTCGAGCATTCCAACACTATAACCGAATGTTAGTGGGTGCTCTGTAAGTTTCAGATATTAAAACATACCAAGTATCCGAACCTTCAGAAGAGAATACAAATTCACATACCATACTTGTTCAACGAAAAAATTATAATTTTAGTTAGAGACAGAAGACTGTTTGCTTACAGCATTGAAATACCTGAAGGGCTCATAGTGAGGAGAAAGTAAAAGAGATTGTGGATAATTTTTACTGGAATAAAATGGTGTTAATCGATGGGCCTAAAGTCAGAAATAATCGAACTATATTATTTTTAAAAATATACCATTCAACAGCCATTTTTTGGTTGTGATAAGGTTTTAGTTATCTTCGCTAATAATTGGTTACTACAACAAAATGTTAGCAAAATTATCGGTTGCCACAACCACCCTTTTCATGTTTTATTGGTATGACCGATCAATTAGTTGTGTGTACAATACGATATTCATATTTATCATCTTGTGGTATGTCGAACCGAATAGCCATTACGACAAAAAACATTCGTTGTTTGCAACCGAATTTCTTCTTTTGCAACCGAATTATTGTAGTTCCCACCGATATTCAACTAATTTTTTCTCCGTTTGTAATAATTAATTAATTTGTGACTTCTAGAGCGGCCGAGCCTTAAATCGGGGGTTATATGCATTTTTACTAGGACTGACTGTTAAACAACTACTTTCGTCATATCAATATCAGTTCACGAGATATAGCATTCCTAAGTTTAGGGTTGTATGGGCGGGGCCACACTTTTACAAGAACTGGCTGTTAAACAACTACTTTCGTCATATCAATATCAGTTCACGAGATATAGCATTCCTAAGTTAAGGGTTGTATGGGCGGGGCCACTGCTCTTTGTCAACTTTTAACATAATATAGTCAATAATAATAAGCTAATCATTGATAACATTCTGTTAAAATTTTAGAACGATCGCTCCATTACTTCACGCAATTATTCGTATAAATAGATCGTTAAATGGGATAAAAACTATTTCGACAGCACACGTACGAGGTATTCTGCAAAAATGCAAGCCTTAAAAAGCGAACCAGTGTTATCGATCCTTACTACGCTAGCAACAAAAATCAACCACTGTGCAGCACAAAAGGTTGCTTTTGTTTGCTGCCAAAGATATTTTGCGGTCACGTAAATTTGTGCGAATTCTCCGTATATTGATGTACGTTGCGGAGAGTATTTTTGGTATGTGTGTGTGTATGTGTTCTTAAATATACTAAAGTTGCTAATGTCCTTTTGCGCTAAATATACAAAAGAAGAAATAGAGAAAACAACAAACAACCACACACAAACACAGACACAGACAGAGGACAAATCTTAGCCAGGATACAATAAGAACTGGATTTCGTTTTATTTTTTTGTGTGTTTCGCTCCCTACGGAAAAGAAAGGAAAGTAAGTGCGAATCATGGGGCACGGTTGGCTGTTGGTCTGCTGAGAATGTTTTGCGGTAGTTATTAGTTCTATAGTACTCCGCTGGTCGTGCTATAGTTACGTCCAAAGTGTATCGCAATCGTGGCGGTGTTTTGGTGTTAGTATCGGTGTTGCTGGAGGTGGTGTGTTGTTGCTGTCACCGTCAAACCAAATGACATTTGTTAACATTTCTTTGTGGCAGTGTTTATTTAACAAGTAAATAGGTGTATATCTACACCTAGGTGGTGAAGATGTAGATACATACACACACATACATATGTATAAACTTATACTTACCTTCATACAATTTGTGAGTGTCACTTCGTTTTTTTTTGTGTTTTGTTGTTGTGTGGAACTGATTTCTTTGACTACCTTCCACTAGCACAGCGATCTATGTATTACATATATACTTATCTAGGTGTCAGTGCCGGTATGTGGGTCTCTAGGTTTTCTATATGAAGTTTGAGGTCTTTTGGATGCCCCTCTTTGGGTTGGGTGGTGGAGTTTAATTCTGATGGGGTTTCTGTTTAGTAATTCTCTCGGTCGTTTTTCCTCGGTGAACTTGTGTGTGTGTGTGGTTTAAGCCACAGCTAAAACAGCCATTTGTCTTGTGGTTTTATTTAAAAACCAATTTAAAAGTGTCACAGATTTCACAGGCACACACACACGCATGCACACTGTGAGATATACACACGCGCACACAAGCATATCGGCAACACGGCGAGAGCCACACGCACGTCGCCCACACCCCCTGCGCGCTATCACTACAATTATTTATCTGATAAATACAACAACAATAATTACTACACGTTGATCTCATTCGCGAGGAATTTTCGTCCTTTTGGGTTTTGGTTCGAACATAGTGGGCTTAATTGAACAAATATGTGGAACAAATATGCTTTTGAATAATATTATAATATTATTCAATATTTTTTCTAGTTTGTAACACCTAAGCATCACTATCTGATTCCATTTAGCGATGTCCGCCGGCCTATATATCGTTGTAATAAAAGTACCAGTCGAAATATAAACCGAATTCAAGGAATTCTATTCGATTTGGTCTTTATTTGATATATACTTAGAAGGGACATAAATACTGTTACACACGTTTTATGCTGTAAAATGAAAAGGACTGAATGTTTTTGGACCAAATATTTTTTAATATATTTATTGATGTATATTGTATCCAAAAAGAATCTACTTATCCGAAATGTCCACCTTTTGCCTTTACACACGCCTTAAGTCGCACTGGCCAATCGTGAATAGCTGCACGAACCTCGTCCATTGGAAAATTGGCCACAGCTCGAACCAAAGCAGTCTTAAGAGATCCAATGTTGAGGTATCTTTTGTGACAAACCTTGTCCTCTAAAACCGTCCACAATATGTAATCCAATGGGTTCAAATCTGGACTGCCTGAGGGCCATTTTTCAGAGGAAATGAACACTGGCAAATTGTTTCGAAGCCAGGTCTGGGACGTTTTAGCCTTATGGGCCGGCGCAGAATCGTGCTGCAAAGTCCATGGCTGGTTTTGGAACAGGGAATTGTCAAGAGGCTTCTCAAGAGCTTCCAAAACGGTTTCTTGGTAAACTTTGTCCAATGTTTTGACTACTTGTTTGCAGAAATGCAGGTCAGTGACCCCATCGTTAGAGACACCCCACCAAACCATGACTGAAGCTGGGTGATGACCCTTTTCCACCCTTGGGATCAGTTCAGATGCATACACTTGCAGAAATGCAGGTCAGTGACCCCATTGTAAAAGACACCCCACCAAACCATGACTGAAGCTGGGTGATGAACCTTTTCCACCCTTGGGATCAGTTCAGATGCTTCCTTAGATGACCGCGCATACACTCTTTCATTTTGCTTGTTAAATTTTTCCTGAACGGTAAAAATTTTTCTCGGCTTTGATGGCATGCGGTGTTCGAACAGAGCGTGGGCGGCCCGACCGGTGGCGGTATTTTATATCTCCAGTTTTCTCAAACAGTTTTATGCATCGGTAGACGAACATGCGGTCTAGTGGCCGCAGCGTTTTAAAAATATCGCTTTTTTTCATTTCACACTTAAAAAGCGCTATTACAGCGATACGGTTCTCATTATCTGACCACTCCATGATGAAAGTTAAAACAATTTTAAAATCTGGTTAATCCAGACTAACGCTATTGAGGTTAGTTTTCTAAACCCATGTGACATTAATGGGGTATCTTCAGTTCTACTATTGAAAAGGGTGTGTTCAATGTTGCAACAGTAATAGTATGTTCATACTAAGTAATAATGTACATTAAAGATTGGCTGTCAAAAACAAACATGTTTGCCTCCGAATTTTTATTCCGTCTGTCTACCATATAACGTTGAATTAAAAGTACCAGTCGCAATATGAACCGAATTCGAGGAATTTAATTTGGTCTTTATTTGATCTATACGACATTTTATTCTTGCCAAATTTTGCAGAGAGCGTTCGGAGCGACTAATAACCAACTCTGGTAAAATTGCATATTATCGGCTCATTTTTCCAAAAAAAAGTTTAAACGAAAGCATCACTATCTGATTCCATTCAGCGATGTCCGTCCGTCTGCCATATATCGTTAAATTTAAAGTACCAGTTGCAATATGAACCAAATTCGAGGAATTACATTTAATTTGGTCTTTATTTGATCTAAACGACATTTGATTCTGGCCATATTTTACAGAGAGCGTTCGGAGCGACTAATAACCATCTCTAGTAAAATTGCATCTTATCGACCCATTTTTCCAAAAAAAAATGTTTTTGATGGTCGAAGAATTCATTTTTGATATTTATTTTTACCTTTTTTGATATTCATATTCACGATAGATGGCGCTGTCATATATATGCTGCTATTTCTAGTAGATTTTCATAGAAAATACGGTGTATTTACTTTTTATAGGCTGCAAAATCAATTTTTGATATTAGCTTCATTGTAAAACAAATTTCTAATGTTATTACGAAGCTCATTTTATTATTCTCATTACGTTACCTTTGCAAAAATGGAATTTTTATAGAATATAATTGTGTTTTTTATTGGAAAATATTATTTTTTTTTATTACAAAAACAAGTTTTTTGTTAATAAGTATTACATCTTATTCGGATCCGCTTAATCATCATAACTATCACTGCCAATTTGCATGTTTGAAGAAGCAAAAGCTCTAGAAGTAGTAGGCTGTTTATCTCTGTATGTTTCTGGTTCTTGTTCTTCATCAGTATCCTCTTCATCGGTTGTTCTCTTTAACCACCAGCATAAATCACCTAAAATAGAATATAGTTTCTTTCCTCTGTATCTAGTTTCCTTGCTCATCGGATTCGGTGGAAACTTGGTTTTTAAACCAATCCATATGGTGAAGGAGAAAATGCATTTTTAGTGACATTTCAACTCTCTGCGTTTAACTCTTAGTGCACTATCCACTTCTCGTTTTTTACAAAGAACATTTTTAACTACGTCTTTAATTGTATTCCATGCAATTAATTGATTTTGACTCAAAGTATCATGAAAATCATTAGTTTTCATCAATCTTCTAATGTCTGGGCCATCAAACATACCTGTAAAATTAGAAAAATATTTGTTATTTAATTTTTTAAAATCATTTATTTTATTTGTATACAATACCTTCTTTAACTAAGCTAGCACTGAGTTGTGGAAATGTAGATCTTAATGTAGTAAAAGCTGATCCATCTACAGGAAACACTTTTACACAATTTTTGAAAAGACCCAACTTAATATGAAGTCGTGGTAGCAATACTTTATCTGCTAATACAAGAGGTTAATAAACAACATTGAAGCAGTGTCTACCTGTTCATTGTTCATTCATTATTATCGTACCGTCTTTTGCCTGTATTTTGCTTGTATATTTCCATGTTTTCTAATATGTCTTCCTTTGTGTTCTATGTGCAGTTACTACTGGAATACACCGTTTTTCTATGAAAATCTACAAGAAATAGCACCATGTGTATCACAGCGCCATCTAGCGAGAGTTAAAAAATAACAAAAATGAATTCCTTCTTACCCCAAAAACAGTAAGATACCTCAACTTTCCAGGATAATAAAAATAAATAAGCATTACTTTTTATCAAATTTTCAATGATCTTTTCATGTTAGACAGCGTTCAAAAATCTCCAACTTCAAATGCGTGTAAAACAAATCTCGCACTGAACTAAAGAAAACCTTTGAAGGTTTTGTTATGGATAATGTCAACTTTAATTTGAAATTTGAAAGTTTTAAAAACATATTGTTGTTGTAATAAATTATTTGGTGATGTTAGCCACAGTTTTATCGTAACCAAAAACGGGTTGTTATTTACAAAAAAACTTTCAAAAATCAGTCGGAAAGACTTAGTTACTGCAATTTCGTTGAGCGCCATTTCACCACTATAAGACCCCAAGCAATGAATGTGCTGCAACTGTGTTCAGCGGCTTTACACTTAAGGACAGGCAGTTTCGCATTTAACGAGAACTGCCGACCGAAAATGTTTTCTCCGAAGACAATAAAAATCCATCGCACTGCATGCATGCCAAGAAACATACACACGCGATTCAGTTCATGAATTTTGTTTTCGTTTCCATTCATTAACTTTCATTGCATTAAACGACATAGCTGATAAATAGTTAAGCTTATTAACAAAATTTTTTGTTGAGTGGTGATTAAATTCGCATACCAAATTTTTGGTTGAAATTTAAGTGTGGTCGCTTTTTACTGTGTAAGGTTCGGTGTGGCCGAAATTAGCTATTTTTTTTTGTTAGGAATTAACTGAGCCGTAGGTCGATCAGATGGATTCTTGTGCCTTAAAAAACCGGCGGCTAGGTTAAAGGGTAGTTGTTATTTGTTTAACCCATGGTGGAGGGTTATTTTAACTTGTTTCATATAATTTTCTTTTCCTATGGTTCGTATGATGTCACCCTATAATACCAGGTAGGATTGTTAGTTTTCACGACCATAACTGAAGTAAGCCCGGGTTGAAATTCAACTAAGAACATCTAACAATCTGTCAGTGTCGGGTTTCCACCTCGTAGATGATAGCAGGGTTACAAGTCAAATAAAATAAAATACAATCGCCATTGGGCGCTGGCATTATACGGTAGTTCTCGAATAGTGAGTCTGTGAGTCTTACTGATTTATAGCTGGCGTTTTGTTTCTTAATGTTATGTAGGAATTTCTAGTACTTGAACGGGTGCGACAATATGGCCAACTTTTTACTTTCATCAGTAGATTAATATAAGTATTACACCACGAAAAATTTCTTTAGGATTTTTAATTTGTTTTCCCTGTTCAAAGGATAAATGTTTCGAAATGTAATCAATTTAAAGTCATGAAACGTTAGCCAACCTCGCTCCTGCCAAATATGCCGAAGGTATAAAAATCAATATACACCTAATCCGAATAGTAATGCCCTGTACAAGAGCAAGGTATGTCCTGCATACAACCTGACATTATCTTCTCATTAATTCTAGCCTTCTAAATTATCCTCTTAGGTGTTGCGTCCGCGTTCGTTCTTGAACTACCGTATTCGCATGGACTTTCATAAACAACTTTGCCACCCTAAAAAGAAAAATTTTAATGCCACCCCCCTCCTGCCAGCCATTTCCATTTCTATAGCCCATATCTTCCACGTTTCTGGCATTATTCTGTCACACTGTCTGCCACCTCGACCGACCTCCAATGTCACCATGAATGGCACAGCACCTGCCACTTGTTAGACAACTGAATGCCAACACACAGCACCAACCGTCTGCATAAAAGGACAAAAAAAACAGAAAAGTCAAAGCAAAAGAAATTAATGAAAATAGAATATCACTCATTCATTATGTCAATGCCACGCGCAGAGTCAGGATTTCAAGTTTAAAAAAAAAAGATTGCATTAGAATTACGTTGACGGAGACGTAAAGACCTTGCCGCAAAATTGTTTTACATTTATCGCCCGTCACCAGGAGGATCTACGCACAGCAAATGGAACTTAATTTCGCGCGCGTCTAACATTAACAATTTGTGAAGTACTCCGAGTCTATGGAAAATCCGAAACGATGAGCAAAAACCAGGTGGAAATAAAGATTACTCATGGACGGAACAAGTAAATGCCACACATTATTTTGTGACATTGGCATTTTGTAACTTGTCACACGCCTATTCCAGTTCGCTATCCATAGTCTCTGGTTCCGCGGAACCGACCGGGATCTAAATGTTGCACGGCCACATTTGTGTAATGTGAGGGCATTAATAATAGTGGGGGTTGCATTAGGAACACCATGTAATTCTTTATCATTTGATGAGATTCTTTGGTTTTTTTGCTCCGGTTTAAATGGATTTCTTGGTTGGCTTGAGGCCGGTATGAGTGTTATGCATTACATTTTTCATAAGGATACACTGGCAGGCTATCATCCATGGTGTCATTTATTTTTAATTTACCACCGTGATTTTATTTGACGTTACGTATTTCTGGAAATAAATAAATTTAATAGCCTTAAATGTAAGATATTCTATTATAAGTGTAGAGTGGCTTACCCTGTGTTATTGGGCGAGTGATCCGAATGTGTAATGTACGTCCGTCAGCACATCCATCAGCATTCTTGCCTTAATTATATAGAATAAAGTGGTGAAGATATATTGACTAATCGCACAAATGTCATTTTTTGTGGCTGTGGTCGCGTATTTTACGAGGGCTTCTATATATGCGATGCGCAAAATAGAAAGGGACCTAGGGGAAAAACCAGTTTTGTTCAGGAGAGCCATTTTAAAGATTTAAATACGTGTATCTTTGGTGTACCATCACTTTCATAAAACGCGCATATCTCTGGGAGGGAACACTTTTGGGAATGGGATCGGTCTCATTCGATGCTCAGATGTTGTCCACATCAAAAAAAGTGAAAATTGATTTTTTTTACCCTTAGGTCCCTTTATCTATGCGCTGTCACATATATTTCTGGCCTAATAATGAAAATGCGAATATTTATCATCAAAAATGGTTTTATTGTTTTTCAAAGTATTCTCCAGCATGATTTATACCCTTTTGCATGCGCTCAAACCAATTGTCGTAGCACTTTTTCCACTCCGATTGAGACACCTCCAAAACATGGCTTTTGAACGCTTCACAGAATCTTCTGGCGACGAAAATCGTTGACCTCGCATTTTTTTTCTTGATGTCCGGGAATAAAATAAAGTCATTGGGTGCCAAGTCAGGGCTGTACGGCGGATGGCTCATCAATTCGACGTTTTGGCCGGTCAAAAAGGCGCTGGTTTGAACCGTGTGTGAGTGCTCGCATTGTCGTGGTGCACAATGCACGTCTTCTCTTGTTCGTTTTTCGAATTTCCTCCGAAGATTTCTGGCGAACAAATTGCGGTGTACCACTCAGAATTGACCGTCCTACGTTGCTCAAGCGGACATGACCAGTTTGCCGAAGAAACAGGCGACCATTTGCTTCGAAGTGCTTCATCCACTTACAACTTTCGTTGGATTTGGCTCGTCGTTGAAGACCCATACGGTCGATTGCGGTTTTGTTGCGGGCTTATACGCATAGATCCATGATTCGTCGCCTGTGACGAGCTTATAAATGTCTTTCGATGCACCGCGATCGTATTTTTTCAAAATTTCATTGCGCCAATCGCAAGCGATTGTCAAATTGTGCGGGATCCAACGAGAACAAACCTTTTTTTACGACCAGGTGTTCATGCAATATCAAATGTAGGCTGGTGGCAGAAATGCCCAAGGATGCCTCTATCTCACGGTATGCCACATGACGATCTTGCATTACCAGTTTACGCACGGCATCAATGTTCTCTGGCACAACAGCCGTTTTTGGACGACCATCATGACCGTCGACTTTGAGCGAGTGTCGGCCGCGATTGAATTCATTAAACCAGGTTTTCACAGTGCTTCATCGCCATACACAAATTTAGCTTCATCGATGCTCTCTCGTTGTGATAATCCACGTCGGAAGTTGTGGAAAATGTTCACGAGTTAATTCCATTTTTTTGCCAGATTGATTTTTTCAAGTCACTGTTTATGCTAAAAAAAAGGTCAAACTTTCCAATGGAAATGTCAGATGGCGCCAGGCCACACTTAATGTTGTCTAGGCCTGAAATATATATATAGCAACCCTCGCAGTAACATGGATACGAAATGTCACGCATAAGTTCTTTGACCTTCTTTTTCTCTTATGTCAACATCCCATCCCAACAGGTAGCATTTTCCAAAACATGTATTTAGAGTGTCCAAAACCATTACAGTTTTTGTGTACAAACCCGCCATGACGGTTTACCCGGTTTTTTTCCGTCGGGTTTTTCGGTTTTCGTATTTTTTTTTTAAATTGCGATCAGCACTAAGCTCAAATAAAAATGGGTCATACCGCTCCACGTTTTCATATAGCCCCTGCACAAAGATCCCTTCTGATATCACATACAAAAACATATTAATCTACAAAAAACATATTAATAATTTCCAATACTGACATAACAATTTTGTATCTTTATGTCAACGCACTCTCAAACATTTTTAATGATCTTCCAGTGTCAAAACGTTAGTCAAAGTCGACATTTTCATTATGGTAAAGTCAATTTAAATTTTTATCGAAATTCTAAGTCGGTGGTCGCAACTTTAAGAGCGCTTACACCAATAATCGTCCTACCCACCAGGCTGTGGTACGGAACATCCAAATTTTCACTTTTGGATGTTCCGGCGTCTAAGAGACACCGTACCGCTCAAAGTTACAAAAATAAAGCAGCCGTAAGTGTATCCGTTAAAAATAAGCCAAATCAGCCGATTCCACGTCGTTCTCTGAAATTGGGTATCTCTCATACAACACTGTGACGTATTATGCGAAATGATCTTGTCCCTATCCTTATAAGATTAAAATGACTCAAGAACTAAGGCAACTTGATTATTTGAAACGCAGAAACTTCTTCGATTGGGCTCTGGCAACGTTTCGCGAAAATCCAGATTTGCAGCGATGAAGCTCATTTCTGGCTGAGTGGTTTTGTCAATTAACAAAATATGCATCATTGAAACGAAATAAACCCATATGTGACAGCGCATAGAGAAAGGGACCTAAGGGTAAAAAAATAATCAATTTTCATTTTTTTTTTTGATGTGGACAACAACTGAGCATCGAATAACACCGAGCCCATGCCCCAAAAGTGTTCCATCCCAGAGAAATGCGCGTTTTATGAAAGTGATGGTAGACCAAAGATACACGTATTTAAATCTTTAAAATGGCTCTCCAGAACAAAACTGGGTTTTACCCTTAGGTCCCTTTCTATTTTGGGCGTCACATATGTGCTTTAAATGACACAGTTGCATCCGCAAAAAATTACTGTGATTGGGCCGAATATTTTCGTCGATGAAAACAATCGTCATGTTAATGTCAATGGAGCGCTATCTTGCCATGTTAGAGAATTATTTTTGGGCAGAATTTGATGAGCTTGACAACGCCGATGTGTGGCTTCGACGGTGCCACTTGCCACACAGCACGCGTTACAATTGATTTTCTGAAAGGCAAATTCGCTGAATGTGTTATCTCGAGAAATGGTCCAGTCGAATGGCCACCTCGTTCATGTGATTTAATGTCCATTGGATTTCTTTTTATGAGGCCACATCAGGTCATTGGTCTATGGCAGCAACTTTAGACAAGCTTAGAGACAACATCCAACGCGAAATTGCCAACGTTCCGGTCAAAATGTATGCAAGAGTGGTGGAAATTGGGTCCAAAGACCAATTTCGTGGTAGTCATATGACCGAGATTGAATTTAATTCTTAATATGTAACATTTGCACTACACCTGGAATATATTTGAATTATATATCCTAAATATTTTGTGTATTATATAAATTATTATTTATACATAAATTTCCAAATTTTATAAAAATCGTACGAACCGATCTATGGGCAGGCATTAACGGGTGAATGGAAACTCCTGTATAGGCTAGTTTTTTTGACCGTAATTTTTTGATATAGTCTGGGGTTTAAAAATTGCAAAAAAAAAACAAAAATATAATTATTTTTGCAGTTTGGATATATTTGGGTGACATATAATATTCTCACACTAATTAAATTATGGCCTAATTTCAAATCTATGTAAATTTGGAGCCCGTTAAAGGGATCCAACTAACTGTTTTCCATTGTATTTGTTCTTTTACTAGTTTATTTTAAATAATAACCAAACTTCTATTCACAGCAATTTATTTTTTTGCATACAAAAAGTTTAGAAATCAGAACAATTACTTACTTCACTTTTGATTGGGAAAATATTTTTCGTTTAAGACAAAGGGCTAAAACAAGAATGTCGTTAAGTGAGTTATTGAGTTATCCGAACAAGGTATTGAAAATGAACAAAAATGCTGGTTTTCGGTTTTCTGGAAAACCCGGTGTTTTGAGCACTATATGTACTGGTATTGCTTACTAACCGGGCTCCGATTGTCATCTGTTACCTACTAAAGAATCTTTTATATATGATAGTCCTATGAATAGTCCAAATCCATGTTTCTTTTCAAACAATCTAATAAATATTACTTTATCGGTATGAAAGAACTCTTAATTTAATATCATTTTATTTCTTCTATTTGCAGGTATGTACAATTTTGGCAGATTAGTTTAACAACACATCTAAGGTAATATATAAAGTGGGTTTTAAATATAAATATAAATTCAATTACAAAGTGGTATGTATCTTCTGATGGGCTGTTTAAAAATTGAATTGGCTGTAAAAAATGTCCGGAAAATATTTTAAAATTTCTAGTTTTATTAGAAATGTTGAATTTTGTTATTTTATAGTGAAACGCAATATCACTGCCTCGACTAGCTCGGCAGTACCTCATCCGATCAACCCAAATTTTCAGCACATTTTCATTATTTCGATCGAATCCTTCAATGAAAACTTCGATTTCATGTTTCAACGCTCCAATTGTCTCTGTATATTTTGCGTAGCATTTATCCTTAATAGCTTTCCACAGGGCAAAGGGCTCAAATCACAGCTCCTAGTCGGCCAACTGTCATCACAATTTCGGCTGACTATTCGATTTTCAAAACCAGTGCGTGAAATATCGATGGTTGCGTTGGCTGTGTGACTTGTGGCCCCGTCTTGTTGAATTTTTGGAAACAAATATTCGTTGAGCTTTGCGCGGTAATGCTCACCCATGTCGGTAACGGCGGCTCCTTGCTTATTTCCGAAGATAAATGGCCCAATGATTTCGCCAGCCGAAAATCCACACCAAACAGTGACTCGCTGTGGATGCATTGGCTTCTCAATGGTCACGTGTGGGTTCTCTGAACCGCATATGCGGCAATTTTTCTTATTGACATAGCCACCGAGATGAGAATGAGCTTTATCTGAAGACACGATTTTTCGGTAAAATTCTTCATCTCCAGCCAAACAATCTTCAGCCCATTGGGCGAAGCGAAAACGCATTGGAGGGTGTTCCGTGAATTAAATGAATTAAAAGAAAATAATCAGTACTTGTTTGTTTACAACCGGTTTACATTTTAAACGTTAAATCGCCCACCCAATAGTATCTATTTTAAAAATATAAATCTTTAAAGGTGGCAAGAGTGAGATGTAATTTCGTGTGCAATTGTGTGAAGAAAACTTGAAAAGTAAGGTTTACAACAGTAGTTCTCATTCGTTTGGGAAGAGCCTGGCCTTAAAGAGTTTGGTTTTACATTCAACAATTGCAGCAAGGCTTTCCGTAGAGGGTTGTCACGGACCCGAAATCATGATAAAAGTAGTGTGCAGCCACGAAAATCAATGCCACTTTGCCATTTTGTTAAAAAACGTGTTTTCTATATTAATATAGAAGCAAGAGGTCTTGAGCCGGTTAATCCCTGTTCAATATCGGTTTTGAAAAAAAATGTGACTGAAAATATACGAGTTTAAATTTTTTTTATTTCAAAAGCCTTTTAATGATGCATTAAAAATTCAAAGTGAAGTAAAGTGAAATTGTTCCCTATGCGTGTCCGCTACGACCCTGAAACCGATAATGGCTTCTAGTCATCAGTTGTTGGGGATTGTAAGTGGGCGAAATCGACCTTGGTTGAAAAAAGTTTCTGAGTTTCTAGGAAAACTTACACTTGCTGCGGCGTAGCCAAACTTAACCACGTTTTACTTGTTATATTATCCACCATAGGATGGGAGTATATATAAATTGTTCGTTCCGTTGGCGATCAGTTGGTATTAAAAGTGGATCAAAATGGGGAGAGTACATCTTTGAGTGACCAAATGAAAGTCCTGATAAAATTATCTGATATTTTTGCTATGTAATTTGCTTATTTAATCTTTAAATGAGCTTTTTTTTAAATGGTACCCAAGATTATTTAACCTTCACATAAATCGGCGTGGTCATTGGGGCCCAAAACCAACCCCTAATGTTTTGGACATATCGTACCAAGACGCGCGAGAAATACCACTGAGAGAAGCGAATAAGTCATATTTCTATTCTAAAAAAACATAGATTACGTCACAAATCAGAATATCACATTATAAATTATGTATACTTAGTAGGGACATACATACTGTTATACACGTTTTTTGCTGTAAAATAAAAAGTACTGAATGTTTTTGCACCAAATATTTTTTAATATATTTTTTGATGTATATTGTATCCAAAAAGAATCTACTTATTCGAAATGTCCGCTTTTCCCTTAACACATGCTTCAAGTAGCACTGGCCAATCGTCAATAGATGCACGAACCTCGTCCATTGGAAAATTGGCCACAGCTCGAACCAAAGCAGTCTTAAGAGATCCAATGTTGGGGTATCTTTTGTGACAAACATTGTCCTCTAAAACCGTCTATATTTTGTAATCCAATGGGTTTAAATCTGGACTGCCTGAGGGCCATTCTTCAGAGGAAATAAACGCTGGCAAATTGTTTCGAAGCCAGGCCTGGGACGTTTTAGCCTTATGGGCCGGCGCAGAATCCTGCTGGAAAGTCCATGGCTGGTTTTGGAACAGGGAATTGTTAAGAGGCTTCACATCAGCTTCCAAAATGGTTTCTTGGTAAACTTTGGCCGATGTTTTGACTTCTTGTTCGCAGAAATGCAGGTCAGTGACCCCATCGTAAGAGACACCCCACCAAACCATGACTGAAGCTGGGTGATAACCCTTTTCCACCCTTGGGATCATTTCAAATGCTTCCTTAGACGACCGCGCATACACTCTTTCATTTCATTTGTTAAATTTTTCCTTAACGGAAAAATTTTTTTCATCGGTGAACAAAATTTTTCTGTGCAAGTTATCAGCGTGCTTCGCCAAAAGACGTTTGCATTTTTCAATCCTATTTTTTTAAAGCTGCAGTCAATAAATGTCCTGTACGTCGTTTGAAAGCCACAAGTCCCAAGTCTTTTTTAATGATTCGACTCATGGACTTTTGCGTGATATTCATCTCACGGGTCATAATTTTCTGTTTTCGGAGCGGATTTCTGTGAATTCTTGATTTAATGGCTTTGATGCCATGCGTTGTTCGAACAGAGCGTGGACGGCCCGACCGGCGGCGGTCTTTTACATCTCCAGTCTCCTCAAACAGTTTTAGGCATCGGTAGACGAACATGCGGCTAATCCCTAGTGGCCGGAGCATTTTGAAAATATCGCTTTTTTCATTTCACACTTGAAAAGCGCTATTACAGCGATACGGTTCTCATTATCTGAACACTCCATGATGAAAGTTGAAACAATTTTAAAATCCCGTTACAGACTAACGCTGTTGAGGTTAGCTTTCAAAACCCATATGACATGGGTGTGTTCAATGTTGAACAGTATTTATGTCCCTACTAAGTATATTATATAGTTCGAAGAAATTTTCCTGCCATGACCCCTGAGGATAGGTCCCTAGGGCGCTGAAAAATATTTCCACTCTAACATTGACTGATGGGTACTTAGGAACAGTGGAATTTTCTGACGAATCTGAATTCTTCAGAAAATTCCCATGACAACATTCTTATGGCATAAGATTTACCATTTGGTTGAATTCTGAGCTTCCATTTCGTCACGAATTCAAAGTCTTGGCCGAAACATGAAGAAAAAAAGTATGGTTAGGATAACAATATCCGAAGAGCATCATACTATTTTTGGGTACATGGTTGTAGCACATCAATACTATGATCCCTACAGCCATATTATGATCCTTACAACAATAGCATAATTCACACACAACCATACTATGATCCCCACAATCTTAGTTGATTCACACACAACCTTACTATAATCCCCACAACCAAATTATCCTTACAACATAGTATGTTTTACATACAACCATAGTATGACCGCATGATTCACACGCAGCATTGATATGAGCCCTACAACCATAGTATGATCCTCAAAATTATTTATTAGGATTGGGTTAGGTTGTCAACTATTAAAATTTGTATTTAGTAAATTAATAAAAAATATATAAAATTCGGAATAGTAGGAGTGATTTAACAGTAGAAAAAATGCGATTTGAAAACGTAAGCGTTTCGTTAATTAAATATATATTCAGTTAACCAAATCCAAAGCAGTTCGAAAATTTTAAAATTACGCTTGATCCATTTCGAGGTTCCCTGCTTTTGTAAAGAAAAAGCACAGCAAATTCAAATTGAATGGGGAATGTTTATTATCATTTGTAAGAACATTCTTTGCCATTTATTTTTTGAAGATTATGTCTATCAAATGTTGGCCGCGGCTACGTCTCAGATGGTCCATCCGTTGAGTCCAATTTTCGATAACTCGTTCGAGCATTTCTAATGGTAACTGGCGAATGACACGCGTGATGTTTTGCATCAAGGCCGGAATCGATGCGGGTTTGTCCGCATACATTTTAGAATTTACTATCCCCACAGGAAAAAGTCTAACGGTGTGATACCACACGATCTTGGTGGCCAGTCGACTGGCCTAAAACGTGAAATTATCAGCTTACCGAAGTGTTCTCTCAATAAATCCATTGATTGGTGCGATGTGTGGGAAGTGGCGCCGCTTGTTCAAACCAAATGTCGCCGAGATCACAAGCTTGAATTTACATCAAATAGTCGGTTATCATGGCACAATAACGGTCGCCATTGGCGGTTACGTTCTCACCGGCATCATTTTCGAAGAAATATGAACCGATGATTCAACCGTCCCACAAACCACACCAAACCGTTGTTTTTTCTGTATGAAGTGGCAGCTCTTGAACCTCTTGTGGCTGCTCTTTGTCCCAAATGCGGAAATTTTGCTTGTTTACATAACCATTGAGCCAGAAATGGGCCACATCGCTAAACAAGATTTGGCTCGAAAACGCACGAAACACATTCCTCACAGAACGTGAATTTTCGTAATAAAGTTGAACGATTTGTAAACGCTGTTCAGGCGCAAGTCTTTCCATGATGAAATGCCAAACAATACTAAACAAAAATAGCATGACAGCATGACACGACTCACACGTGATCTGTCAAAAAAAAGACTATTGAAAAACGTATCTCTAATGGATCACCTATTACTTATAAAAAGTACTATTATTGAATAAGATAATAACATTATTCTAAAAACTATTCAAATTAAGAAAAATTACAATCATATATTATGATTGATGTAAACATATTGTTAACATAAACCCCATAAACAATGGTAATGCAACCAAATACGAGTATACTTATACTTAGTAGGGACATAAATACTGGTACAACATTGAACATACCCATTTCAATAGTATAACTGAACATACCCCGTTAGTGTCATAATATGACACGCAAAAAAGAAAGGGGCCTAAGGGTAAAAACCAGTTTTGTTCAGGAGAGCCATTTTAAAGATTTAAATACGTGTATCTTTGCTGTAGAATCGTCGACTTCACTTTCATAAAACGCGCATATCTCTGGGAGGGAACACAATTGGGGCATGGGATCGGTCTCATTCGATGCTCAGATGTTGTCCACATCAAAAAAAGAAAGAAAAAAAGGAAAATTGATTTTTTTACCCTTAGATCCCTTTCTCTATGCGCTGTCACATATGGCTTTTGAAACTAACCTCAATAGCGTAACGGGATTTTAAAATTGTTTCAACTTTCATCATGGAGTGGTCAGATAAGGAGAACCGTATCGCTGTAATACCGCTTTTTAAGTGTGAAAGTGAAAGGGATTAGCCGCATGTTCGTCTACCGATGCATAAAATTGTTTGAGGAGACTGGATATGTTAAAGACCGCCACCGGTCGGGCCGCCTACGTTCTGTTCGAACACCGCATGTCATCAAAGCCGTTAAATCAAGAATTTACAGAAATCCGCTCCGAAAACAGAAGATCATGGCCCGTGACATGAATATCATGCAAAAGTCCATGAGTCGCATCATTAAAAAAGACTTGGGACTTGGGGCTTTCAAACGACGTACCGGACATTTATTGACCGCAGCTTCAAAAAAAAAATAGGATTGAAAATGCAAACGTCTTTTGGTGAAGCACGCTGATAACTTGCACAGAAAAATTTTGTTCACCGATGAAAAAATTTTACTGTTCAGGAAAATTTAACAAGCAAAATGATAGAGTGTATGCGCGGTAATCTAAGGAAGCATCTGAACTGAACCCAAGGGTGGAAAAGGGTCATCACCCAGCTTCAGCCATGGTTTGGTGGGGTGTCTCTTACGATGGGGTTACTGACCTGCATTTCTGCGAACAAGGAGTCAAAACATCGGCCAAAGTTTACCAAGAAACCGTTTTGGAAGCTGCTGTGAAGCCTCTTAACAATTCCCTGTTCCAAAACTAGCCATGGACTTTCCAGAAGGATTCTGCGTTGGCCTCGAAACAATTTGCCAGCGTTCATTTCCTCTGAAGAATGACTCTCAGGCAGTCCAGATTTGAACCCATTGGATTAGAAATTGTGGACGGTTTTAGAGGACAAGGTTTGTCACAAAAGAAACCCCAACATTGGATCTCTTAAGACTGCTGTGGTTCGAGCTGTGGCCAATTTTCCAATGGACGAGGTTCGTGCAGCTACTGACGTTTGGCCAGTGCGACTTAAGGCGTGTGTAAAGGCAAACGGCGGACAATTCGAATAAGTAGATTATTTTTGGATACAATATACACCAATAAATATATTAAAAAATATTTGGTCCAAAAACATTGAGTACTTTTTATTTTACAGTATAAAACGTGTGTAACAGTATTTATGTCCCTACTAAGTATATTGCGGCTACAACCATATTTATATTTTTTAAATTTGACAACAATACTTGCGTTACATTTCAGCAATTTTATTTTTACATTTCAACAATTCAACAATATTAATATTGCCGCAAGCATACTATCGTCAAAATGTAGTTCAAAAAACAATACTGTGGTTGCGATGACCATACTTTTATTGTCCCGATACCATGAAGTAACCACATTTTTTCTCTGCGTGTAGGTCAAAGATCCCTGCCTTTGAACATCAGCTTATGGTTACTCAGAAACAGTGTAATTTCCTCACTAATCTCAACATCAACAGGACAACGAGTCATAGGTCCCCAAAAATGTAGATCTATCAAACATGGACCCACCACTAACAACCCTATCTCCCAATGTCCCGGTCAATGCCGTACTACAACACAAACCATGGTGGAGAATATAAAAGCTTGCAAATTGGCCACTGTTTTTTCATAGAATTTTCTTTAATTGTACTAACGAATAATCCGCTTTTCCTTCGGTATCATTTTAAACTCAACAAGCACACAAAGTTTAAGGCCAGACAACTTTCGAAAATTGCTGTGATGACTTTACATGGCATTAAGATAATTACACACCTGCAAGATTAGTCCTTGGCAGACGAAAAATTGCTTCGCTTACTAGAGAATAATTTAATTTTTTTTAAGAAATAAAGCTAAGACATTATAAATATTTATTACCCATAATTTTCAACTGTCAGAGAAAAAACTACGGTACATGAGGCTTTCTAAGGGGGCGTAGGTGTCCTCAAACCCCCCTAAAATCAGGCATAAAGTAACAAAAAACGATATAAATGACATTCAATTTGGTTAAGTAAGCTTTTAATCCGAACACTGTCGTATTAATCGCAAAGTTATATCTTAACGCGTTTTATTTTTGCATCTCAAGCCACCGCAAACGCCACATCACACTTCTACAGTCTCATATCAATTTTGCCGGGTGTGTCGAGGGAGGGGGGTAGATGTGGTGGTGATAGAGTGACTTTGTGAAAAGCGATGGGGCAGGGGGATATGTGTCGGTGGCACCTTTTTTAAATGTAATGACAAAATAATGTCTTCATTTCAATACGCTGCTGAGAACAAACAAACGAAACGATTTCGTTCATCACTATCAGCAGCCAGATTTTCCCCACTTATTTTCCAAAGCTCAAAGCAAAGGCAGAGCCGTGGAGATGACAGTACGTCCGTACGTTTGTCTCTCTTTGTCTTCCTCCAGCTGCTGCTCGTATGTCTTTGCATATCCGCTTCGGTAACGGTTTTGCTAATGCCTTCTTCTGTGGCTCTGGCGAATGAACCGAAGAACAAAAAACATTTTTTTTTGGAATTTGCATGGAATTATCTGAGATTGTGTTTGGTACACTTATAGTCGGCAGCTTTAGCTTGATGCCACCAATACCAAGGAGCATCAGTATGATCTTCCCTTTTGTTCGTAAATCGTAGGTATTGAGAAATGTGTTGTGTCACCACCGATTGTTGTTTTGGTTTTTATTCGAATCAAACTTCAGTTCTATTGCGCATAACAAGCCCTTCGGTATTATCATCAAGAGGTGTTTGCTCAATGTATGCAAATTTATTTCCGCAAAAATTCTACTTTTTACCAAGGAAACAAGGCAGACAGACAGAGTCAGCGTTAACGGATGGTTACTTCTGGTGGCGTAAGCACTTTAAATTGATTGCCGACAACTTTTGGCGGTTGTCTGATTGATATTGTTCAGGTTGAAAGAGTAAAAGAAAAGGTTTCGCTTTTGTCTCTCAAAACGGCTAGGGAGATTTGTATTGTTACAATGGAATTTCCCCCTTTCTTCTGGGAATAAACTCAGCGGTGGCCAAGTTCCATTATACATATTAATTGATGGGTTGATAGCCGACGAAACACGTCGGAAGTTCATTTTCCGATGACTTTTATATACTTCGAATTTATTATCTTGGCAGGATTTAATTTATGCATGTAGAGAGTAGCTTATGTCAAAGAGATGGTGGAATATCGGGGACTACTAAACTTTTACCGTGAAAGTGGCATCCGAGTTATCCCAGACATCCTAGTTTAAAAGGTCTCTTAACAGTTTCCGATGTTCTTACATTTTTTTAAATCTAGGTTACTTAGTTTGTGATAGTCGCGCAAACTAAATATCGCAGCACGATCTAATTTTAGTTGCTGACTGAACCTGTCCGGAAAATTGACTGATTGTAGAGATGCCAAGTTTGGTGCTTGACACCTGGAGCTTAAAGGCAACTCGACAAGACTTTGCACTCACTTTAAAGTTTTGCTCTACAATAGAACCTACCGTATAGGAAACAATGCCACTACAGCCCCAGGGCATAAGGTGCCTAAATACGGCCTCCACTAACTTTAATAAATATTTTCAATAAAACCTCTCATAAAGGACAGATAACCCACAAACATACATCAGAAGAATAACACTGGCCAACTCTAAATCTGCGGCAGAAGGTTTGACTGTCAACTTCAGTTGATTTGGGGCTGCTGATTACGAATCTGGCCTTTGATTTGGCAGATTTATCAATTTGTATCAGCTCTAGTTTAGGAGATATTTACATAAAGCGTTTTATTTTTCGTTTTTTTCATCAAATGACCCCTAACTGCTTTATTTGTAAAGCGTTTTTCAAAAACTTGAGTGCGGTGTTTAGATGGAAATTTACCTTTTCATTGATATACAGCAAAATAAAAGCAAAAATCTAAATATTCCCACATTTTTTGGAGTCTACCGCAGCCAGGCTAATTAATAGCCTCTTATACTAAAGGGTGTTTTTTAGACGTGTGGTTTCCAAAAAAGAAATAAAACGCATACAACTTAATGTTATGGCCAAGAATTAAGCTTATTTGTTTGCCATTATGTTTTAAAAATGATTTCGAGCAAGTGACCGCCGCGCCGCGGCTGTCTCAAATAAATTCTAGTCGAGAAACACAATTTTCGACCACTTTTTGTAGCATTTGGGCCGTATGTCAGCAATAACGCCCCGATTATTATCTTCCAAGGAGTCAATGGTGTCAGGCTTATCTGCGTAGACAAGCGACTTCACATAACCCTACAAAATATAGTCCACCGGTGTTAAATCGCATGATCTTGGAGGCCAAGCCACTGGTCCACGAAGCGAGATAATGCGCTCACCAAAAGTTTCCTTCAATAAACTGATTGTTTCGGTAGCTGTATGGGATGTAGCGCCGTCTTGTTGGAACCAAATGTCGTCAAGATTGCAGGCTTTAATTCCAGGTAGCAAAAAGTCCGATATCATGGCACCATTCGCGGTTACGTTCCGGCCATCATTTTTTAAATAATATGCTCCGATGGTTCCACCAGCCCATAAACCGCATCAAACCGTGAATTTCGCAGTGTAAGTCTATCCATGATGAAATGGCAAACAATACTAAAAGAAAAAAAAACTCAAGCATAATCTGTGAAAAACCCCTATTAAAAAAATACCTCTAAATGCTTCACCCTATAGTGTAGCCAAAAGGCATAATGTGCCTAACCCGTTATTGCCTGCCCGTAGATCGGCTCGTACGATTTTTATGATATTTAAAAATTTATGTATGTAAGACCATTGAAGTTGAAAGAAAAAAAATTTAATTCAGCCTAATCTTTCCTCTTTTTTACCGCGATATCGCTCACCTGTCCCACGCTAAAACTATTTATGTATCAACACTTTCTTGGTATTGAAATACCCATTAGGCAGGAATGGGCTAAACACAGCCTTCACTAAATTTAATAATTATTTTCGATAAAACCTCTCATATAGAACAGATAACCCGCAAATACAGGGTGGCTGTTGAATAGTGCTACATTAAGACAGCCAAATAACATTTTTTTCAGTGTATGGAATTCATTTTTCTTTTATTCTTGTTAAAGCTCATTCAATTTTATTAAATATAGCTTAATAAGTTTTAAAAATAATAGAATTTAAATGCACGCCCCCTACTCCTTGATGCATGTGCGGCATCTTACCAAAAAGTTGTTCATTACTGCTTGGAGAGTCGAGACAGGAATACGAGGAGCCACAATTGTTTCTCGAATGGATTGCTTTAGTTCATTCAAAATTTTCGGTTTTGCTTTGTAGACTTCCTGATAACCCCACAAGAAAAAGTCAGGTGCAGTAAGGTCAGGCGACCTGGGGGGCCAACGGAATGTGGAGTTTCTGGATATCAGATTATTGGGACATTTTTGTCGCAATTCTGTTGTTGTTGTAACGACAATACATTTTATTTTGAAGTCATGTTCGTCATTTGAACTGGATGCGTCCACAGAGACCTGGGGGTCAGCTGAGTGGGCTTGGTCGGACAATTGAAGAGGTGCAGAACGTCATGTGTTCCCTGATGGCATGCTGGTAGTACCTTCTCCTCAGATGAAATCTCCGGGCGATGCTCCCCTAGCACTACATTTCACTGTAGTTGGATACTGCCGCTGCTCTGTCATAACAGGTTGGTCTAATTGAGGAGTCGCACCATTTTGCTGAAACCACACAGAGTTGAAAGATATTCTCACTCTGCGTAATTCTGGATAGAAGAACTCTCAACATGCTTTAGTAACAGTCTCCGTAAGGGTGTGACCGTTTTCTTCGAAGCAGTTAGACTCGACAATGCAGCGTAATGAAACAGCACACGACACTGTGACACGAAGTGGATGCAATTCCGTCTCATGAAGTTTCTGTGGGTTGGAACCACACCAAATTCGACAGTTTTGTTTGATTATGTTGCCGTATAAATCGAAATGGACTTCGGCAGAAATGAAAAAACAGTTCAACATGTTTCCGTCCTCTTCCACCATTTGAAACATCTTTTGGCAAAATTCCAAGCGAATCAGGAAGTGTGCTGCGTTCAGTTTGTTGGTCATTTGAATTTTATATGGGAATAAGTCCAAATCTTTGTACGTAATTGAATGCAATGACTGTCTGCATATGCCCATTTGAGCAGATAAGCTTCTTGTCGAAACTCTTGAAATGTTTTGTATGGACCTCCGTCCGAACTGAAGGGTTTCGATGTTAAGGTTTACTGTTGACTGTCCCATGCTCGGTAAAATTGTTAACAAGTCTCATTATGGTCTGCTCGGATGATTGCCGCCAAACGTGCGCCTATACTCTCTTTGAACCGAAACTACAGACTCCATTGCGTGATAGCGGCGGACAATCCAAATTCTTGTTTCAGTATCCCAATTATCCATTTTTGTTAAATCTTAAAATCAATCTGTAAAATAAAAAAATAATTAACCAGACTTTTTAAATAGAAAGAAAGTTATTACATTTTTTTTTTGGTAGCGGCTTTCGTCAGCTACCCTGTAAAATCAGATGAATATTAGTCAGTTGATCCGACTTACGTATAAATGGAAATACAAATTTCCTTCGTTCTTCATTGCTTGCAGAGTACCAAAATGTCGTTAAGGGTCGGCTGAGTGGAAGGTGCTAGATTGGGACGAGGCATCCACTTTCTTTTAAAGCGCGTATAAAGATGAAAAAGTAAATAAGTCGAAACCAAATTCAAGAGAAATTCATGCATTAGGAAAAAAAGCTATGTGGGTTCCAACCTACGTTTGGTTAGTACCGTTTGTGTGGAAGGTGCAAGAAAGGGCGTGGCTAAAACTTGAAATTTTAGTCAGTTATTTCATTTATAGTCATTTATATTCTATTTGCTAATTACTAATTTTCAAAAGAATCCTATTGTAAACCTACGACGTGAGAACTCGATCGAAGATACAAATCTGCGCAAGAATAGAAGGAATATGATAGAGAAAACGAGAGACTATGGCAGTCTCTCGCGAACCACCGAAAGCACGACAACGCACACATGGTGAACAGATATTAATTCTTCGTAATTACCTAGACCAATTCTGGCTTTAACTTAATTTCTATAAACTAAATGAAATTAATTACTTTTGTTCTAATGTTAATAATATTAAACCTATCCGCTTTTAATAAAACGGTCATCCGCCATTGGTATGTTTGTTCTCCATCCCCCAGTAAACGTCGTCTTTACACTATGAATACGGATGGTGTATTTGCGCAGGAGGTACCAGAATGGGGCGTGTGGTCCACTCTTTTCGTCTATGTGTAGAAGACCTTTAAAAATATAATGGCGTTACAATTCAAGCGAATTTCAGCTATGGGTGCCAAGTTATGTAATTTCCAAGCCTCTATGAAACAGTGCAATTTGTGTTGGAGATACCAGAAGGGGTGTGGCTAGGAATCCCAGTATTTGTCACCAAGTTAACCTTATAACTGAGGTGTTAGCTATTGATTTTGGGTTAGACCGCACTCGTATAAGTATTCTGAGTAAAATCTAGTACACAATTTAAGCGAATATCATGCAGGTGACAGGATTTGTAGCTTCTAAGCCGCTGTGGCCAGAAACCCAATTGTTTGTCACTAAGTAAACCTTATAATTGTGGTCTTAGGTACTACTTTAAGGTTAAAGATATTCCATTACTTCTTGAATGTCCTTCATAGGATGTACCAGAATGGACGTGTCATTCTGACGTGAATATTTTCACAAAATAGGAAAAACAATAGCGAACAAAATACAAAAAACAGAAAACAGCTGCTTTGCTCAAGAAAAAGGAAACCAGAGAAAAAATCTCCCCTTTATACAAAGAGTGGTCTCACAAAAACGCACGATGCTAATTATAAATAAAACAAAAAATAAAATTAAATTATCTATGTTTTTTTATTATGATAGAAGGATCTATGACAATAACGTTTAAAACAAATGTTAAACAAATGTTTGCCACGGCTTCGGTGGCATACCTAAATCCGATGGTCCATATTTTCAAAGACTCTGATACATAATAAAGGTTCAATGTCGTAATGTACTGAAATATCTAAGCATTTAGCTCTTAAATTGTTCTTGGCTTATTGATGTAAACTTTTTCTTTTAAATATCCCCAAAGAATGAAGTGCAACGGTGTCAAATCACATGATCGTGGAGGCCAAGTAGCATCGCCACGACGTGAGATAACTCGGCCATTAAATTTCTTGCTAAAAGAGCCATCGTTTAGTTGGCTGTGTGGTAAGTGACAGCATCCTGTTGGAACCACATGTCGTCCATGCTTATATCCTTAATATTTGGCCCCATGAAGTCCGTTATCATTTACGAGTCGAGAATGAAGGTTTTTTTGCCACACTATCGCAAACAAAATCAATAATTTCCGCAAAAAGAACTGGACGAACATTAACAGGTGTTTATAATTCCCTACGGACCCTGATTGCTTATATTTTCGGACATGTCTGCCGATTGTAGACACATTTGGTCGATAATGCTGATTTGAGCGCTTATTTTCGAAAAAGGCATCACCAAACTTGATGCGCAACTCAATTGAAAACCTCTCCATGGTTAAATTTGTTAAACACTGATACAAAGAAAAGTCAAATTAAATTGGGCAAAAACTTTGAAGTTAAGGTGTGGCTCACAATTATCATTTTGCATTATGGTTGGACCAACATTTTCAAAGCCGTTATAAACATATTATGGTGTTTATAATTTAGGCAAATTTCACACACTGGCTGACTTGTTAAATGGGTTCTAATATGCACTGAACAAGTCATTTGTGTGGGAAGTACAGGAAGGGGCGTGGCTAGGAATACAATTATTTGTCACTATCTTAAGCTCATTACCCTATTCTTAAGTATTGATTTTGGGTAAAATCGTATTAATAGTACGAATACTAAAAGTAGGCGTAATGGTACACCTGTATGGGAGGTACCACAAGGTGCAAATCCGTGTGGCCCATTTTCAATCCTATATGCAGTATTGAAATAATATTTCGACATGCAAAACTTAAAAACGATTAATAGCCCCTTTCGAGCATATTTATGCAAACCTGCCGTACAGACGGACATGGCTTAAATGACTTAAAAATTCATGAAAAATATTTGTTAAAACATGTGAAAGTCTTAAACGCATTTTCCAATACCTTCAACTACTTTGTCCCTACATATGATATTTATGTACTCTCTTAACCCGTAGGCCGAGGGTATAAAAATAAAACAAATTCTACCCTTGACTTCCACCGTTTCATTCCCCTCCAATAAACGTTAATGGATAACTCTGACCCAGCCTTGAATGCAAAACATTATTGTGTTTCTTTTAATAGACTTTTTGCCGCACACGTTTCGAGTGATTTCCCGACAAATGCGGCACAAATGACAAGCCGAAATGGAACCACACGACGTATGAGTGATATGTGCTAATTAAATTTCTATCACTCATACGCCGTGCGTGAAGCGGACAACTGTTACACATTTCCTGGATATTCCAAAGAACATGAACATGCCCGTCTAACTTTATCCACGCTCTTCTGTAGGTATATGTGTGTGTGTCTGTGTGTGTCTGTGCGTGTCTGTATCTGTCCTATATCCATTTCAATCTGCACAATTTGCCGCTGGCGTAGAAAAAGCAGAAATTGTTGCTGCTATGGCTGGCACCGTAAAGGATACTCTCATGCTTGATTAATTAGGATACTGCGCGTAAAAGTTGCTTGTTGCGGTCATATATAATTGACTTGAATTCCTAGGAGATGTTTTTTGTTCTGTGGTTTCTATTTTCAGATGGGATTGCTTCGATGTTTTTCTTTCTTTTTTTGTATTTTATGCGCTATTTTTTTCTATTTTGGGAAATTACTGACGTCAGAATGAAAACAAGAGCTCATATGGATCATTAGGCGTTTGTTATTTGACCTTAATAGCGGCCATAATTGATGTTGCTTTACGGCTTTGCAGTTAAATAAGGGCAAAAGTATTTTGGAAATATCTTAGATTGAAAGAGAAACTGAATTTGAATTTGTTCGGGTGGTCCAACTGAAACGCACTATGTTAATTCAAAATTAAAGAAAAAATTATCAAAGAATTATATTAATATTTTTAATTGTTATAGTAGGATTAATGACAACTATGTGTGAAACAAAATATTGGCCTTATGCTCGCCACGGCTCCGGTGGCATACCTCTATCCGATGGTTCATATTTTCAAAGACTCTGAGACATGATGGAGGTTTAATGCCGTTAATGGGCCGAATTATCTCGTCACTGAAACAAAGAAATGTCAAATAAACGAGCTAAACAAAACGGCAATGAACTTGGCGTTAAGGTGTGACTTACAATTGTCATTATGGTTGGACCACCCTGTGTAAGCAGCGCTATATTATCGGCTTTTACGAAACCAGAACACGTCTTATTTTTGGAACTTACATGCTTGTTTTAGCTCTCATGGTGACACGATTTGACGCTTTTTGAGCTGAAATTGATTTTTTACAGACTACACCAACCAGTGGTTCTGAGACATGCCGCTCTCAAATTCACCATTAATTGGACCGTATTTGCAAATAGCTTCCGACAAAGGTACTGTGCGATTTAAGGACCTTTCGCTTAGATTAAATCCAACTCGGCTCCAATTTCTCTAGTTTCAGTTTAGGCTCGATAAATAGCTTAAGAACAGAGCTCTAAAAAGATGAGGATTTCATTTGTAATATCCTGATAATGCCCGTGCTTTTATATGAGGGCAAAGGGTTCAAAGCGGGTGATTAAAACGGATTCTGCTCAATTTTTCGCTAGTGTTCTTTTAGTCTCAAAAAACCGATTAAGAAAAGAGACCTCGAAAGGGGATGATTTGACTTTGTTATTCCCTTTAATTTCCGTGCTTCTAAATGACTGCGAAGGGCTCTAAAAAGGTTGAAGTTGTAACAGAATTTTGGAGAGGAAAAGTGTACGGCCCCTGAATATATCATTCGAAAGGAACCGAACATTTCAGCCTGAAAGCCAGAAAGGCTCTAGACTTTCACTACCGTGATAAGGGCAGTCGGGAAAGACGGTGACTTGGGTGAAGCGACAAAGTGTGTGTAAGATCTGAGAATGTCTGGTATTGGAAATTGGAGGGACCAAGCCCGAAGCCGAAATGCTTATAATTTTGTCCTTGATCAGGCCATGTACCAACAAGAGGCTATGCGGAGGCGTGTCATAACGTCCAATGACATATCCTATAATATGACAGGGGATCCATAATGTCTATTGACATTAACTTAGGTTAAGTTTAATTCGCAGCCGCCTGAATTATTCCATGTCCCGCTGTAAACCAAATACTCGACACGAAAAGGTCGTCATATGATAAATGGCAACAGCCTTTTTTATCCTTGAGTCAGCGTGTTGCAATAAAGAAGGTGTGGATCCTGCAAAAATCACCATCGAAATATTGTCTATCAATATTTGCAGTTCAAACAGTTTCAGTCCTAAGTCCATGAAAACCTAGCAGTGGCAGACAATATGTTCAGTTGTCTTCTCCTCCTCTTTATTGTTGCAAGTCTTACAGAAGCCGTTATACGGAAGACGATGTCGCCCTGTCTGTACGCCTAAAAGCCAGTCGCCAGTGATGAGTGCAATATGGTGGCCTAGATGGATCATTGGCATAATAATCTTGCTGAAAACCTAGCAGTGGCAGACAATATGTTCAGTTGTCTTCTCCTCCTCTTTATTGTTGCAAGTCCTACAGAAGCCGTAATATGAAAGACGATGTCGGCCTGGCTGTACGCCTAAAAGCCAGTCGCCAGTGATGAGTGCAATATGGTGGCCTAGATGGATCATTGGCATAATAATCTTGCTCCGAGTTCTCTGCTTATCCACACCAGGCTAGATCTTTTTTTGCGTCTATCCTGTTTATTGAGATAGAGTTTCGCGATATAAGCAGCTTATCTCTTGTCACTGAAATGTCAATATCTTTAATACACTTATTTAAGTTATGGCTATTACATTGTGAGTCAGCAGTACAATTACAATCAATGTCCCAATGTCCAGGAACCCTGGTAAGGGTAACCGACGAATGTCTCGTTATCTCCTTTGAGACTAACGGCATTCTGGAGCAACTCTTAAAGTGGTGTATATAAATATTAGATCCCTCTAATGCCAACCTTACTGTTAGTAAATATGAAGATATCCCATAGTACTGAACTTGCTGCGTGGTAGTTCCAATATCCAGGATCTCAGCCTGAATAATGGCACAATAGTCCGGTTTCAATTTCAGCTGATCCGAGTAGATACCACATCGAACTCGTCTTTGTGACTTTGTTCCATCAGTGCATATTTAGATTACATGCTCCGGAAGACGCAGGCCGTTTACGTCATTCGATTCATCCGGTGTCCTTGTCGCAAAACCAGGAACCCAAAAATAGGTTCTGGTGTCACATAGTCAGTCAGAAGGCCCATATTCATTGTACCCAAAATTGTGACCGGATCATAGTCCCCTTGTATAGCAGTGTTCGCAGCCACTTGCTATGCCAATATGTGTGGCGAAAGACAGTCAAGAACAATGATCAGATCCTTAGATGGAGACGTCCAAAGCACAGCTGCCATTATTATTGCTATTGTTCCCAAAATGCATTCGAACTTGCTGTGGTGATTCTTCCTCTCCATAACCACTCACCAAATTAAAGTCCAGTAGAGCCAGAATATATTTTTCGGGCTAAACTCAGGTTTAGGTCAATGACGTTTTTGCAGCAATATAACGCAGTAGCCGCTGTAGTTGTCGCTGACTGTGTTCAGCTTCCAGAGTAGTTCACTATTTAGCATATGTCCAAGCTATTTGGCACTTTGGATAACAAAAGTGTTATCCGTAGGAGTAAACATTTAAGGGATCTTGATTGTCCTAGTTCCATTTATTTGG
Organism: Hydrotaea diabolus; assembly: GCA_963513945.1. Lineage (NCBI taxonomy): Eukaryota > Metazoa > Arthropoda > Insecta > Diptera > Muscidae > Hydrotaea > Hydrotaea diabolus. The sequence continues at coordinate 84,521,312 of OY740718.1, read as the reverse complement.
ACCAAGCCTACTACCCCAAACGCCATTTTATTAATAGCCCAAGCGCTGACTGCAGTACTTTCGAGAGTTTCTTTGGATACTTACCCGTTGCTGCCACCGCCAAGTAATCCAGATATATGACGCGCAAAATAGAAAGGGACCTAAGGTTAAAAACCAGTTTTGCTCAGGACAGCCATTTTAAAGATTAGGTGCCTTTTCAATTTGCGCTTAGAATCGTCGACTTCACTTTCACAAAACGCGCATATCTCTGGGAGGGAACCCTTTTGGGGCATGGGATCGGTCTCATTCGATGCTCAGATGCTGTCCACATCAAAAAATTAAAATTGATTTTTGTACCCTTAGTTCCCTTTCTCTATGCGCTGTTACATATGATCACGGCAATAATAATATGTTCTCCGCTATAAAAGTTTGTTCGTCGCAACCATTGTATTGCAATAGTATTACTGCCAAATTTAAAAATGAAAATATGGTTGTAGCAACTATATCAATATGGTTGGTGCGGCAAAAGTATTATTTTTTTTGGGTTTAATGTTAACAATGATATGATTACGGCAATCATATTGTATGATTGTAATTTTTCTTCATTTGAATATGCTTTTTACAACCAGATCTTAAAGTTTGATAATACATCGATGTTTTCATCTCAAATAGAAGTTACTGACCTCAATCAAGTACCCCCTTGTGGTACTCACCCATCATATCTCAGTTGCTACTTCCCTAATGCAGTACGCTAAAATCAGAAAATTTAAACTAGCACAAAATCATTAAACTCTTGCTCAGGAAGTACGAGTAAGTCGATAATCTCAGCATAACAATTGTTAAAAATGATTTCAGATGTTAAAAGGTGATACATCGATGTTTTTGTCTTGAAAGGACCAATTTTCCCATTTTAAAGTCATTGACCTTAAGAACCCTCTTTTATACTTACGCATCATATCTCACCTTATACATCAATAATAAGCAAAATTAGGGTAAAATGAAATAATGAAAATTTTAATCGACCCTTTTTTCGACGTGATACAAGTTGGCTGCATTTTTGGAGGTTCTTAAGTTTAGCAAAAATTAGGTCAATGCGTTGCTTATCGGTGACCGCCATGACAGATTCATGTACAACATGAACAAAAGCTCGGTGTATTGAGAGTGACATGGATAAGCTCTGCTAATAATTTATTCTAGCAAAGAAAAAAATTAAATTATTTTATTTTACTTGTGCTAACCAGATAAATCGATAATTTCTTCTAATCGTTGGCACGATTCCAGCTGCTCTTGCGAATAGAACTGCAAGCGTGGCGGCTCAGTCAATTCGAATTTGAAATATGAGTCATCTGAACGCACTAGTTGATCTCGGTCTGTTATCATCGATAACAAAACATTCTCTGGGTATAGAAAGTATCCTTTATTTTCGATGAACGGACGGAGGACCTCTTGAACGTCTATTGGCCACTGACGATCCAAAATACTTATATATGTGACAGAGCATAGAGAAAGGGACGTAAGGGTTAAATAATCAATTTTCATTTTTTTTTTTATTTTTTTTGATGTGGACAACATCTGAGCATCGAATGAGACCGATCCCATGACCCAAAAGTGTTCCCTCCCAGAGATATGCGCGTTTTATGAAAGTGAAGTCGACGATTCTAAGCGCAAATAGAAAGGGACCTAATCTATTAAATGATTCTCCTGAACAAAACTGGTTTTTAGCCTTAGGTCCCTTTAAATTTTGCGCGTCATATATAAAGAAAGGCATTCCTACTGATTAAATAAATTTGTGCGAGCTTTAATTTTCTGGTATTAGGGTGGTACATTAGGGTAGTACCAACTGAGGTATTATGGTGAAGTACCAGAAGGGTGTACTTGGGGTCAGTTACTTAAAAAACCGAAAAATTAGTCGATCGAGAGAAAAACATCGATGTATAACACTTTAAGATCCGGCTGTAACTGCAGAAGATGTAAAAAATGTAAAAGAGCGACGTTCGGCAAAAAAAACAAAAAAAATTGTCGAAACTATCTTGCAATAATACTTTATATTGGTGTACGGTAAACTGTTTTTTTGAGGTACGGCTTAATGTACATGTGTAGACCACTTTTAGCTTTTAACCGGGCCCGTTAAAAAGACAGCCTCAAAGTCATACTTATATGCTCGTCGTGTAGAGGCATTTTTTATGCGTTTCCGTTTTTAACAAGGATGTCTGACAACATGTACCCTCGTATGTCGGTCTGTCTGTATGGGCATTTCCAGGCGTTCCTTAATGTGATGTTGAACATTTTTAAAAATGAAGGTATTTCTTTGTAACATCCTTGTACTACACATCAAATAAGTAACGATCCTAGTTTTGTAAAATGCTTGTTGTTGTGGAAAAAAGTAACCACCAGCCTTACAACAACGGAAGTTACACCCGGAAATGCCCATATGGTGAAGCAGCAGAACAGTATGGATGCCTTTTTATACTAACGTAGTACAAGTTTTTAAGTACTCAGGAATGTATACATGGGAGTCCTATGTTGGGGTATACATATGTACAAGGTTCATTATATACATGTTTTATGAAAATATTTAATAACAACAACAACAACATTGTGACATCCGGTACGACAAAAGTCATGTTAAAGTTTTCGGTTGCTAACGCTGTGCAGCCCATCCATGCCATTGTTTACTGTATCTGTGTATGCCTGTCTGTGTGTGTGTTGGTGTGTTATTTAACATGCTCTTCCCTTTAGCATCTCCTTTTCTAAATTAATTAATTACAGCAACAATAATAACATCAAACGGACGACATTAAAAATTTGTTTATTATACTCTAATGGAAATCAAATTGATTTCGATGAAAAAAAGACGAAAGCCCTCAAAAAACTACCGGGCTTTATGTAATGTTTTTCCTTTCTAATGGTCCAGAAAAATTCCAAACAAGAGAAGTCTGATGTGAGTAATACTGTAAAGGCAGGAGGTGACATAAAATCAATCTCATACGATAAGTGAAGAGATTGATTTTAAGCGCCAATTTATCTCATCTTTTAGCTATTGAAGTGTCTTTGGCTTATTGACGTACACTTTTTCTAATAAATATCCCCCACAAAAGTATTCCAACGGTGTCAAATCACATGATAGTGGTGGTCACTTGACATTGTCACCAGCCATTGTTTCCTTGGCTGTGTGACAAGTGCCACCTTCCTGTTGGAACCACATTTCGTCCAGGTCCATATTCTCAATTTTTGGCCAGAAGAATTCCATTATCATTTCACCGTGATGGACACCTTTCATGGCAACTGCTTCACCGACCACATTTTCCAAAGAGTACGACCTGATGACGCCGTCATCCCTTGAACCACACTAAACAGTCAATCTTTGTGGAAGCAACCGAGGTTGACTGCTCTTCTGCCTCACTGTCGCAAGCAAGTCAATGTTTTCCGGGCGAGCATTTTCGGGTGTTTTCAAATTTCCCAGAGACCCGGTTCGACGCAATTTGCGCACAATTGTTCTGATTTTGGACAAATTTGGTCGATATTGCTGACCAAAAAAATCGCGAAGTACGCGAAATGCATTTCGAGTTTAACGCCCTTATTTGTAAAAGACTTCAACAATCTTAACGCGCTTTTTTATTGTGCACCTCTCTATTGTTGAATTTGTCAAACACTAAAACAAAGAAGTGTCAAATTAAGGTGGCAAAAAACTTGACGTTAAGGTGTGTCCCACAGTTAACATTGTGCGTTATGGTTGGACCACCCTTTATTATTATACAAAATCCACCTTTCAGATGGAAAAAAGTCCAGTAATAAAAAAAAATAAAATTTAATTCAAGAATAAAGTATGAAATAATAAGTTAAATATACTCAAGTGTTAAGAGCGGACTATGGGATACCCACACCACTCTGTTATTTAGAATAATCTGTGCCGCTGTTTAGAGTTTGAGAAAGTTTGGACTAATATGTGACATCAAAATTAGGCAGTACACATGAAGCTTTGTTAATATGAACACATAGACCGATCTGGTCCAACTCCATTACACACAGAGAACAGATTCGTAGCCACAACCGATTGATTGAGGTTGCATGCACCTAATGTTAGTTGGTGCTTTGTAAAGTTCAGTAATTGAAACTGAAGTATTGGTAGAGAGTCCGAACTTCCAGAAAGGAATTTTTGGATTTTATAGTCCGCGTGCCGCACTTATTTAACGAAAAATCAATTTTGAATTTCCTCTATTCTTAATAATAATACAACAGGATTATTTTCGCTTTTGGTTATGATGAAAGTTTAGATATCATCACCATAAATCGATTACAACAAAATAATGGCACAACTATTGGCTGCCACAACCACCAGTTATGGAAGCTAAATACATTTTATGCGTTTCATTTGTACGTGTACGACCGATCAACTAGCTGCGTCTGCAATACTATGATCATATATATCATCTTGTGGTTTGTCGAACCGAATATTCATTACGATTATAAACATTTGGTAATTGCAACCGAAATTCTTTTGTTGAGATGGAATTTTAGAACTTCCAACGGATTTCCAATTAATTTTTTTGTGTGTAGGACTATTTATTGGCCGCACTGTATGCGCTATGGAGCTTAATCGAAACTAAAGTATATCCTGCATAGCTGGGAATTTAAATCGAATTTCTATGGGTGCCCTTAAAAAAAGGTATACTTAGTAGGGACATAAATACTGTTACAACATTGAACACACCCATTTCAATAGTAGAACTGAACATACCCCGTTAATGTCATATGGGTTTTGAAAGCTAACCTCAATAGCGTTATTCTGTAACGGGATTTTAAAATTGTTTCAACTTTCATCATGGAGTGTTCAGATAATGAGAACCGTATCGCTGTAATAGCGCTTTTCAAGTGTGAAATGAAAAAAGCGATATTTTCAAAATGCTCCGGCCACTAGGGATTAGCCGCATGTTCGTCTACCGATGCCTAAAACTGTTTGAGGAGACTGGAGATGTAAAAGACCGCCGCCGGTCGGGCCGTCCACGCCCTGTTCGACCACCGCATGTCTTCAAACCCGTTAAATCAAGAATTCACAGAAATACGCTCCGAAAACAGAAAATCATGGCCCGTGAGATGAATATCACACAAAAGTCCATGAGTCGAATCATTAAAAAAGACTTGGGACTTGGGGCTTTCAAACGATTATTGACTGCAGCTTTAAAAATAATAGGATTGAAAAATGCAAACGGCTTTGGGCGAAGCACGCTGATAAATTGCACAGAAACATTTTGTTCACCGATGAAAAAATTGTTACCATTCAGGAAAAATTTAACAAGCAAAATGATAGTATATGGGCATCTGAACTGATCCCAAGGGTGGAAAAGGGACATCACCCAGCTTCAGTCATGGTTTGGTGGGGTGTCTCTTACGATGACGTCACTGACCTGCATTTCTGCGAATAAGGAGTCAAAACATAGGCCAAAGTTTACCAAGAAACCCTTTTGGAAGCTGTTGTGAAGCCTCTTAACAATTCCCTGTTCCAAAACCAGCCATGGACTTTCCAGCAGGATTCTGCGCCGGCCCATAAGGCTAAAACGTCCCAGGCCTGGCTTCGAAACAATTTGCCAGCGTTCATTTAATCTGAAGAATGGCCCTCAGGTAGTCCAGATTTGAACCCATTGGATTACAAATTGTAGACGGTTTTAGGGGAGAAGGTTTGTCACAAAAGATACCCCAACATTGGATCTCTTAAGACTGCTTTGGTTCGAGCTGTGGCCAATTTTACAATGGGCGAGGTTCGTGCAGCTATTGACGATTGGCCAGTGCGACTTAAGGCGTGTAAAGGCAAAAGGCGGACATTTCAAATAAGTAGATTCTTTTTGGATTTAATGTACATAAATAAACATATTACAAAATATTTGGTCCAAAAACATTCAGAACTTTTTATTTTACAACATAAAACGAGTGTAACAGTATTTATGTCCCTTCTAAGTATACTTATGGTCAAACTTAGGTACAATAGGTTAAATGTAGAACTATATTAAATTTATGCTCAATCAAATTTAATTTGTGGCTTTTAGAGCGGCATGATCCTATCTCGGGAGGAACCATTATGTAGAAGTATATGCAAATATGGACACGGAGGCTATTCGAAAAGTTAAACCGATATGGTTCAACTTCACCAGCGTATTCTAAAGCGATAGGACCTCAATTCGAAAGAGATATTTGTGTGAGGGAAATTGTTAAACATGGATCTAAAGGGTCCAGTTTTAATTATTTTCAAGCCGATCAAAAGGGTACGACGACTCAAAACAAAAATAACGTCCAGTTTCATTAGATTAAATTAGACGCACGCAGACTCAAAACTTGTGGCATTCTATTCAGGTTACAACACCTATTTATACTTTGAACCTTGATAGTATTCGAGGCAAAGGACCTTTATAAATACCACAAATAATTTGTAATACATTTTTTGAGATTACAGTGCAATAGCATGTTTTATTCAAACAAAATTAACACTTTTTGTTAAATATTACTAATTGTGGTATTGTTTTCATTGCGTTTACCCAAATTCGATTGCCAACTTATTTACAAGTGATGACGTTTTCACCTTTACTAAAATTTGTGAATAAATACTATTGATATGGATTCCTAAAACAAACTATCGATAGTTTGACCACTCTACGGTTATCCCTTGTGTTTATCAACTGCCTGACCTATCTCTAAAATTTTAAAGTGATTTGGAAGGCAGATCTGCCAACTTAGTGTAGAATCTACTAACAACCATCTGTGAAGATAATATTTCGTTCTCTGATATCACAACCTTATCGTCCGCCATGAAGGTTTTTCTCCGTATCATTCTAACAGTGTCTGGAGGGACCTAAAAAAAATTTGACATTTTATTGTTAAAGTTGTTGTGAGCAAACAGACAGCCCTCAGTCCGTTCGTCTGTTTACGTTTCTGTTCCCATAGCAAAAATTAATTGTACTCGTTGTTAATGTCGTGGATAGTGTTGCTTTCTGTTTTCTCGACATTTTTCGTATTTATTCTTTTTCCTTCTTATTGTGGTTTATTGTATTCTTTGTCTTGTAAATTTTGTGCCCTCCACCGAAGGGTAAACGGTATATTAAATTTGTCATTCCGTTTTCAACACCACGAAATATTAATCGGAGACCCTATAAGCTCTTACGGCAGAAAAAACGTAAGCGCCAAACCAAAAATTTTACAGGAAAGGGTTTTAGTTTTTTGTCTAATGCTAAATAATTCCAATACAATTGGAATTGCTATATCTTTGTGAATATTAATATCTAATTTTTAATTTTTAAGCTTAAGAGCCTTGTAAAGGGAGTAAACGCATATAATTTAATGTTAAGGTCAAGAATTAAGCTTTATTATAAAGATAAGAGTTTGCCATTATGTTTTAAAAATGATTTCGGGCCGCCGCGGCTGGCTCGAATAAATTCCAGCCGAGAGGCCCAATTTACGACCACTTTTTGCAGCATTTGGGGCTTTATGTCAGCGATAACGCGCCGAATATTCTCTTACAGCGCGTTTATCGTTTCGGGTTTATCTGCGTATATAAACGACTTCAGACAACCCCACAACAAATAGTCCAGCCGTGCACGATCTTGGAGACCACGCCAAAGACCCAAAACGCGATATAATTCGCTCACCAAAAGTTTCCTTTAATAAATTGATTGTTTCGTTGGCTGTATGGCATGTAGCGCCGTCTTGTTGGAACCAAAGTTCGCCCATATCAACATCCTTCAATTCAGGCACGAAAATGTCATTAATAATGGATCTATAGCGTTCCCCATTGACTGTAACATTATTGCCGGCTGCATTTTTTAAAGAAATATGGACCAATGATTTTCTCTGCCCATAGAGCACACCAAACAGTGACTATTGCGGATGTGACTGGATGTGGATTTTTATTACTCCAAATGCGACCATTTTGGTTATTAGCAGCGTACCCATTCAACCAAAAGTGAGCTTCATTGCAAAACAAATTTTTCTTATAAAGGTGGTCACCCCGTTTTGGGCCGATACACCACGATTTGCAAACGTTGTTCCGGAGTAAATCTATTCATTATGAAATGGCAAACCAAACTGATCATAAATCAAGTGCCAGCTGTTAAAAAGACCAACTGAAAAAAAGTGTGGCTAGATTGAAAACCCCATGTTTAACAAAAACACGCTTTAAATTTTTCTATAGAATGTAATTTAAAATCGGTGCTTACGTCCTTTTCGCGGTAAGAGTTCGACATATTCTTGATCGTTGTAAGTTCTAAAACGATCTATCATGTCCGTCCGTCCGTGTGTCTGTTGAAAGCACGATATCGGTCAAACGAGTGAACCTAGGATACTACAATTCCGTTATTATAGTTTGCTTAGGATTGGAAATGGTCGAAATCGGCCCAGGGGGGACAAGTTTCCGTCTCAGAGGGACTTAAGGTACCTCGGTTAAAAATTACACTTTTTGGAGTATTGCTTAGTAAATAAAATTTTTGTTGACGGACCATGGCTTAAATGGGGACTGTTAGTTGGGACGCAGTAAATATCTAAAAAGAGGGCATAGTTGCTAGAATTTTTGGCTCATGTGGCCCAAAAACGTACCGCATGTTCAAAACGCACGAATTAAAGTCAATATAGTCATATGGCTACTTAAATTAAAGCAAATTTTGTTACAAATCCAAATATAGAGTAATTTTGAGACAAAGGACGGACGCAGAGGCCAATGTCATTTATTTTTTATCGCTTTAGTAGCCCTTAAACGGTGAAGGGTATATAAGGTTCGACCTGGCCGAACTTAACGACGTTTTTACTTCTTTTGTATTATACGAGTAGTTTTTTTTCTTCTTCTACTTCGAGAAAGTGTCACAACTGAATGTCGGTTTATGTATTTGCGCTGCACTGGTCACAAGTGTCAGAGACACTCACAGAAGAAGATTTTCCAAAAGATTGTGTTGAATGTGAACTTAGTAAATGAAGTTGGCGAAGAAAATTTAAAAAACCTTTTCATATGGAGCATGATTTTGTTTACTTACTTTTTTACTAGGATGGCTGAAGAATTCCAAGTTTTGTCTACTATCCATTACAAGGTCGTTGGACCGCCGTACTGTGATAGTTAGAGCGCGTCGACTAAGAACATTAAATATTATTCATTGGAAGTGTTTCCGTCTCTTAAATGTACTGGCCAGTAAGTGGGAGAAGTATATCGCGTAAAAACTAACTTATTTGAGATAAGTTCAACGGTGGTTCCAGCATTTTATGGTTGCACTTTCTCAGAATATAGTGAAACTTGAATAAGGGCAGATCGACTTTAGAGAAATATTTAAAGATAGACCAATTACACTAAATATTATCTATACCTTATTTACTTTGCGGCTCTTATTTAAGTTATATCCTAGATTGTGAGGTATCTTTTCAAATAGGGGCTACATGAACTGATCTTATATATAGGTTGATCAATATAGAGCTATTTTTTTAAAAATAAAAAATTCAAATTAAGTGTAGAATGTTTGTTGTTCATTCGAAAGGACATTTTATGGCATTTATTTTTTTAAATAAATTTCCTTCAAATTTTGGCAACTGTATTATGGAATTGAGCGTTCGGTGAAAAAAGGGAAGATCCGCTGTTTTCAACCCAAATTTTGTTCAGAGATGAGGATCATTTCTGGCGCAACTGCAACGTCAATAAACAAAATTGCCACATTTGCGCTAAAGAGCAACCGGAGGAGGTTCTAGAGATGCCATTAAACCCAGAGAAAACCACGTTTTAGCGCTGTTTATGGGCTGGTGAAATCATCGGTCCATATGTTTTCAAAAATGATGATGTCCGGTTCGCTACCGTGAATGGTGCTCGCTATCATGTAACGATATCGGTTTTTCGCTACCTGAAATTGCAGCCCGTAATCTTGACGACATTTGGTTACAACAAGACGCCGCTATATGCCATACAGCTGCTCAAACAATGGATGTATTGTACCGGTGAGTTTGCGCCTAGATCGTGAGTTATCACACCTTTAGAATTTTTTCTTTGGATTACGTGAAGCCCAAAAGTCATTAACACTGTACCGGTCGAAATGCTTTAACGAGTAATCTAATATTGGACCCTCTGATTGGACACACTAAGGCTTAGTTGCGGCACAAATTTGAAGAAAATTCTACTCAAAAAATAATGGCATAAAATCTCCTTTCGAATAAACAACAAAGATTCCACACTTGATTAGAATTTTTGTATATTTTTTATTTTAAAAAAGCCTGCTCATAATTCAAATAACAGACAAATTATTTTTAAATCGTTTAATATTAAAATTAAGTGAAAAGAAATTATTTCGGGCTAATTGCCGAATACATAAAATTAAGCATCAGTTGGTCCAGCTAACAACCGAATTCAAAGAGTTCTTATAGCCAATAATCTATAACAACAACCGCTACATGTACCAACTCAGTTCCAATAATCTTCCTTATTAGTTAGAGATACCGATTATTTGTCTCTTCAACCGAAACGGTCAGTTTCCACTACTGAACATTGTCGTATACCTAAACAACATTCGGTTGTAGCGTTGGAATACATGGACTACACGTGCAACCATCATTAATCGGTTGGAAAAAAATTCGCCGGTATCAACAAATCTGTTTTCTGTGTGTGGAAAAGATGATGGATTTGAACTGGAACAAACTTTGGTTAATCGATTGGTATAAACTGTGTAAAAATTTATTTATTTTATTTTTAAAATAAAACACTATTAAAGAACCCGTTTTTGGTTATGATGAAGTTGTAGTTATCATCACTTGCAATTAGTTACAACAACAAAATGTTTGCAAAACTATTGATTGGCACAACTACCAGTTGGGGCAACTAAACACATTTTCTGCGTTTCATTGCTATGACCGATCAATAAGTTGTGAGTACAGTACTAAAGGGTGTTTTTTATACGTGTGGTTTTCAATCTAGCCACACTGAGATGGTCTTTTTGACAGCTGTCACTTATTTTGATATATGCTCCGTTTGGTTTGCCATTTCAAAATAAATATACTTATTCCGGAACAACGTCTGTAAATCGTGGTGCATGGGCCCTAAACAAGACGGCCACCAAACCTGATTTTTACAAGAAAATCTTGTTCAGCGATGAAGCTCACTTTTATTGGAATGGGTACGTTAATAACCAAAATTGTAACATTTGGAGTAATGAAAATCCACAAGTCATTGTTGAGACGTAGTTACATCCTCAAAAAGTCACTGTTCGGTGTGCTCTATGGGCAGAGGGAATCATTGATCCATATTTCATCAAAAATGAAGCCGTCCATAATGTGACAGTCAATGGGGAAAGCTGTGAAGTCTTGATTGATGACTTTTTCGTGCCTGAATTTGATAATGTTGATGTGGACGACTATTGGTTCCAACAAGACGGCGCTACAAGCCATACAAACTACGAAACAGTCACTTTATTGAATGAAACTTTTGGTGAGCGCATTATCTTGCGTCGTGGGCCTCCATGATCGTGCGATTTGACACCGCTGGGCAATCTTTTATGAGGTAATGCGTAGTCGCTTGTCTACGCAGATAAGCCTGACACGATTGACGCCTTGTAAGAGAATATTTGGCGCCTTATAGCGGACATACCGCTCCAAATGCTGCAAAAATTGGTCGAAAATTAAGCCTCTTGGCTGGAATTAATTCGAGTCAGCCGCGGCGGCCACTTGCCCGAAATTATTTTAACTCATAATGGCAAACTCTAATCTTTTAAATAAAGCTAAATCCATGGCCTTCACATTAAATTATATTGCAATAAGTTGAAATAAAAAGAAATGCGTTACTGTGATATTAGTGTTAAGTTTTGCTGTGATTTTTACATTTATTAATATTTTTTATTATTTTATTATTAAATTGTTTCGTAATGTCCAGTTTTTTAATAGAAGTAAGTAAACATCCCCTGAAGAAGTTAGAAAAAAGCTAACGAAACGTTGGGAAAACATGGAATAAATTAGTTTTTTTAATTCATGAAGGTAGACTGACCAATCAAACGTCAAAACGCCAGTCAAAAACGACATAAACAAATAAAATAAATACACATTTGGTCAAAGAAGAAGGATATGCATTTTATGTCTACTTGAAAACCACACGTCTGAAAAAAACACCCTTTATGATATTTATCATCTTCGAGTATTTCGAAACGAACAACAATAACGATTACGAGGGCGGTTCGGAAACTTCTTAGCCTATCACAAAAAGCGCGGTATAAACAGAAAAAAGTTAAGTGTTTTGGAAACTTCCATCTCTGCTATGAACACATGTTAAATTTTGTTTCGATCTGGCAACTCCTTCATATAGAAACAGGTATTCACAAAAGACGCATCCGCGATTTTTTTACAATTGCCAATTAAAAAAGCCTGGTGTCATTAAATATTTACATAAAAAAGGTTTATCGGGACAAGAAATTCATAATGATATGGTGAATGTGTTAGGTGAAAGTGTTCCTTCATATGCAACAATAAAAAATTGGGTTGCTGAATTTAAACGTGGTCGTACAAGCATTGAAGATGAACCACGTAGTGGACGTCCGAAAACGGCAACAACAACAGAAATTGTAGCCAAAGTTCATGATATGGTATTAAATGATCGACGAATAAAAAGTGCGTGAAATAGCTAATATCATGGGCATCTCAAATGATCGAGTCCATTAATTTTGCATGAAGAACTACAGATGAAAAAGCTTTCTGCAAGATGGGTGCCGCACTTGTTAACATAAGAATGAACATTTCTCAAGCTTGTTTGGATCGTTTTCAGCGAAATAAAATGGATTTTAAGCATCGTTTTATAACTGTTGATGAGACATGGATCCACCACTATACTCCAGAGACAAAAGAACAATCCAAACAATGGACTGAAGCTGGAGCAAGTGCCCCAAAGAAGGCAAAAGCAATTCAATCGGCTGGTAAGGTTATGGCAACGGGTTTTTGGGACTTCAAAGGTATTTTATTGATTGACTATCTGCAAAAGGGTAAAACAATAAATTCAGAGTACTATTGCAACCTTTTAGATCAATTAAATGTACAAATTCGAGAAAAACGTCCTGACTTACAACACAAAAAAATAATTTTCCATCAAGTCAACGCACCAGCGCACAAGAGTGTTTTAACAATGGCTAAAATCAACGAATTAAAGTACGAGTTGATTGACCACCCACCTTATTGTCCTGATTTAGCTCCCAGTGACTTTTACCTGTTCCCAAATCTAAAAAAAAATCCTTGCTGGCAAGCGTTTTACCTCAAATGAAGATGCAATTACAGTTATAAACCACTATTTTGATGACCTTGAGGAAGACTATTTTAATCAAGGGATAGAATTGCTAGATAAGCGTTGGACTAAGTGTATTGAAGTTTCAGGAGATTATATTGAAAAATAAAAATATTTTTGAAAAACTAACTATTCTCTTTCATTGATAGGCTAAGAACTTTCCGAACCGCCCTCGTATAAACATTTGGTCATTGCAAGGGGAGTACTTCTTTATGAACGGGATTTTCATAGTTCCAACTGATTTCCAACTTATTTTTTCTCAGTGCACATGAAAAAACTTTTCTAGAACAAAAAGGTTTCTTCTTGAACTTTAGACCTTTTGGAATGCGAAACTTACTGGTGTTGAATATATTCAGAGACTCTTCTTTTGGACCTTTATAGTTTTGCTTCCGTTACGCCCTTTTGGTATGGCTTAAGATCTTCAGCTCAATAATGCCAATAATGCTTGACTTATTTCTCCCCCCGTTCTCCGAATTCCCGCACTGTGCGGTGCAAAATCTTTGGTTAGACGGCACAGGGAACGACTTTTGCTTACAATGGGAAAACTTTTTGTTTTTTTTTTTCTTTAAAGTTGTGATAAGCAAGGCTCATGCGAGTATGAAAAGAAAGTTTGCTTTTCGTATAAAATAAAGTGCAGTGTAGTGGTGTCATTTTCACCAAACTGTTTCAAATATCCTCGTAAATAGGAAAAGTAAGTTCAAAACACACACACACACTCACACAAGACGTAAAAGTTATATAAATTTTAAACAAAAAACAAAAAAAAAGATTTATTTAAGAGAGCGGTGCGAGAGAAGGGTGGGCTTGTACAACAAATAAAAAACTTCAGCAAAACGACAACAAAAAAACGTCCTCCAGATTGTCATTTGTTTCAACAGGAACAGAAAAAAATACAACAAAATCCAAATTGAATTTTCCCTTTGTTGCCATAATGGCCAAAGTTTTAAGCAATAATATTTTTCCTTCCGCTACGTATGGATGGCTCCGAAGATGGTTAAATGGATGACATTGTACAAGCATAGGACAACGACGTAGACAGATGGATGTTTGGACGGACAGACGGATGGACGAACGGACGAACGTACATTTGACCATAATCATATCACACTGAATGTCATACAGTGTTAGTGGTGGCGGTGGCGCCGATGGTGAGGGTAAGGAACTGTGGATCACATGTACGTATGTGTACACACGCATTTATTCAAGCTCAATGCCTGGTTTGCCCGTGTATGTGTGTACGAGAGTTATAAAATTTTACAATATTTGAGGGTCTCTGATTTTTGTTTGTGTGTTTGGGCTGCATTCGTAGCAAAAGCTTTTAACGTTTTTTCGTTGTACTTCCGCAGGATGAGCGCTAAAGGGCAGCGGGTAGGAAGGCAACACCAATAGACGGCACGAATTCTGGGAAAAAATCACCACAATATGGCGCAGTTTTTCGGTCTTTTCGTTTTTTCAATGTGGGTGTGTGTTTGCTTTCTCTACTTACACACCAACCAGAATTATAGTTTTGTGTTCGGACAATTTATATTGGAATTTCAATTTCATTTTTATGAAACACAGCTGCCGGTCATTAAAAGGCAGAGGCGAGGGCCAGCAGTACGCACAGGATTACCACAAAAAAACGGCCAGGCCGCAGAGGCACCTCAGCCGCCGCAGCAGTCATAGCCATGGTAGCAGCGGCAGCAGCAATTATTGTGTACGTATATTGCTGTGGTTAATGCCAAGTTTTGTTAGATGTCATGTTTAGTTTTTCGAGTTTTAAGCCGTTATTGTTATGCAAATTATTAATTATGACCAACGGAGAAGAGGCGCAGCACCAAAAAAAACAAAAAAAAGAAATCATAACAATAATGACTTGACCATAAAACACCCATCATCATCATCATCATCATCGTTACCATTGCCGTAATCAACTTGGTTTTTAAGGGATTCCCACCAACAACCATGAGTGGAAAGAGGAAAATGAATGGATGACTGTGGTTTGTGGTAACAATTTGCAATCAGGTTTGTTGTTGTTTTTTTTTGGTAATACGCTTGACCTTGTAATGTTGTGAATTATTTTTGACTTTTCCTTTTTTTTACAAGGATTAGGACGTTTGTGTAAAATTAAAGAGACTTTTTAAATGCTTAATTCCGCATACTCGTACTTTGAAAATATTTACAATTGTACACTGGTGGATAATTTTAGCATAATGAAAAGAGAGTAAAGAAAGTTTAAACTTGGGCGGCCCGGCTATATCATACCCGCACAAGACACCTTAGACATGATATTTATAAAGGGTGATCCATCTAGAGGTATTTTTTCCACAGGGTTTTTTCAGAGTTTACGCGTGAGTTGCGTTAAAACTTTATTTGTTTTCCTTTTCAGTATTGTTTGCCATTTTATCGTAGAAAGACTTACACCGCAACAACGTCTCCAAATTGTGCAACTGAATTATGGAAATTAGAAACGAGAAGATCCGCTATTTTCGTTTATTCAGTAGTGAGGCCCCTTTCTGGCTCAACGGCAACGTCAATTAATAAAATATCCGCATTTGGGCTGAAGAGCAACCAGAAGAGGTTCAAGAGCTGTCATTATACCCAGAAAAAACACGGTTTGCTGCGGTTTATAAGCTGGTGGAATCATTGGTGCATATATTTTTAAAAATGCTGATGGCCGGAACGTAGCCATGAATGGTGCTCGCTATCGCGCCTTGATATCGGACTTTTTGCTACCTGAATTTGAAGCCCTTAATCTTGATGGTATTTGGTTTCAACAGAACGGTGCCACTTGCCATACAGCTGATCAAACACTAGATCTATTAAGAGGTCATTTCGAAAATCAGCTAATTTCACATTCTGAACAGCTGAGCAGGCGGCCTAGATCGTGTGATATGGCGAGTTAAGACTTTTTTCTTTGAGTCCACGTAAAGTTGAAAGTCTACGCTGACAAACCTGAGAAAGATTCAGGTTTCGAACCCACATTACGCGTGTCATGAACGCCATACCTGTCGAAATGCTCGCGGTTAACCTTTGAAGGAAATTATATTTAAAAAATAAATGGCATAAAATGTCCTTTCGAATGAACAACAAAGATTCCACACTTGATTTGAATTTTTGTTTTTTTTTGTTCTGAAAAAATACCTCAAGACTGATCACCCGATAGTATACGCCCTTTAATTCCAAAGTAATATCACTCATACATATCCTATGTATGAGAGATATCAAACTATTCTTCGTTTAGTACAGCTTGTAAATGACATAATAGTCGTGTTTTATTTTACAAGCGAAGACACACTTAAAACCCCGCTTAAACGATAACCTTAAAAAAATTATTTTGCCAATTGCGTCAGATTGTTTTATATACATATTTAATATTTTAAAGAAGAAGAATATTATTTACAAAAAACTCTAAGCGGATTTGAAGATTTCGTAGGCCGCTTAATACTTTTTCGTCCCTAACATCTTCACATTTTCAGTAAATGAAAAGTACTAATTTTTTTTTTATAAAGTTTTGAAAGACTGTTTGCTCGTTTGTTTTATTTCGGTCTGTAGCTTTTACACATTGAACAGGGATTAACCGGCTCAAGGCCTCTTGCATCTATATTTAAATAGAAGACAAGTTTTCACAAAATGGCAAAGTGACATTGAGCCACGAATAGCTGCAAGAGGTCTTGAGCCGGTTAGTCCCTGTTCATTTGAAAGAATGGCAAACTTTAAGTGGATTTGTGCGTCTATGCAACTTTCATTAAAATGTAGTGCAGTTTTTCGTGTTCCCACATTGGGAAGTATGAAGGATGTTTGTCGAATTTCAGCGTTATTTGTCCTACTAATGCCACATCAAATTTTGGAGAAATGCAATGAAATTTCTTGTCGCAAGCTAAGTTAGACACATTTTCGGGAGATGTTGTTGTTGTTGTAACAACAATTTATTCTTTTTTGTGTGTCCTGTTCGTCAATAGGGGATCTACGTTGATATCCTGGTAAGGTTGATATCCTGGATGCGTCCAAAAAGACCTGGGGGTCAGCTGAGTGGGCTAGGCCGGACAGGAATAAGGTGCAGGGACCACAGCCATGTGGTCCCTGACGGCAGGCGGGAAAACGTCCGAGACATTGTTATCAACTCTTGCCCAATACGAATTGAGGCCTCTACACAATCCAGAGCTAAGCTGAGTCTGAACCACGCGCTTCTGTCGACGTAGATTCTTCTCCTCTGGTGAAATCTCTGGGTGATGTTCCCCTGGCACTAAATTCACACTGTAGCTGGATACTGCTGCTGCGACTTCATCAGCGTGAATGTTGTTTAGACCTGCCTGATAGTTTCGATGATCCAAAGGTTCTCTCTTGTACCTCTCTCCCTAGATCATGAAGATCGTACCTGATATGCATGGGCAGAAAAATCCTGTCCATGAGATGGTGGCTGGTGTGACGACAGCGAAGACAGCCAAGCAGATACTGCTTAGACAACAATAAATTGTATCTGCGCTCGGTAAGGACCTTCGTTTCCTCATGTAATTTTTTTTTTAAGTAACCAACACTCAGGGGACGCCCCCTATACATGCGGTGCATTGCGTTGGCGAGTGGAAAGTAAAGGATCGGAGGGGGGGAAAAGGCAGTAATGTTTATTGACACTTGCTTTGAACTTCTGGATGTCGTTATTAGTGGGAAATACATTCGGCGGAAGTCGATTCCACATACGGACTGTACGAGCGAAAAACGAATTTGATCTGTAGTGTATAGTGCGGTCAACTGGCCAATCGATAACAAACCGGTGTGAATTCCTAGAAAGTCGCGTATCCCTGCCGAACATCCTTACGTCAGGAATAAGGCGACGGATATCTGATGAACACACACCATAAAAGTAAGGATAGAACAGCGTCACGCAACCCACATTCCGACGATGCTCAAGGGAAACAATAGAGTTGGATACCCTACTGTCACCAATCAGCACCATCGCTCTCCTTTGAACACGGTCAAGTAGCTCCAAGGATGATTTTGGAGCACCTGCCCATATATGGGAGTTGTATTCCATCTTCGGCCTGATGAAAGTTGTATAGATATTGAAAAGATCAGTAGGAGTGAAGTATTTCTTGCACCGCTTTAAAAAGCCTATGCACTTGAGTGCTTCTTTCGAGACTTCGAATACATGTCTCGCCCAACGAGCGTCACATTGTATTTTCATGCCCAGAACATCAAGAGCTTCTGATTGTTCAACATCTATACCATCAATAGAAATTGACGATATCGTTGGGTCAGTGAATCGCTTGTGAGACAACAAGCAGCACTGTGTTGCGCGCGCATTAAAATCTACTCTATTCACTCGACCCCATTCGGAAATGGCCAGCAGATCCCGGCCAAGTGTCTCATCCATAATTCGCCTTTTGTCTTCAATATCTTGAAGACTCGGCCTACGGTCGAATGAATATGAATGACAGAGGTTACTGTCATCCGCAAAGGAGTATATTGGATTCACGGTCTGACCCAACAGATCATCAATGAAAAATAGAAATAAAGAGGGAGAAAGGACAGAGCCCTGTGGTACTCCTGCAGTAAGCCTATGTTTGTGGGAAGAGAACCCATCTACAACAACTCTTATAGTGCGATCTCTAAGAAAGCTCGATATAAAACGAGCGTATTCAAACCCTTTTTAGGGCTTTGAATACTTTGCATGTTTAACCGATACTTAAGTTTCAATTACTGAAAACTACAGAGCTCTAACTAACATTCGGTGATTGAAGTAAACAAGTTTTATAATTTTTGAAAAATGGAAAATAAAGAGTTTCGTGCGGTAATTAAACACTTTTATATGAAAGGTTATACGCCACAATTAATCAAAGATGAATTGGATTCCGTTCATGGTGATAATTCACCATCATACTCCACCGTGAAATCCTGGGTTCAACAATTTAAAATGGGTCGTTCAATAACGGAAGATGAACAACGCTCTGGAAGACCGAAAACGGCTACTACTATTGAAAACATTAGAAAAATATTTAATGAAGTGACTAAAGATAGACGAATAAAGCTCAGAGAACTTGCTGATATAGTTAAAATACACGAAAAACAAGTTTGGAGTATTTTACATGATGAACTCTACATGAAAAAGCTATCCGCAAGATGGGTGTCGCGTTTGTTGACTTTGCCCCAAAAAATCGTCCGTTGGACCAATTCCGAGGAGCTTTTAGCGATTTATCAGCGTAATCCAATAGAGTTCTTGCGCCGATTCATAACTGTTGATGAAACATGGATCCATCACTACATCCCAGAATGCAAAGAACAGTCAAAACAATGGATAGAAGCGTGTAAAAGTGGTCCCAAGAAGGCGAAAACTGTTAAGTCAGCAGGAAAAGTAATGGCCACAGTATTTTGGGATGCAAGGGGTATAATATTTATTGATTATCTTGAGAAAGGAAAAACTATAAATAGTGAATATTATTGTGCATTGTTGAGTGAAGAAATCAAGATAAAACGACCGCATTTAGAAAAAAAAAGTCATTTTTCATCAAGATAATGCTCCTTCACACACTGCATTTTTAACTCAAGAAAAACTGGCCGAATTACGATTTGAAATTGCTCCGCATCCACCATATAGTCCAGATTTAGCTCCTTCTGATTATTTCTTATTTCCAAATTTAAAAAAATTTCTCGGTGGCAAAAAATTTTCGTCCAATAGCGAGGTTATTGCTGAAACTGAGGCATATTTTGAAGGTCTTGAAAAATCGTATTTTTCGGATGGAATTAAAAAACTTGAAAAACGTTTAATGAAGAGTATTGAGTTGGAAGGAGATTATGTTGAAAAATAAATAATAATAATAATTCCAAAAAAAAACGGTTCTTTTTATGTTAGGCCAGTTACTTTTGCGGTCGCCCTCGTATGTGTGGGTATCGCCTTCCTGGTATTGAAGTTTTTTAGTAATTTTTTACGGACTTGTGTGCCATGTAGCAGAGACTTACGAACCGGACTCTACTCTACTACTCGTACAGTGGACTTGTTATTAACGTTGAAATCAGATAAAAGTTTAAATGGTTGTTCTACACACAGAGAAAAGTTTTGTTGCACAACCGATTTTTTTCCTAACCGAATGTTGATGGTTGAAGGAACTATCCATGTACTCCATCGTTACAACCGAATGTTTTTTGGGTAGACAGCAATTTTCAGTAGAGAAAACTGACACATTTGGTTCTAGAAAACAAGTATTGGTAATCTTAACAGACTAAGATCATTATTGGAACTGAATTTGTACATGTATTGGTTGTTTTTATAGATTGTAAGTGATATGTACTTTTGAAAAAGAGTAATATTTTACCGCCATGCAATGGGTCAACTGAAAAAAATTAATTAAGGCTGATAACAATATTTATTGTCAAAAAAAATTGGTTGTTGTTTTGAATAATAAGGAGGTCTATCTATTAAGGTTTCGTAATAAACAAAGGTTTTGTTGTGACTAGAACCCATACAATATTATATGGTTTATTTGTTGATGTTGGAATAACCAATATTATGTTATAATAGCCAACTAAACATGGTTTGGTCATCACAAAGGACTTATCAGTTGTCACTAGCAATTATTGGTATTAAAGTAACATGTACATCACAATTAGTTGGTTGCCATAGCCTCAGGTTGTCACAACCAATAGTTAAACTGAATTCGATTTGTGTGACTGTGTTTTTGGCTGCGAATACCGTAATATGGTTGTAGCAACCATTATATGAGATCTCCAACCATGTCACCATCAGTACAATAGAATTTTGGTTATTGCAACCGAAATTCGGTCTATTCAAGCGAATTTTTGTAGTTCGGACCGATTTCCGACTGATTTTTTCTCTGTGTTTATAACAACGCTTGAACTGTTTCTCCATTCTTGGAGCTCTACGGAGTAGCAGCAAAGCTGATGCTTTTGCCATTACCATATTTCAACCTGGTGGACGACAGTGACGTTGGCGACCTCTGGATCGTTGCCGGTTAGCGAAATGCCGCCACATCTTCTGTCCTCTACAATTTAAAGAAATCACCCACATGTTCTTTTCAGTCCTGTATTGGTAGCAGGTTATTACTGATCTGATCCATATTATCCTTTTGATCATAAGGTTTGTTGGGAATCTGGGCTACAGATTTCCACCTCTGTGGTACATCAGCAGAAGGTTTCGTTTGGAATCGAAGAAGTCGTTTGGTTCAATGCAACTTTTGGATTTAACCATAACGTTGGATATAGATCAAAAAAGATCCTGTAGCCATGTCTCATCTTGTTTTGCTGATAGTGTAAATAAGATCTTTCATCATCCGTGAATCATAGAAACCAAAATCACGTTCAGTTCGTTCCAAATCGCTCTACTTAATATCTTTCTAATTACTAACTTAAGATTAATACAGTACTAGGAGTATGACAGAGAGAATATTTCCCATTATGGCCAACTTTAATGGCAAAACAAAAACACACCTCAACCGCCTGGCAATGGGGCATACAAAGGATAATTGAGTATTTTGTAAGGATGTAGCTTAGCAATTTCCACTCTAGGGTATCTATTGTTTTGCATTGATATCCATAAGACTCCAACCAACGATGATGATTAATGGTGCTTACAAATGGTGTTCCTTCAAGTTGGCGTTGCCCAGGATGCCATAATTTACACACATATGCTTTCACACTCGAGTAATTTTGCTCGAAAACAATCAATATTTATTAATTTTAATCCTACTTATCAAGCAGAGGCATTAGCCTTAAGGCTCCACTTCATCAACATAATTAATCAGGATATGCAGAATATTAGGGACAAAAAAATTGATGTGGGGTAAAAACAATACATAGAGCGAAAGCGAAATGCCATAGCCACAAAAATAGGGAAAAGAAACCCGAAAAAAGCACAGTCGTCATCTAATTTTCCGTCAAACAAACAAACAAAATCATCAGAATATGAGCTAGAACATAATCCACTAATCATCATCATTATTGAAAATGTTTGTTAATCATCGTCATCATCATCGTCATCGTCGTCGTTGTCATAGTCATCGGATTGAAAAATGATGATGATGATATGGCAATTCTAGAGTTTTTTTAATGATTTTTTGCAAATTAACCTTGGGCAAAATATCTCCATTTAAGTGAAACTACTGGCAACTTATGAGCGCGTGGTAGGGGAAAAAAGGCTGCAGCCACATCATCAAAACAAAACTAAACTCAACTAGCAAACGCTCATGGGACACACAACAAACATTTTGTTTAGTTTCTGAGAGCGAGTGTCGATGTTGGATTTTTTCTAGCTCGAAACCTAAACTTTAATGTTAACATTTAGCTAAAAAGTTTTAAACTTTTTCTCAAATTTACTACAACGAGCACTCGACTGCACTGAACTCAGGGCGGGCGCTTGGCCTGTAGTTCGGAGATTCGCTATGGCCGGCTGCTGTCGTCTGTCCGTCTCTATGTATGTGTTGTTACAATGTAAATTTTGTGTGAATGCCGGTCACCGAATATCCTTTGAACTCATCCCTTCATTTGCCACCCCGTTTGGCCAACCAAATAGAACCCTACGTCCCCGGTTAATTCGAAGGGAGGTGGTTAGCTCCGTTAACAGCACTAATGCCACCACCTCTATTCAGCAACCACAACGCCACTTGTTAGATGGTAATTGATATGTCATGTTTTGTTGGTAATTACTTTATGGCAGTGTTATTTTGTCCTAACCGTGAGCTCAGCCAGAAAGGGGGCGTGAGGAAGTGGTCCACGTTCCCACTCCCGGTTTGCTGGCTGAGGAAGTTGAGCGTCCAAGCGACCAACAACATCAAAGCATCGAAGGGATTAGTGGTCATAGAATTTGTAATTACATTTTATAAATGGTTTATGGGATTTTAAGCGTTGGAGATGGGAGCTGGCAGCGGTTGCCAGGGATGGCTTTGCCCAATGCTTAGAGAGAGAGAGACAGAGAGAAGAAGCTGAGGTAGGTTTTTTTCATAGGGCAAATCCATGAAAGTATAATAAAGTCTCATTCATGGCAAATTCTTCAGTCGTCTATAGATTGCGTTTTCAATTATGTCTGTATCGAGGATTTAAGAGGGACACAATGAGCTGGTAGACTATATTATCGCTTCCTTGCAGATGCGTACAGTGGGCTTTAAAGCTCAATAATTGATTGCATTATTATGAAATTCTGTTTTGTGCCGATGAACAGTGTTTTTTTTCCCAAAATTAAAGCTGTAAAAAATTCTACTAAGGCAGATCTATAATTCCGTTACTTCTCCAACTTCCCTCGTAGTTATATGAAATGAAACATTTATCAATCAAGTACCATCTGTTGTTAGACTACTGTCATATTTTGAGAGAGTGCCAACCTCGCAAATTTTGTTAAAAATGGAAAAAAGGAAATTTCGAGAGCTCATTAAACATTATTTCTTGCCGGAAAAAGTCAATCAAACCAAGGAAAAGCTTGATAAATTCCATGGGGGCTCTGCACCCTCGCTCAGTGGTAAAAAAAGTAGTTTACCGACTTTCGTTGTGGTAGCACATGTACAAATGACGCTGCACGCTCTGGACGGGCAATTAAAGGTCAACACACCCAATGCCGAAAAAATCCACGATATGGCGTTGGCCACACGAGGGTTGCTAATTATATTTCTGGCCTAGGCAACTTTAAGTGTTGCCTGGCGCCATCTGACATATCCATTGTAAAGTTTGACATTTTTTAGCATGAACGTACTCAGAACGTTGTGACGTACGACCATCTTTGTGTTGTCTACAGTGACTTGAAAAAATCAATTTGGCAACAAAAATTAAATTACCTTGTGAAAATTTCCGTGCGATCATTTTCCACAACTTTCGACGTGGATTATCACGATTGGATTATCACGATGAACTTAAGTCTTTGTATGGCGATTAAGCACCATATTATAGCACTGCAAAAAACTGGTTAAATGAATTCAATCGTGGCCGACGTTCGCTCAAAGACGAAGGTCGTCCAAAAAAGGCCATTGTGCCAGAGAACATTGATGCCGTGCGTAAACTGATAATGCAAGACCGTCATGTGACATACCTTGAGATAGAGACATCCTTGGGTATTTCTACCACCAGCATACATTCTTTATTGCATGAACACATGGCCGTAAGAAAAGTTTATTCTCGTAGGATCCCGCACAATTTTATAATCGCTAAAAAAAAGGCTCGTGTCAATTGTTGCAAAGAAATTTTGAAAAAATACGATCGCCAAAACAAAACAGCAATCGACCGTGTGGGTCTTCAAAGACGAGCCAAATTCAACGAAAGTTGTTCGTGGAAGAAGCTCTTCAAAGCAAATGGTCGCCTGTTTCTTCGGCAAAACTGGTCATGTGGCGACTGTTCCGCTTGAGCAACGTAGGACGGTAAAATCTGTGTGGTACACCACAATTTGTTTGCCAGAAGTCTTCGTAGGAATTCGAAAAACGAACAAGAGAACACGTGCATTGTGCACCATGACAATGCGAGCTCTCACACATCGGCTCAAACCAGCGCCATTTTGACCGGCTAAAACGTCGAATTGATGGGTCATCCGCCGTATAGTCGTGACTTGCCACCCAATGACTTCGTTTTATTCGCGCACATTAAGAAAAAAATGTGTGGTCAACGATTTTCGTCGCCAGCAGATGCTGTTCAAGCGTTCAAAAACCATGTTTTGAAGGTGTCTCAATCGGAGTGGAAAAAGTGTTACGACAATTGGTTTGAGCGCATGCAAAAGTGTATATAAGTAAATCATGCTGGAGAATACTTTGAAAAACAATTAAACCATTTTTGATGATAACTATTCGCATTTTCATCATAAGGCGAGAAATATATATAGCATCCTTACTCATTTCATTTGGCAGTGTGGTTTCGGTTTGACATGATCAGTTGGGTTTAAGAAAACTGCCTGCAAGATGGGTGCCGTGTTTGCTCTCAATTGACCATAAGCGTAATCGAGTGACAACTTCAAAGAATTGTTTGGAGTTGTTGAACCGAAATTCGTTTACGGTAACTGTGGATGAAACATGGATCCAGTACAACACTCCAGAGACCAAGCAGCAGTCTAAACAATGGGTTTCTCCTTTTGATGGTATTCGATGCGGATTATCCCGCGTGCATTGCATGGTGCTGTTGCCATCACCTTATTTACCGACAAAGTGAAGGGAAAAACAATAAACAGCGAAAATTATGCCAAAAAAGACCCCACATGGCGAAGAAAAAAGTTCTTTTTCTTCAAGATAATGCACGGGTATGCAGTCTCAATGGCGAAATTGCATGTATTCGGTTACGAACTGGTACCTCATCCTGATTTATCACCCAATAACTATTTCCTATTTCCAAACCTAAAGAAATGTCCCAGTAGAAAGAGATTTAGCGCTAACGATGAAATTATTGATCAAACAAATGCCTATTTTATGGACCTCTAAAAATCCTATTTTTTGTGGAAGGGATACAAAAATTGGAGAAACGCTGGACTAAATGTATATCAATAAGGAAATCATGTTAAAAAAAATTATTTTTGCAAATTAAAACTTTGTTTTATTTGAAAACACTTAAATGTTTATGTATGAGGGTATACAAATATCAGGTCTATATTCTCTCGTTGTAGGCGTTAAAAACATCAGCGCTCAGTTATACGAAGGCTGCTATATATATTTCTAGCCTATTAATGAAAATGCGAATATTTATCATCAAAAATGGTTTTATTGTTTTTCAAAGTATTCTTCAGCATGATTTATACGCTTTTGCATGCGTTCAAACCAATTGTCGAATCAATTTTTCCAATCCTATTGAGACACCTCTTAAACATGGTTTTTGAACGCTTCAACAGCATCTCGTGGCGACGAAAATCGTTGACCACGCGTTTTTTTCTTGATGTGCGGAAATAAAAAGAAGAAATTAGGTGTCAAATCAGGGCTGTACGGCGGATGACCCATCAATTCGACGTTTTGGCCGGTCAGAAAGGCGCTGGTTTGAGCCGATGTGTGAGAGCGCGCATTGTCATGGTGCACAATGATTCGTCTTCTCTTGTTCGTTTTTCGAATTTCTTCGAAAACTTCAGGTAAACAGATTGTGGTATACCACTCAGAAATGTTGTCGAAAATGCTTGTTGCTTATGCGGAACAGTCGCGGAACATGACCAGTTTTGCCGAAGAAACAGGCGACCATTTGCTTCGAAGTGCTTCTTCCACGAACAACTTTCATTGTAATATTTATCATTGCAGTTGTAATAAAGTGTGTGGGTGTTGCCTTTAGGGGAAAATATTTGCATATATCACAGCAATGGTTTTATGTTTTATTTTAAAATGTCTTGCTAAAAACAGTCGTCCGCCACACACACGCGCTTTCAAATAGAAATAAAAGTATTCCACTTAAACGCCACATGTCGTTCAGCCATTATCCTTAACTTTTCGACAGCATTTTCCGGGTTTATAAAGCTGATATTTACACATATAAACAGTGGGGGAATATAAACAGTTGTACATTTATGGCTGACTTTTCAAACAGTATGTTTGCCTATAACTTGAAGACTGCTGGGTTCTAAAAGGTAAGCTGAATATTCGTTGCCTCGAAAATAAATTTAAGAAAAAGTAGGATTACAATGCGACTTCTAGAATAGCTTAGCACCAAATCGGCAAGAAAATTTCTATCGAAGCTCTATAACAGCATGGACCGATATAAATTAATTCGATATAAACAACACGCAGAGAAAAGATATGGTTACATTATGTGACAGCGCATAGAGAAAGGGACCTAAGGGTAAAAAAAAATCATTTTTTTTCTTCTTTTTTTGATGTGGGCAACATCTGAGCATCGAATGAGACCGATCCCATGCCTCAAAAGTGTTCCCTCCCAGAGATATGCGCGTTTTATGAAAGTGAAGTCGACGATTCTAAGCGCAAATAGAAAGGGACCCAATCTTTAAAATGGCTATCCTGAACAAAACTGGTTTTTAACCTTAGGTCCCTTTCTATTTTGCGCGTCACATATAGTCACGGCAACAATAGTATGTTCTCTGCAATAAAAGTATGGTCGTCGCAACCATAGTATTGTTTTTTTTTAAATTTTATTTCGACAATAGTATAATTACTGCATTATTAATATTGTTGAAATGTTACAATACTAATATTGCTTAATTTTAGAATGAAAATATGGTTGTAGCAACAATATAAATATGATTGGTGCGACAAAAGTATTGTTTTTTTTGGGGGTTTTATGTTAACAATGATATGATTACGGCAATTGTACCGTCAAAATCATATTTTTTTAATTGAATAGTACTTTTTATATGTAAGTTCAGTTTCTTTCAAAACCATCTACTTTGAATTAGAACAACTGAAATATTTTTCATAAATAATTTTTCCAACTGTGAAAAAATCATAATGTTGTTGTGCCGCAACCATATACTCAAGAATATTATGATGCTCTTCGAATATTGTTACCCCAACCATACTTTTTTTCTTCGTTAATATAACTCACCGTGTAGAGAATAGTGTAAATCACATCTGGTACTTTTATCCAGAATCAGACTATATTGAAATTGAAGGAAATCGGTTTATATACGCAGAGAGAAAATATATGTTTACCATATGGTCACGGCAACAATTATATGTTCTCTGCAATAATATGGTCTTTTCGTCACTATAGTATTGTCTTTTGAATTTCATTAAGACAAACGAATGATTGCTGCAATATTCTTAGTAGGGACATAAATACTGTTACAACATTGAACACACCCATTTCAATAGTATAACTGAACATACCCCGTTAATGTCATATGGGTTTTGAAAGCTATAGCGTTAGTCTGTAACGGGATTTTAAAATTGTTTCAACTTTCATCATGGAGTGGTCAGATAATGAGAACCGTATCGCTGTAATAGCGCTTTTCAAGTTTGAAATGGAAAAAAGCGATATTTTCAAAACACTTCGGCCACTATGGATTAGCCGCATGTTCGTCTACCGATGCATAAAACTGTTTGAGGAGACTGGAGATGTAAAAGACCGCCGGGTCGGGCCGCCCACGCTCTGTTCGAACACCGCATGTCTTCAAAGCCGTTAAATCAAGAATTCAGAGAAATCCACGCCGAAAACAGAAAATCATGGCCCGTGAGATGAATATCACGCAAAAGTCCATGAGTCGAATCATTAAAAATTACTTGGGACTTGGGGCTTTCAAACGACGTACCTGACATTTATTGACTGCAGTTTTTAAAAAAAAATAGGGTTGAAAAATTCAAACGTCTTTTGGCGAAGCGCGCTGATAACTTGCACAGAAATATTTTGTTCACCGATGAAAAAATTGTTACCGTTCAGGAAACTTTTAACAAGCAAAATGATAGAGTGTATGTATGCGCGGTCATCTAAGGAAGCATCTGAACTAATCCCAAGGGTGGAAATGGTCATCACCCAGCTTCAGTCATGGTTTGGTGGGGTGTCTCTTACGATGGGGTCACTGACCTGCATTTCTGCGAAGGAGTCAAAACATCGGCCAAAGTTTACCAATAAACCGTTTTGGAAGCTGTCGTGAAGCGTCTTAACAATTTCCTGTTCCAAAACCAGCCATGGCTTTCCAGCAGGATTCTGCGCCGGCCCATAAGGCTAAGACGTCCCAGGCCTGGCTTCGAAACAATTTGCCAGCGTTCATTTCCTCTGAAGAATGGCCCTCTGGCAGTCCAGATTTGAACCCATTGGATTACAAATTGTGGACGGTTTTAGAGGACAAGGTTTGTCACAAAAGATACCCCAATATTGGATCTCTTCAGACTGCTTTGGTTCGAGCTGTGGCCAATTTTCCAATGGACGAGGTTCGTGCAGCTATTGACGATTGGCCAGTGCGACTTACGGCGTGTGTAAAGGCAAAAGGCGGACATTTCGAATAAGTAGATTCTTTTAGGATACAATATACATCAATATTGACCAAACAGTTAAGGAAAAAAGATTAATAGCTTATAAAGCAATGACGTGCATACCTGGTTTCTCCGAAAGGTTACACAAAGCGGACGTTTATAATAATGAAAAATTTTTATTAGCGCCTCGAACGTTTAGGACAGTTAACGAATTATTTAGGACAGTTAACGAATTATTTAGTAAGACAAAATCGAAGGTGGACAGTGAAGAAAAGTCCAATTTAGTTTATAAGATTAAATGTGATGGTGACAAGTCCAACATATGCCAAACGGTATATGTTGGCACTTCTGGGACAAAACTAAAGACTAGACTTTCTTCTCACAAATCTGACCTAAAAGCTGTTGATGGACCAATCGAGCAGAAAACTGCCCTTGCGAACCACTGTACTTTGACTGGACACAAGCCAAACTTTAACGACGTAGAACTTTCTGAAAAATCTGTTTTTTGCTTATGACCTCAAGCCTAACAATAACGGAAAAATAATCAATAAATGCATTAAAAAATATTTGGTCCAAAAACATTCAGTACTTTTTATTTTACAGCATAAAACGTGTGTTACAGTATTTATGTCCCTACTAAGTATATCTGAACACATGATTCGCTTCTGGCTAAGGATAAACTGAATAACATACTATAGTCTTTTCTGATTTCGGCCCATGTTTTGAAATCATACGTAGGACTTTTCCAATTTCAGAACCCACAGCACTAGAGGCTGGTGCTGACCAAATTTCTTACAGAATGGATGCGCTGACTTCTGAGCTTCAGGCCTTTGTCAGCAGCAGTCTTTAAATCACTAATGATTCTGAGAATTTGATAATCAAAAATCATATCTAACCGGGACCTGCTGCACTCGACAAACGAAACCCGTCTTCGTTGTTTGACTAACGTTAAAGCAACGTAGGTGACAGCGGTGCCACCTAATCAAAGCGCTTTAGATCACAAGCCGTCAAATTTCGGACATACCCATGGAGAAACCCTTAACGAACAAACGTTGAACTCTAGGTAGCTGCTATACATTTACATACACACATATGTCTGTATACACTTTATTTATTGACCATAAAAATTGTTAAAATAAACTGAAACAACAACAGCGGCAACATCATGTTCAAACATATGTACGTATAGAGTGCCCAGACATACATACGCCCATTTTCGATGTACAAAATAGAAAGACACAAAAAAACCTACACAAACATAAATGTCATGTTTGAAAATATTAAAAAAAAAATTCAAAAAGGGCGAAAACAACAAACCGAAGGCAGGGGTGAAAAGGGGCTTAAAAAACGAAAACATTTCGAAACATCCATAAAATTAAAGAGATATGGGCACTAATTCATAAACACGTGCGAGTCTATACGGCAACCGAACACTTTTACGAGCATTATAATTCAATAAATTTATTTATTTATATAAATTTTTATATCGCTCACATACTCACACGACTTGGATCTCTATCTGTACTGTACTGCGTACATTCTTACATCCTTTTATGGCTGGTGTCAAGATGTGCATCTACTCCGGTGGCTGTGGTAAAGATGGGAACAACAGATATTTGAATATATGACACCCTAGAGGTTATCAGCTTACATATAAAAAAAAACAGCAAGCATGAAAGGATTCAAAGCAACTCACATACGCAACTCACACGCACACACACGCGCGCTTGGTTATAAGCTAACGCATACTGAGCGACACTGTAATAAATGTTATGAAGTATATTATTTTTATAACATAATCAACATAAGCATCATTATCGTCATCACCATCACAAGAGCAGCAGAAGCAGCAGCATAATCAGCGTCATCATCATTGTCTGCATCGTTTGAATCACTTTGATAACCAACAACAGCAAACATTGCTGTCGTCCCCTTAAGCATCATAACCTTTCGCATACGCAACGGCAAGGGCACCGCTGTCGCCATCGACATCTTCATCAGTATCGCCATCATCATTATGAGCTATCAGAAGTGTTCATTATGAAGCCCAAGATTGTCATTTCGGTATCAGTTTTATTTTACCGCTGTGCAAACATCACTCACACACACACATAAGCGCAATCATTGTTCAGTCGTTGTTTTTCTTTCTTTACCGTGTCCTTGCAATTGTGTTCACGTTTTATTTTACAAAGTTTTTTTATTTTCATCCTCAAAAAATTCGATCTCAATTAAAAAGTTCCCCAGCATATTTCCCTCTTCTTATATCCGATAACACTGTAATAATGCCAAGTGTTCTAGGTCTTTTGCACACCGTGGGAAAACTTTGCAGCAGGTTCGCCAAAAAGGTGAATGTGCTTACGTCAATACAATGAGATTTTTTCTTGGAGCAATGCAACTTTTCATCGAAGCGGTGCAACGTTTCGTATAGAAACGTGTTCCAAAAATTGCTGAAGTTAATGCAGTTTGAATTACTGCTTAATCTAAATAATAAGCCTGTTCTATTGAACACTATTTTTTAGCTGTATTGTTAAGGGTTTAGTGTGATAGCTATAACGGGGAGTTTTCTCGCTTATCAACAAAAACACGCCTAATGTTGTAAAGGTTCATAGCTCCGGATTGCTTAATGATGCGATTTTTTAAGTGGCTACGCCATCATTCTTTGCCTATTTTATTCGCAAATAGTGAGCGTTTTACTCCACTCCACCGAAGGATGGTTTGTTGGTTGGGTTACGTAGCCACCGCAGAAGCATTGGAGCGTAAAGTAGTGACTTGTGACAACGTTTTGGGATTATATTTACCACACCACTCTTTTTTACGAATCGAACATCCTCGAGAGATATTTGCCTGGTGGAATTGCTAATTAGTGCAGGACTTAAACCAGCTTAAGACACATCTTCACTGGTCCATACAACCCTGTAGCAACACCATTGGTATTTTTTCACAGGTTGCACGCAGAGAAAAGATATAATTACTATATGGTCACGGCAACAATAGTATGTTCTCTGCAATAAAAGTGTGTTACTGTTAAATACATCACTCCTTTATTAAGATTCTCTATTGTTGAATACCAACTTATCCCAATTTTTTCAAAAAATGTTGGGAATCATAGTATGGTTTTGGGGTTGTGAGGATCATACTATAGTTGTACGTTAAACACACTATGGTTATGAGTATCATAATATGGTTGTGGTGATCATAGTATGGTTGAGTGTGTATATCAATATGGTTGTGGGGAGCATAGTATGGCTGTGCGTGAATAATTCTATTGTTGTGAGGACCATAATATTGTTATGGGGATCATAGTATGGTTGTGTGTGATCCACACTATTGTTGTGATGATCATAATATTGTAATGCCACAACCTATAACCTACAGTAGTATGATGCTCTTCGAATATTGTTACCCCAACCATAAATTGAATAAGGTTTTCCGGAGTCAAAACTGCTCCTGGCAAACTGCCTCAGAGTGACAAAGCGTGGGCATTTAAACATTCCATGTTTAGCATTTTCCATAATGTAGTGAAAATGGAGCTGTCTCTCGACCAATAAAGCTACCATAGCCGCTCATCATCTGTGACGAGAAGAAGTCGATTTATCCATGTGCTTTATGCTACTTAAAATCTTACAACGAAACGTCCATCGACTATCGCGCGATGTCATCCACCTGGTTGGCCACACGCAGAGAAAAGATATGGTTACACTATGGTCACCGCAAAAATAGTATGATCTCTACAATAAAAGCATGTTCGTCGCAACCATAGTATTGTTTTATGAATTTCATTTTGACAACAATATGATTGTGACAATATTACAATTGTTTAAATGTAACAATAGTATTATTGCCAAATTAAGAAATGAAAATATGGTTGTAGCAACAATATAAACATGGTTGGTGCAACAAAAGTATTGTTGTTTAAAATTTACGTTAACAATAATTTGATTACGGCAATCATACAGTATGGTTGCGACTATGAACATAACAAAACAGGTTTTATAGAGTGTGCGTATGTTTTTTTTTGATATACAAAAAAACCACATACACACGATACAGTGAATGGTTACTGTCCATTAAAAAAACAACAACAATGGGAAGGTAGTTCGAGGGATTTTTATTGTGTTTACTTTGTTTGGTGAAATACTCTAATACCGACTGGTTCTCGTTTATTTAAAATCTGCCTGCACTTAAGTATAAAGCCATTGATCATGATTTAATCACATTCGTTACTTGGTGTCTACGGATGGTGAAGTAGGATTCACCCCTGCTGGCAACTAAAAGTATTTTTGACCGTTGGAATATATATTTTTGTTTCTTGAATGATATATTCAATAAAAACATGGTCTCAAATCTGGCTATGAACTAATAGTAATTCAATTTAAAATAACATACTTAATAAAAAGGTATATTTTTGAATAACAACAATAACCAATCCTAATAAATAATTTTGTGGATCATAGTATGGTTGAGTGTGAATCATACTATGGTTGTCGGGATCAAAGTATGGTTGCGTGTGAATCATACTATGGTTGTGAGGATCATACTATGGTTGTATGAGAAACATACTATGGTTGTGAGGATCATAATATGGTTGTGGAGATAATAGTATGGTTGAGTGTGAATCATACTATTGTTGTGAGGATCATAGTATGGTTGTGAGTAAATCATACTATGGTTGTGGGGATCATAGTATAGTTATGTGTAAATCATACTATTGTTGTGAGTATCATAATATTGTTGTGTCACAACCATATACCCAACAATAGTATGATCCTCTTCGAATATTGTCACCCCAACCATACTTTTTTTCTGCGTGCAGTCATGCAGGGGGGTATCCCTCGCAGTTTTTGGGCCCTCCGCAAATGTAAAATTTGCCGCCGTCTCCCACATATTATTCGCATAATTCGTCTCACTAGCCGGCGGATCAATCAGGATCCAACTAGCCCATATCGTTCTGTAGGCAAAACATACTCTTAGCGCGGTCAGTCTACTGGGGCGATTTTATTCCTATAAAACCAGTTTTGTTCAGGAGAGCCATTTTAAAGATTTAAATACGTGTATCTTGGGTGTACCATCACTTTCATAAAACGCGCATATCTCTGGGAGGGAACACTTTTGGGGCATGGGATCGGTCTCATTCGATGCTCAGATGTTGTCCACATCAAAAAAAAAGTAAAAATTGATTTTTTTAGCCTTAGGTCCCTTTCTCTTAGGTCCCTTTCTCAAATTTTGCAAATATAGCGTAATTTTGTGTGAGATTAGGACGCATGGGCCGAAAGGGGCCACAAAACTTACCATTTTTTACGCTTTACGAGTAGTAGCTAAGGTGTATGGTAAATACGTTTCAGCCAGAAGACGTTTTTCCTTGTTTGTTTGTGTGGATGAACTTTAACCTTAAAGGGTATAATTGACGGACGTTTCGGCTCTTGAGACCCAGAAAAAGGGCCAATGTGAAGACGGATGAATAGTAAATGTGGGCACTCAATTTAAACCAAATTTCATTAGGAATCCAAAAGTTGATTCATTTTCAAATTTAAAAGAACTAAACCGAGCGAATACTATTAAATATGGCATATGAGCACTCAAATTAAAAAAAAAAACTCGATTTATTTTGAAACTTTGCATGAGATTGAGATCAAGACTCGTGGTTTCTTGGAACACACAAATAGGCCCTTATGGTTAAAAGAAGCTACCAATGTAAATGTAGAAATATGGACACTCAAATTAATGTTGGTTTCATTACAAATCCAAATATGGATTTATAATAAAGATTTGACTGAGCTGTAGGCCAAACTCATGGGCCCAAGGGGTTCAAAAACGGACTTTCTCAAAATACATGGTGGAAGGCATTTGATGTACGGCCTTTTGAAATTTGATATGTAATTTTTACTTAGCTGAACTTGAGAAAAACCATATGTGCCATACACGCAAAAAAATATGGTTGTGGTGACAATATTCGAAGAGGATAATACTATTGTTGGGTATATGGTTGTGGTACAACAATATTATGATCCTCACAACAATAGTATGATTCAAATACAACCATACTATGACCCTCACAACAATAGTATAATTCACACATAACCATACTATGATCCCTATAACCATAGTATGATTCACACTCAACTATACTATGATCTCCACATCCATAGTATGGTCCTCACAACCATAGTATGTTTCATATACAACCATAGTATGATACTCACAACCATAGTATGATTCACACGCTACCATGTTATGATCCCTACAACCATAGTATGATCACACACAATTATACTATGATCCCCAATATAATTTATTAGAATTTGTTTAAGTTGTCGACAATAGATTTGATCCCTAATATTATTTATTAGAATTGGTTTAAGTTGTCAACAATAAATAGATTTGAATTATGAAAATTATTCAAAAATACATTAAACTCAAAATAACACGAGTGATTTATTTTAGAGTAGACAAAATAAGTTGAAATAAACGTTAAGTAAAGCCAAAGCAGCTTTTTTAAAAAATTTTAATTTCGATAAAAAAAGTACTATTATTGCATCCGTACTAATAACATTTGTTCTTAAAAGCATATTTTAATGAAGAAAAATTACAATCATACAGTATGATTGCCGTAATCATACTATTGTTAACATAAAACGCAAACACAATATTTTTGTCGCACCAACCATATGTATATTGTAGCTGTAACCATATTTTCATTTTTAAATTTGGCAATAATACTATTGTTATATTTCAACAATATTAATATTGCTGTAAATATACTATTGGGAAAAATAAATTCAGTTGACAATGCTATGGTTGCGACGAACATACTTTTATTGCGGAGAACATATTATTATTGCCGTGACCATGTAGTAACCATGTTTTTTCTCTGCGTGTAAGTGCCGTTGCGGACGTTACAAACAAAAAAGAAGTAGTTTGGACGTCAACCCGTATTTACATCTTTTTCTGTCAATTTTGTAGAAAATTGAAAATATTTAAAGATATTACACCAGCTCTAATAAGAAATAAAAGTTTTGTAGTTCATCCAAACAAATCAAATTCGTCTGTAGCGGAAGATTCGTTGCAGACCTTATACTTTCTTCTACTATCTTATTTTATAAACAAAACAACAATATAAATTTACTTCAACGTCCTTTTATTGCAAATTCAGTTATAAGTTAAACTTGTATGAGAGATCAACTGACTATACGGCTGACTTCCTAAACGTATACTAACAATGTATCGATACAGTATTAAAACAGAGTTGATACATTGTGTAGTTACTTTTTTAATACGTTGGGTAGTAACACTGAAATCGTTAGGGAACATTAATATACGTTTTGAATGACTTTCCAATTCGTTTTTACATTTAATTGTATGCAATTAAAAAAATGTTGAGATTCTAATAAAAGGGAATATCATTTTTATGAACATCTAAAAACATATCTTATTGAACAACAAATAAAAATGCAAGGTATTGATATCCCATTTATAAAGGAATTGACGTCAAAGCTTATGCCTTATTCCCATTAAATGTTGGACATACAGCCCATTATTCTTTTATTTAAATATTTGTAGTTTTTAAAATTCTTTATTAGCTTTTTTCTTTTCTCGGACTTACCTATATG
Organism: Hydrotaea diabolus; assembly: GCA_963513945.1. Lineage (NCBI taxonomy): Eukaryota > Metazoa > Arthropoda > Insecta > Diptera > Muscidae > Hydrotaea > Hydrotaea diabolus. The sequence goes on along the minus strand of OY740718.1, from coordinate 84,484,671 downwards.
TTTGTTATTATTTTCTGTATTATTTATGACATTCTTCTTTTATTTTCAGGTATGTGAAATTCCTCAAAGTAACACAACAAACTTTTTTAGTTGCACATGTAAGTAAGACAAAGCATTAATCATTTTGAAGAAATTATATTTTTAAAAAAGGTCAGATTAAGCTAGTTAAAAACATGCAGTATAATTTAAATTACACTGAGCAACTGACTTGTTTCTAAAGAAGGCATTAATTAGTTCGCGATATACACAGAGAACAAATCAGTGCGAACTCAAACAATTACATGGAAAAACATATTTTCTGTTGCAATCACCAACATTTCATGGTATTGATGTTAGCTACAACAATATATCAAATTAAAGCTGGAATTCCTCACGGCAGCGTACTTGGTCCTATATTGTACACTATATTTATGAGTGATATGCCTACCACGCCTGAAGTTACAGTAGCAACGTACGCTGACGACACAGCCATTTTAGCAAACAGCCCGTCACTAACATTATCTTCTTTCCTTCTACAAAATGAGCTCAACTTACTTCAAACTTGGTTATTGAAATGGGCTATAAAAGTTAACTCCGAAAAGTCTAAGCATGCGACTTTTGCATTAAGGCACGGCGATTGTTGCCCAGTTTCAATTAACCGAGAAGTCATCCCACAAATTCATTCCGTCAACTATTTGGGTCTAACACTAGACAGGCGACTAACGTGGAAGCCACACAATAAATCAAAACAAGAACAATTAAAAATTAAAGGTCGAAAACTCTACTGGCTCTTGGGACCAAGGTCTCAACTAAATTTAAATTATAAACTAAGAATATACAAATCCGGCGAGTAACTCCAATATTGAGATCCTGGAAAGAAACCAGTATAAATCTTTGAGGCTAATTAAAAATGCTCCATGGTTTATATCAAACAAGTACATAAAACTAGATCTACAGATACCATCCCTAAAAGAAGAAATAGGTCATGTGAACCCATTGGCTATATCCCTGCTAGACAGCAGTGACGAGACGATAAGACTGAAACGTATTCATTAGATTTACCATTTAGAAGTGAACTCTATTATTGCAAATATACTTTCGATTAGAAATATAAATTTGAATATTTTTCATATATGTATATGATACTAATTCATAAAATACAAAATAATTCAGGTCTTGTAGCTCGATGGAACTACTTCACTACTGTCATCTTAAATTTATTATCAAATTTACTGAATGTCGAGAGATAGATTGTAAATAAAGAAATATAATAAAAACCAACCAACCAATTTTGAACTACATGTTACTTTGGTACCAATAGTTGGTTGTGAAAACAAATAAATTCTTTGCAGTTACCAACCCCGGCTTACTTTCTCGGGGGGTGAATTATTTCTTCTAAAAATTAAAGACTTAGATGATTATTAGTATACGGTGGGCCATTTTAAATTTGAATCGGCTGTAAAAGATAATATTGATAATTTGTTCTAATTTTTGGTTTTATTTGAGAGCTTTGAACTTTGTCTCCTCTGTGCGCCATGCTCAACGAAGCTCTGGACGACATTTGGATTAAACAAGACGGGGCCACATGTCACACAACCAACGCAACCATCGATATTTTATGCACTGTTTTTGAAAATCGAAAAATCAGCTGAAATTGTAATGTCAGTTGGCCGTCTCGGTGCTATGATTTGAGCCCTTTGAATTATTTTCGGAGGGGAGCCATGAAGGATACATGTTACGCAAATTATCCATAGCCAATTGAAATGATGAAACATTCAATCGAAGTTGCCATGAAAGAGTTTCGACCCGAAACAATAGAAAATGTACTGACAAATTGGGTTGATCGGATGTGCTACTGCCGAGCCAGTTGTGGTATCCGTATGATTGATAATGCGTTACATTCTTAAATGACAAAATTCAACTTTTCCAATAAAACCAGAAATTTTTTAAAACTATCTGTACTTTTTTTTCACAGCCGATTTAAATTGAAAACACTAATACGCCTACCCTGTAGTAGAAATGTTAAGCGGTTTAGATTTATGTCAAATCGGTTAGCCACATTCTCGTCAGTACGCACCGCATGAGGGCCGGGACCGTGAGTGTTGACCAAGCGTGCCAGTCTTACAAGTATTTTGCAAAATTTTGAGTGCAGCTAGCGGGATGGGTGGCTCATTTTGGCTAAAACTTATTTTCAATAAGCGAGCTATTTGGGCTATACACTTGGGAAATAAGTTTGAATTATTTCCCAGCATTGTCAAAGCGTAAAGCGATTCATTTCGCTCCACAGAGATTTAATACAAACTTTCTCTCAAGATTTCAAGAGGGAAAGAGCTTTCACTGTACAATATCATAGAGCAATCACTAGATCGTCAACTCGGTACTACCAGAAAGTTGTGTCCAAGAACTTGATTTTTAAGTCGTCGTGCATCTTACCCGTAAGTTTCTAAGTGGAAATGCCTGGTGTTTTAATACAGCTTGGGTTTTCATGTTCAGATAGAATTTTTACTGAACGACCATTGTATATTTATATATATTTATTGTAGCCTAGTACCAAGGTGGAACATACAGCCGTAACAAACATTTTCCATTTTATTTTATCTATAGCTACTTTTTTGATTTCTCGTCATGAAAAGCCTGCTTCTTGTGCTTCTAGGTCTAGCAGTCGCCTTCAAGTATTGGCCGGTTATCCTCTTCTGCGATACCCCTGCGGTTTCCAGTCGAGCGCTTAGAGCGCAATATCATCTTTTGGCTTCATCAGCAAGAAAATTCTGCTTTACTCTGGCTATCCCATTCCGACCTGTCTTGCATTATGCTAAATCCAAATCGCTGGGAAGCTTCTTCTCTGTGTTGATAGAACAATAGAACAGCAGAGGTTTAAGATCCGCCTCGGTGCCTTACCACGGGTGATGTTGTGTCCATATAGCACGCTTCGAATTCATACCGGCGGGATTGGCCTTAAGGGGCACTGCCCTTTGCTTGAAAATGGCTCCTGTTACGATGGCGCCCTATGGTCAAAGCTATCATCAGCAAGAATCATGTAAAACACTCGGACGCTGTCTTGCTTTATGTAGGCATCAAGTGAAGTCGACCTTTCTGGATTACTTTGTAATTTTAAATGGTTTTTAAATACTTGAGTACACATTTTGAAAGCATAAACATTTTCACCAGGGTGTAGGTCAGCTGGCAAACTGTTGCTGCCACAACAGTTGTCACCGCGGCATAGCCTTGACATTTTCACTCTGGCGACAAACATGAAAGGCAAACGCCATTGAGGGCTTACTTTGATCATAAAAAAGGGTACGGATGGAACCGGTGAACACTGCCACTACACACCCTTTGATACACAAACAATTTCGCAGTGTGTGTGTGTGTGTGCTTTTGTATTTTTTGATTAATCATAAAAACGGTGGGATATTGTTCGGATTCAAAGGCGGTTTCTGTTGTTTTCGCTTTATCACGGTGTGGAACACCCACCGTGGAAATTATGCCAAATTTGTGCGTTATTTAAATATGGAAATCCCTATTATTAGTGGTTGAGTATACACTGTATTTAAATAGTCGTCTACAATACATACTTGGTATGTACCGTACTTAGCCACATAAATATACTATGTGTGTATGTGTGTGTGTATTTATGTACTTTCACTATTTAGAGTGTATTTAATGCCAGCATGAAATGTATAACTAAACCAATTTCCCCTGCATTTAACGGGTGGCTAAGGCAAAATGACTTGCGAAAGGTCCTATGGGCGTCCTTTCTTACACGCATCCATCCATCCATCCATTCATCAGGCCATAAATGATGATGATGATGATGGCCTATACTTTTCCAATATAACAACGAAAGGCGACGAGTGTGCACGTGTGTGTATGTGTTTGTATTTTAAGTTGTATAAGTATAAGAAATTACAAAGAACCCCAAAGAATATCATAAAAACAGCTGCCGACGAAAAGGGAAACAAATGACTTCGCAAAGCGTATTAAAGTAATAAATTGTCGCTAAAACTAATTTTATGGTACAATACTCCTTTGGCCATATTCCTCAAAGTTTATGTGCGTGTGTGCTAGTGTGTTAAGGAATTAATGTCTTCCAAAGTACAGATACTCACACACACACACATACCCGCACACGTCCACATGACACAAGGAAAGGAGAAAAAAATTGATATAGAAATCACTAATAAGCGAAAATGATGCTTTATTATCCGACTTCAATGTTAATGTACTTTAACTTTGGCCGACAAAAACTCTAGTGGCGCTGGAGATTACACCATTTCCTCAGGATGGAAACGTGTTCCACACTTAGCCAATATCTGCCCATTTTAGTTTAAGTTCTTGTTTAGACCCTATATACAGGGGTAACCACTTAATTTCTGGTTTTATTGGAAAGGTTGAACTATGTCATTTAAAACTGAAACACGATACTCGTATGACAGTAGAATCGAAATGTGTGAAGAAATGCATTGAATCCCTCATAGAAATCCAGAGACAACACATTACTCTGAAATGGGTGCCGAGTTACAGCGATATACCGACAAGATAGCAGATAACTGTGCCAGAATGGGCTTAGAAGCAATGGGCGAACCAGCTACCCTAGACCACCCCTCTCGTCGAACTGATAAATGCAATCCACGAAGCGGCAGTTTTGGAAGCAGGGTCAAGATGGAACTCAATTCACAACTGCAGATTAATGCGATCGATCTGGCCGACAGCGGAACGGAGAAGAACAGGGGAATAACACTAAGAAATCAACCGATGTTAATCCTAATAGGAGTCCTCACGGGGCACTGTCTACTCGGGAGTTTGGCAGCACGTAAAGGCATCCCGAGCAGACACTTTTGTACAAGTTTTCAGGACGCAGAAGAAAAGAAGTCTGTGGCGCATTTGCTATGCACATGAGCGGGTTTTTAAGAATGGAAACTTACCTCCCTAGGCAGTAGATACTTAGATGACCTATAGGTATAGGCTATAGCAGAAGAAGCGGACGTACCTTTTTAATCACTCTTGAAATTTGTTGAACGGTTGGGCTGGTTTTGAACTACTCGGATCAGTTGGTAAACCATATTGGATAGCAAAATGAAACTGGATAACTGCCATACATTTCTCTTATAAATATACACTCTCTCCCGTTCCTATAACTCAACACTCTTCCCCTCTCTCTCGTTCTCTCTGAAGGTTATCAGAGTTCCACAATGGGCCTTTTAGGCCTCCTAATTTTATGACTTCGTGCTGATGTTTGCGATACCTTAAAGGAACGGAGATAGATTCGAGGTTATGTGTACCGAGCAGCTCAGAATCACCTTCTGAGTCCATTGTGCGATTTCCGTCTTGTCGTCCGTACCTCCGCCCCCCTGTCCATTTATTGTTGTAATCAAGTACTGTACGCAATTACGAACCGGTTTCGATGAAACTTGGTTCAGTCTTCGATTCGTCCAAATCGGTCCATATTGTGATTTCATACATAGGAGCATTCCGCTTTCAAAACCTATAGCTCTTAAAGCCGGATACTACATCCAAAAAATTTAACACAAAGCGTTTTAAGCGACCAATACTCAACCGGTCCATATCGGTCCAAGCTTTCGAATAGCTGCCACACAAAGGTCCTTCCCGATTTGAACTGCAGACGCCACGATTTACACCCGATCCAAATTTTGCATGGTCCGTTATGAGCGACCATTATTTAACTGTGGGGAAACTGGACTTCATAGGTCCATATTTTCGTAAAGCCCCCAAACAAAGGTCCTTCACGATTTTAGAACCTACAGCTTTTAAAGCCACATATTACCCCTGAGTCCGATCAAATTTCGAACCGAGCATAACGAGTTGCCAACACATATATCTAGTAATATAAGACTATATCGGTCGATTTTTTCGAATCAGCCTCACACAAAGGTCCCAACCGATTTTAGATCCCACCCGATTTTAGATCCCACCCGATTTCAGGTCTCACCCGATTTCAGGTCCTATTCGATTTCAGGTCCCGCAGCTGTAGAAGCCACAATTTACAACCGCTTACGCCGCAGTTGTGTGTGGTACCTTATGAGCGACCTTTAATCAACTTTTGATACTTAAGCACTTATGTAGGTCCAAATTTTCCTATGCTCGTAACCTTCACAAAAAGGCTCTTTCCCGTTTTAGCATCTGCAGCTTTAGAAGACACATTTTACATCGGATTCATACCACATTTCGCATGAAGCGTCACGAGCGACCATTACATACAGTAGTGGCCAAAACAAATGCAACCAAAATACATCTTTTACCAAATATTTCGTAAAAATTTTCTGAAATTAAAATTAGCCAATTATATTTTGAAATTTTATACTTTATTGCTTTAAAATTAAGAAAAAGTGATCTACTCCATAGATATTTAAGTAAAGTATGAAAAAAACATAAAAATACATATTCATTCTTATTTTTCAGTGGCCAAAACATATGCAACTAATAAAATCGAGCGCAGTTCAATGCAAATGAACTCAATATTTTGTAGCAAATCCGTTGTTGTTGATTACAGCCTGACATCTTCGAGGCATTGATGCTATTAGGTTGTCAATGACGCTTGTTGGGATTGATTTCCACGCATCTTCCAGTCATTGAAACAAAATAGTCGAACTTGTACAATTTTCTCTATCAATTTTTTGGTTTACGATTTCCCAGAGGTTCTCGATGGGATTTAAGTCTGAAGATTGCGGTGGCCATTCCATTACCGTAACTCTATTTTCGGCAAACCACGATTTAAGCACTTTCGATGAGTGTTTGGGATCGTTGTCTTGCTGGAAGACCCACCGCAACGGCATATCATACTCTGCATATGGAAGCATTACCCTTTACAATATGTCTTTATACATAAATCTGTCCATAATGTCAACAATTTTATGCAGTGGACCAACACCAGCACCAGAAAAACAGCCCCACACCATTACACTGCCCCCTCCATGCTTGACCAGCTTGCCATCGCTGCCAATTATGTTAAATTTTGATTCGTCACTAAACAGGATAGACCTCCATTTACTTTCTGGCCAATTTAAATGGTCTTTAGCAAACTGTAAACGCTTTTTTTGATTACGCTTTGATATGAGCGTTTTTTTTTTGCAGGGCGTCGTGCGCGTAGAGAGGCCTGTAAAAGACGTCTACGAATTGTTCGATCAGAAACTGATACTTGCAATTTTTCAGTTAGTTTGGAGGAAGAGATAAATGGGTCTTTTTTCACGTGTCTGATTATCAAATTGTCCGTCCGATCACATGTCTTGCGCGGTCGACCACCTCGGTGTTTAACAGAAATTTGTGAAGGTTTTTAAACTTAGCAATAATGCGAACTTTTATGAACATTATATTTCTCGGCAATGTCTTTCTGTGATATTCCAGAAGAATAATCAGTCACAATTCGCTGTCTGAGCTCAAATCCAAATTTATCGCGTGCCATTTGAAACTCTATTTTAGCTTTAATTGAAATAAAATAGCAAAATAATACTGAATATTCCTACAAATTTCTTTACGCAGGCTTTCGAATTATTAATATGAAGAAGAACATATAAAAAGAAATTGCAAAAATGCCGATATTTAAAACAAAATTGTTGAGTTGCATATGTTTTGTCCATACCGATTTTAATATTTATCGATTAAAATGCCGATAGCAAAGAAATGTAAACAAAAGCTGTGCATTCTGATAATTATTTAAAATCTTAATGCCGTATTAATAATTATTTAAATATCATTGTCTTATTTGTGGTACAAATTTGCCAACTTACAGAGTAGAGTGGAGTGAAAACATGCTTTTTTTATAATTTGAAAAAGTTAACCACGGAAAGAGATGTAGTCTGGGGTCCTAAAGAGGGGAAAAATAAAGAAAAAAATTTAAAAAAAATTTTAGGGGTCGCGCCACTCCCTAGAAATTTGGAAATTATCGCTATTTTGTCGTTGATTTTAGAAAAATCCTAAAAATTAACGACTTAACTTATTCGAAATTTAAAAGTTTGAGCTTGTTCAGTGCCCAAACAAAAGTATTTGAGGCAAATATGAGGATAATCGACTAATATTTGTAGCTTTGGTGGCGATTTCATTGTTCAGTCAATTTTCTGAAGAAGGGACGATTTGACTTATTTTACTTTTTGAAATTTTTGAACAATGAGAAAAATTTTTTTAAATTTTTTCATGCCCTTATTTCATTGTTTACGCTATTGCAAACATTTATTGACATAAAACTTTTTAGGATTTTTCTAAAATCAACGCCAAAATAGCGATAATTTCCAAATTTCTAGGGAGTGGCGCGACCCCTAAATTTTTTTTTAAATTTTTTTCTTTATTTTTCCCCTCATTAGGACCCCAGACTACATCTCTTTCCGAGGTTAACTTTTTTTTTTGAATTTCACTCCACCCTATTACAGAGCCTGTTAAAGTCAGTCAATCTTAGTTGCATATGTTTTGGCCACCACTATATCTATAATAAAATAAGATCGTATCGTACCGTTCCATGTTTCAAATAGTCCCACACAAATGTTCCTCCTGATTTAGCTTTAGAAGCAGCAAATTTAACTCAAACACGCTCAAATTTTGTATGGTGCGTTATAAGCGACATCTAACATGTTAAAGCCGATCTTGGACAAGCTCCAGACAAAGGTGCTTAATTCTCCAAATATCATAGTGGTGTACGGAATTTCGTAGTCAGCGACGCCCGACTTTCCTTACGGGTTGGTTTTGTTTTTTTGAATGGACAGACTGATATTTCTCAATGGATTAGGATAGTGATTTGATGTCGGTCGGTATAATAACTATGGGGTATCTCTTAAGTCATAATACAGTGGTGGGTAGGGCATTACATACTGTAATATTCTTTCGGGTTTTACAACGTTACTGCCGAGTTTGTTGTAAATCTGCGCGTGCCTGTTGAAAACTTTTTTATACACTTTTTAGTTTCCAAGTTCAGTACTTTAGGATGTTGCAAACGAAATGCCGACTTCATCCAGTGGTTATTTCAATTGGAAACAGTGTAGCTTGTCGTGTTATTAGTATTGTCGAACTAGTAGGCAGTGGCAATGACAGTGATCCCTTCTGGTTGTGTGGGTGATGTTGGGGCATCGTATGTGTAAGCGTACTTGTGTGTGTGTGAGTCTGAGTTAAAAACTTAATAGGAGTCATAACTATGAATACTTTATGTAGTCCTTTCGCTATTGGAATCGTCCGAATGTGTGTGTATGTGTGTGCGTCAATCAAAGTGTGAAAGTGAGAAAGGGAGTATGTGTGTGTGTTTGTACGAGTATAAGTGCCTTAGTTATGTGTGCGTGCATTGAACGATTTTTCGAAACAACGAAGAAAAAAAAGGTTTCCTCTTTTCCGTAACGGAAACGGAAACTTGTGGTAAAAGCTTCACGCCATTTCTTCGCATTAGACTGTGGCAAGTTGACAGTGGCAACAACAACATCAGCCCGCAACAACAATACCGCCAACGACACTTGTAACAACATTGTTGGCAACAAAATAAACTAGAGAAAAAGGAAATTATTTCCAACACTTTGAGTATTTCTAAATCATGATCGTTGTCATCATCATTATTATCAACAATGTTTTTTTTTGTCTTCTGTTGCTGTTGCCGTTGCCAGCTGCTTGTGCCTCTGCCAGCTACTTTTGCCATTTAAATTTTGTCATTTATGGTTAATTGCATGAGAGCATAGATTCCGACATAGTAGCCTAGAACGTACTTTGGCTTGGTATGCTACTGTACGAATAAAGTAAATGATTGTTCTTACTTTGACCGTCGAATCTAGTATGTCTATATAACTGAAACGCATGATGTTAATTGAAGATACAACAAAAGTTTTTCAGGGAATTATATTCATATTTTTTGTTATGATCGAAGGATCTATGACAATTATGTGTGAAATAAAATATTTAAAATATAATATAAATGCTCGCCACGGCTTCGGTGGTATACTTCTATCCGATGGTCTATACTTGCAATGACTCTACGACATATTAAAAGTTCAATGTCGTTCATACTTAAGTTTTTGAATTCTTCTTGGCTTATTGACGTACACGTTTTCTTTTAAGTATCCCCAAAGAAAAAAGTCCAACTCTTTCAAAACATGTAATCGTGGAGACCAAATAAATCGCGCAAAAGAGCCGTTCTTTCCTTGGCTGTGTGGCAAATGACACCATCCTGCTGAATTCGCATATCGTCCAGGTCTATATCCCCAATTTCTGTCCACAAGAATCCTCAATTTCTGGCCATTATCTTCTCGCGATAGCGATCACCATTCACGGTTCCTGCTTGGCTGACCTCATTTTCGAAGAAGTCGCCAACCGAACTGATAAAGCATGTACAGTTGTTTTCATATGTCTTACAGACCCGGTTTGCTGAAGCTTGCTTACGATTCTCCTGATTGTAGACACATTTGGCCAAATATGCCAACCAATATATTGTGTACCTCTCCATGTCTGAATTTGGCAAACACTGAAACAAAGAAATGTCAAATTAAGTTGGGAAAAAAAAACTTAACGTTAAGGTATGACTTAAAATTAGCATCGTGCATTATGGTTGGAGCACCCTTATATATGCTGTGTCAGTTCTCTTGTGGTACACCAAAATATTGATTTATTGGAGTCATCTTAAAATTAAAAGAAGATCTAGCTATTCTAATCTTATAAAGTCTAGGAATCATCGCAATATTTTCAGACAATCTAGTCATAAATGTATCTCAGTCATATGCTTTCAAGAATCTTACTATGTTCGGTGGAATACTCTATTGCCAGCAGTTTGCGTTAAATGGAAATATGCCGGCTCTAAAGTGTAAAGCCGCTGATGAGATTTGCTTTCCTGCTACTCCGTTCTGTACAGTACAGACCTATATCGCCTGAGCTTGACTCTAGAGACCCATACTTGGAAAATATGGGATGATCATACAGCCATCACGTTCGGAGACAGAACAGTGACATATCCAAAGCGGAGCGCGAGTTATTTGTCCTGGCTTTTTATTAAGCATTCAAAGAACGATAAGGCGAAAAGGATAGTATTGCGTCGTATCCGCGCTCTCCGAGTCGAAGAGGCAACACCACAATTTACCGTTGGCAAAGTTGCCCATGTCATCCGCAGCGCAATGTCATCATAGGCGCTGGGTCCGGGCGGAATCTCAATGCTAGCGTTGAAGCACTTGGATGCCCCGGGAGTAGAGTACATGACCAAAGTGCTCAATCTGTCGTTAGCCGCTCACTAAGTTCCCGGTGCCTAGAAAACGGGCAGAGTGGTACCGCTACTGAAGCCAGGTCAAGTGGCAACCAAAGGAGAATCATACAGGCCGATCTCCTTGCTTTCGCCATTAGCAAAAATGCTTAAATCACTGCACCTCCCCAGACTATTCGATCATCTTCCATGTGCTGATCATCAGTAAGGATTCCGCAAGCAGCACAGCAGAACAAATGTTTTACACGCCACAGAGGTTCGGTTGTCACATAATGTGAAAGTCGATGACGTCAACATCCCGACTACCAACAACCACAAACTCTTTGGGGTCACATTGGACAGCCTATTTCACATGCTACGGCTATCTGCAATAAGCTTAAAAGTAGGAACAAGGTCCTCAAGAGACTAGCCGGCAGTATTTGGGGAATCGACAAAGAAAACTTGTTGACCTCTTACAAAGCGATAGGTCGGAATGTAGCGAACTACGCAGCATCGGTGTGGTCGGCGCATGTGAGTACGCCGCAGTGGAGGAAAATTCAGACTTGGCAGAATGCCGCCCTGTCTACCGTGGACCATCTACAACTGGATATCGAAGCAAATCCTTTATATGCGAATAGTATAGGGTGATCCATTTAGAGGTTTTTTTCCAAAATAAAAAAATACAAAAATTGAAATCTAGTGTGGAATCTTTATTGTTCATTCAAAAGGAAATGTTATGCCATTTTTTTTTTAAAAAATTTCCTTCAAATGTTGACCGCAGCTAAGCCTCAATGCATTCTGAGGGTCCAATTTTAGATGACTCGTTCAAACATTTCGACCGGTATGGCCTTAATGACACACATAATGTTGGCTTCCAAAACCTGAATCGTAGCTGGTCTGTCAGCATAGAATTTGGACTTTACTCAGCCTCAAAAAAAAATCTTTAGGTGTAATATCACACGATCTAGGAGGTCAACTCAACGGTCCAAAACATTAAATTAGCTGCTCTTCAAAATTACCTCTCAATAGATCCATTGTTTCAGCAGCTGTATGGCAAGTGCCACCGTCCTGTTGAAACCAAATGTCGGCTTCAATTTCAGGCAGCAAAAAGTCCGATATCATGGCACTATAACCAGCCCCGGCCATCATCATTTTTGAAAAAATATGGAGCATGATTCCACCAGCCAATAAACCGCACCAAAACGTGGTTTTCTCTGGGTCTTTTCAGCCCAAATGCGATTATTTTGTTTATTGACGTTGCCGTTGAGCCAGAAATGGGCCTAGTCACAGAATAAAATTTTAGTCGAAAACATTGGATCTTCTCATTCTCATTACCAAAATACAGTTGCGCAATTTGGAGACGTTGTTGCGGTGTAAGTCTTTTCGTAATGAAATGGCAAACAATACTGAAAAAAAATAAAGTTAAACACAGCTCGCGCGTAATCTGTGAAAAAAAAACACTATTGAAAAAAATACCTCTAGATTGATCACCCGTTACTTGAAAATAAAATATATTGTTGTTACAACAACAACAACAACAACTTAGGCGCAATATACGTGTACGGCATCGGTACTACGTTTTTTTTTCAAAGTGTTATAAAAACTATTTTAATAGTTTTTATGAAAAAATAAGTAAAAAAAATATACTACAATTTTAATATATGAGTATTACCTGTACTTATTTATGCTTGAATCCGAGATTTTTCAAACGTTCTCTCCAAACCTCCACTAACAAAAAGAGCTCCTTACGAAGTGGATAAAATTTTTTGCCAATTCTGTACGTTTTATGTGCGTGGAAAGCGATTCCTTGGGAAGTTTATTTTTTAAAAAAAAATATTAATTCCAAATTTATATTAGTTGACCTTGACTTTGATTTTGCTAGAAGTGCTCAGTGTACTCCGCTTTAGTTAAACATTTTTTTTAGATTTCTGTTCACTTTAGGCAGTCATCGTGTATTCGAAGGACCAAGGAAAAGAACAAAAACATAACACCTAAAAACGTACAACGCTCAACCAAGTTGCCCATTAGGCAAAAGCCACAGCCGAGTTGAAGAGTAACCAGCCGAAAGTAGAGTGGCAGCGCAGCAGCTTCAGCCACTCTTTTAATAGGTCTTCAAGTTCAATTACAGTCACACACAGCCACACGCACATACACTCATAGTCGCACTCGCACCCACACTCGGACACTCTCACTCACGAGTGACACATAAAAATTGAGCCACAGTAAATGGGCCTCTAATAAAGGAAAACTCAGGCATGTAATTCATTTTCAGAATTTCAGTCACGCAATACAGATTCCGCTTCCACTTTCATTTCCAACATCCATTTTCACATCCACACGTACACGCACCACACATACGCGTCCGAGTCCACATTTTGCCCCATCCTCCCCCTGCTTCAGCATTTCCGTCTCCACAGTACAGCACAACACGGCCACATTCACATTCAATGTATTTTATTTGTCATTTTTATGATTGGTAAGCTTTATGACGGTATACGAGACTATAAGAATGTATTTGAGAGATCGTCCTTGCTATGAATATATGTGTGTTTGTGTGTGTAGTGTATGAGTATGTGTGCATTGTATGCTTGGCTGATGGTGATATGAATGCCTGCCACTGTATGTGTGGCATAAGTGTACATGTGTGTCAGTGACACTGCTGCCTGCTCATGTTGTTTGGCCGTAGTGTTCTCAAGTGTTAAGTGCGGATATGTCTGCTTGTGCCTGTCCTGGAGTGCCAGAGGGGTCCATCAAAAGTTTAGCTGGGCTAATGTAATTCTGGTGGCCTTCTGGGAAATAGCCTAATTATTAAAAGATTTCTTCATGTTCCAAAAGAGAGGAACGGTAAGGCGAAGGAGAACTTTAAATTTTTTTTAAACTAATGTCCCCGAAAAGTAATCAAACATTGGACGCTGGGAGTCCAGGGTTGATTGAAACTGCATTACATTTTTATGAAGTACGTTTATTACAACGTCGGCTTGTAGCAACAGGAACAACCACCAAATTTGTGGTTCTATCCTCCGATTCGACCTAAAAGAGGAATTCTTAGGCCAAGGGCTGTCACTCCGGTACTATGTGCCGCTTCAACAACAACCAAATTTAAATGCGATCATGGAAATATCTGTGAAAGGGCTGTGGAGTCAAAGCAGGAGTCAACAAAATTTGCTCGAAAACGACTCCAGAAAAAGGTTGAAATTTTATCAAACGGAAAAATAGATTTTTAAGATCTAGATGTTATTTTTTTCAAAATCAAAAAATTCATAAATTCAAATTAAGTGCGAAATCTTTATTGTTCAATCGAAAGGACATTTTATGTCATTTATTTTTTGAATACAATTTCCATCAAAATGAGCCTTCGATGAGAAACGAGAAGATCCGCTGCTTTTATCAAAATGTTATTCTTCGATGAGGCCCATTTCTGGCTCAACGGCAACGTCAATAAACAAAATTACCGATTTTGGGCTTAACAGCTACCAAAAGAGGTTCAAGAGGTGCCATTATATCCAGAAAAAAACACGGTTTGGTGCGATTTATGGTTTGGTGGAATTATCGGTCCATATTTTTTTAAAATTGACGATGGTCGAAACGTATCTTTCAATGGTGCTCGCTATTGCTCTATCATATCCGACTAATTACTACCTAAAATTGAGGCCCGCAGATGCTGAAACAATGGATCTATTGTGAGGACATTTCGTAAAGCAGCTAATTTCACGTTTTGGACAGATGAGTTGGCCGCCTAGATCGAGTGATATCACACCTTTAGACATCTTTCTTTGGGGTTACGTAAAGTCCAAATTCTATGCTGACAAACCACCTACGATTCAGCTTTTGGAAGCCAACATTACGCGTTTGGTGCGATTTATGGGCTGGTGGAATTATCGATCCACATTTTTTCAAAATTGATGGTCGAAACGTAAATTTCAATGGTGCTCGATATTGCTCTATCATATCGGGCTTTTTACTACCTAAAATTGAAGCCCGTATTCTTGACGACATTTTGTTTCAACAGGACGGTGCCACTTGCCATACAGATGCTGAAACAATAGATCTATTGAGAGGACATTTCGTAAAGCAGCTAATTTCACGTTTTTGGACTGGTGAGTTGGCCGCCTAGATCGAGTGATATCACACCTTGAGGCATTTTTCTTTGGGGTTACGTAAAGTCCAAAGTCTATGCTGCCAAATCAGCTATGATACAGGTTTTGGAAGCCAACAATACGCGTGTCATTACGGTCATACCGGCCGAAATGCCAATATTGGACTCTCAGAATGGACTCCCTGAGGCGAGTCCATACAGCCAACATTTAAAGAAAATTATATTCAAAAATAAATGGCATAAAATGTCCTTTCGAATGAACAATAAAGATTCCACACTTAATTTGAATTTTTGTATTATTTTTTTAATTTGAATAAAATACCTCTAGATTGATCACTCGATATATCGTTAATGACAAATTGATTTATCCTAGATAAGGTTAACAGAGAATCTGTACCAGCAGACTTAATGTGTGTCTTAACTGTTCATTCTGATACCACGAAAACTAGCCAAACTAATCAAATAAGCTCGGCTTCAAGCATTTTCTCTTCAATTAAGTAAAAAAAATTAACACGATCCATTAAAAGGGAAAGCCTCAAAAAGTATTCATTTCTTTCCGTTCCTTATATACTTTATATCCTAAGATGGATAATACCGATAATTGCATCCTAGAGCCTGAAACCCAAGTAAGGTGAATGCGAGCCATTGTGTTCAGACAAAATGCCAATATGTGATGCGCAAAATAGAAAGGGACCTAAGGGTAAAAACCAGTTTTGTTCAGGAGAGCCATTTTAAAGATTTAAATACGTGTATCTTTGGTGTACCATCACTTTCATAAAACGCGCATATCTCTGGGAGGGAACACTTTTGGGGCATGGGATCGGTCTCATACGATGCTCAGATGTTGTCCACATCAAAAAAAAAATTGATTTTTTTACCCTTAGGTCCCTTTCTCTATGCACATATACTTTATATCCTAAGATGAGCAATACCAATAATTGCAAGGTCAGCTAGCTTTCATTCTATTCAGTAGAAAACAACACATGAAAAGAAGATATTTTGTGCGCTCTTTTTTATGCTACCAATTTCTGAAGTATAGCTGGTGCCAGCTTTAAGTCTCTTTGCAGGAATTTCTAATCAGATGGTGTCCTGCATTATGGATACAATGAAGTAGGCATATTATCCTTTGTCTGCTTTACTGGTTCCTGGCATGTTCCTAGAGCCTGAAACCCAAGTAAGGTGAATGCGAGCAATTGTGTTAAGACAAAATGCCAATATAGTTACCAGACCAGCTTACATCATGGTCTTTTAGAGGTTATATAGGGTGATCGCTCTAGAGGTATTTTTTCAGAACAAAAAAAATATAAAAAATCAAATGATGTGTGGAATTTTAATTGGTAATTTGAAAGGACATTTTATGTAATTTATTTTTTGAATATAATTCCCTTCAAATGTTGGCCGCAACTACGCCTCAGGGTTTCTCTTCTGAGGGTCCAATTTTGAATGACTCGTTCGAGCATTTCGACCGGTGGTATGGCTTTAATGACACGCGTAATGTTGGCTTCCAAAACCTAAATCGTAGCTGCTTTGTCAGCAAAGAATTTGGACTTTACGTAACCAAAAAGACAGATGTCTAAAGGTGTAACATCACTCAATCTATACGGCCAACTCACCTGTCCAAAACGTGAAATTAGCTGCTTTTCGAAATGCCCTCTCAATAGTTTCATTGTTTCATCATCTGTATGACAAGTGGCACCGTCCTGTTGAAACCAAATGTCGTCAAGATTACGGTCTTTAATTTCAGGTAGCATAAAGATCGATATCATTCACGGTTACGTTTCGGCCATCATCATTTTTGAAAAAATATGCACCGATAATTCCACCAGCGTTAACCAGACAAAGACGCTTTGTTCCTCAAAGTAACATAAGTATAAGAAATGGCGAAATAAAATGGAAAAGGAATGTTAAATATTTAGGCATCATTTTGGACCCTAAACTTACTTATAAGGATCATGTCTCGTACATAATAAATAAATGTAACATACTAATAAGAACTTTATACCCTTTTATTAATAGATCTTCGGCGTTAAACATTGACAATAAAATGTTAATATTTAAAGCAATTTTTCAAGCTGTGATATTTTATGTAGCCCCCGTCTGGGGAAAAATGTCCAAGTGCCATATAAAAAGGCTTCAAATACTACAAAACAAAGTTTTAAAACTAACACGACTACATCAGATTACTAATATTGATCTTGCGGAAGTCAAATTAAACAAATTAATAGAATGTTTTAATGTCAAATGTTCCTACTCCGAACACAATCATATCTTAGGGCTGGTCTCATAAGATATGAATCTAGTTTTAAGTATTTTATGTATTTTTATCTTAAAAAAAAATTATAAAGGTTCTCCTCCCCTTCAAACATTATATAATAAATACTCATCCAATAATTAATTTCTATTTAAGCAGAAAAAGGAAATAACTTAAACTCTTTAAATTGTATCTAGTATATTTTGTACAATTTATAAATAATATGAATCAATAAATGAAATGAAATGATTCCACCAGCTTATAGACCGCACCAAACCGTGGTTTTCTTTGGGTATAATGGCACCTCTTGAACCTCTTCTTGTTGCTCTTCAGCCCAAATGCAGCAATTTTGTTTATTGACTTTGCCGTTGAGCCAGAAATGGGACTCATCACTGAACAAAATTTTGGTCGAATACAGCGGATGTTCCCGTTTCTCACCGAATGCTCATTTCCATAATACAGTTGCCAATATTTGAAGGTAATTATTTTCAAAAAAAAAATAAATGCCAGAAAGTCTCTTTCAAATTACCAATAAAGATTCCACACTTGATTTGAATTTGTATATTTTTTTTTTGTTCTGAAAAAAAAACTCTAGATGCCCACTGTGGTAAGCACAGCCAATCTGCTAAATGGTGGTCCACCTAAAATGGCCTATATTAATTGTAAATAAACCAAACCATTTTTAGAGAATTATTATACATTGAACAGAGATTAACCGGCTCAAGTCCTCTTTGAATTATTATATTATTAATTACTTATTATATTATTAATTATAATTATTATAAATGGATCTGTGAGAATTATGTGCGAAACAAAATATCTGCCAAATGCTCGCCACAGCTTCAGTTATGTTCCATGTTTTCAATGACTCTGAGACATAATGGAGGTTCAATATCGTTAATGTGTATCTTATGTTTGCGCTCTTGAATTGTTCTTGGCTTATTGACGTACACTTTTTCTTTTAAAAATCCTCTAAGAAAGAAGTCAAACGGTGTCAAATCACACGATCGTGGCGGCCAATTAACATCGCCACTATGTGAGAAAACATGGTTATTGAATTTCGAG
The DNA here is from genome assembly GCA_963513945.1 of Hydrotaea diabolus. Lineage (NCBI taxonomy): Eukaryota > Metazoa > Arthropoda > Insecta > Diptera > Muscidae > Hydrotaea > Hydrotaea diabolus. The sequence continues at coordinate 84,466,131 of OY740718.1, read as the reverse complement.
CGCAAAATAATTGTTTCGTTGGCTGTGTGTCAAGTGGCATCATCCTGTTGCAACCACATATCGTCCAGGTTCATATCCTTAATTTTTGACCACAAGAAGTTTATTGTGATCTTGCGATAGCCACCACCATTCACGGTAACTGTTTGGCAGGTTTCACTTTCGAAAAAGTACGGCCCGATGACAGAACGAACTGGGCGAGCATGGAAAGGTGTTTTCACATTTCCTACGTACCCGATTTACTGAAATTTGCGCACAAATCTCCTATTGGTTGATTATGCTGACTAAACAAAATCACGAATTCATTTTTATTTGAACGCCCTTTTTTTAAAGGCTTCAACAATCCTGACGCGCTGCTCAATTGTGTACCTCCCCATGATTGCATTTGTCAAACACTGCAAGAAAGAAATGTCAAATTAAGTTGGATGTTAAGGTGCAACTAACAATTAACATCGTGCATTATGGTTGGACCACCCTTTATATAAAGTTAAGACCATCTAGACAAATCCATCCATCATTGTAGGTAGTGAAAGCTAGCGGTCAAATGACATAGGAGAGTACCCAAAAATTTTGCACGATGCTAGCTTTTGGTCACTAGCTGTTTGCAGATGTAAATTGGCGAAATCGGAGGGAAAAACTTCTCTCAACTTCTCTAAACGACTAAGGGAACCATTAAAAAATACACTTGTTGAGTATTTGCTACATATCTAAAATTTTGATTATTAGTGAAGACGAACTGCAGGCATCCAACCTAGGGACGTTTTTAGACATAGGGGCTCTAGTGGCCAAAATAACGGTCCCCTATTGTCCTAACAAACCTGGAGTCATCCGCCCAAATGTGGCCATTCTGCTTGTTAACGACTCCACTGAGGCGATTATGCTGACCAAAAAAATCATGAAGTGCACTAAATCCATTTTGTTTTGAAAGCACATTTTCAAAAAGGCTTTGACAATCATATCGCAATGCTCAATTATGTACCTCGCCATGGTGAAATTTGTCAAACACTGGAACAAAAAAATGTCAAATTAAGTTGGGCGAAAAACTTGACGTAAAAGTATGCTTACAATTTGCATTATGGTTGGACCATCCTTCATTATGTTGGTACGAGGGTTGCTATGTATATTTCTGGCCTAGGCAACACTAAGTGTCGCTTGGCCCCATCTGACATTTCCATTGGAAAGTTTGACATTTTCTAGCGTAAACGTACTCAGAACATTTTGACGTACGACCATCGTCTGTGTTGTTTACAGAGACTTAAAAAATCAATTTGGCAAAAAAAATGGAATTAACTCGTGAAAATTTCCGTGCGATCATTTTTCTTAACTTTCGACGTGGATTATCACGACAAGAGTGCATCGATGAACTTAAATCTTTGTATGGCGATGAAACACCATTCTATAGCACTGTGAAAAACTGGTTAATGAATTCAATCGTGGCCGACGCTCGCTCAAAGACGAAGGTCGTCCAAAAACGGCCGTTGTGCCAAAGAACATTGATGCCGCGCGTGAACTGAAAATGCAAGATCGTCATGTGACATACCGTGAGATAGAGGCATCCTTGGGCATTTCTTCCACCAGCATAAATTCGATATTGCATGAACACCTGGCCGTAGAAAAGGTTTGTTTTCGCTGGATCCCGCACAATCGCTCAAAAAAAGGCTCGTGTCGATAGGTGCAAAGAAATTTTGAAAAAATACGAACGCGGTGCTTCAAAAGACATTTATAAGATCGTCACAGGTGACGAATCATGGATCTATGCGTCTGAGCCCGAAACAAAACAGCAATCGACCGTGTGGGTCTTCGAAGACGAGCCAAATCCAACGAAAGTTGTTTGTGGAAGAAGCACTTCGAAGCAAATGTTCTCCTGTTTCTTTGGCAAAACTGGTCATGGGCGACTGTCTCGCTTGAGCAACGTAGGACGGTCAATTCTGAGTATACACCACAATTTGTTTGCCTGAAGTCTTCGGAGAAATTCGAAAAATGAACAAGAAAAGACGAATCATTGACAATGACAATGCGAGCTCTCACACATCTGCTCAAACCAGCGCCTTTTTGACCTGCCAAAACGTCGAATTGATGGGTCATCCGCCGTACAGCCCTGAATTGGCCCTGACCCAATGACTGTATGCTGTATGCACGATTCGCCATCTCTGGCGCCTACTTACTAAACCACACCCCCCACACTTTAACCACTCTCCCCTGCGGGACTGCCGTAAGGTATTACTTCGCGGGGGCTGGTTAGCATTTAAGCTATCGTCGTTTCATCGTTGGATCTTAATTCCGCGTTTCGAATGCGTTCCGTCCTTCGTAATGCCTTAAGCACGATTGCTGTGTGCATTTCTACTTTCGCCCAATTGTCAACACTCTGGAGCATGAATTCTATAACGTGTTGAGGGCCCGGGATGTCCATAAGTGAAGCGCTGAATCTGGAACAGTTAAATACAGCGTGCTCTGCGGTTTCTTCTTGTTGCACACAGTTCGGGCATACAGACGAGCTGTCATGTCCAAACCTGTGAAGATATGTCCTAAAGCAACCATGCCCTGTAGGAAATTGCGTCAGGTAATAGTTTACGTCCCCTTGGGGCCGATTTATCCAGTCAGAGACAGTGGGGATTAACTGGTGCGTCCATCTGCCTTTCGTGCTGCTGTCCCACCTGGCTTGCCAAATATCCTTTGAGACTTCTCTTTCAGAATTTAGCATATCTCTTCTTTCCGTTGAGTTTTCTGGTCTCCTATCGTATATGCGTCTCATTTCGTCTACCAAAATGTCGATCGGCATCATCCCTGCTACAACACAAGCGGCTTCGTCCGATACTGTTCGGAATCCACTTATTGTTCGCAGGGCACTTAGGCGGTAAATAGAGGTTAGCTTTCTTCCTTTCTCGACATCCACAATTGGTTTGAGCCCATGTAGAAGTGTATAAATCATTCTGGAAAATACTTAAAAAAACAATAAAACCATTATTGATGATAAATATTCGCATTTTCATTATTGGGCGAGAAATATATATAGCAGCTCTCGTGTGAAAAAATATACAGATGTAAAATGAACGATACCACGTCCCATTATATATGGTATATGAGCTTTGTTCAGGCTGAACTTATGGATAATTGCCGGAGGCTTTAAAGGTTAAGAGATCATACCCTTATACATGTGGAATATTTTCTATAAAATGTATAAGCTACTCAGAGCCAGCTTTAAAAAATGGTCGATACATCAGCGCTGAAATATGTTGCTGTAATGCTCATTTTTTTGAGAAAAGTTTCCAGTTTATTTCCTGATGGGATCTTAAGCGATATAAACCAACAAAAGTGAAAATACTCGTACATACTTCTTTACATTGCCGCTTGAATTAATAGATGCCGCGGTTTTTTGGGCATCACTTATCCGATTCTCAAGAACGAATTTTATATTTAATTATGAATTTTCCAGTGGCAAATTTATTTATTAAAATCTTAAAGTAAGTTTAGCTTCTTGAGAGCTTTGTTCATAACTTTAGTTAGAATTCCTGCAGTACATATCTCCATTTGACTCTTTTAGTTTAGTTAGTTTATCGGTAATAGTCTTCAGCACCTGAAGTAGATGATTGTAATTGAAATAACTCAGCTTTATGAGAGTAATTTTCACAAACAGTGCGTCAATAGAAAAAAAACTTATCACTTAATGTGTCTGATGCCTTTTTTGAATTAGCAAATTAGTTGTCCTTTAATTATTGTGTCAATGCCATAAATTCTCCTCCCGCACATAAAATCACACACACTAAATGTGGTGTAATTGCAAACGGATGCCGGTATGGGTGAAAATGTCCTTTTGCCCCAGAATAACTGTCACTTTACATGAGATGTGAACATGTAAAAGTTCATTTATTAAAGTAGCAGTTAATGGAAGAGAACATGCCTGCCACTTCTCAAACAAAAAAAAAATCAGCTGCACGACTACCACTCCTGGGAGCCATACCCCTCGCACAGGCCTCGAGTGTCATTATTCTGCCTGAAGTACTATGCCTCTCATAAGTAATATTTTAGCTTTTAATATGCATTAAGATTTACTTCGGTGCCCAACTCCCGCCCACCCGCCGTTGCCTTCAGATTTTGCTTTTTTGGTTTTTCTATGTTCGTTGTTTTCTTTTCAGTTCTTGTTTTTTTGGTTTCGCTGTATCGCTGGCTGGAGCAAAAGTGCGTAAATCTAGCCTAAGTATTATGTATGATGTCGTCCCTAGCAGCTCGTACTAATTGTTAGTGTAATGAACCCTTTTTTCGTGGTGGCGTGGTTGTTGGGCAAAATTGGCTATTTTGTGTGTCGCTTTAATTGGTTTTGTTTATGCCCCATTTTGCCCGTCGAGAGGAAATGAAGAGGCAAAGGACAACGTTAGGGACTGGCCTGAATGTTGGCTTGGTCTGTCGGCTGCTACAGCATAATGTCACAAGAGAAATGCCATTGGCATATTTTGATTTCATTAACAGGATTAGGTCGTCCCTGTCCTTGTCGTCGTCATCGTCTACTCCGTGAAGTGACTGGCTGCTGCGGAAAGTCTCCTGTATTTTGTGGTTATTTGGCGTGGCATAATTTTTTTTTGGAATTCTTATTTCCATGCCTCACTGAGTGTATTCACGTACAAGTCTCTAGTCCCTCCGTGTGGATTTTTGAAATGCTTTTGAAGGTACTCCTACGTAAATACGTTTAAGGAGTCCACCGCAAGTAGACCACGGTTTCTGGTGGTTAAGGTGTTGGTTGGTTGTGAGCACAAGTGGTTCCATTAAATGCCCATTATGACGAATCACATAGAACGTTTAAATTGTATATGAGCTCATTGAAAGTTACGACATTTAAAATTCTTTTAGTTTATTTTGCGTTTTCTTATTCGTAATCCAAAAGGCATTTATCGTTTTCGTCACACTTCATAAAGGCTGAAGTTTTTTGAATTCATGTTTATTTATAGACTTTTAGCAAAACATAAACATTTTGCAAGTTTGACACTTAAATTTACGATTGTCTTCAAAATATTTATTTAATCTTGGAATTTTGCAATTAAAACAAAAATATTTAATTTGAGAAAATTTTTATGTTTAATAACAGTTTTCTGTGGAATGCATTGCAAAAGGAAGACTGAAGACTGCGAAGCACAGAAAAATATTAAAGCTGAATATTATAACAAAACAAGTAAAAATATTAAGATCAGCATGGTCGAATCGTATCTAGATTCGCTATAGATATAGAAAAATTACCAAAATGGCGGTTTCATTTTTAGGTACTTCAAGTACTTTTTACGAATGCAAATAACGAAAGTGGAAAATACTTTTTTGTAAGTATTAATATGGCAATATTTAAATTGATTCGTTTGCTGTGGATATTGTAAGTTTCTTTTGGAGCCTGAGGGTTCATGAGACCGAACCACCCACTTTCAGTAAAATCTTAAAAACGTAAACTTTTAAGCTCCTTTGGGCTATTTCTTTTGTTGTTATTATTTTTGAAAGAGTTAATTACTCAAGGTTTTTAGTGTTTGTCATATGGCAAGGAAAAGTAAGACAGCGAAGCTAAAGCAAACATGGGACGGCTCATCGGGACCATATACTTAGTAGGGACATAAATACTGTTACAACATTGAACATACCCATTTCAATAGTAGAACTGAACATACCCCGTTAATCAGCATACCCCGTTAATAAATTTTGTTCAGTGATGAGGCCCATTTTTGGCTCAACGGCAAAGTCAATAAACAAAATTGCCGCATTTGGGCTGAAAAGCAACAAGAAGGGGTTCAAGAGATGTCATTTTACCCAGAGAAAACCACGGTTTGGTACGCTTTATACTTAGTAGGGACATAAATACTGTTACAACATTGAACACACCCATTTCAATAGTAGAACTGTACATACCCCGTTAATGTCATATGGGTTTTGAAAGCTAACCTCAATAGCGTTAGTCTGTAACGGGATTTTAAAATTGTTTCAACTTTCATCATGGAGTGGTCAGATAATGAGAATCGCATGGCTGTAATAGCGCTTTTCAAGTGTGAAATGAAAAAAGCGATATATTCAAAACGTTCCGGCTACTAGGGATTAGCCGCATGTTCGTCTACCAATGCATAGAACTGTTTGAGGAGACTGGAGATGTAAAATACCGCCACCGGTCGGGCCGCCCATGCTCTGTTCGAACACCGCATGCCACCAAAGCCGTTAAATCAAGAATTCACAGAAATCCGCTCCTTAAACAGAAAATCATGGCCCGTGAGATGAATATGACGCAAAATTCCATGAGTCGCATCATTAAAAAAGACTTGGGACTTGGGGCTTTCAAACGACATACCGCACATTTATTGACTGCAGCTTTAAAAAAAATAGGATTGATAAATGCAACCGTCTTTTGGTGAAGCTCGCTGATAACTTGCACAGAAATATTTTGTTCACCGATGAAAAAATGTTTACAGTTCAGGAAAAATTTAACAAGCAAAATGACAGAGTGTATGCGCGGTCATCGAAGGAAGCTTCTGAACTGATTCTAAGGGTGGAAAAGGATCATCACCCAGCTGTAGTGGGATGTCTCTTACGATGGGGTCACTGACCTGTATTTCTACGAACAAGGAGTTAAAACATCGGCCAAAGTTTACCAAGAATTCGTTTTGGATCCTGTTGTGAAGCCTCTTAACAACTCCCTGTTCCAAAACCAGCCATGGACTTTCCAGCAGGATTCTGCGCCGGCCCATAAGGCTAAAACGTCCCAGGCCTGGCTTCAAAACAATTTGCCAGCGTTCATTTCCTCTGACGAATGGCCCTCAGGCAGTCCAGATTTGAACCCATTGCATTACAAATTGTGGACGGTTTTAGAGGACAAGGTTTGTCACAAATGATACCCCACCATTGGATCTCTTAAGACTGCTTTGGTTCGAGCTGCGGCCAATTTTCCAATTGACGTTGTTCGTGTAGCTATTGATGATTGGCCAGTGCGACTTAAGGCGTGTGTAAAGGCAAAGGCGGACATTTCGAATAAGAAGACTCTTTTTGGATACAATATACATCAATAAATATATTAAAAAATATTTAGTCTAAAAACATTCAGTACTTTTTATTTTACAGCTTAAAACGTGTGTAACAGTATTTTTTTTCGTTTTAAGTAGCCAACACTCAGGGGATGCCCCCTATACATGCGGTGCATTGCGTTGGCGAGTGGAAAGTAAAGGATCGGAGGGATGGGGGGAGGAAGAGGGAGTAATTATTATTGACGCTTGTCTTCAACTTCTGGATGTCGCAATTAGTGGGAAATACATTCGCCGGAAGTCGATTCCACATACGGACTGTACGAGCGAAAAACGAATTTGATCTGTAGTGTATAGTGCGGTCAACTGGCCAATCGATAACAAACGGGTGTGAATTCCTAGAAAGTCGCGTATCTCTGCCGAACATCCTCATAAGGCGTCGGATGTCTGATGAACACACACCATGAAAGTAAGGATAGAACAGCGTCACGCAACCTACATTCCGACGATGCTCAAGGGAAACAATAGAGTTGGATACCCAACTGTCACCTATCAGCACCATCGCTCTCCTTTGAACACGGTCAAGTAGCTCCAAGGATGATTTTGGAGCACCTGCCCATATATGGGAGTTGTATTCCATCTTTGGCCTGATGTAAGTTATATAGATATTAAAAAGATCAGTAGGAGTGAAATATTTCTTGCACCGCTTTAAAAAGCCTAAGCACTTGAGTGCTTCTTTCGACACTTCGAATACATGTCTCGCCCAACGAGCGTCACATTGTATTTTCATGCCCAGAACATCAAGAGCTTCTGATTGTTCAACATCTATACCATCAATAGAAATTGACGATATTGTTGGGTCAGTGAATCGCTTGTGAGACAACAAGCAGCACTGTGTTGCGCGCGCATTAAAATCTACTCTATTCACTCGACCCCATTCGGAAATGGCCAGTAGATCCCGGCCAAGTGTCTCATCCATAATTCGCCTTTTGTCTTCAATATCTTGAAGACTCGGCCTACGGTCGAATGAATATGAATGACAGAGGTTACTATCATCTGCTAAAGAGTAGATTGGATTCACGGTCTGACCCAAAAGATCGTCGATGAAAATAAGAAATAAAGAGTGAAAAAGGACAGAGCCCTGTGGTATACCTGCGGTCAGCCTATGTGTGCTGGATGCGAACCCATCTACAACAACTCTAATAATGCGATCTCTAAGAAAGTTCGATATAAATCGAGCAAACGTATTACCGACACCAAAAGCGATCTGCTTTGATATGAGTGCACCGTACCAGACTCTATCAAAGACCTTGACTCTATCTAGAGTCACGACCTTACTCTCACCAAACTAATGGATAGACCTACTCCGACAAGAACGCCACATTGTTTGCTTTTGCATATGCGTAGTATTAAGTCGAAGAGTGAGGACTCAAGCGACTCACTGAGACAATTCCAACTATAGTGATTGATTGTCCGACTGACGTTTTTAAGGTGATATTTGCATAAATTTGATTATCCATTTGACCGTATTAGAAATGCTTGGATGGATTTGATAATCTTTGAGTCACCGCATGTCCTTGTTTATCAGTAAATATTTGTTAGAAACAGGGCCGTGTTCTCTGCCACTACCGTCCATATTCACTACTAACGATTTTAAGTTGATCCATGGATTGTCTCTCAATATCAAAGATGTGTTGACAAAAACTTCAGTGTTTTTTTTCTTTTCAAAAGTATTTCTTCACTATAGACCGATTTTGCTAAATTGCCAACCCAAACTACCTATGTGTAAAATTTCAAAATTTTCTTCACACAAAGACTGAGAGAACCTTTGTAAAAACCACTATATTTGTAGTATTTCAAGAGGTTTTTGCTTATACATATATCACATATCATATAACTTCGGTCGTTACAAAATGTTCATATATTTTAACGTTGACCCATATGATATTTATAGGGTACATGACGATGTGATTAGACAAGTGGACTTGGTTTTGGCCATACAATTCGATACTTAGAAAGACCATATGTCACGAAATATCAACGATATTTGTACATACATACGTATTGTGGCATGGAACGAAACACAACTTGGTAAAAAGTGGTCGGACTCACACCCCCTTCATAAAATCGCATTAAGAGACAAACTAATGGTCTGGCCGTTATGAAATTTCAATGGAATCAAATCAACGATAAGCAAATAATTATAGACTATGTTGTGTTTTCAACGCTAGAAGGGAGTGCATACTAAATCTGTCATGCCGTTAGCAACATACCGAAATGTTGATCGGATTGATGGAGTCTTCGATCAATATTTCGGTATGCTGCGATTGCAATTTAATGCGATTTTATAAAAGAGACGTGACACTGCCCATTTTCAACTAAGGTGTGTTTCGTTCCACGCCAATATATGTAAAGGGTATTTTAGACGTGTGGTTTTAATCCGGCCACACTTTTTTCGGAGTTGGTCTTTTTGACCGCCGTCACTTGATTTATGCAAATCGTGGTTAATGGGCCCAAAACGAAATGGCCACCGATCCTGATTTTTACAAGAAAAGTTAGTTTGCCGATGAAGTTAATTATTGACTAATTTTTGTTTCAAAATAGGTAAATCTACAGTTAAGTTGAATGTTCGTTCTGCAAGTCATGCCAACGAGATGACAACACTAAAAACCTGCGCCACAAGATATTTATGCATTCCAGCAACTTCGGCGGAATCTGAAAGAATGTTCAGCAAAGCTGCCTCTATAATTTCCGATAGAAGAACTTGCTTGAAATCCAAAAATGTTAATATGCTTCTGTTTCTCAACAAAACTTATTGGATTACCCAATAATTTTAAAGCTAAACAATCGATTTTAAGAGATGCCTTGAGATTCAAGGCTGATAGCAAAAACACAATAAGTAGGTCATTTAATTACAAATACCTTTTTCTACCTGTATTGCTTTAAAGTTATATAAGGATTGTCTGTAAGTTTAAAGTATCTACGACTAACAGAAATTAGAGAGCTATTTTTAGAATATTTTTTTTCCAGCCACTGTTGGGTCGTAGTTTAAACCATGACGTAAAAGTGCTCAATGTTTTTGTCTTAGCTTTAAAAAAAACCTAATTATTGATCTATGACCTTTGTTGGAACTTCAGGATATAAATGAAAATTCTAATTTTCTTGTCTTTGTACGCACTCATTTCCTATTTGCGCATTTCTATTTTTTTTTTGTTCGTACCACCCCAAATACTTTGCTTAACAACCTTTTGCCCCCGAGCTCGAGTTATTGTTCTTTGGGAAACAATTAATCACAAAACCCAACTATAATTCATACTAAGACAGCAAAATTCTTAAACTTGCGTTTTTCTTTCTGTTTTTTAATTTCTTTACAGATATTGATGGAATACACCGACGAGGGGAAGACAAGAAAAACAACCGGAGCAGCAGCATCTGCAGCAACAGCAATAACAGGGACTGAACAATAAATCTATTTTCCCTCCATTATTTGAATGTGTGTGTGTGCGTACATATGTATTGCAACGAAATTACATGAATGAACGAATGCATTGTTGAGTCAACGAGAAGTGCACAAAAGAAGCTCGAATAGCCCGTACCGAAAGTTGATATCAACTTGGTAAGAAGTCGACTTCATGCCAATCACATCGCAACGGTTAGTGGAACACCAACAAGAGCCACCTGCACCTCGAACACCAACAACTCCTCGACTAGTATCGCCACAGCACTCACTATACCCTGGCCTAGAACAAGGACAACAGAAGCAAGGGCAACTCCGGCAATGCCAACAACGATGACAGTGAATCCTTGAGCTCCATATCGAAGACGAAGACAAAGGATGTGTTGCAAAGTTTAAAGTACCCAGACACACATCCCTACAGTTTTCTCTTAGTGTCGTTGGGTTTCTACAAAGAGAGAGAGAGAGAGAGACGAAGAGAGAACCAATAAAAACCAAATGTTGCTGCAGCAACAAAACCGAAACGTAAAAGAAGAAACTCAATTGAAACCGTGATAAACAAAAGAAATAAAGCCATAGAGAAACAGTTGAAACTGGCTGAAACATCCATCCAAAGGCTTTGTTGCAGGCAACGCAGGAAGCCCGCAACAAATGTGAACAACGGCCAGGACACCAACAGCAGCAGTAGTCACGGAAGTTATTGGCCAACAATAACAAAAACAACACTAACAACGTAATGATAAACGAATTTCGTTACATTTGCCGAAATTCAAGTGGAATTAATAAGATGACAATGACTACTACTAACGCCAACCCCTCCGCCACTAGCAAAAGCAGCAGCAGCAACATCACCACCACCAGAGACACAGCGAAAAGGTTTAAGTGCCAGACCAGCATGATGATGGAAACCGTATCAATGGCAGACAGACGGATGACGGCCACCTCGACAACCACATGAACCAGTACACATAAGCGTTACTGGAAGTGTTTTTGCCACCACCAAACATTTGCCGCAGAAAAACTCAATCTCATAAATAACAAAAACAACGGCAGCAGCTGCTGTAGCAACACCCACGGCAACAAATAGTAGAGAGAAAAGCCATACAAGGTATCCCGCTACTACAAGCACTAGACAAGAACAGCCTCATCCCCCCACTGCTAGAGTCAACGGAGCTCTGTACATTTCCGCTCTAAACTCTACCAGCGTGGGTGTTTGAGTTCGGAGGTATTCTTGTGTCTTCTTTCCTATTTTTTATGCTTTCACAATGACTTCCATGGAGGATTCAATAACAAATTCAACAACATCCGGCAATTTCATCGACACTTCGCAGGACGACTATTTCCGTTTGTACGATGCCAGCCTGGACGATGATGGCGCCGATGGGGCGGTAGACGCTAGCGATGGCAGCCTAATCGTGGGCATTTGGAATCCCGCCAATAATCAAAGCAATACAACGACTTCGCTACTACTGGACGACGAGGATGCTACGACCCTAGTGTCCAACTGGTCGAGAGCATCGGCTTCTTTGCTATCCGCCCCCACAACGTTAACGTCTTCACTAAATGCCGCCGTCTACGATATGAACTCCTCAACAACAGCTTCGTCCAATGCAAGTTTGGAGTTTGAAACAACTGCCCCATCTGCCAACACGTATTTGTCCTCCATCGCCTCCTCCTCGTCGTCCTCGTCCTCCCTGGCGTCATCAGTGTACTATGCCGCCACTAGTTTAAATGCCACCGATAGCATAGAGGTCATCGAAAGCTACGCCGCCGATACTTCGCTGTACGATGCCAATGACACCTCATTAAGCTACCTGCACTCAACATCCTCTTCCTCGCCGGCCGCCAGCCTAACGGCCATTGACACTTCCACCACAGCCCCTGTTGCGGCGTCGGCCGCTGCCGCAGCTGAGGTTAGCAATTATGGCGATGATGTCGATATAGCTTTGATCGATAGTGCGGAAACGTTACTGGCCGGTGAGACTGATTATGGCATGGTAGGCTTTAATGGTGGTGGCTTTGAGGTGCTTGCCAGTGATTTAATAAACCCACAAAACGAGTCGGCGACGGCAACGACGACGACGGCGCTCCATCATATCTTCGATGCCAGTGGCACGGTGAAGAGTAGCAGCAGCAACGGCCTGGCCGGCAATGCCATCGTCCGAGCCGACGACGGCGATGGGGGCAGCAGTTTTATGCTACTCTTGGAAGACTTTGGCGATTATTTTTACAATTACAACGGCAGCATGGTTTCGGGCACAACATCCACATCCTCCTCGCTGACAAATAGTCTCAACAACTACACCACATTCGACTATCGGGCGAATTGCACCGGCTACGGCGGCAATTTCACCACAAATCTAACATCATCATTGTGTTACGAAGGTCCAACAGAAGGTGAGTAGGTGGGTGGGTGTGAAGGTGCCCCAGTCATATCTATGTCATGTCATGATTTGTATTTTGTTCTGTCTTCCTTTTTGTTTTGTTTTGTAGTTGAATTCAAAATGTCTCGGCTGACATATCAAATCATTCACACAACTATAAGTTGATGATGACAATACCAATCATCGTCGTTTGTCGTTAGGTGTCCATATGCATGTACAACGCCGTACACGTGACATTTGTACCGGGTGGTTTTGATTAATGAAATGCCGCCCTCTAGGCCCCCGGGGAGGTTGTCGTGATGTCGACACCAGTGTGTACTTGGTTTATTGTACAACTTCGTTTTGTTTTATTGTAGTTTGCCTATTGTTGTTGAGCTAAGCAACAACACAATGCATTGAAGTTGACAGGTATGAATACGAAATAGATAGTTGTTGGTTACTCCATTAGAGGACTTATCTTTAGGGACCACATACCAGCCACGTAATCAGTCTTTCAGTTTTTCTTTTGGCGTTGGCTAAAATTCAGCGTCTGCGAATGACTCCCTCGGCAATAGATTGGACATGGTATCCCATCGGCATACTCTTGTAATTCCTAATCTATGTCTTCATCAAAATTTCGTATTTTGTTGTGCCTGTGGTTACATTACGAAATTAGATATTTCCGGCAGCTATCGTGTTATGTCCGCCTTGAATGGAGTGCGTTTTTGTTAGGATATGAAAGTGGCATTTCAAACGTATAGGATGATTTAAAGAAACCTTTAATTTTCTTTAAAAAAAATTACACCTAACCACCTCTGGTATATTGGACCATAACGGTCTACAGGGTGCGGGAACTGAAGTGTTACCATTTTCAACATGACATCTCCGCCAAGCTAAGGAAAAATGTCTAAAAGTGCGATATCACACGATCTAGGCGTCCAGCTTACCGGTCCAAAACGTGAAATTAGCTGCTCTTCGAAATGACCTGTCAATTGTTTGAGCAACTGTATGGCAAGTGGCACCGTCCTTTTGAAACCATCCTTTTGAAATAAGGGCTTCAATTTCAGGTAGCAAAAAGTCCGATATCATGGCGCTATAGCGAGCACCATTTACGGTTACGTTCCGGTCATCATAATTTTTGAAGATATATGGACCGATGATTCCACCAGCCTGTTGAACCTCTTCTGGTTGCTCCTCAGTCGGACAACGGCAATTTTGTTTATTTACGTTGCCGTTGAGCCAGAAATGGGCGTCAGCACTGAACAAAATTTTGGTCTAAAAACTTTGGAATCGTTGTTGCGGTGTAAGTCTTTCCCTGATGAAATGGCAAACAATACTGAAAAGAAAAAAGAAAATAAAGTTTAACACATCTCAGGCGTAATCGGCGAAAAATCCTTTTGAAAAATACCTCTATATTGATCAACATTTTCTGGTTAGTCTTTAACCCAAATACGGCAATTTTGATTATTGTCGTTGCTCTTGAGCCAGGAATAGGTCTCATCACTGAACAAATTTTTGGTCAAAAACCTTTAGAGTCGTAAGTCGTAAGAGTAAGTCTTTCCCTGGTGAAATGGCAAACAATACATCTCAGGCGTTATCGGTGAAAAAACCTATTGAAAAAATACCTCTTTTGATTATTAACGTTGTCGTTGAGCCAGAAATAGGCCTCATCACTTAACAAAATTTTGCTCAAAAACGTTTCTCACCGAACGGTGTAAGTCTTCTCATGATGAAATGACAAACAATACTGAAAAGAAAAAAAATAAAGTTTAACTCACATGTAATCTGTGGAAAAACCCCATTGAAAAATGACCTCAACGGTGCTCGAGTTTAGCTTTTTAACTTGTGAAAAGCTGAAAGAGACTTGTTTTGGTTGGTACCTCTTACCCGTTGCGGTACACGGATGTCCTTTTTAAGCTACTCCATGCATATTTCTCTCCTACTGGCCGCCTTATGGTATATCTTGTTTAACAAATCTAAATTTATGGCTGTGGAATAGAAATTAATGTGCCTCTTAAGAGTCCCAGGCTCTACCTGTTTGAATAGATTTGGGATCAATTCAATTCTTTTTGGCAATACGTGCAGAATATAAAAATGTTTATACCAAATAAATAGTATCCTGACACGAACTAATATTTTACTTAATGTATACGATAATAATCATTTGAAAAGTGTGCAAATATTTAATGTATTTTTCCTCTTTTTTTATTGTCTTTTCGTCCCTCTACTTGCTTGCTTCCTTCTTTATTTTAACTCATTTCTTTCTCTGATTGTTTCATTTCAGTTACCCGAAATTATTGGGCACTCATATTGATAGTTTTTCCAATTTTCACATTATTTGGCAATATATTAGTGATAATGTCTGTGTTTCGTGAACGTTCCTTACAAACGGTTACAAATTATTTCATCGTTTCACTGGCAATAGCAGATCTTTTAGTCGCTGTCGTTGTGATGCCATTTGCCGTTTATGCTCTGGTAAGTACCATCACCATCTTCACCATTAGAACCATCGTCATCTTCAACATCAGCATCATCTTGTTGTTCCATACCGCCCGAAATCGTATTGCAAATATTGCCAACTTCTTTTAGTAGGTGCCCAAGGAGCTCTCTAGGTGGATCTGTTGCACAAATCGAAACGTTGCAAGTGGAGACTGACATAGTTGTATGTAGACAGACAGACAGACGTACGTAAGTTTGTCTGTTTGTCGAACTGTCAAAGGGAAATAAAAGAAAACGAAATCGAAATGAAATGTGATTTGTTTCTTCCGTTTCTCTTCAACTTCTTGCTGTTCCAAAGGAAATGAAAAGTATTAGGGCCATAGTCCTCAATGAATGCAATGCAATTCAACAAACTACATGGAGCACAGTGTTTCTCGTCGTTCTAAATTTTAGAAAATGTGAAGAGAGAAAAACTGTTCAGGCTTTTTGTAGATATTTAACATCTAAGGAAGCCTTGTCTGCCTGCTTCTCTTGTATCTATTATTTCTCAAAATTATTACCAATTTGTTTTTTTTCGTTTCTAACTACTGTGCGTATAGGAGATTGCAACACATAATTCCACAATATAAACTATTCGACATTACTCTGGATCAAACTGAGAAAAATATGTGAAATCAAGAAGAAATTTAAATTTAAAATGGATTTTCATACGACTACACTCATACATACATACATAATTGATGCCAAGAATTCATTACAGGGATGTACAAGGGTTCACACATACAGAGCAGTGCTTTGGTTAGTTCTTTAAATCATGATGACTTTTTAGGTTTGTTGTGTAAGACTGGTATTGCAAAATGGTTGAAACCGATTTAATCGGCGATATATTCGTCACATCCTAGTACACGTGATTAAGAAATGGTGGAGAATCCCAATTCGGATACCATGTATCGAATAACCTATCATATGACCCTTTAATTAATTTGTATACCCTCTACCGAAAAGTGGATGGTATACTTTGTCATTTTTTGTCATTCCGAATGCAACACCTAGAAATATTAATCGGGGACCCTAAAAGTTATATATAAAAGGTGGTCCAACTAAAACGCACAATGTTACTTGTAAATAAAACGACAAGTTTTTAGAGACTTATTTTTTTATTATGATAGAAGAAAATACATACAAAGTGTTTCTTTTAGACGTGTGGTTTTCAGGAAGAAATAAAAAGAAATAAAATTATTTAATGTTATGGCCTAAAATTTAGCTTTATTAAAAGGTAAGGGTTTGCCTTTATGTTTTAAAAATAATTTCGGCTGAGTGACCGGCGCGCTGGCTCGAATAAATTGCATCAGAGAGGCTATATTTCGATCTCTTTTTGCTGCATTTGGGGCCTTATGTCAGCAATAACGCACCGAATATTCTCTTCGAAGGCGTCAATCGTGTCGGGCTTATCTGCGTAGCGGCTTTAAATGGACCCACAAAAAATAGTCCAGCGGTGTTAAATCGCACGATCTTGAAGGCCACGCCACAGGCCCACGTCGCGACATAATGCGCTCGCCAAAAGATTTCTTTAATAAATTGATTGTTTCGTATTAGCGCCGACTTGTTGGCACCAATTGTCTTCAAGATAACGGGCGTTAATTTCATGTAGCAAAAAGCCCGGTATCATGGCTCGAAAATTTCCTCCCATAAACAACATCGCACCAGTCCATTAACTGTGGGTTTCTCTGCGTATAATGGCACATCTTGAACCCCTTCTGGTTGCTATTTAGCCGAAATGCGGCAATTTTATTTGTTGACGTTGACGTTGCGCCAGAAATGGCCTCGTCACTGAACACAATTTTGGTCGAAAACAGCGGATCTTCCCGTTTCTCATCGAACGCTCATTTTCATAATACAGCTGGCAACATTTGAAGACAATTATATTCAAAAAGTAAAAGTCATTAAATGTCCTTTCGGATGAACAATAAAGATTTCACACTTGATATTATTTTTTTTTATTTTGAAATACATGCCTCTATATTGATCACCCTATATGGCAATTTTGTGTGACGCAAAATTGTCATAAAGGGCCGCTCGCCGCGGCTTCAGTGGCATAGATCCATATTTCAAGATCCATATTTTCAATGACTGAGACAGGTTCAATGTCGTTAATGTGCCGAATTATCTCATCCTTTAGCTCTTGTTTTATTTCTGGATTATTGACGTACACTCTCTCCTTTAAATATCTTCAAAGAAATAAGTCTAACGGTGTCGAATCACCTGATCGTGGCGGCCAATTAACATCACCACGCAGTGGTGACATAACACGGCCATTGATTTTTTCGCGCAAAGGAGCCATTGTCTGCGTGGTAAGGGTAACCCTCATGCTGGAACCAGATATCGTCCAGGTCCAGATCCTCATTTTCTGGCCACAAGAACACCATTTACGAGTCGAGATTGACTCTTTCACCACACTTTCGCGAACTACATTAATGTTTTCCGCAGAATAAAGTGGGAGTGTTTTCCCAGGTGTTTTCACATTTCCTGCAGACCCGGTTTGCTCAAATATTCGCACAATCCGCCCGTAGTGCACAAAATGCATTTTGATTTTAATGCCCATTTTCGTAAAAGGCTCCAACAATCTTAACCCCTTGCAAAATTGTGAACCTTTCCATGCTTGAATTTGTCAAACACTGAAACTAAATTAACAAAATTAAGTTGGGAAAAAAAACAGTTGGGAAAAAAAACTCACAATTGACATCGTTTATTATGGTTGGATTACCCTTTATTATTGATCGTCGTAAAATTATAAGACGATCTAGCCATGGCCATCCGTCCTTCCATGTTTCCGTTGAAAGAACGATTACAATCAAACAATAGGATCCTGAAATCTTGCATGGAGATGGCTAATGGTCATAAACTGTTTGTGATTGTTAATGAGCGAAATCGGCAAAAGGAGAAAAAAGTTCCCTTTTAAGAGTCTAAAGGTACCACGACTCGGTAAAAATGATACTTTTTTGAATAATTTGTAGTACTTTTTCGTGGACGGACAATGGTTAAAATAGGTACTGTAAGTTAAGACGCTCTAAATACCTCAAAAAGGACAAAGTTGCTGGACTTTTTGGCTCATGTGGCCCAAAAAAAGTCCTGATTGGGCAAAATGGGCTTTAAGTAGTCAAATTAATTATTATACGCAACAGCAGGCTTACTTATAAATTTAAGTTTTATCTTCAGTACGCTCCATTCAATTTTAGTGCAAATGTTACATACGGATACTATGCGTTGATTATTTTGAAAGAATTGCCTTGTTTGCTGGTGTTTATGCTTGCGGGGTAAGGGTTCGTCACAAAAATTTTTATTTACAGTAACGGAGAGTAAACGCAGGTATTTTCAGTCTAATAGCAATTGTCTTTGGATTGGCTTTCACTGCACACGAGCAACAGAATATTTGCAACAACCGTTTTTTTTCATGATTAAGGTTGCAAGACATCCAAAGTTCTTCTTTTTCAGCCAAGTTTCTGTAGTTCCAACTGTTTTTAACTGTTTTTTTCTCTGTGTGTAGACTTGGCGGATTGAGCTTGACTTGAACTCTGCACGCAGAGAAAAGATTTGGTTACTATATGGTCACCGCAACAATAGTATGTTCTCTACAATAAAAGCATGTTCGTCGCAACCATAGTATTGGTTTTTGAATTTAAGTTGACAACAGTATGATTGCGGCAATATTAATATTGTTGAAATGTAACAATACAATTTAGAAATGAAAATATGGTTGTAGCACCCATATTAACATGGTTGGTGCGACCAAAGTATTGTTGTTTAAAATTTACGTTAACAATTATATGATTACGGCAATCATACAGTATGGTAACGCTACTATGAACATAACAAAACAGGTTTTATAGAGCATACATGGACGTGTTTATACGAGCACAAACAATATTGGCTAGATATCAGATAAGACACTCTCGTTTACCCTGCCAATGAATTAGCTCGAGATCGACAGAGATACCATTTTACACAAGCACTGATTTTTTTAGATTTTGGCGGAGATATTCTAGTTAATACGAGTGAAATGTTATGTGCTAATTACGATAGTGTGGGCCTACTTAGTGTGATTTTTAGAGTGAACGACTTTCATACCAATAAATCCTCAGGTTTAACTCCAATCGCAAATGTACTGAAAAATTAGGTTGATCGCAAGAGGTGCTGCCGAGCCAGTTGTGGTAGTCATCCATTATTAAATGACAAAGTCAAATCATTCCAATAAAACCAAAACTTAAAAAAATTATCAGTACTTTGTTTTACAGCTGATTAAAACTTAAAATTTTAAATATTAAAAAAATATTTTCATTGTACTTTTTTCCACAAAATCCTTATGAGTTTATTTTCGGCAAAAATAGACGTTCCCAACGTATACGAGTACTTTATTTATTGGTATATTTAAACAAAAATTCTGTTGAATTATACGACCAAATCAAGTATTGAAAAACGCATTCGATAAGTTGATATTATTCTTTGTTTTTTTTTATGACATTTCATGCTGAGTTTTATATACGAAAAACCATAATTATCGCAGTTATACACCTCAATAGTCAATATAAATAAGTATTTTGTTTATTGTTATAAACAAACCCGAAATGAAATAATTGCAGTTTTTTATGCTTTCATTCCACACACCAATGTTGTGTGTGTAATAAATCATCAAAAAGCTTTAAATTATTAAAATCAGCTCAAATTTCTTTCTTTGGGCATGTTACCATCACTACGACACAACCCGCATCAGCAATAAAATTCACCTTTTTTCTAACCATATTCGAATCCTGGTTTGTTGCAGCATGTAAGAACGATGGGAAAAAGAAACGATGGAATTTTGAAGCCACATTTATTTCATTATTTATTGGGCAGAAAAAAATTATGGTGATTACACATTGCAAGGTATTGTGTTTGAAAAGTTTTTGCACGTTGTTTGCCATGGGTGCAAACAAATCTTGTGACTCTACATAGTAGGGACATAAATACTGTTACATACATTTTATGCTGTAAAATAAAAATTACTAAATGTTTTTGGACCAAATATTTTTTAATATATTTATTAATGTCTATTGTATCCAAAAAGAATCTACTTATTGGAAATGTCCGCCTTTTGCCTGTACACACGCATTAAGTCGCACTTACCAATCGTCAATAGCTGCACGAACCTCTTCCATTGGAAAATTGGCCACAGCTCGAACCAAAGCAGTCTTAAGAGATCCAATGTTAGGGTATCTTTTGTGACAAACCTTGTACTCTAAAACTGTCCACAATTTGTATTCCAATGGGTTCAAATATGGACTGCCTGAGGGCCATTCTTCAGAGGAAATGAACGCTGGCAAATTGTTTCGAAGCCAGACCTAGGACGTTTTAGCCTTATGGGCTGGCGCAGAATCCTGCTGGAAAGTCCATGGCTGGGTTTGGAACAGGGAATTGTTAAGATGCTTCACAGCTTCCAAAACGGTTTCTTGGTAAACTTTGTCCGATGTTTTGACTCCTTGTTCGCAGAAATGCAGGTCAGTGACCCCATCGTAAGAGACACCCAACCAAACCATGACTGAAACTGGGTGATGACCCTTTTCCAACCTTGGGATCAGTTCAGATGCTTCCTTAGATGGCCGCGCATACACTTTATCGTGTTGCTTGTTAAATTTTTCCTGAACGGCAAAAATTTTTTCATCGGTGAACATAATGTTTCTGTGCAAGTTATCAGCGTGCTTCACCAAAAGACGTTTGCATTTTTCAATCCTATATTTTTTTAAAGCTGCAGTCAATAAATGTCCGTTACATCGTTTGAAAGCCCGAAGTCCCAAGTCTTTTTTAATGATTCGACTCATGGACTTTTGCGGGATATTCATCTCACGGGCCATTATTTTCTGTTTTCGGAGCGGATTTCTGTGAATTCTTGATTTAACGGCTTTGACGACCGGTGGCGGTCTTTTACATCTCCAGGTAGACGAACATGTGACTAATCCCTAGTGGCCGGAGCGTTTTGAAAATATCGCTTTTTTATTTCACACTTGAAAATCGCTATTGCAGCGATACGGTTCTCATTATCTGACCACTCCTTGATGAAAGTTGAAACAATTTTTAAATCCCGTTACAGACTAACGCTATTGAGGTTAGCTTTCAAAACCCATATGACATTAACGGGGTATGTTCAGTTCTACTATTGAAATGGGTGTGTTCAATGTTGTAACAGTATTTATGTCCCTACTGAGTACAAACCGAATTCAGTTTAACTATTGCTTGTGACGACTGCCGGTTATAGCAATTAACCAATTGTGTTGTACATGTTACTTTGGTACCAAAAATTGTTGGTTACAACAGATAAGTTCTTTGTAGTGACCAAAACCTATTTAATTGGCTGTTGTTACATAATCTTACAAAATCATCATATAAACCTTGTCGGTTCTAGTCACAACAAAATCATTGTTTACGACAAAACCTATTTCCAAAAAAAATGGTCTGACAGTTTAAGTTTTTGCGTTAGACTGTTAATGCTCCCCAACGACACTGACATATAAATAAAATAAACAAAATAAATAAACAAACTATAAATAAAAAAATCTAGAATATACACGTAGAAGAAAAGTATGGTTGTGATAACAATATTCGAAGAGCATCGTACTATTGTTGGGTATATGGTTGTGGTACAACAATAGTATGATCCTCACAACAAAAGTATGAGGCAAACACAACCATTCTATGATCCTCACAACCATTCTATGATCCTCACAACAACAGTATGATTCTCAAATAACAATACCATGATCCTCGCAATAATATTATGATTCACACTCAACCATACTATATTCTCCACAACCATATTATGATCCTCACAACCATAGTATGTTTCACACGCAACCATGTTATGATCCCTACAATTATCGGTCGATCACACAATTATACTATCATTGCCAAAATTATTTATTAGAATTGGGTTAAGTTGTCAACAACAGATTTGAATTACAAAAATTATTTAAAAATAGAGAAAAACAAACAAAAAAATTCAGTTAACCAAAGCCAAAGTAGTTGGTTTGTAAAATTTTAATTTCCATATAAAAAGTACTTTGATTGCATAAGATCCGCAACAATAACAATGTTTTAAAAAGCATATTCAAATGAAGAAAAATTACAATCCTACAGTATGATTGCCGTAATTATATTATTGTTAACATAAAACCCAAAAACAATACCTTTGTGACACCAACCATATTTATATTGTTACTACAACCATATTTTCATTTTTAAGTTTGGCA
The DNA here is from genome assembly GCA_963513945.1 of Hydrotaea diabolus. Taxonomy (NCBI): domain Eukaryota; kingdom Metazoa; phylum Arthropoda; class Insecta; order Diptera; family Muscidae; genus Hydrotaea; species Hydrotaea diabolus. The sequence goes on along the minus strand of OY740718.1, from coordinate 84,443,627 downwards.
ATAATACTATTGTTACATTTCAAAAATATTAATATTGTGGAAATCATACTATTGTCAAAATTAAATTCAAACCCGAATTTTACCGAATTTCGGCCACCTAAAGCTTGACAATAAATATTGTTATGTACCTTAATTAATTATTTCTAGATTTGGAATTCATTGCAATGCTTATCAAAGCATCTATCCACAGACATATTTATTTTACTGATCAGTTGACCCATTGCAAGTCGGTAAAATATTATTTTTTTTCAAAAATGTACTTATAACCAACAATCTATAACAACAACTAATATAAGTTCAAATTCAGTTTCAATAATCTTTTTGAGGAGTACCGATACTTGTTTTCTTCAACCGAAAATGTCAGTTCCCCCATCTGGAAATTGCTGTGTACCCAATCAACATCCGGTTGTAACGATATAATACAGTTATAGTACGTGCAACATCCACCATTCGGTTGGCAAACAATTCGGTTGTGACAACAAGTATGTTCTCTGTGTGTAGTATTGTCCCTAATTCGTTACACTGAGCTGTATATTCTCATCGTTATCAATAAAACTATTGTTAATAGGTCAAATATACAAATTGACTAAGATTTCTTTGGGTAATATGTGCCATCTAATGGATGGAGTGGGATTCAGCCGCACCTAGAAATTGGTTTATTAGAAGCCGGGTATACGTTTGGGAAAGCATTTGATTTATTTGTATTTTGTTCGTGATTTTTTTGTTGATATTTTGTTTTTGCCTGGAGCAATAATAATTTAAAATATGTTGATGATGCTGCAACGTAAACGTAAAGCAAACATGACAAGTGCTCGGTTTGTTTGTTTGCACATTTTCCCTCTGTTTGATGAAGCTAAAGAAATATGCAAATTTCATATACTCTCCCACACACTAGCAAACGGATATATAAATGTAAACGAATACATATATATTTATATATATGCATATACATGTGTATGTTTGTGCAAGTTTGTTAAGTTGTCGTCCATTAAAGTGCCATAAATTAATATTTGCATAATATTGAGTTTGTATGTGTTTTTTCTTCTTGTTTGTCGTTGTTGTTTTTGTTTAAACTTCAATATTGACACATGCACGCACGTACGTACACGCAGGGAAAACCCCACACAAACATTGCCCAAAATTTCAATATCGCCTCCTTACACGCAGAGAGAGAAAGCGAAACAGAGAGTACCGAATCACTTTTTGGAACAGTACGTTCTTGCGGATGGTGTTTTTTGTTTTGTTTTTGTTTTATTGGTTTTTGAAATTCTTTTTATGACTTTATTAAATTGAAAATGTACACCAGCATGAGTGTTATAAATATTCGACTGGGCTGCCACTTATAGCCATTCGCCCTAGTTGTATGTGCCCTGCCATCAGGGTGCACCATGGTGGTGATCCCGGTCGAGTAGACCAAGGAAGAACAAAAAACAACAGAAGAAATTTAAATAATGGACAAGTGTTTGCTTTTGAACGAAATAAATTCAATGAAAGTCCAGCAAAGCTGCTCGTGAATTATTGAAAATAATATTGATGTTGAGCTTATAAAACAGCAAGTATTTTTAAGTGTTTGATAAAGTACCGTCGTATCGTCCGGAGTTGTGTGGCGGCAAGTTTTTGAACCTACGAGGGCGGTATAATAAGATAATCTGAATTTACAAACCAAATTTTGTATTCCATAATTTTACATTATCGTAGTACTCAACATTGTGCCTTTGAATTTTAAACACTTAGCCAATTTCATTATGCCATCCTTGTGAAGGGTGACTTGACTGACTATACAGGGCGACTAGACAAATTTCACCAGCGTTTTCTTTAGCTCATTTTATGTAAATATGTCCGTTTACGACCATGCCCGAAAATGCAAGGGGACAAAATGGCAGCGGTTTGAAGATTTTCGGACTGGTGGTCGGAGGCTACTAGGCTAAAATTGCTAAGTTCTGCACTAGTGGTCGATTTTTTTTTGTTTTTTTTTTATCTTAGCCTAAACGAAGCGCAGGTGTCCTACCGTGCCTAAGTTATGACCATTTGACTGAAATGCAAAAATTTATTTTGTTTTTGGAAGCGAAATAACAGCACTTATTTATTTTTGTAAATTAACACAAAAAAAAATTTTGCATTTCAGTCATATAGTCATAACTTTGGAACGGTAGGACCTCTGGATTTCGTTTAGGTAATTTTAGCAAGAGGTAAGAGGTAGGGCTAATAGAAAAAACACAAATTCGACCACTAGTGCAGAACTTAGCAATTTTACCCTAGTACCCTTGCCATTTCGCCCTCTGCATTTTCGGACATGGTCGTAGATGGACACATTTTCATGAAATGAACCGAGGAATACACTGGTAAAATTTGTCCAGTCGTGAATGCATTACCCTGTATTATAGCCCGCAGTTTTCTTGATGTGTATACAAATGAAGTGATAATGATTATTTAAATCGAATAAGGAATTTTAGGAGTTCATTTGTCAGAAATTTAGAATGGCAATTTTAAGTTTAAGATAAACTTCACAGGACGTTAAGAGTAACTCGCCGCATTTAGGAATATTTAACAAGAAACAGTACAATTTCAAGAAGGACAAACAAAAAAACACATATTGTTGAGGTGACTGGCCCTGGCCGAAGAGTGTTTGGTTCGGGTCAATAAGGTACATAGAAGCGGTAGTCGCCAAAACAAGCCCAATGACAGGACGGTCCTCGTGGCTTTTTACCTAACCAATGGCTTTGAAACGGTCAATCATGCCACTCTTCACGAAGACATCGCAGAAACGTCCCTACCGTTTAGTTTGAAACGCTGGATTATAAACTGCCGTCTGTGGGTGTCAGTTGTAGTCAAAGACGAACACCGAAGACTTAAAGAGGGAGTTCCGCAGGCTGGGGTGATATCCCTGGCACTGCTTAGTCTCTAACTCTCTAAACTTCTTACACCACCAGATGGAGTTCAAATTATGTCGTACGCTGATCACTGCACAATTCTGACGTCGGGACATAAAATAGATAAAAAGGCGAGAAAATCACCTACTTCTTAGCACGCTTCATTACTGCGAGGAAAATATTTGCCTCCAACTCATCAGCCAAATTGTTTACTGCATGGGCCGCAGAGGTGCTTTTGTTATTAATGGGAAAGGCGATGATGTCAACTTCCCGACTACCAACTACCCCAAATTCTTGGGGTTAAATTGGACAGTCTTTTTTAATCCTCTGCACACATTACAGCTATCTGCGAGAAGCTCAAAAGTACAAACTGTCCTCAAGTCAATAGCCAGCAGAACTTGGCGAGCCGACAAAGAATCTTACAAAGCAATAGGTCGGACGGTAGCGAACTAAGCAGCGTCCGTGTGATCGGCGAATGTGAGTACGACGCAGTGGAAGAAAATTCAGACTTGCCACAATACCGCCCTTATGTCTTCAGAGGACCATCTACGTACGAAGACAATGGACCTTACCTTGTGTAGACACAATTTCTAGTTCTTCTTATCCCAGCCACCATCTCATGGACAGGATGCTTCCGCCCAGGCTGATCAGGTATAACTTTCATGATCTAGAGAAAGAGGTCCAGCGGTACAAGAGAAAGACTTTAGATCATCGAAACTATGATGCAGGTCTGAGCGACATTCAAGCTGAAGAACGTGCAGCAGTACATAGCAAAAGCGTGAATGTAGTGCTAAGGGAGCATCCCCTCGAGATTTCAGCAGAGGAGAAGACACTACCGCGGCAGACGCGAATGGTTCTGGCTCAGGTGAGATCTGAATGATGTAGCCGCCTCAGTTCGTATTGGGCGCGAATTGATGGTAATGTTCCTGTCGCTTGTCCTGCCTGTCTTCAGAGACCACAGGACGAACGGAACCTCTTCAATTGTCCGGCCAAGCCCACTCAGGGATTAGCCGCATGTTCTTCTACCGATGCATGAAACTGTTTGAGGAGACTGGAGATGTAAAAGACCGCCACCGGTCGGGCCGCCCACGCTCTGTTCGAACACCGCATGTCTTCAAAGTCGTTAAATCAAGAATTCAGAGAAATCCACGCCGAAAACAGAAAATCATGGCGCGTGAGATGAATATCACGCAAAAGTCCATTAGTCGAATCATTAAAAACGACTTGTGATTTGGGACTTTCAAACGACGTACATACATTTATTTAAAAAAAAAATAGGATTGAAAAATGCAAACGTCTTCTGGTGAAGGACGGTGATAACTTGCACAGACAAATTTTGTTCACCGATGAAAAAATTTTTACCGTTAAGGAAAATTTAACAAGCAAAATAATAGAGTGTATGTGCGGTCATCTAAGGAAACATCTGAACTGATCCCAAGGGTGGAAAAGGGTCATCACCCAGCTTCAGTCCCGGTTTGGTGGGATGTCTCTTACGATGTGGTCACTGACCTGCATTTCTGCGAACAAGGAGTCAAAACATCGGCCAAAGTTTACCAAGAAACCGTTTAGGAAGCTGTTGTGAAGCCTATTAACAATTCCCTGTACCAAAGTCAGCCATGGACTTTCCAGCAGGATTCTGCGCCGGTCCATAAGGCTAAAACGTCCCAAGCCTGGCTTCGAAACAATTTTCCAGCGTTCATTTCCTCTGAAGAATTGCCCTTAGGCAGTCCAGATTTGAACCCATTGGATTACAAATTGTGAACGGCTTTGGAGGAAAAGATTTGTCACAAAAGATACTCCAATATTGGATCTCTTAAGACTGCTTTGGTTATCTGTGGCCAATTTTCCAATGGACGAGGTTCATGCAGCTATTGACTTAAGGCGTGTGCGACTTAAGGTGTGTGTAAAGGCAAAATGCGGACATTTCGAATAAGTAGATTCTTTTTGGATTCAATATACATCAATAAATATATTATAAAATATTTGGTCCAAAAACATTCAGTACTTTTTATTTTACGGCATAAAACGTGTGTAGCAGTATTTATGTCCCTACTAAGTATACAAATCAGAATATATTGTTTTTGCCGAAGGTGTTAACCCATACTGTGTGACTTCCAACCTAGGAGTCCACCCGCCATCTATAGGAGCAGAAATACGTCAGCCAGCCTGGCAACCAAGAGCGGTCTTGGTACAACTTAGATAAGGATGGTGGAGTCACCTCAATTTCAGTTGGACCCGAATTGACGGCACGACGACTTTTGTATAAGAAACAGATCCGCATGACACGCTGCACCTATTTCGCAATCCAACTGTTCTCACTTCGGGATATTGACTTTGGACTTTACGTAACCCCAAAGAAAAATGTTTAAAGGTGTGATATAACTCGATCTAGGCAGCCAACTCACCTGTCCTAAACAAAAATTAGCTGCTTTTCGAAATGACCTCTCAATAGGTCCATTGTTTGAGCAGCTGTATGGCAAGTGGCACCGTCCTGTTGAAACCACGCGTCTTCAAGATTACGGGCTTCAGTTTCAGGTAGCACAAAGATCGATATTATGGCGCGATATCGAGCACCATTCACGGTTACGTTCCGGCCATCATCATTATTTTTGAAAAAAATATGCACCGATTATTCCACTAGCTTATAATCCTCACCATACCGTGGTTTTCTCTGGGTATAATGACACCTCTTGAACCTCTTCTTGTTGCTCTTCAGCCTAAATGCGACAATTTCGTTTATTGACTTTGCCGTTGAGCCAGAAATGGCCTCTTCACTGAACAAAATTTTGGTCGAAAATATCGGATCTTCCCGTTTCTCACCGAACGCTCATTTCCATAATACAGTTGCCAACATTTGAAGGAAATATTTTCAAAAAATAAATGCCATAAAATGTCCTTTCAAATTACCAATAAAGATTTCGCACATGATTTGAATTTTTATATTGTTTTTTGTTCTGAAAAAATACCTCTAGATGGGTCACCCAATATATACCAGAATATCGCCAAATATGGTGGAGCTTCGGTAGTGGTGTTTTAAACGAACATGCAATATCGAAGTTAATTAATGTCTTCTAAAGTGGTCTATTCGAAAACAGTTTACTATTTAGTGAGTAGTTTCTTATAAAGTTCGGTATGAGATTTAAGCTAGATCGCATTAAATATATGCCTGCAAGATTTGAAATCGGGAAAGAATATTGAACCGATTTATTTCTTAGTCCTTGCACTTTCTTGCTCTGTAGAAAGTTTTGTCGAGTTTGGTTCATGTTTGGAGGACCTGTAGTTTAAATAACATGATAGAATGATAACCGAAAGGGCGGGCATCGCCTAACCAAATCGTTTAAAAAATGGGTTCAATAACCCTTCGTCTATGCTGTTACAAACATTAGCACTAAATTATAACACCCTGTGCGGTAAAGGCTTAAAATCCTGTTTAAAACACTTTTGTAAGAGTCGCGCATTCCATGCACCACTCCGTCCCACGCCCCACTAACAACTCAAGAAAATTCCATTGCAGCTAAAAATGCTAAGATTACATTAAGAAATTTTCCGTATATCCCTACTGAGCAGCGGAAGTATTTTACCAAAGTTAGGATCTAACATATTGCGGCTGCGATATCAATCAGTCTCACTCTGTTGTGGTACGCTCATCGCAATAAAATCCTTAAGAAATATTTTCGTGTCATTCTTGTGAAAAGTTTGCCGCAGGATTTCAAAACAACCAGCCTTGGTCACATCGTTGCTATTTTTCATCGGTTTCGGAGCGCCACTAAAAGCGTCATACCGTCTACATAGTGACGTGAAGCAGGTAATTAATGTGTCTTTAGAATGTGACTCGGAGGTAGTTGAATAAATGGGAGGCAAAGTGTTTATGTCTCTCCGCCCACAAGTGCGCCGCATAGCCGAGCAATATTTCTTGATAAATGACCATCCTGTCAATCCTTGGGAAAATTATTGCGACGCAACCTTGTCACCTTGTGATTTTAAATGGCATAACTTCTTGCTTTAATTAAAACCAACATTTGGCTTGGCGCTGCTCTTTGCTTCTTGACATTGTGACCGTCCAAGGGACCATTCCACGGGCATTAAATCAACTCAACGCCGTACTTACGTATGATTTGTGTTTCGGCCACAATTAGCAAACGTTTACCGGGAGATGTGAGGTCGTATGCGACTGGCAACACACGTGCTTCGTTCGTACACACACACAAACAGGATCCATGTTAGGACATATGTTTGCACGTTTGACGGAGGGAGGACTGGGGGCGGGCTCTGAAATATATATTTTATATTCGGGTTACAAAACATGTATTTAGTGGCGAATTTTTGTGAAAATTCACACATGCAAACATCAGCATTTAACAGCGGCGGCATCAGGATATTTCGTGCGCATATGATTTATGCAAATGTATTCTGTCAACTCAAGTTGATTGATTGAACTTTTCGCTTTCGCCTCACTTTCCTTCATCGTATATTTTTGCCTGAGTCCTTTCAGTGGGCCTCGACGGTCGTGCCTACCTACTTGTCCATCATTCTCAGACACACACTTACATTGGTACCTTAGACCGGGGTGACTTGCAAAGTGCCCAAATTGAGAGGTTTGTAGTGAAAAGTCAGAGTGTCAAAGAAACCTACTTCGAGTGCACGCGTACCACTCTATGTAGAACCCAACATTTAAGACAATAATTTGTCTACCACCGTCCTGGCTATAAATTTTGTAAGATCTGAAATATCTGTGCTTTCGGTTTAAATAACCAAATGAAGAAAATATTGGCTTAAAAGTCTAGTTATCCAATAGGCCCAAAATGGAACCCAAAGGGGCCTTTGATTATTATGGTTTCGAAATTTCTCTGGCTCAATATCTTTTTTTAATTATATTGCGAAATATATAAACTGGCGATCCCGTCTAATGTACGTCCGTCCATTCACTCAACTTAGCGTGTATGTGATGTTTTTGTTGCTGTAAATGTTATTTTGCCCGAGTGAAAGTAACTTTCTGGCATTTTGTGTACACTTGTCACACATAACAATGACTTTAGACGTTTCTTCACTCGTTGATGGTGTTGTTTGCTTCTTGGTGGCTTTTGTTGTCAGGATCCCTAACCATACCAAAGCCCCCACCCTCGCTCCATAATTTGAAGAAATGATGGAACGAAATGAATGGATGGATGGTTGTTCGCTGGTTGCTGGCTTCACAGATGACATGGGCCATAGTGGCAGCTTAATGCCGAACTAATGCCGTTCATTTTTGTTGCTGCTGCATAAGGATAAACAAGGATATCGTTTTAAATTTTCGACCATTTTTGCAACAGCTCCTGCCGTTCCTGCTAATTGTTTCTCAGCAACAGGAACAACAACAGCAAACAAATGTGAAATTATTTACATAATTATGGTTCCAAAGTGAATTTTTATATTCGCAAACGTACTGATTGTTTTTGAATGTCTTCCGGGCTGGATGATGGAGATGAATGGAGGTAGGGAATGGTTATGGGGTAAGGAGGAGCTGGCATAAGTCTCTCTATTCGCCTCGAGTGTGATGGAAATTTTAATGGGCATTGGTGGCAAGCCAAATATCTTTTAAAGCGTTTTCGCTGACAATCGTATTTACGTATGTATATATATATGTGTGGGTTGTTTTCCTTTTTGGGTGGCGAAGGAAATATGCATGTGCTGAAATTCATTTTAAATGAGTGTATGTTTTTGTTACATCGTAAAATGTGAATGTCCCTGCCTAAGGCATTTTTGTTTTGAATCTGATGGATCATTTTTATCATTTATATTGTTCTCAGAACTTTTAAAATAGATACTTTAATAAATCAGCAATAAAAAGACACCATTAGGTTCAACTACTACGATAAACTTTATCGCAGTCTCAGTATTTTCTCTCCCAGTCCCTTCTATGTGCATTTTGATTTTTTCTTAAAAAATTTAAATGCTTTTATGAATAATGATTTTAGAGAACAAATAAATTTGAAATGTACTGATTAGAGTAAATGCCGGGTGGTCCATCTTGAGGTTTCTTTTTCAATCATGTGTTATTTTCGTATTGACAGTTTACTCAGAAACTAAAGGCACACAACCATGTCTTAGAGCAGCTCTCGAAATTAGAGCATCTCGAAGAATCATCTTTTCAGACTGTCAGCTCAGCGTTTATGTTAACAGCCAAAACATATGCACGGAGAGTTAGAAAATTGCCACGTTATCAACGAGAAATCATTTCGAAGAGTATCACAAAATATAGAAGCTGTGGCTTCCTTGTTTTTTCTTTTTTAAAAGAACGGTTCGCCACAAAGGTACGTTTAGATCAAATATTTTTGGTAGTTACAAACTAATTTATAATTCCCTGTGGCACAGTGTGGTGCAGGGAATTATAAATTTTTTCAATCATGTGTTATTTTCGTAGTGACAGTTTACTTAGAAACTAAAGGCACACCACCATGTGCCCTGTTGTCGCTTCTCAGTTTGAGTCTTAGAGCAGCTCTCGAAATTAGAGCATCTCGAAGAATCATCTTTTCAGACTGTCAGCTCAGCGTTTATGTTAACAGCCTAAACATATGCATGGATAATCGGAAAATCGGCACGTTATCAACGAGAAATCCTTTCGAAGAGTATCACGAAATATAGAGCGGTGGCATCATTGTTTTTTCTTTTTAACAAAACGGTTCGCTGTGCTACGCAAAGGTACGTTTAGCTTTAATATTTTTGGTAGTTACAAACTAATTTATAATTCCCTGTGGTACAGTCTGGGTGCAGGGTATAGCAATTTTATTCTTTACGGGCAAATTATGTACTTACTTTGGTTTTACATACACCAACCAAAAAACCAGACAGCAAAAGACCGGTGACACTGACATTGGGGTATTGGACTTAAAACAGCAATGTCGGTTTTCATTTTTGGGCACTATACCAAATGAAATAATTGTATTTGATACATTTTACACATTCCCTGTTGGAAATGTCGATAGTAAAACTGTACTGATTCACTATTGACTTTGTCACTAGTACTACTGACCAAATGTAACCCAGACAATAATTTCTTCTAAATACATTTAGAATTAACTAATGACATTGGATCCAGTGTTTCACTACTTCTTTGTCATAATTGTTGTCTCCATTGCGAATTTTTAACGAATTGTCGCACTATTGACTACACGTTGAAAAAAGTGTGTTTGGAATAACAATATCCTAACAACATCATACTATTGTTGGGTATATGGTTGTGGCTCAACAATATTATGATCCTCACAACAATAGTATGAATCACACATAACCATACTATGATTCGCACAACAATAGTGTGAATCACACATAACCATACTATGATTCTCGCAACCATACTATGATCCGAACAACAACAGTATGAACCACTCATAACCATACTATGATCTCCACAACCACAACCATCCCTACGACCATAGTATGATCACACATAATTATACTATGATCCCCTTAATTATTTTTCAGAATTGGGTTAAGGTGTCAACATAGATTTGAATTACGAAAATTATTTAAAAATACATAAAATTCAAAACAATAGGAGTGAATTATTTAAAAGTAGAAAAATTAGTTTAAAAAAACTTAAGCGTTTTTATTAAAAATATTTCAGTTAAACAAACCCAAAGCAGTTTGTTTTAAAAATTTGTACTTCCATATAAAATGTACTATTGTTGCATTAGATCCGTAACTATATTATTGTTCTAAAAGGCATATTCAAATGAAGAAAAATTACAATCATGCAGTAGGATTTCCGCAATCATATTATTGTTGCCATGAAACCCAAAACCAACCATATTTATATTTTTGCTACATTAATATTTTTATTTTTTAATTTGTCAATTATACATTTTAACAATATTGTTACATTTTAACAATATTAATATTATGGTAATCATACTATTGTCAAAATTAAATTCAAAAAACAATGCTATGGTTGCGACGAACACACTTTTATTGCAAAGAACATATTACTTTTGTCGTGGCCATCATATTTTCTGCGTGCATCTAGCCCCCATATATGAGGCATGCTATTCATATTTCGTGTACTGACAATACAAGTGTTCCTTGATGCAAACTGAAACTTCCATTGGAAACTTTGACGTTTTTTTACAGTCTGTTGAAAAATTCATCTCAGTCATAAAATGTAATTGTCCCGTGAACATTTTCGTGCGATGATTTTTGGCGGTTTTCGGCGTGGGTTATCGAGATAAGGGTGTTTTAATCAAATATTTTCTACTTTTGGTGATGAAGCACCATCAAAAACCACTGTTAATCGCTGGTACCAAGAGTTCAGTCTCGGACGCCGTTCGCTCCAGGATTAATTTCGTGAAGGACGTTCAACTTCGGACACTTTGCCAGAAACCATCGATGCTGGCGTGAACTGATTAAGCAAGACCAACCAGTGACATACCGTGAGATTCAGGCATAAGTATGACAAGCAGCAATAAGATATTGCATGTTGTGATAAATAATTGTTCTCGTTGGATCCCACATAATTTGACGAATGCTTAAAAAAAGGCTAGTATGGATTGGTGCAAAGAGCTGTTGAAAAATTATAACTGCGGTAGCTCAAAGGCAGTGTATAACATTGTCACAGGTGACGAATCATGGATCTATGCATACGAACCCGAAACAAAACAGCAATCGACTGTATGGGTCTTTCAAGACGAGCCAAATCCAAAAAAAGTTGTTCGTGGAAGAAGTACATCGAAGGAAATGGTTGAGTTTTTTTTCGGTATAACCGGCTATGTTGCCACAGTGCCTTTAGTGGAACGTAGGACGGCCAATTCTGAGTGGTATGCAACCATCTGTTTGCCAACAGAGTTCAAAGAAATGAGGAAAGATAATAAGAGAAGGCGTATCATTTTGCATCACGACAATGCGAGCTCTCACACATCAGCTGAAACGATGAGCTATTTGACCACTCAAGATGTCGAATTGATGGGCCATCCACCGTACAGCCCTGATTTGGCACCCAATGTCTTCTTCTTTATCCGTAGCAGAAAAAATGAGTGGTCAACGTTTTTCATCGCCCGAAGCAGCTATTGCAGCATTCAAAAATCATGTTTTGGAGGTGTCTCAATCGGAGTTGGAAAAGTGCTTCGAAAATTGGTTTGTGCGGATGCACAAGTGTATTGATCTTAAAGAAGAATATTTTGAAAAACATTAAAACCATTTCCAACGATAAATTATTGTTTTTATTGCTGGACCCGAAATATAAATAGCAACCCTCATATGTGACTCGCAAAATAGAAAGGGGACCTAAGGGTAAACACCAGTTTTGTTCAGGAAAAAAAAAGTGAAAATTGTTTTTTTTACCCTTAGGTCCCTTTCTCTATGCGCTGTCACATATAGGGTCCGGTTTAAGGCCTAGTTACTAAGTCCTATATTATAACCGATCTCACTCAAATTTAGAGTGACAAAAACCAAACCTACCGAAGCACGACCATATTGGTTCATCTTTTAAAATAACCCTGCCGTTCGACAGGACACATTTAAAGTTCGAACAAATAAAACATTAAGCCGCTTAAAATTACTTTTAGTGAAATTTTGCCGTTCCAGCTATGTTTTCGTATAGCCTTCTACGAAATAAGTTTTTGATGTAGCCCCTATGCTCTAGAAGTCAAATATAAAGACCGTCTTATCCATTGCGTTTTTCATAGCAAATTTTTTCAGGATTCCTAAAACGACTTTATTTGCGAAAAGAAGTAAGAAGGTATCGAAAAAAAGTACGAAAATCGAATCAATCGGTACACGCTCTTGCGATTTTACTCTACTTATATTACTTGTTTTTGTAATTCTGAAATGTTAAATACGACGCACAGTGGGGTATTGTACCCCCAAAATGGAGATTAATTAAAGGACGCTTCCCGGCGATATAATCTTTATTTATATTTACTATTTCTGAGATTATTAGCCGATTCCAGTTGATTTTATCAAAATCTGCCTTAAAATGGCTTAGATATGGCCGAAACGTCGGAAAAGATATGAGAAAAATATAATTTTTTAACGTATATTGGGCTATAACTTCCGATGTATGCATTCCACGTGGCACCTTCAAATGACCTAACCATCGGCGATATTACGTCGAAAAAACACATTTACGGCATATATCGGGCTATAACTCCCGATATGTATATCCCACGTGGAGCCTTCAGAGATCAATTTGATAGCCCTAAGTGAGATCTGTCTATTGCAGTTAATTTCATTAAATTCGGTAATCAACTGGCGACAAAATGGATTATAGTATTTCAAAAATATATATTTACATCCGATATTGTGCTATAACTTCCGATGTGTATATCCCACGCGGAACCTTGAAATATCAATCATCGTTAATTGCACTAAAATCGGCCGAGAAATGAGTAAAAAAAATTAAAAACCGACAGCTGAAAAAATCTTATTAATATATATTAATATAACTCTGTGAATGCAAACCCCTCAGATTCCAAAATAATGCCTAAGCCATGATATATAATATGGGCGCTGTAACGTACTATACAATCCCCAAACATTTGACCGGCTTTATAAAGCCTTACAGATATTTCAACAAAAAATTATTATGTGTTGGCCGTAACTTAATTTTAAATTCGAAATAACATGAGAATAAAGTTGCTGACGTTGTGTTATGTAATACTTTTCTATTAGTTGTGAAAAAATGTAATAAAAGCTATATTTTTTAAAAATAATAATTTGATATTTTTATTAAAGAACTACTAAGAAAATTATTATATAATATTGAAAATTGTTTGCTTCATAACTCAATGGTATTCGTAAAATTATTAATGTTGCTGTGAAAAGAAAACGGGGTTAAATCTGTATATATTCCTTTTGGAACATCACGTTTTAATTGTCACTTTTGCTTTGTACTTAAAAATAATAAATAAAAACCAGACACACCGAAGTGTTAACACCTTATACATCTATAATGGTAGAGTTTAAAATATCACCGAATATTGACACGAAATTATATTTAACAAAAAATCTTTAAAATAGTTATCGTGACCATTTTATTGCTAATATGAAATAAAAAATAATTGATTTAGGGTGCATGGTAATGCACCGTTAGTTACAAATATATCGTAGATAACCATATCAATATATAAAACAGCGATTTAAATGTTAACGCAATAAGTAGAGTCACTGTTAATTTTCTACATTTTTACATGTGAATATTTTTAGAAAATCTGTAAATACACGAATTGGCCCAGAGTACAGTTCCTAAGCTTATTATATAAATTTCAGAACAGGAAGTTGACCGGTACCATTTTAAAACTGTACATAAGAATGGCTAAAATTTAGACTTTTTTCCATAAACGACTAAAAATAGTTGTACAGGGTAAAAGTCGACATGCAAATGCTTTTTTTGTTCGAAATTACCTGAAGTTGAATGATCCATAAAATATTTGGCTTTTGAATGGCAAAAATGGAAAAACTTGCACTTGAAAATACAAAAAATTCACTTTTTGCAAAAACGCGGAAAAATCGAAAAAATAATTACGAACTTTGAGACAACATAAAAATTAGAATTTTGTCTACAATAATCGAGTATACAACTTTAATCGGATATCTAAATTTTCATTTTTTAATTAATCTCCATTTTGGTGGTCAAATACCAAAGTTTATAACATCTTCCGATAGGGTGATTAATTTTAATCTACCTTGTACATGGACATATGGCTTAAAAGTAATTATAAAAATTTTCCACGAAGCTAGGAATGACATTTTTTTTCAGTTTCGTTTAGGTTGGGTGACTAACCCTATATCCGAAAATCTGACCCATTTTAACACGGAAATATAGGTACCAAAAACTCAAATTCAAATATGAACATATTTTATGAATCTGGGTAAACTCGATACCCGTTCTAGAGTACAAATTACTTCGCTTCTTATTTATTAAATATTTTCCATTCTTAGGCATAACGCTAAAACCGGAATGTCGGTTAATGCTGGTTAATTTTTTTTCGTTTCAAAACATGGATTGAAAACATAACCGAATTGCCGGTTATCTGAAAACCCCCGTTTTTGGACACTCTAATAACGACACTCAAATGTGTGGATGGCATAGTGGGTTAGAAACTTTCACAATAGACAATTCTGCATTTTTTCACTTAAATATTTTAATGTTTTTTTTTTTATTTTTCAAATGCTATTGCTTTCTTTCCCTTTTGGAGTATGATCATTCCATAAGCCATACATATCATTCTAACCTCATAAATTCTACGACGACACGTGTCACAAGTCATTTCAAATATTTCCATTTGACATTTTATATTACATTAAAACATTTTAATGTGAATAACAACAAGAAAATTCCGCCTGATTATGACTCTTAGATTCTCAAAAAAAAAGCATGAAAAGAAAAACAATAAAATTGAAAGAATGCTTTTGCATGAACTCCTGAGCTGTCACTGGCTTTGTACGGACAGTCATTAAGAATTTTCTTGCAGATTTACTTTTTCAGTTGTGATGTTGATAAATGCAGAAACTGGAAGTCTCGGACACGTCGCATGTGATGATGCATTGCGGAAATATGCTTCCGAAAATGATGCCATAATAATGTTCAAAAGAAATCAGTGTGCGTGTGTTCTCAAAAACTAAATCACGTCCATTATGTTTATTAAGGCGAATGTAATGTAAACTAGAAAGATTTGAAAGGATTGCTGTGGAAGTTTATTTTAAAGTTATAGAGAATTAAACATATACACAGAGAAAAAATCATTTGGAAATCGGTATGAACAACAAATATTTGGTGGGATAAACAAACTCTCTGTTGCAATCACCAACATTCCATATACCATAAGATGGTAGTTACAATACTATTACGATACTTACAGCCAATAAGTCGGTTATACCAATCGAATTCAGCAAAACTATTGGTTGCCAAAAGTGGTGGTTGTCATAACCAATCAATTATGAAGTACATGTACTTTGGTTCCAATAACTGGTGGTGACGACAGACCAATTTTTTGTATTATATCGTTTTGTTCGCCGTTGTAACATACTCGTAGTACACTATGGAACAAAATTTCTTCTAGAAATGAAAGACTTAGGTGATAAGTATACTTAGTAGGGACATAAATACTGTTACACATGTTTTATGCTGTAAAATAAAAAGTACTGAATGTTTTTGGATCAAATATTTTTTAATATATTTATTGATGTATATTGTATCCAAAAAGAATCTACTTATTCGAAATATCCTTAAGTCGCACTGGCCAATCGTCAATAGCTGCACGAACCTCGTCCATTGGAAAATTGGCCACATTGGCCACTAACCAAAGCAGTCTTAAGAGATCCAATGTTGGGGTATCTTTTGTGACAAACCCTGTCCTCACAAACCGTCCACAATTTGTAATCCAATGGCTTCAAATCTGGACTGCCTGAGGGCTATTCTTCAGAGCAAATGAACGCTGGCAAATTGTTTCGAAGCCAGGCCTGGGACGTTTAAGCCTTATGGGCCGGCGCAGAATCCTGCTGGAAAGTCCATGGCTGGCTTTGGAACTGGGGATTGTTAAGAGGCTTCACAAAAGCTTCCAAAACGGTTTATTGGTAAACTTTGGCCGATGTTTTGACTTCTTGCTCGCAAAAAATGCAGGTCAGTGACCCTATCGTAAGATACACCCCACCGAACCATGACTGAAGCTGGGTGATGACCCTTTTCTACCCTTGGGATCAGTTCAGACGCTTCCTTAGATGACCGCGCATACACTCTATCAATTTTGCGTCTTGAGCAAAGTCTTATAGAGTTTATTATCGTAGAACATTTTAAAAACTTATCTCTTAGATTCGAGTTTACTTTTCGAGTATTTTTTTGTTTTACAAAAATGTTGTTTAATAAATTTAAGTTGGGTGTGTCGTTTTTTAATGAAATTGTATAAATATAGGGTGATCCATCTAGAGGTATTTTTGCAGAACAAAAAACAATATAAAAATTCAAATCAAGTGTGGAATCTTTATTGGTAATTTGAAAGGACATTTTATGGCATTTATTTTTTGAAAATAATTTCCTTCAAATGTTGGCAACTGCTCGGTGAGAAACGGGAAGATCCGCTGTTTTCGACCAAAATTTTGTTCTGTGATGAGGCCAATTTCTGGCTCAACGGCAAAGTCAATAAACAAAATTGTCGCATTTGGGCTGAAGAGCAACAAGAAGGGGTTCAAGAGGTGCCATTATACCCAGAGAATACCACGGTTTGGTACGTTTCTACTTAGTAGGGACATAAATACTGTTACAACATTGAACACGTCCATTTCAATAGTAGAACTGAACATATCCCGTTAATGTCATATGGGTTTTGAAAGCTAACCTCAATAGCGTTAGTCTGTAATGGGATTTTAAAATTGTTTTAACTTTTATCATGGAGTGGTCAGATAAGGAGAACCGTATCGCTGTAATAGCGCTTTTCAAGTGTGAAATAAAAAAAACGATATTTTCAAAACGCTTCGGCCTCTAGAATTAGCGGCATGTTCGTCTACCGATGCATAAAACTGATTGAGGAGACTGGAGATGTAAAAGACCGCCACCGGTCGGGCCGCCCACGCTCTGTTCGAACGCCGCATGTCATCAAAGCCGTTAAATCAAGAATTCACAGAAATCCGCTCCGAAAACAGAAAATCATTGCCCGTGAGATGAATATTACGCAAAAGTCCATGAGTCGAATCACAAAAAGACTTGGGACTTGGGGCTTTCAAACGACGTACCAGACATTTATTGACTGGTGAAGCACGCTGATGACTTGCACAGAAAAATTTTGTTCACCGATGAAAATATGTTTACCGTTCAGGAAAAATTTAACAAGCAAAATGATAGAGAGTGTATGCGCGGTCATCTAAGGAAGCATCTGAACTGATCCCAAGGGTGGAAAAGGGTCATCACCTAGCTTCAGTCATGGTTTGGTGGGGTGTCTCTTACGATGGGGTCACTGACCTGCATTTCTGCGAACAAGGAGTCAAAACATCGGCCAATGTTTACCAAGAAACCGTTTTGGAAGCTGTTGTGAAGCCTCTTAACAATTCCCTGTTGCAAAACCAGCCATGGACTTTCCAGCAGGGTTCTACGCCGGCCCATAAGGCTAAAACGTCCCAGGTCTGGCTTCAAAACAATTTGCCAGCGTTCATTTCCTCTGAAGAATAGCCCTCAGGCAGTCCAGATTTGAACCCATTGGGTTACAAATTGTGGACAGTTTTAGAGGACAAGGTTTGTCACAAAAGATACCCCAATATTGGATCTCTTAAGACTGCTTTGGTTCAAGCTGTGGCCAATTTTCCAATGGACGAAGTTCGTTCAGCTATTGACGATTGGCCAGTGCGACTTAAGGCGTGTGTAAAGGCAAAAGGCGGACATTTCGAAGAAGTAGATTACTTTTGGATACAATATACACCAATAAATATATTAAAAAATATTTGGTCCAAAACATTCAGTACTTTTTTTTGCAGCATAAAACGTGTGTAACAGTATTTATGTCCCTACTAAGTAAGCTGGTGGAATCATCGGTGCATATTTTTTCTAAAATTATGATGGCTGGAACGTAGCCGTGAATGGTGCTCGCTATGATATCGATCTTTTTGCAACCTGAAATTGAAGCCCGTAATCTTGACGACACTTGGTTTCAACAGAACGGTTCCTCTTGCCATACAGCTGCTCAAACAATGGATCTATTGAGAGGTCATTTCGAAGCGCAGCTAATTTCACGTTTTGGACAGGTAAGTTTGCCGCCGAGTGATATCACACCTTTAGACATTTTGGGGTTACGTAAAGTCCGAAGTCTATGCTGACAAACCTGCTGCGATTCAAGTTTTGGAAGCCAACATTACGCGTGTCACTAATGCCATGCCGGTCGAAATGCTTGAACGAGTCATCCAAAATTGGACCCTCAGAATGGAAACCCTGAGGCGTAGTTGCGGCCAACATTTGAAGGAAATTATTTTCAAAAAATAAATGCCGTAAAATGTCCTTTCAAATATTCAATAAAGATTCCACACTTGATTTGAATTATTATATTTTTTTGTTTGAAAAAATACCTCTTGATGGATAACCCTATATTTATTGTATTTTTATTGAGTTTAGAATTTTCCAATCTCTATGGGTCGATTATTGTTATTTTTTGTTGTTTTTTTTAAAGTAAACTATCTGACCCTTATTAAAAAAGCAATGCATTCGATTTAAGTGGCAGATAACTAAAATGTTGAACAACAAAAAATGGCGAATAATCTACAAGATCCAATCAGACCCACTTCAAAGTGGCTCTCCTCGCCTGTTGATGTACCTTTTGATAATCCTCATGACTTTTAATTAACAATCTCTTATCAACGTTTACCGAGGCTGCGCGTGTTTAATGTAATTTTCTGATAAGATCAGCATACGTACATATGCATGGTGAACGGAGCTCCTTTACGTTTTAGACTTCAATGAAAGGCACATGTCGGCGGCGATTATACAAAGCCAAAGGAGCCTTGACCACCGACCGTAACGTCTTTCATTGTTTGTTTGACTGCCTTTCAAGTTCAGTGCTACAAATGTGGTGTGGCCTCCTGATGAATGCAGGTCAGAGTACGAGGACTTACACACATGCCATCATCATTAAAGGATTGTCTAGCAAATATCCTGGCATTGAGTCGTAAATACTTGAAAAGGTCATATGTATTTATGTGTGTATGTGTGTGTGTCTGTACAAAGTTGGTACCGGCATGTTTGTATGTCAACAACTTATTAAGATGCCACTTTAGCGAATAATTAGTTTAAAAACACTAACGACGACTGGCTGACGATGGTAAATGTGGCTGCAATGGGCCAGGACAAGCCAAACCTCTTGCCGACAGAGCCGGGAGGGGGAGAGCGAGAGTACCTATTTAAAACAATTAAAACGATATCAAAACATGCGAGCAAATTTTCGCTTCCCTTGTACTTTTTCATTGTGTTCGCCGTTAAGCCTCCGGCTGCAAGAATGGGTGGCGGGAACTTGCCAAGCGGACATTGTAATGGCGCGATACGCGCAAGAAAAGTGTTTAAGGACTGGGGGCAATATGAGCTTATGTGCGTGTATTATTTTTGTTTTTTTTCTAATACATTTTTCCTGTTTTTGTTGTTGGTGTAATTTTCTCGGTACTGTAATAAGCCAAACAACGCTAATTACTAATTTGCATAAAAACGCTTATAATAACGGCTGTCTGGTGGGTTTAGGATCCAACTTTGACCCGGCCAAAGTGGCATTTGCCACTGTGTGAGTGTGTGTTGTAAATATGCGTTGTCCTCTTCTACATCCTGCTGTGCTTCATGTGTTTTTTTGTCCTTCCTTCTGCTGGAATATTTGAAATAATTAAATTGCACACAACAAAACTTTTCAACACATTGGCATTATAAACAGTACTAACGCACGAATATTTTTGTACATTAGAGTGCCTCCAAAAGATGTTGTGTATGTGTACTCCTCTGGAAATTGAGATTGTTATATTTTAGAGTGAGTTCGAAAATAGTTCGGCTTCATTAATGATACAATACAAATAAAAAATTATTATTTCCTATCCGACGTTTCGTTGGTATTTTCCAACTTCTTGAGGGATAATTTTAATTAGAATATATAGGGTGATCCATCTAGAGGTATTTTTTCAGAACGAAAAAAAATATAAAAATTCAAATCAAGTGTGGAATCTTTATTGGTAATTTGAAAGGACATTTGATGGCATATATTTTTTGAATATAATTTCCTTCAGATGTTGGCCGCAACTACGCCTCAGGGTTTCCATTCTGAGCGTCCAATTTTGGATAACTTGTTCGAGCATTTTGACCGGTATGTCTTTAATGACAAGCGTAATGTTGGCTTCCAAAACCTGAATCGTAGCTGGGTTGTCAGCATAGACTTTGGACTTTACGCAACCCCAAAGAAAAATGTCTAACGGTGTGATATCACTCGATCTAGGTGGCCAAATCACCTGTCTAAAACGTTAAATTAGCTGCTTTTCGAAATGACCTCTCAATATATCCATTGTTTGAGTAGCTGTATGGCAAGTGGCACCGTCTTGTTGAAAACAAGTGTCGTCAAGATTACGGAATTCAATTTCAGGTAGCATAAAGATCGATATCATGGCGCGAAAGCGAGCACCATTCACGGTTTCGTTTCGGTCATCATCATTTTTGAAAAAATATGCACCGATGATTCCACCTTATAAACCTTTCAGCTTATAAACCGCACCAAACCGTGGTTTTCTCTGGCTCTTGAACCTCCTCTTGTTGCTGTTAATCCAAAATGTTTATTGACTTTGCCGTTGAGCCAGAAATGGGCCTCATCACTGAGGCCCATCAAAAACAGCGGATCTTCCCGTTTCTCATCGAACCCCCTTTTCCATAATACAGTTGCCAACATTTGAAGGTAATTATTTTCAAAAAATAAGTGCCATAAAATGTCCTTTTAAATTACCAATATAGATTCCGCACTTGATTTGAATTTTTATATTTTTTGTGTTCTGAAAAAATACCTCTAGATGGATCACCCATTGTTGTGTCACACAAAATCGGCAAATTTGTATACGGATCAACTGCAATTACTAGTTTTCGGAAATTCCGCGAAGCGAATTAATGCTCTCCTGTAAAGTATCGAAAAAAAATCCTTCTGCTGACTAACTCACAAACGCTCACTTACGGTATGTAAATAAAACTCAAACGAAAATTTAGAAAAGAAGTCAACGTTAGGGCTTAATGTTTTAAAAAAGTTGAATAGATTTATACGGCTGCCACCACTACCTAACCAAACCTTTTCTGGACTTTGCATTAAAGTAAAGCACTATACTTTACTTTAATGCAAACCTTGTTTTTGCGCTAGAGATGCGTTTTGAGTAATTGAACCCTGCACTGTTCGATTATTTTAGTTACTTTTTGGTGAAAGACTTTGTACTATGTTGTTGTTATTATTGCTGCAACTGTGTGCCGAAGTGACAGCCCATAGATTGATTCTTTGTGCTATGCCTCTGATTAGTGCAGCATTTTAGACAGATATTTAATTAAGTTTCTTACGCAAATAGGGAAACATACGCAACATTTTTTGGTCCCACATAAGTCGAGGCACTCTATTGTACACACACACACCTTTGCACATATGTGTATTTGCAAGTATTTAACGTAACGGTGCTTTGACGTTATTACATACAGTGGCAAAATTCGTTAGGCAAAGCTACTTTAAAGGGTGTTTTCGCTGTTTTTCAGGCTCATGGAGCGTATGAGCTATAATTGGTTGCTGAATAATACGTATACGCTAGAAGGCACCTCGCAGGCTGTTTGAAAGGCACAGAGAGGTATGAAGTATGTATGTTATGCTGAGTTTGATGGCCGTATTATGCCATTGTTTTTTTTTTTGTTTTTTTTTGCAAAAGGTGCAACATATTTTGTGTCGTTTGACCAAAAACTGTCACTAGCCTTGGTCTTTTCTAAAAACAGGTTGGCATTTGTTTTTTGTTGAACTGAACTTGGCAAGATATTGCATTAGAACAGAAAGGACAATATTTTTTGAATATACTCGTTTGCCTTTTTCGAGGGGTCTACGTGCAACTGACAGTATTTGTGGTGGGTGCTCGCAATTAATTGCGGCCTTCGTGGCAGGTTAAATGAGTTTTAAGTTTGCTGTTGGATTCGAAGGGCCATACCCTAGTCAATCCTAATTGACTGCATCTTGACCCAACTCACAAACAAATGGGACATAATGTTTTTTTTGAACGCATGTCACAGCAACAGTTTTGAAGAAATTTAAATTAAAAGTAGTCTTTCTAATTAGTGTAAGAAGTGCTCCGATTCATTGATTTCCACAGGGGTTGGCCATTTTTTTTTGTATTTTCTTTAAATTTAAGCATCGCTAAAATGTATGCGAATTGAAATTGCAACGAAATGAAATACGACATATATTTTGTAAAAAAATCGGAAATTGTATCTCACCTAAGTTTGACCTGGTAATATTTTTTCGTTTGCAGTTTTTAGCAAGACAAATTAATTTATACACCAGTCAGCAAGACGTTGCGACTCGGTTCATTACGAATAGAGAGGAACTTCGTAAGTTTATTGGCATATTATTCTTTATGTCGGTTTACTGCTATCCTAATGTGCGGTCGTATTTGGGAAAATACTCCTCTGAAGCCATTAGGAATACAATGCCTCGAAATCGTTTTGAAGAACTTCGAAAAAGGCTGCATTTTAACGATTACTCGTGAGCAATTTGCTGAGATTGTTTTTTGCAACATATTGATCTTCTGTTAAATTTTGCAATCAGATGTTACAACAATACGCTTCTTCTTAGTTTATTTCATTATTTATACTTTTTTACCTTCGGAAAAAAGTTTTCTATGCCATTGATTTCCTTCCAAAGTGAAATTTCACCCGTCGTCCATATCGTTAACCCTCTAATGCCCAATTTTGTTCAGCTGATAAAATCATACTGGACTATAAGTGTATCGAAAATGACGAATTATAAGCCCAATTTTTTTGACCTTTAGTTTGTCCGCTATAGGAAAAACTCCTACCCAGCCCAAAGGCAGGGTTGAGCATTGTTGAAAAAAATTACACTTAATGT
The DNA here is from genome assembly GCA_963513945.1 of Hydrotaea diabolus. Taxonomy (NCBI): domain Eukaryota; kingdom Metazoa; phylum Arthropoda; class Insecta; order Diptera; family Muscidae; genus Hydrotaea; species Hydrotaea diabolus. The sequence goes on along the minus strand of OY740718.1, from coordinate 84,420,211 downwards.
AGACTTATTTTTTTCAATAGACGCGTTTTTTGTTTGGAATTATTTGAAAAGACTTTGTTATTAGTATAAATGTAACCAAAACCATAATCTATAGCTGTAATGCAAGATTTTTAAGAATTAATATAAAGCATTATTTTTTATAAAAATCCAGAAAACATTCCTTAGTTGAGGAATTACAGAGGTTTTTATTACATTTGGTGCAGATAGCCTGGGTTTCTGATTTGCAGCCGGCAATTTTACTTATTTTTTTTGCCAGAACGATCTAAAAAAAGGCACCAATCATAACGTACCACATCCCCCGGTAAGTCGACTCGTTAATGCGATGCAGAATGAGAAGATGGTCGACCTCGACTACGAGACTGCGCAGAACCCAGAGAATAAAGAACCTCCGCAACTTTGGTTTATTCCATGGAAGAGAACATTCTATTTGTCTTCATTCAAATATGATAGCGACCGATTAACCTATTCATCAAGTCTAACCCGCCCATATGTCGATTATATTCTTTTATAATCATTGGGCATTCAATTCAAGGCTTTTTTGTCTTCCGATCCCAAAGAGTTACTTTCTGCGGCTAGTAAACGGAACTATTAGAAACTCGTATAAAATTAATAGTTCTATGGTACGTAGAAATTGGACGATCGTATCGCGTCATTAAACGTATGATACATCAACACCAAAAGCTGAACCAACGAACTCCTCAGATTAGCCACGATCAACTTTTTCTCATAAAGATCAGTTTCAGAGGACAATTAAATGTTTTGAACTTGATTTGATGGTACGGTTCCCACGCTATAAGTACTTCTGCTTCGTAGGTAGACTACAAAACCAAGCGATGTATAAAAATTAGCAAAGTAGATAATGTGGTTCACATTATCCGAAACGTGCTGGGACAGTTTAACGACGACGTTTGATGCAGCACCGAGATCTGGTGCATTTTTCAGAATGACATTGTCGCCGCCGGAATAAATTTCGAAAGCGATTCGCAAAGAATAAAAAGCTTGCTTCCCCATTTGTAAGGCTTATCTGGCATATATTGGCGAGTTGGATTACCTTGCATTTTTGTCGAACACATTTGCTCATCAACACAAAGTCTCTGGGTCATAGCAACGGTTTGAAAAATTTTGTTGAGGTGCTTGAAAAGCGGCTTCATTTTGTAAACTTGCTCATAGCCGGGTTTAACTCGGGAAATTGCTGACAAGTAATCGTTAAAATGCAGCCTTTTTCGAAGTTCTTTAAAACTATTTCGAGGCATTGTTTCCCTAATGGCTTCAAAGGAATATTTTCCCAAATACGACCGCACATTAGGATATCGGTAAACCGACATGAAGAATAATACGCCAATAAACTTACGAAGTTCCTCTCCATTCGTAGTGAAGCGAGTTCGAGTAGTTTTGCTAAAACCTGCAAACGAAAAAAAGCTATCAGGTCAAACTTATCGAAAGCTAAGTAAAGTTGAGCGCTCGTTGAGTAAATCGTTTGTAAAAAAAATATTCAAAGCCTTCAAACGGCTCGTTGAGTAAATCGTTTGTTAAAAAATATTCAAAGCAATCAAACGGTGTTTTTAGCGCTGGTCATTCGACTGGCATTTCTTTTTGACCTCGAAAAATAATCTCATTCACATGGAGCTGCATATTTTTCCTTTTCCAATTTATAGATTAAAAGGCCTTCCCTCCTCTTCTAGTTTATCTACTTCACTCCCGAGCCAAAAATTATACAGCTACAGAAGAACTTGCAATGCATCATGAGCTCGTGGTTGCTCAAACACATCCAGGTCAATTGCATTAATGAAAGCTTTTGTCGAATTTAGGGATTTGTTTATGAAATCGTCCGAAACAGAGTAGTAGTCTACCATTTCGTCATCCTCATCACTATCCAGTTCTTCCTCATTCCAGTACTATCTTTGTCGGATGGAATTGAATCCATCATTCCTAAAATCTCTTGGTCAGTCAATTTTGGAAACTTAGGGGTTTTACGCCACGACATGACTATGGAACAAAGTAAAATCCGAAATATCCACTTAATTATTTTGTACTTTATAAACATTTAAAATCGACTACTATGACACAATGAAATAAAAAAAAAATACACGGAATGTCCAACCCCACCTTTTGGCGGGTTTACTTTCCGGCTAGCTTTGGTCAACTAAATTTATTTTTTTTTATTTATTTTCACATTAACGGATAAAACATAAATTTTCCTACTCACCAGTATCGTTTTTAAATCCAAAGCAACGTATTTTTCCCAATATTTTTTTATTCTACAATTACTATTTTCACAACACTTTTTATTTATGCTTGAACTTAAAAAAAGTTGACTGACAAATGCAACAGCTACGAAAAACAAAACAAGATAAAACAATGCGGCAAAATTTAGCACTTGCTTTAAAGCTTCATTTACAGTTTTAACTACAAGGGTTGCTATTTGTATTTCGGGTCCTGACAATACTAGTGCTACCAGATGCAAACTGGAACTTCCATTGACGTTTCGTCAATTATTTGTTGACTTCCTTAGTGGTTTCTTCTATTTAAATAAAACGTTTTGTCATTTGAGGGCGAATTGTTTTTTTTACAGTGTGTTGAAAAATTCATCTCAGTCAAAAAATGGAATTATCCCGTGAACGTTTTCGTGCGATGATGTTTTACGATTTTCGGCGTGGGTTATCGAGACTAGAGTGTTTAAATCAACTTGTTTCGACTATTGGCGTTGAAGCACCATCAATAACCATTGATAATCGCTGGTACCAAGAGTTCAGTTTCGGACGCCGTTGGCTCCAAGATGAGTTAAGAGTGTTAAAATCAACTTGTTTCGACTTTTGGCGATGAAGCACCATCACAAACCACTGTTAATCGCCGGCACCAAGAGTTCAGTCTTGAATGCCGTTCGCTCCAGGGTGCATTTCGTGAAGCAGATCCAACTTCGGTCAATTTTCCAGAAACCATCGATGCTGTGCGTGAACTGATTAAGCAAGACCGACATGTTACATACCGTGAGAAGAAGGCCTCATTGGTCATTAGTATGACAAGCATTTATAAGATATTGCATTTTCTTTTGGCCGTGAAAGAAATTTATTCTCGTTGGATCTTACATAATTTGACGAATGCTCAAAAAAGGCTCGTATGGATTGGTGCAAAGAGATGTTGAAAAATTATAACTGCGGTAGCTCAAAGGCAGTGTATAACATTGTCATATGTGACGAATCATGGATCTATGCATATGAACCCGAAACAAAACAGCAATCGACCATATGGCCTTTCAAGTCGAGCCAAATCCAACAAAAATTTGTGCGTGGAAGAAGTACATCGAAGCAAATGATAACGTTTTTTTCGGTATAACCGGCCATGTTGCCAAAGTGCCTTTTTAGAACGTAGGGCGGTAAATTCTGAGTGGTACAACCACCTGTTTGCCAACAGTGTTCGAAGAAATGAGGAAAGATAATAAGAGAAGACGGATCGATTTGCATCACGACAATGCGAGCTCTCACACATCAGCTGAAACGATGAGCTATTTGACCACTCAAGATGTCGAATTGATGGGCCATCCACCGTACAGCCCTGATTTGTTACCCAATGTCTTCTTCTTTAACCTTAGCATCAAAAATGCATGGCCAACGTTTTTCATCGCCCGAACCAGCTGTTGAAGCGTTCAAAAATCATATTTTGAAGGTGTCTAAATCGGAGTGGAAAAAGTGCTTCGAAAATTGGTTTGTTAGTATGCAAAAGTGTATTGATCTTAAAGAAGAATATTTTGCAAAACAAAAAAACCACTTCCAATGATAAATTATTGTGTTTTTATTGCCGGACCCGAACTGTAATAAGCAACCCTCATAAGTTTGTTTTGATTTAAAAAGTTTTTGTTGTCTAAAAATAACATCCTATATATATATAGGATGTATGTATGTATAGGATGTATATATACGAATGTAGGAAGCTAAAACATGGATGAATCGTTTTTTAAGAAGGACCAAGTTTTTCTTTCATTGCCCATGACTGAGGCTCAAACGAAAACCTCATTATTAATTTGGCTCTAATTATTTGTCTCCGTGTGAAAGGGCTATGCAAATAGTTGCAATATTACATTATTGTGTACACAAACGTAGACGTACACACACACGTAGTAAATATTTTCATTTTACATAAAAAATATATTGTGGACATCAAAAATGCTTCAGATTTATAAACGTCATTTAAAAACAAACTAAAGTGAAATCACGTACACTAGACGGACCCAGGCAAGAATAACCTCTCATGTCGTTCTATGTGCGAGTACATTCGTTTTTTTGAGAGTACCAGGGAGAAAGGGGCGCAGATGTAGCTTTGATAGAGGACAACAAGATAGACTTCCTCGCACAAGCACTACTGCTGATACTCGTCAAATTTAACTAACACTCTTTCAGCGCCTTTTCAATTCCTTGGTACATAGCGCTTATGTTCAGCAAAAGGGTATTAACTTAAAACTTCCCAATTTTCTAAATTTATTTTTATGCGTTGTTGCCATTCCTATCTTGAGCAATAAGTTACCATCGGTTTTTTAACGCTTTTGGTTTAAAAAAATACACGACCCTCTCTATGTTAAGGAATACCTACAGTGTGAAAGCAAACACCCTTTGGCCTCTACTTAACATTTGAAAATTTTGAGTTAATACCCTTTTGTTGATCAGGTGCATTAAATGTCTTTCGCTTGGCTGTTTTTAGAACGAAAACATGGCAGAAAAAATAAACAACCATAAAGTATGAAATAAGTTTAAAATGTTCATCTACTTAAACACGGTCTGACACTAAATACGCTAGAACGCATTATGGAATTATGAAATTTTTCTTTTAGGTAACATTAAAGGGGTTCATTACCGAAATGATGTACAGACATAAGAGTGTGCGAGGGGTGTTTCGGCGTTTACTTACTAAGGACATAAATACTGTTACACACGTTTTATGCTGTAAAATAAAATAAACTGAATGTTTTTCGACCAAATATATTTGATTATATTGATGTATAGATTGATGTATCCAAAAAGAATCTACTCATTCGAAATGTCCGCCTTTTGCATTTACACACGCCTTAAGTCGCACTGGCCAATCGTCAATAGTTGCACGAACCTCGTCCATTCGAAAATTGGCCGCAGCTCGAACCAAAGCAGCCTTAGAGGTCCAATGTTGGGGTATCTTTTGTGACAAACCTTGTCCTCTAAAACCGTACACAATTTGTAATCCAATGGGTTCAAATCTGGACTGCCTGAAAGCCATTCTTCAGAAATGAACGCTGGCAAATTGTTTTGAAGCCAGGCCTGGGACGTTTTAGCTTTATGGGCCGGCGCAGAATCCTGCTGGAAAGTCTATGGCTGGTTTTGGAACAGGGAATTGTTAAGAGGCTTCACAACAGCTTTCAAAACGGTGTCCTGGAAAACTTTGGGTGATGTTTTGACTCCTTGTTCGCAGAAATGCAGGTCAGTGACCCCATCTTAAGAGACACCCCACCAAACCATGACTGAAGCTGGGTGATGACCCTTTTCCACCCTTGGGATCAGTTGAGATGCTTCTTTTAGATGACCGCGCATACACTCTATCATTTTGCTTGTTAAATTTTTCCTGAACGGTAAATATTTTTTCATCGGTGAACAAAATTTTTCTGTGCAAGCGTGCTTCACCAAAAGACGTTTGCATTTCTCAATCCTATTTTTTTAAAGCTGCAGTCAATAAATGTCCGGTACGTCGTTTGAAAGCCCCAAGTCTTGTTTAATGATTCAACTCATGGACTTTTGCGTGGTATTCATCTCACGGGCTATGATTTTCTGTTTTCGGAGCGGATTTCTGTGAATTTTTGATTAGACGGCTTTGATGACATGCGGTGTTCGAACAGAGCGTGGGCGGCCCGACCGGTGGCGGTCTTTTATATCTCCAGTCTTCTCAACGGTTTTATGCATCGGTAGACGAACATGCGGCTAATCCCTAGTGGCCGGAGCGATTTGAAAATATCGCTTTTTTCATTTCACACTTGAAAAGCGCTATTAAAGCGATAAGGTTCACATTATCTGACCACTCCATGATGAAAGTTGAAACAATTTTAAAATCCCGTTACAGACTAACGCTATTGAGGTTAGCTTTCAAAACCCATATGACATTAACGGGGTATGTTCAGTTCTACTATTGAAATGGGTGTGTTCAATGTTGTAACAGTATTTATGTCCCTACTAAGTAGTTTATGCGGAAGGTATGTCTCTGCAGTGTCCTCGAACAGATTGGCATGATTACTGGCTTTTTATAAGGTCAAGTGCCACGAGGACCGTCATGTCGTTGGGCTTGTTCTGCTTAAGGTCGCGACTTATACGTGAGGCGATGGCGTGTAAAGCAGTTGTTCGGCTGCGCTGCTTGCGGAACCCATGCGGATGATCAGCACATAGAAGGTATTTGATCAGGCTAAAAAGGAGAATAGATTAGAGAGTCATTGCTACTGGCGAAAGCAAGGAGAGCGGCTTGTATTATTCTTCTTTTCTTGCGTCTTTGCCTAAATTCAGTAGCGGTAGGCATTGGGAACTTAGTTGGTGGATAAAACGACAGATTGAGCACTTTGGCAATATACTGTAATCCGGGGTAATGAAGTGCTTCAACATCAGCATTGCGATTCCGTCCGGACAACTGCGCCAGCGGTAAGTTATGGTGGTGCCTCTTCGGCTTGGAGAGCGTGGATACGACGCAGTACTCTCCTATTCGCCTTATCGCTCTGTGGGTGCTTAATAAACTTGCGGGTAAAATAACTCGGGCACCGCTTCGGATCTTTCACCGAACGTGACGGTTATCCGAATATCCAGGGTGTGAGAGCGATTTGACAGTTGCCTATAAATTATCAGTACCGAAACTTTAGTTGCACTGCTTTTAGTGATCTTGCCATTTGATCCACTTATATTCGTTGACCAACCTACTGATCTCAGAGTTGAGATCCCTAATTCTAGGGGTCAGCAGGGTTGGAGCGACGAATGTCATCTCGCTCATCTAAGAGCTGCTGGAAAATTTGGTCATATTTCTGGTATTAGACCAACTGGAATATGGCGAGCGGCTGCTAAGTTGATGCTGGCTCGGAACTTCTTCTCGGCTACCCAGACATCCGCCGCACTAAAGCTGCGGTCGGTGGCTTCTCTGAAGGCAGCCCAATCTGCCCTTTTTTAAAGAGATACGTACGGCGTTCAGTAATTATGTAATCGGATGGTCTGTTGGTGAATGATGCCATAGTTATGTCTAGAGAGCTATGGCAATCGCCCATAACCCGCGAGAGCGTCCTTATTCACTGTTCCGAACGGGGAGCTATAAATTTGCTCTGCCAAAGCTATGTGCCTCTGGCCGTTGTCTAGTGGAGAATGGCACACTTCGTGGTGGGCTCCTAGGACCAAGCGGTTACAATATGTGTTTTTTTGTTTGATTACAGGTATTCCGATCTTAACAAGATGACGCGTTGCCAGGTGATGTCGTTGATCAGACCTAACGAGCTAATGCAATCGTCCATTACCCGCGTCCTCATTCACTTTGCAGAACGTAGAGCTATAAATTTGCTCTGCCAAAGCTGTGCCTCTCTGGTCGTGGTCTAGTAGAAAATGACACAGCTCCTGGTGGGCATTAAAGTCTCCTAGGACCAAGCGGTTAAAATATGTTTTTTTTGTTAGACCACAGTGCGTCATTTCCATTGCCATACAACTCGATCTCCTCACCTTGGAGTCTTTAGTCTCTTCTTTCCTCGGAATTGAATACGCATTTATTTATGTTACCAGCTCGGAATAGCTGGTCTTATAAGTCAATGCTAGGTAATGACAAATATATGTGAAATAAATTATGAAAAAATGTCCTCAAAGAACAAAAAAGGCCTGGACTTATTTATGTTCAATATTTGAAATACTGTTGATCTGTTGAAATGTCACTGCGTCACTCAGGACATTATATGAAACAAACAATATTTATGTCCTACCTGCCATAAGCTCATATGTCGATTTTCTTATGGAATATATGGTAGAACATTAATTTTCTCCGAAGGCATAAAACCCAAAATAACTTACATCAGACCCCTCCATATGAAGTAAGCGTGTACTTTATGTGATGTAGTGTGTCTGTGTATGTGTGTTAGTATTTGTGTTTATGTCGGTGTGAATGAATTACATCTTCCATGTTAATTTATCCTTCTTCGCATCGCTGTTCTTTTTTTTTGTTGTTGTTTAATAATGTTTTCTTCGCATACTACCACGCCATACATACATATATGAGTGCAATACACTTACACATACAAACGTGTAGCATGTGTGTGTGTGGTGTGGATGGGTATTTTATTATATGGTCTAGGTTAAGGCTTCGACACTGAGTGCCGTACTATGTCTTGCATTGCCTGGCCGTGTAAGTCGTTGTTAGCTCCCGAACAAGGCCAACACCTACCGAACGCCGTCTGCGGCATTACGCCGCCAATGAATGCTTCGCCGTGCCGTCCCCTGACGTTAAATGTGAGCTATTGTGTGTGTAAAAGCCATGAAAATAGAAGCAAACACGCAGAGCGTATAAAAATCAAGAACGTACGAATGAGCGAAGGAAAAAAACTTACACGAAAACTTTCTTAACTTAATTAGTTGGGTTTTGTGTGTGTGTGTGTGCGTGTGTTTTTCTGGAATTCTTTATACTACCAAGCAACACATACTCGTATGAAGAAACTCACATATGGTGTATTCCTACACATGCTGATGGTTTCTGAGTGCATATCATATTTTTTTTACTCAAAGTCTGCGTGTGTGTGTGTGTGTTATGTTCCCAAAGAGATTTATTCTTTTGACACTTGACATTATTTTAAAGCAAGAAAGCAACATGAGCAGATGAAGAAGCCGTAGTAGTAGAAGGAGTAGAAGAAAACAACGAACGAGAGTCACAAGATGTCACACCGAGAAAACTTAATATTCTCCGAAAGCAAAAATGATGGTGGAACAAAATCGAGTGAAGCGGGTGATAAAAACATCATTAAGATTTCATCTCGTGTTAGACAGTTTTTGTTTTTCTTCTTCTACTTCTTGGTCGTCGACTTGTACTTTTTCTGACATGTGTGGTTATGGCTCAATGGATCTGCACGCTATCTATCGACTAGCGCTGAAGTCGCTAATGTCGTCGTCATCTGTTGCCAAGATTTTGTGGCAAGATTTTGCAAAATTATTTAATACAAAATATTTGCCATGAATAATTATACACATACGAGTGTATGTATGTGTGGTTATCTTATCACCATTTTTTTTGCCAAGATCAACCAACAAACTTGGTTATTTATACAGCACATGAAAAAAAAATACTTCCGACGAGCCATCTATCAAAATGTATCTTAACCCGTAGAGGAAATATTTGTACAGCTTACGTGGGGCATTATACAAGAAAAATACAAAGGGCCCAAGTGAGTCATTCGTAAGGAAGGTACGGAAAGCGCCAATAACTAGATTTGCTTCTAATAAAAACTCTGATTACATACACACAAAGAAAAACTTGGTTATTTCCAATTTTTTTTCAATTTTTGGAATCATCTTTATTTACATATCTTAGAAAGTATTTACACAGTTTCGAGATATTATAAATATATATTACAGCGAATAATATTTTAAAATTATATATTAATAAAGGAGTATTGTTTATGTGATTTTTTAAAGGAAAAATAGGGAAACCTTTATTTGAAAATTAGAAAAAATCAAATTTTTGGAAAATATACATGTATATAATGTGATATTACTAGAACTAGTAACATACAAATATACAATATTCTCGATTTTGTGATTTACATTTACATGTTACAAATTATGTTATTTCTCTACACTCTCTTATCAGTAGATAAGATGAATATTCAATTTTAGTAAAATAATTATCAGTAAATTTTTTGATAAATTCGATAAGTTTTTTATAATTACATTCTTCATGAAGTAAATCTGTTGAGAATCTCCAGTGCTTCTTATAAATTATCTTAAGACATTTGTTCTGCAAGATTTGTAGTTTCTTGAGATGAGTTTTTGCAGCTTTGTACCAAACAGGGCATGCGTACGTTAAAGAAGGTCTTATAATGCTTTTAAAGATGAGATTTTTGTTTTTTAAGTGCAATGATGAGCGTTTGTTTAAGAGTGGCCACAGAGAGTTATTCATTCTGAGACAATTTTTGCGAGTTTCATCTATATGGTTTTTGAAGGTGAGTTTTTTATCAAGAATTACTCCGAAATATTTTACGCTGTCTTGAATTGCGACTGTTTCGTTTGTGTACAGAGCTGTGATCCTTTTTGAAGCCAAATTGTTCGTTTGCAATTATAGAGTTATCCATCGCAAAATCACTAATTCTCCTATGGATTATTTTTTCAAAAAGTTTTCCGATGTTACTTAGAAGGCTTATAGGTCTATAACTTTTGGGATCGTTTTTTTGGTTTATTCGGTTTTGTATTGCTATGACCTTAGCTTGTTTGAAAACTTTAGGAAAGTAGTGTAACTGTATGCAGCTGTTAAAAACGACCACCAATAACATTAAAGCTTTCACAGGAAGATTCTTTATTGACAAATTTGAAATATTATCCAATCCGGGAGATTTAGAGGATTTAAGTGAGTTTATGATGGTGGACAATTCGTCCAGGGATGTAAAAATGGCATCCCCATTGCTGGGTTCTTCTCTTCTAAAACCATTGATCTTGGAGTTAACTACCCTGTCCACAGAATGCTTGTAGTTCGATGTTGTGGCATTTGCTTCTGAAAAGGTATCTGCTAATACCTTGGCTTTCTCTTCGTCAGCAACTAGAACTCTGTTCTCGATAAAAAAAAATTGGGAATTTTCTTAATGCCCTTTCCTCTTAAGTTTTTACTGATTTTCCAGAAAGATTTGTCACCCGGTTTTAGCTTTAAAAGTAAATTATTCCACTTACTATTACGATAACATTTGATTTTGTCATTTATGATTTTAGATAGTTGTTTCACACATTGATTGTATAAATTGGCCTCAGAGTCAACAGATGATCTTTGGGCTCTCCTTTTGAGGAACCGTCTTGTTTTAATTAATTTGATAATATTCCTCGGTAAAATATAGTTATTAGATGAACTTACTTTTAGTGTTGTAATATTTCTAGCTTCCAGAATGAGTTTGTTTAATTTGTCTATTTCACCGTCTATCGACTGTTTAGTGTTGTAACTTTCAATGTTAGTAACTATCCTGTTTTCAATAAAAGTGTTAAATGCTGCCCAGTTGGTTTGTTTTAAATCAAAGTGGCTTGTATCAATAATACTCACAGATGAGCGATTTATTGTACATACGATTGAACGGTGGTCAGATGGTATCTCATAGCCCATTACATTTAAGGTCATACTTAGGGTAGAATTACTTATGATGACGTCAAGTACAGAAGAAGAACGGTTCTGCTGGTGAGGATAGTATGTCGGTTCATTTGTATGGTAGAGAAAAAAATTGCAGGATTGTTGAAGATTAAATAGCACATTCCCAGCCGTATTATTTGAGGAACAATTCCAGGATACATGTTTAGCATTAAGGTCTCCAAGGATAATATATTCGTTGCTGCCTGATATTAATTTTTGTATATCATTGGAAAAAAATGTGTATTGCGAACGCAACTAATTTATCAGCAATACCAGTGAAACACATAAAATGTATTTAGTTGTCATAACTGGTGGTTGTGGTTTTTTTGTAACTGAATATTGGCGATGCTATCTACAATTTCATCATCCATAAGCAAATCGTTGAATATATTTTATTTAATAAAATTCTTTCATCATATTTTCTTCGACCTGACCATCCATATGCTTAAGAGTTCTCCAAGTATATAAGGAAACAGTTTTTGCCCCCAGTGAGAATTTTAATTTGTTTCGTTAAACAAGTGCGGCATTTGGTCTTTTAGATCCAAAAATTCTTCTCTTGAGGTTCGGATACTTCGTATTTTCTACCGATATTTCTGTAACAATTAATGAACGTTACAGAGCACCAACTAATATTCGGTTGAAGTGATGACATACTTGAGGTACATGCAACCTCAATCATTCGGCTGGCAAAAAAATTCTGTTATGGCAACGAATCTGTTCTCTTTGTGTACAAACTAATTGCCAGACACACTTAGTCCGCTGATGTTCTTTTTAATACCACGGCATGATATGCGGTATCCCCATTAGGTACTGGCATTTCGGTTTTTATGTCCAAGCCCGACGGTCGGTTTCTCAAAAATAACGGGCTATCAATCTAGAGGTATTTTTTCAATAGAGTTTTTCACAGATTTTTCGGTATTGTTTGTCATTTCATCATAGAAAGACTTATTGTTTGGGCTCTTCAAAAGCTCGAAGAAGATCCGCTATTTTCAACCAAACTTTTGTTCAGTGATAAGGCCCATTTCTGGCTCAACGGCAACGTCAATAAAGAAAGTTCTCGCATTTGTGCTGAAAGCAACCAAAAGAGATTCAAGAGGTGCCATTATACCCAGAGAAAACCACGGTTTGATGCGTTCTATGGGCTGTTGGAATCATCGGTCTGCATTTTTTCAAAAACTATGATGGCCGGAACCTTACCGTGAGTGGTACGCCATATCATGGCGCCTCGCTATCGTGCCAAGATATTGGACTTTTTGCTACCTGAAAGTGGAGCCCGTACTTTTGAGGACATTTGGTTTCAACAGGACGCTTTCAAAGTGGTTGCTTTCAAAAGTCGCTTGTTTTAACTATAGCTACTTTTTCTGGACATAGAATCCATAAATCTTATTACATTTTAAAACATTTAAGTTTCAATGAATAACGAGATTAGATAATATTCAAGTCAACATATGACCAAAATTACATTTTGACCGTGGTTTCGGCCGCTAGAGTCCATTGGCCGATGTGCCATCCCCTATTGGTTGTGTTAAGTGATTTTACACGCAGAAATTAAGAAATCTTAAAAAAATGCTACGAAAAATTCTCTTCTAGTTAAATTTTGTACATTTACAGTTTCAACCAGTTTGTGATCAATAATAAAGGGTTGCCCAACCATATTGCAGGATGTTAATTGTGTGTCACACCTTAACGTCAAGTTTACCACGGAGAGGTACACAGTTGAGCAGCGCGTTAAATTAGTTAAAACCATTTACGAAAAAAGGGCGTTTAAATCAATTGCATTTCATGTACTTCGTGATTTTTTTTGTCAGCATAATCGACCAAATTTGTCCACAATCGAGAGAATTGTGCGCAAATTTCAGCAATCCGGGTCTGCAGAAAATGTTAAAACACCTGTGCAAGCTCGCATAGTTCTGCGTTCTGTGGATAAAATTTATGTTGTTTGAGGTAGTGTGGCAGAAGAACCGTCAACCTTGACTCGTGAATAGTATTCGCTATCTCGTAATGACAACTTCTTGTGGCCAGAAATTGAGGATAAGGACCTGACGATATGTGGTTTTAAAAGGATAGGTCCGCTTGCCACACAGCCAACGAAACAATGGACCTTTGCGAAAGAAATGATGATGTTATCACACGTCGTGGCGATGTTAATTGTTCGTATGATCATGTGATTTGACACCGTTGGACTTATCTCTTTGGGGATATTTAAAAGAATAAGTGTTCGCCAATAAGCCAAAAACATTTCGAGAGCTTAAGAGTGAGATAGTTCGGCACATTAACGCCGTTGAACCTCCATTATGTCTTCGAGTCCTTGAAAATATGAACCATTGAATAGAGGTATGCCATCGAAGCCGTGGCGAGCATTTAACCAATATGTGACAGCGCATAGAGAAAGGAACCTAAGGGTAAAAAAATCATTTTTCATTTTTTTGTTGTGGACTACATCTGAGCATCGAATGAGACCGATCCCATGCCCCAAAAGTATTCGCTCCCAGAGATATGCGCGTTTTATGAAAGTGAGGGTACACCAAAGATACACGTATTTGAATCTTTAAAATGGCTCTCCTGAACAAAACTGGTTTTTACCCTTAGGTCCCTTTCGATTTTGCGCGTCACATATTTTGTTTCATACATAACTGCCATAGATCTGTCTATCATAATAAACAATATTAAAATAATTCTCTGAAAAATTTTCGTTTATTCACAATTAACATCGTCCTTTTAAGTTACCACCCTTTATTTCTGATCTGCACTTTGAATATATGAATAGATATCTGAAACCATACATTAAGTTATTCTGAGTAAATTGCTGTAATTTGTAATCACACACTTCTCTCTGGGTGTTGCAAACCAATGTTCAAAATCATAAAAATGTTTTTCGCGTACATCTTTTTAAATTTTCCTCAATTACTGCATGTTCTTTACTTGTACAAACAGACGGACATCTCTAAATTGATTTTTGGATATAATTTTCCGTAGGCATATCACATTTCCATTAGGGGATAATAAGTCACACTCACCGGTCACATAAATTTCATTTTAGTTTAAGGATATACCTTCATATATGATTAAAACGCGGAAAAAATTTAATGCCCGAATATGATAAGCTTGAATTTGTTAAAAAATTGCCAATCAGGGAAAAAAGCCATACTCATATTTCAACATTTTGCAATGCCACACAAAACTGAAACCGTAGATATTGCTTATCATCCTTCAGGCTTTTATTATGACAAATATTAAAACAAATATGAATTTATACAAATGTAGCAAACGTGTACTTACTCGTGTACATGCGGCCGCCGGTTATATGAACAACTGTCGTAACTGATACTTTTTTTTCAAAATTTAATTGAATTAATTTTAATGCAATTTAATATACCATTTTGGAGCTTAACAAAGACGATAGACAGAAGAGCTTTTATGTGGTTCGCCGTCAAAAAAATCAAAAATGAACTTATGTTTTATAAACCTGTAAAATTTCTGAGATATGTAGTTACGACAGTTGGCCATAGCAGCGATGATTTGTGTAAATGTTAACATTATTAAAATTGCATTTGTATTTCGTTGTATCTACACGACATGTAAGTGTGTGTGTTATAATTCATTTATTTTGTCTTTTTTGTATTTGCAGGTAAATGTTACATGGGGCTTACCATATTTTGCGTGTGATTTTTATATAGCCATGGATGTGATATGTTCCACTTCATCGATTTTTAATTTAGTTGCAATATCGGTAGACAGGTAAAGTATCATGGCCCAAACAACACGCTTATATCAAGACACCTCCCTCTTACATGGTATGCCATCTATCCTCACAACCAACCAACCACCACTGTGACAACCAAAGGCTGGTTAAATATTTTTGCTAGAAAAAAATTACTCATAAATTAATATTTACATACTCACACACCCCCACACTTACACACAGACAGACAGACAGACAGACAAATCGAATATACATGTGTAGTGTTATACATAACATTTATGAAGAAAAGAACAGCATAAATAAAATGTACAACAGCCACAGTAGAAACAAAAGGAACATCCAACGAGTGGGACAATTTTGTTAGGCCTTGCAAAAGAAGGCCTTATTTTCCGATATAAAACATAGTTTAGTTTTTAGTTTAGTTTATTTTATTGAGACTTTTTTCAAAAACAATGAGAGACATATACTAGATCTATGAACAAGAAATTGCTTATGACTATAATGTATTGTCTAAATTACCAATAACGTGCAGCTAACGGCACCAAGCCTTTTCTGTGTATAGAAATATTTTTAATTTGTATGTAGCTCTGATAAGTGTGTTCGCCCTTGCTCCCGAAGCTAAAGTGGTCTTAGGAGTGAAATATCCTAGAATTTAGCTTAAAAGTAAACTTACAACTAGCCTAAAATTAGGGGGTGAAGGGGAGGGGTTGATTACAGAAAAGGAGAGGATAGGGAAAACAAAAAAAAATGAAAAAATAAGTAGAAAAAATAAGAGATTTAAACAAATGCTGTTCAAGAGCCTTAACAATATTTCGTTCATAAAGATGCTATCCTCTATGTGCACCCGGAACCACTTTTTTGTAGAACTCGGGACGAAAGGAAACCGAGGTATCATAATCTGCTCGACTTTCATTCAAAAATCCAATCGGAGATAAATAGCAAACATCTGACCAGCTAATGTCCTTCTGGGCATTGTAAATATCAGTTATAATGGAATTCTCGTATAGGGAAATCCTTGTAATAAATTTATTAATTATGTCACAAATATATAGACCAATAGGAGTAACATCTGACTTCTTATATATATACTTATTTGAATATCGCTTGGAGAACGACTCAAAATGTTTACCAATACAATATCTTAATATCTTTCTCTCAAATAAAACATAGTTTGAAAGCTTTCTGCAAAAAAAAAGTCCAGTCCTACGTCCTTCAGATATGAGAATCCCTAGAGCATTCTGAGAGACCCATTTCTCAGTACGATGCGAAGAAGTGGAAAACTTGAAACACTTCAGTAATAAAAGCTATAGTCGTTTTATACCCTGCACTCCTGGATATTGAGAAGAACCAACTGCAAATATGTTTTTGGACCCCAAATTTCATAGTTTTAGGAAAAATCGGTTGAAAATATAAGTGGGACCAATATATATATATATTGTTCAATTTCAACAGAAAAATCAGATGATCTTATTGTGAAAGCTATATCAAAATCGGAATCTTTAAATTTAATAATGTCCTTCCTTGGTCCAAAAAACTTACGAGTGCTAAATTACATCGAGATTAGATATAAGAAGTGGCTTCTAAAGCTAAAAACAGAAATATCATAAGAACATATAGGTGGGAAACAATATTCTTAAATTTTAATAATGTCCTTCCTTGGTCCGAAAAACTATGGTGTGCCAAATTTCGTTTAGATTGTCAGATGTTACTTTTGGAGCTAAAAAACAGAAAATTAAAAGAACATTTATGTGTGAGCTAGGTTGGGCCATTTTAAATTTGAATCGGCTGTAAAAATACTGATAATTTTCAAATTTCTGGTTTGATTGGAAAAGTTGAACTTTGCCATTTAATAAATCAACATCATCCGATGCGTTTGGCAGGAGATGAAGAATTTAACCAAAAATCGTGTTTCAGATAAAGCTCATTTTTATCTCGGTGGCTATGTCAATAAGCAAAAGTGCCGCATATTGGGTTCGGTTCAATGCACCCACAACGAGTCTCTGTTTGGTGTGGATTTTGGGCTGGCGGCATCAGTGGGCCGTTTTTCTTCGAAAAGGCGCATTAAGCCGCCGTTACTATTAACAGAGAGCCAGGCGGATTTTTGTTTCCAAAAATTCAAAAGAATGGCATAGACAACATTTGGTGCCGACAAGACGGGGCTACTTGTCACACAACCATTGATATTTCAAGCACTGTTTTGGAAAATAAAACAATCAGCCGAAATTGTGATGTCAATTGGGTGCCTTGGAGTGATTAGAGCCCTTTGGATTATTTTCTCTGGGAAATATGCAACACGCTTATGCTAATTTTTAATTGATCTAAAACATGGGCACGTGTGATGGCAGATAAAGAGGAGCAGGTTAAGTTGGCGATAAAGATTCTTCGCAAAATCTCTAGGCCTTTCTGCGCTGGAAGCGGTAGTAGCTTTATCGTGATATCACCGTGTTGAGCACATCACAATTCTGCGCTCCTTAGGACATGCCGGTCGAATAGGTGAGAATGTTGCAGCTTCAACGACATAAAGCTGATGTTAGAGTGCGCGATACGAGCGATTCTATAGTGTGGCGCTTCAAACGATATAAGGCTGATGTCAGAGTGCGCGATACGAGCGATGCTATAATATAGCGCTTCAACGCGCTGCAAAACACTGCTTTTGTTTTATTATGGGATCACTCGAGATCACATAAAGTGTTGAAAGTGTTGAAACATGAAAGTTGCGAAGTTGAAGACACTCGACCCGAAACAACCCAAAATGTACTGGAAAGTTGGGTTGCTCGGATGAGGTACTGCCATGTTCCAATCCAGGAATTTGAAAAAAATTAGCAGTAACTTTTTTATAGTCGATTCAAATTTAAAACTTTAAATAAGCTTCGCATGGAAGCATTAGGCATAGTCGCATCAAACATCGTGGTCCTGGGGTCCAAAAACCGTCCCACAATTTCCGGTCCGTCAGTCCATGTGTCTGCTGATAGCATGTTAGCTCTCATATGAGTTAAACTACTGTCATTAGCCGTTTTGATTTTAAATGGGTGGAATCGATCCAGGGAAAACAAAATGTAGGGCTAAAGGTGGGCCGACGGGGTGTGATAGAAGTATGTACTTCTATCATTCCCCGGGTTGGAACATCTAAACATTTTTCAGAGGCTGGTTTTCACCTCGAAATGCCGGCGACTTTACGGGTAAGAGATTTATCTCTTAGCCATGTAAAAACTTCTCTATAAAAATGCATTAGCCGTTCGAAGCCGGCGTTAAACAGCAGGTACTGGCCAGTGAGTATAAGAAGTTCCCCCTTGTCCCTTATTCGGATATTGTGTGACATAAGTAAGTTGGAAAAGGTACTTTGAAAAAATGTAAACTTTCTTGACTAGTACTTAATACATTAAAAAAAGGACATAAAAGGTGGTTAAATTTAAAAGGCTGATGTTGATTTTGAATAAAACACAATTTGTTTAGAAAATTATTGTCATTTCTTTTTATTATGATAATATTGGTATGGTTCAATTATGTATGAAACAAAATATCGGCCAAATGGCCACCGCGACCTCGTCGGCACACATCCATCCGATGGTCCAAATTTTCGATGACGCTGCGGCATAATTGAGGTTCTGTGCCGTTAATGTGCCGAATTATCTCATCCTTTAGCTCTTGAGTTGTTGCTGGCTTATCGACGTACACCGTACACCCCAAAGAAAGAAGTCCAACGGTGTCAAATCACACGATCTTGGCGGTCAATTAACATCGCCACGACTTGAGATAACGCGGCCATTGAATTTGTCGCGCAAAAAAGCCATTGTTTTTATTAGCTATGTGGCAAGTGGTTCTGTTGAAACCACATATCGTCCACATCCATATCTCCCAATTCGGGCCAAAAAAATGTTCGTTATCATCTCAAGATAGCGAACACCGTTGACAGTAAATGTCTGACCGGCCTCATTTTGGAAAAAAAAATACGGCCCGATGATGCCGCCAGCCCATAAACCTCACCAAAGAGTCACTTGGATTATCATTCGCCCAAATGCAGCAATTCTGCTTATTGACGAATTCACTGAGGTGAAAATGTGCCTTATCACTGAAGATGATTTTCTTTGAAAATTGATCATCCACTTTTGCCCGAAGTCTGAATAACTTTAACGCGTTGTTCGCTTATGTATCTTTTCATGGTCCAATTGAGTTAGTCTGGAATTAAGAAATATCACAATTTCAGGTGTGGTTCACATTCAACATCAACCCTTAAAATTTAACCACCCTTTAGTTGCTCGACGTTAGGCCTCCTGTGGCCCATATGTTCAAAACGAGAGATCAATAGTCAATATTTTTAAGTTATAGCTTAGATGGGGGAGGGTATATAAGATTCGTCCCGGCTTTAATGACGTATTTACTTGTACCATCTAAATTCGTTAAAAATAACACCTTCCTCCCTAAAAAGGCCCTCTTTACACATTCGCATAAACTTTCAATTACTGCTGGGGATATCATAAAACCTGCAGTAACATACATACATATACATACACATACATATTCATATATCGAACATAATGGTTGGTTGATTCCAGATGATGTACGAATGCACAGTGGTTGTGAAATCTCCCTTTTGTGGAAATAATTTTGTCAAGTCGGTGCTATATTTTATGCAATTAATAACAAGTTTTTACTTTTGTCTGCTTTTGTTGGCACTTAAATGAAAAGGCTTTAAAACTTAGTAAACGAACTCTTTTTATTTTTATTCAAGCTTAAGGTCAATAAAAATAAAAGTTCAAAAAAATAGTTTGTTAAGAACAGGTGAAATAAACTAACATGAAACTAAGTAAACGATTTTTTTTCTTGCCACTTACTTTGTGGTCATGAAGTTGGGATTTAAAATCGTTCTTCGTAAACCTCTTGCGAAAAATTTCTTTATTTTGCCATATTTAGTTTTATTGAAACGTAAAGATTACGTACAATAGAAAAATAAACATTTTAAAGCTTCTACTAAAATATAATTATCTAAAGCAACTGCTATCGTATAATCTAGGTCCATTTCGAAACTCTGGCTCTAAGGCCAACGAATAATGCAATAAAAAAATGATTATAAATTTTCAACAATCAAAGGGACGTTTCTACACCACTGTGCAATATTTTTAAAAATACAATTTCCACTTATTTGCTTTCTCTTGTTCTTGTTTTCGCTTTTCTTTTATTTTTGTTGGTTTCATTTCTACAGATATATCGCTGTGACACAACCAATAAAATATGCCAAGCATCGGAACAGTCGACGTGTTTGTTTAACCATCGTCATGGTGTGGGCCATATCAGCCGCCATCGGTTCACCCATAGTTTTAGGTCTCAACAACACACCGGATCGTGATCCCAGCCTCTGTATGTTCTACAACACGGACTTTATAGTCTACTCATCGTTAAGCTCCTTCTATATACCCTGCATAATAATGGTGTTTTTATACTGGAATATATTTAAGGTAAGTCGCGCAAAGGGCCAAATACCTACACCCCCACACTACTACCACTACATATATTGTGCTATTTTATGCGGGTTGGGTGGGGCGCAGAAGGGAGTTTAGTTCGTAATTTGTAATATTTTATGTTTGTTAGTGTGGATGGTGTTGCTGTTGCTGCAGGCCGGTCTACACTACTACAGGGTAGTTTTCGGTTTGAAATGAGCTGCGGCGGGGTTGAGGGGGAAATGTTGAAATGTTATAAATTAGGTAAATTGTTGGCATTACATTACGTTTATTTCGTGCCATTATTCAACATTATTAATATTGATAAAATCAATATAAAAGTCAGCTCGCACACAAATAGATGTACTGTCAATAGCAATTGTCGTTACTGTAACCGATTGACTGACTGCGTTTGTTGTAACGCATGAATACCAGTGTCTTTTGTTGTTTTTTTGTTATGTTGTTGTTGTTTTTGTTTTGGTGTAATAACATTTTTCACAGGGATTACAAATGATTTATTGGCTTAACCTAACAACGCATGTCATTACACATACGGCAATATTTACTCCACCATCAGTTGGCATTGGAAAATTATCTTATATCTGTACAGTAGAGTGGGTTGATTTCTGTTTCTTTTTTTTTTGGTGAAAAATTTTACTTTTTGCAAATCGATTTCGACTTCGAAGTACAGGGTGCCGGAAAGATGTTCGTATATTAAGAAATTTTGCAACACCACGAATAACTGATCAGCTACTCAAGAAAGTAAATAAATATGTTATTAAGCGTGGTAACATTCTAAGACGATCTAGCCATTACCGTCCGTCTGTGTGTCTGTTCAAAAACGATATCCGTCAAACCAGTTAACCTATGATCCTAAAATTTAGCGCGATCTTGGTTTATGGTTAATAGCTGTTTGGGATTTATATCGGGCCAGGGGTAAAACGTTGGCCTTAAATAATCTGTAGGTAATAGGTGGTCCAACTAAAACGCACGATGTTAATTGCAACAGCAAACAAACAGTTTTCAATAAATTACCTTAACATTTTTGTTTATGATAGAAGGATCTTTGATAATTATGTGTGAAATAAAATATAGGCCAAATTCTCGCCACCGCTTCGGTGGCATACCTTTATCCGATATTCCAGATTTCCATTGCCTCTGCGACATAATGGATGTTCTATGTCATTAATCTGTTGATTTAGCTCGTCCTTTAGCTCTTGAATTGTTCTTGTCCTATTGACGTACACTTTTTTCAAATATCCCCAAAAAAAAAGGTCCAACGGTGTCAAATCCATGATCGTGGCGGCTAATTAACATGGCCACGACTTGAGATAAGACAGCCATTGAATTTCTCGTGTTAAAGAGCCGTTGTTTGGTTGGCTGTGTGGCAAGTGGCTCCATCCTATTCCAACCTCATATCGTCCAGGTCCATAATCTCAACTCCTGGCCACAAGAAGTCAGTTATACCATTCATGGTAGCTGCTTGGCTGACCTCATTTTCGAATAAATACGGCCCGATGATGCCGCCAGCCAAGCAGTCACTCTTTGTGAGTGCATCGGCAGCTTTCAACTAATCACTCGTGGATTCTCATTTGCCCAGATACGGCAATTTTGCTTGTTAAAGAATACATAGAGGCGAAAGTATGCCTTGTCGCTGAAGATGATTTTTTAGTGCATTTTGATTTGAACGTCCTTTTTCGTAAGAGGCTTCAACAATCGTAACGCGATGTTCAATTGTGTACCTCTCCATGGATAAATTGGTCAAACATTGAAACAAAGAAATGTCAAATTAAGTTGTGGAAAAAACTCAACGTTTAGGTGTAACATCGTGCATGTGGTTGGACCACCCAGTACCTCTTAAAAGCGTTTAAGTATTTTCTTAACAAATCATAATTTTTGTAGGTGAAATGGGAAGTGTAAGTTGGAAGGCACTTTTTAATTTCAAAATGGCACAGTTTCTGGACGTTTCGGCTCTTGTGGCCCAAAAAACGGCCTGTATGGATTCTTAAATTATAGCATATTTTGCTACAAATCCAGGGTAAAAAAATCAATTTTCACCTTTTTTTTGATGTGGACAACACCTGAGCATCGAATGAGACCGATCCCATGCCCCAAAAGTGTTCCCTCCCAGAGATATGCGCGTTTTATGAATGTGATGGTACACCAAAGATACACGTATTTAAATCTTTAAAATGGCTCTCCTGAACAAAACTGGTTTTTACCCTTAGGTCCCTTTCTATTTTGCGCGTCACATACATTAATTAGTAGATAATCCCACTTTTTTGAAAACAAATACATTTTTAACAAATATCTTTAATGTTTAAAAAAAGGAATATAAATTACTTCGACACATGTCCCTGGGGATTTGTAGCGGGCTTCAATGTGGAAAAAGGGCTGCAGCAAAGTTACTCTAATTTATATTATCTTCGTTCCGTATCACTTCCCTATTATCCTATCCCTATTATATTTCACATGAAGTGGTTTATGAGTACATTTAGCCATCTAGATCGTTTTCTGAATACGAGTAGTTTCATGACTTAAAGCCGACAAGAAGTTGTACTTTACGTAAATTAAAGGATAAAAAGCAGAGTTTGTTTTTGTTATATGGAACACGTTCCACACTTTTTGGATGTCATCGATGACATAGCTTGTATTTTTGATGCCAGCTTGATCCACCTCGTTATTCTTTATTTTGAACAGATTGGGACTCTTGCTTATTAATAGCCTTATTTTCTTTTACAGGGACTGGTTTATTATAGGGAATCGTTTTCTGAAAGGTTTCAGGACTTAGGGCCGACTTGAAGTAGTACTTATTAAATGATAAAAGGAAGATTTGGTTTCGGAGGTCTTCGTAGGTTCGGAGGTCTTCGTAGGCATAGCTAGCATTTTAGATGCCAGTTTCTGTATCTCTTTTGAGCCAGCTCGGTATTCTTTATTTTGAACTTTGAGGTGTTAGTGGGTTTTAGCTTAGGACCTTAGACTATCCAGATGTTAATATGTAGACCAGCATTACATGCATTACCTCCTGCAGTGGTGACTGTCTGCTAATACCTTTTTGAGCAGATAAGCTCCTTTTTGAAACTGCAGATTCGACCTGTATGACAGCAGCTACATCAGCAATCGTTTCTTGCTTCCGAACTGAAAGCGACCTCGATGGTAAGGCCTAATTGTATGTACCACGTTGGAAAAATGTGTTTAGGAGAAAAGATATAACGTTTTTTGGAAGCAGCTTCATAAGCCTCCCAGTCTAGACATTTCCAAATATTCGTACATCTGTCTTTTGAAATCAGCTAGGACCTGCTTAATGGCAGCTTGGGATTATAAATTGCCACATTTGGGTTAGAGAGAAAACCTTTTTTCTTTTAAGAAAACATGTTTTTTATTTTCTAATGGGATATGGGATACAAAGTAGAGACGTACTTAAGGCGACTCTACACAGGCGACTCTACACACGCACTGGCCAATCGTCAATAGCTGCACCAACCTCGTCCATTGGAAAATTGGTCACAGCTCGAACCAAAGCAGTCTTAAGAGATCCAATATTTGGGTATCATTTGTGACAAACCTTGCCTTCTAAAACCTTCCACAATTTGTAATCCAATGGGTACAAATCTGGACTGCCTGAGGGCCATTCTTCTGAGGAAATGAACGCTGGCAAATTGTTTCGAAGCCAGGCCTGGGACGTTTTAGCCTTATGGGCCGGCGCAAAATCCTGCTGGAAAGTCCATGGCTGGTTTTGGAACAGTGAATTGTTAAGAGTCTTCACAACAGCTTCCAAAACGGTTTCTTGGTTAACTTTGGCCGATGTTTTGACTCCTTGCTCGTAAAAATGCAGGTCAGTGACCCGATCGTTTCACACTTGAAAAGCGCTATTACAGCGATTCGGTTCTCATTATCTGACCACTCCATTATGAAAGTTGAAACAATTTTAAAATCCCGTTACAGACTAACGCTATTGAGGTTAGCTTTCAAAACCCATACGACATTAACGGGGTATGCTCAGTTCTACTATTAAAATGGGTGTGTTCAATGTTGTAACAGTATTAATGTCCCTACTAAGTACATAAGATATGCGATTATCAGGATTAGTTATAGCATTTTATTGCGGTGCTTCATACCGGGTAACATACAGCGACTTTCCGACAGTAGCCTTTTGTTTGCTTTTTACCCTAAAAGTCGATGGAATTTACAACATGAAATACCGCCGGTTAATATCTGCTTTATCCTTCTAATCCTGCTTTGTATCTGCCTTACTTGATAAAAAGTCTTACTGCATGGATTATAGCGCACAAATACTTTAAGTTGGGCGCATTCCCATATGGAGATACTTACTCCTAAGTAAAAGTTTCAATGTACTCCTAATCGATTGGTATATTCAAAAGTGGTCCTACGAACTCAAATATATTATTTGAGCTAACTGCTCCACAATAGAGCCTGTACATCACCGTGGGGACGTACTGCGTATCAAATTTCCAGCTTGACATGGGTACAGGTCCTTCCGACGAAACCAATTATTTTTACTACCAATCCAGAACTATTCTCCGGCAAGTTGGTTACCGTAAAACAGAACAACCCATTTAACATATGATGACATTCCGGAAGACCCACGCAAAGGCATTTCCATACTCCATATAGTTTAGAGTAAGAACAAAAGGATCAACTAAACTTTTCAAATTTAAAGAGCACATTTTAAATTTAAGTTTCGTTCCCACAAACCCATTACAAATCGCTCAGCTAACACAGGCGTGTTCGTCCACTGCGCCAGCCGACCGGTAATCCAAATATTGCATTGTTGTATGCATGAGTGATGGTATTTTATTGAAATCAATGCTAACCAAAGTTTGCTGAGTTGAAAAAGTAAATAGTATTACCTAGTGCCAATGCCATCAACACTCAGTGTCAGCATTACAGCATCAGCAATGCCACCAACGTCCTCTGCCGCAGCCACAGCTTCGTCCTTGTACTTGTCCTGGCCTAGCCTGGCCCGGACTGTCTATATCAACCCAATTGACTGCAGCAAAAGCCAAAATTGCTGAAGTGTGGCAGAGTGAACGCGATACATACTACAGCGACGAGCAAACTCTATTTTCTACAAATTATGTTTGCACAACAAATCTGACTGCAACGAATTTTACCAATACATAAACTTTCACAATCAGAGCGGGCAAAAGCCGAAACTTTTTAAGCCACATTGCCATACCAACAGCAAAAGCCATGCGGGAGGAGTCGACGATGGCGTGGGAGCGGGGGAGCTGCGAGACGCGGCCCATATAATCACATCTGAAAACCATAAACAAAAACGTAAACAGTGCCACAGAAACCCAAACACGAGTATTTATTTATACGACACTACTACAAATACATGTACATGCCGACACTCACATAACAGAGTCAGACACACTCACACACCCACAAAAACATTTTCCTATTCCCACATACACGTCGTGTATTCTCGAGCACGCACGCACGCCCGCATTTATAAACTTTTCCATAAAACGTACTCGCTTACCTCGCATCAACCGCACCGCATCGCAGCGCACCATACCACGCCTCGCTGGAGCCACGTTCGTTTTTCTATGGTCTTTTAGAAAATTAATTTTATGCAGAATAAAATATTGGAAATATCTTAAATTGTGATTTTCGTAAAATTGAAAAGTTTGGCATGTACAAATGTTTATGGGGGCCGTGTACCCATGCCGGGTTTTATGCCATTAGCATATGACAGAGGACGGACACCTGGCTTGGCCGCTGCAACGGCTTATCAAGAGAAAAGTTTATTTTCATTTCAAAGGTTCCAGCATTATTTGCGGGTAATCGAATTGAATTGTATTTGACTTTAAAAACGCGCTATTGTGGGCGATTTAAAATTTGCTGCCATTGATCTGTACTCAAAGAAATATGGGGGAATGCTGGCGATAAATGCCAAACGGCTCTTTACTTCAAGTGGTTTTTGTAGATGTTCCTTTAGACATTTAAATTGGAACGTATAAACAAAGGCACTTTAAAGCAGAAATTAAGACTATGGCGACATCGATGTATGTTAAAAAGGGGGCCTAATTAAGGGAAATTCTTTAATCAAGCAAAATAGCAGTTCATGTCAGAATACCTGGCGTTCATTTCTCCAAAGTCTCGACGTGCTTGGAGTACATTGTGACTGTCTAGCTAATAAAGGGTGTCCTAAGAAGAGCGCAATTTTTAAATTTTAAATAAAACACAGATATTTAAGAAAAAATCGTGAAACTTTATTATATCGTAAAGTAGACAGAATGAGGTTATGTATGGAACAATATATCGTGCAGATGGCCGCCGCGGCTTTGCTGGCATGCACGCGATCTTTTAATGAAACTTTCAATGACCGTTTTGCATGAATGCTGCGGTATTTCATTAATGCAGCGTCCAATTTCGTCTTTTAAGGCTTGAGTCGTCTTCGGCTTATTCGCGTAAACCATCGACTTCAAAAAACCCCAAAGAAAAGAATCTAATGGTGTTAAATCGCACGATCTAGACGGTCAATTCTGATCTCCAAAATGCGAAATAACACGACCGGGAAATGACTGATGCAGCAATTGAATTGTTTCTCTGGCTGTATGACATGTGGCGCCGTCTTGTTGGAACCACATGCCCTCCACATTCATTTCTTCAATTCTAGGCAAGAAAAAACTGGTTATCATTTCACGATACCAAACACCATTGACTGTTTGCGCTTGACCTGCCTCATTTTCATAAAAAAAGGTCCAATGAATCCTCCAGCCCAAAAACCACACCACACAGTGACACGTTGAGGATGCATTTGCTTCTCGTGAATCACTCGAGGATTTTCCGCACCCCAAATGCGACAATTCTGCCTATTGACGAAGCCATCAAGATGAAAATGGGCCTCGTCACTGAAGATGATTTTATCGGCAAAATCAGCATTTTCATGTTGTCTCTCCAATACCCAATTAACGAACTCCCTTTCGTGTAGCGCTCCATTTTTACTAACCTCGTACCTTCTACTAACAAACAATAACAATTGTTCAAATGTCAAACAATGACACTTCGAATGTTGCCAGATTTAAAAATTGCGTTCTTCTTGGGACACCCTTTATATTCCCGTGCCGTTCGAGCTTCTGTTTGTGCATCATCTAGATATCTTGAATTGCATCTTTGTCGGGGGGTATTTCCAGATCTCGGTGGATGTTTTTGTTTCTTATATACCAAAGGGCACCGGTAAAGGTTTGTCTTCGATTGGACTCTTTGGATTTTGTCGAGATTGCTCGAGCTTGCTTTGTCCCATAGCTAAGCAACATATAACCACATAGGTTTGATTGCACTGTTGTATAGCAGGACCTTATATTCGAGGCTTTGTTTTGAGTTCGCGTTAAGGAGCCAGTGAAGTTGATTGACCTTAAGTTTCAGTTGAGTCTTCATGGCTTCGATATGACTACCCAGGTGAGTCGGTGATCCAGTTAGATTCCAAGATATGTAACATTATCAGATTGAGAAAAAGGGATATTTTTAAGTCTCAATGTCGGACAAGTGCTAAAATTCAGTTTGAAAGTTACCTGTGTTAAATGCCTCGTTGACTTTTATTCTCTAGTCAGAGAGCCAAGATTCTACTCGTCTGAAATAAACACCTACATTCATTAATGCAATATCCTGCTTTTAATGTGAGGCTATTATAGCGGTATTCTTCTGCAAAAGTGATTATTAGTACATTTGAGCTGTTAGGGATATCTGTGGTTTTGGTCTGCAAAGTCGCTAAAAGACTAACGTAAAATTAAGGATGTAACTAAAGTGGGTTTAGCAAAGCCGAATATTAAAAAAAAAAATTGCAAAAGCGAATATTGTAATATTAATTTTGTTCGAATTCGAATATTGAAATAAAATTGTACTTGCCTTTTTCCAAAACTGATATAATATTTTTTGCTTTATATACCCTCACCACTTTTGGGGTACATCGCCCAAAAAAAGTTTAATAGACCCACCGATAAACTAGGAAATATTTAAACTTATTCTTTTAACTGAAGTGTACGATTATGTCGCAAATATGAACCGATTTCGATAAATCTTAGTACATTTTTTTGTTTTTAGCTGATGGCGGTCGCTACTGATACTGAAATCGGTTGTGCGAAGGTTGCTATATATATTTCTGGCCTAGGCAATTTTAAGTGTTGCCTGGCGCCATCTGACGTTTCCATTATAAAGTTTGACCGTTTTTAGCATAAACGTACTCAGAACGTTTTGACGTTTTACGACCATCATTTGTGTTGTTTACAGTAACTTGAAAAAACCAATTTGGCTAAAAATGGAATTAACATTTTCGTGCGATCAATTTTTACAACTTTAGACTTGGACTATCACGACAAGAGTCCATCAATGAACTTAAATCTTTAAATGGGATGAAGCACCAACCTATAGCACTGTGAAAAACTGGTTTAATGAATTCAATCGTGACCGACGCTCGCTCAAAGACGAAGATCGGCAATTGTGCCAGAAAACATTGATGCCGGGGGTGAACTGATAATGCAAGATCGTCATGTGACATACCGTGAGATAGAGGCATCCTTGGGCATTTTTTCCACCAGCATACATTCGATATTGCATGAACATCTGGCCGTAAAAAAGGTTTGTTCTCGTTGGATCCCGCACAATTTGACAATCGCTCAAAAAAAAGGCTCGTGTCGATTAGTGCAACGAAATTTGGAAAAAAAATACGATCGCGGTGCTTCAAAAGGCGTTTATAAGATCGTCACAGGTGACGAATTGTGGATCTATGCATATGAGCACTTCGAAGCAAATGGTCGCCTGTTTCTTCGGCAAAACTGGTCATGTGTCAACTGTTCCGCTTGAGCAACATTGGAGCTCAATTTTGAGTGGTACACCACAATTTGTTTGCCTGAAGTCTTCGTTGAAATTCGAAAAACGAACAAGAGAAGACGAATCATTGTGCACCAAGACAATGCGAGCTCTCACACATCGGCTCAAACCAGCGCTTTTTTGACCGGCCAAACCGGCCGCCGTACAGCCCTGACTTTGTTTGCACCCAATGATTTCATTTTATTCCCGCACATCAAGATAAATTGCTTGGTCAACGATTTTTGTCGCCAGAATATGCTCTTGAAGCGTTCAAAAACCATGTTTTGGAGGTGTCTCAATCGGACTGGAAAAAGTGTTTCGACAATTGGTTTGAGCGCGTGCAAAAGTGTATAAATCATGCTGGAGAATACTTTGAAAAACAATAAAACCATTTTTGATGATAGATATTCGCATTTTCATCATTAGGCCAGAAATATATATAGCAACCCTCGCAGTTCTGATATAGTCCCTAAACAAATTTGACAACCGATTTTTTTTGTTTGGTCTAACCAACCTAACAACGGGAAATTTCATCAAATTTTACTGCAATTAGGTTTGTATCGTTGTTCTGCACACAATTACAACATTATTGAAATCAACGAGATTGATCCATACTTTGATATAGCTTTCAGGGAAATTTACCTCCGTCTTGTGGCCCAACTAACCAAAGCCACGAAAATATTATCAGATATCCATAATATTTAGGGTATGGCATTTTTCCGTATGTAGGACAAAATTAAGTCAAAGGCGTATGGTGTAAGGATGTCCTGTAGTCGGTTTCCCCCGACTTGAATAATGAAAGCGAAAAATTTAGATTCATTCCAATTGTCTGTGTGTCTAAGTTGAAAACATAAAACATAAGCTTGTTTATAAGCTTACATAAAAACTTGTAAAAGGTTTGAAAAATTAATTTATACAGAAATTTTAAAGTTAAAACCTACCGGAAATTTTTGTAAATGTGGCTAAAAGTATTTACTAAAACTACATACAAAAATATTAGAAATTGGCACAGTTCATCGATCAGATTTGAGGCCATGTTTTTATTGAACATTTCATTACAAAAAACCAAAAAGTTATAAAAAAAAGCATTCGTTACATACCAAAAACAATATTTGAATTATTTAAAGCGAATTCGGGAAACTATTTTTGCGAATGTGAATGCGAATATTCCACAATTGGTTTTTGCACATGTTCATTATGATGCGTATAAATTCGCATACGAAATTTATATTCGTTACAACCCTATTTTAAAAATAGTTTCAATAGCCACAGTATTTTTGTTTTTTGAACAGTTACAGACATTTTGCCTCTGCAATTCGAACATAAGTTTGTTCTTTTCAACGTTATAATATTTAGATAATGATGGAACGAGCGAATCTTACATTTAGCGAACAAAATAACTTCCCAGAGTTACACAACATTTAAGGAAACTTTAAGATGTACGTAATGTATATCCAGTTTGGCCTAGAGCAGGAGCTAAGACTGGAGAAGTCATTTGCTATGAAACGGTTCCATCCGCGGTATAAATATAACAGGCAAAATCTGTGTTCTACTAGCATTTATATTGTTTGCAAGCAAGTTGCCCCGAAGTCGTAACACAAACAAATACGAGCTACAATACTTATTTTTTCAACAAAAAATCAAACTTGACGCACCCTACTTTATAAAAACATATGTTTTTTGTTATGTATCCAAAAATATTTTCAAACATGAAGAGATCTCGCCGGCAAATTCGTACTGGGTACTTCTGTACGGGCAGAGATAAGTGAAACAACTAAAACTGATCCTTCAAAGAAATTGTGTTCAGTGATGAGGCCCTTTTTAGGCTCAACGGCAAATTCAATGAACAAAATTGTCGCATTTGGGCTAAAGAGCAACCCGAAGAGGTTCTAGAAGTGTCATTATACCCAGAGCAAACTAAAAATTAGTGCGGTTTATGGGCTGAAGGAATCATCGGTCATATTTTTTCGAAAATGGTGATGGACCGATCGTAACCGTGAATGCTGTTCGCTTTCGCGCCATGATATCGGACTTTTTGCTACTTGAATCTTAACGACATTTGGTCTCAACAGGACGGTGCCACTTGATATACAACTGCTCAAAAAATGGATCTATTGAAAGGTCATTTCGACAGCTAATTTCACGTTTTAGACCTGTGAGTTGGCCGCCTAGATCGTGAACGGAGAGAAAAAATATGGTTAATATATGGTCACGGCAATACTAATATGTTCTTCTCAAAAAAAGCATGTTCGTCGCAACCATTGCATTGTTTGTTTGCATTTAATTTTGACAATAGTATGATTGCCGTAATATTAATATTGTTGAAATGTAACAATAGTATTATAGCCAAATTTAAAAATGAAAATATGGTTGTAGCAACAATACAAATTTGATTGGTGTGACAAAACTATTGTTTTTTGGGTTTTATGTTAACAGTAATATGATGAGGGCAATCATACTGTATGATTGTAATTTTCGTCATTTGAAAATGCTTTTTAGAACATGTTATTGTTACGGATCTAATGCATTAACAGTACTTTTTATATGGAAAATAAAATTTATCAAACAAACTGCTTTGGCTTTGTTCAACTGAAAAACGTTTAAGTTTTTTTAAAGTGATTTTTTCTACTATCAAATAAATCACTCCTATTATTTTAAATTCAATGTATTTTTAAATAATTCTCATAATTCAAATTCATTGTTGACAACTTATCCTAATTCTAATAAATAATTTTGGGGATCATAGTAAAATTGTGTGTGATCATACTATGGTTGTAGTGATCATAACATGGTTGCGTGTGACTCATACTATGGTTGAGAAATGCCAAATTTGTAAGTCCCATGCTATGCTGGATGATATACGAGTAAAGGGCCTATGTGAAAAATTATCATTTTTTTATTTTTATACAGAAAAGGCAATACTAAAAGGGCGGGCCTATGTGACAGTTTTGTATATATAAGTATAGTTATGTCAAACAAAATCGCGCTCTTAACACATTTTTTTAAGTAAAAACGTAGCAAATCTATAATCGAATCAACTGCAATTACTTATTTTCGGAAATTCCGCGGTATGAATATATGCAACGACAATATGTTTTTTGTGAAACTTTATTTCAAATCAAATAAATGTCTTCGAGGTGTTGCAAGAGTAAAGACAAAGAGAATATACTCTCCATTCTATGATGGAGGTTATAAAAACCTCCTAAAAAGAACATGTCGTAAAATCAACACTTATCCAGTTTACATGAAGTTAACTGAAGTTTTCGGATAAAAGCAACTAGAGTTTTGGAATGACTTATGACCACAGATATTGCTCCTGGTAAAATAATCGGGAAGGTCAATTGACGAACTCTCTCCATGAGTCGATCCAGTCGTCAATTTATTCCGTAACATATTAAAGAGTTGAGTCGCTTGTATGTAACCACAGCTCGGATATACCGATGTTGTTGAGCACAGGCCACAGAAATTTGACTGGCATTGCTCTATACCAATGACCATTGACGTTAGTGATACATTCTTCGTAGTTTCTAAAGAATTAAGGTCCGAGCGGCACTAAACCGATTCTCCGAGAAAGCAGTATTACCTGTTCAAACACTTGCGGATTGTTTTGGGTCCAATGACGAAACTCTTGATAATCAGCATCTAATTGCCATTTATGAGTCTTCTTTGGTACTGACCTCGCTACGGTGACAATGGTTGGTTAATTTTGCATCAATCTCTGTCTGGTTGGCAGTTTACGGTCTAACAGAGCATACTCCTGCTCAAATTGATTTACGGTGCAGTAAATTGGAAATGCTTTGGATCCCTAGTGACGACCAACCACACAGCGAAATGCACAAACGTGCATTTTCAGTGAAGTCGAAATATTGATAAAAAACTTTTTATAATTTTCAAATGCTGGGCAGGCATGAAAAAATACATAAAGAAATGGCAAACCTTGTCGATTGTGTTGACTGCGGTAAGGTATTGGTTCCTTTAATTGCTTCTGGACTATGAGAATTGGAAAAAATATTATTACAATCACTTCGAAAATCTAAATCCTTTTGTGGACAGTATTTTTAGATGTGGTGGTGAGTGAGTTGCATTTTGTGTCCAACTATTGAAATCACATCTCCATGCTCAACTCTATCTTTAACATCGAAGCACTTTAATGACTTCTGTTGACTTCTGTGTTGTCCACGCCACGAACTTGTCTGTAATCTTTTTGAATACCGTAAATCTCTCCACATTGAAGTATATTACCCTAAATATCGTTGTAATATATAATCTAAAAAAGGAAATAATCTACTACCTTAACTTTTGTAATAACTTTTCGCTGTCGTCCAATAGTTTTGCATGACTACCCGTGACTTATCGTATCGCTTGGAACATGATGAATCTCCTCGTAAATCCTCCATAAACTGATACTCAACTTAAGTCGTTTAGTTTGGGGTTTTTCCTTAGTCCTTCCGGCAACAGCAGCATCGACTGTCACTTGTCAGCCACAGCAACTACAACAGCAGCAGCAGCAATAGCGCCACTACCCAATGCATGCAATAGAGTCCTTAACTAAAGTCCTTCGGCGTTATCGTAGTTGTGTAGTTTGAGTGTCGTTTAAGCAAATCATTGCATTTAACGTATTGCGATAACATCACCAACGTTTCTCTTTTTTCTCTCTTCCATGTTTTTTACTTTTTTTCACTTTTTTGCCACTCCACCAACCGAACGTAATTGCAGGCCTTGCGAAGTAGAGCCCGTAAACAGCGTGCAGCACGTAAACCTCATCTTTCGGAGCTGACGGGCGGAAGTGTTATCGAGAATATCGCACAAACACGGAGATTAGCGGAAACTGCATTGGATAGCAGTAGGCAGGGTGTGCGTATAATGCCCGATGAACCGGCAACGAACACGGGATCCGGGTCGAATGAGGAAGAGGACGAAAATGCCATATCACCAGACATTGATGATTGCCATGTAATTGTCAATGATAAATCCACCGAATTTATGCTTGCCACCGTGGTGGAGGAGACGGGAAAGTAAGTTGGTTTTGTTAATACTACTAGCATAACATACTAGCATATGATGAAGCTCTCGTGTGTTTGTATACATTGTCCTTTTTGGTTGCAAAGGGATATTTTAAATGTCCTTATGTGTTTGTGTATTGATGGAGTGGATATATGAGTTGTTTATTGTGGTTTTCCTTTTTTTCTCTCTCTCTCTCTTTTTGTCTTTTTTCTGCGCTTTTATTCTACATTATGTGTGTGCAACACTCTGTGTCCTGGATGCTGCTGATTCTGATGATCTCTTCTCTCTCTCTGTGTCTGTGTGTGTGTATATGTGTGTGTTTCTGTGCATTTCTTTTTGTAATGGAGGTGCAGTGTAGTGGCCCAAATTACTACCCAACCGCAGCTTATGGTGGCGGACTCAAATGGTAATCATGATTCTGGTTATGCACCATCAAACGTTGACGATGTCCTTACAGGAATTGCTGAAGATTCATCACCACCTGATAGTCCGGTGGCCAGTGGGACACTGCAACGATCAGCCATAAGCAGTAGGCGTAACACAGGCGAGGTCTCACCTAAACGGGAACATGCTTTAAGGTAAGTGCAAAGACAAGCGATTAAAATTAAAATAAAACAAGATTTGTTTTTATTTGCGATTTTATTTTTATAATTTTCAAAATGTTTCTATAATTTTCAAAATGTTTCTATAATTTTTAAAATGTTTCAATACTTTTCAAAATGTTTTTATATTTTTTTTCTAATTTTTATAAAAATTAGTCAAAATAAGTTTTCGATGTAAGCAAGGGTGACTTTTCAGTTTTGATGAAAGCTATCTTTTGTAAATACCAAGCAAGAAATGTGTGTGTAAAATATGATAGGCGGAACTGATGGTCCATCTAGTGTTTTCATTCTGGATTAAATATAACGTAAATAGCAACAGCCTTTGCAACGATTTTGCTAGCAAAATGATATTTTCTGATGGAGCGGTTTTTTATCTTGGCGCCCAAGTCAAAAAACTCCTGCATATGGGAATGGGAAATTGGTACGTTATCGTTTGTAAGCCAATGCATCCTCAAAGAATATCATCTTATTGCGGATTTTGTAGACACGAAGCTGCGCCGATTAGACTAATTAGATATTTGGTATCAGTAGGTCTTTTGACACACAATCCCACGACAGCCGGCTCTATAGACCAGATTGACTCGAAGAATAATTCTTGGGCCATGAGATGTCACCCCAACACACAGTTGCCGCTACAACAACAACACATGCCCATGTCTCAATAGACTTGATGCGTGCCAAGTTTAGCAACTACTTTATCAGCCGTCTTGGTGATGTCAATTAGGCACCTGGAATCCGTGATGGATAAATGTCTTGCAAAGCAACCATTTAAAGAGCTTAAGACGAATATTACAAAAGCCTTTGCAAAATGGTGCCAAAACCCTTCACTTTTTCCTAAAAAACTCTCGTAAGTAGGATGCGCTTCTTAAAATCCAGCTAGTCAGCTAAATAAATAAAATTGTGTTTTTTAAGTAATGGGAAAGCCGAAAAAATAGATATAGTATGATTTTTGGAAAGAATCTTGAATTTGGACCACGTGTAGCTGCCTCCTGTAAACTATATTTAGTAGGGACATAAATACTGTTACAACATTGAACACACTCATTTCAATAGTGGAACTGAACATACCCCGTTAATGTCATATTGGTTTTGAAAGCTGACCTCAATGGCGTTAGTTTGTAACGGGATCTTACAATTGTTTTAACTTTCATCATGGAGTGGTCAGATAACTAGGAAGGTATCGCCGTAATAGCGCTTTTCAAGTGTGAAATGAAAAAAATCGATATTTTCAAAACGCTGCGGCCACTAGGGATTAGCCGCATGTTCGTCTACCGATGCATACAACTATTCGAACACCGCATGCCACCAAAGCCGTTAAATCAAGAATTCACAGAAATCCGCTCCGAAAACAGAAAATCTTGGCCCGTGAGATGAATATCACGCAAAAGTCCATGAGTCGAATCATTAAAAAAGACTTGGGACTTGGCGCTTTCAAACGACGTACCGGACATTTATTGACTGCAGCTTTAAAAAAAATAGGATTGAAAACTGCAAACGTCTTTTGGTAAAGCACGCTGATAACTTGCACAGAAAAATTTTGTTCACCGATGAAAAATTTGTTTACCGTTCAGGAAAAATGTAACAAGCAAAATGATAGAGTGTATGCGCGGTCATCTTAGGAAGCATCTGAACTGATCCCAAGGGTGGAAAAAGGTCATCACCCAGCTTCACTCATGGTTTGGTGGGGTGTCTCTTACGATAGGGTCACTGACCTGCATTTCTGCGAACATGGAGCCAAAACATCGGCCAAAGTTTACCAAGAAACCATTTTGAAAGCTGTTGTGAAGCCTCTTAACAATTCCCTGTTCCAAAAGCAGCCATGGACTTTCCAGCAGGATTCTGCGCCGGCCCACAAGGCTAAAACGTCCCAGGCCTGGCTTCGAAACAATTTGCCAGCGTTCATTTCCTCTGAAGAATGACACTCAGGTAAATTGTTGACGGTTTGAGAAGACAAGGTTTGTCGCAAAAGACACCCAAACATTGGATCTCTTAAGACTGCTTTGGTTCGAGCTGTGGCCAATTTACCAATCGACGAGGTTCGTGCAGCTATTGACGATTGGCCAGTGCGACTTAAGGCGAGACGTACACTCTTTTTTTTGACGTACACTCTTACTTTCTAATGCCCCCCGAAAGAAAGAAGGCCAACGGTGTCAAATCACATGATGGGGGCGGCCAATTTACACCGCCACGACGTGAGATAACACGGTCATTAAATTTCTCGCTCTAAAGAGCCATTATTTCGTTGGCAGTGTGGCAGGAGGCACCATCCTGTTGAAAGCACATTTCGTTCAGGTCCATATCCTCAATTTCTGGCCACAGGGAGTCCACTATCATCTCGCGATATTGAACACCATTCATGGAAACTGCTTGGTCGATCTTATTTGCGAAAAAGTACAGCCGGATGGCAGAACGAACTGGTCAGAAACAGAGGTTTTCACATTGCCTACAGACCAGGTTTTCTGAAATACACCGCACCAAGCAGTCACTTTGTGGATGAATCGGTTTCTCAACAATCACTCGTGGATTTTCATTTGCCCAAATGCGGCAATTCTGCTTGTTAAATTATCCACTGTGGACAAATTAGGTCGATTATGGTGACCACAAAAATTACGTGCACGCTTATGCATATTGATTTGAACGCTCATTTTCGTAAAAGGCTTTAACATTCTTAACATGCTGCTCA
This sequence comes from Hydrotaea diabolus, assembly GCA_963513945.1. NCBI lineage: Eukaryota > Metazoa > Arthropoda > Insecta > Diptera > Muscidae > Hydrotaea > Hydrotaea diabolus. The sequence continues at coordinate 84,382,609 of OY740718.1, read as the reverse complement.
ACTGTGTACCGCTACATGGTTGAATTTGTCAAACACTGGGACATTGAAATGTCAAATTAAGTTGGACAAAAAACTTGACGTTAGGGTGTGACTCATAATTAACATCGTGCATTATGGTTAGCCCACCCTGGAAGAAAATGTAAACCGCCCAATAAAAGATCGGGAAATTTAAGAAATTATAGAACAGTTATTTTAAAAATCATATAGAAAAACGTAAATTTAAAACTAGATCAAAGGGCTACTAATATAACAGGTTTTCCATTAGGGACTTAACACTTTCGTATCATTATGTCGAAACACCCTCAAACATTTTTCATGATCTGTCAGTGTCAAAACGTTGGTGGAAGTCAACATTTTCATGATGGTAAAGTTCACTTACGAGCAACGTTTGAAAATCATTAAAATTAACTACTGAAATTCTAAGTCGGTGGTCGCAACTTTAAGAGCGCTTACTTCAATTTTCGGCCGTTACCTAAGGAAGAGCGATGAAGCTCATTTATGGCTGAGTAATTTTGTCAGTAAACAAAATGTGCGTTATTCGACAGCAAGAAACCCACATGTGTTTTAAGAGACACTCTTTTATCTGAAAGAAATTACGAAGGTGTGGTTTTCATGCCGGAGGTGTGATTGGGCCTTATTTTTAAGTCGACGAAAACAATCGTCGTGTTAGCGTCGATGGACGCTATTATCTTATCGTGCCATTTTAGAAAATTATTTTTGCCCAGAATTGGATGAGCTCGACATCGCCGATATGTGGTTTCAACAAGGCGATGCCACACAGCACGCGTTACAATCAATTTACTGAAAGCCGAATTCAGTGAACGTTTTAACTCGAGAAATGGTCCGGTCATTAACGTCATTGGATTTTTTTATGGAGCCAGATCAAGTCATTGATCTATGCCAACAACCCAACTTCTTTAGACGAGACAACTTAGAGACAACATCCAACGCGAAATTGCCAACGTTCCGGTCGAAATGTGTGCAAGAGTTGTGAAAACATGGGTCCAAAGAATAGATCGCTGTCTGTACACGGGTTCGTGGTGATCGTATGACCGAAATTGAATTTCATTCTTAAGATGTAACATTTACACTACACCTGGAATAAATTTGAACTCTATATCTTAAATATTCGGGTGTTTTATAAATATGTAACAGCGCATAGAGAAAGGGAACTAAGGGTAAAATATAAATTTTTACTTTTTTTTGATGGGGACAACATCTGAGCATCGAATGAGACCGAGCCCATGTCCCAAAAGTGTTTCCTCCCAGAGATACGAGCGTTTTATGAAAGTGATGGTACACCAAAGATACACGTACTAAAATCTTTAAAATGGCTCTCCTAAACAAAACTGGTTTTTATCCTTAGGTCCCTTTCTATTTTGCGCGTCACATATATCAAATTGTTATATCCTTAATGTAACCCTGTAGATTTGTTGTGCAGGCCGTCGGTACGGGCTATAGATTGTAAGGCTTATCTAAGTATGAACGCAATATGGAGTGGTGGACGCAGCTACGTAGGCGACTGTACTAATAATATCCTATTAATACTTACTTACATTAACATAACAAGGTCGTTAGGTTCTGTTGGGATGCCTATTCTCTGACAATGTAGTGCGATGACATTTCACACGAAGCCCTTAACAATTTAATTCATATTAACTTAATGAATTTTTTGTGATTTTTATTATTTTGTTTTCTTTCGGTGAAGAAGATAAATGTTCTTGAGAATTTTATTAGGTATTTTAATTGACGAATAATATTCTTGCCTTTTGGCTAAGTAATATGCTGTTTATTCCATCCAAGTGCAGGCAGGATAAACCATAGACCCAAAATGAAAAATAATTATAAAAAATTATTTAACATTCTTGCTACTTCAGTCTTTGGCAGGACCTTTTTCTGTCTCTGCCACTCTATCTGCGTATACCACTGCGCTCTTATGTCTATGGTGACTTTCTATGACGTCAGCACATTTTCCTTTTTTTCCTACACCACTACAGCATAAAAGACATATTTTAAGCACAGCCAGTGCCTAAAAACAAATTTAATTATGGCCTCTGGAAATGTAAGACATTCATAAGGATGCCATTTTAAGGGGCACATATTTAAGCTGAGTCTACAAAGCGGTGTGCCCCGCCCAACATGCATACACATCAATAACACGACATTTCATTTTCAATTTGAAATTTAAAAGGGGAACAATCAGGCTTTGGTGTTTTTTGTTTTGTTAATTAATCGCATCTCGATGTGGGAGAACACTTTTTTTTGTTTGTTATTCGTTCGTTGTTATTTAAAATCCATGTTTTTCATGAAAATGAATTAATTTATTTTTCCAATTGTTTTTCTTTTTGTCTCTTCTCTTTCTCTTGGGCATGATGGGGGGTTTCCATCACAGTGCTGCCATGAAACCATTATCGTTTATGCGATACGGAGTACAGGAAGCCATGACACTGGCACGCAACGATTCCACCCTATCGGCAACATCGAAAACCTCCTCTCGCAAGGATAAGAAAAATATTCAGGCATCCAGGTAAGCGCGATGACAGTAACACAGCCATCCATCCAAAGTCCTTATTGTCATGGCATTCCAACGCCTCCCGTCGTCGCACCACCACCCTCTTGGGTGGTTGTCTGGCCGGGTGGCAAACTGGTTGGGCGGCAGAGGCTTGACGTTTGGGTTGGTTTGATTTATAAGACAAAAATCCTGCTCAACCGCATGTCATCTCCTTTCTAATCTGGCTCGACAACAATACACAATCTCAAATAAAAATTTTGTACTTTTAAATGACTAAACTTTGTTGGATTTCTGAGTTTTTTTTCTTTTTCACTGTTTAATTTTCTACGTTTTTGTTTCTTCTTCTTTTCATTTTCGGGCGCTGCTCCATTACTGTGTGTGGCCTCGTTTGTTTAAAACGTAAACCTTAATCCGCTTGACGATGATGTGAAATGATTGCGTCTTTTGCCATACAACGACAACTACACAAAACGAAAATGAAACACATCGAAACCGGAACGTATGCCTTTGGTTTTGGAAATTAATAAATACAGATTTACGATATACAAAGTACACAAGGCATCAAAAAAGAAACGTGAAAAGACCTCGGCGAAAAAGGAAAGGAAAGCGACAAAAACGCTCGCAATTGTTTTGGGTAAGTTCAATCCTATTTTCGACAAACGAAGCCGACAACCGGACGGACAGAGAGATGTTAATGGTTGGTTGCTTAGACAACCGAATAGATGGCTCCTCCGATAGATGGATGAATGGCCGACAAGACAGACGAACTGTCGACTCAGGGGGCAATAAAACGTAGTCATTTTGACTTGTGGCGGAAATTAAAGTTGCGTAAGAATGACTTACCGAAAAATAATGATAACAATGGAAAAATGTTTTATTGCCCCTTCACACCCAAAGAACCTAGAGCGTAGCAGCAGCACCATTTTGAAAATGACAATATAAATTATAAATTGTTTTGTTTACTCTTGTCACTTGCCATAGCAAACCGTGTCAACATGGAAAATCGTTCAAGCTCCTCGTGAACGATGGATCGATGATCCCACCACATTACTTTTGTTGGCCATGAGCCATGGAAATAATTTGGCAATAAATATAATTCGAATTGAAATTATGTGCCGAGCACGGAGGGTCGTTTGAAACAGATTTGCTGGGGAGCACACTCTGTCCTTTTACGGCACACTTTCTCTCACACACACACACACACACCCACAAAATTATGAGTATCCTATTTGTTATTGACTATACCGCACGAGTATATCTTTGTAAGTATTCTAGTGGACCACCGGAACTTGTAGCTAAAAATAAACGAAAACTTTGTAGGCATTTAGGATATTGAACAAAGTATGCTCGGTAATTTTCCGGAAAATCGCTATCCACTTCCCAGTCCAAGAGTTCGGCAAACTTTGATTTGGGCGTTTACGCGTGGATAGCTAGCAGACATTTGATAAAACAGGTTCATCATCCAAGTGAGAAATGTTATGTCATGTAGGTAGCTGGTGCAATTAGAAAACATAATGCCAAAGAAAAGTTGGCAAAAAAATTCGAAGCAGTTCTCTGTGTGTACACTACGTCGGTTCAACTTATGTGGATGGAAAAACTCGACAAAGCTAACACCCTTACGTGATTTCAGGAACATTTCTATGCATACGATGGTTGCTATTTATATTTCGGGTGACAATACTAGTGTTCCCAGATGCAAACTGGAACTTCCATTGGAAACTTTGACATTTTGTCATTTGAGGGCGAATTGTTTTGTTTACAGTGTGTTAAAAAATGCATCTCAGTCAAAAAATGAAATTATCCCGTGAACTTTTTCGTGCGATGATTTCTTACGATTTTTGGCGTGGGTTATCGAGACGAGAGTTTTTATATCAACTTGTTTCAATTAACCACTGTTAATCGCTGGTACCAAGAGTTCAGAATGAATTTCGTAAAGTACGTCCAACTTCGGTCACTTTGTCAGAAACCATCGATGCTGTGAGTGAACTGATTAAACAAGACCGACAAGTGACATACCATGAGATTGAGGCATCCTTGGGCATTAGTATGACTAGCATCAATAAGATATTGCATGTTCATTTGGCCGTGAAAAAAATTTGTTCTCGTTGGATCCCACATAATTTGACGAATGTTCAAAAAATGCTCGTATGGATTGGTGCAAAGAGATGTTAAAAAAAGTATAACTGCGATAGCTCAAAGGCAGTGTACACATTGTCACAGGTGACGAATCATGGATCTATGCATAGAAACTCGAAACAAAACAGCAATCGACCGTATGGGTCGTTCAAGACGAGCCAAACCCAGCAAAAGTTGTTTGTGGAAGGAGGACATCGAAGCAAAAGATTGCGTTTTTTTCGGTACAACCGGTATACAACCGGTATTCGATATAACCTGTTTGCTAACAGTGTTCGAAGAAATGAGGTAAGATAATAAGAGAAGACGGATCATTTTGCATGACGACAATGCGAGCTCTCACACATCAGCTGAAAGGATGCGCTATTTGACCACTCAAATTGATGGGTCATCCACCGTACAGCCCTGCTTTGTCACCCAATGACTTCTTCTTATTCTTCCCTAGCATCAAAAAAAAAATGCGTGGTCAACGTTTTTCATCGCCCGAAGCAGCTGTTGAAGCTTTCAAAAATCATCTGTTGGAGGTGTCTCAATCGGAGTGGAAAAAGTGCTTCGAAAATGGGTTTGTGCGCATGCAAAAGTGTAGTGATCGCGAATTGTGTATTGTGCGCGAATTTTTTGAAAAACATTAAAACCATTTCCAATGATAAATTATTGTGTTTTTTTTGCCGGAACCGAAAGATAAATAGCAACCCTCGTATTTGCCAAACTACCCACTTGCCTAAAATCATTTTTAACTAGCCATTTTTGCTACAATAAGAGAATAAAGGGCGAATGGGATATTCAATTTTTTTTAAACATTTTTTGTGTAATGGCAAGAAAAGGTTGAAAGATGGTTTCAATGTAACTGTCATAAAAGAAACAATATCTAGAAATTCGTCGTCAACTCCCGCAGGACGCAAAGTAGAAAATTTTGAATTTTTTAATAATTACCAAAAAACTCTTATACACGGTGATTCATTTACGACTGGACAAATTTCACTAGTGTATTCCTTGGCTAATTTTTTGAAAATTTTGCATTTCAGTCAAATAGTCATAACTTTGGAACGGTAATACCTCTGGTAAGGTAAGAGGTAGGGCTATTTTTTAAGAGAAATCCGATCACTGATTCAGAACTTAGCAATTCTTAAAACTGTTTGTATTTTGATTTAACTTCAAACCTTTCGTAAACGTTTATGCACGCAGAAAAAATCAGTTGAAAATCGGTCCGAACTACAAATATTCGGCTAGATAAACTTACTTGCTGTTGGAATTACCAACATTCCATGGTAAAGAAGGTTACATAGGTCGACTTACCACAAGATGGAAGCTACAATAATAATAAAATTCTTACTGCCAATAAGTCGGCTAAACCAACCGATTACTTTAGAACTATTGGTTCCCACATATTTTATCTTGCATCGCTATACCATGTGAAATAAGTTAAAAAGTAGTAAATATTCCTTCGTTTTACCGAATTGTCGGGATGAGATGTCTTAACTTCCCGAATTGTCGTGATGAGATGACTAGGATTGGAGTGAGCTTTTCGTCCTTTTTTGAAAGAAATGAAAAAGTAAAAAATTTCGTGTAATTAATTTCAGTTGGTGCGCGTCCTTTTTTAATAAAATTGTGTAAATATTATTTAATAATGCTCGTGTTTGGGTTAAAATATTTTACTTAGTTACTGCTTTGATCATTTTAGTATAGATCGTTTAAAATAAAATCAGGATATCTTCAATATGAACTGGCCCTTTTCTTCCTTTTTTCAAAAAAGAAAATATTTTTTTTAATAAAAGTTAATGTATTTTTTATAAATAACATACAAAATATGACCGATATGAATGCATATTTTTTTACATGTAGCCAAGACTACAAGAATTCATTTGATTTAATTTGTGTCACAGTGCCCTTAAGTAGCAAAAAATATTTAATTTTAATATTGCACTTTACTTCCCTTAAATACTCGTAATTTAATAAATTCAGCGTTATCTTAAAATTGTTGGACCTTTTAATACCAAAATTAAATCTTTTTGATTCACTTTACCTATTTGATGCATAAAATCGTTCCTCTTGTGCATACAAACTTTAAATGATTCGAAAGTAAAAACCAAGTTTTAAAATAAACCTGCTCCTACGTCAAAAAACAGAAATAATATTTTTAAGTAGTAAAATATAAAAATTAAATAAAGACCTTTTTTATTTCGGTCGGGTAATCGAATACTTAAAATTTAATCATCAGTTGGTCCAGTCCTCAAATAACAAACGAATTTAAAGAGTTATTATAGCCAACAATCTATAACAACAACCAATACATGTACAAATTCAGTACCAATAATGATCACAGTTAGTTAGAGTTACCGATACTGCTAGTTCCCACTACTAAAAATGACTGTGTACCCAATCAACATTTGGTTGTAGCGATGTAATACATGGATAGTACGTGCAACCTCCAGCATTCTGTTGGCAAAAAATTCCGTTGTGGCAACAAATCTGTTCTCTGTGTATATGACATGACTATTAACTTCATCCTGTGCTGAACTTCAAGACAAACAAATCTTAATTTTACTGTAAAAACTAATTTGATATTTTATTTGCCACATTTTATATATTTCTAGGTGTTTTCCTATTCTGTTGGCTGCCGTTCTTCTCTTGCAACATAATGGATGCTATGTGTTCAAAATTCGATAAAGATTGCAATCCCGGTGTGACGGCCTTCATCTTTACCACCTGGTTGGGTTACATTAACAGTTTTGTCAATCCCATCATTTATACGATATTCAATCCGGAATTTCGTAAGGCCTTCAAGAAAATCATGCATATAGGGTGATTAAAATTACAACCGATGTCATGGAGTCATGTTAAACAAATCCATTCGTATTACTACACCAACCTAAATAACTATAATAAGAATCAGCATAATCATCATCATCATCATCGTCATCATCATCCATATCGTTGTCATCAGCAGTATGATCATTACTATAGCCAGAGCAGTCATTATGATTGTGGCATAATATTAAGGTACAACTTCATTTAGATATTTAGTGAAATTGCCATATATTTCATTATATTCGGTTATAGTTTTTGAGTTCCTCTATTGAAAACCAAGCAAAACACAAATTGAAAATATGGTCTTAAGACATGCAAAGTGTACATATAATTTCTAAAATTATTGTATCATGATTGCATTTAGTTGTGTGCAGTGCAGGTATGTAGGTTTGCATTCGATAAAATGCATTCGTGCATAATGCTCCTTGCAACAGCAGGCGAAGAAGGAGATTTGTTTACGGAAGTTGGGAGAACGTCGAGAAGGGGGAGAAGGGACGTCGTCGCAGGAATTACGGTATTGTGCCAAAGAGAATGTAATGTTCAAATAAATCATTATTAGGTAACATATTCTATTCTTTTGTTGTAAGTATTGTAACTTTAAGTACACGCAGGCACACATCCAAACAAATGTAATTATGTAAGAGTTGAAGGGGTCTACACAAAATCGATGATATATAAAGAGAATGTACAGCAATATGTATATCAATACTGAAACACGAATACACACGCACACACTCATATCTGCTTGCTCATGTTCAGACACAACAACAGCAAATTCAACGTTGCTGTCATTTTTTGTTTGTTCTCATTGATTACATTGATTCGATTTTCATTCAAAATCGGCAACACTTCCCGTTGGACACCTTTCGTATGCTTAACATTCAGCACGGTACGTTCATCATACGCCACATGGTCTGGCCCAGACGATATGTGTGCGTATGATGTGCACGACTGGGGAGCGAATGATTAATTATTTCGTAGCTCTCGAACACACCTGAATACTAATCAGATATTTTCTAACTTAAATATTTATGAATTAATCTCTTTGATTTGGATTTTCTTTTTCTGTTGTAAAGGATTTGGGCTTAATACTGACCTTAGACTGGCTGTAACTACTAAAATGTAATATTTTGTATTGTCATATGTCTTACATCTTGATACGTACATGTCTTTTTATACCCTCACCCTGCTGCTGGAAGGGTCTATTTCATTTGGTACCGACATAAAGTGTAACGCAACGAAAAAAAGTATAGGCCATACATTTGTTCTAACCAAATCCCTTTCATTACTTTGTACTTTTTAAGTTATTTATTTATTTAGGTCTATGGATTACAATCCATAGAACTAGACATTTTAAAAAATTACAAAAATTAAGCCACCTCCGTCTGATCATTGGCCTGCTAGTTCGCACGATATCTTTCGCAGGCAGTTACAAATTATTTTTAAATTTCCTTATATTATTTCAAAACTCTCTATTGCATTGAAATTGGGCTACCTAATTTTTACCCCTTCGCTTTATTTTGGTATTCTTGTAATATTATTCACATGATCGGATCAAAAATCTTTACTTAAAAAATCAGTTATAAGTTCAACTTGGTGACAAAAGAAACACTAGATAGAAGTAATTTTGTGAGATTAAAGAATTTTACTGGAGATTTTTTATTCCAAAATCCTTGACAATTTTGTATGTCACTGTTTGAAGAGGTACAGCGGCCACTTAAAAAACATAACGAGCCAGTTCTATTTTTTCCCTTTCAAAACGTTGTGGAATTTAAGCAACCCACTCTGAACTACCCCTGGCAAATATTTATATGTCCAATGCAGGTCTGAAAAAACCAATTATCATATTTTATAATATTTTTTAAAATTACCTTTTTAGAACAGAAAAAAACATTTGATTTACACTTCATAAAAAATTATTTTATATGCAAAAAAGAACTTTAAATTAATTCCTATTGTTAAACATATAAATTATTTTATTAATAGGATATTGTATTTCTCTTGTGTATAAAATCTTGTTGTAACCGACGTGGCTTAGAACACGCCAAGTTTTTGTCCCATTCCTGTTAGAGTTATTGTCCCATTGCCTGTTTAAGTCCTTCAAGCGTTGTGTGTTGCTTAGGCTTTGAGAATATCTTGGCAGAAAGTTTGCCAAAGAGGTCTTCAATTGGAGTGAAGCCAGGGCTTAAGGCTGGCCACTCCAGTAACGGTATATTTCGTGAGTAAAATAAGACCTTTGTGAACCGAGCAATATGAATCGAGTTGTTGTCTTGTTAAAAAGTCCAATTATTTCCATATAAATCCTTCACAAAGTCTATTAAACTATTATACAACAGATTGTAGCCAATCTGCAAAAACCTCTACCTTAACGGGTAGAGAAAACTAGGAAAACAACCTAAAAATTCTAGGTTGATTAGACTCTATGGCCTTAACATGAGCATCCGTAGGTGCTTGAAGGCACATTGCAACGTTAGGGAGATGACTAGGAAAAGGCAAGTGTAGGCTGTCGAATATTGCCGCCTGTGTGAGGATGAGGAAAACACTAAAACACCTGTTATAAATGCCGACAGGACACCTACGAACACCTACGGACACCTAGCAACCTCGTCCCTTCGAAGAAGACAGCTTAGTGGCCTTAAAGGTTGGAAGAGTTTCCCTCCTGCAAGATGGTAGATCTGTTGAGTTATTCACAAGATTTGTTAAAAAGTGTCGTTGGTAACCATGGACCTTTAAATTCTTCATTCCTTCAATATTTGATTAAAGAATTTCTCATTATATATAGATTCGATTAATAAAAACAGGCGACTATAGGGGCTCGTCCCTTCGAAAAGTCACCATAGTGGCCTGGGAATTTCTTCTTAAATTTGTAAAAGAGTTATTTTCCTGCAAAATTTTAGTTCTGCTGAGTTCTATATGCACATAGAAGAAATTATGTATAAGATTTGTTAAAAAGTGTGGCTTGTACCCATTGACCTTTGGATCCTTTCTTCCCTCTATGTTTCATTCAATAATATTTCATTAGGGACGCTAAACTAGGTTCGATGGATAAAAAGAGACGACTATAGGTGCTTGTCCCTTCGAAAAGTCACCATATTAGCCTGGGAAATTATTTTTAAGGTCTGGAAGAGTTATAATCCTGGAACGGGGTAGATCTGCTGAGTGATAGATGAAATTATGCATACGATTTTTAAAAAAGTGTGGTTCGTAACCTTGGACCTCTGGATCCATCATTTCCTCAATATTTCATTAAAAAAACATTTCATTATGGACGCTCGAATAGGTTCGATAGATAAAAACAGGCGACTATATGGACATAAAATATGATAATTGTTGTTGCCAAATTTAACCTGGACGAACAGGTCTACTTTTTTATTTGGTAAAACTCAAAAACCAACAGTTAATGGAAGCAAAAGCGTTCAATATTTAAGAAAAAAAAATGTATTGAAGGCTTTCCAATAAATTTGGGTCTAGGAGCACGTCCCTTCGAAAAGTCACCATGGTGGCCTGGGAAGTTTTTCTTCAAGGTCTGTAAGAGTTATCCTGCTGCAAGATGGTAGATCTGCGTAGTTCTATATCCCGATAGAATATTTGTTAAAAAGTGTGCTTCGTGACCATTAACCTACGGATTCTACATTCTTTTAAGATTTCATTAAGAATATTTCATAAGAAACGATAAAATAGTTTCGATGGATGAAAACAAGCGATTATAGGGAATTAAAATATGATAATTTTTATTTTTGCTACCAAGGAGGGTGTATAAAAATTGACCTGGCCGAACAGGTCTACGTTTTTATACGGTAAAATTCAGAACCCACCAGTCAATATAAGCAAAAGCATTCATTATTTCAAAAAAGAATCCTACTTTAAAGGCAATACAATAAATTTTGATCAGTAAGAAATATTTATCAACAATATTTAATTTTGAACAGGGAATAAACCGGCTCAAGACCTCTTGCTTCTATATTTAAATAGAAGACAAGTTTTTAACAAAATGGCAAAGTGACATTGATTTTCGTGGCTGCACACTACTTTTATCATGATTTCGGGTCCGTGACAACCCTATTTAATTTAATCGGGATATTAAGTCAAGATATGAAGTGCAAATTAACTGCTTTATTTAATTTTGTACTTAACGTTTTGGAGTGGTGTTTTTATTGAAAATCAATAAGTTTCACAACCGTCTCATGTTACTTATCTTTATTACAAAACTGAACTTCGCGACATAAATGTAAAATAATAAAATAAATAATAATCACAAATTTCGGAAAATAATCACAGAATCAATTAAAACTAATATCACAAAACTTTACTTAAAGAATAGCTATGAAGTACTCTAATAAAACTTAAGTAAAGTTCTGTGATATTAGTTTTATTTTATTCTGTGATTTTTTCCGCAATTTGTGATTATTATTTATTTTAAACACATTCTAAATGGCACTAGCAGCTTAACAATTTACAGTAGTTTACTTACCGATGCTTGTTGACCCCAGCTGTATTAATATCCTGCTAATTATTTGTACATTTTTAATAGCCAATGATTTATCAAAGGGAATTAGGCTCTAAATATGTTTTATAATATAAAGAGGTGCGACAAACGAAATGCCAATTTACGTTTACACATGATTCTTAACTGCACTGTGGTTGGAAAAAACTATTTTGGTAAAATGTCTCAAATTCTGTTGCATTTGTACCCATTTCAATGAAATTTCACATTCCCATAGGAAAGGTGTATTCACTTTCACATGAAAATTTTTAGACCTCCTGTCACGACAGGTGTTTTGTAGCACGGCTACGAAGTTGGCAACCTTAAGTGTGAAAACATTTTGAATGCTCACCAAAAAGTCAAATTTTATTCGATTCCTTTAACTTTTTTGGCCTTTCTGAAAGCTGTAGTTACTACTTACAGAATGCGAGGCCACCATTATCTCCTATAATTAAAGAGTTTTGCACATTAAATTTTTTTTTGCAATTTTCTCAAATCTCTAATTACGAGTAATATTTTTTATGTATCATTTGAAATTCATATTGTTTTTTAACCACTGTATTTTGTTGCTATAACCCTATTCGATTATAACGACATTTTTAAAAACTTTACGCATCTAAATTTAGTTTCTAACTACATTACTAAATACATATAGATTTAAATTTTTTGGAAAATTGCATTAAATTCGGAACAAACATCTGACTCTTTGGCCTTTACAGCACAGCAGTAATTGTAATTACATTTTACCATAAAATTGAATTACTTTTTCGTTCATTTACCAAAGCAAACCCTTTAAATGAAGTACAGATTTGAAGCGAGCTCCCCCTTCAAAAAAAAGGATAGCACAATTAACATTCGAATTGATGTGCACTTTTTCTTATTTACCAATCAGTCTGATTGTCTGTCCCTATCAAAAGTAGTAACAGTCTCACATTGGCCTCGTTCAAACTACGGCTATGGATTCGCAAATGTTTTGCTTTAAAACCTTTCGCAAGCAATCGACGTCTAAGACTTTTTTGGTACGCCTGAAAGCCCAAATAAACATTAGACATTAATGAAGGTGAGCCAACACTCACTTGTGTTTTTTTGTTTGCTGTATTCTTAGCACAAGAGAAACAACAATAAATAAATTTGTTAATCTTGGCCACCCGTAAGAGGACAAAAAGACAACCTTTTTTTGTGGAGAAAACAAAAACCTAAATCGAAGAAAATCGAAGAAAACTGCCTAAGCTCAAAAAAAAGTTAGAGTCGCAATTTATGTCCATGGCCGGCAAGCAAACAGATTTTCAATGTCACACTCAAGTTCACTGAAATGCCAACCAATTCATTAAAGCCCATCAATTTAAGGTTAAAATAAAAATTCCAAAAAAAATCGAGAATGAAGTAGAAAAAAACACAAACAAACCCGTCGCCAATGAACATAAAAAAAGTTTGAAATGCGAAATTGATTCAATGCCTTCGATATGGGGCGCTGTTCGAAAAGTCTATTAATGTTAATGTTCATTTCAATTTCTGTTCTTGTTTTTTATATTTTTTTTTTTTGGTGTTAATTTAAAATTTACACTTTTTTATGGTGTTAAGAGAGCGGAAAAAAACTGACGATTGGATTGGACTTATTTTGATTTTATTGTTTAAGTTTTGGGTTGACTCGCAACCAATTAATACATATCATTTGTTCCAACGTAAAGAATGAAGAGAGGTGTTTGTAGTGACACTCACTAAAAACAACTATTGTTTTTATCTGCTATTAATTTGATTAAAAAATCCTTTTTATTTCATTTAAAGTGATAATTATTTGTTTATGTGTTACACTCTCAATATCAATTGTTCAAAGTGATAAAAAAACGCTCTTTGCTTTTCAATTACAGTTTGTCTTCCATATGGTTCCCTATATTTAATTTTTATCATTCTAATCATTTATCAGAACTGTCTATACAATATTTCAAGGAGATGACAAATTTCATAGTGCGCATCCGCTCATCTATAAATCTTTACGGAAATTTCAAATAATTTGGATGAACTGCATTATGTGACCTACTAAATTTCAAAATAGGCACTGATAATTGCTAGTTAAAGTGTTATAATAGGGAAAAAAGCTTTTACTTTTTAAGATATGTTTTAGTAAAAAAACTTTTCTAAGGTGTGGTTCAACTCAAACGCACGATGTAAATTGTAACTAAAACCAATAGTTTATAGAGAATTACTTTAATTATGACTTGAACAGTTTTTAGTCTGGTTCGAGACCTTTGTTGTTCATTGAGACCTATGATTTATCATTATTTGGAAACAGTAAAAAAATTATCAAAGTTTAAATAACAAAAATTTACAAGTAATTTTTGCGCAAAATAAAATAAAATCGAACAATTTAATTTTGCACATATAATTTTCAAGCTCAACGTCCAGAAGTTTTATCAGAAAATATATCTCGTAGTCTATATGAACACAATATTGATTGAAAAATTAGTCGTTTAGGGTTATGAGCAACCATTCTGTTTTCTAAATGCTCACAGCTTAGGTTCTGAAGCCTTACTTGGCCCAACTTGCACAGCTCAATTCGAAAACACAGAAGCTATGGCTGAGATAAATTTCATTGAAATCGATCCAGCCTGTTTAGAAAACCATATATTTGGAAAATAAATTAGAATACCCCCACTTAAGACCTTAAACGAGGGCATAGTTGGTGGACGTTTCTGTCAGACGACCATCTAGGGACTCAAATTAAAGCCGGTTTTACTACTAGTCCACATATGGATTTATTTTGTGGATTTTTCTGCACAAAAAATGGTTGGAATTCGGTTGTAACTAAAATCATTCGGTTGCAAAAGAGGAATTTCTGTTGCAATCACTAAAAGTTTATAATCGTAATAAATATTCGGTTGAAAATACCATTAGATGATAAATATAATCATCGTACATTTGGTGTTTGTGGCAAACAATAGTTTTGCAAATATTTTGTTGGTGTAACCAATTATTATTGTTGACCATAACCAAAAACGTGTTGTTCGATGGATTTTTTTTTTAAATAAAATAATTTGATAATTACTGAGTTTAAGACCAGTCGACATGACCATCCGGTTCAAAATACAACAGGGAGATAAATAGTTTTGCAAATATTCTGTTGTTGTAAGCAATTATTAGTGATGGCCTTAAACAAAAACGGGTTGTTTAATGGATTTTTTTTTTAAATAATTTATTTCGATTATTACCGACTTTAAGGCAATCGATTAAACACATTCTTTTCCATTAAAATCGTCCATCATCTTTTTTTACTTTTTTGTCGTCATGACCCTCCTAACGAGTACTTCAATTGTGTACGTAAACAGTTTATTGCCTCTGACTATAATTTTTATTTTTCTTAGTTGAACAAGTGTGGCATGCGGATTTTTAGACCCGAATATTCTAGTCTAAAGGTTCGGATACTTGGTATGTTGCACCGACACTACTGTTTCAATAACCGAAAATTACAGAGCTCTAACTAACTATCGGTTGTACTGATAGAATACTCCAGGTGCATGTAACCTCATTCATTCGGTTGGTAAAAACTCGTTTGTGGCAACGAATCTGTTCTATGTGTATGAGCTTGTGCTTGGACTCATGAACCCAAGAGCCACATAAAACGATTAAATTCGTTTTTGAATTTATGTTGGAATGTATATAAGATGCCGCTTGTCTGAACTTAGCAACCTGCTTACTTGTTAAACCTTCGATTTACCTTTTGCTGTCTGAGGTATGGATAACAACAATTTCCGACAGCCGGTTCTATGCACCGGATTGACCCAAAGCAGTAATTCTTTGGCCAAGGGCAGTCACCCCGGCACTATGTGTGCTGCTACAACAACAATAACCATTTCAGCGTACGGATTGACCCAAAGCAATAATTCTTTGGCCAAGGGCAGTCACCCTGGCACTATGTGTGCTGCTACAATAACAACAACCATTTCAGCGTAGACGCCGATGGCCATACAAATGACACATGGTTGAGATGACTGCCCCTGGCCGAAGAGTGTTTGTGTCGGGTCAATCCGGTACATAGAACCGGCAACCGAGGGATTGACACAATTTCCTCTTGTCTAAGCAGAATCTACTTAGCTGCCTTCGCAGTAGTCATACCAACCACCATCTCATGGACAGGATGCCTCCGCCCAGGCAGATCAGGTACGATCTTCATGATCTAGAGAGAGAGGTCTAGCGGTAAAAGAGAAAGTCTTTAAGTCATAGAAACTACCAGACAGGTCTGAACGAAATTTACGCTGATGAAGTCACAGCAGCAGTACCCAGCTATAGCGTGAATGCTAGGGGAACATTCAGCTGAGATCTGGATGGTGCAGCCATCTCAGTTCGAATTGGGCGCGTATTGATGCTTACGTTTCCGACGTTTGTCTCGCCTGCCATCAAGGACGTTCTGCACCTCTTCAATTGTCCGGCCAAACCCACTCAGCTGACCACTAGGTCTTTTTGGATGCTAGCATTCCCGACGTTTGTCTCGCCTGCCATCAGGGGCCACATGACGTGCTGCACCTCTTCTCTTGTTTGGGCATGCTTACTCAGCTTAGCTCAGGTCTCTTTGAACGCATTTAGTGCAAATGGCGTGTTTCCTTCAACTAGATATCGCAGCAGATCCTCTTTAGATGAACAGGACTTACAAAACAAAATTTATTGTTGTAAGAACAACAACGACCATTTCCGTGGATGATAACAACAGGCATTGTATGTTGAGGGAATTATTCATTGTACTCCTCTGGGGTAAGCCACACTTGGTTGTCAAATTTCCATCGAACCATAACAGAATGCATTCTCCTTCGCCGATATTGTCTATTTTCCACAAAAATGTCTTGCAACAATTTCTTACTGTTTTCTATCAACGCATTAGCAACTTTCCAACAAGATTGTGTATAAGTTGACTTTAAGCCCTAAATATTACCAATTGTTGGATTGAATGGACTTCTAGGAAACGAGCAAGAAACTTTAAAATGTATTAAACAGAACACACACAACTTTCATCTAATATTAAATCACGTACCATTGTAAAGAAACTTTACGGAAAACTGCTTCAACCACAATTCAATGCGAAAGTTTTCCAAAACAATGTTGTGGCAAAGAAAAACTTGTGCTAAGTACTACAATGTTGTTGGCATAAATGTTTTCCAAACAACATGAACATGAAGATATCAATTGAGATTGAGAGTATAACGAAATGTCGGTCGGCACATACCGATTTCATTATTTTTTTTCTTTTGTAAATTTAACTTTTCGTCATACTTTAAAAGCATACAAGAAAAACAATAACAATAAACTTTGAAAAGCACCCAACAAATCATAGACGACACGACTGTCGTACACGCACACAGCACATCAAAGGAAAACTTTCAAAATCTCTGTTTAAAAAAAAACAAACACATGCAAACAAAAACCAACACATTTACACATTATGCAGCACTCTTCCATAATGCTGCAAATAATTGAGGGAGAAAAAAGGATTTCCTGAAATTGACAAGAGATTCCAACGAAAACACACTCAACACAACCCCCCCTGGAATCTCACTCGCTTTTGGGAAATCACAACTACTGAGACAACAACACAATTACACCAAAAGAAAAAAATGAGCCCCATGCAGAGATTTTCAATGATTTCCTTTCGAAACATACACAAAAAAACACACTCAACACAGGACATTGCAAAGAGAAGCTTTAATTAAAAGCAAGCGGATGCGGATACTCACACAAACATACCCACGTACACAAGCGCGTTAATAACTTTTAGCCAACCCTGTCTCTGTAAATATTAGAATAGCCGCAAGTAAGCATTAATTGCTAAGTGTACAAAGACTATATACTATATCGAAAATAAATAGAAATACTACTTATAATAATATTAATTAGTTAATTGGTTTAATAGGAGAAAACACAAAAAAACGCAAATTTGTTATAAAAAATAAATGAAAAGAAACAGTAATAGACTCTTAAGATAAAAACAAAACTAAAAAACAAATATAAAAAAATTAAAATAATTTATAATTAATCAAAAGTTAAAAACACTCATACTTATATCAGGGTATATTAGAGAAATAACAAAAAGAAATTCCAAAATAAAACCAAACCGAAATATTATTAAGGTAAACTCTAAGTTCAACTTTATCAAAAAAAAATGCAAAAAACAACAAAACAAACAACTAAAAAATATCAAAAATACAAAAAACGAAAAAGAAAACCAAAACTTAATACAATTTTTATTATAAACAATAAATAAACTACTAAGGAAACGAGAAACAAAACGATTTTAAAACATCAACACTCGAACAACATTAAACATTAACTTCGAACAGCGTAGCGTGTGTGCCTAAGCGGCTCTTACCAGGATACATCTGGAGTAAATGTTAAAGCAATGATAAAATAAATGCCTGACAGTGGAACAGTGTTGATTTACCCTGTATCATTAAAATATTTGAGTTAAAGAACCCTTGCTGCGAACATATCGAGCCCTTTCCGCGAAAAATACGTAAGCGCCACTGGCTTTTTAATGAAATTCGATAGAAAATTGTACAATGCTCTTAAGCTTAAATATTGACAATTAAATATTGAAATTCACAAACTTTAAGCGAATTCAATTGTAGCCAAATCCTTAAGATGAATTAGAAAGAAACTTCCTGTAAAATTTTCTTTTTGGCGCTTCGCGGCTAGGGCTCGATATTGTCCGTTAGTACCTTAACCTGTTTCCGGGATATTTTAAAAACTTTTCTATCGCCATCTCTATGAGACTTTCTATTTGTTTCGAGATATCCCACTGATCTAACTTAAAAGATCTCCTAGATATTTTTAAGTTCTTACTCGTTCAATTTTTGTAATTATTTATTTATTTATTTTATTTATTAAGCTAATATTTATTTTAATTTAAGCTAATAATTATTTCAAACGAAAATTCAGGGTGGTTAAATTTTAATGGCCGATGTTGAATGTGAACCACACCTAAAAGCATTTCATTTCTCAATTTCAGACTAACTCAATTTGAACCATGGGAAGATACACAAGCGAGCAACTCGTTAAAGTTATTCAGTCCTATTATGAAAATGAAAATCAATTTTCGAAGAAAATCATCTACATTGATGAGGCACATTTCACCTCAGTGAATTCGTCAATAAGCAGAATTGCCGCATTTACCGAATGATAATCCAAGTGTGATTGTCGAAAAAACAATGCACCCACAAAGAGTGACGACATCATCGGGACGTATTTTTTCCAAAATAAGACCGGTCAGGCAGTACCTGTGAATGGTGTTCGCTAGTTAAAATTTTTATGGCCCGAATTGGAAGATATTGATGTGGACCATATGTGGTTTCAATGAAACAATAACGAACAAACAATAGTTTTTTTGCAAATCAACATCGGCCCTTAAAATTTAACCACCCTTTACAAGACTAATTTCTAAATGGTAAATCTAATATATGAACTCTTATCAGTCGTCTTGTCTCGTAGCTGCCATCCAAAAGGGATATAGCCAAGGGATTGACGTGGTCACTTAGCCTTTCCTGATAGATTTCACTAAATAATCGGATTTCTTCTCTGACTGTCGGTATATGCAAGTCTTTTATAATGGATTGGATTCTTACAAACCATGGAGCGTCTGCAATAATCCTTAGGGTTTTCAATGGAAACCTTTCGACGATATCTATGTTTGACCTGCTTGCTGTTTCCCAAAGTTGGATAACATACGTCCAAACGGGTTTAATTATGGCTTTGTATAGTGTTTTGACTTTGATCCTAAGAGCCAGTAAAGTTTAATAGTTTCTATTTTGATTTGTTTACGCTTCGCTTTAAGGTGATTCTTTCAGATAAGGCATCTATCTAGCTAAAGTTCAAGGTACTGTTAATGGTGACTTTCACCACGTTCACCACGACGCGAAGCAAATGTAACATGGCTTGATTTTGCTGAACGGACTTTAATATTCCACCGTAACAACCATTTTTCAATCAAGTCTAACTCACTCTGCAGGAGCAAGGATGCTTCGTTTTGACATCTGCTGGTTGCCATTACCGCCATGTCTCAAGTAAAAATGGTATATAAAATTGGTCCTAATACACTCTTGTCGTGATTATTCACGTTGAAAGTTGTGAAAAATGATCGCACGAACATGTTCACGAGTTAATTCCATTTTTTTTGCCATATTGATTTTTTCAAGTCACTGTAAACTACACAAATGATGGTCGTACCTCAAATCGTTCTGAGTACGTTTATACTAAAAAATGTCTAACTTTCCAATGGAAATGGTGCCAGGAAACACTTAGTGTTGCCTAGGCCAGTAATATATATAGCAACCCTCGTAGTAACTCTTGAAAAACTTTTTTTTCTACAAAACAAACAATTTTTGAATCAATCGTTTTATGAAGCATAAATCCAATCAGTTCCTGTATACAAAGAAATTTCTGAAAATTCTGGTAAAGTTTTGAGGCTATCGCCTTAGCGACCACCTAATAAGCGAGTATCAATAGAACACGCCTATTGTTGATGAAGATTCCATTCGTTTCCTTTCGACGGTTTCGCAAAAAGAGGTTTCAGAGTATAAGTTGAACGATAAGGGTGATAGTGCATATATATACGCTTGTTTAACGCCTTTCGAGATGACCACTAAGTATTTTATCAGTAAGTTCGCCATTAACTTCTACACGAGCTCTCTGATTCCAATAAAGATTTTTTAAACATTTTTTTTCTACTATACCAATAGATGTTAAGATTTCCGCGTTAAACGCTTTTAGATAATCAATAAAACACATGAAAGCCTCTTTTTGGACATCTCGACACTCTTATATCAAGACCTAAATCCCATCCCAATCTCTTCTAAAAACCAAACTGTGTCTCTCCTATTGCGACTTCACATTTTGCGTAAACCCTCTTGTGGATTAGGCGAAGGAACAAATTAAGGGCATGGCATCGGTCAATAATCCCAACACTTTTAGGCGCTTAATTTCTTTGGTCTGGTGACAAAAGTTGATTTTAACCATTCGTGAGGATATTGCCCTGTTTCACAAATATTATTGCAAAGTTTTGCCAGCAATTGCGTATTTTCGTCATCTATTAAATAATCTTCTTCTTCCTTAGTGAAAGGTGTGCTGGTCATATTTATCTCCTCGCTATATTCATACGGTGATCTTTCCTCATCGATAAACATTTCTGACACGTAATTTGTCCAAGTCCCTTTTATGCCCGGCGCTTGCTTTCTTTGGAACGGTGACAAAGTTTAGTTTTAGCCATGTCCTGTTTCACAAATATTATTGAAAAGTTTTGGCAGCAATTGCGTATTTTTGTCATCTATTAAATCTAACACTTCGGATGGGACCTAGGGCTTTTATGTCCTTTAAGTGTATCACCGGATAATCCACCTTTTCCTTAGTGATAGATCTTCTCGCTATATTCATACGATAATCTTTCCTCATCGGTAAACAAGTCTGACACATACTTTGTTCAAGTTTGTTTTGAAGTACGCCGTCTCAAATACAGCTTGGTTATTGCCGCCAAACAGAACTGCTGAAGATGTTTTTCTATATTTGCCAGCAGATTCTTATGTAGGTGAAAGTCATCATGGATGTTTTGCAGATTTTTAATTTCTTGACACTATTACACTTCTTGAAAAGCGCGTTCTTTCCTGCTAGGGTTGCTGTTAGAGTGTCCCAGATACTGGGGTTTTTAGAAGTCCGGCGTTTGTTTTTTTTCAATACCGTGATTGGAAAAAATATCTTTTTTATTACCCACTAAAAACCCTTTAAAATAAAGTTGAGAAAAGGCCAAAAATTTAAATTTGACCGCATCAAAAATGATTTTTTTTCTTGTGTCGTAGTGGAACTTTATTTCCTCATGCCAAAAGCTTTCGAAAAAATTCAAATCGGCCGACCCTAATATCTATACTTATCGGATGATCAATCTATAGGTATTTTTTCAATTAAGTTATTTTTACAGATTACGCATGAGTTGTGTTAAACATTATTTTTTTTTCTTTTCAGTATTGTTTGCCATTTCAGCATGGATAGACTTAATAAGCGTTCGGTGAGAAACTCTTTTCTGGCTCAACGACAACGTCAATAAAAAAATTGCCGCATTTGGGCTGAAGAGCAACAAAAGAAGGTTGGACTTTTCGCGCCATGATATTTTACTTTTCGCTACCTTAAATTGCAGCCCCTAATCTTGACGACATTTGGTTTAACAGGACGGTGTCACTTGCTATACAGCTGCTCAAACAATGTATCTATTTAGAGATCATTTCGAAGAGCAGCTAATTTCACGTTTTGAACCGGTAATTGGTATAGATCATGTGATATCACACCTTCAGACTTTTTTCTTTCAAGCTAAGTCAAGGCCAAAGTCTATGCTGACAAACCAGAGCACTATTCAGGTTTTGGAAGCCAACATGACGTGTGTCATTCACGTCATAACGGTCGAAATGCTCGAACGAGTCGAACAAATTTGAACCTCAGATTTAGAGGAAATTGTAGTCAAAAAATAAATGGCATTAAATGTCCTTTCAAATGCACGATAAAAATTCCACACTTGATTTAAATTTTTGTATTTTTTTAGTTTTGAAAAAAATAACTGTAAATTGATCACCCGATAGGACCAAACTTTAAAAGGATTTATCGATGTTATGTCCATAAAGACTGTCATTGCCTATACTCGTATAGAGACAGCTAAATAGGTCACATTAAATAAGTTTTTGTAGCAGCTGCAAGCAATGATTAACCAAAAGGGATCTAACATTAAAACCATAAACGACTGCAATTTCGTTTAATTAGATTAAACAGGGAAATCTAATC
Organism: Hydrotaea diabolus; assembly: GCA_963513945.1. Taxonomy (NCBI): domain Eukaryota; kingdom Metazoa; phylum Arthropoda; class Insecta; order Diptera; family Muscidae; genus Hydrotaea; species Hydrotaea diabolus. Next base: position 84,359,876 of record OY740718.1, on the reverse strand, counting down.
AGGTGTTAAATGCATAAAAGTAATAAGAAGAAAAACAATTGGACAGCCGGACAAATGGGCCATCAACAGCAAGGACAAATTACTTTGAACATCACATGACGAACAATATTACTACGAAAAGATTGTCATTCAGATTGGGGGTATCTCTTATCATTTATTTTCTTGCCATCATTTGGGGAAATCTATTTGCCAAAACTTTTCCCATAACTACAGTTAGAGTTCGCCGAAAAAAAACCTATTAATGTCTCAAATGGTCCATGCATAACAACGAGTATGTTCGTAGCTCTTGGCTACCATCAGCTTGTGTCGGGCTAGTTGAAGATAATTACAAGGAGCATGTTTCAAGGAGGGACCATTTTCAAGTGGCATGACCTCCAGAAGTTTTGGGATAGAGATGCCTACACACACACACGATACATAGCCATTTTCAATACACACACACACTCACAGACGCCGTAACTTACATATTTAGTTTTAAATAACCGTCCTATATTTGAAATCGTTTCTATGCGACAAATAATTGTTTAAATTCTAAATTCTAAGAACAACAACAAACGCAAAATTTAAAAAAAAAACAATGAAATAAGAACTAAACACACACATACACTTAAACACAAAATGTGTAAGCAACACATTAAAACTGAAACAATTCGACTTAAAACGTTAGTGCTCAGAATTTTTTATACTTTAACCTAAAATGACATTTGATTCGTTTAGGTTCGTTTTTTTTAGTAGATTTTCACCACAACAAAACGACAAAAAAAAAACAATTTATTACAGCCAATAATAATACCAAGCAAAAATATAAAAAAATAAACGAAATGGCATAAAAGAAAGGAAAAATTGCTGAACTGAAGACCAGAAAGTGGGGGCTGCCAATGAAGGCCACCAACAAATAAATAAAATCGTTAAAAATACTAGAAAACCTTAAAGTTTTTTATGGCAAACGAATACCTATGAATGTACATAAACGAGTATACATATAAACTTACAAACCCACACACAAACTCACACACATCTACATACCGTTAACAAAAATATAAATATTAAATAATAACAATAAAAATAATAAATAAATATACTTAGTTTATTACAACTAATGCCAACCGTAAAGCCGATTGTGTATAGGAAACTTTGTAAAAAAAAGAAAAATAAAAACCATTTAAAGACAAGCAAGAAACAGGAAAAGTACGAGAGGAGGAGAAGAACTAAATATGACAACAATGACATGCAAGTATTCAAATCCCTAAAATAATATTGAATAAATAAACTACTAATTTTTCGAAACCATAAATAATACGAAAATATTTAATAAACAAAATTCATTTCATGAAATTTAACTAAACTAAATAATAGCATAGATTAAAACAATGGACACTCACTAAAAATAACGGATATGTCGTCTAGTAGCCTCTGGGCCACTCACACTCTTGATTTCAGGCGAAAAATATTTATCCCATGCGAATAAGAGAATTGTTTGGTATTGTAGAGATTGAGCCGACAGTAATGATAGAGTTTCCAATTTTTGTTTCAAAATGATATCAAAGCTTCAAAGCCATTCGACTGTTTACATTTTCAGTTAGGTTTGCCAATTCACCGTACATCATGTCACAAAAATATTAACAGATACGAGGGCATGTTAACAATTCCGTGAGTTTTCAAATAAAACATTGTTTTTTTTGCAAACAAATACAAATTATTTTTCAACATAATCTCCTTTAAGCTCAATATAAGTACACTTAGTCCAACGTTTCTCCAATTTTTTTTGTATCCCTTTCAAAAAATAGGATTTTTTTAAGTCATTAAATAGGCATTTGTTTGATCAATAATTACATCGTTAGAGCTGACTTTCTTTCCACCGAACCATTTCTATAGGTTTGGAAATAGTCACGGGGGTCTTAATCCGGAGAATATGACGGATGAGGTACCAATTCTTAACCCAATTCATGCAATTCTACCATTGAGACTGCACACATGTGCACTCGTACAATATCTTTATCAAAAAAAAAACTTTTCTCTTGGCCATATGGGCTTTTTTTTAAATCCTCGTTATCTCGGCCCATTAAGTTGGCATCGATGTGGATTATCCTGCGTGCATGCAAAACTCTTGCCATCACCTTGGCCGACAAAGTCACCTTGGCCTTCTTCGGAGCCGGTACACCTGGAGAAAGCCATTGTTTAGACTACTGCCTAGTCTCCGGAGTGTTGTAATGGATTCATGTTTAACCGCAGTTACATAACGACACAAAAACTCATTCGAATTGCGTTTAAACAACTCCAAACTATGCTTTGAAGTTGTCACACGATTACGTTTATGGTCAATTGAGAGCAAACGCGGCACGCATCTTGCAGAAAGCTTTCTTAAACCCAACTTATCATGCCATATGAAATGCGTATGGCCTCAACAATCTCAAGCAATTTTACTCTTCGATCGGCCAATACCATATCGTGGATCTTTTCTACCTTTTCGGGTGTATCGATCTCAATTAGTCGTCTAGAACGTTAAGTGTCATTTGTACTTGTGCGAACACAACTATAGTCGGTAAACCATCGACTCTTTTTCTCCAAAAAGTCGAAAATTGGGAAGACGACTTTTAAAATATTTTTTTTTAAAACAAAAGTCGACTTTTTCCCTCGGCTATGTTACGCTTGGCCAGTCGCACAGCAAATGTTCCTGTACGCCTGGCCAGTCGTACAGCAAATGTTCCTGTACGCCTGGCTAGTCGTAGAGCAAATGTTCATGTACGCCTGGCCAGTCGTACAGCAAAAGTTGTACTGCATTCTCCTACAAAAGTTATTGCAAGATCGCCCATACATGCATCCCTTGTTTTAATGCTGCCCCTCCAGGATGTTATTATTCGTTCTGCTCAAATCTAGATGTAATTAAGATCTTCTTGGGTTTATTTTAGCCCTACGGAGCGAGAACCCACGAAAGTGTATTTAGAATCCCTCCCACCTTTATTTTGTTGACATATTTGCCGATATTTGTCGATCTCCTCGCCTCAGAGGCGTTCTCATCTACCGTTTTGTTGAGGGAAGTTGGAAAAGTCACGGAATCATTTATATGCCTTCGTAGTATCATTATTGTTAAGCTCATTTGTTTTATTTCGGTCTTTTGCTTTTAAACATTGAACAGGGATTAACCGTCTGGAGACCTCTACAATTTAAATTGAAAACAAGTTTTTTTTACAATATGGCAAAGTGACATCGATTTTCGTGGCTGAATACTGTTTTTATTATTTCGCTAACATTGTGGAAAGGAAACACGAACTCTTTGACACCAAGCACTCACCAAACTATTTAAATCTCACATTTCAAGTTTTCTCCACACAAGAGACTCCACATTATTTTCGTTGAAAGTTCAGATCATGGATTAGGTAGTGAGGGTAGCGCGCCGGAAATAACTGGTGAGTTCACTCGGAGGCCAAAAAGGCCCCTTGTGGAACCCTGATCAAAGGGTAAGAACTAGAGAGAGCGAGAGGCGGAGAGTGAAAAGTATATAAAAGGATGTATATTTATAAGAGTGATCTGTGGCAGTTATCCAGCTTTGTTTTGCAATTCATTATACTTTAAATCAAATTAAAAATATTAAGATTAAAATATTAAGATGCGTTTTAGTTAGACCACCTCTTAAAATTAATTGTACGGTTGGGCTGGTTCCGAAATACTCAAACCAGTTTAGCAACACACAATATAACAGTGTGTGAAACAAAATATCGGTCAAATGCTCGTGACGTCTTCGGTGGCATACCCCTATCCAATGCTCGTTATTTTCAATGACTCTGAGACATAATGCAGGTTTAATGTCGTTAATGTGCCGAAATATCTCATTCTTTAGCTTTTAAGTTGATCGTGGCTTGTTGACGCACAAGAAGTCCAACGGTATCAAATCACATGATCGTGGCGTCCAATTACCATCGCCACGTCGTGAGATAACACGGCCATTGACTTCTTGCGCAAAAGCGCCAATTTTTCGTTGGCTGTGTGGCCTAAAAGACCTTGCATTTGTCGTGAAATCGTTTAGGCATTTAAAGGCCGAGGTATTCCGAGAAAACCCCTGATCCCGTACTTGCTTCCATTTTCGAACTTTTCTTGGATATTGGGATTTCATTCCCTGACATTACAGCGTCCGATGCCCAGTCTTCTCTGGATGGAAAATCCGTCCTAAAGGCTTGTTTTTGGATCGACCTCGGGGTCAGATAGTCTGACTCTACATCAAGCATGTCCATTAGGATGGTTCGATTTAGCAATTGATATTGCGCCATAGATTTTGCGATAGCTTTTGGCATGAGGGAAAAAAGTTCCACTACGAAAAAAATCATTTTAGAGGCGCCCAAATTTCATTTTTTGACTTTTTCTCAACTTTTATTTTTAAGGATTTTTGGTAGGTAATAAAAAATATATTTTTTAAATATTACCTTTCAAAGGTAACATACAGTGCATACAAATATACACTGCCGCACATAATACAATATAACATAGAACGCGTGAGAATAGTTTTACGACGAAGAGAATCGAATTAGTCGCATTTCAAATGCCAAAAGCTATCGAAAAATCGGTGGCACAATATGGAAATTTTACCAAAATTCGTTGCTTAATTGTGAAGTGTATAAAATCGTTCAAATAATCGATTTATAACGTTTGGTTACACCGAATAATTATTGTAGCACAAAATGATCGGTGGTTCATGTTCGTAAATGGGTAACCATAGACAACAACTAATCTTTATGAAAATACCACAGTGACAATTCACGATGGTTTTTCTTTTTCTGAAATGAGCAAGTATTCGCCACAGTAAAAAACTGTCGTGAATCAACGAATATATTTGAAATCGATTGGTGCTAGATATACAAAGTGGTTGTGGTCTGTGCTAGTTGTGGTCCATATTTTTCGTGTATTCACAATAGTTTTTCATTTCAGAAAATCGTCAACCATCGTGAATTGTAAATGTTGATTTTTCATGAAGATTGGTTGTGATCTTTGGTTAACTTACTACAGACACAAACCACATATCGCATTATGTTGCGAGCGTTAATGGTTGCAATCTATGCTAAACACTATTGTGTGTACAGCATAGATCGCAACCAATAACGCTCGCAAACCAGCGAGATATGTGGTTTGTGTCTGTAGTAAGTTAACCAAAGATCACAACCAATCTTAATGAAAAATCGACATTGACAATTCACGATAGTTGACGATTTTCAGAAATGAAAAACTATTGTGAATACACGGAAAATATGGACCACAACTAGCACAGACCACAACCACTTTGTATATCTAGCACCAAAGACTACAACCAATCGATGTCAAATATTTTCGTTGATTCACGATAGTATTTTACTGTGGCGAAAACGGCAACTATCGTGAATAATTGTAATACAGACCTTGGTGTAGTGTGATCGTTACACTCAACTGTTTAAATGTAAATAAATAAAAACACTCGTACGTATTTGCTTGTCCGATATAACAAGAATTTTATTAAGGCATAAAACAAAACTTAATTAATAACTAAATTTTTGTACTGATGGAGGCTTTTTTCCATTTTATACTTTCTCAACATTTTTAAATAAATAAAACAAATGTTTGAAATCTAATGATAATGCGTTGTTGGATGTATGTAAGTTACATGTTCGTTTGGACTTATCATCTATGAATACATACTTATAAATAAAAAGTTTTGAATTTTGAAATTATTGTTCGATTTTAAAGTGTGTAAATGACTGGACCGTATTAAACTAGAGGGGAGTCGTTTAAAATTGAAACATCCACGTCTTTAAAGAGGTCATTTACCAATAGGTCCTTGAACCCAAACCGGCCAAATCATCCATTTCCTTTGCTTCAATTAGAACATCATGCTTGGTGCATTGGTACATTAAGATCACATAATTTTGTTGACATAACGCAGAGCTCAGAAATTGTCACTCGCTGGCCTCGGAGTCATCCTTATGAGACTTTTAGATTGGTCTTGTCAACAGAAAAGCCACAATGTAATTGCAACAGCCGAATGTTGTATATCCATAAGCTAGGGAGAAAATATAAAAATGAATTAGTTGCTTGTTGCCAGTTTATTTTGAATTATACGGAGGAAAAAATATGTAAAAAATATGTTTTCATACAAACATATATATGTTTGAAACATGCTACAAACATATATATGTTCGTATTTCGGCATAACAGAAATCGTGGACAGAAATGGTCCCATTTCACTAGGGTGGATTTTTGTCGTAAGTCACTTACATGACTTAATTTGTGCAAGATCGGATTTAAAATATGGCTTGCGGTGCGGTACGGGCTTAAATAAAGGCTATATTCTCCAATAAGTTCAAAAGATTGGCCGTGTTCGATTGGCAACTCGCTTGGGAGGTCGCAAACGAGATAACTTCACACCGTTGTACAAGAATATTAAAATGATATTCTTTAAAAAAAACTATAGCCCATCAGCGTTAACAATTTTTTTTTTTGCAAGGAAAGTTATTCAAGAATAACATTTATCGAGTTTAGGCAAGCTTGGCTATCGCACGCTTATAATGGGTGATCAATCTAAATTTGGACTTTACGACGACAGAAAGAAAAAAGTCTAACGGAGTGATATGAGACGATCTAGGCGGTCAACTTACTGTTAGAAAACGTGAAATAAGCTGCTCTTCGAAATGACCTCTCAATAGGTCCATTGTTTAAGCAGATGTGTGGCGCCGTCCTGTTGAAACTAAATGTCGTCAAGAATACGGGCTTCAATTTCAGGTAGCATAAAGATCGATATCAAGGCGCGATAGCGAGCAACATTCACGGTTACGTTCCGGCCATCATCGTTTTAAAAAAATATGCACCGATGATTCCGCCAGCTTATAAACCGCACCAAACCGTGGTTTTCTCTGGGTATAATGACACCTCTTGAACCTCTTCTTATTGCTCTTCAGCTCAAATGCCGTTGAGCCAGAAATGGGCCTCATCACTGAACAAAATTTTGGTCGAAAACAGCGGATCTTCCCGTTTCTCAGCGAACGCTCATTTTCATAATCCAGTTGCCAACATTTGAGGGTAATTATTTTCAAAAAATAAATGCCATTAAATGCCCTTTCAAATTACCAATAAAGATTCCACACTTGATTTGAATTATATTATTTTTGTTCTGAAAAATACCTGTGGATGGATCACCTCATATAAGTTTTATTTCTTCTTGAAAACCACATGTCTGAAAAACACCCTTTATTTTCCAGAACTGCCTATGACATTGTAAATGGGCCATATTGCTACAGCCCTTCTGGTATTACACACACAAGTGTACCATTTAGTCCACATTAAGCATTCTTGTATTATCCATAATAGTCTTCACAAAATATGACTTAAAATTAACAATTAAGGGGTAAACTTGAACGTGGAATTCCTAGCCTCTCTTTTGTGGTACCTTTCACAAAATTATCCTGTTCCTGTGCAGATTTTAACCCACATTACTTATAATGGGAAAATCACAAAACTTTGTGAAATCGGACTTTTTCAGTCTACATATTTTTCCATGCCCCATACGAGGGACCCTGCAGATTTGTAGTAAATTACAATACATATAGATCATGTCGGTTAACGTTGACTCATAGCTCCCACATAAAAAGCCCTCCTCAATGACACACATCAGGTCCGCCCTTCGTCGAACCAAGTTTAGCTAAATAGGACCATTTCGGACCACGTAAACGTATATGCCACATCCTATGTCCTTTGCGTTGAGAAACCCGCTTCAAAAGCCTCTGGTAAGTGTTTATGTTTGAAACACCTTTGGAGGAATGGCGGAAGACCCTACGTTAAGTAAAACGATCGATTCAGAATCACTATCTGATTACATTGTGCATTGTCAGTCCGTACGGCGGTCCATCTATTGTTGAAATCAAAGTTCAGGTCCCTGTTATGGACTGATTTCGATGAAACTTGGTACATTCTTCTTTCACGTAGGTCCATGTTTTTGAATAGGTCCGACACAAAGTTTCCTTTTTAACTGTGGTGAAACTGGACAAAGATCCTTCCCGATTTCAACTCCTAACGCCACATACTTCTCCCGACTCCGACCAAATTTCGCACAGAGCATAACGAGTAACCAACGCATATCTCTGATAAAAATAGACCATATCGGTCAATGTTTTTGAACAGGCAACACAAAGGTACAACCCCCTCCACCCCGATATGAGGTCATGTAGCTTTACAAGCCACAAATTTTACCACATCACGCTCAAAATTGGTATGGTACGCTATGAGCGACAAATAATTAACATTTACATATTGAGACCGACCTTGCTGAAGCTCCAGACAGAGGTCCTCTGGATAGGAGAGTGGTGTAAGGTATCTCTAGTCAGCCAAACCCGACATTTACTTTATGACTTGTTTAATATTTTATATTTACTCCTACCCTACTTCTCTTTAGTTGAGTACTGAATACTTTATGCATTCTTTTAGGGTAGGTTCTCAAGTAATCGATTAACAGAATCGACCCTAATTCACGATGTCCTAATTCTGGTACTTACTAGAAATGCTTAGCTCAGATTTCAGATTTGAGACCATGTTTTTTTTTGTTCAAAGACAAAACCAAAAAGATATTCAAAATGACAGAACAGACTTTTATTTACAAGCAGGGGTGACTGTAGTTTCGGTGAAGGTTTCTTCACCGTCGTCAGACTCCAAGTAACTATTGGTTTTTTTACAATGATCAAAGGCTACGTGCAAGCAAATATCAATTAAATGAGAAATAAGAAAGAAAGAAATACCAGCTGCTAAATCCATTCGCATTATTCTGCATTTGATTATCCACATTTACCCTTTGATAGGAATAAATATCAAAGCAAATAATAAACAAGGGCCAGCTATTAAAAATCGCGATCCGATATAGTCCAATTTAACTCCTTGTAAATATGTATGTGTAAATTACTTATAAAGTTATATTCCTAGGCTACCTGGTCATGACCTCCTCTATGCTTCTACGAGCCTGTTTTCATAAAAAGGTAGCATTCCGGTTTTAGCCTTTGCTTTAGATGGAAAATATTTTCCCAATCAAATGTGAAATACTTGTCCCCATTTCTAGACTATAGAAATGCAATCAAATCAATTGCTACAAATAAAGGCCTGGTTTTTATTTAAAAATAAACTAGTAAAATAGCCAAAGTCGCAAGTCTATATTCTGCCTATATTTTACCCTCTTCTTTGGATGTGCAGAAAAGCCAATTGAAAATAGGTGTATGGATACCTTCAACGGGCTCCAAATTTAGCCACATTTTAAAAAATAGGTACTATTTCAATTTTAAATTTCAAATTAACAGTTTTATTGTTTTTTTGTAACTAAATGTCCAAGAAGAGAGCCCTTATGCACTGTGTAGGGATTAAAGAAATTAAAATACATGTCTATGTTAAAATAGGTCAGATTTTTGGACACAGGTTCGTAACCCAAATTTAGCCAAACAGCAAACATAATTTTAATATTGGCTTTTCGAGAAAATTTTGGAACTATTTTAAAGCCATATGTCCATGAATTTTGGAAACACTCTTTTTGGACCCAGGCCCCAAAAACTGACAATCAAAAAAAAATGATCCTTAATAATCCAAATCGGTCAAACATAGGTTGTTATCCAATAGTATGGTAACAATAGTAATTGTACCAAATTTGATCGAAATCGGTATTAATGTGGTTGTTTTAGAGAGGTTTAATGTAATACCGGGATGGATTTTTTTACGGAGTCTATAAGTATATCAAAACGTACAAACGGTATGACCCAGTTTTATCTGTGCCGATCGTAATTAACTGTCCAAAATTTCATCAAGATTGGATCTAATATGTGGCTTCTAAAGCTAACGCTACTTTTAAATTTTAGTTTGAAAACAATAAAGGATTACAAAAGCTTCATACCACTCTGTTCGAGGACGATAGTTTAAAACGTTGGATCGTAAACTATATGTGTGGTCCCCAGTCATATGTAGAATTTAGAGACAGGAAGTCGAATCCCCGTAGAGTAAAACAAGAAGTTTCCCAGGGTGAAGTGATATCCCCGGCTCTGTTTAACCTCTACCTCTAAAATTCCTGCTCAAGCAGGCGGCGTTGAAATTGTGTCGTACGCTAATGATTGGACAATTCTGGCGCCAATACCTAAAGTGGATTATACTTAGTAGGGACATAAATACTGTTACAACATTGAACACACCCATTTCAATAGTAGAACTGATCATACCCGGTTATTGTCATATGGGTTTTGAAAGCTAACCTCAATAGCGTTAGTCTGTAATGGGATTTTAAAATTGTTTCAACTTTCCTCATAGAGTGGTCAGATAATGAGACCCTTATCGCTGTAATAGCGCTTTTCAAGTTTGAAATGAAAAAAATACGATATTTTCAAAACGCTACTAGGGATTAGCCGCATGTTCGTCTACCGATGCATACAACTGTTTCAGGAGACTGCAGATGTAAAAGACCGCCACCGTTCGGACCGCCCACGCTCTGTTCGAACACCGCATGTTATCAAAGCCGTTAAATCAAGAATTCACAGAAATCCACTCCGAAAACAGAAAATCATGGCCCGTGAGATGAATATCACGCAAAAGTTCATGAGTCGAATCATTAAAAAAGACTTGGGACTTAGGGCTTTCAAACGACGTACCGGACATTTATTGACTGCAGCTTTCAAAAATAGGATTGAAAAATGCAAACGTCTTTTGGTTGAAGCACGCTGATAACTTGCACAGAAAGATTTTGTTAGCCGATAAAAAAAATTTTACCGTTCAGGAAAAATTTAACAAGCAAAATGATAGAGTGTATGCGCGGTTATCTAAGAAGCATCTGAACTGATCCCAAGGGTGGAAAAGGGTCATGGTTTGGTGAGGTGTCTCTTACGATGGGGTCACTGATCTGCATTTCGAACAAGGAGTCAAAACATCGGCCAAAGTTTACCAAGAAACCGTTTTGGAAGCTGTTGTGGAGCCTCTTAACAATTCCCTGTTCCAAAACTAGCCATGAACTTTCCAGCAGGATTCTGCGCCGGCCCAAAGGCTAAAACGTCCCAGGCCTGGCTTCGAAACAATTTGCCAGCGTTCATTTCCTCTGAAGAATAGCCCTCAGGCAGTCCAAATTTGAATCCATTGGATTACAAATTGTGGACGGTTTTAGAGGACAAGGTTTGTCACAAAAGATACCCCAACATTGGATCTTTTAAGACTGCTTTGGTTCGAGCTGTAGCCTTTTTCGATCCTCTACACAGCTATCTGCGATAAGCTCAAAAGAAGGCAGAAGGTCCTCAAGTCACTTGTCGACAGTACTTGGGGAGCCGACAAAGAAACCTTGTTGACCTCTTACAAAGAGTTATGGCGTCTGTAGCGAACTACGCAGCACTGGTGTGGTCGGCGAACGGGAATACGCAGTGGAAGAAAAAAAGACTTGCCAGAATGCCGCTCTCAGAAAATCAACGGGTTGTCTTTTTATGTCTTCTGAGGACCATTTACGTGACGAGACGAAGGTCCTTACCGTGCGCAGACACCCTAGAAATACCTGCTAGGGTGTTTTCGCAGTAGTTATCCTAACCGATCTCTTGTCCATCTCTTGGACAGGATGCCTCCGCCCAGGCAGATCAGGGGATCATACCCTGGAGCAGGTACTACCTCGGCAGACGCGCGTGTTTCTGGCTCAGCTGATATCTGGATGGTTTAGCCGCCTCAATTATTATTGGACACGAATTGTGTGTTCAAGGCAGAAACATTGTTGTATCACTCTTTAAGTTCCGGCTGTAAATGCAAAAGATTTAAAGAAAAATGTAAAAGCGCGACCCCTACGTTCGGCAAAAAAAAGAATAATAAATGCAATACTTTATATTTGATGGTGTACGGTAAACTTTTTTTTTGATGTACGGCCTAATGTACAGCCCCTTTTAAATAAGCCTAATGTGAAAGATGTTCTTACGTCAATTTGTGCATTGAATGAATTTTTATGGCTCTAAGGCTAGCAATAAATTACATGATCTTGAGCATATATTCTGTCAATGACTTAATTGATCTTAAGTTCCATTTTTGAGTAGTTTCGTTTTTTTAATTTATTAAAGAAATAAAATTTATTTTTTATTTATACTGCAGTCAAATTTGCACTTGTCCCACAACAAGTTTCGTTAGCTTCAACATTTAGTGCCAACGGCACGGATAAGAATATAGTTAACAGTTAATTAAGATAACATTTTGGTTAAACTTTATTAAAATATAAATATAAACGAAGCCAATTGCAGATGTTACAACACTTTACCAAACATTTCACTACTTGATGCGAGTGGCCTGGACCTTTCGATAAACTCGTTAACCCATAAACAACACATCAAAGTTATTCAAAACAATTAGTTAAGTTCTTCCAAAACATAAAACGCTTATTAAACATTAAAACAAAACAAAAAACCAAAAATAAGAAAACAAAACCTTATCATAGCATATATAAATTGTTAAAAAATTATTTAAAATTGTTTATTTCTCACATACACCCTAGAGTCCCCCAGCCCCGTGTTTCCACCAACCCACGTTTATCAGAGAAATGAAAGTACCTTTTTTTCCAAAGAAAAAGTAGATTTCAATGTTATTTAGATTTAAGTGAATCAAAGATCAACTCTCCATAATCAAGTAAGCAAAAGAAGAAAAAAACAAATAAATTAAAATAAAAAAGAAAAAAGAAAATTTCTGTTGTTAAAACGTATCGTTTTTGTAAATTTTTTAAATAGAAACTAAACTGACTCATACTCGTATCAGAAGTATTCATTTATCTAGCAATAATCATAATCGTAACACAAATAACTACCGCAAATAATGTATAGAAGAATTTATCGTTTACTTTATTTTTAAAGATTTTATGCAAATTCTATTTTGAAATATGAACGAACGCAGCGAACAGAGTGAACCGTTGGCGTTTTGAGTTCTCCTCGTATTGAGTTGTACTTTTTACATTCACTTTCATCATCAATCGTTCGCAAATGTCATCATCAAACGACGGATATGAAAAGAAGAAATAATAAAGCAAATAAACCAAATAAATAAACCAAAAAAAACCGAAATGTCTCCATTTATTTCCATGGCATAGCGGGGAGGACTCGGGGAGCTGGTAAATGGGGCATCCTTATGGCCCCCGATCTCAGTGGTTGCTTTTTTAATTTATGTCGAAAATGCACGTCAATGATGACGGAAATGGCGGAAAAAACTGAACAATGGCACGTTTTTGGATTAATTGAAATTGGGTTCGTTATAAGATGCAATTAAGTTTTGTGGTCGTTAGCGTTCATCACGAGCCAGCGCCGGACATAAACACTGGAAAGAGCCAGTGGTTGTTTTTTTTTTGCTGCTACAAAAGCGCCGAAATGTTTCCTAAAGTCATGAAAGTCATATTCAAGCGTAGCGGGTGGTTTTCAATGCAAATTGTAAGCAAACATTCTGATTTAAATACACTTAATTATTGAGGTAAGTAGAAGGTATAACACGTGCTGCGTTTTGAGTTGTACAAGGGTTGCTATTTACAGTTCGGATCCTGACAATACTAGTGTTCCCAGCTGCAAACTGGAACTGCCATTGGAAACTTGAACATTTTCTAGCATAACTTCACTCAGAACGTTTTGTTATTTGAGGACGAATTGTTTTGTTTACAGTGTGTTGAAAAATTCATCTCAGTCAAAAAATGTAATTATCCCGTGAACATTTTCGTGCGATGATTGTTTACGATTTTCGGAGTGGGTTATCGAGACAAGAGTTTTTAAGTCAACTTGTTTCGACTTTTGGCATCAAAAACCACTGTTAATCGCTGGTACCATGAGTTCAGTCTCAGACGCCGTTCGCTCCAGGAAGAATTTCGTGAAGGACGTCCAACTTCGGTCACTTTGCTAGAAACCATCAATACTGTGCGTGAACTGATAAAGCAAGACCGACATGTGACATACCGTGAAATTGAGGCATCCTTGGGCATTAGTATGACAAGCATCAATAAGATATTGCATGTTCATTGTCCCACATAATTTGACGAATGCTCAAATAAAGGCTCGTATGGATTGGTGCAAAGAGATGTGACAAATCATGGGTCTATGCATATGAACATGAAACAAAACAGCAATCGCCCGTATAGTTCTTTTAAGACGAGCCAAATCCAACAAAAGTTGCTCGTGGAAGAAGTACATCGAAGCAAATGATTGCGTTTGTTTCGGTGTAATCGGCCCAATATCGTTCAGAAATTTTCTGCTATTATCACATACGCAACTCTGAACATTTTTATATTTTTTTGTTTATATTCACTTTGAAACTTCATAAATATAATATGCGAATTGTTAGCGAAACAAAACAGCTGATTTCGGATAGTTAATTAGTTTCCCGGGGAGTATTTAGAATCGGGCTGAACGCGAAATTAGTCGAACTGTTGGAAGAACACATCTTCCCATTCAAGGAGTGGTGCAAAATTTCCAATCGAATTGAAATATAACTATATTTTGACTATGAAACATGGGGTAATGGAATGGGGATGTGTGGCTAGAGACTAATGGAGTTAGTTGAGTCGACTGTGGACAAATATGCGTACCTTAATATTTTACAGGATAACCTGAAGCAGAGCGTCGAGGTAATAGGATTGTGAAACGTATATTTCAACAGGATATTGACCCCAAGCATACTATTAGCATGGTGAAGCTGTGGTTGATTTAAAACGTACCACCGAAAATAGCTAATTTGAGCCCGATAAAACATTTGTGGGATGTGCTGGAAAGAAGAAACCGCAAACACAAAATTTCCTCGAAGAAGTGCTGCGTGAGCAATGGAGCCTAATTTCCCTAACAAAAACCGCTAAAGTCGTTTATTCCATGCCAAATCACTTGCCAGAAGGTTTGAAGAGGAAAAAAAAGACTATTCAACTAGCTATAGGGGGGTTAATCTAGAGGTATTTCTTTTCACTAGAGTTTTTTTCACAGATAAGTTGTGTTAAACTTTACTTTTTTCTTTTTAGGTTTGCCAAATCTGCAAGAATGGCCTGTCCGACCTTTTTTCGCGTCGCCGTTTTTAGTGTTTGGACTCTTCAAAAGCTCAAAGAAATATCCGCTGTTTTTGACCAAAATTTTGTTCAGTGATGAGGCCCATTTCCGGTTCAACGGCAACGCCAATAAACAAAATAGACGAATTTGGGCTGAAGAGCAACCAGAAGAGATTCAAAATGTGCCTTTATACCATAGAAAACCGCGGTTTGGTGCGGTTTCTAAGTGGTTTCTAAAAATGATGATGGCCGAAACGTGACCGTGAATGATGCTCGCTATCGTGCCATGATCTCGGAATTTTTCTACCTGAAATTGAAGCCCTTAATCTTGATAACATTTGGTTTCACCAGGACGGTGCCACTTGCCATATAGCTGCACACACAATGGATCTACTGAGAGGTCATTTTGAACGTTTTGAACCGGTGAGTTGAACGTCTAGATCGTCCTAAAGCCAATGCTGACAAACCAGCTACGATTCAGAGTTAAGAAGCCAACACTACGAGTGTCATTAACGCCATACCGGTCGAAATGCTAGAACGATTCGTCCAAAATTGGACACTTTGAGGAGGCCAACATTTGAAGAAAATTATATTCAAAAAATAAATGGTATAAACTGCCTTTTCTAATGAACAATAAAGATTCCACACTTGATATGATTTTTTGTATTTTTTTATTTTGAAAAAAATACCTCTAAAATTATTGGATTTGCTTATTTTATGCAGACTTTTTCTGATGCACTTCCTAGTTATATGCACGATTATATTCGATAACTCCTTTTTGTTAAGATATTATTTTCTATGAAATTTTAGCTCATTTGCTTATTTCGAGATCTCTTGCATCTATATTTTAATATTTTTAATTTTTTCTACCAAATGGCAAAGTGACATTAATTTTTGTGGCTTCACATTGCTTTTGTCGCGATCAGAAAGCTTACCAGCAGCTTTTGAGAGAAAAACTGAACACTTTAAGACCAGGTTCTCACCACTTCTGTTGTAAATCTCACTTTTCAAGTTTTCTTCAAGCAGTTGCCCACGAAAATACAATTCACCATTTTCGCATATACTTAGTAGGGACATAAATACTGTTGCACATGTTTTATGCTGTAAAATAAAAAGTACTGAATGTTTTTGGACCAAATATTTTTTAATATATTTATTGATGTATATTGTATCCAAGAGAATCTTCTTATTCGAATTGCCCGCCTTTTGTCTTTACACACGCATTAAGTCGCACTGGCCAATTGTCAATAGCTGCACGAACCTCGTCCATTGGAAAATTGGCCACAGCTCGAACTAAAGCAGTCTTAAGAGATCCAATGTTGAGGTATCTTTTGTTACAAACCTTGTCCTCTAAAACCGTCAAAAATTTGTAATCCAATGGGTTAAAATCTGGACTGCCTGAGGGCCATTCTTCAGAGGAAATGAACGAAGGCAAATTGTTTCGAAGCCAGGCCTGGGACGTTTTAGCCTTATGGGCCGGCGCAGAATCCTGATGGAATGTCCATGGCTGGTTTTGGAACAGGGAATTGTTAACAGGCTTCACAAGAGCTTCCAAAACGGTTTCTTGGTAAACTTTGGCCGATGTTTTGACTCCTTGTTCGCAGAATTGCAGGCCAGTGACCCCATCGTAAGAGACACCCCACCAAACCATGACTGAAGCTGGGTGATGACCCTTTTCCACCCTTGGGATCAGTTCAGATGCTTCCTTAGATGACCGCGCATACACTCTATCATTTTGCTTGTTAAATTTTTCCTGAACGGTAAAATAGTTTTCGTCGTTGAATAAAATTTTTCTGTGCAAGTTATCAGCGTGCTTAACCAAAAGACATTTGCATTTTTCAATCCTATTTTTTAAAGCTGTAGTCGCTAAATGTCCTGTACGTCGTTTGAAAGTCTTTTTTAATGATTCGACTCATGGACTTTTGCGGGATATTCATCTCACGGGCCATGATTTTCTGTTTTCGGAGCGTATTTCTGTGAATTCTTGATTTAACGGCTTTGATGACATGCGGTGTTCGAACAGAGAGTGGGCGGCCCGTTTTTATGCATCGGTAGACGAACATGCGACTAATCCCTAGTGGCCGGAACGTTTTGAAAATATCGCTTTTTTCATGACGAAAGTTGGAACAATTTTAAAATCCCGTTACAGACTAACGCTATTGAGGTTAGCTTTCAAAATCCATATGTCACTAACGGGGTATGTTCAGTTCTACAATTGAAATGGGTGTGTTCAATGTTGTAACAGTATTTATGTCCCTACTAAGTAGAATGCAGCAAGCACGCCTCCGAGCGTCCTAAAAAGAGCTGTTAGATGACCTTGCTGGGCACTTTCTTTTCCCGCAAGAATGTAAATACTTATATAAACCAATGATATATATACTATATACAAGTTCAACAATAAAATAAAATTCGTCCGCTCTTAAGTAAATAACCGTTGATCATGATTGAATCACATTTATTGCTTGAAGTCGAATGATGGCGTTCACCGAAACTGCGATCATCCTTGCTTGCAACTTATTGTCTTTTCGGCTGATTTTAGAATATGACTTAAACAAGACCCGCAATATTTATTAAACTGATGTACAATATTCTTTTAATTGACGGACATTGTTCTTCAGATACAGTGTTGATCAATTTGTTGTAAGAAATTGAAGAACATACGAGCGACCGCAAAACTAACTGGCCAGGCACATTTTCTGTTTTACTAGCAACTTTTTTTTTATTTTTTAATAGAAAATTTCCGGTGATTGAAGTAAACAATCAATTTGAAAAATGGAAAATAAAGAGTTTCGTGCGGCAATTAAACACTTTTATATAAAAGGTTATACGCCACAATTAATCAAAGATGAATTGGATTCTGTTCATGGTGATAATGCACCATCATACTCCACCGTGAAATCCTGGGTTCAACAATTTAAAATGGGTCGTTCAAGTACGGAAGACGAACAACGCCCTGGAAGACCGAAAACTGACACTACTATTGAAAACATTAGAAAAATATTTAATGAAGTGACTAAAGATAGACGAATAAAGCTCAGAGAACTTGCTGATATTGTTAAAATACACGAAAAACAAGTTTGGAGTATTTTACATGATGAACTCCACATGAAAAAGATATCCGCAAGAACGCTGCCGCGTTTGTGGACTTTGCCCCAAAAAATCGTCCGTTGGACCAATTCCGAGGAGCTTTTAGCGATTTATCAGCGTAATCCAACAGAGTTCTTGCGCCGATTTATAACTGTTGATGAAACATAGATCCATCACTACATCCCAGAATGCAAAGGACTGTCAAAACAATGGATAGAAGCTGGTAAAAGCGGTCCCAAGAAGGCGAAAACTGTTAAGTCAGCAGGAAAAGTAATGGCCACAGTATTTTGGAATGCAAGGGGTATAATATTTATTGATTATCTTGAGAAAGGAAAAACTATAAATAGTGAATATTATTGTGCATTATTAGATCGGTTGAGTGAGGAAATCAAGATAACACGACCGCATTTAAAAAAAAAAAGTTATTTTTCATCAAGATAATGCTCCTTCACACACTGCATTTTTAACTCAACAAAAACTGGCCGAATTACGATTTGAAATTGCTCCGCATCCACCATATAGTCCAGATTTAGCTCCTTCTGATTATTTCTTGTTTCCAAATTTAAAAAAATTCTCGGTGGCAAAATTTTTTCGTCCAATAGCGAGGTTATTGCTGAAACTGAGGCATATTTTGAAGGTGTTGAAAAATCTTATTTTTCGGATGGAATTTAAAAACTTGAATAACGTTTGATGAAGTGTATTGAGTTGGAAGAAGATTATGTTGAAAAATAAATAATAATAATTCCAAAAAACCCGTTCTTTTTATGTTAGGCCAGTTACTTTTGCGGTCGCCCTCTATTACTATGGAAAAAACAGTCCTGGACTACACAGGCACATATTTTTGGTAAAAAGGAGGATATGGAGGCTCAAATATCGGCTTCTTTATGGACAAAAGGATACCAAGTAACTGCTAAGCTAATTATAAAACTATTTCTTCTATTTGGCTAAATTTGGGTGACGGCCGAAAATACGTCCCTTACAAACATGGAAAATTGGGTATTAAATAATAATGAACTTTTCTCTTAAATTCAAATGTAAACTTATTTTTTATAATCCATGTTTGTTTTAAGTATAGAAACATCCTTTTGTCGCAATTGATTTTAATGCATTCGCAGGGTGTAAAAATAAAGTTATTCACTGAATTTCAGAATGAACGTGTTTTTAAAAAGCATGTTCTTTACAATCAACGATTTGTAAAACATGCTGCTGCTTCTGTGCTACAATCTTCAAGCTTTCAAACCTAGTGGCTACTAATCTGAAGTAAACAAGTCGTATGTCAACTTAGTTTTAGATATAACTCCGTTAAATATACTTTTTTATTTTTTTCAGGGCTACATACAAACAAAATATTCAAATCGACTTTTACAAATAACTGTTGAAAATGTACTGTTTGTTTGTTTTTCTGCCATAGCCTTGAAAATTTTAAACTTTTCCAACACTTGGCTTTTCTCCTTAATGCAGTAAACAAATACAAATCTTGACATGTCATCAATAAATGTAACAAAATAACGGGATCCCCCAATGGATCTTACATTCATTGGTCCGCAAACATCTGAGTGAATAATAGCAAGTAAATTCTCAGACTGTTGTTCAGAGGAAGAAAATGGTTTAGAAGTAATCTTGCTCTTCATGCATGTCTTGCAGTCAAGTCCCGGTGGGACTTCATCTAGTTTTAAGCCAAAAACTAACTTCTTCGACGACAATTCTCGTAATGTCTGATAGTTCAGGTGCCCGTATCGCTGATGCCATTTCTCGGCATTTGTTGCCGACGTCATTGATTTCAAGCTATAATTCTGCTCCATATTCAGAATGAATAAGTTACCTTCTTTTATACCTTTTAGTATAACACGGCCTTCTTTGTCCTCAAAAATTACTTGTTTGAAATCGAATACTACTTTGACGCCGTTTTGGACCGCCGTTGGCACCGATATGAAATTGCCCATCATTTTAGGAACAAACATCACATTATGCAATTCTACGACAAAATTCCCAGTCCTAATAGTCACTTCACCCCGACCTTCGGACTCAACAATATGGTCTCCAACTAACCTAATTGTCTCTTTACATTTCCTATATTCCGTAAACAAGTTCCGCTTACAACACATGTGGGATGTCGCTCCACTATCAACGCACCAAGTGTTCACTGTCAAAGGATACGTAGCCATTGCAAATCCTCCTAGAACCGAATGCATTGACTTACTATATGATGTTCTAGATCCTTCCTTACATTCTGCTTTATAGTGACCACGACGACCGCAATTATAACAATCGCCCTTTGAGTTCGCCATAACGTTCTTGTTCTGCTTTCGGATACCTATTTTTTCTTCCATATGCTCCATACGCTTGTTGGGATTCGTCGTTTTCTGACTGCTTTCGTATGGACAGTCGTCGTTCTGCTTCTTCCATAAGTTTGATTTTCAGCATGGTCATAGAAGGCAACACATCCCTAGTTTCGATTGCTATTACAAAATTCTCGTAAGATTGCGGTAGGCTTGCCAAAAGAATTATAACTAATAATTCGTCGTGTATATCCACACTGACCTCGGATAGTTTCTCCACTAAGGCAAAAAATGAGTCTAAGAATTTTACAACATTTTCCTCGCCATCCATTTTCATTTGCAGCAGTTGTCTAAACAAGGATACCTTTCTAGCGGGACCACTAGGAACGTGTATATCCCTCAGCTTGATCCATGCTTCCGACGATGACTTGCAATTTCTTATGTTATTAATCTGAGAAGATTGAATACTTAACATTATAGTTGCCAAAGCCTTTTCATCCTGAGTCGTAAATCTTCGTAACTCATCCGGACCATTTGGTTTTATTGAATCCCCAGAAACGACGCCCCATAACTCATTATGGATTAGCACACTTTTCATCTGCACATTCCATGTATCATAATTGCCGGAATTCAGCTTTTCGATCTGAAACATTGAACTCATCTTAAATTTCTTGATTCTTGATTATTCTTTATATTCCGCTTTTAGCTCGTCCTGGGCCCATAACCTGTTGGTTTTTCTGTTACTCCTCGCACACGAAATCTTGAGAATAATTCAAATCCGGATTTTATATAAAAAGGAACAAAAATGACAAACGTTTTATTTCCAGAACAATTTTCACAGTAATGACAGAAAAACCATATTATTTATCTATACTACAATTTTACAAAAAGCAAAGCCTCCTATGTGAAGTATTTGTATTGAAACAACAAACAGTACATTTTCAACAATAACAACCACACAAAAAGCCAAATAAATCAAGTAAAAAGTTCAGCCAAACCTAACCTCCTACACCCTCCGCCGTGAAATGAATTAGTCGGTTTTGGGCCCATGAGTCCGATCCAATTCTCAGCCGTATCATCAAAATTTGTAGAGAAACCACGTTTAATGTTAGTACCCTTTTAATGTTAGTACCCTCTTCGGAACACAGCCGATGTTTTTGGGCCCCCTACGGTCCATGAGACCAACCCAAATCTCAGCCAAAACTTTAAAATAAATCCTAATTTGAATTAGAAGTCAAATTTGCTTTAACTTGATTACTTATATGAACCATTGATCACTCGTTTTATTCATACGGGACGATTTTTAGGCCTCATGAGTCCAAAACGTCCAGTACCTATGCCCTTTTTGAAGCATTTGAAGTGCGTCCCAAACAACAGTACCAATTTTGACCATCGTAAGTAAACAACAAATTTTTATTTGTAAAGCAAATACTCAAAAATTGTACATTTTTCTTTAGTTCCTTGAAGGGATTTTTTTTTAGCCCCAGACTCGATTTCGTCCTTTTACAAGTACGAACCGCGAATGATTACACTGTGGAACATTTTTGGGGTTATTGTCTGGGGGGTGAGAAATTCCAAGTCAGGGTGATGGTACTAGGTCAGTATATTAAAACCCTCAAAGGGTTTTGCGTTCGTATGTGCCAGTTTTTTTTATGACCTTTTACATTTTTTTCCTTATCTTGATGTTTTTTCGCTTAGTTGTAAAATGTTGGCAAAATTGAGAAAAATTAATAATTACATTTTCTTTAATCCATTAATATACTGTTTCTCTACCAAATCAACATTTTTGCAATTAGAAATAAATTTATGAAGAAAATTTTGCCAAAAAAATTTTTTTTTTTTTAAACATATAAATCCCAAACGGAAAAACGTGTAGAGTCTTATAACTTTCACGTAAAGTCACATAACCTATAAACAAAATGCGACATAGATCATAGAAATCGATTAACGCGTTCTGCTTTTATTTACAATTAAGTGAAGTTACTTAATTGTAAATAAAAAAATAAGTGAAGTTACTTAATTGTAAATAAAAGCAGAACGCGTTAATCGATTTCTATGATCTATGTCGCATTTTGTTTATAGGTTATGTGACTTTACGTGAAAGTTATAAGACTCTACACGTTTTTCCGTTTGGGATTTATATGTTTTAAAAAAAAAAAAATTTTTTTGGCAAAATTTAATGGATTAAAGAAAATGTAATTATTAATTTTTCTCAATTTATTTCAGCAAAATCGAACTAGTCGTTCTCGAGTTATGTCAAACTACGTTTTTGCCAACATTTTACAACTAAGCGAAAAAACATCAAGATAAGGAAAAAATGTAAAAGGTCATAAAAAAAACTGGCACATACGAACGCAAAACCCTTTGAGGGTTTTAGTACCATCACCCTGACTTGGAATTTCTCAACCACCAGATTGGCTGTTGTACTGTGTTATAGGTCACCATCATGCACAATGCCAGAATCGTAAGATAATTCCATTGACAGTTAGCGTCCTTTCAAAAGGCATATGGATGTAAGGACATGGCTAGATCGTCTTAAAAATGTACGACGATCAATACTCGTACAGGGTTAGGCGATTGAAGGTTACTAATTTTTTGGTGTGATATTATTATTTTTTAATTCATATTACAAAATGTGTTGAAATAATCAAAAATGACCTTCACGAAGAAAAAGTATGTTTGCGGTGACATTATTCGAAGAGCATTATACAGCTGGGTCAAAAGTTACCATGGGGTTAAAAAATGTAATAACTTTTTCGTTTATATATTTTTTACAATTGAATGGCCTTGAAAATAAGCAGAACTGTAGGTTCTGGGGATCTGAAAATCCAAGAAGATGGAAGTGCTGTATCCCTAAATAGAGAGGGCTATCGGAGTATGATAGAACGTTGTTTAGGTCCTCCTCTTGAAAATAGACCTGAGATGTGGTTTCAGCAGGACGGAGCCACTTCCGACACTGCTCGAGACACAATGGCACATTTAAGTTAACTTTTTGGAAAGCGAATAACTTCTAGAAATTCGGAAATTATTTGGCCAGCGCGATCGCCAAATTTGGCAGCACTCTACTATTTTCTTTCGGGTTATTTGAAGGAGCGAGTATATGTGAAGAGAGGCAATCCTTCAACTCAAGACCAAAATTAGCCATGTTCTTTTTAGGTTACTAAACAAGCATTTGTATGCAAGTTACTCGGTAAACAAGCGAGTTAGCTGATACTCGGTAACGAAACAAGTTAGAGTTACCTGACTTATTTTTTAACAGAAAAAAATATTATGAAAACATATGTTTTTTGTTATTGATACAGAAAGAAAATGAAAAGAATGAAAGAAAAAGAAAATAGAAAAAGCGCGATAAAACTATTTTCATAAATTTTAATAATGCAAACAAGCTAGTATTTTCACTAGCCGCTGCTTTTCATTTTGTTTTTAAACAAACTTTTGTGGAGCTTATGCTGCCATCTGATTCAAAATTTTGTTGAATGTTGCAAGAATACCATATTGCTAACTAACTAGGTAACTAAGCCAGTTACCTGAAAAGAACACGACTATTGTTCCAGAAATTCGAACGCTACAGCCACAAATTTTGAAAGATGTTATGGAAAATGCTCTAAAACGAGCCCATCATTGCGAAGCTGAAAACGAGGGTCATTTAAGTGACATTATTTTTCATAGTTAGTGTAAAAAAGATTCATTTTGAATATTATATCATCTGAGAAAAAAAACTAAAAAAAATTAATAAACGAAAAAGTTATTAAAGTTTTTAACCCAATGGTAACTTTTGGCCCACCCTGGGCAGATGTAGGTCAACGGACCTTGACATTTTTCAAAATTTTGCACTGTAATCGATACGTAATTTGTAC
This sequence comes from Hydrotaea diabolus, assembly GCA_963513945.1. NCBI lineage: Eukaryota > Metazoa > Arthropoda > Insecta > Diptera > Muscidae > Hydrotaea > Hydrotaea diabolus. Next base: position 84,335,664 of record OY740718.1, on the reverse strand, counting down.
TCACCAGCACTGAATTTTTAAATGGAATCTGACCATTTCATCACACTGTAGCATTCCATTAGCTCCAATGATTTCTATAAAACGTTTAATAACTCTTTTTCAATTTACTCAATTGAGTAACATTTTTGTTGTGACCGCTGGTATTCTCCCATGCAATATTAACTGCGTAGCAACAGGAGCAGCACTATTTGGCGATGTCCGTGTCTTGATCGATGCTGTGATTTGTAATGGTGGTGAGATTTATCTGAAAAATACAAAAATTTCAATTAATTTGTTGCTCTAAAAGGGATATAAATAAATTGTACGATCATTTGAACTCTACTCATGTAGGGTGGACCATTTATAATTTTAAATTTGAATCGGCTGTAAAAAAAAATATACTAAGTAGGGACATAAATACTGTTATACACGTTTAATGCTGTAAAATAAAAAGTACTGAATGTTTCTAGACCAAATATTTTTTAATATATTTATTGATGTATATTGTATCCAAAAAGAATCTACTTATTTGAAATGTCCGCCTTTTGCCTTTACACACGCATTAAGTCGCACTGGCCAATCGTCAATAGCTGCACGAACCTCGTCCATCTCTGTGAATTCTTGATATAACGGCTTTGATGACATGCGGTGTTCGAACAGAGCGTGGGCGAACCGACCGGTGATGGTCTTTTACATCTCCAGTCTCCTCAAACAGTTTTATGCATCGGTAGACGAAAATGCGGCTAAACCCTAGTGGCCGGAGCGTTTTGAAAATATCGCTTTTTTCATGTCACACTTGAAAAGCGCTATTACAGCGACACGGTTCTCATTATCTGACCACTCCATGATGAAAGTTGAAACAATTTTAAAATCCCGTTACAGACTAACGCTATTGAGGTTACCTTTCAAAATCCATATGACATTAACGGGGTATGTTCAGTTCTACTATTGAAATGGATGTGTTCAATGTTGTAACAGTATTTATGTCCCTACTTAGTATTATTGATCATCGTAAAATTTTAAGACATCCAGTCAACTCCGTATATCCATGTGTCTGTTATTCGTTCGAACAAATTAAGATAGGACCCTGAATTTTCATCCGATAATGGCGTATAGCTATAAATTCATTGGAATGGCCAAAATCGACAATGGACTTATAAAGTTTTCCTGTTAGGTGCCTAAAGTTAAGCTTTTTGAGTTTTTGCTAAACAAATAATAGATTTTAGTGTGCAAAAAAAGGTTTAAATGCACACAGAAAACAGATAAGTGGAAATGAAAGTATTGGTAGGAGTTACAACTTATCGGAACGTTCAAAATTGTGTTTTCTGGAAGTTAATACCCATGGTACTTAAAAAAAAATTCAAGTGCACTAGAACATGTCGTTTCTTGACGAAAATGTGTTTAATGTAAGGAATGATTTTAAATTTATTGCAAAAATATTTAAGATTTTGAGGTTAAACATAGGGTAAGAATCAGTTGGAAATCTGTTGCAATGACCAACATAGTTCGAAAAATCATTAGATGGTAGCTACCATATTATTTCGCAACTATTAAATCGGTTATAGCTACCGAACACAGTAAACTGCTAATACCAATTCTGAATTACTTGTCACTTTGGTACGAGTATTAGAATATGAAAACGAAATAATCAAATCAAAAACTTGGAAATATGTAATCAAACAAAACATTTCTATTAAACATTTTAAACATTTGACTGCTTCAAATCTATTAAGATTGTAGTTTTCTTACAAATAAAATTGGTGGGCCAAGCTTAGTTTTGTACTTGGAACCGCTCAGTCAATTGATTGTTTTTGTCATAGGTAATTGCAAATAAGAAGTCCACGTTTTTTTGAATATACAGAAATTTCTGATCATCAGTTGGCCTAGTCAACAAACGTTCATGGTAAATATTAATCTGTAACAACAACCGACACATGTACAAATTCAATTCCAACAAATGTGTTACTCGTATTTACCAACCACTAATCGACATGTTAAAAAGAAATTAAATTTCTTTTATAAACCTCTACCTAGTTTATAAAAAACTTTGCCACAACCACCAATTGTGACAACGAACTATTTTTTAAAATTTCATTACAGTAACCGATTAATTGGTTGCGTGCGCAATACTTTGATCATACTGATGAAGTAGTGTGTGAAATAACGGTAACGGAAATTCTTCTTTTGCAACGGATTTTTTGAAGTTCCAACCGATTTCCAACTTACTTGTGTATAGCGATATACGAGTACGATGTTATAGGCCAGTTTATCCAAATTTCGACACCAGTAGGAAATCAGTTATCAAACCAATGTCTTCATGAAACATTTAGTAACTTTTACCATAGGATGGGAGAATATATAATTTTTTCATTCCGTTTGCAACACATCGAAATATTTATCTGCAACCATATATATGATATACTTATATTATCGATCGTCATAAAATTCTAAGGCGACCTATCCATGTCCGTTTGTCCGTCCGTTAAAATAAAATAAGAGTTTACCAAAACGATTACGAAGAAGTTCCTTGTGGCTCTTGCTGCATGCGTAGTGGCTACATCTTACCATATGTTAGGATTATTTTCAACGGACGCAAAAAAATTTCAAAGTCCTATATAGGACCCTGTTCATGTTTTCTGGTTAACTTCCTTATTTTCAAAAAAATATGGACTGATAGCTTTATCAACCATAACACTGCACCAAACAGTACATCTGGAGGGGCTGTACTTGACGCTGACGCTATAGCCTATGATTTTGACACTAGTCCCGGTTCCTCTAAACGGGAGGCTAAGTTCCTAATCATGTTGTTTCTGGGCGCTGTTTTGACACCATAATGACGGCGATTATTTTGTTGAGTTGAAATAATAGACTTGCTATTTGCAAGAATTTTGACGCGTTTCTGTACATTATTTGTGGCCGACATATGTCTCCATAAAAAAATATAAACTGCAAAAAGAAAAAACAATTAAATAAAAAAGTTATGCATATTTTTAGCTCTTTTATTTTATTTAGTTAATACATGTACGAGGGTTGCTATTTATATTTCGGGTCCGGCAATAAAATTACAATAATTTATCATTGAAAATGGGTTTATTGTTTTTAAAAATTTTCTCCTTTAAGATCAATATACTTATGCATGCGCACATACCTATTTTCGAAGCACTTTTTCCACTTCGATTGACACACCTCCAAAACATTTTTGAACGCTTCAACAGCTGCTTTGGGCAATGAAAAACGTTGACCACGCATTTTTTCTTGCTGCTAGGGAATAAGTAGAAGTCATTGGATGCCAAATCAAGGCTGTACGGTGGATGGCCCATCAAAGTGAGAGCTTGCATTGTCGTGATGCAAAATGATCCGTATTCTCTTATTATCTTTCCTCATTTCGTCGGACACTGTTGGCAAACAGATGGTTGTATATAAATCAGTATCGACTGACCGCCCTACGTTCCACTGAAGGCACTGCGGCAACATGGCTGGTTATACCGACAAAAACGCAATCATTTGCTTCGATATAGTTTTTCCACGAACAACTTTTGTTGGATTTGGCTCGTCTTGGAAGACCCATACAGTCAATTGCTGTTTTGATTCGGGTTCATATGCATAGATCCATGATTCTTCACCTGTGACAATGTTATACACTGCCTCTGCCGCACCAATCCATACAAGCCTTTTTTGAGCATTCGTCAAATTATCAATCATTAGCTTCGATATAATTCTTGCACGAACAACTTTTGTTGGATTTGGCTCGTTTTGGTTCGGGTTCATATGCATAGATCCGTGATTCGTCACCTGTGACAATGTTATACACTGCCTTTGAGATGCCGCACCAAACCATACGAGCCTTTTTATGTGCGATCCAACGAGAAATTTTCTTCACGGCCAAATGAACATGCAATATCTTATTGATGCTTGTCATACTAATGCCCAACGATGCGTCAATCTCACGGTATGCCACATGTCGGTCTTGAATAATCAGTCCACGCACAGCATCGATGGTTTATGGCGAAGTGACCGAAGTTGGACGTCCTTCACCAAATTCAACCTAGAGCGAACGGCGTCCGAGACTTTACTCTTGGTACCAGCGATTAACAGTGGTTTTTGATGGTGCTTCATTGCCAAAAGTCGAAACAAGTTGATTTTAGCAATGTTGTCTCGATAACCCACACCGAAAAAATCATCGCACGAAAATGTTCTCGGGATAATTCCACTTTTTGACTGAGATGCATTTTTCAACACACTGTAAACAAAACAATTCGCCCTCAAATGACAAAACGTTCTGAGTGAAGTTATGCTAAAAAATGTCAAAGTTTCCAATGGAAGTTCCAGTCTGCATCTGGGAACACTAGTATTGTCAGGTCCCGAAATATAATATAACCCTCGTAAATGTTTCATCCAGCAATGTTTTTCCTTATGAAGTTAGAGATATATCTCTTACACGTAGAAAAATTGTTAGATGTCCTTACCCGGGGACGAATCTAGGTTTACTGGCGTGATATTAGTGTACACTCCACGGCAGCCCATAAAGCATTTCTTACTCAGGCCAATCCATACGAGCCTTATAAATACGAGCCCATAAAGCATTTCTTACTCAGGCCAGAGGACATAGCAAACATTTTAGTGAAATGGTCCTTTTTGCATGAAATCTGACTTGCTTCTAAAACTTCCAAGTTTCCAGAACCATAAAAGGGGCATAAACCTTTCATTCAGTTCAACATGTGAAAGAGCTAATCAAAACGTATACAGTGGGAAGGGTAGCATTTTAAATTGACAATGGTATATGGGTGAAGCCAGTTCACAAAGTAATCCATAATTTTTGGTAGACACATTATCCGTTAAAATGTCTATGCGAAATAAAATCTTAATTACTTATTTGATATCAAGCAAATCAATCTCTCGCTTTTGTTCTTTTGAAGAAGGTCCATCCGTTCGACGGCGGAAATCATGGTAACCTCTTTTAACGAGTTCTGTTTTTGCTCGTGTGTGTCGAACATATTGAAACATTAGTGCCCCTCTTCGGACGCTCTCCCATGCTGTCGCTGCGCCAGATAAAAACTATAAATTGTTTGGACTGTCAGAAACAAAAGATATTAAACGAATGAAATTCACATTTGCCTGTTCCCTGCCCCGGGAAAACTAAGTCCTATGTATTTGATTATAAATTGCCTTTTTTGCTGGAAAAAAGCATACAAAAATACGCAGACATTTGGAATAATCTCTTTGTTTTTCCTTACGGCGGACAGGGATACAAAAAGTAGAGCATGTGCGCGTGTGCTTTTGTATGGCTATGCATTGTTGGAACTCGCTGTCGTCGTCGGTTCTCTAATTACAAGTTCAAAAGGGTTTCTGTGTTTATTCGTCTGTGCCACCACAACGTATGCGAGCGTGCGTACGATTTCGACCTTTGCCCAAGGCATAAAATAGTTAAGATTTTTTGAATATTTACCTGAATTTGTCCAGAATTTTTAAGTTAAACATTGTAAATACCCTCTCAAACTCAGACAGAGCGACTGTAGCTGTAAGAGAATGAAACTACAATTTGAGTTACATCCAAACATTATCAGTTTCTAGGACTATTTTTTCGTAATTTTTAACAGGATATTGTTACAATGGCCGATCTATTTTGTACATGTGGAAGAATCTCTGTCAAGGGAGGGGAAAAACTGCTTAAATTCTATCGTATTGATTTTTTTTAAGCGAAAATTATACTTATTTTGCTTATATACAGGGTGTGCTATTTAACATTTTAAATTTGAATCGTCTGTAACAAAGTACGGATAATTTTTTCAAATTTCTGTTATTTTTTGGATAGGTGGAAATTTGTCAGGCGTTTTCGCTTCGCCCAATCAATCGGCTGCAGATTGTTTGACAGGAGATGAAGAGTTTTACCGAAAACTCGTGTTTTCAGATGAAGCTCATTTTTATCTTGGTGGCTGTGTCAATAAGCAAAATTGCCGCATATGAGATTCAGAGAACCTACACGTGGCTATCTAGCCACGTGTAGCAACAACGAGTCACTGTATGGTGTGGATTATGGGCTGGAGGCATCATTGGGCCATATTTCTTCGCAAAAGAGCAAAAAGCCGCTGTTACCTTCAACGAATTTTTGTTTCCAAAAGTTCAAGAGAATGACATGGACGACTTTTGGTTTCAACAAGAAGGGCCACAAGTCACACAGTCAATGCAACCATCGATAATTACGCACTGTTTAAAAAAAACGAATAATCTGCCGAAATTGTGATGTCAATTGGTTGCCTCGATTTAACCCCTTTGAATCGTTGAAACCTAAAATCGAAGTTGCCATTGAAGAGATTCAACCCGAAACAATTGAAAATAAATTGAAAAATTGAGTTGATCGGATGAGGTACTGTCGAGCCAGTTGTGGTAGTCATATCAATGATAATAAAAAAATAATCAATATTTTCGTTTTTACAGTCGATTCAAATTTAAAATTAAATGATTCCCTTTTTCTGTGTGAAGATTGAGGAATGAAAGGACTTAAAATCGAAACAAAGGGAGCTATACAAAAAGATGGGCCAATATGGTCAATATACTCGTAAATTGCTCATAACGCACTATGTGAAATAATGCAGTTCTCTTGCAACACTTTATTCTAAATTTGGTAAGAATCGGATGTAATATGTGGCTTCAAAAGCTGTAGCTCCTGAAATCGGAAAGTACACTAAAGGTAAAATGTAAAAAATAAAGTTGATATGGTTCAGACGCAATAATTTCTTTCGAACTACCAAACTCAAATTTTGAAGTTGAGTAAACTGGTTATCCGGACTTCATAACTCTATAAAAAAGAAAAATCACTCTTACATCGATTGCTAGAAATTCAGAAAATAGGCTAAAATATTACATATGGAATAACTCTATAAATATGGACAAATAGGTTTTTTAGATAAGTTTCGTTTCGAGTCCCAATATGTACGTAGTAGGGACATAAATACTGTTACAACATTGAACACACCCATTTCAATAGTAGAACTGAACATACCCCGTAAATGTCATATGGGTTTTGAAAGCTAACCTCGATAGCGTTAATCTGTGACGGGATTTTAAAATTGTTTTTACTTTCATCATGGAGTGGTCAGATAATGAGAATCGTATCACTGTAGTAGCGCTTTTCAAGTGTGAAATGAAAAAAAAACGATATTTTGAAACGCTCCGGCCACTATGGATTAGCCGCTTGTTCTTCTACCGATGCATAAAACTGTTGGAGATGTAAAAGACCGCCACCGGTCGGGTCGCCCACGTTCTGTTCGAACACCGCATGTCATCAAAGCCGTTAAATCAAGAATTTACCGCAAAAGTCTATGAGACGAATTATTAAAAAAAGATTTGGGACTTAGGGCTTTCAACCGACGTACCTGACATTTATTGACTGCAGCTTTAAAAAAATAGGATTGAAAAATGCAAACGTCTTTTGGTGAAGCAAGCTTATAACTTGCTCACCGATAAAAAAAATTTTTACCGTTCAGGAAAAATTTAACATCATGGTTTTTACATGAAAATGATAGTGTATGCGCGAGCATCTAAGGAAGCATCTGAACTGATCCCAAGGGTTGAAAAGGGTCATCTCCCAGCTTCAGTCATGGTTTGGTGGGGTGTCTCTTACGATGGAGTCACTGATCTACATTTCTGCGAACAAAGAGTCAAACATCAGCCAAACTTTTGGAGGCTGTTGTGAAGCCTCTTAACAATTCCCTGTTCCAAAACCATCCATGGACTTTCCAGCAGGATTCTGCGCCGGCCATAGGGCTAAATCGTCCCAGGCCTGGCCTCGAAACAATTTGTCAGCGTTCGTTTCATCTGAAGAATGGCCCTCATGTAGTCCAGATTTGAATCCATTGGATTAAAAATTGTTGACGGTTTTGGAGGACAAGGTTTGTCACAAAAGATACCCCAACATTGGATCTCTTAGGACTGCTTTGGTTCGAGCTGCGGCCAATTTTCCAATGGACGAGGTTCGTGCAGCTATTGATTGGCCAGTGCGACTTAAGGCGTGTGTAAAGGTAAAAGGCGGACATTTCGAATAAGAAGATTCATTTTGGATACAATATACATCAATAAATATATTAAAAAATATTTGGTCCAAAAACATTCAGTACTTTTTATTTTACAGCATAAAACGTGTGTAACAGTATTTATGTCCCTACTGAGTATTACTTTTTAAGGCCTGGTTAAGGTTGTGGCTCTGCTCGTGTAGATCGTAGGGGTACGACACCTTAAATGCGGCCAACACAAAGTAAATATCGTAACATGTATACAAAATAATAGTAGTGCCACTGTTAAATTGGCGTTACTTGTTGTATTTTGTTTCTATGTCATGTTTTTCGATTTTGCTTTCTACCAAATGGTTACGTGGAGGGAACACAATAGAAATTATGCCGTTATTATTGTAAAGTTTGGTTGTTGTTGTAATGATTTGACATTTTGGCAAATGAGGTGTCATTTGCATCAGTCAAGATAATAGTAGTGAGTGATAACATATCGCTAAAAAATAAAACTCTACAATTGTTTGTAGACGATAATTTGCAAAAGAATAATTATTGATTTATTGTAATCGTACGGTAAAATTTTTGATTTAAATTTGATCAAGTTGTTTGAAATTTTTTGTTTAATATAGGGAGATCGAAACATTGCACGGCTGAAAAGCGTGATTTGATAAAAAAAATTAATTTCGAAAGCAAAAACATACGTGGCTGTTCGTCTACGATGATACGCAATGCTATTAAATTCACTCCACGACCTGAAACACGTGGTCGGCCACCTGTTATGTGGAAGAAACGAGTGCAGCGGGTAGCTGCATTAATAAAGGATGAATTAAGTATAGAAGCAAGCATTGAAACCGTTCGTAGACGGTTGCGGAATAATAATTTGGAGGCTCGGAGTCCTCGAAAAGTGCCTTTACTTACAACGCATGTGCGCAAAAGATTGAAATTTGCCAAAGAGCTTCTGAAATGGCCAATAGAGAAATGGAGAAATATTTTGTGGTCCGATGAGTCGAAAACTTTACTATTTGGCGGCAGGGGTTCTCGACAATATGTCAGGAGGCCACCAAAGATAGAATACGACCGGAAATTTACATTGAAAACGATTTACCATGGAGGATCTAGTATCATGATTTGGGCGAGCTTTTTGTACTGCGTGGGACCTATTTATTGGATAAAGGGGATCATGGATCAGCACTTTTATGTTAATATACTGCAAGAAGCAATGCTACCATACGCCACAGATAAAATGCCACAGATTTGGGTCTTCCAACAGGCCACTGAATTGGGGTTTCCAACAGGATAACGACAGTAGCAAAAGAGTAGTTTCAGACTAACAAGATTAATGTCATGGAATGGCCCCCACAGTCACCAGACCTGAACCCGATAAAAAATCTGTGGTGCGATGTTAAGAAAGCGGTAGCTCATTGCCAACCAACAAACAATTTTCAACTTTGGGAGGCTGTGAAGGCCTGGTGGACTCAATGCAATACTAAATATGGACGCAAGGATATAAAAACGGATCTTATGAGAAAAACAAGCGCCAAATTATTAATATGGACCTCCAAATTATTATATGACGCCAGCGCTGCCTAGTTCACTACAGACCGCGTACGACACCACTTTCAATCCATCTGGTGGGGCAGACATTTTAGAGACATAGAGGTTAAACAGTGTCGAAGATCTCACCCCATCTTGGCTTTCTTCCAGTTTAACAACACGGGGCTTCGAATATCTCTAAATTCGAGATGACTGGCGCCCACAATGTTTCAAACTAGGCGGAAGGGACGGCCAGACCAGTTTATAAAATAATCTACTGTATAGTTAGGTAAGTCGGTCTATATTCAAATACCAGTGCATAGCAAATGTTCCTCTTCTAAAGCGTCCTGGAAATTTCTACAATAGACTACACGGGATGCCTATACGCGCGGTTATAGTCCTGATTACACAGTTTCCAGTTATGAGAGGGTAACATCGATCGTTTTCCAATATTAGCAGTTCGCTTGTCCTTTTTGGTTTATTGTCGGCCAGAAAGACCGGGATATTCGACATTTGTGAATTTGGTTCCATCTTGACTCTGTCCACTTGACATTGAAGTCCGAAAACGTGTCCAAAGCGAATAAAAAACGGACTGTTGGCGGATGAAACATCCGTTTTAGGATCCGAAAGTGATACCAAAAAAGACACATCGTCGCCTAGTTTGTGGCAGCAAAAATGTCCGTTTACGTATCCGCCAATCTTCCATTTTTGGATCCGACTTCTGAAGCTAGTCGGATGTTTTTCGTGTTTCATATTCAAGTGTCCCTATGAGAAATGAAATTCTTGTTCTCTGTTTTTCGTTTTGTTTACAGCCACGGTCGGCAAAGAGCGCCCATGAGCGGCTATCTCACACCTAATGTGCTTTATAATTGAATGTAAACACAATTAGAGAGCATGAAAACAAGTGTACACAAAAAACAAAGAGACGAATGAAAATAAAACATCCGATTTTAACCCGACTGCGCGGACCTCCGCGCATAATCGGAACAATTGTCATGTGGGTGCTTCCAAGACAACAACTTCGTCGATTGTATGTATGTGTATTTCTAGTGTTGTGGGCTCTTCTACCGCACCTGAGCCTATTCTAGCACATTCGTCTGCCATCTCGTTGCCAGGTATATAGCTGTGACCCGGTACCTAAGTCACCGCAATAATGTGTCTCCGGATTCGTATGAGTGATTCAATTCATCTTTTCATACATTTTGACTTCAGTGTCATACAGTCCACCGCCTTTATGGCCTTGCCGTCAAGATTTATTCGGAAATTTGACGGGGGTATGCTTAGATCGAGAGTCTTGTCTGCATTGATTTCAAAAATCTCTGCTTGAAAAACTTTGCTTTTGTCCGGTAGTCGTCGAAAATGTTTAAGGTTGAGGGATTCCAAGTAAATCTAGGATCCCGAACCATTCGTTAAGATCGAAATTGCTTTTTCTAATACTAATGGGTCCGATGCCCAGTCTTCTCTCATTAGAAATTTCGTCCAAGCCTTTCCATCCTACCTGATAATTAGAGTATCGCGTCATGTCCGTGCGAGCTGTGTTTCAACATACCAGTTTACCTCAAATATATGTCGACCCTTGCTGCACATATCTTCATGTAGATGCGAGTAGATATAGGTTTAATGTATTTTAGGGCTTTAGTCCCGCCTGTTGTGTGGATCTGTATGCCCTAGTTATGTCGACACTTGTCAGTCTTTGGATCTTGATGAGGCTAGTGAGGTTGGTCTTTCTTTCAACTGCAGTCCACTATACCAGTGCCCCATATGATAGAATTGGCCCAATGATTGCAACAAACATCCATTGTATAATCCTGCCAAACATTCTTCTGCATGTATAAAAGACACAAAGAGCCTTCTTTCCTTGGTCCTCCACATTTCGCTTCCAGGAAAGTTTGGAGTCATGGATATAACAAAGGTATTTTTCTTATTTCGATAGTTGAAGCGTTTTCCCGTCTAGTGTTGGGATTTCAAAAATCGGGATATTTTATTTCCTTGTGAACAGAACTAGCTCTAGTCGACTTTAATCTAAGTTTATGTTATCCCAACCAAGTTCTTTAGGAAAACGAAGCATAGAGGATCGTTAATTAAGAACAAGAACAGCAAACGCGAAATTAAAGAAAATTTATTCTCCCCAAAGGCGATTTAGTCAATTTACCCTAAAAGTCAGAATAGGACAAATTGTATGAATTTGCTCATATATAATGAGAACAAACAAAATTGTTAAGAATCGAATGACAGAAACTTTGTGGAAATATTGCATCAATCACAATGTGGACAGTTGTGTAATTTCCATAAGACATAAATAGTCACTCAAACTCCGAATGTATTCCACTAATATTTGCCCTTACATCGGTATGTACAGAAATATCTCCGTAACATTGGCTCTTTTGAGACAATACAAACAGTGACCTGACCCCTTTGCTTGCGAATCGGTACGTATATGTGTGTGTGTGTGTTTGTCATCAATGACAAGTGGAACAAATCATGGCTCCAAGTGAAATGAAGAAGAATTCTCCAGTTTCGAATGTTGGCACACCGAATACGTACAAAAACATTCGGTGGTGTTGGAATTTATGAGTCCATAGAAATGCAAGAATTCAATACTTTGTTGTTGTTGTTGTTCATATTTGTATTGACCCCTATATTAACTGAGAGCGAGATAAATATATATATATAGAGAGAGAGAGAGAGAGACAGGGACAATATTTGCTAGTATGCCGGTGACAGTGAATGAGTGAGCATGTGTGTGTGTGATTGAGTGTGGATTTAATAGAACAACAATGTAAGCCAGAAGGAAATGACAGACACATGAACAATTCCATTGAACAAATGTGAGACTTCTATGTATGTGGTGGACAGCATCTTGTAGTAAAACACACACAAACACATATATACACTATCATGCACTATGACAGTAAGAAACATTGAGCCTGTGACACAAAGAAGTAACAGGAACAACAAACCTTGAAAAGGTTGTGAAGAACCACTTAAGACACTTGTAGACCTAAGCCAACAATAACAAAAGCATCGGCATTTGTTACGTAAATCTACGAAGGGTGGCACAAAATGAGGAAAAATATAATCCTCTTACATTTATGATAAAGCAAGCTGTTTGCAATCCAGTCTACATATATACTTATATAGTTGAATCGGACAAATCATTTGCAACCTTGCAAAATATATGAGACTTTGTTACTCAAATTGTTTGTTTATCTTAATGTAAAAGGTGGTCCAACCAAAATACACGATGTTATTTGTAAGTCACAACTTAATTTCAAGTTTTTTGCCCAACTTAATTTCACATCTCCTTGTTTCAGTGTTTGACAAATTCAACCAAGGAGAAGTACATAACTAAGCAGCGCGTTCAGATTGCTAAAGCCTTCAAAAGTGGCGTTCAAATCACAATTAAATTCGTGTGTTTGTGATTTTTTGGTCATCGGGAGAATTGTGCTCACAATTCTATCATCGTTGTCTTCGGTCCGCACTTCTACGAAAATGCGGTTGGCCTAGCAGTTACCGTAAATGGTCTTCGCTATCGCGAGATGATAACTGACTTATTGTGTACAGAAACTGAGGATATGGACCTGCACGATATGCGGTTGCAACAGGATGGTACCTCATGCCATTTACCACACAGCCAACCAAACAATGGCTCTTTTGCGCGAGAAATTCAACGGCCTTGTTATCTTTCGCGAGAAATTCAATGGCCTTGTTATCTCACGTTGTGACGATGTTAATTTGCCGTCACGATCATGTGATTTACACCGTTGGGCTTCTTTTTCTGGGATATTTAAAAGAAAAAGTGTACGTCAGTGAGCCAAGGACAATTTAAGAGCTAAAGGATCAAATAATTCGGCATATTAACGACATTAAACCTCTATTATGTCTCAGAAATTTTAAAAATATGGACCATCGGATAGTTATGCCACAAAAAAATGTATGGTTACTATATGATCACGGCAACAATAATATGTTCTCCGCAATAATAGTACATTCGTCTTAACCATAGTATTATTTTTTGAATTTCATTGCGGCAATACTGATATTGTTGAAATGTGACAATAGTATTATTGCCAAATGTAAAAATAAAAATATGGTTGTAGATGTGGTGGGTGCGACAAAAGTACTGTTTCTTTTTGAGGTTCTGTGTTAACAATAATATGATTACGGCAATCAGATTGTATAATTGGAATTTTACTTAATTTCAGTATGGGTTTTAGAACTATGTTATTGCTGCCATACTTTTACTACTATCTGCTTTGGATTTGTTTAATTGAAATATTTTTAATAAATCAAACGCTTACGTTTTTTAAACGGATTTTCTCTTTTTTTTAAATTACTCCTATTATTTTTAAATATATATATTTTTAGTTTATTTACTTAATACAAATCTCTATTGTTGACAACATAACCCAATCCTAATAAATAATTTTGAGGATCATAGTATGGTTGGGTGGGATCATACTATGGTTGCGTGTGAGTCATACTATGGTTGTATGCCAAACATACTATTGTTGTGAGAATCATAATATGGTTGTGGGGATCATAGTATGGTTGAGAGTGAATCATACTATATCATACTACTATCATATAATGGTTGGGTGTGAATAGGGAACATAGTATGGTTGCGTGTAAAACATACTATTGTTGTGAGGATCATAAAATTTGTGTGCCACAACCATATACCTTACAATAGTATAATACTCTTTAACTATTGTCATCCCAACCATACTTTTTTTCTGCGTGCGTAGCGAGCATTTGGCCGATAATTTAATCAGACATAATTACCATAGATATTTATATATAAGGGATTTGTTTGCTTTCTTTACGAGTATAAATATGGGTTTTTTAATAAACATTACGCTGCTCTCAGACCATATTCAAAATAATGCAATAAGTCCCAAATAGGCATTTATAAGGACAAAACATGTCTAACCATTGGTGTTGTGTATGTTAATTCTTCGCTGACTGAATTCCCTTAATGGAAATTGATGGCATAACTTATTACAAACTAAGTTTTTATAATAGGTTTTCATCCACATTGAATAGGGATTAACCGGTAAAATCACATGTTGGTAAAATCACATTCGAAATTTTTTAATATATTTTAAATACTAAAATAAGGTTTTATGCAAAGTTTTATGGCTGACCCGCACAATTTTGAATATCACTTTCGAGTCACGAGTTCTTTGTGAATTAAAAAAGCATGTTCGCGCCACCCATGACCCAAGATTTAAAACTCAGTAATTTGTTGTTATTAAGTTCGGATATACCTAACCTACATTGTCCTACACTACTAAAACTAAAAAAAACCTTTTTGTGAGCCATTCCTGAGCCCTTTCGGCCCAGGAGGCTCTTCCTTATCTAAGCCTAAGATTCAAAATAACTCTATAGGTGGATTCAAAACCTAAGTTACTTTAGTTTGGGTACCCATTAGTCCATATTGAATATTAATTGCCTGTTTAGACTATACGCGACGTTTCTTGGTCACATGAGCCAAAATGTCTAGCAATTATGATCTTTTTTGAGATATTAAGTGCTTCCCAACCAACAGTAGCCATTTTAACAAAATAATATTTCCACAAACAGAGAGACCTTAAGTCCTTCAAAAAAACTTTTTCCACCTTTGGCGATTTAGAATTTAACGACTATTAATTATTTATATACACTTTATAGATCAATATTTGAAGATCGGAACTTAAAATTTAGTAAGCACTTCATCCTTCTGGGGTAAATGGCAATATATTGTACTTACCAAGTAATTACACGGGTCACAGTTTCAGGAAAATTTTCTCGATGTTTTCATAACGGGATGTTGTGGGAAATAAGTACGCTTATGGTCATCATTGGCTTATGACTCTAGCTGCGGGTTATGATATGTCACTAAGGATACACAAATGGTAATGACATTTACTTACCAAGCTTGTGCTATGTATAGCGTGCACAGCTCACTGACTCGAGAGCGGTTTCAAGTTTGTTACTTAATGTAACGTTAAGGGTTATAAGTAAGTAAAGGACTGGTGAAATCATAAGAGCGCCACGTACCGTTATCTGAAAAATTTTTTTTTTAAATACCAAAACTGGTTATTAGCATTAACTAATTAACTAAAAAAATTCTTATTTAACTAATATCTTAATATATAAAAATGTTATGTTCGATGTGTGGAACTGTCGTCTAAATAATAGAATTTTTCGTTTCTATGGTACGATTTTATTCGAAATCAAAATAATCAATCTTAAATAAAGATAAGTTCGCTGACAAAATTTGGGGCCGCTTAATGAAAACAGACTTGAGATAATGACAAAAGTGTATATGGGCTTCGGAGTCGAGGTAAACATATGTGTCAAGATTTAAAGATACCCTAATTTTATTTTTTGTGTTTACAAAAGTCAGCACAATTTTGTGTGAAAGAAAATTTTCGGAAAATCCTACAAAAAATTCGTTCAATTTTGTACTCCCAGCATAAGTTTGTATGCAAAATTTCATAAAATTGAAAAATAAAAAAATACTTATGCAGGACCTGAATAGAGATCAACATGGAGTTGCAAATTTTGAAAGAGAAGATTGTGATTAACGCAAGGGGAATGATATTGCACGAATATGATATTGCCCTTATGTACGGTGTACTCAATTGATAATAGCAACAAAAACGCCAATATGAGCAATGTGCTTCGAAGCAATAAGTTGGAACCAATGCCCCAGTTTGGAATGGACAGTAGCGTAGACACAGAGAACATATTCGTTGCCACAACCGATTTTTTTAGGTTACATGCACCTCGAGCATTCCATTAGTACAACCGAATGTTAGTTGGTGCCTTGTAATTTTTAGTTATTGGAACTGTAGTATCGGTGCAACATGCCAAGTATCCAAACCTTCAAAAGATAATGTTTGGATATAAAAATCACCATAGTACCACGAAAAAATAAATAAACTCAAGTCAGAGCCAAAAAACTGTTTGCTTACACAATTGAAGTACTTGAAGCACTGATAGGGGGAGTTATGACGAGAAAAAAATATAAAAAATAATGGATGATGTTTCCTGAAAAAGCTTGTTTAATCGATTAGCTTAGTCAGTAGCAATCGAAAAACTCTATCATTACAAAAGCATTCCATTAAATAAAGTTTTAGTTATCATCACTTATAATTGGTTACTACATCAAAATGTTTCCAAAAATACTGGTTGCCACAATCGCCAGTTGTGGCAACTTAATACCTTTTTCGCGCTTCATTGGTATGATCCGTAAATATGTTATGAGCACAGTATGATATTTTATCATCTTGTGGTATTTCGAACCAAATATTTGTTCCGACAATAAACATTTGGCGATTGCAACCGAAATTCATCTTTTGTAACTGACATATTGAAGTTCCAAACGATTCTCAACTAATTTGATCTCTGTGTGTACAAAAAACTTAGTTAACGATGGCAACAGGATTGATCATTGATGACAAAAATTACTCTGAGCACTAGCATCTCCCCTTTATTGGAAGAAAGATGACAAACTGCTCCAACTTCCCTTGATTTTGTAAACAGACAATACTTAAGAAAATACCAACAACTTAAACTTAAAAGGGAAGAAACAATGAAGGAGCTCTATTAAACAATAACAAATTTGGGCAATTATCTAGTTACCGACGATAATGTTTACATTTTTTAAATTACAACCAACTTCACGTTCTTATTCAAGTGTGTCCATTCTTAGGTTCAAAATGCATTCACAATCACTATTTAAGAATCAAAAATTCGGACAGTGGCGTCAATCATGAGGCCATACAACAACAATGGATTACTTGGAACCTGCAAAGCTGGGCGGGTTTAGCTAGAAAATTATAAGTTTTTAAATGAACTTCAAAAAATGTACAAATTGTTGCCTGCCTACTTGATTTTATTTATTTCTCATAGTTCCTGACCGAAGGTAGGTTCTTGCCCGAACCAAACTTTGGCTAATTTTTTAATATACGTCCGAAGGCAGAAGCCGTATAGACAATTTTTTTTTATTATATTTTTTTGCATATTTATTTATTTGTCATTGAAAATGCCCAGAAATCTACTGGACAAGGTGTATGCCCGAGGACATGGGGCGAAGCAAATATTTCCCCTATTTTTCAAACCTACTATATAAATGGTGTAAAAGCGTTCTATAAATGTAAATATTTCAAAATAAACACCTTTGGGACCAGTAGGTGCAGTATATAAAAAGTTGATTGATTAATTTACAACCATGAAAACTCGATAAAAACTTTTTGTTTCACCAGTCCATAAAGAGGAAAGGTTATAGGACCCATGAGTCCATGAGAAGGGTACTGCAACATGCTTTGAAAAAAAAAACTATAACTAACACTAGTCAAACTGCAAACTTTCGCCAAACCTACCATCAACTCGTTTCCCAAATCATTGACATGGTGAGCTTTAGGGGCTTTACGGGTGGGAACAATGCCTGAATGTTTACGCTAGAAATTTTGATATAAATGTTTTTGCCTTTGTCAACTGTAATGAAAATTGATATGGGATCTAGGACCGATTCTAAACTCCAATGCGAGCGCTGACTTCACACATACTACCAAATATTTGCACAAAAAATCTATGGTCAAATAAAGGAAATGCTTAACAAATGTACGAACCTCTAGCACTCCATGAGTATTACTTACGACCACCACCACACACTAATTGTTTGTGTCTGTATGTGTGGAAGGGTGGTGGAAGCCACAATAAAACCACAACTAAGCAGTGGCCACGCACTTGTGACCAGCGTAGACAAAGTCGTCTTGGCCTCTGTCATACGAGTGTATACTCAATTTATGAGTGGCTTTAATAAGCCCATCACCGTGATAAATATTCACACAAATACACGCACACATACATATGCAAGAGCAAAAAGAAAGAAGAAGAAAGTGGAGAGGCAGTTGTTGTGCAGCGTCTATCAACGGACTAGCGAAGTACCAGCATTTGTGTGAACAGACGTCAGGCATGCTGGCGTTAGGAGAGTGTGGACCAAGTCTAATGAATACTTATGGGCTTAATGGGTTGCCACACATACGACTATTTAATCACCCACAATGTTGAAGAATGGACGGACGCGACGACATCATCTCTGGACACCACAAAATATTTAAGATTGTAATTTGTCTAATTATGGGCTACATATGTAATTAATCAAAAGATCTGGGTATGAGGAAATTAGATATTTTTATTTAATTATAGTTTTATGTACCAACGTTAATTAGTTTTTGTGCTCAGATCATTGAAATTGAAGCCGCAGTCACAAAATCAATGGGACAGTCTCCCGGAAAGTGGGAATTTTTATACCCAACACCGACTTAGTGCTGGCGATAGACTCAGAACCATTATCTGATTTCATTGAGCGATACTTCTTGTCCCTCCGTCGGTTCGTCCGTCTAGTTATCTATCGTTGTAATCAAAGTAAAGGCTGCAATTATGAACTGCTATTGATTAAACTTGGTACATTGTTCACCTATATGACGAACCATATTGAACTTGATCCACATCGGTCCATACTTTGATATCTTATATATATAGTTTTCCAGATTTCAGAACCTACAGCTATTAAAGCTACATATTACATCCCATTTCGACCAAATTTTGCAGAGCAACATCCATCTCTGGTAAAATTTGCCCATATCGGTCTAAGTTTTCGAATATCTCCCGATTTGAGGCCCTTCGGCACTAGAAACCACAAATTACACCCGCTCACGCCCAAACTTTGCAAGGTACGTTATAAGCGACTATTTATTAACTGTAGTAAAACTGAAACACATAGGTCAATAGTTTCGTATAGCTGTGAAACTGGACTTCATAGTTACAAATTTTCGTATAGCCCCTTGTTCAAAGTTGAACATGTTTTATATTGTGTGCTGGGTAATGTGGTATTCTTAAGTGCAGCTCATAAAATTGTTAACTGCATACTTAGGTACTATTTGTCCGCTCGCACATGATCATGCGTTTCCACATGCTGATAAGAGCAGCCCGCACACACAAGAAATGTGACACTATTTGTGTTTTTAGGATTGTGTACGGTTGTTGAAGGTCAAAGGAGAATCCCTTGATTTGTAATCACCAGGAGACCGATAGTTCTAGACTATTTTTAAGATATTCAATTTTCAATGTACATACAATTATTTCAAATAAAAGTTAGTATCTTACAAGTACTCAAAACTGAATGACGTGTGTGTCTCACTCACCCCTAACGAAGAACCTTTCCGATTTCAGAATCTGTAGCTTTATGAGCCACATTTTTCATTCAATTCCAAATCACAAAATATCGCATGGAACATTACGAGCGACCACCATCGATGTCGTGTAATATTGTACTATATTGGTCCATGTTTTTAAATTGCTCCACATAACAGTCCCTCATGATTTGAAGTCCCGCAGATTTAGATACCACAAATTTTACACAATAATGCTCAAATTTTGTATGATACCCTCTGAGTGACAGATAAATTACTACAACATATTTTAAGTTCGACCTTGTTAAAGCTTTAGACAGAGGTGCCTTATCTATGAAAAGAAGAGAGGCGTAGGGTATTTCATAGTCGACCACATCCAAACTTAACTTTTCGTTACTTGTTTTATATAGAAAATAACAAGTAAAAACGGAGTTTAGTTACAAACCTCAATCTCAGTTTAATATTAAAAATAAAAAGTTCTTGTATTCATGACCTCAAGAGTTCCTTTGTTGTCCTACGAGTAATAGATTTAAATTAAAGAAGTTGATAGTTTTCTTTTTAGAGTCTGCCTAGTTGCTCACTAAATGATGTAGATCTTTGACTAAAAGTGGGTGCAACTCATCGGTAGTCTTTTCGAAATTTACTTAGTACGGACACAAATACTGGTACAACATTGAACACACCCATTTCAATAGTAGAACTGAACATCCACCGTTAATGTCATATGGTGTTTGAAAGCTAACCGCAATAGCGTTAGTCTGTAACGGGATTTTAAAATTGTTTAAGCTTCATGGAGTGGTCAGATATTGAGAACCGTATCGCTGTAATTGCGCTTTTCAAGCCTGAAATGAAAAAAGCGATATTTTCAAAACGCTCCGGCCACTAGGGATTAGCCGCATGTTCGTCTACCGATGCATAAAACTGTTTGAGGAGACTGGAGATCAAAGCCGGTTAATCAAGAATTCACAGAAATCCGCTCCGAAAACAGAAAATCATGGCTCGTGAAATGAATATCACGCCATGAGTCGTATTATTAAAAAAGACATGGGACTTGGGGCTTTCAAACGACATACCGGACATTTATTGACTGCAGCTTTAAAAAAATAGGATTGAAAACGGCAAACGTCTTTTGGTGAAGCACGCTGATAACTTGCACAGAAAAATGTTGTTCACCGATGAAAAAATTTTTACCGTTCAGAAAAAATTTAACAAGCCAAATGATAGTGTATGCGCGGTCATCTAAGGAAGCATCTGAAATGATCCCAAGGGTGGAAAAGGGTCATCACCCAGCTTCAGTCATGGTTTGGTGGGGTGTCTCTTACGATGGGGTCACTGACCTGCATTTCTGCAAACAAAATGTCAAAACATCGGCCAAAGTTTACCAAAAAACCGTTTTGGAAGCTGTTGTGAAGCCTCTAAACAGTTCCCTGCTCCAAAACCAGCAGGATTCTGCGCCGGCCCATAAGGCTAAAACGTCCCAGGCCTGGCTTCGAAACAATTTGCCAGCGTTCATTTCCTCTGAAGAATGACCCTCAGGCAGTCCAGATTTGAACCCATTGGATTACAAACTGTGGACGGTTTTAGAGGACAAGGTTTGTCACAAAAGATACCCCAACATTGGATCTCTTAACACTTCTTTGGTTCGAGCTGCGGCCAATTTTCTAATGGACGAGGTTCGTGCATCTATTGACGATTAGCCAGTGCGACTTAAGGCGTGTGTAAAGGCAAAAGGCGGACATTTCGAATAAGTAAATTCTTTTTGGATACAATATACATAAATAAATATATTAAAAAATGTTTGGTCCAAAAACTTTCAGTACCTTTTATTTTACAGCATAAAACGCGTGTTACAGTTTTTATGACCCTACTAAGTATATGTCTAGAGCTTCCGAATATCTCCCCAACCTTGTGCCAGACTACATCTTGGAGTCGACGGTTTGAGATCTTGTCCTCCATATTAACGGAGTTTGCTCTCCATTTTTCTCTGCTGGGTATTGTTACCTTTAAATCTGTACACTATTTAGCCTCCCTGCGATGTAGTCCGAACCTTCGTCAAGCGTTCCTTGAGAGTCAACTGCTTTTAAATTTGAGCAAACCAATAAGCCATAGTTGAGAATTTTATACTTATACATCCAGTAGATCATGTTGGGTTGGTGGTTTCCCTACTCTTTTCAAACATCTTTCTGCAGGCGTTGTAGGCGGAATGGTCCTCTCTCCTCAGTGTTCCGTTTCCAGGAACGTTTAGAGTAAGGAGACACCCCGGCATTTTGCTTCTTTCAACAGCACCAGCGTTTCTTCGTCTAGATGTGAACTTTAAACTACGCAATATATTCAAATTTGATTTATAAGTATATGTTTTTTATAATACAAATATGTTCATATTTTCTAATTGTTGCATTTATTGACCCATAGAGTTTTATATTCGGGCCCTCCGCGATCACAAATACGAGCCTTATTCACAACCGAATCAAGAAAATATGACTATTTTCGAACTCGTTACAAAATCTGCTTTAAGTACACATATTTCCACATTAAGTATTGTTCGATATTTTTGTCCGAAAGTGCAATTTTTTCGGGCTTCTGGTTCTTGAAGTCCAAACCTCAGCCAAACCAAATATAAATCCTTATTCGGAATCATCTTATTTACAATTTTTCATCTTCTTTAAGGTACAACGGCCTTTTCGTCCTTTAGGGCTAATGGGTAATTTTTTACTCTCAGGGCTTGTATTACGTTTGCTCGAAAGCAATGGCGGTATATAAACATACACAGTTCGAGATTTAAGTAGAGCTTTACTTCTGTTGACAGATTGTTTTTTACTCGTAAACAAGAATGGTTTTAAACCTTTGTAAAAATGACAAATCTGTGAAATCAATATTTCGCAAAATTGTGGATATTTTAGTTATATAGAGTGATCCATCTAGAAGTATTTTTTCCATAGCGGTTTTTTAAGAGTTTACGCGTGAGTTGCGTTAAACTTTATTTTTTTCCTTTTTAGTATTGTTTGCCATTTTATCACAGAAAGCCTAACAACGAAACAAAGTCTCAAAATTGTGCAACTGAATTATGGAAATTAGAAACGAGAAGATTTCGAACAACGGTTTATTCAGTGATGAGGCCCCTTAATGGCTCAACGGCAACGTCAATAAATAAAATACCCGCATTTGGGCTGAAGAGCAACCAGAAGAGGTTCAAGAGCTGTCATTATACCCAGAGAAAACCATGGTTTGGTGCAGTTAATGGGCTGGTGGAATTATCGGTCCATATTTTTTCAAAAATGATATTGGCCGGAACGTAACCGTGAATGGTGCCTGCTATCGCGCCTTGATATCGGACTTTTTGCTACCTGGTATTGAAGCCCGTAATCTTGACGGTATTTGGTTTCAGCAGAACGGTGCCACTTGCCATACAGCTGCTCAAAGAATGGATTTATTGAGAGGTCATTTCAAAGAGCAGCTAATTTCACGTTTTGGACCGGTAAGTTGGCCGCCTAGATCGTGTAATATTACAGCTTTAGACTTTTTTCTTTGGAGCTACGCAAAGTCTTAATTCTATGCTGACAAACCAGCCACGATTCAGGTTTTGGAAGCCAACCTTACGCGTGGCATTAAAGCCATACCGGTCGAAATGCTCGAACAAGTCATTAAAAATAGGACCCTCAGAATGGACACCCTGAAGCATAGTTGCGGCCAACATTTAAAGGAAATTATATTTAAAAAATAAATGGCATTAAATACTTTTCGAAAGAACCACAAATATTCCACATTTTATTTTATTTTTTGAATTTTTTTATTTTGAAAAAATACCTTTAGATTGATCACCCGATATAAGTTAATAAAAGTTATTCAGTCGGCTGGCGTGGTATTAGACATAGCTATGCTATGGAGCAGCATAACCGGAACATTTGAAAGAAATTCAAGAGTAAATTTAAGGTATGTATAGTAGGGTGGGCCGATTTGTTAGGACAAAATGTTGTCGATATTGGGCCATTGATTGATTTGATTCTCTACGATTCTCCCAGTTGTATTTCTATTCTCACAAGCTAATATGTTATATTGTATTGTATGTGGCAATGTATATTTGTTTGTCACCTTGGAAAGGTAATATTTAAAAAAATCATTTTTTTTACCACTAAGAAACCTTAAGAATAAAAGTTGAAAAAAAGTCAACAAATTTAAATTTGGGCGCTGCAAAAATGATTTTTTTTTGATAAGTCGCAGTGGAACTATTTCCCTGCCAAAAGCTTTCGAAAAATCGATGGCAAAATATCGTTTACTAAATTGACCCACACTAATGTATAGTAAATTTCAGTAAATCAGAGAATTGGTTACATAAAAAATAATTGTGGTAATAAATACAGATACTCGGCATGGTCAGGATATCACTGGACTAGTAGTAACGAATCAGGAATTAATCTAAGGTACACACAGAGAAAAACTCAGGTAGAAATCGGTCCGAGCTACAAATTTTCGAGTGGATATACATACTTTCCAGAGTACAGCCACCGAAGGTCCTAGTTATTGTTTATAACGCCATACCTTATGATTTAAATTAGTAAATATTCCTTCATTTTACGGAGTTGGCATGAAGAGATGTCTAATGTTAAATCGCATGGAGTTAATTTTGATAGAACATTTTAACATCATTTTCGTCCTTTTTGTGAAAAAGAGAAAAATGTTGTCTTAATCATTTTAGTTTGTGAGGGTCTTTTTTTAATGCAATGGTTTAATACAAAATGTTTTTTAAAAACGGTCGTTTTTGGTTAACAATGTTCTTCTTAATTACTATTATTATCCTTTTAATACAAATATTGTCTTAAATAAAATGAGAATATTTTCAAAATAAAATGAAACATTTTGTCCTTTTTAACAAATAAAGTATAATGAATAAGTTATGCTAAGAATGTTCTACCCATTGTTTTGAATAACCTTCAAATAATAATCGATATGAAAGTATAAACTTTATACGAGGGTTGCTATATATATTTTTGCCCTAGGCAACACTAAGTGTTGTCTGGCGCTATCTGACATTTCCATTGGAAAGTTTGACATTTTTTAACATAAACGTACTCAGAACGTTTTGACGTACGACCATCATTTGCGTTGTTTACAGTGACTTGAAAAATCAATTTGTCTAAAAATGGAACTAACTCGTGAACATTTTCGTGCGATCACAACTTTCGATGCGGATTATGACGACAAGAGTGCATCGATGAACTTAAAACTTTGTATGGTAATGAAGCACCATCCTATAGCACTGTGAAAAACTGGTTAAATGAATTCAATCGTGGCCGTCGCTCGCTCAAAGACGAAGGTCGTCCAAAATCGGCCATTGTGCCAGAGAACATTGATGCCGTGCGTGAACAGATAATGCAAGATAGTCATGTGACGTACCGTGAGATAGACGCATCCTTGGGCATTTCTTCCACCAGCATACATTCGATATTGCATTTACAGCTGGCAGTAAAAAAGGTTTGTTCTCGTTGGATTCCGCACAATTTGACAATTGCCCAAAAAAAGGCTCGTGTCGATTTGAGAATCGCTCAAAAAAAGGCTCGTGTCGATTGGTGCAAAGAAATTTTGAAAAAATACGATCGCGGTGCTTCAAAAAACGTTTATAAGATCGTCACAGATGACGAATAAGGGATCTATGCGTATGAGCCCGAAACAAAACAGCAATCGACCGTGTGGGTCTTCGAAGACGAGCCAAATCCAACAAAAGTTGTTCGTGGTAGAAGCACTTCGCCTGTTTCTTCGGCAAAACTGGTCATGTGGCGACTGTTCCGTTTGAGCAACGTAGGACGGTCTATTCAGAGTGGTACACCACAATTTGTTTGACTAAAGTTTTCGGAGAAATTCGAAAAACGAACAAGAGAAGACGAATCACTGGGCACCATAACATCAGCTCATCGGCACATCAAACCAGCGCCTTTTTGACCGGCCAAAACGTCGTCCGCAGTACAGCTCTGACTTGGCACCCAATGACTTCTTTTTATTCCCGCACATCACGCAAAAAATGCGTGGTCAACGATTTTCATCGCCAGATGATGCTGTTGAATCGTTCAAAACCCATGCTTTGGAGATGTCTCAATCGGAGTGGAAAAAGTGCATCGACAATTTGTTTAAGCGCATGCAAAAGTGTATAAATCATGCTGGAGAGACAATACTTGGAAAATTAATTTTTTATGATAAATATTCGCATTTTCATTTTCAGGCCAGAAATATATAAAGCAGCCCTCGTATCGCATGTATTCAAGACTTCAAAAATTCATTTATGGTATTTTGTGTCACATTACCCTAGAGTAGCCAGAAATATTTAGGTTTACAAGTTCATTCTACTTTACTTAAATAATTTATTATAATTAGCTTTATCTCAAAATGTTTTAACACTTTAAAACCAAAATTGATTTTTTCATTCACTTTACCTATTTGATGCATTAAATCGTTCTGATTGTGCATGAAAACTTTATTAGCTTCGAATGTAAAAATCAAGTTTCAAAAAACCTGATACTAATTCATACATACGTAGAACAAAAAAAATCAACTCGTTATATATAAAATTTATTAAAATAACATTATTATTTTAGCCAGATAACCGAATACATAAAATTTAAAGATTGTTTGGCCCAGTTAATAAATGCTCGTGGTAATGACAACCGAATTCAAAGAGTTCTTATAGCCAATAATCTAAACAACAACCAATACACTACAAATTCAGTTCCAATAATTATTCTAATTAGTTCTAATACTGTCAGTTTCCGCTACTGAAAAGTTCCGTGTACCCAATAAACATTAGGTTGTAGCGATGCAATTCATGGATAGAACGTGCAACCACCAACATTAGGTTGTGGGAACAAATATGTTACTCGTATTTGTGTGCATTATTACCCTTTTATGGAGCCTAATTTAATAACTACCGAATAGGTTCCGTTGGTTTTAAAAAATAATTATATTTCCCAAAGGATGAAATCAAGCAAAAATGTTTGTTTACAGGGGTTTGTAAATATTTAAGGTAGGTTAAATTGGTTAGGGAACTTGTTCCTTATGCAGATTCGTCGAAATTTTGTATTATCTTAAACTGAAGAAACGACGCTATTTTTGCGATATATTTGGTCTAAAATGATTAAAAATAACTATTTTTTTTTTAAATTAACAGGATAAGGTTGTTAATAGCCTTTTAGTCGGTCACGTTCGTATGTAACGCGTGATCCATTTCGAGGTTCCTTACTTTTTTAAAAAAAAAACAGAAAAATCAAATTGAATGGGGAATGTTTATTATCATTTGAAAGAACATTCATTGGCATTTACTTTTTTAAGATTATGCCTATCAAATGTTGGCCGCGGCTACGTCGCAGATGGTCCATCAGTTGATTCCAATTTTCGATGACTCGTTCGAGCATTTCGACTAGTAACTGGCGAATGACACGCGTGATGTTTTGCTCCAAGGCCTGAATCGAAGCGGGTTTGTCCGCATAAACTTGAGACTTAAGATATTCCCACAGGAAAAAGTCTAACGGTGTGATGTCACACGATCTTGGTGGCCAATCGACTGGCCCAAAACGTGAAATTATCTGCTTACCAAAGTGTTCTCTCAATAAATCCATTGATTGATGCAATGTGTGGGAAGTGG
Organism: Hydrotaea diabolus; assembly: GCA_963513945.1. Taxonomy (NCBI): domain Eukaryota; kingdom Metazoa; phylum Arthropoda; class Insecta; order Diptera; family Muscidae; genus Hydrotaea; species Hydrotaea diabolus. The sequence goes on along the minus strand of OY740718.1, from coordinate 84,308,335 downwards.
CGCCGTCTTGTGGAAACTAAATGTCGCCGAGATCACGAGCTTCAATTTCAGGCATCAAATAGTCGGTTAACATGCCACGATAATGGTCGCCATTGACGGTTAGGTTCTCACCGTCATAATTTTTGAAGAAATATGGACCTATGACTCCACCGGTCCACAAACAACACCAAACCGTTGCTTTTCTGGATGAAGTAGCAGCTCTTGAATCTCTTCTGGTTGCTCTTCGTCCCAAATGCGGCAATTTTTCTTGTTTACATAACCATTGAACCAGAAATGTTGGCCGTCTATGTTGGCCATAAGTTGAACGAAGTGCACGAAACACATTCCTCACCGAACGTGAATTTTCGTAATAAAGTTAAACGAATTGTAAACGTTGTTCAGGCGAAAGTCTTTCCATGATGAAATGCCAAATAATACTAAACAAAATTAACATGATAGCATGACACGACTCACACGTGATCTGTCAAAAAAAGGCTATTGAAAAAATTAGCTCTACTTGGATCACCCATTACAAAAGAGGCTGGATACCTCTAACATTATTTAAGATCTATTTTTTTTTAAATTTGGGCTAATGACGTTAAATTTGTAAGGGCCAAAAATTTTTGGAGTTGTTTATGGTGCTGAACGTTGAAATCCATGTTTCTATTCTAAAAAAAGTGTATTTACTTGCTAAAGTATTAGTATTCTTTAATTTTTCTTACAAAAAGTGGTTCAATGTCAAGCAAGTTTCTATTTATTTTTTGTACTCAACATCCAATACAGGAACGAAGAGAAACATCTCTCAAATTAGAAAGCTTAGCAGGATATAAGTTTCATACTCACTGACTAAAACCTACTGTTTAACGCCAGTTCTGAACTGCTATGGCATTTTAAAAAGAAGTTTTTACATGCTCTAGTGATTAATCTCTTACTCGTAAAGTCGTTGAGGTGGAAACTCGCCGCTGAAACATATTTAGATGCTCTTAACCGGTGCTGAACCTGGGTTAAGACGTGCACTCTAACCATTTTACTACGGAGGCCCAAAATCAATATCAAAACAAACATTTATATTGTGTCTTCGGTCACATGAAAGCCAATGATTTTCAGTAGACAGTGTTTATGTCAGAGGACCCACCCATGATTTCTAGTGGACATTGTTTATGTCAAAAGGAATCTCCAAAACACACACACACAAACAAACGTTGAACATTTATGGGAAATGTTCATGTGCAATAACAAACCAATAAAAGGTGTTAACATACCGAGTTCGAACAAGTTTCGATGTTCAGAAGTGTAAATGTATTTGGCATCGGTACCTTTACTCCGATTCTGTTCATAGAAGTGTGTTAGTTTTTTATTTGCACTGCAGGATGTACAGGCACCGTAGTCCTCACCCAAATCTTTAGTGACATTTCCTTTACACTTTTCTCAAACACACAAACTTAGAATTCGTAATGAGTTGTCGTCTGTCTTGGACGTAGGTAATCGTCCAACATTGACAGCAACAGTAACATCAAGAATATTGTTCAATTTAGAGATTTTTTTGTTTGGCCTTATTAATACTTTTTGCCCTATATCCTGTGTTGGTTTAAGATATTGACATTTAATATTAATTCGATTTTAATGGCATAAGTTCATTCACCAATTTCGTATGTTTTGGTTTTTTCTATTTTATACCAAGTAAAATCTACTTTTGAAATACTCGTCTATCCATCCCTTCGACCATACTTATTTTTCCTATGTAAATGAATAGGTAAGTGATATACAAGAACCTTAATTATAGGTTAAAATCCTTCTCAGATTTGTAATAGGACACTATGTGATGCGGAGCTACTTTGCAAATTTGACCCTCGGCATTGTATACTTACTATACATGGTGGCCCAAAAAGATGCAAGAACATTTTTTTATTAGACCAATACTTTGGGATGTCTCCTAACATCCATCTCTGGTGAAATTGGACTATATCGGGCAATGTTTTCGAATAGCTTACACCATCCGATTTGCTGAAGCCACAAATTAAACCCGATGACGCGCAAATGGTACGCTATGAGCGACCAATGATGTTGTTGTTGTAGTAGCTACAATTGCACTGGGTAGCAAATTTTTTTTAAAAAAAACCTTCGGCAGAAGCTTCGATAATCAACTTTAGCAATCTCACGAAAATTTAATTTTGCATTCATATATTTTTTTATTCTTTTTATCAGATTATATAAATAACACTTGGAGAATAAATAATAGAGAGATTCTCAACTGAACAAAGAACCAGAATAATATAATTTTATTATTATGACTTGAGCAGTTTTTTATTCTGGTTCGAGACCTTTATGTTGTTTCTTTTTCAGAATCAACTTAAAAAGAAGAAATTGGTGAAATGTATTTGCTACGGTTGCCAGGCAGACTGTACATCTGTTTCTAAACCCGCCAAGGTTTTTCTTCAGCAGTCTTTGGCAACGATTACTTCGGCCACAAATCAAATGACTTATACGGGAGACTCATTTTTATTAATGAGAATTACCCTTTGTGTATAGTCTTCGAACTGTGCGTAGAGCAATCTTCAACGCGCAATATCATTTCCACCAATTCCGTTTCGCATGGGTCTTCGTTGAAAACCACAAATGCAAAAAGCACAATCAAAGTGTGCATGTTTTTTGTGCGTACATATACTCATACATGCGTTGCACATTAGGGCGTACCAATCCTTTTTAATAGTTTTTTCGTTTTTTTGTTATTTATTCGGTCTTTTATCATTATTATGACTTGAGCAGTTTTTTATTCTGGTTCGAGACCTTTATGTTGTTTCTTTTTCAGAATCAACTTAAAAAGAAGAAATTGGTGAAATGTATTTGCTACGGTTGCCAGGCAGACTGTACAGCTGTTTCTAAACCCGCCAAGGTTTTTCTTCAGCAGTTTCAACGAAGACCCATGCGAAACGGAATTGGTGGAAATGATATTGCGCGTTGAAGATTGCTCTACGCACAGTTCGAAGACTATACACAAAGGGTAATTCTCATTAATAAAAATGAGTCTCCCGTATAAGTCATTTGATTTGTGGCCGAAGTAATCGTTGCCAAAGACTGCTGAAGAAAAACCTTGGCGGGTTTAGAAACAGCTGTACAGTCTGCCTGGCAACCGTAGCAAATACATTTCACCAATTTCTTCTTTTTAAGTTGATTCTGAAAAAGAAACAACATAAAGGTCTCGAACCAGAATAAAAAACTGCTCATGTCATAATAATGATAAAAGACCGAATAAATAACAAAAAAACGAAAAAACTATAATTTTATTATTTAAATTATCGATCAATTTTTTTTAAAGCAAACAGAATATCATCGACATTTCAACGTCCGAATTTCGTCCTCTGAAGCAATGATTCGTTGATTAGTTGATCGTCATCACCACCATGGACCGTAAGAGATTTGCCTCGAACCGGTGGACGACGTTTAATTCGCACTGCGGAAAATATTGCACGAGTACAGAAAAGTGTTTACAAAACACCAGAAACATTTGCCGGAATGCGTTCTGCTCAGCTAGGAATGTCTCGTACGTCACTACGGCTCATTAAATAAAAAAGATTAACTGTTATACCCATATAAGGAGCAATTTGTGCAAGAAATAAAACCCGCCGATCATCGGCAACGTTTTTGCAGTTAAATTTGAACAGTTGGCCAGAAATGAAATCATCTTTATTGAAAATTTTATGAGTGTGAGGCTCATTTTCATTTGAAACCCCAGAACTGTACGTTCTGGGGTTCTGAAAATCCAAGAGCCATTCATCAACGCCAATTGCACTTCACTATGTGTACATTATGGTGTGGGATCACATCTGCAAATATCATTGGGCCTTACTTTTTCGAGAATGAAGATGGAAGTGATGTAAGCGTAAGTGAAGAGTGGTATCGGTTTATGATACATTTTTTACGTCCTGCTCTTGAAAACAGACCTGATATGTGGTTTCAGCAGGACGGAGCCACTGCCCACACTGCCCGAGATACAATGGCACTTTTAAGTCAAATTTTTGGAGAGCGAATAATTTCCAAAAATTCTGAAATAATTTGGCCAGTGCGATCGCCAGATTTGTCAGCACCCGACTAATTTCTTTGGGGTTATTTGAAGGAGCGAGTATATGTGAACAAGCCCGACACAATCCTTCAAATCAAGGCCAACATTGTTGCAGAAATTCGAACGCTACAGCCACAAATTGTGGAAGATGTTATGGAATATGCTCTAAAACGAGCCCATCATTGCGACGCAGAAAACAGCGGTCATTTAAGTCACATTAAAAAAATTCCATTTTGTATATTATATAGGGAGATCCATCTAGAAGTATTTTTTTAAAACAAAAAAAAAATATAAAAATTCAAATTGGTAATTTGAAAAGACATTTTATGGCATTTATTTTTTGAATATAATTTCCTTCAAATGTTGGCCGCAACTACGCCTCAGGGTTTCCATTCTGAGGGTCCAATTTTTTTTGTGTGATATCACTCGATCTAGGCGGCCAACTCACCGGTCCAAAACGTGAAATTAGCTGCATTTCAAAATGACCTCTCAATAGATTCATTGTTTGAGCAGCTGGCATGTGGCACCGTCCTGTTGAAACTAAGTGTCGTCAAGATTACGGGCTTCAATTTCAGGTAGCATAAAGATCGATATCATGGTGCGATAGCGAGCACCATTCACGGTTACGTTCCGGCCATCATTATTTTTGAAAAAATATCCACCGATGATAACACCAGCTTATAAACCGCACAAAACCTAGGTTTTCTCTGGGTATAATTGCACCTCTTGAACTTCTTCTTCTTTCCATAATACAGTCGCCAATATTTGAAGGTAATTATTTTCAAGAAATAAATGCCATAAAATGTCCTTTCAAATTACTAATAAAGGTTCCACATTTGATTTGAATTTTTATATTTTTTTTGTTCTGAAAAAATACATCTAAATGGATCACCCTATATAATCTGAGAAAAAAATAATAAACAAATAAGTTATTACATTTTTAACCCCATGGTAACTTTTGGCCACCCTGTATTTTATGGAAATGTGTAATGAAAGATTTCAGCTAAGAAATGTCGCTAGAGCTTGACATTACAACCCGGCGGAAATCTTTAATAACGGCTATTGATACAATCAATAATATGTTTGCACATAAGCTTATAATCGTTTAAGATCATTGTTATAAACATATAAATGTTTCCAGTCTATGTTTGAGAGACCCTTTTCCCTTCCGTGTTCTAGTATAAAGAAGACCGTGATAAAAGTAAGTATCAGGTGATAAACTAGATGTATTTTTTTCAATAGGATTTTTTCACATATTACGCATGAGTTGTGTTAAACAATATTTTTTTTCAGTATTGTTTGCCATTTCATCGTGAAAAGACTTACACTGGGAACAAGAAAGAAAGACTTTGGTGCATTTTATGGGCTGGTAGAATCAGAGGTCCATATTTTTAAAAAATGATGATGTCCGGAACTTAACCCTGAATGGTGCTCGCTATCGCGCCATGATATCGGACCGTTACTACCTGAAATTGAAGCTCGTAATCTTGAGGACGGTGCCAAGGTGTCTGTTCAAACGATTTTTCTATAGGGAGGTCATTTCGAAGAGCTGCTAATTTTACGTTTTGGACCGGTAAGTTGGCCGCCTAGATCGTGTGATACACCTTTAGATTTTTTCTTTGGGGCTACGTAAAGTCCAAAGTCTATGCTGACAATCCAGCTATGTTTCAGTTTTAAAAGCCAACATTACGAGTGTCATTAACGCCATACCGGTCGAAATGCTCGAACGAGTTATCCAAAATTCGACCCTCTGAATGGGCACCCTAAGGCGTAGGTGCGGCCAACATTTGACGAAAATTTTATTAAAAAAAATCCCATAAAATGTCCTTTCGCATGAACAATAAAGATTTCACACTTGATTTGAATTTTTGTATTTTTGTTTTTTTTTTTAAAAAAAACCTCTAGATGGATCTCCTGGTATTAAAGATTTATAAAACTGTCGAAGCATTGGATGCAGTCATACCTCTGATAACGTTAGAAGTTGCCCTGAATACTCCGTGCCAAAAATGTCTTCTGCTGATTATTTGCCTACCAGAAATTATTACAGCACTTGAAGACTTGATAAGACTCGTTTAGGATAAATACTCAATTCAAATATACGGGTACTACTCGTACTTGTCCAAACAAATGCTTTCCAATACGTCGATATATTGTCTTCCTTTAGAGAAGTTCTGTATTAAAATTGACAGAACATAATTTTTTAAGTATTATTTTATGTACAAAATGTAAATTCATGTGTCTCAAATAATATTCTAAAAAATTGAGAAACCCTTTTGGTGTAGGCTTAACTTTTGAACATGGCTCTCTTCTATATTTCTTGGAATGTGGTTTTATACAAATTCATTATGTTTATTAAGCATGCAAATGTTTCGATGTCTTCGTATCCCATATATAAAGGTTATCGTAAACTTGGAGACACACATACTCGAACATTTGTACTCATCGAGACTCATCGATCTGCATAAGTGTGTCCTTAATTTCTATAATGACTCTAATACCACATACCCATCAGTTTAAGTAACTTGAACTGTAGATTACCATGTGAAGAGAAGGGGCCGGCAAAGGATTTCTACCACGAAACATATTTAAAGTTATTGTCACATTTTAAAATAATTTCACACATTTATGTGGTGATTCCTTAGAAATTTCTCATACGCCCAAGTAAACTTCTTCTAGTCTACACTACACCTCATCCAGGGATTAGGGTGGTGGAAATGCTGTAAAATGACTGTTCGCATTGTCTGGTCAACATTGATGGTTGCGGTCGTAACTGCCTCTGAGATCCTGCATAAGTGCGGGGAAGTTGATAAATTTCTTAGAAGGTTATAAAAGAAAAATGCTTTTAGGACTTTTTTCATTACTTAAACGTGCAAAGTGTAAAAAAATGATTATGGATAATTTGAGGCCATGCATAGCCAAAGTGTAATAAAACTCCTAGAATTTGTGTCGTCTAGACTAAAAAAGAGAAATGGAAACAATTTGTAGACTGTGAATAACTTAAGTGCTGCTGGTGATCAGTACGTAAAGAACATTTTGAAAATTGTGGAATTCGAAGAGTAGGGAGTTACTAAGGTTAACGCAGGCTAACCAGATTTTCGTAGAATTTAGGATTAGGAAGATGTTACAATTAAAAAAAGGTTGTTTCACTCTTACCTGGGACGAAATGCAACAACTAACGAGTGATAGACCGTAATCTCAACAAAACTCTAAAATAAATCCACATTTGAATTCGTAAAACAATTTGCTTTAATTTAAGTACCCACACTTTCTATATATTGATCGCTTGCTTTGACAATTTGTATGGCCCACGTGAGCCAAATCGTCCTGCAGTTCTTTTTTTAAGGTACTACGAGCGTCCCAATTAATAGTACCAATTTAAACCATTGTTACTCAGTTTACTCAGAAAAGTGTACTTTTTTAGAGACAAATTGGAAACATATTTCACTCTGGCACATTTCGCCATTTACAATTTCAAGCAGCTTATGACCAGAAGTCATTATTACGCAAAATTTCAGGGTCCTAGGCTGATTCGTTTAAGCGATTTTGAGCTTTCAACAGATAAACGGAAGGACATGGCTAAATCGTTTTAAAATTTGACGACGCTCAAAAATGCGAGTATTTATCGCCGTAGTTTCCAGCAGAAGGCCTATGTGCAATTTTCGATTTTTTTTTATTGTCGCTTTTAGTAGTCCTATTGGTCATACATGTACCCATTAAATCATTTTTCGATATCTTTATTGGTTCAGGATTTGGAAAAAGGCCTATGTGCATTTTTTATAGGAATTTTCATAAAACTATTGTAGAAGGCCTATGTGTTTCTCTTCACTTAGGCCTTTTCAATTTCCAAATTATTATTAGTCTGGTTAACCTTTTTTATACGCGAGCTAAATTAAATCATAGGCCAATATGGTCCAGATCATTTCATGTTAATTGCCATTCCATTGAAATACTTTGTACTAAATTTCGTCCAGATCAGACAGTAAATTTGGTTTTCAGAGCGTTAGGACGCAAATTCGGAGGGACCTTTGTATGAGGGTACTTTAAAATCATGGTCTGATATGGTCTAAACAGAATTCCAAATTCCGTCGAGCTCAGACTATAAATGCAGTTTCTAGAGCGCCGGTGCCTAAACTAGGAAATGTAACTCGCTTACAACATTAACCGATTTGGCTCATAGTCAATCCTAAATAGGCCTTGTCCAAAAGAAAGTTTCATTCTTAGTTTCAGCAGCCTAGGTAAATCCCATGGTACGAGTACCGACTTTTATAAAAAAAGGGTAATTTTTACAGATGTTGTTATTGTCCTTGCTTAGAGTATCTTTTTTCCTCTGAATGGATAAATAAATAAATCACAAACAACTTGCTACCACAGTACATTTCTCTGCAAAGTTTGGACTTTCTAAGTTGATTATTGTGACCGCTATTGTGCTTTCAACAAACAAACTGACGGACGGACATCGCTGGAGCGTCTTAGAATTGTACGCTTATCAAAAACGTATATACTTTATAGGGTAACGGATCAATATTTTGAGGTGTACCAAACGAAATGCCAAATTTGGTAAACCGCCAACCTATGGTGGAGGTTATAAAAAGGACTGTAAGGAAAATTATCATTTTTATTTACTTTTAATACAAAAAAGAAAATACCAAAACGGCCTATGTGACATTTTTGTGTATGTTGTTGTGTCATATAAAATCGCGCCTTAAACTCAATCGACTGCAATTACTAATTTTCGGAAATTCCGCTAAATGAATAAATGCAACAGTATTTTGGCTTTTATGTAAATAGGTCTTCTGCTGGGAAAGGGTCTCCGATAAATACTTCGAGGTGTTTCTAAAGGAATAAAAAATTTAGTATACACTGCATCCTTCGTCGGAGGGATTGAGGATAACCACAAAATATTATAAACTATTGCAGTTTTGGTGAGAAATTCTTAAAAAACTACCCTTATCAACAGTTGGATTGGAAGAAAAAGAAAATGCTCTTTAATTTATTAAAACGCGATAAAAAAGGAGGTTTACTAAAAACTGAGCGACTTACCTTATAACTCCTTACTTGTGGGTCCTCGTCTGCTAACTGAATTACATAAAGGCTCTTCGGCCTTAGGCTGATTTCTCGCATCCGTCTGGTCTCTCCACTGGAGTTTTGGTCTTCCTTTTTTTTTGGTCTGCGCTTTCTGTGGTAGTTTTCATCTAACACCCTTCTTGTTGAAGCGTTTGCTGACATCTGTCCGAAGCCATTACAACCATTGTATTTTGATATGTTTCACTAAATTCATGTCGGGATACTTCTCACAGAGCTCTTTGTTTGATTAATTAAGCCGCAAGTGTTACGAACGATTCTCAATTCGAAAATTAAAAATGTCCTTTCATCCGTTACGGTGGATGTTGTAAAGCTGCATAGCGAGACCAAAATTACACAAATTTGCCACCACGATTCTCGGTTTAATTTTTCTTTTATCCTTCTATTGTATAATGGCGAATCCGAGGCATAAAATTCATCCACTACCTCGTCCTTTCAAAAACTTCCAATGTCCCTTCATTCGCTACAGCGGACATACGGAAGCATCCATATCAGTACATTGTAGAGCGTAATTTCCGTTTTATCGAGAGAGGGCCCCATTCCAAAGCTGCCCAACGAGCCCAAAATGGCACCTATTTGCCACCAAGATCCTCCATTATATTATGCTGGCATTGCTCTATTGTTTTATGGCGTATCCAAAGCATATACATTCATCCAGTACCTCGACGTTGCAACTGCCAGTCGAAAAGATGTTGCATTTCCTTCGTCACTGCCAGCATAGTTTTGATCTTCCTGTCATTTGCCACCGGACCCGTTTTAGTTAACTCTTATTAAATGTTTGAAAACAATCTAGTTACATCTCATGCTGTCCACCCAAAAATGTATTTGGCATACGCCAGGAGGATGTGGCCCTGTGGTGGTGTCAATGGTACTCGTTCTACTAACATTCTCACTTTCCAGAACTGCCTCTACTCGTATCAGGATTGTAACGAATTTACACAATTGGCTGACAACCTTTGTAAGACGTCTTGTAATGCTGAATGTTTCGAAGAGGCCACTTCCAATTTTTACTGAGGATTTCGTATCAATCAGTGTCATTCTATAGAGGCGGACCAGTTTTACTGGTATCAAACTAGGAGTGTCGAGAGCGCCTTATACTTATAGGTGCGTATGATTTTGTCTAGGATTTGGCGCAGTGTAAACATTTAAACTACGATTGATTTATTCGGCCTGCGATAGGATATTTATTTCGCGGTGGGTGGCCCAAACAGCTTTGTTTTTGTGATTTGGACTAAGTACGCTGACGCCAAAATCTTGGGACATGCGTTCGGTCTTTAAGATAGTGAAAACTACCTGATGTATGCAGTTTATCAGCTATTCTCCTCCAAACTTTTAAATTTCCGCGGATTCCTTGGTCTATGTTGTTCTTAAGCCGGATTATTGCTGTTTTGAACTCCTTTTAGGTCGGTGTGGCTATTCGATTCGTATACGTCGCCTGTGATTAATTAATAAATTTTATTAATAGAATCGAGCAATAATTTAAAGTACGGAAAATAGAAAAAACCTAAAAAATGAGGAAAGGAGGATAAAAGGATTTGGAACAAAAGGGTAGAGCTATTTGTAGATTTTTCCAGTTTACTGTTTTTTTTATACTACATATTCGTTTCTATTAAAAAATCATGATCTCATATCTGAAAGTAGAAACCATATTTAATTAAAAAACGGTCAGTTTCTACTTACCTAGTTATAAAGCTTTTCGCAAACTAAACACGAGCATTATTAGACGATTTTCCGAATTCCACGCACTTATTTCTTGTGTGATCGTCCTCAAGTTGGTTTAACCAAGATTCTTTAGGTTTTCCTCGATTGGTCTCTTCACCGCTGCTTCAGTCATCTCATTTTTTCTGCATCACCGAATCGGTGTCGAATATTCTCGGTGCAGCGACATTCATACATTCGCTTAACAGACTTGAAATTTGATACGTAGAATTAAGACAAGCCTGAAAAAATAATAATAAACAGTAAAATTAAATTAAATACTAATTTTTTTTTAAATTGTTTCGTAGTATAACTTAATATTAATCCCCATTGTAGTCGCTCTGGTAATATGTAAAATATAAGGACATATGAATTTAGTTTTTGAAAAAAATACCTTCAAATGTTGGCAACTGTATTACGAAAATGAGTTTTCGGTGAGAAACGGGAAGGTCCGCTGTTTACGACTAAACTTTTGTTCAGTGATGAAGCCCATTTCTGGTCCAACGGAAAAGTCAATAAACAAAATTGCCGCAATTGGGCTGAAGAGCAATAAGAAAAGGTTCAAGAGGTGTCATTATTTATACCCAGAGAAAACCACGATTTGGTGCGGTTTATAAGCTGGTAGATTCATCGGTGCAATTTTTTTTTCAAAAATGATGATGGCCGGAACGTAACTGTGAATGGTGGTCGCTATCGCGCCATGATATCGATCTTTATGCTACCTGAAATTAAAGCCCGTAATCTTGACGACACTTGGATTCATACAGCTGCTCAAACAATGGATCTATTGCGAGGACATTTCGAAAAGCAGCTAATTTCACGTTTTGGACAGGTGAGTTGGCCGCCTAGATCGAGTGATATCACACCTTTAGACATCTTTCTTTGGGGTTACGTAAAGTCCAAATTCAATGCTGACAAACCAGCTACGATTCAGGTTTTGGAAACCAACAATACACGTGTAAATAAAGCCATACCGGTCGAAATGCTCGAACCAGTCATCCAAAATTGGGCCCTCAGAATGGAAACCCTGAGGCGTAGTTGTGGCCAACATTTGAAGGAAATTATATTCAAAAAATAAATGCCATAAAATCTCCTTTTAAATTACCAATAAAGATTCCACACTTGATTCGAATTTTTATATTTTATTTGTTCTGAAAAAAGATCTCAAGATTGATCACTCTATACTTATATATGTGCCAGTCAGAATGATAGTGGCCTAAGTCACGCCCTTATAAAAATAGATAAGATAAAATAGACGGATAGTTTGTATTTTAGCTACTAAGTCGATCACTCTGAGGTTTATGCGACTATATTACATGTGACTTAGACCACTGTCATTCTCAATGGCCCATATATAAAATTGAATTTATGTTGGTATATTTGTTGTTTAAAGAAGCTGAACCGATCTTCTTGATATTTTCAGAGAATAAAGCTGTATGACCGGTGGTTAAAAAGGTTACTTTGATTTTTGATATCTCAAGGGAGCGGTCCCACCCCTCAAAATTTAAAATGATCATAATACAAAAACTATAAAATTGAAGAACGTGAAATTCATTAAAGGGTGGTCCAGCTAAAACGTACGGCGTTAACTGTAAATACAACAAAAAGTTTCCGGCGAATTATCATAATATTTTTTATTATGATAGAATGATTTTTATGTGTGTAACAAAATATCGGTCACATGCTCTCCACGGATTCGGTGGTAAAACCTCAGATGGTCCACAGTTTCAATGACTCTGAGACATAATGGAGGTCCAATGTAGTTAATGTTCCGAAATATTTCATCCTTTAGCTAATGGATTGTTCTTGGTTTATTGATGTACACTTTTTCTTTTAAATATCCCCAAAGAAGAAGTCCAACGATGTGGAGGCCAAGCAACCTCGCCACGACGTGATATAACAAGCCCATTTCCCGCGCAAAAGAGCCATTTTTTCGCTGGCTGTGTCAACGCCCATTTTTGTAAAAGGCTTTAATAATCTTAACGCGCCGCTCAATTGTGTACCTCTCCATGGTTAAATTTGTCAAACACTGAAACAAATGAATGTCAAATAAGGTTGGCCAAAAAGATTGACGTTAAGGTGTGACTCACAATTGACATCGTGTATTATGAATGAACGATGGACGACCCTTTATTACTTCTACTTAGTTTTCTAAAACAATGTTTGGGGGCTAACAAAGTGCACCGGGTTAAGACTAGTAAAAAATAAAAACAAGTAAAAGAGTTTTAAACGGGCGTGTACGAATATGAGATACTCTACACCACCCTTGCCACTCTATGGAGCTTGAGCAAGTTCGAATTTTAAATGTTACAGTAAATACTCATACCATTTAAATTTTGAGTGTGATCGGGTATAATTTGTGGTTTATAGAGCTCCAGGACCTCAAATCAGGAGGCACCTTAATGTGGCTTCAATTCAAAAGTAGGGACCGGTAAGGTCCAATTTAAACAAAGATATGTGTAACTCATTAATAACGATTTTTGCGAAATTTGTTGTATGCGAATGTAAGAGCTGTAGGTAAAGTGGTCAAGTTTCATTATAGAAAGGTGTTGGCAGCTCGTTATATGTTTATTTTTTGAGAGCTGTAGGGAAAAACCTATATATGTTAAGAAAATTCAATACGGTTCGTCTTTGGACCAAACTTAAAGAACGTTGGTACGTTCTCATCAAAATCGGTTCAAGTTGGCAACCTGAACTTTGATTACGACTAATGGTTAGATGAGCAGGCCGAGGAAAGTGCGGACGTGCTTCGGTCAATGGTATAAGATTCTAATTTGGAATCGATTGGTATATTTAACATAGAATCTATCTAAATTATTTTAAGATGTTAAAAACAGAAGCACTAAGTCTGAACCACAGTGTGGTGTTGCAGACTTACCGCAATTGCAATTTTGAAAGATTTAATTGGCGCAGTCATCAAGCAGATGTTTAATACCAAGAATCTACCATGTTTGAACAACAACAAACTTTCCCCGTTTTTCCCACGGCGGAAATTTCGATTAAGAAATGCTTGAGGCTTGTCATTACATTTCGCTTCGTATGTTGTTTTAATGAATTCCTTTCCAGGCAGCATCTTGTGAACAGCATTGTTAGATGTAATTGTATGGCCCCAAGGTACTATCTTGAACGCTGTATGTATGTGTGGTCATCAGCGAACTAACTCAATCATTACACATCGTCTGATATGAATTTAATATAATTTTCCGTTAACTTCATATGCTACCGTATCACATGTGCCCAATCTGTCCCAACTGGCAAAAGGTAACGCTTCCCACCAAATGCTACAAAGGATATCCTATGCTTTTGGGGAGACAAACGTCCTTAGAGGTGAAGGGAGGGAGCGAGCGAGAGAGGTTGGGGACGGAACAAAGTTTACTCTAATTTAACTGGAAACGGAAATAACCAATTTATTTCGTTATTCCTTCAATATTGGTTCATATACACACACTCACAATTTGATTATCAACGGGGCTTTTTTCATGAGTAACTCTGGGTGTGTTAGCCATGGTGTGTGCGTGTGTCTTCATATGTATATGTTTAGTGGAGCGTATTTGGCTGCGTGTGATTGTAAAGTGTTCATCACCCATACAGGACACCTGCTGACATTGGCTTGAATCAAGTGTTTTTCTGGTGTTTGTGTGTGTGAGAGCGTTTTTTCTCTTGCCTTATCTCTGCTGTAGAGGTGTACATGAACATATCAACTCGTCCTGGCCCTGGTCCTGGGTCTGGCCTTGGCACTCTTATATTGAAGCTTGTGTGGTAATGGTGGCACCATTTGCCATAAAGACAGACAGAGGTACAGACGGACACACAGAGACTGTTTATTTTATTTGATAAGAATACAATGTGGCGTTGCGTTTTGTTTTTCCCCTGTTTGGTTCGGTTCGGATCTGTTTTGTTTTGTTTTATGCAATAAAATCAAATAAAATTTGTTATTACATGGAAATTGTTACAATAAATTTGTTACAAAACGTTATGACGCTCGCAACTACACGCAGGGATGCGCAAGACAGGAAAACAATTGGATCATTTTGCCAGTTTTTTGTTTGAATTGTTTCTGTTTTTTCGTTTTTTGTCTTACACTCGATTTCATTATTTTCATTTGTTACACTTTAACGTGAAAATACACGTATACACACATTTTCACACACATGTACACATATACATTCACTTATTCCAGCCATAATGTAAACTGTTGAAATAATACTGTACGTTGTGTCTTTTTTTGTATTTCCTTCAAATTTTAGATTTCGTTTTTATTTTAGGCTACACAGAAATACTCCGGAACAGAAATTATTTTTTGCACATGAAAGTCAAATACGAGTACAAATACAAAATGTCACAACTTGTTCCAATTTTCGATTTCGTTGAGGAAAAAAGTGGACAATTAAACTTACGCAGCGGGTATGAATGTAAAAGGTCAAAGATGATTGGTTCATACTGACAAGGCCAACAAAAGGGTTATTATTCTGTCTCCACACTAGCTTGTACATTAAGATTTTTTTACCACTGAAATGGTCGTTAATGTAAAGGGATCTCAATCAAAATTGTCAATTTATGCGGTGATATCTGATGTACTTTTAATGGACTTTAAGCAAAACATTAAAAAAATTCTCAAACATTACAAAAAGTAAAAAAAAATGTAGGGCAGGGTCGATCATACGTTACTCGATACCGATCAGGTGCCACTCCACGATATTAGTGATCGACTTGAAATAATTTTGCTGTTTACATTAAATAATAAGAAATGTTGGGAATGGAATTTTATATTTTTTTATTTAAAGTTTGAAGTGTTGGATTGCTGCCCTGAAACATTTTTACCCCCTCCCCCTTTTAAAAAATAGACTATTGTTAAATTAATTGTAACTACCTGGGCAATATTTCTTTCAATGGGCAATATTTCAAATAACACCAAGCAGACTTGAACATGGCCGGTCGTATATTTCTTAATAAACGTTAATTTTAGAGTCAATTATTGGGTTGTTGATATTAAATAGAAAACGCCAAAAGTCACGACTGCTCGCTTAAGTCATAGTGTAAAACAAGAATATTTTACAATTACTATTCACTGTCAATTATCAAAAGGATATCTGTTTAAAAATGAATAAGTTTCAATTTCTACCATATGCTGGAGCATCGGATACATACTCGTATGATATACAACTTCGCATAGCTGCTAGTGTGAACACAGAGAAAAATCTGTTGGACATCGGTCCGGTCTACAAAAATTCGGCTTCATAAAACGAACTTCTGTTGCAATAATCAACATTCCATATACCCACTATATTATGTGGGATCTTACGGGAACAAATTTTTTTCAAGGCCAAATGAACATGCAGTATATATAGTAGATGGTGCTTCATCGCCAAAAGTCGAAACAAGTTGATTTAAACAATCCTGTCTCGATAACCCACGCCGAAAATCGTTAAAACTCATCGCACGAAAATTGTCAGGCCCGAAATATTAATAGCAACCCTCATATTTAAGTACAAACTGCAAATTGTAAAACTTCAAAGTTCTCAAAATACCTCACAAACACGTTGGATCGAGAAAGGGACAACAAATTGAAGTTATTTTTGCCACTATGTGAAAAAATTATAAAACCAACGAATTTTCTCGCATTATTTGGGACTATTTTTTATATTGTATATTGGACTAATTAATAAAGCTTTTACGAATAATATCTTTAAGATATTTAAGAAAATAATTGTTTCTGTTTATTTAAGTTATTTAATATAATGGGTGATCCAAGTAGAGATACTTTTTTCAATACCCATTTTTTGAAAGAATTACGCCTAAACAACGTTTACAAATCGTTCAATTCGTGAGGAATGTGTTTCGTGCGTTTTTGAGCCAAATTTTGTTCAGCGATGAGGCCCATTTCTGGCTCAATAGGTATGTAAACTAGCAAAATTGCCGCATTTGAGACGAGGAGCAACCAAAAGAGGTTCAAGAGCTGCCACTTCATCCAGAAAAAACAACGGTTTGGTGTGGTTTGTAGGCCGGCGGAATCATCGGTCCATAATTCTTTAAAACTGATGCCGGTGAGAACGTAACCATCAATGGAGACCGTTTTCGTGCCATGATAACCGACTTTTTGATGTCTGAAATTGAAGCTAGTGATCTCGGCGACATTTGGTTTCAACAAGACAGCGCCACTTCCCACACATTGAATCAATCAATGGATTTATTGACAGAACACTTCGGTGAGCAGATAGTTTCACGTTTGGGCCGGTCGATTGGCCACCAAGATCGTGTGATATCACACCGTTAGACTTTTTCCTGTGGGGATATGTAAAGTCTAAAGTTTATGCGGACAAACCTGCTTCGATTCAGGCCTTGGAGTAAAACATCACGCGTGTCATGCGACAGTTACCATTCGAAATGCTCGATCGACTCAACGGATGGACCATCTGAGACGTAGCCGCGGCCAACATATGATGGACATAATCTTCAAAAAATAAATACCAAAGACTGTTCTTTCAAATGATAATAAACATTTTCCATTCAATTTGATTTTTTTCTGTTTTTTTCTATAAAAAGTAGGGAACCTCGAAATGGATCACGCGTTATAATAAACAAGTTCTTGGTTAGAGCTCGGAAATCGGAACTTTCACGAACCGGACATGGCAAACGGGACATAAATTTCAGCAAGATTGTTTTTAGTATTTACTATTTATTAAACATAAAAAAAACATTAAAAAAAAGTTGTTGTTTGATATTGTATAAAGCATATACTGTAAAGTTTGTTGCCATAACATATTCCCGTATGTAAGAAAAATTAAATAGAAATGTTAATATAAAACAAAAATTTACGTATTTGAGCATTATTTCAAGTTGAAGCCGACTTTCCAGTGACAAAACAAAGAAGAGTATTTCAGACATTAACAGATTTTCTTTATACCAATTTCGATTCTTTCGTTTCAGTGGACCTTCCGCTGCAAATGCCCATATGTGACAGCGCATAGAGAAAGGGAACTAAGGGTGAAAAAATCAATTTTAATTTTTTTTCTTTTTTTTTTTTGATGTGGACAACATCTGAGCATCGAATGAGACCGATCCCATGCCCCAAAAGTGTTCCCTCCCAGAGATATGCGCGTTTTATGAAAGTGAAGTCGACGATTCTGAGCGCAAATAGAAATGGACCTTATCTTTAAAATGGCTCTGCCGAACATAACTGGTTTTTAAACTTAGGTCCCTTTCTTTTTTGCACGTCACATATACATTTTCATTCGAACCATAAATGCGTCTAACTAGAAGAAAAACACTTACCATCTCCACAGCCTTCATTGGAAGTCATAAAACTGTCATCATGTTCCTCTGTTGGATTCAATTCTTTCAGCTTTTTATCGGAAACCATTTAAATATCAATAACAGTACCCACAGTAACGCGAAGGTTGATAACTAACAGATCAAAGCAACGAACACAATGCATAAACCACGAACAAACACTATGTCTTTTCCAGCGTCTACACCTATACAATGCCAACAACAACTAAAACACACATAAAGTAACAAGCAAAAAAGAAAATAAGTGACGAGCGCTATCGAACTTTCACTTTTACAAAATTCAATTAAACACCTTTTTGCAAATAAAAGAAAATGTTTTACTTAATCAATTTATATAATTAATTACACAATTTCCTGTGAGTTTTCACAGTTTGTCGACCGAAATTCTGACAACTGTGCAAAAACCGAACCGTGCATTAGCAAAACCGCGAGTTAACTAAAACCAAAACAGAAGTTTGTCTTAGAAAAGAAGAACTTTGAAAGAGCAACAGAAACTAAGAGCGCGAGAGTTTGAGAAACTTGTTGTGATAGGAAGAGATAACACAAAGTGATATTTGAAGAGAAGAGAACAACTCTGCTGTAATTGGGGCCGCACTTCAAGTTCAGTGTGTGTGTTTGTGTTTGCATTTCAATTGATTTCAGTGTTGCCATTAGGACAACCTTTTCCAACCAAATTTTTCAAGATCAAGATGCAATTCAATGTCGTAGTAAAAATAATTGTTTATTTAATAAAGATTTCTTATAACGAAAAAAAGATTGATGTTTGAAATTGAGTATTAAAGTTTTTCTATATAATTATAGTGCTGTTTTCGTTTAAGCTTTTTTTTACCTAATAATTGATAACAAAACAGTAGCAGTTCAGTAATTTGATGACAATTTTAATCATCTCTATAAGAATGGCACTGCTATACTCTATATATTATTGTATTGCGATTGTATTGCGGGCTCCTTCGGGTTCACGAGACCTACACAAGTTTCAGATCATATTTTAAATTTCCTTATATTTCGATGTGGAATGAAATTTGCTTCAAGCTGAAAACGCATATGTGACGCGCAAAATAGAAAGGGACCTAAGGTTAAAAACCAGCTTTGTTCAGGAAAGCCATTTTAAAGATTTAAATACGTGTAATCTTTGGTGTACCATCACTTTCATAAAACGCGCATATCTCTGGGAGGGAACACTTTTGGGGCATGGGATCGGTCTCATTCGATGCTCAGATGTTGTCCACATCAAAAAAAAGCGAAAATTGATTTTTTTACCCTTAGATCGCTTTCTCTATGCGGTGTCACATATATTGCTTTTTTGAGTCTACACCCAAATCTCAGTTACATCGAAACAAAAATAAGCCTTATGTCGATTCGTGGTGAAATTTGCCTCAAATTGAGAATCGTGTGTCCATATTTATCGTAGGTCGCTTCTTTTAAATATATCAACCATTTTGTCTCTCATGGTCAGAACGGGCGATTTGAATTCCAAATGGAAATATGTGTGCTCATATTATGAAAAATTTTACTACCAATGCAAATATAGAGTAATTTGGAAGTTTTTGCTGAGATAAGGTTTGAATGCTCTGGGCGAAAGACTTAAAAAAGGTACCATCTCTATCTGCATGTTAGTAGCGTATGGACGATAAAATTCGTTCTGACTGAACTTAGCGACGTTTTTAATCGTTGCAGTTTAGATTAGAGCTACAGTGGGTTGATATGTTTCTTTCCACACTATGGTTGACGAAAAAAGGATACAAATCCATCAAGGTCAGGGGCGATATTTTATGATGTTGATTCCTTTTTCGAAAGGCCGAAATTATTAAATTTACCGCTTTTAAACTGCTCTTAAACAAACTCAAGGTTTTCTCAAGAATCAATAAATCCAACAATGAGGGCCCAATTACCATGACCAAAAAATCTAATCACTTTTTCATAAACTAAAGTCACCTGGCTCAGATTAGTGCAGTTCTCCAAGGAATAAACATTTTAGAAAGCCCAAATTGGATTTTTTCTATGTTGTGCGTTTATCACAGAGGGTCACTCAAATAAATACTTTATTAGTTTTTTTCTTAAAAAAGGACAACCAAGTATTAGGTGATACACCAGGATGTTGTATGTCGTTGTTATATTTTTTTTTATTAAAAAGCAAGAATTGAAACAGAGATAAACTGCTGTAGTACCCCCTATACCGGGTTATATGTTCCCGTTACAGAACCTTAATTTATGTGTTCTGTATATTCAAAGGTAATCCCTTGGATAGCCTAATGTTATCGAACGTTTAGTTTATGGGTCAGTAGATATTTTGTTCGATATCGCTTTATTTACGAACAGCAGAGCAAAAAAACGCATCTGTTCAGCCAGCGAAGGTCAAACTAGGGATTAGCTGCCTGCTAGTAGGACTAGATAAAGCATTGACCACTTTGGGATACATTTTAGTTCTGTGCGAAAGGTAGTAGGTGTTTGGCGTTTCTAATGCAAAAACATGGCAAAAATGTGTGTGAGAAAAAATTAAGACAATATATTAGGGTTTACTGAAAAAAAATATTTTTGTGCAACAATTTTTTTTTCAGTAGTTCAAC
This sequence comes from Hydrotaea diabolus, assembly GCA_963513945.1. NCBI lineage: Eukaryota > Metazoa > Arthropoda > Insecta > Diptera > Muscidae > Hydrotaea > Hydrotaea diabolus. The sequence goes on along the minus strand of OY740718.1, from coordinate 84,287,659 downwards.
CTTTATATACGAGGGCTGCTATATATATTTCTGTCCTAATAATGAAAATGCGATATGGTATTATTGTTTTTCAAAGTATTCTCCAGCATGATTTATAAGCTTCTGTATGCACTCAAAGCAATTGTCGAGGCACTTTTTCCACTCCGATTGAGTCACCTCCAAAACATGGTTTTTGGATGCTTCAACAGCATCTTCTGGCGACGAAAATCGTTGACCACGCATTTGTTTCTTGATGTGTGGGAATAAAAGTCATTGGGTGCCAAGGCAGGGCTGTACGGCGCATGACCCATCAACTCGACGTTTTGGTCGGTCAAAAAGGCGCTGGTTTGAGTCGATGTGTGAGAGCTCGCATTGTCATAGTGCACAATGATTCGTCTTCTCCTGTTCGTTTTTTAAATTTCTCCGAAGAATCCAGACAAACAAATTGTGGTGTATCACTCAGAATTGACCGTCCTGCATTGCTCAAGCGAAACAGTAGCCACATGACCAGTTTTGCCGAAGAAACAGGCGACCATTTGTTTCGAAGTGATTCTTCCACGAACCACTATCGTTGAATTTGGCTCGTCTTCGAAGACCCACACGGTCGATTGCTGTTTTGTTTCGGGCTCATACGCATAGATCCATGATTCGTCACCTGTGACGAGTGTAAACGTCTTTTGAAGCACCGCGATCGTATTTTTTTCAAAATTTCTTTGCACCAATCGACATGAGCCTTTTTTTTGAGCAATTGTCAAATTGTGCGAGATCCAACGAGAGCAAACCTTTTTTACGGCCAGGTGCTTATGCAATATCTAATGTTTGCTGGTGGAAGAAATGCCTCTATCTCACAGTATGTAGCATGACGATCTTGCATTACCAGTTCACGCACGGCATCAATGTTCTCTGGCACAACGGCCGTTTTTTGGGCGACCTTTGTATTTGAGCGAGCGTCTGTCGCGATTGAATTCATTAAACCAGTTTTTCACAGTGCTATAGGATGGTGCTTCATTGCCATACAAAGATGTATGCATGTCATCGATGCACTCTTCTGGTAATAATCCACGTCGAATGTTTTAAAAAATGATCGCACTTAAATGTTTTTTGCCAAATTGATTTTTACAAGTCTCTGTAAACAACACAAATGATGGTCGTACGTCAAAACGTTCTGAGTACGTTTATGCTAAAAAATATCAAACTTTCCAATGGAAATGTCAGATGGCGCCAGGCAATACGTAGTGTTGCCTAGGCCAGAAATATATATATCAACCCTCGTATTAAATTATAAGTTGCCACAGCAGGCGTTTTTGTGTTGTTCGGTAATTTAAACTTCGTTCGGTTAATGTGACCGATTATTAAATTGCCTATATCATTAAACTTGCATAGCAATCATCTTAGGGTACATCATACGGAATTTTTATTATGTTAATTATCATTTGATGATTGGAACTGAATGCCATCTCGTTAAACAGAAATTCTTTACTTCAGACCGTTTCCTAATAAGCTTTTTCTCTGTGTGTGGTAAACGCCAAAGACTTTACTAGTAAGAGATTAATCTCCAAGCCATGTAAGATTTCCTGTAGGTTCCGGTCAGTGCATATAATAATTATATTGATCACTGATTTGAGAAAAGTTTGCCATTTGTTCCTTAATGAAATGTTAAGAAAATAAAGTATGAAAGAATTTGACACCGAGTATATGTTGCCAGATCCATCTTCGACAAAGTTGTCTAGGCTGCCTTGGAACAGTTCTCCTGAATCACTCTTACTACTCTGGCCAATTTTGCAAAAAAAAAAATTTAACACTGAACTCTCACTCTAATAAACCGTCCTTTTCAAAACATTTGGTTTAAGTGGAGGCTATAATTTACGATCATAATCGTAGTATCTTATCAGCGCTTTTCGCTTATTCAAGCTCATTTAAAACTTCTGTTGCTATATTTTAAGAAAATACTTTTTAGTACATTATCTAATATAGCTTTGACACAATATTTCTGCCTGTGTTTCTACAGTCGTTACTATTAAAGTCTACCCGCTAGTCGTAGCCATTATTTTGTTCAAACTATAAATATTTTTTATTGATATTAAAGATAAACATTACTTTTGATACATTTTCACCACCATCGTGCGCTGTCAATGTCCATAAAATCAAGAACAGCAAGAACACGCCAGCAACAGCGGCGAACTATATCGGCTAGAAAGAAAATCAATTTTGCACGTTTTAATATTCAAATGATTATAGCAGTGTGACACAGCGTGTATTTTGTCGTTTTGATTTTTCTTCCTATCCATTCCCCTTTTTCCATTTTCCAATGAACAGTGTTTAGGGACATAAAATGTTTTTAACAAAATTCGACTTGTTACAAATATCGAATATGTTACAAATTTCTTAGAGAACGCTTCATGTGGAGTTCAGCTTGAATACTATCTCTGACTAAATTCCACCTACTGCAAGGCTATGTCCCGCAGATGGAAACGATATGCCTCCACAAGAAAAAAAGACAACCTATATATTCAACCAAAAATTTGGTATGTGAATTTTATTTTCACTTAATTAAAAATTTCATAAATAAGCTACTCGTATTTATCAGATATTGCAGTGATATATTTATTGAATGGAAACAAAAAAAAAAATGTTTGCACTGTATCGTGTGTGTGTTTTATTATAGATTTTTTTTGTGTTCCGCGGAAAACTCAAGTGCCGGCAGTTCTCGTTGAATACGATAATGCGTACCCTTGTGTATAACGCTAAACAAAGTAACAGCACACCCCGTTTTTATTCCAATTTTTGCGGGAAAATAAAACAAATTGTGACTATGTCAAATAAAATAATAATCGTTAGGTGGGCTGGCCTCATGTCATTTATTTCTAAAAATAAACGTAATAAAATCTATAAAAATACTATTTATACGAGGGCTGCTATATATATATTTCTGGCCTAATAATAAAAATACGAATATTGATCATAAAAATGGTTTTATTGTTTTTCAAAGTATTCTACAGCTTTATTCATACACTTTTGTATGCGCTCAAACCAATTGTCGAAGCACCTTTTCCACTCCGATTGAGACACCTCCAAAACATGGTTTTTGAACGCTTCAAACGCATCTTCTGGGATTAAAAAGAAGTCATTGGGTGCCAAGTCAGCGCTGTACCGCGGACGACCCATCAATCCGACGTTTCGGCCGGTCAAAAAGGCGCTGGTTTGAGCCCGTGTGTGAAAGCTCGCATTGTAATGGTGCACAATAATTCGTCTTTTCTTGTTCGTTTTTCGAATTTCTCCAAAGACTTGAGGCGAAAAAATTGTTGTGTACCACTCAGAATTGACCGTCCTATGTTTCTCAAGCGGAACAGTAGCCACATGACCAGTTTTGCCGAAGAAACAGGCGACCATTTGCTTCGAGGTGATTCATCCACGTACAATTTTCGTTGGATTTGGCTCGTCTTCGAAGACCCACACGGTCGATTGCTGTTTTGTTTCGGGCTCATACGCATAGATCCATTATTCGTCACTTGTGACGATCTTATAAACGTCTTTTGAAGCACCGCAATCGTAAGTTTTCAAAATATCTGTGCACAAATCGACATGAGCATTTTTTGAGCGATTGTCAAATTGTGCGGGATCCAACGAGAACAAACATTTTTTATGGCCAGGTGTTCATGAAATGTCGAATGTATGCTGGTGAAAGAAATGCCCCAGGATGCCTCTATCTCACGGTATGTCACAACGGCCGATTTTGGACGACCTTCACGTGACCGTCAACTTTGAGCGTGCGTCGGCCACGATTGAATTCATTAAACCAGTTTTCACAGTGATATAGGATGGTGCTTCATTGCCATACAAAGATTTATGTTCATCGATGCACTCTTGTCGCGATAATCCTCGTCGAAAGTTGTGAAAAATGATCGCACGAAAATGTTCACGAGTTAATTCCATTATTTTGCCAAATTGATTTTTTCAAGTCCCTGTAAACAACAAAGTTTCCAATGGAAATGACAGATGGTGCCAGACAACATTTAGTGGTGCCTGGGCCAGAAATATATATAGCATATATTTCAGAAAATCAGTATAAATGACTCAAATCGGGCCAAGACTGATTGTCAATCGTAAGAAATACATTCCAAGTTTAATTGAAATCGGAATTAAAATGGATGTTCTAGTGCGGTTATATTATATTGGGAGCGATCTTTACGCTGGGGCTATATCAAAACGTAGACAGGTATGATCTATTTTAATCTGAGCTGATTACTGATTGATCATAGTGAACTGTACCCAATTTCATCAAGATTCGATGTAGTACGTGGCATCTACAGCTAAATAAATAAACTCGGTTGAACATATGTGTGGGAGTTAGTATACTTAAATTTTAACCGATTTTCATAAAAGTCAACAGCCTTTGTCCCAAAAACGTCCTTTTGCAAATTTATGAAGATTGGACAACAAATGCGGGCTATAGTTTGAAAACAAGATTTAGAAAGACAGCAGATGGACGGACAGACTGATCTCGTAAAATTGAATCAACTGGTGGTTCTGAGTCTAGCGGTACAAATAAAGGTTTGTCTAGGTTAAATATTTTTGATATTTAAGTATTTCATACCTAAATAATATGATTTTTTTTGTTTTTACGTACTCGTACAACTGAAAAATCGACAAACCCGACCGCAAAAAACCGGATAAAACGACATGTCAGTTTTAAGCTACGAGTATTGTTGAGAAATCGACTGTAGTTTTTGGAAATAAAAACTGGAATGCAGGTTTTCGGTTTTGGACACTATAGTTCCATCTTTCTTTCTGCTGTTGTTAGCTTTTTATAGCGCATGCTATTTTCAATTCCAGTTACTATCTCTTGACGGTTGAGATACCACAGTACTGTCGGTGTAATTCCCAGCCTGTGAGTTACCAGGAAAACTTGGGACCAGGTATAACTCGAGTGCTTCCTCATTGTTGTCCAATACCCTGCGATTTCTTGATATGTGCGTGACGGGAATTTTACTAAGCCTTTAAAAGTGCCTTTAAATTAAAAATATTCTTGTAAACTTACTTATTTGCTTGCAGCAAATTTTCCAGCTTACTATTTTCACTGAATACCATTGCGATGGTTGCAATCTTGCAAAGACTTTATAAATATACAAAAACAGCTATTCAGAAATTCGGGACATTAAACTAAGCAATCATAGTAAATGCTGTGTCACATTAAAGCGTTCATATTTAACTTTTCAGCGTTTACAATTAAATTTTAGTTCGCATATAATTAAAAGAAAGTTATGGATAGAGCACTCCCATGCCAAAATTGCATTTTTTTCCCTGGTTAGCTGACACTCTAATGACTTCGATCATCATAACAATCGATCATCAAATTGCCGTCATTTGATTAGCTGCAGCTATCTCCATCTTTAAATACCCTTTGCAGACCGTTTAGCTAATTTGTAATGGGCGCTAAATAACTTCCGTCACACTGTGCGATTTGAAGCAAACAAATGAAGTGTAGATAAATAAATAAATGGCACCGAAGAAGAAAGACGGAGCGAAAAACACTTTAATGCATTGATTTATGGTCGTTCCGATGAACGGATGAAAAGATGATATATAAAAGATTTCCTCGACAACGACGTTGATAACGACGCCGGCAACATTGCTGGCGTCGCCTTTAAATGGTTTAAAGTGCAGATGTATACCAAAAATGCGGTGTGGGATCATTAATTGTAGACTTCAATATAATGTTATTTGAAATTATCAAAAAAAAAAAAACGCACGCGTTTTTTTAAAATACCAGCAAGAAACAGGCGATAAACTCTTTTGAATCAGTGAACTAAGACTAATAAATTTATAGAAAAGTGCCTTTATGAAAATACCACTGAAAAATGGCAGATGCTCGTAGTTCAGATCAGATCCTGGGTTACTTGTGCAAAATTGTGTCAGAACTGGATGTAATATTTATTTTTGTAAAATATAAAAATACGTTTCGTTGTTTGAGAACGATCGGTTTTAATTTGTGGCTTCTATAGTGAAAGACCTAGAATCGGGAGTAATCGATGTGTGGGGTGTTTTCAAAAACATGCACTGATAAGTTCCAATTTAACAAGAAATTCTGGTATTAGAAGCTCAAAACGTACCATGCGAATTTTGAACAGAATCGGATGGCTTCTGCAAGTTTTCAAAAATAATATTGAAAACCATTGCATTACGTCCTCAGTTTAAACTTAAACAATGTACTAAGTCTCTTTGATTTAAGTTCACATTTGCGACCAAAACTTTGATTACTTGAATTGATTATCCCTTAATAAAATCTGAGCGTGATTTTGAATTAATCTGTATAATAAACATGGGGTCTGATTTCTTTTCTTTAAGGTTTTACAAACTGCATGCGATATATGTGACAGCGCACAGAGAAAGGGACCTTAGGGTAAAAAATGAATTTTCATTTTTTGATGTGGACAACATCTGAGCATCGAATGAGACCGATCCCATGCCCCAAAAGTGTTCCCTCCCAGAGATATGCGCGTTTTATGAAAGTGAAGTCGACGATTCTAAGTGCAAATAGAAAGGGACCTAATATTTAAAATGGCTCTCCTGAACAAAACTGGTTTTGAACCTTAGGTCCCTTTCTATTTTGCACGTCACATATTATGATGTAGAGTATAAAAAGGTGTCCGCAAATTTGGGACTTGCGGTTAACGAGAAGAAGTCAGTGTAACTAGATAGAACCATGGGCCGCGCTATAAACTCTGATTTAAAAAATAATTTCATATTTGGTTTTGTGAGCAAATTTCTAGTTTTCTATGCTTGAATGGTTCGGGTTTTCGTACCCCAAACATAACGAAATTGGAAAAATAATCTTATTTTGGGTTTAGTGAGCAAATGATATTGATATTTAATATCTTTTTATTCTTGTACATATATTGTAAGTAATTTTTGGACCCGCAGAACATTTGTATGTGTACGTTATCCAAAACTGTGGATAACGTACACAATTTAAAATTGAGCCAGAATTAGTTGTAAGTTCATCGTTTTATACTATACCAGATCATATCGAAATCCGAATTTATATTGGTGTTTAAGAGCTGTTGTATCTTAAAGGAGGGGAGGGACGTTTTTACTTTGGCTATATAAAAAACGTGGACCGATATGTTCAAGTTGCATGTTAGTTGGTTACTAATCGATCAAAAGCTGGCTTTTACAGCAGGAATATGCCATAAAAATATATTACTATGATTTTTTTAACTATTATAAAAAGAACCGCGGATTCGGAATTCCCTTCAAATAAGGGTCGTATGGATACAGATTTGGAATGCTTCTTTTTTTACTTTAAACATTTCCTTGTTCCCACAAACATCTGTCAGAATATTCACAGCAGGAACAGTATCTAATTCTTCAACGACTATTATACTCATCAGCAGTAAGGACGATGTAAGGATGTTTATAACACAAGCCTAGCCACGCCCACAATTCTAAAACTAACACGGCTTGACTTAACTATCCCAGCAACTCAAGTACAGGGTGGAGCGCGGTAATTATCTTTTTGAAATACAGGCTGTGGCGGCACTGTCAAATGCACACTCGATCAGATCATTGCACTGCAGCGTGCCTTTCTTTTACAATTCGCTGTTCCCCCACTCGGACGTGTTACTGGACGGCAATCAATTGTAAATTGGGAACAAAATATGAGGTACTGGAGTGAAACAAACCCCAGAGAACTTTACCAGAGACCTCTGCATTCGGACCGCGTCACTGTGTGCACGCAGAAAAAAGTATGGTTGGGTGCCAATATTCGAAGTGGATCATCCTATTGTTGGGTATATGGTTGTGGCACACCAATATTATGATCATCACAACAATAGTATGGTTCACAGACAACCTTACTATGATCCCCACAATAATATTATGGTCCTCACAACAATATTATTATTCACACACAATCATACTATGATCCCCACAACCATATTATGATTCTCATAATTATATTATGTTTAACATGCAACTATAGTATAATCCTCACAACCATAGTATGTCCCACACACAACCATACTATGATCCCCAAAATTCTTCCTAAGGATTGGGTTAAGTTACTATTCAATAATAGAGATTCTTATTAAGTAAATTATGTAAAAATTCTTTAAACTCTTAAAAATAGGAGTGACTTAACAGTAGAAAAAAATTACTTGTTAAAAATGTATCAGTTATAGTTATCCAAAGTAGTTTGTTTTGAAATAATTTAATTTATAAGTACATATAAAAGTACTATTATTGCGTAAGATTCGTAACAATAATTTTGTTAAAAAAATTATGCTGGTATAATTGCCTAAATCATAAACATACAAACCAAAAAACAATACTTTTGTCGCACCAACCTTATTTATATAGCTGCTACAACCATATTTTCATTTTTAAAATTGGCAACAATACTATTGTTACATTTCAACAATATTAGTATAGCCGCAATTATACTATTGTCAAAATAATATTAAAAAAAACAATACTATTGCGACGACCATACTTTTATTGCAGAGAACATATTGTTGCGTGGCCATATAGTAACCATATCTTCTCTCTGCGTGTGGTGCTCCATATCACGAGTAGGTATCATTGGCCCTTACTTTTTCCAGGATAATCGTCTTGCCGTAACGGTAACGGTACTTGACTATGATTCAAAAAATAAAGACGAATTTATCCCCACCATTCGATATAAATCAAGTTGCAATAAAAGGGGAAAACTTTTCTTAAAATTGCTTAAGACTTCGCTACAAAAAATATTGGAAACATCAGGATATTACATCGAATTTTACACAGGGACGCAATAATACCATATCCCGGCTTGACCCTTGTACGAATAGGTAATACAGGCAGCATATGGAGAACTAGTTATAGTTAATCAAATAAAATGTATCCTGTAAATCGAAACGACGCACTATGCCAAACTTGAAAACAAACGGATTTAAGTTTGTAACTTTTAAAACGGCAAAACTTAAATTGTGGAGGAACCACTATATATGGCTATACAAAACAACGACTGTGGTCTTTTCAAAAACTTGCATAATATGGTTTAATTTCGTGGGGGTTATATACAGATTTACTACAACGCACTTTGTTCAATTTGACCTAGAGCGAATGGCTTTCAAGTCGGGAAGTAACTTTGTAAAGACGAATGGACCAACATGGTCATGGCTCACCAGAGTTAAATAGTGGTCGCTTTTGAAATGTGAAAGGAACTGAAATCAGAAGGGGTCTTTGTGTAAGAGAGCTATATTAAAATATATAAATATATGATGTACTCGTAGTTGCACCACATCTATTTACTGGTCACTCAACATACTTTCCGAAGTTCGTGTTTAATTTGTGTTTTCTCGAGCTGAAGGACCCTAAATTGGGAGAACATTTGTGTTGGGGCTTTTCGAAAACAGGTACCGGAATGGCAAATTAACCCAGAATTGGGTAGTACGTATCGAATGTTATATGTGGCAGCAGGGCTATATTAATATATTGACCCATATGTTCTAGTATTAATGAAGTTAGTTTGTTAGTGTCCGCTAAAAAAGTACCTTTCGAAAGTTGAGCGTGATCGGTTTTTTATGTGTCGCTTTTAGAGTGGTATGCCTCTAATATCTGGAGGGAACTATGTGTGGCGGCTATACGATAATATACGCCGACAAGGTCCAAACAGGGTTACTTGTTGGTAGCTTATAACCTACAATGCCAAATTCGAGCATAGCCGGATGCAAAATAAGGCTTCTAGAGCTGCAGTTTTTTAAATCGTGAAAAATCATTGAACAATTCAATTCAAACAATTCATAACTGATATTGAACAATTTCAAAAGGGTTCGTCCTTGGCCTAAACCTGAACAATATACCAAGTTTTGTCGACCGACCTGTTCTTTCATTACAACGACAGATGAACAGACGAACGGATGCTCCTAAATAGAGTCAGATAGTGATTTGAAAAAAATATTCGTATGAGGTCTATACGACCCTTGAGGTGGTTAATACGTCATACTACCCGGAACCACAGTGTTGTGATCTTTAAAAAGATGTCAGCATATATGGGACGTATGGTAAACGATACCGAGTTAGGGCAACTGGTTCCAATGTTCCCAAGTTAGCATTCATGTGGCAGATTGTATGCCATGTTTAAGGTAGATTACTCCTTCGACTACACGGAACCATTATAATAAGTGAAAACGACGTCAGCATGGACTCTAAACGATAAACCATAATGACACATATTATCAGTTTGGTCTATTTAATTATCTTAGAAATGGAAACCATTCTCAAACAGAAACGACATCATACAACTCAAGTAAAGCACCTGTACACAAAATGAGTAAAGCCTTCTATAACTGAAATCATTTGAAATATATTGAATTGAGCTGGAATATATCAACACTGGTCTCATGACTGAAATCATTAAAAGTACCTGGATTTGAGCTAGAATATGGATTTGAGCTAGAATATGCCGTATTTCAAAAAGTGTTAATATCTTCTGCTGATAACCAGAATTCGTATTTATCAGCGTATTATATTCAAACGAAGAGCTGCTTTGCTAGGCCGCGTTTATATTCGCTATCTAATTTCGAATTTTATCTAAATGGCTGGAAGCTCCACGGCCAAGTCGGTGTCGTATCGAAAAACGCGTGAACAAATTATTCTCCTCGTGGAATGGTCGGCGGGCAAACACCATTTAGGCAACACATTGTGTATCTCACATATTTTGAAAATAAATCGCATACGAAAATGAATAAAATATCTTAAATGTCCTGTATAAATTTACATATTTACATATTCTCACATATGTACGCTCATTCTCATGTACATATGTGAGTATGTAAAAGTATCAGGCGGCTGACATTTTAAGTATAATCAAATATTTTGTGAAATATGTGGCCTCTTTACCATTCAATTGTACAAGAATTCCGAAAATGTGAGGCACATGTCCCCAAAATTGTTGTAACTCTCTGTACATGCATGCAGATTTTTGGACCACTCATCCTCCAATGCCTCCTTATCATCCCATAAATATCCTCATGGCAAACGCAAAAATCACAAATCGCGAATAGGCAAAGAATGTTTAATAGATTTTAATCCCTAAATGCCATTAAAAAAATAAACGGAATGAAAATATCAAAAATATCGAAATCAAATATTATGCGACAAAATAAAAAAAAACGAAATCGATAATTTAATCACTAAAATAAGTATGCGCGTTTATGTTCACCATACGAAGGCATTGGCGAAATAAAGGGATTAAAGGGCCTATAAATAGCCACTAAAATATCGCCTAAGTTTTGTTAAAAACAAATAATCGTCTGTGGGTGTGTACACACAGAGAACAGATTTGTTGCCACAACTGATAACACGTACTATCCACGTATTCCATTGCAACAACCGAATGATGATTGGGTACACGGTAATTTTAAGTAGTGGGAACTGACAGTATAGGTTGAAAAGACAAAGTATCGGTAATCTTAACTAACTAAAAGTGATTATTGTAACTGAATTTGTACATGTATTGGTTGTTGTAATAGATTATTGTTAAGATTAAGATAAGGCAGATTATAACGAATTATTAAAGGGAAGAAAAGTAGAATTTTTAATCTTTATATTTTGTGCCAATAGCATGCTAATGTAACACAAAATACGTCTAATAAATTATTGTGGTCTATTCTACAGATGTGATAATAAATATATAAGTGACCCCTATGAAAAAGTGGCTAATGACTCAAAAAAAAATTTCCACTTTTTTTTGGTTTCGATAGTTTGGCGTGGTGAAAACTAGAAAGTCCTAACTTGCTTAGAAGTGTACTAAAAATGTAGAGAAAGAAGAGTACAAATGTAAGAAAAACAGAATTTTATTCAAAATCCAGAATCAAGATAACAAATGAAATTGAAAAATGTAAAAACAGGATTGAACGCTGCCACCTTTTCATAGGCCGGGTCACATATACTTTCATATCGGTCTTATTTTGTAGTTTATGTTAAGAATAAAGGTGGATTTTTTTTCAATTCGTCCCTATGTGAGGATTTTAGTTTCTATCTAATTCATTAAATTTTAATAAACTTCATATTTTTTTTTTAAAAAACTAAAAGCGGCAGTTCATTTTAAAAGTAGAGGGTGGCTGATGAATGCCGCTACCAAAAGAAAATTTAATAACTTTTTTCTATTTAATGTATCTGGTTAATTTTTTTTCATTTTGAAGTTTGATTTTTAGATTTAACAAATATGGACAGCTTAAATTTTATTATTTTGAAAACTAATTATGCTATATCTAATAAAATGAATCTAATGAACGAGCTTTAACATGAATAAAAGAAAAATGAATTCCACACACTTAAATAGTTATTTGAGTTTCTTAACGCAGCAATATTCATCAGCCACCCTAAATATCCTTATTTTATATGCCCCAACTGAATTCAGTTGGTCATCCTTTTTGTAGAACATAAAAATACTCAAACGCCGTTAAAAATGATTTCCAAAAAAGGACGAAAATGAGACCCCTTTCTTGGAGATAGGATGTTAAAATGTTCTACGAAAATAAACTCCACACGATTTTACATTTGTGCTAAAACGAGTGGGAGAGCTCCAGAATTGGGGTAGTTGAAAACAAAATTTTTCAACAAAAAAATCAAATTTTTATTTCTTTTGGTTGTACTCGTAACTTCCACAATTATTATAAATTATGATTTATATAAAAGATGCATTTCTTACCTATTATTGTAGCCAATTTTTAAGTGTATCTTATAAGAATTGCCGAAGGTTTAGGTAAGATCAATGAAAAAAGTCGGAAAAATTTCACTGTCACGAATCTCGAAAAATACACACTCAATTCGGATTCAGGAGTTCATTTTACATAAGGATCAGTGTCGTCCAATGGAGGATTTGGTTGCAGAACAGTGTTATTGGTACCACCAATTGTGGCAACCAATAGTTTTTCTGAATTGGTTGGCTGTAAGTATCGTTATATAATTGTAGCTATCGCCTCGTGGTAAGTCAAACCAGGTACCATAAAATGTTGGTGAGTGCAACAGAAAATATGTTTATCCAACCGAATATTTGTAGTTCGGACCGATGTCCAACAGATTTTTTATCTGTGCTTAATATGTGAATTTTTACAGTTTAGGTGCAAATATATATCTCAAGTAATAAATTGTCGTTCATAAATTGTCGGAGGGTATTATGACTTATTGCCAATGTCCGTTACAGGATTCAAAACCACTATCTGGTTCTATTGAGCGATGTCCATTCGTCGGTCCATTGACATATCATCGTAATTAGATACGAGGGCATATCAATAATTCCGTGACATTTCCAACTTCGCTCGTAGTTATATGAAATGCAACAATGCTCCATTAAGTACCATCTGTTAATTGACTACTGTCAAACTTTTTGAGAGTTCCGTCATTAAGTTTGTGTTTAACAGCTCTTCGAAACATACAACCTCGTGGATTTTGGTCTAAATAAATATAAGTGAATTTCGAGTGCTCATAAAACATAAATTTTTTGCGGGTAAAACACTTTAATCAAACCTAGGAAAATCTTGAAAAATACTATTGGGACTCTGCACCATCGATGTCAATGGTAAAAAAATGGTTTACTGACTTTCGTTGTGGTCGCACAAGTACAAATGACGCTGAACGTTCTGGACGGTCAATTGAGGTCAATACGCCCTAAAACGTCGAAAAAATTCATGAAATGGAGTTGGCCGATCGAAGAGTAAAAGTGCGTGAGATTGTTGATGCCATACGCATTTCTTATGGCAGTGTGGTTTCAATTTTACTTGATTGGTTGGAGCTAAAAAAGCAGTCTGAAAGATGCGTGCCGAGTTTGCTCTCAATTGACCATAAACGTAATAGTGACAACGCTTTAAAGGATTGCTTGGAGTTGTTTAACCACGCTCGAATGAGTTTTTGCGGCGTTTTGTAACTGTGTGTGAAACATGGATCCATTACAACACTCCGGAGACCAAGCAGCAGTCAAAACAATGGGTTTATTCGGGTGAACTGGCTCCGAAGAAGGCCAAGGTGACTCTGTCGGCCAAGAAGGTGATGGCAACTGTTTTTTGAGATGCATGCGGGATAATCCACATCGATTACCTTCAAAAGGGAAAACAATAAACGATGAAAATTACGCCAGCTTTTTAAAATAATAACGAGGATTTAACAAAAAGAAAAAAGTTATTTTTTATCAAGATAATGCACGAATGCACACATGTGCAGTCTAAAATGCATGAATTGGGTTATGAATTGGTTCCTCAGCTACTGTATTCTCCGGATTTAGCCCCCAGTGAATATTTCCTATTTCCTAACCTAAAGAAGTGACTCGGTGGAATGATATTCAGCTCCAACGACGAAATTATTGATAAACAAATGCCTTTTTTATGGACCTCGAAAAATCCTATTTTTGAAAGGCATGCAACAATTGGAGAACCGTTGGACTAAGTATATTAAGCTAAAAGGAGATTATGTTGAAAAATATTTTTCTTTAAGAAAAATGTGTTTTATTCGAAAAGTCACGGAGTTTTTAATATGCCCTCGTATAAAACGATTTTGATTAAACTTTTCACATACTGAAATTATTTCATATTTGTGTTTGTTTTGATGTAATACCAAAAAAGCCCTTCTCGATTAAAAAACCTACAGCTCTAGAATCGGCATCTTTAATCCGATTATGCTCAAATAAAGCCCACAACTCCTGAACACTGAATAAACAACCTGCGTTTCCGAATAGCAGCCATACAGTTTTTTTTTCCAGATTTGCGGTCCTGACGCTTTAGAAGACAATAATTAAATCCGATTTCTGTAAAATTTCGTGTAAATGGTCCTCAGAAAACATGAGAAGGGTGTCTTATTGATATTTTAAGGGCGGCATTCTAGCAGTTTTAATTTTTTTTCCACGGCTTCACGGTCACATATGTTGCATAGTTCGCTATAGCCAACCAATCGCTTGGTAAGAGGTTAACAAGGTTTCTTTGTCAGATCCCCAAGTATAGAGTGGTCAATCTAGAGGAATTTTTCAATAGGGTTTTTTCAGAGATTACGAGTGAGTTGTCTTAAACTTTATTTTTTTTCTTTTCAGTATTGTTTGCCATTTCGTCTTGGAAAGACTTACACGGCGAAAACCATTAAAAAATTATATTCAAAATTAAATGACATAAAATGTCCTTTCAAATGAACAATAAAGATTCCACACGAGATTTAAATTTTTGTTTTTTTTTTTTTTATTTTGAAAAAAATACCTCTGGATTGATCATCCGTTACTACCTGCGATTGACTTGACTTTTCGCAGATAGTTGTAGCATGTGCAGAGCCTCGAAAATGGCGGTCCAGTGTGACCCCAAGGATTTTGGGGAAGTTGGAAGTCGGGATGTTGACGTCATCGACTTTCATATTAAGGAAAATCCACATACCTGCGGCCCATGCACTGAAGGTGAATATTTTTATACTGTCGTCCACTTTTCAAATCCCATAAAGATTCTTGTTGCTGGAGCCGTCGTTCAATCCCAACTGAAGGCCCCTTATAGTGGCAAAGGCCTAGCAAACTTCATCGACTCAATGTAGTGGGGGTTTGTGGCTCTTCTGTAAAAGTGGAGCAACAAACGGGAAAAATGTACTTCGATCGCAAATTGGAAGCAGTTTTTAATTTATATTCGACACCCTGATGATTATTTGTAAAAATCAAAAAAAAATTAAAATAGAAAAGAACAGACAATAATTTATAAAAAGGTTTTTTCCCTCGCTCTCGTTCATTATGTTTTTTTCCAGCCGATTTCGCCTCCAATAAAGTTACAGAATCAAATGAAAATAAATCAATCAAAATTAATTGATTCTATGGCATTCAAAGAAATGAAATCGGCAAAGAAAAAAATATGAAAAATATTTGAATGGAAGGCGTTGCCGTCGTCGTCGCTGACGTGGTATTTTGTCCCCATTATACACTTTCAAGTGTCGAGAGAAATCTCTCAAATCAACGATTGTCTTGTGTTTCTTTATGTGGCATCAGACTTTGATGACGCCATACACGATGAACTTTTCGTTCTATATTTTCGGTAAATCATTTAAGTAAATAATTAAAATTGACTTATATTACAATGACTTGCTAGAATGAAGAAAAAATATTTAAGAAATACTAGACTTTATTTTGACAATAATAACTGGCTAAATTTCTCAGTGCCTCCTCCATGACATGACAACGACATGTCTTGTTATTGTTGTATATTTAGCATACAGACACGTGATGTGATGAACGTAATTAAATTTGAATTTCGATTGTCGATTGTCTGGATGTCGTTTCTTAAACTTCCCTTCAGATATTGGCTTGCTGTCAGCTACATAGATAAATTGTGTCAATCATCCACAATGGAGTAAAATATTGAGAGCCAGTGGTAGAACAGTGGCGGAGTTGTTCAAAATTTGAAGTACGTTTATACTAGGGTTGCAATATATATTTCTGGCCTAGGCAACACTAAGTGTTGCATCGATGAACTTAAATCTTTGTATGGCGATGAAGCACCATCCTATAGTACTGTGAAAAACTGGTTTAATGAATTAAATCGTGGCCGATGCTCGCTCACAGACGAAAGTCGTGAAGGTCGTCCAAACACGGCCGTTGTGCCAGGGAACATTGATGTCGTGCGTGAACTGATAATGCAAGATCATCATGTGACATACCGCAATCCTTGGGCATTTTTTCCACCAGCATACATTTGATATTGCATTTACACCTGGCCGTAAAAAAGGTTTGTTCTCGTTGGATTCCGCACAATTTGTGAATCGCTCAAAAAAAGGCTCGTGTCGATTGGTGCAAGGAAATTTTGAAAAAATACGCTCGCGGTGCTTCGAAAGACGTTTATTAGATCGTCACAGGTGACGAATCATGGATCTATGCGTATGAGCCCGAAATAAAACAGCAATCGACCGTGTGGGTCTTCGAAGACGAGCCAAATCCAACGAAAGTTGTTCGAGGCAAATGGTCGCCTGTTTCTTTGGCAAAACTGGTCATGTGGCGACTGTTCCGCTTGAGCAACGTAGTAGTAGTTCTGAGTGGTACACTACAACTAGTTTGCCTGAAGTCTTTGGAGAAATTCGAAAAACGAACAAGAGAAGACGAATCATTGTGCACCATGACATTGAAAGCTCTCACACATTGGCTAAACCAGCGCCTTTTTGACCGGCCAAAACCTCGAATAGATGGGTCATCCGCCGTACAGCCCTAAATTGGCACCTACGAGTGTTGACTTGTTTTTTTCCCGCACATCAAGAAAAAAATGCATGGTCAACGAATTTCTTTGCCATGTTTTAGAGGGGTCTCAATCGGGGTGGAAAAAGTGCTTCCAAAATTGGATTGCTGGAGAATACTTTGAAAAACAATAAAACAATTTTTGATGTTAAATATTCGCATTTTCATTATTAGGCCAGAAATATATAAAGTAGCCCTCGGGTCTACTTGGCTATCTTGGGAAGATTTAATTTTCTTTCCTATAATATGCCTTTAATAGAAAACTTTTTATTTCGCCGTAATAACTTTTTTTACTAATTGTGTTTACATTTTATTTTTACAACTGAATTGTTTCTAATGTGGTTGTTAGCGCTGAATGTTGTGTTGTCATTACCAATTTTTGGTTGCTTCGAACAAGTCTACATAAAACTATTAGTTGCCACAGCAGGCGTTTCTGTCGTTCGCTTATTAGAGCTTCGTTTGGTTAATGGGACTGATTATTAAGTTGCCTGTATCATTGTATTTGCATATAAGTCAGCTTATCATCCAAATAAGCGTGAGTTGTGTTAAACTTTATTTTTTCTTTTCAGTATTGTTTGCCATTTTGTCATGGAACGACTTACATCGCACGTCTCCAAATTGGGCGTTCAGTGAGAAACGTTATTCGACCAAAATTTTGTTCAGTAATGAGCCCCATTTCTGGCTCAACGGCAACGTTAATAAACATAATTGCCCCAATTGGGGTCAAGAGCAACCAGAAAAGGTTCAAGAGTTGCCATTATACCACAAAGAAAACAACGGTTTGCTGCGTTTTATGGGCTGGTGGAATCATCGGTCCATATTTTTTTCAAAAATGATAATGGCCAGAACGTAACCGTAAATGGTGCTTGCTCTCTATCGTTTCATGATATCGGACTTTTTGCATTTCGAAGAGCAGCGTTGTGGATCGGTGAGTTGGCCGCCTAGATTGTGCGAATCACAATTATTGAATTTTTACTTTGGGGCTACTTAAAGTACAAAGTTTATGCTGACAAATTCAGGTTTGGAAAGCCAACATTATGCGTGTCATTAAGGCGATACCGGTCGAAATGCTCGAACGAGTCATCCAAAATTGGACCCTCAGAAAGGACACTCTGAGGCTTGGTTGCGGCGAACAATTGAAGGAAATTATATTCAAAAAATAAAACGCATAAAATTTGCTTTCGAATTTTTTTTTTGATCAGAGCTACATACAAATTAAAAATATTTCTATACACAGAAAAGGCTTGGTGCCGTTAGCTGCACGTTATTGGTAATTTAGACAATACATTATAGTCATAAGCAATTTCTTGTTCATAGATCTAGTATATGTCTGCCATTGTTTTTAAAAAAAGTCTCAATAAAATTAACTAAACTAAAAAATAAAAACTTATTTTGAAAAAATACCACTAGATTGATCTAATGGGTATGGATGAGTGAAGTGTCACCAACGACGCAAAAGCGTCTACCAAACTGTTATTCGCTGACTAACTCTCAAAACGAGAAAAAATAATCAATTAGCCTGTTTTGAGTAATCACTCTTAGCATGAAAACAATTACAAAACAGAAAATCCAAACATTTTTTTGTGATAGGGATAAATTGTGTTGACTAATTTCAGCATTGAAGAGTTGTCTTGTTTATTTGTTTTTCCCAGACTTTGAAGCTACAACTGCAAGATTTGCCAATGTTGCAGCAGATATAAGAGCAAAAATAATATGTTTCAATTGCTTAGTATATTTGGAATATTAATGAACCTCTAATAGGGTGTGTTTATTCATACTTTGTAATCAATTAATTGCATGTGAGCGCTGCTTATGGGGTCCCATTCATACTAGGGATTCGTCCGATTGGCCAAAGCAAAGGAAATGTTTGTCCCACATCCCCTTTGCAATGGACAATAATGGCATGCTTGAAAATTTCTAATAAAATGCAAGTCCTTTAGAAATATGTATGTGTGTAAGTATATGTGTGTGTGTGTTGGTGCGTGTAAGTCAATACCAAGTTTCAAAGGCGGAAACTGTGCTGTGTTGCTGCTGCTGTTGTCTTTGATTCTTGCAAAACTTAATTAAAGTTGTCTGCTTTGTAATTTGCAAAATGAATAAGTGTATCTATCAACTACTTAATGTTTTCAGCACTGGGTAACTGGATAACTGGGTGCTTATGTTTTCAGCTCATGCAGCTCAACATTGTTTTTAATCAAAAACTTTCACAAACAGCCAGTGTCTGCCTTGCCGCTCCCCGACGACCCCATAAAACTTACCTCGGCCCTTGCTAGACAATCTCTCCCCCCTGCCTTCAAACACTTTGTCATTTTTGTGGTGGTTTTGCAATGGCTATGACTCTCTTAGTCCGTACGTATGCGTGTATGAGAGCGTGCGTACTACGAGTATCAAGTGTAGCCAGAGTGCCAAAGTTGTACAATTGATAAATTAAAGATTCTTAATTTCTGACAACCAAACCATCTCCAGGAAAAGCCGAACGAAGACCGTTCTGGGAGAGTCAGACGGAACATCATCACTGGCAGTGGTGGCTGCAGAGCAACGAGAACTGACTACGACGACGACGAGGAGGAGGAATTATTTACTTGTTCAACAATATTTGATTATTTTTCTTGTAGACCAAATTACAAACAAGCAACAATTAATGTTAGTAACTTTTGTAATTATTTGAAAATTGTATAAATTGCATTTTGCTACACATACTCAAAGCAAACAAGAAAACTCACACGCATACACACACAGACATGAACGTCTTTAGGCAACCACATACTCATTGCCACATAAAAGATTAGAAAGCGAAAGAATACGCATAAATGTATGCAAACACCCATATACGAGTACGCTCCAAAAACACTCCCACTCACATACACACACATATGAGAATTTAAACAAAGATCCAAACTTTGTAAATACTTGAATACATATTGAGTTTTATTTACAGAGCTTAACTTTTTATTTTGGAAAAAAGTCAAAAAAATTGTTTTTTTTTTGGAAAAAAAAAGTACTCAAACTTTTATCTTGTACGAACAGAGGAAATGAAACATAAACATATACAATTACCAACTCACACATACGTGCATTCACACTCACACACACATCGATGCATGTGTGTACTCAAATACACTCAAAGATAGACATTCTGTTGTATCTACTCCTCACTTATGCCGTACGTACATTATGGCGTATCGAGCTTAATTATAACCTCCAGGATGGATGTTACGTTTGCAACACCCTCGAAATACGGATCGGAGATTTTAAAATGATCTAGACATGCCTGTACGTCCTTCGGCCAAAAAGCAGTAAAAAAAATAAACCTAGGATTCTAAAATTTTGCAAGCTGTTAGCTTAAAGTCGAAAGTTTCTTGGTATTGTGAATGGGCGAAATCAACCGAGCAGGAAAAAATCTCTCTAGGGACTAAAGGTACACTTTTTTGAGGATTTGGCTAACAAATCAAAATTGTTTGCGGACGAATAATGCTTAAAATGGAGAATGTTTGTAAGGATGAACTTAATACCAAAAAAAGGGCGTAGTTGCTAAACGTTGTGGCTCATGTGGCCCAAAAAACGGTTGGTATGATAAAAACTAGCGATAAAAAGTCATTGTGAGTTCCCAAACTAAAGCAAACTTTACTACGAATCCAAATATGGATTTATTTTGAAGTACGTATACTGAGGTTCGGGTCGCACTCATGGCCCGAAGGAACACAACGGCCTTTATGTTCAAAATAAGGGATAATCGAAAAATTTAGACATAAGGGTAAAGAATATCAATTTTCACTTTTTTGATGTGGATAACATCTGAGCATCGAATTAGACCGATCCCATGCCCCAAAAGTGTTCCCTCCCAGAGATATGCGCGTTTTATGAAAGTGATGGTACACCAAAGATACACGTATTTAAATCTTTAAAATGGCTCTCCTGAACAAAACCGGTTTTTACCCTTTCTATTTGCGCGTCACATATTTAGACAAATTTTGAAACGAAACCAAATACATATTTAATTAGACTAATTAGCTCTGATTATGGACTTTTGCTTATTCGAAGTTACGGTGGCCTGGTCTGGCCGAACTTAACGATGTTTCTGCTTGTTTTAATTGAATTTGTTAAAAATAGGCGGACAGGAATAGAAAAGTAAATTTAGCATTTGGCTATTAATATAAAGTGTGGTCCAACTATAATGCACTATGTTAATTGTAAGTCACATCTTATCGTAATTCTTTTTGTCCAACTTAATTTGACATTTCTTTGTTTGAGTGTGTGGCAAATGCAACCATGGAAGGATACACAATTCAACAGACCATTAAGATTGTTGCAGCCATTTACGAAAAGGGGCGTTAAACAAAACTGCATTTCCTGTACACTGTGATTTTTTTTGGTCAGCATATTCGGCTAAATTTGCAGACAATCGCAAAAAAGGGTGCAAATTTCAGAAAACTGGATCTGCGGATAATGTAAAAACACCTGTACATGCTAAGGCACAAGAGCCTGCAACCTCGAATCGTCGTCGTGCCTAACAATTGAACATCTTTAGAGCATCGCTAATGCGAATTTTGAATATAGAATTGAATATACACGTTCACATGGCTCAATTGACTCAAGAGCTGAATCCTATTGAAAATTGTAAGCGTCGTCAGTACGCCGAATGTTTAGTTGAACTGACAATAGTCAATGGTGACTTTACAAAGAAAATCATCTGCAGTGACGTGACACACCTTAAGCTCAGTGGATTCCTTAACAAGGAGAATTCCCACATTTGAGCATATAAGAATACACGAGGGATTGTTTAAAAGCCGATGTGGTTTCAACACGATGGTGCCACTTCCCAGACAGCCAACACAACAATGGTTCGTTTTGGCAAGAAATTCAATGCCAGTGTCATCTCATGTCGTGGCGATTTTCACTGGCCGCAACGATTCTGTGATTAGGCACCAGTGAACTCTTCCCTTAGGGGATATTTTTAGAAAAAGTAAACGTTAATAAGCCTAGAATAATTTAGGAGCTAAAGGAGGAGATAATTCGGCACATTAACAACATGAAACCTCCATTATGTCTCAGAGTCATTGATATTATGGACTATCGGAAAGAGGTCTGCCACCGAAATCGTGGTGAGCATTTGTTCGATGTTTTGTTTCACACAAAATTGTCATAGATCCTTCTATAAAAATAAAAAATATTAAGATAATTCTCTGAAAACTTTTTGTTTTATTTACAATTAACATCGTGAGTTTTAGTTGGACCAACATTTGTGTTTCAGATCGTAGTAATGATCCTGTTTCTGTGATTAGTGATAAGAAGAAATTAAGCCAATGTTCAAGCTAACTGCCGCAAGACTCTTAAATAAATAACACTCCTCCAAATATCACAAAAACTTAGAAACTCTATTTGAGAATAGGAAAAATGGGCCTATGGATTTAATCCTTATGTTTGTCGTACTCAAAACTTATACGAGAAACCTTGCAACGGAGAGGTCTTGTTTTTAGCGACTGGAAATACCATTGCTTCGACCTAAAAATAATATTTCGATAAATGAGAACATTTCTTTCTTTCATTCCAGTAACATATTTAGCATCTTAATTTTATTTTAATTTTGCTCACCGCTTCTCCATTAAATCTGGAATAAATGTAAAAAGACTTTTTTTTTAGTTTTGATCGTACATTATAACCAGCATTGGCTGTTTAAGTTTTTCCTGCTAGATTTAGCAGTTAGCGGAAAGATTTCACATTTAGGTTTTTCTAGCTTTTTAAGAAATTCTTCACACATTAGTTGAAACACACAGCTCTGATTTGGCACCCAATGACTTCTTCTTATACCCCCACATGAAGAAAAACCTGTATGATCAATGTTTTTGGACGCCTTAATCAGCTGTCGAAACACTCATGCTCCATGTCTCAATAGGAGTAGAAAAAATGATTCGAAAAATTGGTTTGGGCGCATGCCCAATCTTCACGGAGGAAAACAATAAAACCATTTCCAATTATAAATTATTGTTGTTTTTATTGCTGCACCCGAAATATTAATAGAAACCTTTGTATAAACCTTTGTAGTTATACTTGACATTCGGAAAATTATTCAAAATAATTAGTTTTAGCTCCCATACTTAGCCTCGAACTAGATACAAAAAATGGCAGCAAATTATTTTGTAGTTTTTTGTTTGCATTTTATCTATCAGTTTTCATTACTATTAAAACTCTTTGATTAGAAAGTAAAAATTTTAAAATTCGAAACGGCCTAATGTACATACAAGTATGTGTGTATGCGCGCACCACTGAATGTACGTAATTTTACCTGACTAAAATATTTGCCAAGATGAAAGACTTTGTTTTAATAAATTTAGAAAACACCTGTCCACAGTTTTTACTTTGTCAGTTGTTGTTCTAATTTTCTCAGTTGTTTTTCTTTCCTCTTTATGTTTCCGGGGGCCTAGAAAAAGATTTTTGTATTAGTGCAAGGGTTCTTGCATGTTGGCAAATCTATTGAATTATTCTAGTGAATCGCGGCAAGACTTTATTAGAAAACATTGAAATTCACAATTTCGAAGATGACCTGCACATTAACCATTTCTCACATTAACCATTTGGGACGGGCAAATATTTTTTTTAATTTTTACCACTCATATTTCCTAAAAAGTTCCAAAGTAGCTTCAACTAACTGAAAATATTTGCATTAAATATGTATACGTTACACCACAGAATAAAAAGTGTAGAAGTAGATAGTTGGTCACTCTGGAAAGCGAATATTTAATTTGCAAGACCTCGAAGTGGTGAGGGGATTAATGCCTTAGTGTGGTAGTCGTTTCCCACATTTCGATGTGTCAAATCACTTTTTGCCTTGCTGGAAATATTATAATTGGATACAATTATTTAAAGATCAATAGAATATGTGACGCCCAAATAGAAAGGGACCTAAGGTTAAAAACCAGTTTTGTTCAGAAGAGCCATTTGAAGATTAGGTCCCTTTCTATTTGCACTTAGAATCGTCGACTTCACTTTCATAAAACGCGCACATCTCTGAGAGGGAACACTTTTGGGGCATGGGATCGGTCTCATTCGATGCTCAGATGTTGTCCACATCAAAAGAAAAAAAATGAAAATTGATATTTTTACCCTTAGGTCCCGTTCTCTATGCGCTGTCACATATGGTGATATTAATACTTTTAAAGATAAGCGAAAATGCACGAAATAATTCGTGCTAAAAAAAGCAGGATATTTGGCACATTTACAGCGAGCCTTTCGAGCCTTTGGAGGACACTTTAAAATAAATAAAAATGGCATTAATTCGAAAAAGAAAATTTTATTATAACCGCTATTTCAATATAATTTTGTATAAAAAAAGGTGAAGTCCTATTTGCATGTGTGCATATTAGGGTGTCATTTTTATAACTTTTCTCGAATATCATTCGAGATATTCGAAGAAATGTGGCCTTACTTTTTTTCAGTCGTTAAAAAAAAGTTCCGCACCAAATGCAATTACTAAAGCTCAAATCCATATTTTTTAGATTCAATTTTTTCACATTGAACAGGGATTAAGCCGGCTCAAGACCTCTTGCTTCTATATTTAAATAGAAGACAAGTTTTTAACAAAATGGCAAAGTGACATTGATTTTCGTGGCAGTAAAACCGAACTCTATAAGGCCAGGCTCTCCCCAAACGAATGAGAACTTCTGTTGTAAACCTTACTTTTCAAGTTTTCTTCACACAATTGCCCACGAAAATACAACTCACTCTTGCCACCTCTAAAGAGACTCCACATCGGGAGCCATCATTTTAAAAATGTAACCAGCGAAAGAAGTGCAGTAAGAAAAGGTGAAGCTAAAATTTAATTACTAATTTATTACCATATTTAAAAATCGATTTTTTTAGGATTTAAAATTTTAATTTTGAGTCTCAGTAATTACATTTGGTGCGGTAAGTTTTTGAGCGTGAATAACATCCAAACAGAATTTTTGTGGTCAGTTTACCAAGCGCTGCAAAGTGGTGGGAGCGGCCTTTGCCGCCAAAAACTTTGACACACCCTGGTACATATGGATAAGAAGAAAATCGAAAAACTGAGATTTTTTTATAAAGAAATAATTTTTCAGTGGAGATGGGCGAAATAAACATGTAAAAGCTACAATATTAAAAGTGGAGTTTTAGGTTAGGCGTCGATAGTCAACCCGCAATGCATTTGGTAAAAAAAGCACTTACTTTTATCATATCTTTGGTAAATGTTCTATTGTTCTTAAAACAAATATTAAACAGTGCAATATATAAACGAAACTTGGTAACTAACGAAACTCTATTTAGTTTTTGCTAGTTTAGCTGATGTTTGGATTTCATATTTTATTTTTCTGAAGAACAATTCTTTCACAATATCGCTTAAACCAATTGGAATTTTGGTTTCCTGCCCTATTGTAGCTAATGACGAGGAGAAACGCGCTGTAAAACGAACTATTCCGAAAAACTGCATCTAGTGCTTTAAAATTGCTAACATTTAAATTTTGTTAGACTGTTTTCAACATTTTTGGCCCATAGCTCCCAAACTGTGGGAAATTCAGTGAAGTAATCTGAAGAAAAATTATTTTTTCCCAGCAAACGAAACGTTCAGAATTCTGTACGACAATCGGCAAAATGTTCCGATTTCTTACCGAGTTCATAACGAAAAACATATGAGAGGGTTGACAAAAATGCTGAACTACTTCTCTGAAAAAAAAATCCTCAGACAAATCGAACAGAATTCGTAACGATTTCGGTAAGAATTCTCGATAAAGTTCAGATATTGTTCATGATTGTCTGATATCAGACTTTGTCGGCAGACTTTTGGTTACTGGGTTATTACATAATTCTTTAAAACATTTTAATACTAGAAATTGTTTTTGAACATATCCCCATTTGTATTGGATTTTAGGACTTTTACGGACTTGCAGCAACGCCATTTATGAGGAAAACATTGCACATTGTAAAAAACTTAAATCTCAAACTTTCGATCTAAAATTAAGCTGTAAAATGCTTTTTGTATCATTATAAATTTTTAAATAGTTAATTAAACTAAAAGTAATAGGGTGGGCCAAAAGTTGCTATGGGGTTTAAAAGTTTAATAACTCTTTCGTTTACGAATATATATTTTCATTATTTTTTTCAGATTGTATCAATAACACTTGGAGAATAAACAATGGAGAGATTCACAACTGAACAAAGAACCAGAATAATAGAATTTTATTATTTAAATTAGCGATCAATTATTTTAGCGCAACCGCATGAGTGATGAAGCTCATTTTTATTTGAATGGCTATGTTCATAAGCAGAACTGTAGGTGCTGGGGTTCTGAAATTCCAAGAGCAATTCATTAACGCCAATTGCATACATCCCAAAGTAAAAATGAAATTAGGCCCCAAAAAAATATGTGACGCGCAAAATAGAAAGGGACCTAAGGTTAAAAACCAGTTTTGTTCAGGAGAGTCATTTTAAAGATTAGGTCCCTTTCTATTTGCGCTTAGAATCGTCGACTTCACTTTCATAAAACGCGCATATCTCTGGGCGGGACCACTTTTGGGGCATAGGATCGGTCTCATTCGATGCTCAGATGTTGTCGACATCAAAAAAAAGTGATAAGTTGATGAAAAGTTTTGTTCAGGAGAGCCATTTTAAAGATAAGGTCCCTTTTTATTTGCGCTTAGAATCGTCGACTTCACTTTCATAAAACGCGCATATCTCTGGAAGGGAACACTTTTGGGGCACGGGATCGGTCTCATTCGATGCTAGATGTTGTCCACATCAAAAAAAGAGAAAAAAAAATGAAAATTGATTTTTTTTTACCCTTAGGTCCCTTTCTCTATGCCCTGTCACATATATGGAAAACAGCAACACGAAATTTTATGTTTTTTTATGGCCTAATTTCATATTTTTATTGGGGTATATTTTCATAATGCAATTATAATGCAAAGCTATTGGGGCATAATTTCATAAACATTTTGGGGCCTATGTTCGTTTTTTGGGGTCCAGTTTCATTTCGATATATTTTAGGGCCACACTAAATATTATTTGACAACGTCTCCATAAGTAGATTTTTTCCTATAAATCATTTTTTTCACTTTTAACAATTTGTTAATTTTCAATTTGTTCTTTTCCCAGTGTTACACACTCCATTTTGGGTTGCTTTTTTGAACAAGTTTTCAAGTCGTTGTTAACTAATTTATAAATGGTTTTCTCACTAGAGAATTCAATCAAATGCAACATTGAAGTGGACAGAAACAGAATATACATGATGTAACTAGGTTGAAACAGACTATCCATGATGTATGACTTATGGGCCCTAGGCCTAGGGCCCATAAATTAATGACATATGCAAAGGTTTTACGACGAATAAAATTGGAAAAGAGTTACATTTAAATACCAGCCATCCAAACAGAAAAACTACGTTATGCGTATTCTAGCCTTACAGCGGAATTTTATTTACGTTAGACCACGCACAGCACTGAGCCCGATGACACCATACTCCTCCACTAGACAGTAACGCAAAACAGTAAATCTGGTTTATGGCTTTGCATTTAAAATTCACGTAGAAACTATTAATAATAACAAATGGGTAAGTGCAAAAAGAGAATATGTCAAATATTAATATTTACACACAACCAAAACTGTACGCAAAAGATTTTCTACACGTTTTGGGGCCTATTTTCGTACTTTGTTGTTACATTCATTTTGTAACAAATAAATGGAAATTGTACCGTAGAAAATAGACCATATTTTTATACCGAAAACAACTCGATAATTTAGGGCATATTCGCCTTTATTTTTTGGACTTAACTCAAAAGTCAAACAATTACAAAGGATCAAGTGGTACATCATTAAATGTATTGAAGAAAAGATCCCATTCTTAAAAGTTTCTCTGTTCCCCTTTGCTGACCAGCCAGTTTACCTTTTCCAACACCCCACGAACCCGGCTAAAAGTAATGTACGTTATATGGTTACTTTATGTTTTGGAAAAAACAACAACCTTAAAGTACTTTATGTTGTTTTAGAAGCCTAAAAAGTTTTCGCAACAGTTTTGTTGTTGGAAAGTGTTTGCTTTGATATTGTGAACAAAATGCCAAAGGACGAGAGGATTCTCGTACTCGTAACAATCAAAAAATTTCATTTACAGAGCACTCTTAAAGCACGAGTGAGTAAACATATCTTAAGAGTCCAAATGGTCGGCAGAAGTTTTCTGTCATTACTACAGGTTGTCGTTTTGCAGCGGGTGCATTTATGGGATACTCGTATAAAAGTCAAAAAGTAAGTGGAAATATTGATTGCACAAACTGGAAATGTGGTAATTATGAGGTAGCTCTCATTTTATGGTAAGCCGAACTGGATTTCGACCAATATTATCAACATTGTGTGAGAGTATGCCGAAATTTATTTACGCTCCTTCAAAGGATAGATGGTATACTAAATTTGTGAATTTATCGAAAATTAATATAAATGGCAAGATTTTTTGTCGGTAAAGTTGCATGTATCGTTGGCATCTACGAGGGCGACCGCAAAACTAACTGGCCTGGCACATTTTCTGTTTTACTAGCAACTTTTTTTTGTTTTGTTTTTTAAAAGCAATCTTTTGTAAGCCATCTGTCAAAATTTCCGAAATATTTAATGATTATTTTCTTTATTACAGGTGATTGAAGTAAGCAAGTTTTATAATTTTTGAAAAATGTTAAATAAAGAGTTTCACCGTGTAATCCTGGGTTCAACAATTTAAAATGGGTCGTTTAAGTACGGAAGATGAACAACGCTCTGGGAGACCGAAAACTGCTACTACTATTGAAAACATTAGAAAAATATTTAATGAAGTGACTAAAGATAGACGAATCAAGCTCAGAGAACTTGCTGATATTGTTAAAATACACGAAAAACAAGTTTGGAGTATTTTACATGATGAACTGCACATGAAAAAGCTATCCGCAAGATGGGTGCCGCGTTTGTTGACTTTGCCACAAAAAATCGTCCGTTGGACCAATTCCGAGGAGCTTTTAGCAATTTATCAGCGTAATCCAATAGAGTTCTTGTGCCGATTCATAGCTGTTGATGAAACATGGATCCATCACTACATCCCAGAATGCAAAGAACAGTCAAAACAATGGATAGAAGCTGGTAAAAGTGGTCCAAGAAGGCGAAAACTGTTAAGTCAGCAGGAGGAGTAATGGCCACAGTATTTTGGGATGCAAGGGGTATACTATTTATTGATTATCTTGAGAAAGGAAAAACTATAAATAGTGAATATTATTGTGCATTATTGCATCGGTTGAGTGAAGAAATCAAGATAAAACGACCGCATTTACAAAAAAAAAAGTTCTTTTTCATCAAGATAATGCTCCTTCACACACTGCATTTTTAACTCAACAAAAACTGGCCGAATTACGATTTGAAATTGCTCCGCATCCACCATATAGTCCAGATTTAGCTCCATCTGATTATTTCTTGTTTCCAAATTTAAAAAAAATTCTCGGTGGCAAAAAATTTTCGTCCAATAGCGAGGTTATTGCTGAAACTGAGGCATATTTTGAAGGTCTTGAAAAATCTTATTTTTCGGATGAAATTAAAAAACTTGAAAAACATTTGATGAAGTGTACTGAGTTGGAAGGAGATTATGTTGAAAAATAAATAATAATAATTCCAAAAAACGGTTCTTTTTATGTTAGGCCAGTTACTTTTGCGGTCGCCCTCGTATTTTTAATAGCGTAGATCGGTGTGACCCATTTTTATCTAAACTGAGTACAGATCGACCATAAAAACTGTGCCAAATGTTATCATGGTGGATGAAATATGTGGCTTGAAGAGCTAAATACATAATGGGCCAAAATCCAAAAAAGCAAATATTAATTTATGGTGACAAACGACGACGTTTATGTAGGACTTGGCCCTATTTACATGAAAACGTGAACCGATATTTTCCAATATTACTAAGATAGATAATAGATCTTTCTTATTGCTTGGGGAATGGAAGGACCCAAAATCTGGTGAAACCTTTGCATGTATACTAGGTACATTGGGCACCAGATTAAGTGTACCATGCAATAGTTTTACCTACAGGACACGAATCTGTTAAACCCTTCGTGTAGGGCTATCTTAAAAATGGACCATTAGCGATTTGCCTCGCTCTGTACAAAATTTGGTCAAAGTTGGACGTAATATGTGACTTTTTTAGCTGTGGATTTTGAGCAGAAACCAGGAAGGCTATCATAACATAGCCGTACATTGACCAATTTTAATAGGGTTCGTCGCTCAATGGAATTAGATAGTGGTTCTGAACAGATTCGGGTCTATCTTCTTATATTTTGGGGTTACAAACATCAACACTACACCATAATACCCTTCCACAGATTGGTGTAGGGTATAAAAATGTTGTACCTTTTCGGCTTAAAAAGTACTTTTTTATTCCTTTTTTTACCAATTAGCCATCCACATGTATCAACCCTGCTACTAACCATACACAAAGTAACAGCTGATTTGAGTTATGATAAATTGTGACACTGTTGCCAGATTGAAATACCTAAATGCAGTTTGATTTTGTGCATTTACGTCAGAGTTGATGCAGTTTGAGAGGAGTTAATGCACGAGTTAGTTTGCGTTAAGTCTGTTAATGCACTCTAACGCTGTCGTCTGTCTAGGCTATAAAATCAGTTGAACAAATGTGTTGAAGCTAAATTTTAGCTGTTTATCTTAGAAGTTAACAGCCACCGTTCTTTGTCCATAAAACTTACTTCTGCCAAATTTTCTGATGATCGGATTTAATATGTGGCTTCTACAGTCAGAAACATAAAACTGTGTGGGAGCTACTTATATACTCGTATCTAAATCTAAACCAAGAGCGTTCGTCCTTGGCCCAAAAACGTACTTCTATCATATTTCATGAAGATCGGGCAACAGTTGCGACTTTAAGTGTGATAATCAGCTTTAGCTAGATATCGTTAAATCGTACAACTGGCGATTCTGAGTCTATTGGTACTCTCAAAAATAAGTTACACATTCTTTACGTGATATTATACATTTTCTTGGATTTTACATTTAACAACAAAAAACCCGGACGCCAAAAAACAGACTTTTTGTGTCCAGAAATTGAGTATATGGACCTAGACGATGTGTGGTTCCAACAGGATCGTGCCACTTACTACACACCCAAAGAAACAATGGCTCTTTTGTGCGTGAAATATAATGGTCGTATTGTCTCACGTCGTGGCGATTTGAATTAGCGGCCATGATCATGTGATTCACACCGTTGGACTTGGGTTATTTAAAAGAAAAAGTGTACGTCAATATGCCAAGAAAAATTTAAGGGCTAAAGGATGAGATTATGCGGCACATTAAGGACATTCAACCTCCTATGGACCATCCGACACAGATATGCCACCGAAGCCGTGACCAGCTTTTGGCCGATATTTTGTTTCACACCTAATATTCATAGATCCTTCTATCATAATAAAAAATATTAAGATAACTCTCTTAAAACTTTTTGTTTTATTTACAATTAACATCGTGAGTTTTAGTTGGACCACCCTCTACATACTCCATCATGAAAACAAAAATATAAAAATAAACAAAAAAGGCGTGAACTTGTAGGATTGGTTTCAATTCGTTCTGGAACGAAATAAAAAAACACATCGTCAGAAAGGCAGTTGAAATATGTGTGTTACCCTAAGGCCAAGCAAACTGGAACTGAAGTTTCAAATAACGAACGTTATCCAATGCATAAATTAACTTTCGGTTATTTGGTTCCCAGACAGAAAAAAATCGGCCATGGCAATGAACTGGTTCACTTTGTATAGGCTTAATGATAGTTCATTTACTTGGAGCAAGATGATCAGTAAAATACAACTGTTTAGTGGAAAAATCTAAAATCGGGATATAGTAAAATTAAAGCCATACCGATCGAAATGCTCGAACGAGTCAACCAAAATTGGACCCTCAGAATAAAAACCCTGAGGCGTAGTTTTGGGCAACATTTGAAGGAAATTATTTTTGAAAAAAATAAATGTTCTGAAAAAATACCTCTAGATGGATCACCCTATATGTCGGCCGGGAAGGTATACTACTTTGTCTTGCCGCGATTTTGGTAAGCACTAGTCTTGACAGTTCATATTTGGCAGTCGTGAAGTAGAGACGTGGAAAAATATTCGATAAACTAACCTGTTTTAATCGTTAAAACATTTTATCAAAATCAATCATCGATTACTGTGACGATGAGAAAGTTAAGTGCAATTTTTGGCAGTAAGAACGTGCCAACAAAACGCACTATTTATCGCGTAGTGAATGATTTCGAAGAAAGAGGGTCTGTAGCTGATAGTCCCAAGCATGGACCACAACGTTCTGCAAGATCGACTGAAAACATTACTGCTGCTCAAAAAGTGTTCAAGGCAATCCATCAACCTCAATTCGATACCGTGCTCAGGAGCTTGGTCTTCAAAGAACAACTTTGGCCTCAGTTTTGCACAAGGATTTGCATTTGTTTCCATTTTAGATTCCATTTACGCCGCCGAACATATGCCAATAGGATGTTACAGCTCGCCCATGATAACCTCGATTTTTATGAAAAAATCATAATGAGTCACATTTTCATTTAAATGGATATGTGAATAAACAGAATAGTCAGTTCTGGGCAATGGAAGACCCTCAGATTATTCATCAGTCACGTTTGGATCCCTTAAAAGTGACAGTCTGGTGTGCAATTTGATCAGGAGGAGTCATTGGACCTTACTTCTATGAAAATTAAGACGGCGTAACGGTAACTGTCAATGGGGAGCGATATCGTGCTATGATTGAAAACATTTTTACGTCAGAACTGCATGCTTTGGGCTTAATTAACATGTGGTATCAACAAGACGGTGGGTGCCACTTCAGGGATTACAAGACGGTGCTACAGCCAGGATTACAATTGAATTACTGCGAGACCTCTTTCCACTATTAGTTATTTCAAAAAATTGTGATGTTGATTGGCCTCCACGGACGCCTGATTTGACTGCTCCTGACTTATTTTTGTGGGGATATCTGAAAAGCAAGGATTATGCAAACAAACCAGAAACGCTTGAGCAACTCCAACAAAATATTCGTGATAAAATTAATAAAATACCGCGTAAAATGTGTGTGAATGTATAGGGTGTTTTTTATTGGGGTATAGAACTTTAAGTTGGCATCACTTTTTTAACTGGCGGCCATTTTGTCTGCTGTCAAGTGATTAATATTTAGTTTGGTTAGTGGTTCCCGAGTTATGCCGGACGAAACAAATTAACCAAAAAAAAATTTTAAAATTTAAAAAAAAAAAAATAAAACAAAAACCAAACGAAAAAAAAAATTTTTATTGCGTTTTTCGAGCTCATGTCAAGGTTATCTATACAGAAAAAATTATCGCATCCCGAGTACATTTTGACTGTTGACTAGTGTAATAAGAGTTTCGTCATTAACAGCTGTTCAAAACATACTACCTCGTGGATTTTCCTAAAAATGGAAAAAGTGAATTTCGGGTCTCAATAAACTTTATTTTTTGCGGAAAAAAACGTCAATGAAACCAAGGAAAAGCTTGATAAATTCTATGGGGACTCTGCACCATCGATTTAAAAAAAAATCGCGGATGCGTCTTTTGTGAACACCTGTTTCTATATGAAGGAGTTGCCAGATTGAAACAAAATTTAACATGTGTTCATAGCAGAGATGGAAGTTTCCAAAACACTTAACTTTTTCTGTTTATACCGCGCATTTTGTGCTAGGCTAAGAAGTTTCCGAACCGCCCTCGTATAGGCTAAATTAGAAGACAAGTATCGCGGCGTTTGTTTATGTTAGTTCGGTTTTTTTTAATCGACCTTCGAACTTTGCAGTTTTTCTGGCTATAACTCGTCGAATAATTGATATTTTTCAATCTGTAAAACCCTTATGAAGCAAAATGTTGGAAAAAATATTTTTTTTCATGCTTTTTGAAAATATTTTCCACAAAACTAAATCTTTTTGGCTTCTGTTTGATCTACGTATATTATATGCTTCTCAGTTTCTTCAATAAATTTCATTTGAAAAAAAAGACAATCATAATAGAAAACTTGCGTTTTCCAGCTTAATATTAATTTACTTCTCATTTTTTATGTATCAATTTTTTTCAGTGTTGGTTTTGAAGAAACATTGAAAAAGATGTAGAAGTAATTGAAAAGGGAAGCTCCAATAATTAGGAATTAGTAAAACAACTTTTTTGTTTTCAACCACCACAGGTAGCGATTTTTTTTATTTCGTACAAGCGAATTAATTTTAAAAACAAAGATTCAGTTAAGACTCGAGACTCAGCCGTATTCCAGACCAGCAGTATTCAAACGCTTAAAAGACATTTTCCCAAGACTAAGTAACGCCAAAATTCAGGAAGGGGTTGTTAATGGTCCCGACTTACGGAAACTAATGAGTCGTCAAGATTTTGACCGAGTTCTGACAGACCGAAAATTAAATGCATGGCTCGCATTGAAAGCAACTACAGGCAATCTGTTGCAAACATGTTGGCAGCTTTCGATGAAATTGGGGTTAATATGTCGTACAAAATTCATCTCTTGCATCAGCAAGAGATGTTACGTTATGATGAACGTTATCACCAAACTGCGCTTTCATTTAAAATAAGGTAACTATAGAGTGTGCATATTTTGAATTCCTAGATTTTTCTAATATCTTTGTCAGAGTGTACAATTTAATCATGTTAACTATTGAAAACTATTTTCTTTTCAGGTACAGAGGAAAGAAATCTTCAGATGCAATACTCGCTGAAATTTGTTGGTGGTATAAAAACATCTTTGAAAAAGCGGAAGACGAGGAAAAAGAGGAAGGGAAAGGAAGACAAAGATGAAATTCCAGAATATCTGTTGGACGAAATTATCGACCTTTCTGATGATGATGACGATGACCAAGATATTAGAGAGAGAGAGAGAGAGAGAGAGAGAGAGAGAGAGAGAGAAAGAGCAGTGATGTTGATCCACAGCCGCCTGCTAAACGCAACTGGCCAAATCATTAATTTAATTTATTTAATGTTTTTACTTAAAACTGTTTATAACTAACATTTCAAAATTATATTTTTTACATATTTTTGTAATTTCTTCTTCAATGTTTCTTCAAAACCAACACTGAACAAAATAGATACATACAAAATGAGAAGTAAATTAATATTAAGCTGGAGAGCGCAAGTTTTGTATTATGATTGTTTTTTTTTTCAAATGAAATTTATTGAAGAAACTGAGAAGGATATTATAGATCAAACAGAAGCAAAAAAGACTTTGTTTTGTGGAAAATATTTTCAAAAAGCATGAAAAAAATAATTTTTCCAATATTTTGCTTCATAAGCACCACAAAAATTTTCTAAATCAATTTTTTAAAAAAATTTATTTGTTGGCAATAATTTGGCTTATACAGATTGAAAAAATATCAATTAGTCGGCGAGTTATAGCCAAAAAAACCATAAAAACAATACGCTGAAAATCGGCATTGGACTGCAAAGTTCGAAGGTCGATTAAAAAAAATCCGAACTAACATAAACAAACGTCGCGATATGGGTCTTCTAATTTAGCCTATATTTTCACCAATCACTCTCAGAATCGACCTAACTTTTACTAACCTGAATTTGTTCCACAGTGATATTATAAGAACTGGTTGGACCGATTTAACGAGGATTTAAAAAAAACGATCACATATGGCCCAGAAAAAAAGGTATTTGCATGAACTGGGCCACAAATGGGTAACTCCACCATATTCCCGGATTTAGCCACCAGCGACTATTTCCTTTTTCCAAACCTAAAGAAATGGCTCGGTGGAAAGATATTCAGCTTCCACGAAAAAATTATTGATCAAAGAAATGCCTTTTTTATGGATCTCGAAAAATCCTTTTTTTTGGAAGGGCTACAAAAATTGGAGAAACCTTGGACTAAGTGCATTGAGCTAAATGGAGATAATGTTGAAAAATAGTTTTTATTTTGCAAAAAACTGAGTTTTAGTCGAAAAGTCACGGAATTAATTATATGCCCTCGTGTTATTAAAAATAACAGAACTAAGACATATACCAAATACAATAGCGGCGTGCAGGGTATTTAAAGAGTGGGTCTTAATCTAAATTATTTAATCAAAGTACATATATGTAATCTTGTCTATTTACTTAGTAGGGACATAAATACTGTTACAACGTTGAACACACCCATTCAATAGTAGAACTAAACATACCCCGTTAATGTCATATGGGTTTTGAAAGCTAACCTCAACAGCATTAGTCTGTAACGGGATTTTAAAATTGTTTCAACTTTCATCATGGAGTGGTCAGATAATGAGAACCGTGTCGCTGTAATAGCGCTCTTCAAGTGTGAAATGAAAAAAGCGATATTTTAAAAACGCTCCGGCCACCAGGGATTAGCCGCATGTTCGTCTACCGATGCATCAAACTGTTTGAGGAGACTGGAGATGTAAAAGACCGCCACCGGTCGGGCCGCCCACGCTCTGTTCGAACACCGCATGTCATCAAAGCCGTTAAATCAAGACTTCACAGAAATTCGGTCCGAAAACAGTAAACCATGGCCCGTGAGATAAATATCACGCAAAAGTCCATGAGTCGATTCATTAAAAAAGACTTGGGACTTGGGGCTTTCAAACGACGTACCGGACAATTATTGACAGCAGCTTAAAAAAATAGGATTGAAAAATGCAAACGTCTTTTGGTGAAGCACGCTGATAACTTGCACAGAAAAATTTTATTCACTGATGAAAACATTTTTACCGTTCAGGAAAAATTTAACAAGCAAAATGATAGAGTATGAGTGATGATGATAACAAAATGATAGAGAATGATAGATAGAGTATGCGCGGTCTTCTAAGGAAGCATCTGAACTGATCCCAAGGGTGAAAATGGGTCATCACCCAGCTTCAGTTATGGTTTGGTGGGGTGTCTCTTACGATGAGGTCACTGACCTGCATTTCTGCGAACAAGGCGTCAAAACATCGGTCAAAGTTGACCAAGAAACCGTTTTGGAAGCCTCTTAACAATTCCCTGGTCAAAATACCAGCTTTCCAGCAGGATTCTGCACCGGCCCATAAGGCTAAAACGTCCCAGGCCTGGCTTCGAAACAATTTTCCTCTGAAGAATGGCCCTCAGGCAGTCCAGATTTGAACCCATTGGATTACAAATTGTGGACGGTTTTAGAGGACAAGGTTTGTCACAAAAATACCCCAAAATTGGATCTCTTAAGACTGCTTTGGTTCGAGCTGTGGCCAATTTTCCAATAGACGAGGTTCGTGCAGCTATTGACGATTGGCCAGTGCGACTTTAGGCGTGTGTAAAGGCAAAAGGCGGACATTTCGGATAAGTAGATTCTTTTTGGATACAATATACGTCAATAAATATATTAAAAAATATTTGGTCCAAAAACATTCAGTACTTTTTATTTTACAGCACAAAACGAGTGCAACAGTATTTATGTCCCTACTAAGTAATACAGTACTATTTTAGACTTTAGTCGAAAGTTTCAGTTTGTTTATAATTTCAGTATAGATATTAGAGATTCTTGTGTTTGTGCGTGGAACATGAGGTCATTGTAAAAGTCTAACCGAGAAATGTTTTATTAAACTTAAATGAAAACCCTTTAAATGCCAAATATTGAGAAAAAAATCTTACAAAAACACCGCTAGTGTTGGCTGCCTGGGACTATCTTTATTCCTCCTTTTTGAAATTTGATTTTGTTTTTGTTTATTGGATTGCTTTTTAATAATGATATGGAATTTTGATCAGCCTAGATAAATGAACATGTTATTTATTAATCTTCATATTTGCAATGTTATGTGTTCAATATTGATCTGATTTTTTTTTTTATTTATAACAACATCTTTATTAAAGTTATTTTTAACATAAGTACATTATTAAAATTTCGAGATTTTATCTATAGATATTACAACGAATAAGACTTATAATCACAGATATTGAGTATAGTTAATTCTTTAATATTATGTAAAGGGAAAATAGGAAAACCTTTATATGACTAAAAGAGGTGTTTCAAATATCGTAAGAAAATATATATGTTTGCATTTGTATTATCTAAAGTAATAACACATTACAGACATATCATTTTCTATTTGGTAATTTACATTTGAAGCTGCACTTAAGCCGACTCTCTACATTCCCTTATCAGTTGATAAGGAGAATTCTCATTATTTTCAAAATATTTATTGTTCAGTTTTAATATGAAGTGATCTATCAGGTCATAACCGGTTTCGTTATGAAGAAGTTTTGTGGAGTATCTCCACTGCTTGTTGTTTATAATTTCAAGGCATTTGTTCTGGATTATCTGTAGCTTTTTCCGATGACTGTTTGCAGCTTTACTCCAAATTGGACTGGCGTATGTCAATGTGGGTCTTATGACGCTTTTGTATATTAGATTTTTATTAATTTTATTAAGTGACGAACGCTTGTTCAGTATGGGCCAAAGGGCTCTCAAAGTTTTTAATGATTTTTTACACGTTTCGTCGATGTGTTTTGCGAAATTTAGTTTTTTGTCCAGATAGACTCCAAGATATTTAACATTATTTGAAATGCTAAGGCTTTCATTTTCAAAAGAAAGTATGTCTATGAGACAGTGGGGACATGTGGACTGGCACGTATTTTCTAGGAGCGTTCGTGTCAATTTGGCGGTACAATTCAGACGCACACATGTGCACACAAGATTTTTATTCGCCGTATGTGGAATATAAAAATTGCAAATATTAAAACAGCGAATGGGAACGAGTTGCAACTGAAGAAGTTGGCAATCAACGAAGTCGACATGAACTACAAACATTTAGTTTATATATCGAATTTTTTACATATTTATTTGGGTCTAGAATCAGGTTTTGTTTTGTGTTGAATTCACTAAGATTTCAAAGAATTATCTACAATCAGAAAAATTAGTATGGCTCGGGTGGTAATGTTCCAAGAGCACCATAAGAATGTTGGGTATATGGTTGTGCTACAACAATAGTATAATCCCCACAACAATACTATGATGCCAATTGCTGTACTACAACATACACACAATAGTATAAAGCTCTTTGAATATTGTCACCCCAAACGTAACTTTTTGCTTAGTGTCATTTGTGATGGAAAAAATTAAAAAAAGACTAACAAGCCTGACCCAATGGCAGACTCCATTGGCCTTCGCAATGGCTTTTATAAAAATAAGTCTAGACCAGTCGAAACCAAATTTCGGAGCAACGAGTCAATATTTTGACCGTCTTTGTAAAGGTAAGGATGCAGATCTAAATATTTTTAAATCGTAGGATAAAGTAGGTCTCACTAACGAATCAATTTAAAGTGTCGAGATTTTTCAGATACTTCGCTCCCTAAGTGTTTTTAAAAACAGATAGACATAACAAGGAACTTCGCGGGGCTGTGAGTGCGTTTTTAAAAAAGAGATTTGGCAAATGTTTGACAGCCCCATTTTTTCTAGTTCATACCAAAAACGTTTCGCTACGTAGGCACTCTCGGTAGCCTCTTCAAATTTGAACGCCATTTTTTTCGCTGCAACAAGAGCCATTTTGGGCTTTATAGAGCAGAACAACTAAATTTTTTTTTTCGGTAAATCCGACTTGCATATACCCTCACGCACGTTTGGGTTTTAAAATTTC
This sequence comes from Hydrotaea diabolus, assembly GCA_963513945.1. Taxonomy (NCBI): domain Eukaryota; kingdom Metazoa; phylum Arthropoda; class Insecta; order Diptera; family Muscidae; genus Hydrotaea; species Hydrotaea diabolus. Next base: position 84,247,860 of record OY740718.1, on the reverse strand, counting down.
CGTTATTCCATCCTCTACTGGCTTAAGCGTACCAATTTTAATGAAAGCTCGTAAATTATTACTCGTATGTGTGGAAGGTACTAATGGGGGGGAGGCATCAACTTTTTTATTATGCCCATACAAAGATGAAATGACCATAATGCAGAAAACACAACCGAAGCAAAATTAATGCATTAGGAAAAAGTGTGTGTGGGTTTCAATCTTCTTTCGGAAAGAAGGGTTTATGTGAAAGGTACAAGCAAGGACGTGGCTATGGCTACAATTTTTCGTGAACTTCTGAATCGCTTAATCGATTTTTATATTTAAATTTTCAGCAGAATCGCAGGAATAGTATCAAAATTATGAGAATACCAATAGTGGGCGGAATGGTGCATTTGCACTGGAGGTTTTAGAATGGGGAGTGTTATCTAATCTTTTCGTAAGCGCGTAGAAAGCCGTTATAATAATATTATGTAATAGGAGACAAGTTATGTGAGTTCCAATCTGCATTAAGCAGGGTCATTTGTGTAGGAAGTACCAGAAGGGGCGTGGCAGTTATTAGTTAGCAACTAATCCTTATGATTGTGGTCTGAGGAATTGATTTTAGGTAAGATCGTAACAGTATCATTAAAGATATTTTAAGAAAAAAACAGTGTGCAAGTACGAGGGTTGCTATACATATTTCTGACAGGGTTGCTGTAAGCATCTGTCTAAACGTACTCAGAACGTTTTGACGTACGACCATCATTTCTGTTGTTTACAGTGACTTGAATCAATCAATTTGGCATGAAATGTAATTAACTCATGAACATTTTCGTGCGATCATTTTTCGCAACTTTCGACGTGGATCACGACAAGCACGTAGAGAAAAAATATGGTTACTATATGGTCACGGCAACAATAGTATGTTCTCTGCAATAAAAGTATGGTTGTCGCAACCTTAGTATTGGTTTTTGATTTTAATTTTGACAATAGTATGATTGCGGCAATATTAATATTGTTGAAATGTAACAAAAGCATTGTTGTCAAATTAAAAAATGAAAATATGGTTGGTGGGACAAAAGTATTGTTTCATGGGTTTTATGTTAACAATAACATGATTAGTTAGTTTAGTAGTTTCTATATTTAAATTAATTTTCTTCAAAACAAACTACGGATTAGTATAACTGAAATATTTTTAATAAATGAACTATTTATACTGTTAAATAAATCACTCCCATTATAAAGAGTTTTAGGTATTTTTACATAACTTATTTAATAAAAATCTCTATTGTTGGATCATGCACATCATGGTTGTATGTGAAACATTCTTTGGTTGTGAGGATTATAGTATGGTTGTGGGGATCATAGTATGGTTGGGTGTGAATAATAATATGGTTATGGGGATCATAGTATGGTTGTGTGTGAATAATTCTATTGTTGTGAGGACCATAATATTGTTATGGGGATCATAGTATGGTTGTGTGTGAACCATACCATTGTTGTGATGATTATAATATTGTTGTGCCACAACCATATAAGCAACAATAGTATGATGCTCTTCGAATATTGTTACCCCAACCATACATTTTTTCTGCGTGAGAGTACATCAATGAACTTAAACCTTTGTATGGCGATGAAGCACTGTGAAAAACTGGTTTAATGATGGTTTAATCGTAGCCGACGCTCGCTTAAAGACGAAGGTCGTCGTTGAAAATGCAAGATCGTCATGTGACATACCGTGAAATAAAGGCATCCTTGGGCATTTTTTTCACCAGCAGATATTCGATATTGCATGAACACCCGGCCGTAAAAAAAGTTTATTCTCGTTGGCTCCCGCACAATTTGACAATGGCTCAACAAAAAGGCTCATGTCGAAAGAAAAGAAATTTTAAAAAATTACGATCGCGGAGCTTCAAAATAAGTTTATAAGATCGTCACAGGTGACGAATTATGGATCTATGCGTATGAGCCCGAAACAAAACAGCAATCGACCGTTTGGGTCTTCGAAGACGAGCCAATTCCAACGAAAGTTGTTCGTCGAAGAAGCACTTCGAAGCAAATGGACGCCTGTTTCTTCGGCAAAACTGGTCATGTGGCGACTGTTGCGCTTGAGCAACGTAGGACGGTTAATTCTGAGTGGCACATTAAAATTTGTTTGCCTAAAGTTTTCGGAGAAATTCGAAAAACGAACAAGAGAAGACGAATCATTGTGCACCATGACAATGCGAGCTCTCACATCGGCTCACACCAGCGCCTTTTTGACCGACCAAAACGTCGAATTGATGGGTCATCCACCATACAGCCCAGACTTGGCACCCAATGACTTTTATTCCCGCATATCAAGAAACAAACGCGTGGTCAACGATTTTTGTCGCCAGAAGATGCTGTTGAAGCATCCAAAAACCATGTTTTGGAGGTGTCTCAATCGGAGTTGGAAAAGTGCTTCGACAATTGGTTTGAAAGTGTATAAATCATGCTGAAGAATACTTTGAAAAACAATAAAACCATTTTTGGTGATAAATATTCGCATTATCATTATTAGGCCAGAAATATATATAGCAGCCCTCGTAATATATGAAAAGAATTAGTAAAAGATGAAGTTGAGATGGCATTTCAGGGTTTTTCTGATAGAAAATAAAAATATGTATATCTTTCTGCGATTGCCAAACGGACCCAAAACAGTATATATGTATATATGTGCAATATAATATAATAATATGGACAATATAAATTGTATCTTGATTGAATTTACGAGTGCGACCGCAAAACTAACTGGCCTGGCACATTTTCTGTTTTACTAGCAACTTTTGTTTTGTTTTTAAAAGCAATCTTTTATGAGCCATCTGTCAAAATTTCCGAAATATTTAATGATTATTTTCTTTGTTACAGGTGACTGAAGTAAACAAGTTTTATAATTTTTGAAAAATGGAAAATAAAGAGTTTCGTGCGGTAATTAAACACTTTTATATGAAAGGTGATACGCCACAATTAATCAGAGATGAATCGGATTCTGTTCATGGTGTTAATGCACCATCATACTCCACCGTGAAATCCTGGGTTCAACAATTTAAAATGGGTCGTTCAAGTACAGAAGATGAACAACGCTCTGGAAGACCGAAAACGGCTACTACTATTGAAAACATTAGAAAAATATTTAATGAAGTGACTAAAGATAGACGAATAAAGCTCAGAGAACTTGCTGATATTGTTAAAAAAACACGAAAAACTAGTTTGGAGTATTTTACATGATGAACTTCACATGAAAAAGCTATCCGCAAGAACGCTGCCGCGTTTGTTGACTTTGCTCAAAAAATCGTCCGTTGGACCAATTCCGAGGAGCTTTTAGCGATTTATCAGCGTAATCCAATAGAGTTCTTAGTAAATATTATTGTGCATTATTGGATCGGTTGAGTGAAGAAATCAATATAAAACGACCGCATTTAGAAAAAAAAGTTCTTTTTCATGAAGATAATGCTCCTTCTCACACTGCATTTTTAACTCAACAAAAACTGGCCGAATTACGATTTGAAATTGCTCCGCATCCACCATATAGTCCAGATTTAGCTTGTTCGGATTATTTCTTGTTTCCAAATTTAAAAAAATTCTCGGTGGCAAAAATTGTTCGTCCAATAGCGAGGTTATATTGCTAAAACTGAGGCATATTTTGAAGGTCTTGAAAAATCCTTTTTTTTCGGATGGAATTAAAAAACTTGAAAAACGTTTGATGAAGTGTATTGAGTTGGAAGGAGATTATGTTGAAAAATAAATAATAATAATTCCAAAAAACGGTTCTTTTTATGTTAGGCCAGTTACTTTTGCGGTCGCTCTCGTATAAGTCATTTATCAAAGCTTTAAATACAGATACAATTATTTACGCTAAATCTGAAATTCAAATATCATTCATAGGTTTCTACTTTTTTAATTCCACCGATATTCAGTTCCATCAACATTCGGTTTCAGACCATCAACATTCGGTTGGTTTAATGGAAATATGATGGAACATGTAAACACAATCACTCGGTTGGGACTGCGAATCGTATCTCTGTGTCTTATCTTATCTCTGGCCCTAATTGATAAATACTTTCGGGAAATTTATTTTTCCCGGAAATAAAATCCTGCTATTCTAAACAAACGGGGAGAAGAGTAATAGGGAGAGAGAATTTGACTATTCGTAGTTAGCTGTTTCGAGTAAGCTGCCTTGTTCTGCTAACAATTTGCAAATTATTTTTATGAAATTGCAAACGTATATATTGAGTAAAGTGTTTCGGTATTTGTAAAATCCAACTATAAAGAGGTTCTCAATGGAGCAGCGCGTTAAAATTGTTGAAGCCTTTTACTAAAAAGGGCGTTCAAATTTTTTGGTCAGCATAGTTGACCAATTCGTTAACAAGCAGAATTGCCGCATTTGGGCAGATGAGAATCCAACAGTGATTGTTGAAAAGCCGATGCATCCACAAAGAGTGACTGTTTGGTGCGGTATATGGACTGGCGGAGTCATTGGACCGGTCAAGCAGTTACCGTGAATGGTGTACGATATAGCGAGATGATAACGGACTTCTTGTGGCCATTAATTGAGGATATGGACGATACGTGGTTCCAACAGGATGATGCCACACAGCCAACGAAACAATGACGATGTTAATTTTCCGCCGCGATCATGTGATTTGGCACCGTTGGACTTCTTTCTTTGTAGATATTTAAAAAAAGGTGTGCGAGAACAATTCAAGAGCTACAGGAGGTCTCAGAGTCATTGAAAATATGGACCATTGGCCGATATTTTGTTTTACACATAATTGTCACAGATCCTTCTACTACTATTCGGAATTGAGTTCAATACTTTAACATCGCATCTGCTGTTAAGTGCTTAATAATACGAATACTTTAAAGTATTCAACGAAAAAAAACATCTTTTAAAGGAAATAAATATAGTACAATGTATAAATTTATGGGTCTTACCATCATCCATACTCGCTATCGGAGTTGTCATCATTGGAGGCTGAACATTATGATGGCAGAACTTGTGATATTTCGTCTTCCATTATGGCGTTATAATCCTTGACAATACCTTTTATGGCATAAGGCAGCGGTGGTATGCCTGTTTAAGGTGCCCTTGAAGTTAATTTCCCACTTTTATTCTTGGAGTGTTGTAAAACCAACCTTTTAATTTTCGTCCTTTCGTCGTGCATATCCCGACACAGCAAGTTCAACTGCAAACTTTAACACTTCGCGAATAATTTTGCCTTTCACATAATAGTTAATTAGAAACATATTTTGAAACGGCCAAAATATTGATTGTCCAGTCACACCACTTCCATGTGGGGCACACAATAAATCCCATTAAGCGTCCAGCTAATATATTACCGCCGATTAAAAACATCCATATAGCCAATAAAGCCAAATGTAGGGCGATTTGTCGATTGATTACTCAGCTCTTGTATACGATGAATCCTGTTGAGCAGAAAAACAAAAAAACGCAAAAATTTCAAATTTGTTACAAATCTCGTGGTGAGCGTAGCAATCATAAGCCATTTATTCAATCAAATACTACAGATGATATGTAAAATCATTCATCAAATACGATGCGATGTAAAGCAATGATTTGAAACAGTCGTGCCTTAAAATAGAAATCTGCTGTTTTTCAATTGATTAAGTGTGGGCAATATGTTCTACCAAAAAAAAAGTTCCACAATATTTTTGTATGTCTGCTATACATTTTCGCAGTTCGAAGTTTAAAGAATGGTGAATTGAAAGGATTTTGCTAGATGTAAATCTTTAACAAAAGGATTTAATGTTTTTAAAGGATTGAGAAAATTTAACAACAAAATAATAGAACATGAAACGAATAACTTAAAAAAATTAAGATTTTAAATGGAGTATACTTATATATTAATGTCTTGCTCGTTAGATCGCTGCCATTTACGAATTGGAAATCCATTCTTAGGTGGGGTTGTTGTGTGCTAGTCGCGCACATCAAAGTCTCCCAAAATGGGGCCCACATCTATATAGACACTATAGCGAAGAACATGGCTGATCAACACTAGAATCAGCATTGTCGTTTAGAGCCTTTCCAACCAAATTTGTCAGACGAATTTTTAATTTTAAAATTTGGTCGGTCTAATTTGATTTAGGCAAGTTTTAAACGCAATCATAATTTTTTTTTATTTGCATTACTTGTCAATATTCTTATTATAAATAGTTGTCCATCAATAATGCAAGATGTTAATTCTGAGTGACACCTTAACGTAAAGTTTTTTGCCAAACTTAATATAACATTTCTTTGTTTCAGCGTTTGACAAATTCAATCATGAAGAGGTGCACATTTGAGCTGAACGATACGATTGTTGAAGTCTTTTACGAAAATGGTCGTTCAAATCAAAATGCATTTCGGGCACTTCGTGATTTTTTTTGTCAGCATAATCGGCTAAATGTGTCCACAGTGGACACATTTAGTTAACAAGCAGAATTGCCCGGTTTGGGCAGAATAGAATCATTGAGTGACTATTGAAAAGCCGATGCATCTACAAAAAGTGACTGGACGGGGTCATTGGGCCATACTTCTTCGAAAAACACGAAGGCCAAGTTGTTACCGTGAATGGTTTTCGCTATCGCGAAAAGATAACAAACTTCTTGTGGCCGGAAATTGAGGATAGACCCCTGGACAATATGTTGTTGCAACAGGATGGTGCAACTTGTCAAACAGCAAACGAAAGAATAGCTCTTTTGCGCGACAAATCAATGGCCGTGTTATCTCACGTCGTAGCGATGTAAATTGGCCGCCACGTTCATGTAATTTGACACTGTTGGACTTCTTACTTTCTATTTAGAGGAAAAAATATACTTCAATAAGACAAGAACAATTGAAAAGCTAAAAGAAAGATGAGATTTCGGAAAATTTACGACATTAAACGTCCATTATTTTTTGGAATCATTAAAAATATGGACCATCGGATATTGGACCACCTTCTATTATAATAAAACCACCTTCTATCATAATAAAATAAGATAATTCTTTGAAAATTTTCTGATTTTATTTACTAATAACACCGTGCGTGTTTGTTGGACCACCATTTATACAACTATAACAAAATTAACAAATGACATAGACAAATGATTTCGGTTTACGTACAAGATTTGTCATCCCGGGAAATTCGGATACGGTACCCTATATTGTATCTATATTTTACAATCGTTGCTATATTCTAAGACTTTCTAGCAGTGTCCGTTCGTCCATCTGTGTTGCTGTACGATAGCGGTCAAAGGATGAAGCTAGGAGCCAGAAACGGTCGTTACAAACTGTTTCAAATTTTGAATTGTCGAATTCGGCCCAGAGGAAAATAAGTCTCCATAAAGGCATTAAAAGTACCTTTCAAATTAGTAAAGTTTCTACGTATTTGTTTAGAATTTCCAAAATATTTATTGAGTAAAGAACTTGACACATTCAAAATGGGATGGTTTGTGGACCTATGGCCTCTACCTCTAACGGTACAAATGGTCCTAACGAACATTAACTAATACGAGGGTTGCTATTTATATTTCGGGTTCAACAATAAAAACACGAAAATTTATCATTGGAAATGGTTTTATTGTTTTTCAAAATATTCTTCTTTAGCCAATTTTCGAAGCAATTTTTCCTCTCCGATTGAGAAACCTCCGAAACATGATTTTTGAACGCTTCAACAGCTGCTTCGGGCGATGAAAAACGTACACCACGCATTTTTTTCTTGATGCTAGGGAATAAGAAGAAATCATTGGGTGCCAAATCAGGGCTGTACGGTGGATGGCCCTTCAATTCGACATCTGAAGTGGTCAAATAGCTCATCGTTTCAGCTGATGTGTGAGAGCTCGCATTGTCGTGATGCAAAATGTTCCGTCTTCTCTTATTATCTGTGCTAATTTCTTCGAACACTGTTGGCAAACAGATGCTTGTATACTAGAGTGGAGTGAAATTCAAAAAAAAAAAGTTAACCTCGGAAAGAGATGTAGTCTGGGGTCCTAATGAGGGGAAAAATAAAGAAAAAAATTTAAAAAAATTTTTAGGGGTCGCGCCACTCCCTAGAAATTTGGAAATTATCGCTATTTTGGAGTAGATTTTAGAAAAATCCTAAAAAGTTTTATGTCAATAAATGTTTGCAATAGCGTAAACAATGAAATAAGGGCATGAAAAAATTTAAAAAAATTTTTCTCATTGTTCAAAAATTTCAAAAAGTAAAATAAGTCAAATCGTCCCTTCTTCAGAAAATTGACTGAACAATGAAATCGCCACCAAAGCTACAAATATTAGTCGATTATCCTCATATTTGCCTCAAATACTTTTGTTTGGGCACTGAACAAGCTCAAACTTTTAAATTTCGAATAAGTTAAGTCGTTAATTTTTAGGATTTTTCTAAAATCAACGCCAAAATAGCGATAATTTCCAAATTTCTAGGGAGTGGCGCGACCCCTAAAATTTTTTTTAAATTTTTTTCTTTATTTTTCCCCTCTTTAGGACCCCAGACTTCATCTCTTTCCGAGGTTAACTTTTTCAAATTATAAAAAAAGCATGTTTTCACTCCACCCTATTGTATACCACTCAGAATTGACCGTCCAACGTTCCACTTAAGGCAAACACAATCATTTGCTTCGATGTACTTCTTCCACGAACAACTTTTCTTGGATTTGGCTCGTCTTGAAAGACGAGTTTTGTTTCGATTGCTGTTTTGTTTCGGGTTCATATGCATAGATCCATGATTCGTCACCTGCGACAATGTTATACACTGCCTTTGAGCTACCGCAGTTATACTTTTTTAACGTCTCTTTACACCAATCCATACGAGCCTTTTTTGAGTATTCGTCAAATTAAGTGGGATCCAACGAGAATAAATTTTGTTCACGGCCAAATGAACATGCAATATCTTATTGATGCTTGTCATACTAATGCCCAAGGATGCCTCAATTTTACAGTATGTCACATGTCGGTCTTGCTTAATCAGTTCACGCACAGCATCGATGGTTTCTGGCTAAGTGACCGAAGTTGAACGTCCTTCACGAAATTTATCCTGCAGTGAACGGCGTCCGAGACTGAACTCTTTGTACCAGCGAGTAACAGTGGCTTCTGGTGGTGCTTCATCGAAACAAGTTGGTTTAAACCCTCTTGTCCCGATAACCCACGCCGAAAATCGTAAAAAATCATCGCACGGGATAATTCCATTTTTTCACTAGGATGAATTTTTCAACACGCTATAACAAAGCAATTCGCCCTCAAGTGACAAAACGTTCTAAGTGAAGTTATACTAAAAAATGTCAAAGTATCCAATGAAAGTTCCAGTTTGCATCTGAGAACACTAGTATTGTCAGGACCCGAAATAGCAACCCTCGTATGAGTTTACACAGTTATTAAAGGAAACTGTTGAACAAGCAATTATACACTTTCTTCGAATGGCCTTTGGCCCACTTCGTGCAAATACAATTTAGCGAAATTTTTACCAGACATAGAATCAATGATGGAGACTTTAAATATACAATAAAAAAACTAATGGAGCATGAGCTAATACGCTGCTGATATACTGAAGGGGCGATATAGTCTGCATAGCTCGATTTAAGTTCTTTCTATACGTGTTCTGTTAAATATCGGCATAAATACTGTCTAAACCCCAACATCGCTGAGTACGTGTATGCACATTTGTTTACGAAATTTTTAAGATATTTTTGAATTGCGTTTTGGTCCTGTCACGCCAAAAGCCACCTGCGCATGGTGTAACCACAACACCATCTCTGGGTCTATATGGATTTTATACAAGTTAAATTACAAAAGTTGTCATTTATTAATAAAAATCGTACATCGGTAGGAAAATCATTTAACCATAGCCCGCCTCTTGGCCCCACCTTCGGCGATGGCATGTGTTTTATTACAGCAGCCATTTTATAAATAAAACGATTATCTCAAATTACTTTGTTACATGAAGGCGCCAGCCGTAGGTGGAGTGCGCTGGAAAAAAATAACCCCATGATGTGATATTAAAGTTTTCAACAGATTGATCCGATATCAGCGTCAAGTAAGAGAACACTTCACACTGGACTGGGCATGATAATGTTAAAAATAGAAAGACGGAAGACATTTTGATGGTTTTAATGAGTTTTGTTTTTTTAGGGGCGGTCGGAGGAGTTTGTGTAATGAAACTTATTTCTCGATAGCTATCACACCCTCTAAACACGCGTTAGCACATGTCTTTGAGATAAAAAAAAGCACGGCAGCATTGTCCAGTAACTGGTGGGAGAGTGGGCGTCCGTGTGTGTGTGTAAAATCTTTGATGACCTGCTAGCAATTTCCTATGATCACACGTCATAGGGCAGACCAGCCACCTCCACACATCCATTCATCCTGTGGCCCTCTCAAGAAATCAATAAACTCATACATTTACCGGCATTTTGTGATGAAGTGGGGGCGGTGGTGGTTTTTAGTTTCCCTTTTCCATTTTTCTCCCTAATGTATTTTGGTCGTTTTTTTGAATGCTGATGTATTTCGCTTGTTAAGTTTTATGGGAATTTTATTAGAAATTTATTTCGTAAGAGACAAGACGACTTGGAGATGGGTCGGTGTGGTCGTCAGTGGTTCAAGTGGAATAGTTTTATTTCTATCCATGTCTGGAGTATAAAGTAAAGTTTGGTCATCAATATTATTTGTCCCGTGTCGGGGGAGTGCAAAGATGGCCAAAAAAAGTTTTGTGGACAAAACAAGTGGAACAGAAATCGAAATTAATCGATGGCACGTTTCATTAAAAATAGATATTTAAAGAATTTGAACAACACAGAACTAAAGAATGGCAAGGTAATGTTAATGGCAACGAGACTTAACTTGTTTGTTAAAAATCTGCCAAGGGTGGTTGAAATACATGTAACTTAAAAAAAATAATACTTTTCATACCTTATGGCTTCATTGGAAGGCACAAACATTTCCATTCCTTAAGGAAACGTTGTAATCAAGTGAATGGTGATGTTTTACTTAAGAGGTTGTATCGATTATACTTAGTAGGGACATAAATACTGTTACACGCGTTTTATGCTGTAAAATAAAAAGTACTGAATGTTTTTGGACCAAATATTTTTTAATATATTTATTCCAAAAAATCTACTTATTCGAAATATCCGCCTTTTTCCTTTACACACGCCTTAAGTCACACTGGCCAATTGTTAATAGAACCTTAAGAGATCCAATGTTGGGGTATCTTTTGTGACAAACCTTGTCCTCTTAAACCATCCACAATTTGTAATCCAATGGGTTCAAATCTGGGACTGCCTGTGGGTCATTCTTCAGAGGAAATGAACGCTGGCAAATTGTTTCTAAGCCAGGCCTGGGACGTTTTAGCCTTATGGGTCGGCGCAGAATCCTGGTGGAATGTCCATGGCTGGTTTTGGAACATGGAATTGGCTTCACAACAGCTTCTAAAACGGTTTCTTGGTAAACTTTGGCCAATGTTTTGACTCCTTGTTCGCAGAAATGCAGGTCAGTGACCCCATCGTAAGAGACATCCACCAAACCATGACTGAAGCTGGGTGATGACCCTTTTCCATCAGTTCAGATGCTTCCTTAGATGACCGCGCATACACTCTTTCATTTTGCTTGTTAAATTTTTCCTGAGCGGTAACATTTTTTTCATCGGTGAACAAAATTTTTCTGTGCAAGTCATCAGCGTGCTTCACCAAAAGACGTTAGCATTTTTCAATCCTATTTTTTTTAGCTGCAGTCAATAAATGTCCGGTACGTCGTTTGAAAGCCCCAAGTCGTTTTTAATGATTCGACTCATGGACTTTTGCGTGATATTCATCTCACGGGCCATGATTTTCTGTTTTCGGAGCGGATCGTGAATTCTTGATTTAACGGCTTTGATGACATGCGGTGTTCGAACAGAGCGTTGGCGGTCCGACCGTTGGCGGTCCTTTACATCTCCAGTCTCCTCAAACAGTTTTATGCATCGATAGACGAACATGCGGCTAATCCCTAGTGGCCAAAGCGTTTTGAAAATATCGTTTTTTTTCATTTCACACTTGAAAAGCGCTATTACAGCGACACGGTTCTCATTATCTGACCACTCCATGAAGAAAGTCGAAACAATTTTAAAATCCCATTACAGACTAACGATATTGAGTTTAGCTTTCAAAACCCATATGACATTAACGGGGTATGTTCAGTTCTACTATTGAAATGGGTGTGTTCAATGTTGTAACAGTATTTATCTCCCTACTAAGTAGACTATACGGGTAGCATCGATTTTGAAAGTCATATAACAAAGAAACTTAGCCGCAGCGTCGAGGCGAAATCTTGAAATAACCAAAACAACTGCCTATGTCGATCGTCTGCTAAAATAATAAAATTGCAAAGTGGTCTAAAATCAAGGTTCTTTTAAAAATTAAAAAGAAAACGAACATAATGTACTGTAAAATTGGCTAATAAAATGGAATATTAAAATAACCTCTAATAAATTTAGCCATATAATATGGCCAGCTGTAACTACTAATGGCAAGTTAAGAAATACCTCATAGCGAATGTGTAAAATACTAGGGCGTATCAACAATTCCGTGACTTTTCGAATACACATTTTTTTTCAAAAAAAATATTTTTCAACATAATCTCCTTTTAGCTAAATACACTTAGTCCAACGTTTCTCAACTTTTGTATCCCTTCCAAAAAATAGGATTTTTCGAGGTCCCTGAAATAGGCATTTGTTTGATCAGTAATCCCATCGTTGGAGATCAATCTCTTTCCATCAAGCAATTTCTTTAGGTTGGAAATAAGAAAGTCACTGGGGACTAAATACAAAGAGAATATGGCGGGTGACGTACCAATTCGTTCCATCAAGCAATTTCTTTATGTTGGAAATAAGAAATAGTTACTGGGGACTAAATACAAAGAGAATACGGCGGGTGACGTACCAATTCGTAACCCAATGCATATAATTTTGCCACACACGTGTGCACCCGTTTATTCTCTCAATGAAAAAGAACATTTTTCTTGGCCATATGGGGTCATTGTTTTTTTAAATCCTCATTAAATTGGTCCAACATGTTGGCATAATATTCGCCTTTTATTTCTTTTCCCTTTTAAAGGTAATCGATGAGGATTTTCCCACGTGCATCTCAAAAAACTGTTGCCATCACCTTATTGGCCGACAAGGCACCTTGGATTTCTTCGGAGCCGGTTCACCCGGAGAAACCAATTGTTTAGACTACTGCTTGGTCTCCGGAGTGTTGTAATAGATCCATGTTTAATCAATAGTTACAAAAAGCCTCAAAAAATCATTTGGATTGCGGTTAAACAACTCTAAACAACCCTTTGAAGTTGTCAAACGATTACGTTTATGAACAATTGAGAGCAAACGCGGCAGCCATCTTGCAGACAGCTGATCTGATCATGTAAAATCAAAACGACGCTGCCATATGAATGGCATGTATGGCATCAACAATCTCACGCACTTTTACTCATCGATCGGCCAACACCACTCATTTCGACATTTTCGGGTGTATTGAACTTAATTGGCCGTCCAGAACGTACAGCGTCATTTGTACTTGTGCGACCACAACGAAAGGCAGTAAACCATTTTTTTACCATTGAAATCGATGGTGCAGAGTCCCCATAGTACTTATCAAGCTTTTGCTTGACGGGTTTTCCACAACAAAATAATGTTTAAAGAGCAATCGAAATTTACTTTTTTCCATTTTAACAAAATCCACGAGGTTGTATGTTTTGAGCAGCTGTTAAACACAAACTCAATGACGGAACTCTCTCAAATGTTGACAGTAGGCTATAAACAGATGGTACTTGATGGGAGTAGTGTTGCACTTTATATAACTACGAGGAAGTTGGAAAAGTCAGCGAATTATTGATATGGCCTCGTATCTTAGACTTCACCTAGATTGCAGATTAGATTGGAATTCCCACATAAAAATAATGAGAAATACTATACTTGCTACTTGAGACAAAGGACCAACTATGCGTGAAGAATAAGCGTGGAGAATAAGTAATACTCAACTTTGGGGTACGAAAAGCCTTCCAAGGTTACAATTATTCCTAAACTCTCCATGGTATGTCCGAAATGTCAAAATCTACTTAGCCCTACAAATTCCACACATCATATTTATAATTAAACATTTTTTCCGAAAAATATATATTAAGATTGATTCATTATCCGAATCTACTGGCGATTTGCCTTTTAGGCGACTGTAATGCAGCAAGGCGTGTAAAGAGACTTCCCGTTCTGGACCATTCAGACGGTGAGCAGAAACTAAAAAACTCACAAGTCTTCAAAAAAAAAACATTGGATCCTTAGAGAGTTACCATTTGGAGCACATTTTAGAGCGGTGGCAGCCTTTCACTTTTGTTCTCCAAAAATGCTGCCAGAAGAGCGCTACAGAGACATGGTATACTAGTTTTTGTGACCGGAGATTGAAGACATGGAAAGGCACAATTTTTACTTGTTAACAGGATGTAGCGCCATATCACACATACTTATACAAACAATCTTTGGTGCACCAACTTCGTTAATCGCGTTATCAGGCGTCTTGCCGATGTCAATTGGCCAGCTAAAAGCTGTGATCTGATGCCGCTTTATATCCTACACTACACTGTACAAAGTATTATCAAACGTGGATGTCGCTTGTAACACCTTAAGGGATCAATCTATTAAGAATCACTATATGTGACAGCGCATAGAGAAAGGGACCTAAGGGTAAAAAAAATCAATTTTAATTTTTTTTCTTTTTTTGATATGGACAACATCTGAGCATCGAATGAGACCGATCCCATGCCTAAAAGTGTTCGCTCCAGAGATATGCGCGTTTTATGAAAGTGAAGTCGACGATTCTAAGCGCAAATAGAAAGGGACCTAATATTTAAAATGGCTCTCCTGAACAAAACTGGTTTTTAACCTTAGGTCCCTTTCTATTTTGCGCGTCACATATGATTTAATCGATCTTAGTATGTCCGCCTGTCTTTGGTACATTGCGCAAGTTTTGGGCCAAAGACGAAACCTATTGAATTTGGTTAACATTGTTTAATGTTTCAATATATAACAGCGCATAGAGAAAGGGACCTAAGGGTAAAAAAAAATCAATTTTCATTTTTTTTCTTGTTTTGATGTGGACAAACATCTGAGCATCGAATGTGACCGATCCCATGCCCCAAAAGTGTTCCCTCCCAGAGATATGCGCGTTTTATGAAAGTCAAGTCGACGATTCTAAGCGCAAATAGAAAGGGACCTAATCTTGAAAATGGCTCTCCTGAACAAAACTGGTTTTTAACCTTAGGACCCTTTCTACTTTGCGCTGTCACATATTGAAAAATGAAACAATGTAAACCAAATTCAATAGGTATATTTTCCTATTTCACAACATGCTGCTCTAAAAGCCACATTGAAACTAACGAATTTTCTACATATCGGTCTCTGTTTTCATATATCGCTGAGCAAAACCTGCAGAAAAACGTAGAAGGGTAGGCGTGCTCAAAGTCGGCCGCACCCAACTCAAGATTTTTTTTTACTTGTTTGTAGTGAAAAAAACCAACTATCAGTTAATTATTCATGTCTTAACGGCGAACATCGAGTTCACCATAAGGAGATAAATATAGAAACCGCTGCAATGATCTTGGAAAATTTAGCTATCAGCAAAGCCAGCCGAGGCACCCACATGGATGGGATTCGATTCCATTGATTATAATAATGTTCACACCTTCGAATAAACCAACAGTGTGCCATACATTTTTAAAATTTATAAAAGAATCTGACATTGGCCCATACTGTATATTTTATGGAGTTTCCGTTTAACAAATGGTGGTCCAACCATAATGCACGATGTTAATTGTGAGCCACACGTCAAGTTTTTGCCCAACATAATTTGACAATTCGTTGTTTCACTATTTGACGAACTCCATGGAGGGGTATTCAAATGAGCAGTGCGTTATGATTGTTGAAGCCTTTTACAAAGATGGGCGTTCAAATCGAAATGCAATTCGTGCATTTAGCGATTTTTTTTTGGTTAGCATAATCGACCAAGTGAATTTTAATTAGGAAGAAGTGTGCAAAAATCTCAGCACACCGCTTCTGAAGGAAATTTGAAAACGCCTGTGCAAGTTCGACCAATTCGTTATGCCATCCTTCTGTGATCGGGCCGTACTTCTTCGAAAATGAGGTCGTTTCATTCAGTTACCGTGAATGGTGTTCGCTATCGCGAGATGATAGCGGAGTTCTTGTGGCTGGCAATTGAGGATATGGATCTGGACGATATGTGATTGCAACAGGATGGGGTCGGCCAAGCAGTTACAGTGAATGGTGTTCGCTATCGCGTGGTGATAATGGACTTCTTGTGGCAAAAAATATAGGATATGGAACTGAACGATATGTGGTTCCAACAGGCTGTGTGGCCTGTGCATTCAACGAAACAATGGCTTTTTTGCGTAAGAAATTCAATGGCTATGTTTTCTCACGTCGTGGCGATGTTAATTGCTTATTTCTTACAGTAGGACTTTTTTCTTGGGGGATATTTACAGGATGGGCCATTTAAAATTTTGATTTTGAATCGGTACTGAAAAATTTTCAAATTTCTGGGTTTATTGAAAAGGATAAACTTTGTCATTTAATAATGGATCACCATCCGATGCGTTTTCGCTACGCCCAATGGACTGAAGATTGTGTGGCAGGAGATAAAGAATTTTATCGCTAAATCGTGCTTTCAGAAGAAGCTTATTTTAATCTTGGCAGCTATGTTAATAAGAAAAATTGCCGCATATGGGGTTCAGAGAAACCACAAGTGTATATTGAGAAGACAATGCTTCCACAACGAGTCACTGTTTGGTGTGGATTTTGGGCTGGCGGCATCATTGGGTCATTTTTCTTCGAAAATGACAGGGAGCCGCCGTTGCCGTCAATGCCACATATCACACGGCCAACGCAACCATCGATATTTTACGCATTGTTTTTGAAAATCGAAAAAAACGGAAATTGTGATGTCAATTGGCCGCCTCGGAGCTGTGATTATATGGATTACATTCTCTGCGGAGCCATTATTGATAAATGTTATGCAAAGCATCCAGAGACAATTAAAGCGTTGAAACATGAAATAGAACACGCAGAGAAAAGTTATGGCTACACTATGGTGACCGCAACAATAATATGTTCTCTACAATAAAAGCATAATCGTCGCAGCCATAGTATTGTTTTATGAATTTCATTTTGAGAACAGTATGATTGCGACAATATTACTATTGTTACATTTCAACAATAGTATTATTACCAAATTTAGAAATGAATATATGGTTGTAGCAACCATATAAATATGGTTGGTGCAACAAAAGTATTGCTGTTTAAAATTTATGTGAACAATATTATGGTTACGGCAATCATACAGTATGGTTCGACTATGAACCTAACAAAACAGGTTTTATCGGGCATACATGTATGTGTGTGCGTATGTTTTTTTGATATACAAAAAACACATACACACGATACAGTGCACGCTGAGAAAAGATATGGTTACTATATGGTCACGGCAGCAATAGTATGTTCGCTGCAGTAAAAGTATGGTCGTCGCAACCATAGTATTGCTTTTTGAATGTCATTTTGACAATAGTATGATTGCGGCAATATTAATATTGTTGAAATGTAACAATAGTATTGTTGCAAAATGAAAATATGGTGTAGCAACAATATAAATATGGTTGGTGGGACAAAAGTACTATTTTCATGGGTTTTATGTTAACAATAACATGATTACGGCAATCATACCGGCAAAACCTTAATTTTTTTTAATTTGACAATGTTATTTTTACGAATCTTACCCAATAATAGTAATAAAAATTATTTTTTTTTCAAAAAAACTACGGATTAGTATAACTAAAATATTATTACTCCTATTATTACAAAACATACTTAATAAAATTATTTTTTGTTGAAAAACAACGTAATCCAGTCTTAACAATAAATTTTGGGGATCATAGTAATCATACTATGTGCGTAATCATACTATGGTTGTGAGGGTCATACTATGGTTGTACGTTAAAAATGCTATGGTTATGAGGATCATAATATGGTGTCGGGGATCATAGTATGGTTGAATGTGAATAATAATATGGTTGTGGTGATCATAGTATGGTTGTGTGTGAAAAATTCAATTGTTGTGAGGACCATAATATTGTTATGGGGATCAAAGTATGGTTGTGTGTACACTATGCTATTGTTGTGATGATCATAATATTGTTGTGTCACAACCATATAACCAACAATAGTATGGTGCTCTTCGAATATTGTTACCCCAACCATACTTTTTTTCTGCGTGAAGTTGCTATTGGAGAGATTTGACCTGAAACAAACAAAAAATGTTCTGAAAAATTGCCGAGATAGTTGTGGTAGTTATATGAATGAGATTGTGTTCCATTAAATGACAAAGTTCATATTTTTTAATACCAGAAATTGAAAAAAATAATCAGACGTTTTTACTGCCGATTCAAATTTGAAATGGCCCACCCGGTACTGAAAAAGTACATAGATACTGCAAAATTAACATGGTTTGTTTTATTTTTGTGTTATGTAAAAATTCCCAGGAAATGAAAAACTTTAATCTTAACAAATTTTAGTCACAGTATCAGAACGATTTGAAAATATCAATAACTTTTAAGCTCCAACTATCCCAATGTAAAATAAACAAAATCGTAAGACTAGGGCAGTCCAGCTTTAAAATTCGATACCGATAAAATTGCAATAAATCAGGAGTGGGCCGCTAAGTAAGAGTTTTATTCCCGCATTTTACGAGGCTTAAGATAAAGGGCGACCATAAACTGCACGCACATCCACATTCTCTAGCAAGACGGAGCCGTTTTGTCTATATTATAAATTTCTTAAATATTTAAATTTAATTCCCTATGTCAATCGCAATGTATATAAATGTTTCAGACATCTTTCTTATAAAAATCCTTTTCTTTTTTACTTAAACAACCCAGCACTTTCGGGACTTTTAAACCGAAATTGGCCACACACACACACAAAACTTCCCTAACAAGAGACAATCACAGTAAGTATGAAAAGAAAAACATCAATATCCTGTTGGCACTCAAGTATGTCCACAAGATCCTTAAAAGTTTTTAACAATCATGTATGAATGCGTTCAATCAAGTCAAGTGTTGAAATGTTTTTCGGTCGAGCGGAGATTTTTAATTTGTCCCTTTACCTCTCACGCCATCACGCTTCGATACTTTATTTCCTTTTTCTTGCCTTCTCTCGTTTGATGGCCACGAAAGGACCGGAGTCCCTTAAAAACCCGTCAAAAAGTTGTAAAATATTATAAAAAAGAAAATATTGATAAGAGACAGCAGCAATCATGTTTTGTCCTTCTGGTAACGAAAGAAAAACGGACACGGCTAGCCCAAAAACAAAGAGACAAGAAAAACAAGCGAAGGAAATCAGAACTCGTTTTTTTATGAATTAACACAAAAGATATGAATAATAAACAGCGAGAAGAACGGGAGGAATGCTGCAGCCGAAATGCTGTTGAAAGGGACGACTCTTAATTTCATTAATTTTTATAATCCAATTACTTCAATGATACTGTAACAAAATAATGTTTCAGGACAGCGCAAAATGTTTTTTCCACGGACAATGCGAGGTGAGTTAAGAAAGTTATGGCACAAGTTAATTATCACTTGGCAGCAGAAATAAATCGAAGGGGTGTGAGTGTTAAAATATAAGTTTTTTGGGAATTATTTAGTTTTATAAGCCGTAACAACTTCTACAGGGAACCCTGTGGAATTTTTTGTGTGGTGCTATTCAGAAGATCCTGCGCCACTGTCCGGAATCTACGCAAACGCGATCTTAATAAATGTGACTTTAAGAACGGTAGGAGGGACTTACTGCGCAGGAGCTATACGAGTATAAAAAAATGGTTATTATTTTCCAAATTCTTTAACTGAACTAGATGCAATTTAAAATGGAGTATGTAGAGCAGAAGGACATATTTAAATATTTCATTCAATACATATTTAACATCCCATTAAGGAATTTAGCTGTGCACTACATAGTTTTTTATACACACTATCTAGGATCTACTGTTTCATGCCGCCGCCGATGGACAGTTGTAGTTCGGTTGGAACTACAATAATTCGGTTGCAAAAGAAGAATTTCAGTTGCAATCACCAAATGTTTATAATCGTTATGGATATTCGCTTCGAAAAACCACATAATAAATATAATCTTCGTACTGTACTCATAACTTATTGATCGGTCATATAAATTAAACGTGAATAAGGTATTTATAAGTAGTTGCCACAACTAAAGGTTGTTCTTTCTCTTGCCACATATTACACTATTCACCATCATTTCGGACTTTCTCGAGGGTAAATTATTTCTTTTGGAAATGAAAGAACTGCCAAGGACGGCCCTGGTAGGTCCTAACTACTTTTTATGAGCCTAGGATATTTTTGGAACCCTCTACCGCATAAAATAAGCAGTAAATATTCCATCGTTTAAGCTAATTTTTGAGATGTCTGAAGTGAAATTGGATGGAGTTAATTTTCGAAGAACATCTAACATCCTGTTTCTCGAAAAAGTGAAGAAAAGTTGATGTTCAACAAAAATTTTAAAATAAAACCGAACGTCGTCAATATTAACCGGCCGGCCCTATTCGTTCTTACAATCTTTAAAAGATACCAAAGTAAAAAACAAAGTTTTAAAAATATTCAAATTTTTAATAATAGTATAGGGTGATCCGTCTAGAGGTATTTTTTCAGAACAAAATATATTAAAATTCAAATCAAGTGTGGAATCTTTATTGGTAATTTGAAAGGACATTTTATGGCATTTATTATTTGAAAACAATTACCTTCAAATGTTGGCAACTGTTTTATGGAAATGAGCGTTCGATGAGAAACGGAAAGATCCGCTGTTTTCGACCAATATTTTGTTCAGTGATGAGGCCCATTTCTGGCTCAACGGCAAAGTCAACAAACAAAATTGCCGCATTTTGGCTGTAGAGCAACAAGAAGAGGTTCAGGAGGTACCACTATACCCAGAGGAACCCACGGTTTGGTGCGGTTTATAAGCTGGCGGAATTATCGGTGCATATTTTTTCAAAAATGATGATGGCCGGAACGTAACCGTGAATGATGCTCGCTATCGCTCGATCTTTATGCTACTTGAAATTGAAGCCCGTAATCTTGACGACACTTGGTTTCAACAGGACGGTGCCACTTGCCATACAGTTGCTCAAAGAATGGATCTATTGAGAGGTCATTTCGAAAAGCAGCTAATTTCACGTTTTGAGTTGGCCTTCCAGATCAAGTGATATCACACCTTAAGACATTTTTTTTGGGGTTACTTAAAGTCTAAAGTCTATGCTGACAAACCAGCTAAGATTCAGGTTTTGGAAGCCAACATTACGCGTGTCCTTAAAGCCATACCGGTCGAAATGCTCGAACAAGTCATCCAAAATTGGACCCTCAAAATAGAAACCCCGAGGCGTAGTTGCGGCCAACATTAGAAGGAAATTATATTCAAAGAATAAATGCCATAAATTGTCAATCAAATTACCAATAAAGATTCCACACTTCATTGGAATTCTTATATTTTGTTTGTTCTGAAAAAATACCTATAGATGGATCAACCTATATAAATATTTTCAAATCGTTAAATAAAAAAATAAATAAAAAGAAACTTTTTTTATTTTGGTCAGATAACCGAAGACATAAAATGTAAGTTGGTCCATTTAACAAATGCCCGTGGTAACGACAACCGAACTTAAAGAGTAATAAGCCAAAAACCTATAACAACAACCAATAAATGTACGCATTCAATAATAATAATCATCCTACTTAATTGGGGTTACCAAAACTTTGTCTCTTTAAACGATAGTGTCAGTTCCCCTTATTGAAAATTGTCATGTACACAACCAACATTCGATTGTAACGATGGAATACATCGATCCCGCGACTGCCGGTTCTATGTACCGGATTGGCCCGGATCTCTTCGGCCAGGGGCAGTCAACTCAACAATATATGTTTTTGTTTCCCAATAGTACACGCAAACATTAACATACGGTTGGCAAGTGCAACCAACAAGTTACGGTTGAAAAAAATTCGGTTGTGACAACAAAGCTGTTCTCTGTGTGTACGAGAACTTCAAGTACTTCAATTATGTAAGCAAACAGTTTCTTCCCTCAAACTAAAATTTTTAACTTTTTTCTACGAAAAAGTGTGGTATGTGGATTTTTAGATCCAAAATTGTTCCATTCCGATTGAAACACCTCCAAAACATGATTTTTGGACGCATTAACAGCTGCTTCGGGCGATGAAAAACGTA
The DNA here is from genome assembly GCA_963513945.1 of Hydrotaea diabolus. Taxonomy (NCBI): domain Eukaryota; kingdom Metazoa; phylum Arthropoda; class Insecta; order Diptera; family Muscidae; genus Hydrotaea; species Hydrotaea diabolus. The sequence goes on along the minus strand of OY740718.1, from coordinate 84,225,592 downwards.
GACCACGCATTTTCTCTTGATGCTAGGGAATAAGAAGAAGTCATTGGGTGCCAAATCAGGCCTGTACGGTGGATGGCCCATCAATTCGACATCTTGAGTGGTCAAATAGCTCATCGCTTCAGCTGATGTGTGAGAGCTTGCATTCTCCTATTATCTTTCCTCATTTCTTCGAACACTGTTGGCAAAGAGATGGTTGTATACCACTCCGAATTGACCGTCCTACGTTCCACTAAAGTCACTGTGGCAACATGGCCGGTTATACCAAAAAAAACGCAATCATTTGCTTCGATGTACTTCGTCTACGAACAACTTTTGTTGGATTTGGCTCATCTTAAAAGGCCCATACGGTCGATTGCTGTTTTGTTTCGGGTTCATATGCATAGATCCATGATTCGTTACCTGTGACAATGTTATACACTGCCTTTGAACTACCGCTGTTATACTTTTCCATCATATCTTTGCACCAATCCATACGAGCCTTTTTGGACGTCCTTCACGAAATTCATCCTGGAGCGAACGGCGCCCGAGACTTAACCAGCGAATAACAGTGGTTTTTGACGGTGCTTCATCGCCAAAAGTCGAAACAGTCGAAAATCGTAAAAAATCATCGCATGAAAATGTTCACGTGATAATTCCATTTTTTGACTGAGATGAATTTTTCAACACACTGTAAACAAAGCAATTCGCGCTCAAATGACAAAACGTTCTGAGTGAAGTTATGCTAAAAATGTCAAAAATTCCAATGGAAATTACAGTTTGCATCTGGGAACACTAGTATTGTCGGGACCCGTAATATAAATATCAACCCTCGTACAGTTCCAATAACTGAAAAGTACAGAGCACTAACTTTCGGTTGTTCTGATGGAGTACTCGGTTGTGGCAACTAATCATCTTCTCTGCGTGGAACACAGAGTTAAAAACACCATCGCTGGATGTTCTTAACCGAAATTGATTCTAGGTTTACTTGTATCATAGTCGAGGACTCCAACTATAACATGGCGGCGGCTTGACCTACATAAGGGGCAAAGAATGAAAGACAATCAAAGGGTTAGTAAGGAACATATAGTTTTAAAAATAATCTCTAAATGCTACCATAAATAATGAGGGCGCACAACAGGCCGATTACTGGTTTAGGAATATGTCCTTGAATGGATTCGAACTAACTAAAATAGCGGTAGATATTCAAGTTGGAAAAAATCGAAAACTGATTAGATCAATTGTCTGATTTGACACAGATTCTAGTATACAATTTCGCTTGTATCATTTTTTGTGCGAGTTTATAATGGCCACGTTTTATTGGCAACCTACTTAGGAGGTCGCTAACGGGATTGTTTACACAACTATAAGTATATGTGACGCGCAAAATAGAAAGGGACCTAAGGTTAAAAACCAGTTTTGTTCAGGAGAGCCATTTTAAAGATTAGGTCCCTTTCTATTTGCGCTTAGAATCGTCGACTTCACTTTCATAAAACGCGCATATCTCTGGGAGGGAACACTTTTTGGGCATTGGATCGGTCTCAGTCGATGCTCAGATGTTGTCCACATCAAAAAAAGAAAAAAAAAATGAAAATTGATTTTTTCCCTTAGTTTCCTTTCTCTATGCGCTGTCACATATGCAATTTTCCTATAGTTTAAAATAATTAAAATTTTTTGGAAGAAAGTTATTCCAGAAATTTTCAAAATAAGTGGGTTCCAGTAGAACGCGTCTTAATATATTTGCCTACAAAATATGCTGTGATTTCTTCAACTAATAATTCAAACACATAAGATTGTACTTATTGGCCATTTTCTTTACAATCCATTGTACAATTTCAGAAATTTTGCATACTTTAAAAAAAATAATATTAACGGGTGATCAATCTAGAGGTAATTCTTCAATAGTCGTTTTTCAGATTTCGCGAGAGTTGTGTTATATTTACTCTTTTTCATAATTGTTAACCATATCATTATGGAAAGATTTACACCGCAAGAACGTCCATTTGTGGCTCAACGGCAACGTCAATAAAAAATAAAATTGTCGCATTTGGGCTGGAGAGCAACCGGAAGAGGTTCAAGAGGTGCCATTATACGAGGGTTACTATATATTTCTGGCCTAATATTGAAAATGCGAATGTGTATCATCAAAAATGGTTTTATTGTTTTTCAAAATATTCTCCAGCATGATTTATTCACTTCTGCATGCGCTCAAACCAATGGTAGAAGCACTTTTTCCACTTTGATTGAGACACCTCCAGAACATTGTTCAACAGAATCTTCTGGCGACGAAAATCGTTGACCACGCATTTTTTTCTTGATGTGCGGGAATAAAAAGAAGTCATCAGGGCTGTTCGGCGGATGACTCATCAATTCGACGTTTTGGCCGGTCAAAAAGGCGCTGGTTTGAGCCGATGTGTGATGCATAATGTCTTGGAGCACAATGCTTCGTCTTCTCTTGTTCGTTTTTCGAATTTCTCCGAAGACTTCACGCAAACAAATTGTGGTGTACCACTCAGATTTGCCGTCCTACGTTGCTCAAGCGGAACAGTCGCCATGTAACCAGTTTTGCCGAAGAAACAGGCGACGACCATTTGCTTCGAAGTGCTTCTACCACAAACAACTTTCGTTGGATTTGGCTCGTCTTTGAAGACCCACACGGTCGATTGCTGTTTGGTTTCGGGCTCCAATGCATAGAACCATGATTTGTCACCTGTGACGATATCATAAACATCTTTTGAAGCACCGCGATCGTATTTTTTCTAAATTTCTTTGCACCAATCGACACGAGCCTTTTTTGGGCGATTGTCAAATAGTGCGGGATCCAGCGAGAACAAACCTTTTTTACGGCCAGGTGTTCATGCACTGATGCCTCTATCTCACTGTATGGCACATGACGACCTTGCAATATCAGCTCAGGCACGGCATCAATGTTCTCTGGCACAACGGCCGTTTTTGGACGACCTTCGTCTATGAGCGAGCGTCGGCCACGATTGAATTCATTAAACCAATCATTAATCATAACGCTCTGCTTAATTGTGTATCTCTCCATGGTGGAATTTGTCATACTTTGAGAAACAGAAATGTGAAATGAATTTGAAAAAAAAATTGACGTTAAGTTGTGGCTCACAATTAACATCGTGCATTATGGTTCGACCACCCTATAGGTACATGGTTTCCATATGACCATAAAGAAGCTGTTATTTGGACTCCATATCATTTGTTTGGGACCTAAAACAATAAAATCGACCTGTACGAGGGCTGCTATATATTTCTGGCCTAATAATTAAAATGCGAATATTTATCATCAAAAATGGTTTTATTGTTTTTCAAAGTATTCTCCAGCATGATTTATACACTTTTGCATGCGATCAAAGCAATTGTCGAAGTACTTTTTCCACTCCGATTGAGACACCTCCAAAACATGGTTTTTGAACGCTTCAACAGCATCTTCTGGCGACAAAAATCGTTGACCACGCGTTTTTTTCATGATGAGCGGGAATAAAAAGAAGTCATTGGGTGCCAAGTCTGGGCTACACGGCGGATGATCCACCAATTCGTCGTTTTGGCCGGTCAAGAAGGCGCTGGTTTAAGCCGATGTGTTAGAGCTCGCATTGCCCAATGATTCGTCTTCTTTTGTTCGTTTTTCGAATTTCTCCGAAGACTTCAGGCAACGAATTGTGGTGTACCACTCAGAATTGCAATATCGAATGTATGCTGGTGGAAGAAATGCGTCTATCTGACAGTTTGTCACTTGCCGATCTTGTATTATCAGTTCACGCACTGCATCAATGTTCTCTGGCACAACGGCCGTTTTTGGACGACATTCGTCTTTGAGCTAGCATCGCTAGCATTTCACGAGTTAGCATTTCACGAGTTAATTCCATTTTTTTGCAAATTGATTTTTTCAAGTCACTGTAAACAACACAAATTATGGCCGTACGTCAAAACGTTCTGAGTACGTTTATGCTAAAAAATGTCAAACTTATCAATGGAAATGTCAGATGGCACCAGAAAAATATATAGCAACCCTCGTACCCAGAGAAAACCACGGTTTGGTGCGGTTGATATACTTTTGGAGTCCACGGTATATATTTTTTCAGTGATGATGGCCGGAACGTAACCGTGAATGGTACTCGCTGTCGCGCCATGATACCGGACTTTTTTCTACCTGAAATTGAAGCCCGTAATCTAGACGACATTTGGTTTCAACAGGACGGTGCCACTTGCCATACCGCTGCTCAAACAATGGATCTATTGAGAGGTCATTTCGAAGAACAGCTAATTTTCCGTGTTGGACCGGTGAATTGGCCGCCTAGATCGTGTGATATCGCACCTCTAGCCTTTTTTCTTTGGGGCGTCGGAAAGTCCAAAGTCTGTGCTGACAAACCATTCAGGTTTCGGAAACCAACATTACGTTTGTCAATGACGCCATACCAGTCGAAATGCTCGAACGATTCATCCAAAATTGGACCTCAGAATGGACACCCTGTGGCGATCAACATTTGAAGGAAATTATTCTCAAAAACATAAATAGCATAAAATGTCCTTTCGAATGAACAATAAAGATTCCACACTTGATTTAAATATTTATATCTTTTTTTTAATTTCGAAAAAATACCTTTAGATAGATCCCCCGATACTATGAATTAAAATGAGGTTTAAAGCATCCACTTTTAATATTTTGGTATATTATTTTAGTAACGGAATAAATCATGACAAAAATTGTAATGTCACTTCTGAACCACGAATTCTTGCACTCTTCGAACGTACTTCGTACTGGATAATTCGCCTAAAAAGGGATAATTTATTGTCTTTTCGTTTTTCTTTGTGCACTTTGTTTCCATCTTCGACAGTTGCTGTCCACTTTATAGCCAACGAAAGAAAAAAAATGGGAAGAAATGTAACGTTTTTCTTCGAATAGCTTCAATTGTACAAAGTTTCGTTTGCGATATCCTTGTTATGGCGTCTTTGATAAGAAAACCATCCACTGACAGAATTATAAACTGTCAATCGGTTGAAAATGTCTGGAAGAACGTTGGTTAAAACTAGTACAACCGGAAACGAACAATTGACCGGTTTCATATTTAAAAAAGTTATGAAAAACCCATAACCACCTTGAGGAAAAACGTTAATAAGTTCTGTCAGGCCTACTCTACGCCGTTTTTTGGACTCCTTCCGTCGATGGGTCCGTACCCAACCACAGTCTGAATCAAATCACTAAAAATAAAGCTATATTTGGATCCGTAGCATAATTTGCTTTTATTAGAGTATTTCAGTTAATGTCAATGTTGATCGCCCGTTTTGACCATAGGCACTAATTGTGGGCCACATAAGCCGAAACGTCCAACAACTATGTCCTAAGAACAAGTGGAAAAAGTTAAAGTCGGGTGTGGCCGGCTGTCCCCTACACCACTCTGTAATTCAGAGGATTGAGTACCCTTGCATTTAGCTTGCGCAAGTTTGGACTCAATATTTTAAAGTTAATAATTTATTGCTCATAACTCGTACCATTTGTCGCTCATAGCGTGATGGGATAAAATATGTGTGTTCTAATGCAGCAGGACCTCAAATCGGCATAGGGTCTATTCGAAACCATCGACCGATATAGACCATACCAAATATGATAGAAATTAGATATGCACTGTAGCTTTGAAAGATGCAGACTATAAAATCGAGAAGAACATTTATGTGGGGGCCATAGGAAAATGTGGACCTTCGTGGTCAGTTTCAACATACTTAATTATGAGTCGCTCGTATCGAAACATGAAAATTTGGGCGTAATGGGATGTAATTGGTGGCTTCTTGAGCTGCAGGACTAAAACCGGAATACAAAATTTTCACTAGAGATGGGTGTTGGCACTCGATATGCTTTGTGCGAAAGACAACCTATGAATGATTTCAAAATATAAACCGATGTGGACCAATTTCAACAGAGTTCTCCGTTGGCTCAAACTTGAAAAATGTACCAAGTTTTATCGAAATCGGTTCATAATTGCGGCATGTACTTTGATATAACGATATATGGACAGACGAGTGACTAGGGAGGTACGGCCGATAAACGACATCGCTCAATTCTGATTCTGAGTCAACGGGTATACTTTACCTAAGTTCTATCTCCATTCCTTTAAGGTGATGCAAACATCAGCACCTAGTTATAATACCCTAAAGTACTGGGTGTAGGGTGCAAAAAGTTTATTTTTTTCGAAGGTACTATGTGACTTCCTTCATCACTGAGGTATACATGAGATATCGCTTCTGTAAGGAATTAACCAAAGATCGAGATTTATTAAAATGTTACATCTATAGTGACTTGGTCTCAAGTCACCTTTTATATGTGGGCTATATAAAAACGGATCGATATTCAATTCAATTTCAGCAGGGTTAGTGCTTGATAAGCTAGCACTATGCCTAATATATATAATATCTTAAAAATCGGATTTTAAATGTGGTTTGTAAAGCGACTTGACCTCAAACCGCTAATGTGGTGGTTATTTGAACACATGAAGCATTGTGGTCCAATTTTGCCATGGTTGGTAACAGAGCGCAAATAACGTACCTTGCCAAATTTGTGTAGAATTGAATTTAGTTTGTGACTTCTGGATCATCAGAAGCATATACTTTTTAGAAAAAAGCTTCGTGTCGGGACGACATAAAACATTGACTTATGCACATACGAGGGCGGTTCGGAAAGTTCTTAGCCTATCAATGAAACAGAATAGTAAGTTTTTCAAAAATATTTTTATTTTTCAATATAATCTCCTGAATTTCAATACACTTAGTCCAACGCTTATCTAGCAATTCTATCCCTTGATTAAAATAGTTTTCCTCAAGGTCTTCAAAATAGTGGTTTACAACTGTAATTGCATCTTCATTTGAGGTAAAACACTTGCCAGCAAGGAATTTTTTTAGATTTGGGAACAGGTAAAAGTCACTGGGAGCTAAATCAGGAGAATAAGGTGGGTGGTCAAGCAACTCGTACTTTAATTCGTTGATTTTAGCCATTGTTAAAACACTCTTGTGCGCTGGTGCGTTGACTTGATGAAAAATTATTTTTTTGTGTTGTAAGCCAGGACGTTTTTCTCGAATTTGTACATTTAATTGATCTAAAAGGTTGCAATAGTACTCTGAATTTATTGTTTTGCCCTTTTGCAGATAGTCAATCAATAAAATACCTTTGAAGTCCCAAAAAACCGTTGCCATAACCTTACCAGCCGATTGAATTGTTTTTGCCTTCTTTGGGGCACTTCCTACAGCTTCAGTCCATTGTTTGGATTGTTCTTTTGTCTCTGGAGTATAGTGGTGGATCCATGTCTCATCAACAGTTATAAAACGCTTAAAATCCATTTTATTTCGCTGAAAACGATCCAAACAAGCTTGAGAAATGTTCATTCTTATGCGTTTTTGGTCGACTGTTAACAAGTCCGGCACCCATCTTGCAGAAAGCTTTTTCATCTGTAGTTCTTCATGCAAAATTAAATGGACTCGATCATTTGAGATGCCCATGATATTAGCTATTTCACGCACTTTTATTCGTCGATCATTTAATACCATATCATGCACTTTGGCTACAATTTCTGTTGTTGTTGCTGTTTTTGGACGTCCACTACGTGGTTCATCTTCAATGCTTGTACGACCACGTTTAAATTCAGCAACCCAATTTTTTACTGTTGCATATGAAGGAGCACTTTCACCTAACACATTCACCATATCATTATGAATTTCTTGTCCCGATAAACCTTTTTTATGTAAGTATTTAATGACACCACGCATTTCTAATTTTTCCATTGTAAAAAAATCGCGGATGCGTCTTTTGTGAACACCTCTTTCTATATGAAGCAGTTGCCAGATCAAACAAAATTTAACATGTGTTCATAGAAGAGATGAAAGTTTCCAAAACACTTAACTTTTTTCTGTTTATACCGCGCTTTTTGTGCTAGGCTAAGATGTTTCCGAACCACCCTTGTAGTAAAATATAGAAAAGTTGTCGATCTCCTACAACGTATTTCGGTAAAATCTTTGGAAATTTACTCACAAAAACTTTTATATATGACACAATCTATAAAATTATATGTGACAGCGCATAGAGAAAGGGACCTAAGGGTAAAAAAATCAATTTTTATTTTTTTTTTATTTGGACAACATCTAAGCATCGAATGAGACCGATCCCATGCCCCAAAAGTGTTCCCTCCCAGAGATATGCGCGTTTTATGATAGTAAAGTCGACGATTCAAATAGAAAGGGACCTAAATGTTAAAATGGCTCTCCTGAATAAAACTTTTCATCAACTTTTCACTTTTTTTTTGATGTGGACAACATCTGAGCATCGAATGAGACCGATTCCATGCCCCAAAAAAGTTCCCTCCCAGAGATATGCGCGTTTTATGAAAGTGAAGTCGACGATTCCAAGCGCAAATAGAAAGGGACCTAATCTTTAAAATGGCTCTCTTGAACAAAACTGGGGTTTAACCTTAAAACCCATTTTAATGGTTTATTATTATCTGGTTTGTTAAGATTAGAATAACTTGCATACCAAGTCTAAAAATTTTGTATAGTCAACATTTTGTAGATACGAGTAACGACGTTTAGTGCACTCTACTCGGGGCATAAAGGGAAGTTAAATATCTTCTGTTTCAGACGTCTCCTTCCTAATACAACGCAGCACTGTGTGCTGCCAACGGATAATAAATATCAACATCCCTAGAATACATCCAGAAATTACACACACACAATTGCAGATGCACTGTCAAGGTGAAGGGAAATAAAGAAAACTATGTCCCATATATAAACAAAAATGCATGGACATCACAATAAATAGAGTTAAATAAACAAAGGACAATGCGTTCGCATGCTAAGATATACTTTAGTTTTTAAACCAATCAATGTTTGTATGTAAAACATAAACTCGGTAGAAATTGCTGGACTGTAGTACCATAAACCTACGGACGGGAATCAAAATATTTAACACTAGCTAGCCTACTCTCGCTTGAAAACATGGCTCTACAAATAACACAGTGGAGCATTTTTGGGGTTATTGTCTGGGGGGTGAGAAATTCCAAATCAGGGTGGTACTAGGTCAGTATATTAAAACCCTGAAAGGGTTTTGCGTTCGTATGTGCCAGTTTTTTTTTTATGACCTTTTACATTTTTTTTTCTATCTTAATGTTTTTTCGCTTAGTTGTAAAATGTTGGCAAAAACGTAGTTTGACATAACTCGAGAACGACTAGTTCGATTTTGCTGAAATAAATTGAGAAAAATTAATAATTACATTTTCTTTAATCCATTAATATACTGTTTCTCTACCAAATCAACATTTTTGCAATTAGAAATAAATTTATGAAGAAAATTTTGAAAAAAAAATTTTTTTTTTTTTAAAACATATAAATCCCAAACGGAAAAACGTGTAGAGTCTTATAACTTTCACGTAAAGTCACATAAACTATAAACAAAATGCTACAGTGGCTACAGTGGCTGACGGGAGATTTGTATTCGTCTGCCTTTCGCTGTTCCCATACGCTGACGTGTTCCTGTACGGCAATCAATAGTAAATTAAGTAACTTCATTGAGAACAGGACCTGAGAGAAGGGTTACAACACCACAAAACATCGAGAGTGTTAGAGCAGCAGTACTGCAATCTCCGAAACGCTCTGCTCGGCCGTAACTGCCGTAACTGTGAACTCCGAACGGTAATTGACTATGATACAGGATTTTTTTTAGCCGGCTCTTGAGGCAATGCATTTAGAGGATACATGGTTCCAACAGGATGGTGATACTTCACACACAGCGAGGGTCACCACAAATTGTTTGAGGCAAATGTTTCCTGGACGGCTTATCTCTTTGAGAGGTGATGTGAACTGGCCGACACGCTCTTCAAATATATCCCCATGCGATTTTTTCCCTTGGTGTTACCTGAAGTGTATCACCTTGGAAGACCTGAATAACAACATTGAGGCTGAAATTGGCAGAATACCCGACGACATGCTTGTGAGAGTTCTTGAAGACTTAAGAAAACCTATGCAGCAGTGGGTTGATAGCGAAGGTCGACATTTGATAGATGCACTATTTCAAACCTTGAAACTTATAAATTCCCTTACTCTTCAATATAATTAAAGTATAACACGGGAGTAGCACTTCAATATTCTGGCACTTCAAATATAAACTTCGATTACTCTTTGTATTCCCGTAAAATCTTTTATACTGTCATTCGATGCTTTTAAAAAAAGATTAGGAAAATGTTAGGGGATGGACAATCAAAGACCAGTCCACTTCCCAGCGCATACCACCCAAAAAAATTTCTCGTTTAAAGTGTAAAATAACCCCAAATAAGTAGTTTTTTTAAAAATAAATTTATTTAAGGTAAGTACTCTGCAATATACTTAGTTGGGACATAAATACTGCTACACACGTTTTATGCTGTAAATTAAAAAGTACTGAATGTTTTTGGACCAAATATTTTTTAATATATTTTTTGATGTATATTGTATCCAAAAAGAATCTACTTATTCGAAGTGTCCGCCTTTTCATTTCATTTCTTTCATTTCTTTATTGCAATGTTATTCGAAGCCCTAGGCCCCAATGGGCTAAATTACAAAATGCATCAAAATGTTAAATAGAACATCATAAACTACCTTTACACACGCCTTAAGTCGCACTGGCCAATCGTCAATAGATGCACCAACCTCGTCCATTGAAAAATTGGCCACAGCTCGAACCAAAGCAGTCTTAAGAGATCCAATGTTTAGGTATCTTTTGTGACAAACCTTTAGTCCTTTAACCGTCCACAATTTGTAATCCAATGGGTTAAAATCTGGACTGCCTGAGGGCCATTCTTCAGAGGAAATGAACGCTGGAAAATTGTTTCGAAGCCAGGCCTGGGACGTTTTAGCCTTATGGGCCGGCGCAGAATCCTGCTGGAAAGTCCATGGCTGGTTTTGGAACAGGGAATTGTTAAGAGGCTTCACAACAGCTTCCAAAACGGTTTCTTGGTAAACTTTGGCTGATGTTTTGACTCTTTGTTCGCAGAAATGCAGGTCAGTGACCCCATCGTAAGAGACACCCCACAAACCATGATTGAAGCGCATACTCTATCATTTTGCTTGTTAAATTTTTCCTGAACGTTAAAAATTTTTTAATCGGTGAACAAAATTTTTCTGTGCATGTTATCAGCGTGCTTCACCAAAAGACGTTTGCATTTTTCAATCCTATTTTTTTTTAAAGCTGCAGTCAATAAATCTCCGACACGTCGTTTGAAAGGCCCAAGTCCCAAGTCTTTTTTAATGAATCGACTCATGGACTTTTGGTTGATATTCATCTCACGGGCCATGATTTTCTGTTTTCGGAGTGAATTTCTGTGAAGTCTTGATTTAACGACTTTGATGACATGCGGTGTTCGAACAGAGCGTGGGCGGCCCGACCGGTGGCGGTATTTTACATCTCCAGTCTCCTCAAAAAGTTGTATGTAGACGAACATGCGACTAATCCCTAGTGGCCGAAGCGTTTTGAAAATATCGCTTTTTTCATTTCACACTTGAAATGCGCTATTACAGCGATACGGTTCTCATTATCTGACCACTCCATGATGAAAGTTGAAACAATTTTAAAATCCCGTTACAGACTAACGCTATTGAGGTTAGCTTTCAAAACCCATATGACATTAACGGGGTATGTTCAGTTCTACTATTGAAATGGGTGTGTTCAATGTTGTAATAGTATTAATGTCCCTACTAAGTGGGTTATCAAATTAAAGAAAATTTCATTACGAATCTAAATACGGATTTTCATTAAGATTAAATTTCGACTGGGGTAAATCCAATAGGTCTGTTAGCCAAATAATGGCCTTTATAAAAACTATAAATACGATAATGCTAATTGGCGAAGATAATGTGGTTTTTATTTGTTGGAAAACTTGTTTACTTGATATTATCTTTTCTCATATGGTGAAGAGAATTTATTTAGACTCACTAGACGTAGTAAAATCGTTGCTCACCTGAATATACTATAAACCTACAGATTGCATTGATTCGATAAAAGAAAGTACACTTCACATATAAAAGGGCTTTACTAGAAATCTCTAACGTCAGATGGCAGAGTATTTATCGCCGAAGGATTGACTACAATGCAAGGACAATATAACTCACTCTTTTGCGGGCTATGTATCAAAATATCATTATATAATTGCCATTTTATAATGGTTTGCTAAATTCACATCGACAAATTCACAGAATGACAAAAGAAATTCCGATTTTTAAACCCATTAGGATTTCTGGACTCAATAATTGTAGTAAAGGAACAAAATTCACAATTTACCTTAAGCTACGTACTGCGTCGTAAATATATCACATGTAGAGGGCGTTATTAAAAAACATTTGAGTATACTTTGACGAAGGATAGACAACATTCCGTACACACTTTATTGCTGCCTTTATCAAACACTTCTAACCCATTATCATCCTCTTCGAATGGTTTCTTTTATTCACATTTAGAGGGCGCCACTAGTATCTATCGTGTTGGCCAACACCGCAAAGGTAGAGAATGACAAAAGAAATTTTGAGTTTAAAATCTATTTAAAAATTGTCATTCTTCAGAAGGAAAGGCAACATCACATCACTCACTCTATTGCGGGCTATATTACAAACTAAAATTATATTATTGTCTTTATCGAATGGTTTGCTTAATTCACATTTAGATGGCGCCATTAGAGAACTCATATGTTGTTCAAAACCGCAGAGACAGAGAATGACAATAGAAATTTAAAGGTTAAGCTTTATTAAATAATGTTTAGGCATTCTAAACTCAATGACTGTAGGAAAGGAACTTTCACAAACTTCAAAATTAACCTTAAGCTACGTGTTGCGCTGAAGATATATCATATATAGAGGGCACTATTAAAAAAATGTTCGTCATCATGCGAAAGAAAAACTACATTGCATACACACTTTATTGATGGCTGTATAAAACTCATATGTTGTTCAAAACCGCAGAGACAGAGAATGACAATAGAAATTTAAAGGTTAAGCTTTATTAAATAATGTTTAGGCATTCTAAACTCAATGACTGTAGGAAAGGAACTTTCACAAACTTCAAAATTCACCTTAAGCTACGTGTTGCGCTGAAGATATATCATATATAGAGGGCGCTATTAAAAAACTTTACTGATCTCGCGAAAGAACAACTACATTGCATACACACTTTATTGATGGCTGTATAAACCTCGTCTATCCTATTATCATCCTCATCAAATGACTTGCTTTAGATGGCGCCACTGGAAAACTATCATGTTGGCTAAAACCGCAAAGAGAATAAATAAAGAAATTCCGAGTTTAATATCTATTCAAAAATTGCAAGGGCTACACCTTTATGTATTTATTCTCATAAATTCTTTCAACATCGGTTAAAAATAATAATGCTGAACCACTGTTTCTAATCAAATATCCAAAACTATAAAATACGCACATCGCACTATTTTTATTTCCTCCTAACACTGATGCGATTTTCCGAATGGAACAAAGTGGGGGACATTTTTTGTGTCATGTTATCTTGTCTTGTCCGTCGTATTCAACGTCCATTGTGCATTCTCAATATGAAACCAAACAACAACAAAGTAGCCAAACAATCACTGGACATACTAACCGGTCCAAAACAAACCAAAAACACATACACACATGCATACCAATGCGGGGCTTACATGAATTGGGAACAAAGAAAACTACACTGAACGAAAATCAAACAACGTTCGCAAATAGCCAAAGGAGGTGTAGCAGAAGATAAAACAGAAAGACAATGGTAGGGAAGGAACGAAAGCGAAGTTGCCCGGAGGACAATACACAGCGTATTCTTAAACGTACGCCGCCATATGTACGGAATGGATTGCAGCGATACGTACGAGTATGTGTCCAAGACCAAGTGTCTGTTTGTTTGTACACTCAACTGTTGTGCTCCATTCGGAGACACTCGACATTGTTTTGATAGGAAATTGTTTTCCTTTCTGAGCATGGCTGCTTTGGGGAGGAAGAGGAACTCTTGGTGAGGATTTTCTCTACTCTTGGTTCCTTTTGCTTAGTTTTATTTAGTTAAGTTAAGTTTGATTTAAAGTATGTTTAGAGCACAACAGGCAACAGAATGAAGAGGACTACAACGAGGACGACTGGAGAATGGCTGGTGGAAGATGGAACGGCAAATGTTGAGTCCATTTGTTTGGTCATGTCGTTGTCGTTTGTTGTCGCTGCAATGTGCTCCTGCTGGTGTCCTTTTTTCCGCGTGTGTGTCATACATTGTGCTGAAGTAGCCCGTACTTTGTAGCCCTCGAGGCGCCACACAATTGCAGCCTGCACTTCGTCTTTCCCAGTCCTCGCACGTTCTCTGGCCTCGTTTGCGTTGGCTTGGTGTTCCCAAGTTGGGAGGGAGGCGGCATTTGTTAGGAGGCTTGTTAGCCAGATTTCACAAGACATTTACTGAAATTGTCTTAACAAAGCTAATAAAATATATGTTCTTTAGTCCACTTGGCGAAATAGAAAAAAAACAAGATCACATCACGCAAACAATGCTGTTGTATGCAAGCATTCCCCTTTGGCCGACTAAGGACTCCCGGTAGCAGCAAAGTAGCTTGTTTGACAATAATAACATGGAAGCTCCTACAGTAGGTAAGTGTGATATAAGCATACGTTAGTAAAAGGTCACATTAAAAATTGAATAATGAACAGCTTTTGGGCAGAAGGCGACATCAGAATCTGCATAGACCGGTTTCTGACAAAAGAAATTATCTTTTGGTACAGTAGTTTTTTAGTCGATGTATAATCGAGCTCATAACTCAATTTATGTACATTTCAACCAATTTTTGTAGGAACCAGGGAGATAATAACAGGTTAAGTGGCATAGTTTAAGTCTGCCCGGAACGAGTGCCGACCAAAGAAATCAACTTTTTGCCCCGTATTTTTTAGTAGTAGACTATCGGGCTCATAACTTAAAGTATGTAAATTCCAGGGTTAAGTTAACAGTGACAGTTGGTTTAACAGACTCGACGTTTCACCATGGGCCCAAGCAATTGGTATTCGATCTATATAGCGACAGTTGTGGGTGGGAAAGTATCACATCCATTCGAGGCCACATTTGCTTAAAGCCCTTCTATCATTAGTTTCACTATATGATCTCTAAAGCAAAAGAATCTCTAAAGCAAAAGAATCCCTAAAGCAAAAGAATCTCTAAAGCAAAAGAATCAAAATCCGCCCCAAACTTTACAGAATATGACAGTTTAGGGCGGATTTTGGAGCGCTAAAATCATTGGACCATTATTCTTTAAACATGCTGCTGGAAACGCCAATTCGGTAAACGCTGAGCGCTACAAAGGCATGATGTACCATTCTTTGTTGCTGGATATTGAAAAGGTAGACTTGAAGATTTTTGGTTTTCGAGCTTTTGCTTGGTGGTTATGGTCTTGGAGCTCGGAGCTGCGAGTTTACACTGTTTCACTTTATACAGGGTGACGCACGAATCGTACTACAAACACAAAACGTAATAACTTGTGTGAGAAATCAAATTATTCGTTAATTTGTTTGAAAGGTTAGTATTTAGATTTAGTAAAATAAATGCTTGGGATACCGAAAAGAGGACTTATATAGTGCAGCGGTGCCTTGCTTTGCAATACTGCATTTCCGTCCAAAGGGATTTAGGCGGGAGTTTGCCGGAACTCTACCGAGAATATGTATCATTATGAGGCTGGTACACGTAGAAGCTTGAGATAACAACATTCGAAGTGCACCATACTATTATTGTGTATATGGTTGTGGTACAAGAATATTATGATCCAAACAATAGTATGATTCAATTACAACCATACTATGATCCCCACAACCATAGTATGATTCAGAATCAACCATACTATGATCTCCAGAACCATATTATGATCCTTACAACCGAAGTATGTTTCACATACAACCATAGTATGATCTTCACAACCATAGTATAATTCAGACGCAACCATGTTACGATCCCTACAACCATAGTATGTTCACACATAATTATACTATGGTCTCAAAATTATTAAAGTTGCCAACAATTGTTTTATGAAAATTATTTAAATATACATCAAACTCAAAATAATAGGAGTGAGTCTTTAACAGTAGAAAAAATCTGTTTAAAAACGTAAGCGTTTTTATTAAAAATATTTTAGTTAAGGCCAAAGCAGTTTGTTTCAAAACTTTATCTTCCATATAAAAAGTACTATTAGATCCTTAACAATAACATTCATCTTTAAACAAAATTTAAATGAAAAAAAATTACAATCATGCAGTATGATTGCCGCATTCATATTAACAGAAAACCAAAAAAAACAATACTCTTGTTGCACCAACCATATTTATATTGTTGATACAACCATATTTTCATTTTAAATTTGGCAATATTATATTATTACATTTCAACAATATATATATTGCGGCAATCATACTATGTACTTAGTAGGGACATAAATGCTTTCAAATAAAAAGCTCTGAATGTTTTTGGACCAAATATTTTTCAATATATTTATTGGTGTATATTGTATCCAAAAATAATCTACTTATTTTGCCTTTACACACGCCTTAAGTCGCACTGGCCAATCGTCAATAGCTGCACGAACCTCGTCCATTGGAAAATTGGTCTCAGCTCGAACCAAAGCAGTCTTAAGAGATCTAATGTTGGGGCATCTTTTGTGACAAACCTTGTCCTCTAAAACCGTCCACAATTTGTAATCCAATGGGTTCAAATCTGGACTGCCTGAGGGCCATTCTTCAGAGGAAATAAACGCTGGCAAATTATTTCGAAGCCAGGCCCTGCTGGAAAGTCCATTGCTGGTTTTGGAACAGGAAATTGTTAAGAGGCTTCACAACGGTTTATTTATTTGACTCCTTGTTTCAGAAATGCAGGTCAGTGACCCCATCGTAAGAGACACCCCACCAAACCATGACTGAAGCTGGGTGATGACCCTTTTCTACCCTTGGAATCAGTTCAGATGCTTCCTTAGATGACCGTGCATACACTCTGTCATATTGCTTGTTAAATTTTTCCTGAACGGTAAAAATTTTTGCATCAGTGAACAAAATTTTTCTGTGCTAGTTATCAGCGTGCTTCACCAAAATACGTTTGCATTTTTCAATCCTATTTTTTTTAAAGCTGCAGTCAATAAATGTCCGGTACGTCGTTTAAAATCCCCAAGTTCCAAGTCTTTTTTAATAATTCGACTCATGGACTTTTGCGTGATATTCATCTCACGGCCCATGATTTTTTGTTTTCGGAGCGGATATCTGTGAATTCTTGATTTAACGGCTTTTAAGACATGCGGTGTTCAACAGTGCGTGGGTGGCCCGACCGGTGGCGGTCTTTTACATCTCCAGTCTCCTCAAACAGTTGTATGCATCGGTACACGAACATGCGGCTAATCCCTAGTGGCCGGAGCGTTTTGAAAATATCCCTTTTTTATTTCACACTTAAAAAGCGCTATTACAGCGATACGGTTCTCATTATCTGTCCACTCCATGATGAAAGTTAAAACAATTTTAAAGTCCCGTTACAGACTAACGCTATTAAGGTTAGCTTTCAAAACCCATAAGACATTAACGGGGTATGTTCAGTTCTACTATTGAAATGGGTATGTTCAATGTTGTAACAGTATGTATATCCCACTAAGTATAAGTATCGGCCAGGAAAAACTTAACGCAGTTTTTACTTGTTGTAAACATTTTCTTTTCTGGTATGAAATGGAAATCAAATGATTAAAAACGACATGGATTTGCTTAATCGATTTTGATTACTTCGTAAACTATTATAAGGAAATTGATGGCTTTCACTTTGTCAGCATTACGCCGATGTGAAAATGAAAAACAAATTAATTTTACTTTTTTGTCATGTCGAAATATAATCGTGATTTTAAGCATTTTCCATCACTTAGAAAATAATGTTCTCGAAATATTGACTTAATGTTCAAAGTAGTGGAAATGGAAAAGAGGATGCCTTGTAAATCGAAAACTGATCCGGAGGAAAAGGATTGTGCATGCCTTTCATTAATCAGTTCAAATGTACTTGTTAAACATATTTCCTTAATGAATTTCATCTAAAATAGTTTGACTTGGCGGTAGGAGCTAAAAGATGAAGACCGATACGCCTGCTGAGCAATGGTTAAGTAAGTCTCCAACAAACACTTTGTCATCTATGCAAATATATAAACTGTCCCATTGGCCGTTTTGCCGATATGGTTTCTCTGCCGGCGTCTACGGTCAATTACGCGTGCCTTGACACCATTAATGATTGCTCAGGCCTGGCGTCATTTATGAAATATGGTTACGTCAATAGAGAACCGGCGAAGAGGTGAGGTACTTCAAGGTCATCGCGATGCCCACAAAGCAACAAGCACCATTAAATGTCCTGTCAGTTCTAAATACGCACATAAAATTGGCTCATTTGTTTTCAATTTCCAATTCTATCGCGCTGAATAGCACCACTCCATTATCACTACTCACTTGATAAATGACATTTGGATACAAAACGAGACATCGCCATCTCCGTCACCATCGCCATCATCATCATCACCGCCACCATCGCCTTTTTGTAATTTCACTTATTGGCTTTGCCTGCACTCGCTGTCAAGTGATTTTGTAAGAGCGTTGGATGATTATGATGATGACACGCTGACGATGGTGTCGCGTAGTGTCGTGTCCTTTAAGGATGTACTGTCGCGCTCGCACAGGACCGCCTGTCTGTGGTGGCACTCTGGTGCTCGATGCTATCGCATATAAGGAAGTTCATTTAATAAATAAAAGACATCGAGAGCAGAGCGAGGGGAGACTGTTGAGCGAGGGGAGACTGGAAGAGTAGAGAGGACCAAAAAACAACAAAATAAAAACGTTAATGAAGTCATCAAAAGAA
The DNA here is from genome assembly GCA_963513945.1 of Hydrotaea diabolus. Lineage (NCBI taxonomy): Eukaryota > Metazoa > Arthropoda > Insecta > Diptera > Muscidae > Hydrotaea > Hydrotaea diabolus. The sequence continues at coordinate 84,206,724 of OY740718.1, read as the reverse complement.
AGTGTAATTCTATTAGGTTCACTCATCTTTTCTCATTCGTACAATCAATTTAACACCCGGAGGAATGGATGGCTCGATGGATCTAGAGGCAATGTATTGTTATCATCGGAGGGAAACCGACTGTATCGCTTTCTTCGCCACTCTCGTGATTTCCATTCCATCGCCAGAATTTAATGTGCAAATAAATATTAAATAAGAGCTAATTAAAGCTCAACAGCAACGAAAAAACAATGGGGACTTTTTGCTAAATATTTTTGGGGGATGGAATATCTTTGTTTATTGATTTAACTAAATTCCTATTAGATGTTCTTCTGAAAGGGCCAGCGCTAGGGGAGGTTACAGCTTTAGTGCAGAACAAAAAATAAGTTGAATTTATAAGTTGATGAAATATTTAAAGAGACATTTTAGGGTATTCAAAATGTAGCGGAACTCGTACTTACTTATTCCTCTCTTTATTCCTTGAAGAGGCAAATGGGTAACTTCTCTGAAACTGGTGAACTGTGTACGATAAAGGACCTTCAGTTCAAGGTCGCCAACGTGCGGCTTATATTCTTTACTAAGAATAATCGACATGACTTAAAACCTCTTAGAGGTAACGTCGCTGACATTTATTTAGTGGAAATTATGTTAGATACTACGAAGAGAATTTAAAACTAGAATATTTGTGTGAAAGTTGCGTACAGGTGTCATATAACGTGGGCGGTGATTTTAAATTTAACTCATGTAGTCGTACCAAATCTTCTTTGTACTACCGCTAAATCATATAGATCATTAATCGAGTATCATTTTAATAGTAGACAGATATTGACCAACTTAAGTAGTACGAGGGCTGCTATATATATTTCAGGCCTTATAATAAAAATGCGAATATTTATCCTCAAAAATGGTTTTATTGTTTTTCAAAGTATTCTCCAGCATGATTTATACACTTTTGCATGCGCTCAAACCAATTGTCGCAGCACTTTTTCCACTCCGATTGAGACACCTCCAAAACATGGTTTTTTAACGCTTCAACACCATCTTCTGGCGACGAAAATCGTTGACCACGCATTTTTTCTTGATGTGCGGGAAAAAAAAGAAGTTATTGGGTGTCAAGTCAGGGCTGTACGGCGGATGACCCATCAATTCGAGGTTTTGGCCGGTTTTCGTCTTCTCTTCTTCGTTTTTCGATTTTCTCCGAAGACTTCAGGCAAACATATTGTGGTGTACCACTCAGAATTGACCGTCCTACGTTGCTCAAGCGGAACAGTCGCCACATGACCAGCCGAAGAAACAGGCCATTTGCTTCGAAGTGGTTCTTCCACAAACAACTTTCGTAGGATTTGGCTCGTCTTCGGTCGATTGCTGTTATGTTTCGGGCTCATACGCATAGATCCATGATTCGTCACCTGTGACGATGTTAGTAACGTCTTTTGAAGCACTGCGATCGTATTTTTTCAAAATTTCCTTGCACCAATCGACACGAGCCTTTTTTTGAGCGATTAACAAATTGTGCGGGATCCAACGAGAACAAACCTTTTTTACGGCCAGGTGTTCATGCAATATCGAATTTATTCTGGTAGAAAAAATGCCCAAGGATGCCTCTATCTCACGATATGTCACATGACGATCTTGCATTATCAGTTCACGCACTGCATCAATGTTCTCTGGCACAACGGCCGTTTTTGAACGTTCGTCTTTGAGCAAGCGTCCATCACAATTAAATTCATCAAACCAGTGCTTTAGGATGGTGCTTCATCGCCATACAAAGATTTAAGTTCATCAATGCACTCTTGTCGTATGTCGATAATCCACGTCAAAAGTTGTCAAAAATGATCGCACGAAAATGTTTACGTGTTAATTCGATTTTTTAGCCAAACTGATTTTTCAAGTCACTGTAAACAACACAAATGATGGTCGCACGTCAAAACGTTCTGAGTATGTTTATGCTAAGAAAATGTCAAACTTTCCAATGGAAATGACAGATGGCGCCAAGCAACACTTAGTGTTGCCTAGGCCAGAAACTCACGGTCTTCTTGGCCAATAACAAACAATGCCATTTTTATACTGTGTGGGATCAACTTGGCACATTTTGTTAGCCATATCAGTCTTTCCTGCTGAGAGTTATTGCCTTGGAACTCCTTGACCCACTATGAGGTATTAGGAACTAAACCAACACACCTTTTTTATAAAGATGACTCTTTCGTGTTTTTATCTAATCTAAACATGTGTATCATCGCGCCCTGGCCCGCTCGATATAATAGTTCTGTTAACTCGAAGGTATGATACATATGCTTATATGGGTCATTTCATGTCAAGTGATCACACTTTCGGAATCAATGTCCTCCGATCGGGATAAAAATTGCACCAAGGTTAGTCTAATTGGATAGTAGTTTATACACAATCTTTGAACAAGATCGGTCAAGGACTCTCTGAGTTAGAGGGGGTCGAATTTTGACATTTTGGCCTAACAGGTGTTATTTCGCAGCCATGTAACTTATAACCTATTGCTCCTTGCAAAATTTGTCCAGAGTGTTTTAGATAGCTAGTTTTTCAAACTTAAAAAAAATTAAACATAATATTAAAAAAAAAATTTAACGTTTTTTGCAAAATCAAATTTTTTTTTTACTTTTTTTTCCCGAAAAGGCCCTTTTTGCTGCGCACAAGAAATCTTAGGTATTTTCCTTTGAGAGCTTTATGGTCTCGTAGTGGGATGCGATCTTTCTATCTATGAAAAATATGTCAAAACAACTTTTTTTTTCAATATTTAGTATATGAAACTATTTTGAATAGAACCTTAAACAAATCTTATACCATTTCTAACGGCATATGCCCTTCTAAAATTCCACACCCTCGAAAATAAACTAACCATATTATGTCCACCTCAGGAATTAAAATACTGTTTTATATAGAAATGTTGAGAAATTAATTTTTAAATACGCTTTATATATAAATATTGAAAATTTTGCAATGCTGAGTATTTTATCCGCCAAGCGGTTCTTGAGGTTTAGACGCTCATATACTGAACATTTTTTTTATATACGTACTTCCTTTTTTAATTTGTAAACTTATTGTTAGGCGCCCAAGAAGCAAATTCAATTATTACAATTAGTTGCTTAAAAACAATTGATCAGTTTATAAGATCAGCCGGATCGATCCGGACCCATGTTTGAAAGGGTCCGGATCGTAACATTTATTCATTTATGTTATTTATATTATTGTTTTTGACAACATTTTAATGTACCAACCTATAAGTCCATAATTGAAGGGGACGGTTTTTTGGTCGCCGAATTGATCAGGCAATTAAAATTTGTGTGAACATTTATTTTTTCTGGATTCCCATATGTCACCGGGCATTAGAGGACCATTATTTACCCAATGACGGTTCAAGCAAAGCTAAGTTAATTATTTAAGGTTAATAGTGGAAACTCAGAAAAAAGTAATTAGTCCTTTAAAGGTTAACTTCTAACAAAAATCAATTAAAGATCGATTAAAACTACAAAAATTCCATTGCAAAAGAAGCATTTCAGTTGCCATCACCGAATGCTTCCTATCGTAATGAATATTCAGTTCGACATACCCTAACTATAAATATGATCGAAGTGCTTTGCACACAACCAATAAATGGATCATACCAGTAAAATACGGAAAAAAATTAGTTGTCACACTTAGTGGTTGTGGAATCCGAAAGATTTACATAAGATCAATTGTTGCAACCAATAATTAGTGATGATAACAAAAAATTTTTGTAATGGTAAAGCTTTATTTGTTTCAAGTGTAGGCTTATTTGAAAAAATTGTATAAATATTCTTACATTCAAGCCGATCGGAATTAAGTGCTAGTGTCGGATATTAATTTATAAGTAAATATAACAAGATGATGCTACAAGTTACACCAATCTCCAATCTGACCTAAAATTTAACACATTGGTGAGCTTTTAACGTATACGAGGGCGGTTCGGAAAGTTCTAAGCCTATCAATGAAAGAGAATAGTTAGTTTTTCAAAAATATTTTTATTTTTCAATATAATCTCCTGAAACTTCAATACACTTAGTTCAACGCTTATCTAGCAATTCTATCCCTTGATTAAAATAGTTTTCCTCAAGGTCTTCAAAATAGTGGTTTACATCTGTAATTGCATCTTCATTTGAGGTAAAACGCTTGCCAGCAAGGATTTTTTTAGATTTGGGAACAGGTGAAAGTCACTGGGAGCTAAATCAGGAGAATAAGGTGGGTGGTCAAGCAACTCGTTCTTTAATTCGTTGATTTTAGCCATTGTTAAGCACTCTTGTGCACTGGTGCGTTGTCTTGATGAAAAATTATTTTTTTGTGTTGTAAGTCAGGACGTTTTTCTCAAATTTGTACATTTAATTGATCTAAAAGGTTGCAATAGTCCTCTGAATTTATTATTTTACCCTTTTGCAGATAGTCAATCAATAAAATACCTTTGAAGTCCCAAAAAACCGTTGCCATAACCTTACCAGCCGACTGAATTGTTTTTGCCTTCTTTGGGGCACTTCCTCCAGCGTCAGTCCATTGTTTGGATTGTTCTTTTGTCTCTGGAGTATAGTGGTGGACCCATGTCTCATCAACAGTTATGAAACGACGCTTAAAATCCATTTTATTTCGGTGAAACGATGCAAACAAGCTTGAGAAATGTTCATTCTTATGCGTTTTTGGTCGACTGTTAACAAGTACGGCACCCATCTTGCAGAAAGCTTTTTTATCTGTAGTTCTTCATGCAAAATTAAATGGACCGATCATTTGAGATGCCCATGATATTAGCTATTTCACGCACTTTTATTCGTCGATCATTTAATACCATATCATGCATTTTGGCTACAATTTCTGTTGTTGTTGCTGTTTTTGGACGTCCTTTACGTGGTTCATCTTCAATGCTTGTACGACCACGTTTAAATTCAGCAACCCAATTTTTTACTGTTGCATATGAAGGAGCACTTTTACCTAACACATTCACCATATCATTATGAATTTCTTGTCCCGATAAACCTTTTTTATGTAAATATTTAATGACACCACGCATTTCTAATTTTTCCATTGTAAAAAAATCGTGGATGCGTCTTTTGCGAACACCTGTTTCTATATGAAGGAGTTGCCAGATCGAAACAAAATTTAACATGTGTTCATAGCAGAGATGGAAGTTTCCAAAACACTTAACTTTTTTCTGTTTATACCGCGCTTTTTGTGCTAGGCTAAGAAGTTTTCAAACCGCCCTCGTAATATAACAAAATGGTATTAACTTGAAGTCTTACAACTTTTAGTTTTAAACTAAGCTAATTTTTTTTAAAAAAAAATGGCACCATTTTTTGCATTCACTAATTGAGAAAACGATAGGATCGTCTTTGTTTACAAGAGCAATATATGTATTTTATATCCAGAAAAATAAAACTATGGAGGCTGCGATACCTTGCAACATTTACCGATACTTTACATTGTCCCCATATACACGAGACAACTTTACTTGCCGCAACTCTCAGTTTGTAGGAGAGAGAGAGAGAGGTAAGGGGAAAGGAAAGGGAAAAAACTTATCCGTACTGTCAATTTCTTTTGTGCTTTTTAGTGGAGTGAAGTTGGCTGTAGATTATTTTAGTATTTTTTCACACAATAATCAGAATGAATAAACAAACACAAGTTCAAAAGGGAATCATAAAAATTGTTGCCAGTTAAGTTGTAATATAGTAGTAATGATCGAATCTTTATAGAACATGCAACAACAATCATTCAGTTGGCAAAACAAGTCGGTTGTGGCAACGAATTTTTCTCTGGGTGTGTATAAGTATAAATTCGAACCTATAAGATTCTGTTTAGGTAATGGTATTAAGTCTTTGTACTTTCCTTCTTTATAAAATACATAAGCCGTTCGGAGCTGTCTCGGTCAGTTATTATAAGAACTTGTATCAGAAAGCAGCTTACTGATTTGAAGCTTTGAGCTTGTTACTTTTTTACATTGGATGTTCTATCCATGTCTTCCATCGCTACTACCGAGTGTTTATTAGGTACACGGCAATTTTCAGTAGAGGGAATTGACAGTTTCGGTTGAAGAAACAAAGTATCGGTAAGCCCAACTTATTAGGAAGATTACTAGAATTGAATTTTAACATGTTTTGGTTATTGTTTTAGATTATTGGTTACAATCAATCTTTGAATTCGGTCGTCATTACCACATGCGTTTGTTAACTGGACCAACTGATGGTTTTATTTTATGTATTCGGTTATCTGACCGAAATATAACATTTTTATTCATTTAATTTTAATATTTAACGATTGGAAAATATTTATTCTTTTTTAAAACTTTATTTTCACGTTTGAACGAGTTTGTGCATGGAATTGGTAAAATGGGTCAAAGAAAATTAGTTTTGGTTATAAAGTGTCAAAACATATTAAGATAAAGGTGATTAGAAAAAAAAATTAAGTGAAATACAGTGTTAGTTAAACCTAAATATTTCCAGCTACTTAAGAGCTTCTGTGGCATAAACTACCTTATATGAATGTTTGAAGTCTTCGCTACAGATGTAATAAGAAATATATATGTGACGCGCAAAATAGAAAGGGACCTAAGGTTAAAACCCAGTTTTGTTCAGGAGAGCCATTTTAAAGATTTGGTCCCTTTCTATTTGCGCTTAGAATCGTCGACTTCACTTTCATAAAACGCGCATATCTCTCATTTGATGCTCAGATTTTGTCCACATCAAAAAAAGAAAAAAAATGAAAATTGATTTTTTACCCTTAGGTCCCTTTCTCTATGCGCTGTCACATATTTTTCATATTGGTTATAATCTGTACGTTATTTAAAAAAAAATGGATGGAAAAAAATTTATATTCTAATCGATTTTTGTTAAAAAATATTTATTTGTTGATTTTTGTTAAAAAATATTTATTTTTTAAAGAAAGGACGAAAATTTCAATTTTATATTTCATTATCATTTATTATTTTAGGAGGCCAAAATCTATAGGAAAAAAATATTAAGAACTCTGGACCAAAATGGCTGTAAACTAGTGTTATTGGTACCAAAGCAACATGTACTTCATAATTGGTTGGTTGTCATATATGCCAGTTGTGGCAACCAATAGATTTAATGAATTCGGATGGTATAAGTCACTTATTGGCTGTAAGTTTCTAAATGTTATGGTAGCTACCATCTTATAGTAAGCCAAACCATGTAGCTATCAATACCATGGAGCGTTGGTGATTTCAACAAAAAGTATGTTTATCCAACCGAATATTTGTAGTTACGACCGATTTCCAACTTTTTTTCTCTGAGTGTAAAAATAAAATTATTTTTGCAGTTTGGCTTACTGTGGGTGTCATATGGGTACCAAAAACACAATTCAAATATGACCTTATTTTTAAAAACTAAGCAAAGTGCTTTTCCAAGGCACTTATACTCGTACTTTACTTGAGATTCATATACTAATGTCCATTCTTAGGCAAAAGGCTAAAACCCGAATGTTGGATAATGCCGGTTTTTACATTAAAAAAGAAATGTGACATTCGATTTTGAAAAAAAAAACCCGAAAACCCCTGTGCCTATGTTCTGTCCGTCGGATAATACCGGTTTTTTACATTAAAAAACCGACACTTGTTTCGAAAAATATCGAAACCCCTGGTTCTCCTAGAAAGGACCGTAATCTAAATTTGTACGCCCGTGGTTACCCTAGGGACCGTAATTGGTCTATGATTTCTGGTTAAATCTGGCTGCCACCACTCCTTTTTCTAACCCAAGCCCATTTAAAGGTTTATCTGTCATGTGCAGTAAGTATAGGCGAAAACTACACGGAGAAAAAAAGTATGGTTGTGGTGACAATATTCGAAGAGGATAATACTATTGTTGGGTATATGGTTGTGGTACAACAATATTATGATCCTCACAACAATAGTATGATTCACACTTAACCATACTATGATCCCCACAACCATAGTATGATTCACACTCAACCATACTATGGTATTCACAACCATAGTATGATCCTCACAACTATAGTAAGTTTCATATACAACCATAGTATGATCCTTACAACCATATTATGGTTCACACGCAACCATGTTATGATCCCTACAACCATAGTATGATCACACGCAATTATACTATGATCTCTAATATAATTAATTAGAATTGGTTTAAGTTGTCAACAATAGATTTGAATTATGAAATTTATTCAAAAATACATTAAATTCAAAATAATAGAAGTGATTTATTTAACAGTAAAAAATATCAGTTTAATAAAACATAAGCGTTTTTATTAAAAGTATTTCAGGCAAACAAAGCCAAAGCAGCTTGTTTAAAAAATTTTAATTTCGATAAAAAAGTACTATTATTGCATTAGATCCGTACCAATAACATTTGTTCTAAAAAGCATATTTAAATGAAGAAAAATTACAATCATACAGTATGATTGCCGTAATCATATTATTGTTAACATAAAACGCAAAACACAATACTTTTTTCGAACCAACCATATTTATATTGTTGCTATAACCATATTTTCATTTTTAAATTTGGCAATAATACTATTGTTACATTTGAACAATATTAATATTGCAGCAATTATACTATTGTCAAAATTAAATTCAGTTAACAATGCTATGGTTGCGACGAACGTACTTTTATTGCGGAGAACATATTATTGTTGCCGTGACCATGTAGTAACCATGTTTTTTCTCTGCGTGTATGGAGCACGCCTACAACATATGACAATTTCAACAAGTACAAAATTACACATTCAAGCCTTTTATCAAATTGGACAAGAACTCGCCGCCTACATGGCCCCCACCATAATACATTTCTCATGTCACAATGACAGCAAACACCCAGCCAATTAATGATATTTCACCAAAGGAAAGAGACGCCCATGTCTGGTTGTCTGCTGATCCCTCGATAAATTATTATTAACGAATATTTTATTATTCATTGTTTAGTATTCACCATACAAAGTACCGAAAAGCAAAACTCAAAGGAAACTGAAATTGTGAAGAAAAGTTAAATACACCCAAACATGCGCCAGTACAAATACACACACATACACACAGCCACACATATTTAAATATTTACAATACAAAAGTTTTACGGCTAAACCATACACCGGAGACTGATATTCATTTTAGCAAACTTTTCATTTTATCTTCAATTTTCCTGCTGATGTTTGGTGGTTGTGCTGTTGTCCCGAAAAGGGCCTTTTTGCAGAAACCTGCACACCAATGACAGCTGAATACATGTTGACTCTGGTCATCATCCCTCTTATGTTCCCATACCGGTGGCAATCCACTTCCACTTCATTTGTATGCGAAAAAAATAAAGTTTTGTGTGTGTGTGCGTGTGTGTGTTTTGTTTTGTTGCTGTTTACACCTCAGGGTTCCGTCCAAAGGACAATATCAGATTAACTTTATGTCCAACTTTTGGTCGTTTAGGTGCTGCTGTGTCCTGCCCAAAAAAGCCGGCACGTTATCTCTTCGGTGTTTATGGCTGGAAACAAAATATGTAATTCTTTCGACCGCTGCAAATGTCACGTTAGTCATGGAAACAAACAGCAGGAAAAAACGAGTATTCGGCCAGTTTTGTAATTATGGAACATATCATTTTCAGCATCACAACAATAAAATTTTCAAAAGTTGAAGAACCTTGTAGAAACGTTGTTGATGATGATGACGGTGGCCAAAGTACCTGGCCATGTTGTTGCGGTCAGAGCCCGGGCATTGCCGTGAACGATAGTGAGCCATTATTGAAATTAAAGATTTAATTCTGATGTGGTTTTAGGGGGCGTAATATAATTGGATTTAACATCTTTAGCTGTTGCGATAGTGGAATCTTTGACAACATAGGGATGAGTCGTATTTTGAAAACGTTCGCAACATTGAAATATTCATGGCGATAACAAATATTCAGTTATCTCTGTGATCATGGTAATATTGGGCAATGGACACGTGGATACTTGCGCAAAAATGAGTAATTTGTAAAAAGAGACATATTGTTACAAAATTGTAACAACTAAAGCAAGCTAATGCCTAGAGTTCTGGCTATGAGATACCCTACACCACCTTGTCATTCGAAACATTCCGCTCATCTGTCGCGAGTTTGAAAGCAAGGTTGTACTTACTGCGTACCTTCTAGAGTTCACACAGAGAAAAAAACTAGTTAAAAGCCGGTTTAAACTACAATGATTCGGTTGCACAGGAGGAATCTGTGTTTACAATCTTGGTGGATATTCGGTTCGAAATACCACATGATGATAAATATCATTATCGTACTGTACTTACAACTTATTGATCGGTCATGCCAATGAAATCCGAAAAAGGCATTTAGTTACTACAACTGGTGGTTAAGGCAACCAAAAGTTTTGCAAACATTTTGTTGTTGTAACCAATTGTTAATAATGACCATAACCAAAATAAGAGAAAATTGCTCTCTATACCTACAAACTAATTTGACATTATTTACGGCACACAGAATTTGTTGCCGAGCGAATATTGGTGGTTGCACGTTCTGTCAATGTTTTCCATCGCTACAACCTAATGTTGATTAAATACAAGGCAATTTTCAGTAGTGGGAACTGACAGTATCGGTTGAAGTGACAAAGTATCGGTAAACCTAACTAATTAGGATATTTTATTGGAGCTGCATTTGAACAATTATTGTTTTTTTTATAGATTATTGGCTTTGATAACTCTTAATTTCGTTTGTCATTACCACGAGCATGTGTTAACTGTACCAAGTGATGGTGGAATTTTTGCGTCTTCGGCTATCTGAGCGAAATAATAAAGTAAAGGTTTAATATTAAACGATTTGAAAATATACTAAGTAGGGACACAAAAAAATACTGTTTCACACGTTTTATGCTGTTGAATAAAAAGTACCGAATGCTTTTGGACCAAATATATTTTTAATATATTTATTGATGTATATTGTATCCAATAAGAATCTACTTATTTTGGCCTTTACACACGAAATAAGTCGCACTGGCCAAAAGTCGCACTCGTCAAAAGCTGCACGAACCTCGCCCATTGGAAAATTGGCCACAGCTCGAACCAAAGCAGTCGTAAGAGATCAAATGTTTGAGTATCTTTTGTGACAAACCGTTCACAATTTGTAATCCAATGGGTTCAAATCTGGACTGCCTGAGGGCCATTCTTCAGAGGAAATGAACGCTGGCAAATTATTTCGAAGCCAGGCCTGGAACGTTTTAGCTTTATGGGCCGGCGCAGAATCCTGCTGGAAAGCCCATGGCTGGTTTTGGAGCAGGGAATTGTTAAGAGGCTTCACAACAGCTTCCAAAACGGTTTTTTGGTAAACTTTGGCCGATGTTTTGACTCCTTGTTCGCAGAAATGCAGGTCAGTGACCCCATGGTAAGAGACACCCTACCAAACCATGACTGAAGCTTTTTTTACCCTTGGGATCAGTTCAGATGCTTCCTTAGATGACCGCGCATACACTCTATCATTTTGCTTGTTACATTTTTCCTGAAAGGAAAAGACGTTTGCATTTTTCAATCCTATTTTTTTAAAGCTGCTGTCCGGTACGTCGTTGGAAAGCCCCAAGTCCCAAGTCTTTTTTAATGATTCGACTCATAGACTTTTGCGTGATATTCATCTCACGGGCCATGATTTTCTGTTTTCGGAGCGGATTTCTGTGAATTCTTGATTTAACTGCTTTGATGGATGACATGCGGTGTTCGAACAGAGCGTGGGCTGCCCGATCGGTGGCGGTATTTTACATCGTCTCCTGAAACAGTTTATGCATGGGTAGACGAACATGCGGCTAATCCCTAGTGGCCGGAGCGTTTTGAAAATATCGTTTTTTTTCATTTCACATTTGAAAAGCGCTATTACAGCGATATAGTTTTCATTATCTGACCACTCCATTATGAAAGTTGAAACAATTTTAAAATTCCGTTACAGACTAACGCTATTGAGGTTAGCTTTCAGAACACATATGACATTAACGGGATATGTTCAGTTCTACTATTGAAATGGGTGTGTTCAATGTTGTAACAGTATTTATGTCCATACTAAGTATAAACAAAGGATATTTGAAATAGTAATATAAATTGTTTATCTAAGTTAACTAAACTACAGTTAGTTATTTTCCGCATTTCAATAGCAAGTACATAATAGTATATATAGGGTGATCCATCTAAAGGCACTTTTTCAGAACAAAAATAAATTCAATTCATGTGTGGAATCTTTATTGGTAATTTGAAAGGAAATTGTATGGCAAATATTTTTTACAAATAATTACCTTCAAATGTTGGCAACTGTATTGGGGAAATAAGCGTTCGGTGAGAAACGGAAAGATCCGCTTTTTTGTTCAAAGATGGGACCCATTTCTCGCCCAACGGCAAAGTCAATAAACAAAATTGCCGCATTTGGGCTGAAGAGCAACAAGAAGAGGTTCAAGAGGTGTCATTATACCCAGAGAAAACCACGGTTTAGTGCGGTTTATAAGCAGGTGGATATTTTTTTCAAAAATGATGATGGCCGGAACGTAACCGCGAATGGTGCTCGCTATCGCGCCATGATATCGATCTTTATGCTAGCTGAAATTAAGGACCGTAATCTTGACGACACTTGGTTTTAACAGGACGGTGACAGTGGCATACAGCTGCAAAAAGAATGGATCTATTGAGAGGTCATTTCGAAAAGCAGCTAATTTCACGTTTTGGACACCTTTAGACATTTTTCTTTGTGGTTACGTAAAGTCCAAAGTCTATGCTGACAAACCAGCTATGATTCAGGTTTTAAAAGCCAGCGTTACGCGCGTCATTAAAACCATACCGGTCGAAATGCTCGAACGAGTAATCCAAAATTGGACCCTCAAAATGGAAAACCTGAGGCGTAGTTGCGGCCAACATTTAAAGGAAATTATATTAAAAAAATAAATACAATAAAATGTCCTTTCAAATTACTAATAAAGTTCCACACTTGATTTGAAGTTTTATATTTTTTTGTGTTCCGAAAAAATACCTCTAGGTGGATCATTATTATATTATTCGGCTAGACCAAACTTAGTATTGATGTTAGCTGTTCATTTTATTAAGGAAACTGTAAAAATTTTCATAGAAAACTTTATAGTCCTCATTCAACCTTAAAGTGAGTAGAACAATTATATACATTCGCACATTACAACTACAGTAGAAGAAGTATTCTTTAAAAAAACATAAAACAAACTACAGCTCAGAAGTGTAAAAAAACTTCATGAACCACTCTTATATTGCGTAGAAGTATTTATTGCTAATCATGGGACCCCAGTGTTACACCCTCGTATGTGTAAAATTGATATTTGAACAAAGTCTACATATCATGTGCAGAATTTAAAAATGTCACTTTCAGTTTTACTCTTCATGGCACACCAGAAAGTTACAAAGTTTAAATTTATAACAAATATTTGTTTGTCAAAGACGAAGACGAAGAACATATCGAATGGCTACAGAAAAACTTTTGTTTTAAGACCACAAAAGAAACTTTTCCCGTTTTCCACCTGAATGGCAATATTTACTTGGCGGTTTGGAATTTATCCTTGTACACATACGTACATGTCTCCACACATCTATACATAGAAGTACAGACATACTCCTATATCCTGCAGGTAAATGTTGGGGTTTGTATGCCTTAAGGGGAATTATATAAACAAATGGTGTGAAAGGCAGGAAACCCTGTCACTTTTGAAATTTGGGGTAGGCCTAGTAAGAAGGTGGACTGAAGGAGAAGTCTTAACACAAAGGGTCCCATGGAACTAGACGCGTTATTAACGGACAAAATCCAAAAATAAAAATAGTAGCATAAATAGCAGTTTGAAATTCGAGCTTTAAAGCAAGGTTATGGACGATAAAGAAAATGCCAAAGGTGTTCGCAAGTACTTGAACTAGTGGCCTCAGATTTTAATCAGGACAGATTTTTCATAACGGGTGGCCCAAAAAAGACCAACTGATGTGAAACACAAATGACTTTTTTATTTTTTAACATAATTTATTTTTTCTTTTTGCAGATTATAACTGAACTCTTGGAAATTTAAAATGAATGCGTACAGTCCACAACAACGCATTAAAATTATCGATTTTTATTATTCTTCTCAACGATCAATTGTTCTGACGCAGCGAAATTATCGCCGTTTTTTTAACAGGAGATCAGCGCCAACATCTTCCATGATTACAAGTTTAGTTCGCCGTTTTGAGGAACTGGGTTCAGTTGCCGACCGTCCAGGAAGAGGTGCTCATCGAAATATTCGTACTGAAGAGAACGTGCACGCAGAGAAAAGATATGGTTACACTATGGTCACCGCAACAATACTATGTTCTCTACAATAAAAGCATGTTCGTCGCAACCATAGTATTGTTTTTTGAATTTCATTTTGACAATAGTATGATTGCGACAATATTGCTATTGTTGAAATGTAACAATAGTATTATTGCCAAATTTAGAAATGAAAATATGGTTGTAGCAACCATATAAACATGGTTGGTGCAACAACAGTATTGTTGTTTAAAATTTACGTTAACAATAATTTGATTACGGCAATCATACAGTATGGTTGCGACTATGAACATTACAAAACAGGTTTTATAGAGCATACATGTATGTGTGTGCGTATGTTTTTTTTGATATACAAAAAAATACATACACACGATGCAGTGAATGGTTGTTGTCCATTAAAAAAACAATAACAATCGGAAGGTAGTTCGAGGGATTTTTATTGTGTTTACTTTGTTCGGTGAAATACTCTAAAATCGACTGGTTCTCGTTTATTTAAAATCTGCCTGCACTTAAGTATATAGCCTTCGATCATGGGGTTTAATCACATTCTTTACTTGGTGTCTACGGATGGTGAAGTAGCATTCATCCCTGCTGGCAACTAAAAGTATTTTTGACCGTTGAAATATATATTTTTGTTTCTTGAATGAAATGTTTAATAAAAACATGGCGTCAAATCTGGCTATGAACTAATAGTAATGCAATTTAAAATAACAAACTTAATAAAAATCTCTATTATTGAATAACAACAAAAACAAATCGTAATAAATAATTTTGGGGATAATAGTATGGTTGAGTGTGAATCATTCTATGGTTGTGGGGATCATAGTATGGTTGCGTGTGAATCATACTATGGTTGTGAGGATCATACTATGGTTGTATGAGAAACATACTATTGTTGTGAGGACCATAGTATGGTTGTGGATATAATAGTATGGTTGAGTGTGAATCATACTATGTTTGTGGGGATCATAGTATGGTTATGTGTGAATCATACTATTGTTGTGAGGATCATAATATTGTTGTGTCACAACCATATACCCAACAATAGCATGATCCTCTTCGAATATTGTCACCCCAACCATACTTTTTTTCTGCGTGTGGAAGCTGTGCAGCAGCTTGGCAGCTTGGTGCTGAAAAGAGCCAATGCCTGTATCGAGCAAAATGGTGGTCATTTGTCTGATGTCATATTTCACACAGAGTCACGTTAAATTTCCATAAAATGAATTTAACAAATAAAAATAAATCATCTAAAACAACCGCTATTACAAGAGTTGTACTTGTTTAACATCACTAGGTCTCATTTGGGCCACCCTGTACATAGGAAACGGGACCTCCGAGGCTCAATAGGGTCACATTATTAATTGTGTTACTCGTGTCTGAAAAGATGCAGAGGCCTTAATACGTAAGAAAGCGTGCCATACGAGGGCTGCTATATATATTTCTGGCCTTAATACGTAAGAAAACGTACCATATGACCTTTGTTATTATTTCAGCAGGTAATCAGAAGAGTTAAAAAAATTATTTGCTGGGCCTTAGGTAATAACAAAATCTATTAACATGACAATTTTACAAAATTTATTTGTAAAGGTTGTATTTTCTTAGACATGTGATTTTCAATCTGGCCACACGGAGTTGGTCAATTTGACAGCTGTCACATATTTATGCTCAGTTTGATTTACCATTTCATAATAAATAGACTAACTCTGGAACAACTTTTGCAAATCGTGGTGATTTTTTCAAGACTGTTGTTCAGCGGCGAAACTTACTTTTGGTTAAATGGGTAGGTTTATAACCAAAATTGTCGCATTTGGTGTAATGAAAATCCGTAAAAAGTCACTATTAGGTGTGCTCTATGGGCAGAGGAAATCATTGTCCATATTTCTTCAAAAATGAAGCCGGCTATAATATTAGAGTCAATGGGGAATGCTATAGAGCCATGATAACTGACTTTTCGCGCCTAAATTGGGGGCCGTTGATGTGGACGAACTTTGGTTCCAACAAGACGGCGCTAAATGACATACTAAACAATCAATTCATTAAAGAAAACTTTTGGTGAGCGCATCATCTAGCGTCGTAAACCATGATCGTGCGATTTAACACCGCTGGACCTTTTTTGTCGATTGATGCGAAGCCACTTGTCTACGCAGATAAGCCCGACACGATTGCCGCCTTCGAAAAGAATATTCGGAGCGTTATTGCTGACATACGGCCCCAAATGCTGTATAAATAGGTAGGAAATTGGTCCTTTCAGCTGGAATTTATCCCAGCCAGCCGCGGCGGCCACTTGCCCCAAATTATTCCTAAAACATAATGGCAAACCCCTATCTTTATAATAAAGCTAAATTCTTAAACATAATGGCAAACCTTTATCTTTATAATAAGGCTAAATTCTTGACCATAACATTAAGTTATATGCGTTTTATTTCTTTTTAAAAACGACACGTCTGGAAAAAACACCCTTTACAATACTAACCATTATCGAAATTAAATAGCTGTATAGGGTGATTAATCCAGAGGTATTTTTTTGAATCTTTATGGGTAATTTGAAAGGACATTTTATGGCATTTATTTTTTGAATATAATTACCTTCAAATTTTGACCGCAACTACGCCTCAGGGTTTCCATTCTGAGGGTCCAATTTTGGGTGACTCGTTCGAGCATTTCGACAGCTATGGCTTTAATGACACGCGTAACGTTAGCTTCTAAAACCTGAATTGGAGCTGGTTTGTCAGCATAGACCTTGGAATTTACGTAACCCCAAAGAAAAATGTCTAAAGGTGTGATATCACTTGATCTAGGCGGCCAACTCACCAGTACAAAAACGTGAAATTAGCTGCTTTTCGAAATGGCCTCTCAATAGATCCATTATTTGAACAGCTGTATGACAAGTGGCACCGTCATGTTGAAACCAAGTGTCGTCAAGATTACGGGCTTCAATTACATAAAGATCGATATCTTGGCGCGATAGCGGGCACCATTTAAGGTAACGTTCCAGCCATCATCATTTTTGAAAAAATGTGCACCGATGATTCCACCAGCTTATAAACCGCACCAAACCGTGGTTTTCTCTGGGCATAATGGACCTCTGAACCTCTTCTTGTTGCTCTTCAGCTAAATGCGGCAATTTTGTTTATTGACTTTGCCGTTGAGCCAGAAAAAGGACCTCATTACTGAACAAAATTTTGGTCGAAAACGGCGGATCTTCCCGTTACTCACCGAACGCTCATTTCCATAATACAGTTGCCAACATTTGAAGGAAATCGTTTTCAAAAAAATGCCGTAAAATGTCCTTTCAAATTACCAATGAAGATTCCACACTTGATTTGAATTTTTATATTTTTTTTTTGTTCTAAAAAAATACCTCTAGATGGATCAACCTATACAAGCGCCTTTGTATGCAAAATCGGGAGGGATCGTTTTAGAAGGGCTGTATCGACACGTAGGCCGATATTGCCCTATTTTACGCTCTCATTACTCTTTGATCGCAACGAATTGTTGCAAATTATTTTTATGATTGAATGCTTTATTTGGCTTCTATAGCTGAAGACATAAAATTGGTTGAACATATGTGAGGGAGCTATATCCAAATCTTAGACGATTTTCTTCAAAATAGAAACAACCGCATTTGCATGGAGTGAAATGCTAAAATGGTGTGCCTTACCTTATTGTAACATTTGAAAATATTTAAATGTTTTTGCAAGGAATTTTTTAAAATTGACTCACTTCAAGTCGATGAAATTGTGGGCGGCTGGGCTCAATGAAAAATGACCTGACCGGCAGCGGCGGTAACCCGGTAAAAAGCTGTCGGCTTTATTTGCGTTTTTTAAATAAAAAAGGATTTTTTCACTTTTATGTAGTCCATGCTTGTTGTTAGTAGCTCATCATCCATATCTTTAATTTTAAATTCGAATTTACTGTCTATTTCTTGAGTTTAATTTATTTTGTTTGATTTTACCGCGCTCTTAATTTTTTCGACAGGAAAAACAAACACGTTTATCAATCAATGTACACAAATGTCACGTGGACGTAACGATGAATCTTATTTTTATCAGATTCCTTCATACGGTTACGTTGCAATCGTTTAGTCGTTTTCATTGATTTTCATAGAATATGAACGACGAGCTGACACGTTTAGTTACGGTTATATAGTGTGATCCATCTAGAAGTATTTTTTTGGAACAAAAAAAATAAAATATAAAAATTTAAATCAAGTGTGGAATCTTTATTGGTAATTTGAAAGAACCTTTTATGGCATTTATTTTTTGAAAATAAATGCCATAAAATGCCTTTAAATGTTGGCAACTGTATTATGGAAATGAGCGTTCGGTAAGAAACAGGAAGATCCGCTGTTTTCGACCAAAATTTTCTTCAGTGATGAGGCCCATTTCTGGCTCAACGGCAAAGTCAATGAACAAAATTGCCGCATTTGAGCTGAAGAGCAACAAAAATAGGTTGAAGAGGTGTCATTATACCCAGAGAAAGCCACGGTCTGGTGCAGTTTATAAGCTGGTGGAATCAACGGTGCGTATTTTTCAAAAGTTATGATGGCCGGAACGTAACCGTGAATGGTGCTCGCTATCACGCCATGATATCGATTTTTATGCTACCTGAAATTGAAGCCCGTAATCATGACGACACTTGGTTTCAACAGGACAGTGCCACTTGCCATACAGCTGCTCAAACAATGGATCTATTGAGAAGTCATTTCGAAAAGCAGCTAATTTCATGTTTTGGACAGGTGAGTTGGCCGCCTAGATCGAGTGATATCACACCTTTAGACATTTTTCCTTGGGGTTACGTAAAGTCCAAAGTCTATGCTGACAAACCAGCTACGATTCAGGCCAACAATACGCGTGTCATTAAAGCCATACTAGTCGAAATGCTCGAACAAGTCATCCAAAATTGGACCCTCGGAATGGAAACCCTGAGGCGTAGTTGCGGCAACATGTAACAACAATTAAAATTCAAAAAATAAATGCCATAAAATGTCCTTTCGAATTGCCAATAAAGATTCCACACTTGATTTGAATTCTTTTTTTTGTTCTGAAAAAATACCTCTAGATGGATCACCCTATATTATGAGTTTATAAGGAGGCCTTTAATCTGGCCAAGAACAATCATTAACCTTAACAAAAGACCATGCATTTATTGGATTGTCTTTTTAGTATTGTTTACCGTTTCACAATGGAAAGACTTTCATCGCGAAAACCTCGGTTTGGTGCGGTTTATGGGCTGGAGGAATCATCGGTCCATATTTTTTCAAATTTGTAACGGGTGATCAATCTAGAGGTATTTTTTTAATAGGCTTTTTCACAGATTACGCTTGAGTTGTGTTAAACCTTATTCTTTTCAGTATTGTTTGCCATTTTATCGTTTAAAGACTTACGCCGCGAAAACCACGGTGTGTGTTATTTATTAACGCCATTCCGGTCGAAATGCTCGAATGAGTCATCGAAAATTGGACCCTCAGAATCTTCGTTCTCGGACAGCATTCTAGCATATAAGAATATCATATGGTTGTGGAATAACATAATTATGTTTAGTAGTTGCTAGTGGTAGTTCTAGTGACAAGACGTAGTGGAAGCACAACTCATTTAGATAAATAGTAATATTAGTGACTTCTAAATTTATTGTAGTATGTGTGTTCAACATTGAATTAATGCCGGCTTAGATTTCTCTATATGTTCACAAGCATATAACTTCAAACATATTAATGTTTGCTGAGTTGAAAGTTCAAGGGTATATCAATCCACTCTGTGGAGAAAAAACATGGAGGGCATATTGGAGCATAAATTATATGGGACAATTTTACATTGTCTAGTATGCAACCACGCCCAACTAGATGGTATCATAGTGACTTATAAACTAATAAGTGGCCAATTTAAATCCCTGTATTTAAACGTTTGGTAAAATTTCCTCTCAGTGACAAAGCTACAAACATTGAAGAGCAATAAAAATAGAGATGATTGTATCTTTTTTTTAAAGCAAACTAAAATACGTAGTAAATACAAACGGCAGTTGACTTACCGGCTTAAGTTGAAAGCGACATATCATCCATTACAGGGACTCGTTCAATATTCTGAATAATCTTTCATAGTGTTTTGATTTCGTCGGTGGTCATCATATTGCAGAAAATTATCTGCGACGGGTCCATGATTCAGTTTCTAGCCGTTGATAATTGCCAATGTATGGAATTTATGAGTTATAGAGAGATAGATTTAAAGCAAATAACGTTCCTAGAAAAAGTTCAGAGACTTAAGATGTTTAAAGGTACGAAATTAGATACTCACAAAGACGATTGCTTCCTAAAGCCATTTTATCGCACGCTAAGTAGCACCGTCTTGATTGAAACAAATAAAGCCTAAAATACACAGTCTTTTATCATAGTGCTGCAACACTAGCCTTTGAGGGATAAGTTCTGTATGGCCTCATTTTTAGGGGAAAACGGCCTGATATCTTCATTAGCCGTTAGGCTATACCAAAACTGGCTTTAGTAATTTACATGAAGTTACTTTAGTAATTTACATGAAGTCGAGAAATGATCTTCGTGGGTGAAAAACGGAAATTCGGTGCTCCGATTATTTTGTTTATTCACATAACTGCTTATTTTGAAATTATCCTCATCGCCCATGATAGTTTTTGATCAAAAATCATATACCTCTTCTTTGAGATTCAGGTTGGCTTCAGTGCAGGTTAGACGCAGTTGCCGGTCAACAGATAACAGCTGATGCACAATCCGCACTTTGTAAGGGAACATCTTTAAAAGCTTGCACCAAAATTCTGGGTATGGACCACTGGCTAATTCCTCATTCAGTGGAACGTCAAATTTTTAACAGAATTATTAATGAATTAAATTAAATTTTGTAAGCCGCCGTGGTGTGAAGGTTAGTGTGCGCAACTATCATACATAAAAAAAACCCAGGTTCAAATCCTAGTAAGCACTAGTAAGAAAGAAGAAATTGTCGGCAGCGGGTTTTACACTTCCGGTCAGATTCAAATCCGAGTAAGAACATCTAAAAATGTTCAGTAAAAGTTTTTTCGTAAATGCCGGCGACTTTCATATCAAAAGATTTATTTGTAAGCCTTTTAAAAACTTCTATATAGAATGCAATAGCCGTTCGGAGCCGGCGTTAAACATAGGTTCCTTTCAGTGGGTATAAAACAATGTGATGTACAGCACACTGGGATAGATAAGTAACCCATTGTTCGTTATTCGGATGTTGTGGGAAGTATGTAAAAATCATTTAAGCTTTTCAGTTATTATCAGTTATCACCATAGGTGCAATTATTTGGTCGAATAAAAGTCATAGGCCAACAATAATTCCCAATTTGGATAGTTTGCTCAATATAGACCTTGTTAATTAATGGCTTGTTGGCACGAAATCGGTCTAACAAATAGCACCTATTTGGCAATACCATCCTTTGTTTAATTTAAGGGAACACACAGAAAATATCGGTTGGAAATCGGTCCGAAAAACAAATATTTGGTTAAATAAACATACTTTCGGTTGCAATCACCAGAGTTCCATGGTATGGATGGTGCAATGGTTCGACTAACCATTAGACAGTACATATTTATTTTGCAACTCTATATCTTATGAAACAAGTTTTACCGAATTGTCATGATCGTATCCTATCTTTATAATTGGAGTGTTCTTTTCGTCCTTTTTTCGAGAAGGTAAGGAAAAATGAAAAAAAAATATTGTCCAATTAATTTCCAATTGAGTGGTGCCCTTTTTGTAATAAAATTCTAAGCACATTTTGTTAAAAACTTGTCTTCTATTTAAATATATAGGGTGATCCATCTATAGGTATTTTTTCAGAATAAAAAAATTACAGAAAAATTCAAATCAATTGTGGAATCTTTATTAGTAATTTGAAGGGACATTTTATGGCATTTATTTTTTGAATATAATTTCCATCAAATGAAAATGAGCGTTTGGTGAGAAACGGGAAGATCCGCTGTTTTCGGCCAAAAGTCAATAAACAAAATTGCCGCACTTGGGCTGCATAGCAACAAGAAGAGGTTCAAGAGATGCCATTATACCCAGAGAAAACCACGGTTTGGTACGGTTAATAAGCTGGTGGAATCATCGGTACATATTTTTTCAAAAAAGGTGATGGTCGGAACGTAACCGTGAATGGTGCTAACTGAAATTAAAGCCCGTACTTTTGACCACATTTGGTTTCAACAGGACGGTGTCACGTGCCATACAGCTGCTCAAACAATGGTTCTATTGCGAGGTAATTTCGAAAAGTAGCTAATTTCACGTTTTGGACAGGTGAGTTGGCCGAGTTATATCACACCTTTAGACATTTTTCTTTGGGGTTACGTAGAGTCCAAAGTCTATGTTGACAAATCAGCTACGATTCAGGTTTTGAAGCCAACATTTCGCGTGTCATTGAAGCCATACCCGTCGAAATGCTCGAACGATTCTTCCAAAAGTCGACCCCCAGAATGGAAACCCTGAGGCGTAGTTGCGGCCAACATTTGAAAAAAATTATATTCAAAAAATAAATGCCATAAAATGTCCTTTCAAATTACCAATAAAGATTCCACACTTGATTTGGACTTTTATATTTTTTTTTCTGAATAAATACCTCTAGATGGAGCCGGTTAAACCCTGTTCAATGTCTAAGACTGTTTATAATAATGGGTTCGATATTGGGTTAGAATGTTTTACTAAATTACTACTACTGTCATTTTAGTATAGATCGTTTACAATAAAATTAGAATGTATTCAGGATAAAATGACCCGCTTCGTTCTTTTTAAAAAAATATTTTTTTTTTAAATTGAATGAATAAGTTAAGTTCAGAATGGCATCCAAATCGATACAGAGGGACAATTTGAATATTTAATTTTGTCCACCCATTTTCTTTTAATAACCTACAAAGTATGACTGATTTCAGATTATATATTTTCTTGTCACATCAAGCATTGATTTGGGATATTTTGTGTCACCTTCACTCTTTAGTAGCCGGAAAAATCCAAAATTAAATTTTTTAACCCACTTTATCAGTTGGTTGCATAACATCGTTTCACAAACTTCATAAGATTCGAAAGTTAAAACCATTTAAAAAAAAAGCTCATAAGCCAAATGACAGAATAAATATTTTCAAATCGTTAAATAAAGGGTGATTTATCTAAAGGTATTTTTTCAGAACAAAATAAATAATACAAAAATTCAAATCAAGTGTGGAAACTTTATTGGTAATTTGAAAGGACATTTTATGGCATTTATTTTTTGAATATAATTTCCTTCAAATGTTGGCCGCAACTACGCCTCAGGGTTTTCATTCTGAGGATCCAATTTTGGGTGACTCGTTCAAGCATTTCGACAGGTATGGCTTTAATGACACGCGTAATGTTGGCTTCCAAAAGCTGAATTGTAGCTGGTTTGTCAGCATAGACTTTGGACTTTACGTAACCTCAAAGAAAAATGTATGAAGGTGTTACATCACTCGATCTAGGCGGCCAACTCACCTGTACAAAACGTGAAATTAGCTGCTTTTCGAAATGACCTCTCAATAGATCCATTGTTTGAGCAGCTGTATGGCAAGTGGCACCGTCCGGTTAAAACAAAGTGTCGTCCAGATTACGGGCTTTAATTTCAGGTAGCATTAAAATCGATATCATGGCGCGATAGCGAGCTCCATTTACATTTACGTTCCGGCCATCATCATTTTTGAAAAAATATGGACCGATGATTTCACCAGCCTATAAATCGCTCCAAACCGTGGTTTTCTCCGGATATAATGGCACCTCAAGAACCTCTTCTTGTTGCTTCTCAGCCCAAATGCGGCAATTTTGTGTATTGACTTGGCCGTTGAGCCAGAAATGGGCCTCATCACTGAACAAAATTTTGGTCGAAAACAGCGGATCTTTCCGTTTCTCACCGAACGCTCATTTCCATAATACAGTTGCTCACATTTGAAGGTAATTATTTTCAAAAAATAAATGCCATAAAATGTCCTTTCAAAATACCAAAAAAAATTCCGCACTTTATTTGAGTTTTTATATTTTTTTTGTTCTGAAAAAATACCTCTAGATCATTCTATATAAGAATTTAATAAAAAAACTTTATTAACTTTTTAGTCTAATAACCGACTACATAAAATTTTACCATTAGTTGGTCTAGTTACCAATCAATAAAATAAACTAAACTTGGTCTAGTTACCAAATGTTCATGGTAATGAAAACCAAATTCAAAGAGTTCTTATGGTCAATAATCTTTAACAACAACCAATACAAATTCAGATCCAGCAATCATCCAACTTTGTAAGGGTTACCAATATTACGTCTTATCAACCGATACTGTAAGCTCCCTTTACTGTAAATTGCGGGATACACAATCAACATTTGGTAGCAGCGATGGAAAAGATGGACAGTACGTGCAACCACCAACATTCAATTGGCAACAAATTCTGTTGCTGCAGCAATTCAGTTCTCTGTGTGTGCTGACATCGTTCTCTTGGTGAGGGATCCGTCCTATACAAATTCATCTACGTTACAACAACCGGCCCATCTTGCTTTCAATTCTCTACAAGTATCAAAACGTTGGTTTTCTTCTCATTACCCACCATCTGTTTTGAGCTCTTCCTTGCTTGGGGGTGGACACAGGATGCTAAAGGCTTACAGGAGCTAAGCACTAGGCCAGCTCTAGGCCATTCAAAAAATGACTTTTGCTGCTGGTTATATTCAAATATTTACACCGCTTTAGTGTCTATTTACATTTGTCGACGTACACATACCTAGAAATAATTTATATGAAGTAAGAGGGGAAAATAAATGCCCGAGTTTTCACATGAAAATATATTATTTTTCCTGTTGGCTGTAGCCGCCGTTGGTGTCATTTCGAAAACAATGTACCAACAAAATATGTAATGCCAAAATAAATTCATATACTCGTACTAGAAGGAAAAAACGACGACGACGTCGGCGACAACTGTCAACCACAGTCAGGTTTTATTATGTAAACGAGAGCAGCGAAGGCTGCCAGGACGCTAGCCACGCAGCGCCGTGCATTGTGGGTGAGGACAATTTGAAGCGTAAAAAACCCCAAAAAAATTCCAAAACTTTTCACTTTGTTGCAGAGGGCAAGGTACATGGCAGCTATGTGTAAGTTGGGGAGCGGCATGAGTGGATCCTGTCATGGTGATGCTATTGAAATTTGACTTTATTCCGGAAAAAAGGGATAATAAATAAATATTTGTTGGTCGCATACGTATGGTACATACGAAGCGCAGATCTGAATGGATGAATATGCATGTACGTACGCACAAGGAGTGAGTGTATCTGTGGTGCCTATCCGTTCCAGGACAAAACTTTGTTTCTTCCTATTGCCGAAATATGTTGATTTTCTCTTCAAGCGCTTTTAAAATTTAAGCCAATCAAAGGCAAACAAACAAAGGTCTATGCGAACTTTGACATTTTCAAAAGGATGGTGTGCAAGGGAGTAGCAAATTTGCATATATTTTAAAAAGGAAGTCACCAGCCAGCCATCCTGTCGAGATATGCAATATTCCGAAATGCTGGCAATGGAATTTTATCCTAACTTATTCAGAATATTTAATATTTGAGTACATGATTTTGGGAAGTTGTACCTTTTTGCGCCGAACTTTAGTGTCGCACGGGGCAAAAGTCCCATACTCTATGACATACATATTTATAGAGGCATTCATTTCAGATGAGGACTACTCGTGCTTCAAAGACCACTTGCTCTGGATGGTTCCTTAGTGGCTAGAGTAACGACTGTTTCTTTTATAAGTTATGATAATTGCATGCTTTTTCGTTAGTTTTGTCTTTTCAAAAATGTATGTTCATTCTGTAGAACCTAATATTATTTATAAAAAGGAAAACAAAGTAAAACGGCTGTAATACGTACAACTCATCTTGATTTTGGGTCCAGGACAATTTCCATTAGACCAAATTGCAGCCATTGAGAATGTATTGGAAGCTTTACTTTAGTAAGGAAGGTAGTGGTGTGGCTATAGTGATCATGATTTATGGTTTATGCAACAACCTCCTGATTTGCCAATATCATTTGAAGACCAAGTGGCAAAAGTCCCTAAAAAGTTACCGATTTATAATAATAAACGACAACCTTACTGCATACTTTGATGCAGAATCACTATCTAATTTGAGTGAAAAATCTATCGTGGTTAAAAAATATGACCTGATATCGACAAAACTTTGTAGATTCTTCAGGTTCGGACCAAGAACGAATCTGATTTCATGTCCTGCCGCTCTAGAAGCTACATATGAAATCCGATCGTGCTCAAAATTTGGCACAGTTCTTTTTATGTAAATTTATTTTTCTTTTGTTTACTACAGGGTGTCCATCGGGATTAAATGAAAGAGAACGGATCTTATGTTGATAAATGTTTTATTTAATGTCGGCAATTATGTATGGAATACAATATCAGATACTAAATGTCCGCCTCTGTTAGCCTCATTACGAATATTTTGTTGGAGTTGCTCAAGCGTTTCTGGTTTGCTTGCACAAACCACGCTTTTCAGGCATCCACACAAAAAGAAGTCCAGAGCAGTCAAATCAGGCGACCGTGCAGGCCAATCAACATCACCATTTCTTAAAATAACATGTTGTGGAAAGAGGTTTCGAAGTAATTCCATTGTTATCCTGGCTGTATGCGATGTGGCACCATCTTGTTGATACCACATGTGTTTATCAAGCCCAAAGCATGCAGTTCTGGCGTTAAAATGTTTTCAATCATATCACGATATCGCTTCCCACTGTCACTCCGTTTTCATTTTCATAGAAGGTCCAAGATTTCTTCTGACCAAATTGCACACCAGACTGTCACTTTTGATGGATGCAAAGGTGACTGATGAGTAATTTGAAGGTTTTTCATTGCACAGAACCGACTATTCTGTTTATTCACATATCCATTCAAATGAAAATGTGCCTCGTCACTTTATGATTTGTTCATAAAAATCGGGGTTGTCATGGGCGAACTGATCCTATTGGCATATGTACGGCGGCGTAAATGGTTTTGTGAAAGAAGCTCCTGTGTCAACTGAATTTTAAATGGAAACAAATGCGAATCGTTGTGCAAAATTGTGGTCCAAATGCTGAGCACGGCGTCGAATTGCGGTAGATGGCTTGTTTTGAACACTTTCTTGAGCAGCAGTAATGTTTTCAGCTGATCTTGCAGTACGTTGTGGTCCATGCTTGGGCCCATTAGCTACAGACCCTCTTTCTTCTAAATCATTCACACCACGATAAATAGTGCGTTTTGTTGGCACGTTGTTTCTCCCAAAAATTTCACTTTCTCATCGTCACAGTAATCGATGATTGATTTTGAAAAAATGTTTTTACTATTAAAACACATTGGTTTATCGAATATTTTTCCATAATAAATTTGCCACGTCTCTACTTCACGACTGCCAAATATGAATTGTCGAGACTAATATTTACCAAAATGGCAGCAAAACAAAGTAGTATACCTTCCCGGCGGACACCCTGTATTACTAACCCTGAAAAAATTGGGCCATTTTATTTTAAATAATCCCCCCACAAAATGGTTTCTGCCGATTTAAGGTTCTGCCTAGTGTCCCAAAAAACCGGTGTTTCCGGTTTCTTTTAAAACCGGGTTGTAAAAAATCAAAATTTAAAGTAAAAACCCGGCATTAAATGACATTCCAGTTTTAGCATTTTGCCTGACATGAAAAATACCGGGTGGCTGATGAATATTGCTACATTAAGAAACTCAAATAACTTTTTCTCCGTATAGGGAATTCTTTTTTCTTTTATTCATGTTAAATTTCATTTAATTGTATTAAATAAAGCTTAATTAGTTTTAAAAAATATTGGATTGTGGAGTTTCTGGATATCCGCACATTTCGTCCCAATTCTGTCATAACAGGCCGGGCTATGTGAAGAGTTGCACCATCTGGCTGAAACCCAACGAAGATGGAAGAAATTCTCATTCGGCGCAATTCTGGATAGAAAAACCCTCTCAACATTCTCAAGTAACGGTCTCCATTAACCGTAACGGTGTGACCGTTTTCTTCGAAGAAGTAGGGCCGGACAATGCAGCGTGATGAAACTGTCTCATGGAGTATCTGTGGGTTAAAAGCACTCCATATTCGACATTTTTGTGTGCTTATGTTGAGTTTTAAATCGGAATAGTTAAGTTTTAAATCAGACATGAAAAGACAGTTTAATATCTTTCCGTCCTCTTCCATCATTAGAAGCATCTTCTGAGAAAATTCGAAGCGAATCGGGAAGTCTGCTGCGTTTAGTTTGTTGGCCATTTGAATTTTATATGGGAATAAGTCCAAATCTTTATGCACAATTGACTGCAACGACTGTCTGCTTATACCCATTTGAGCCGAAAAGCTTCTTGTCGAAACTCTTGGATTGTTTTGTATGGTAGCAGCTACAGCAGCGATTGTTTCCTCCGTCCGAACTAAAGGGCTTCTATGGTAAGATCTTCTGTTGACTGTACATCTGCTCGGAGGATTGCCGCCAAACGTGCGCCTATACTCTCTTTGAACCCAAACTACGGACTCGAGTGCATGCTAGCCGCGGACATTCCAAATTCTTGTTTCACTGTCTCAGATATCCAGTTTTGGTTAAACTAAAAATCAAACTGCAAAATTAAAAAAAAATCATAAAATAGAAAAAAAGTTATTGATTTTTTTTTGGTAGCGGCTTTCGTCTGCCACCCTGTGTTTTCCTAATCAGAATTGAGGTACTTAGTAAGGACACAAATACTGTTACAACATTAAACACACTTATTTCAATAGTAGAACTGAGCATACCCCGTTAATGTCATATGGGTTTTGAAACCTCAATAACTTTCATCATGGAGTGGTCAGATAATGAGAACCGCATCGCTGTAATAGCGAATTTCAAGTGTGAAATGAAAAATGCGATATTTTCAAAACGCTACGGCCACTAGGGATTAGCCGCATGTTCGTCTACCGATGCATAAAACTGTTTGAGGAGACTGGAGATGTAAAAGACCGCCACCGGTCGGGCCGCCCACGCTCAGTTCGAACCCCGCATGTCATCAAAGCCGTTAAATCAAGAATTCACAGAAATCCGCTTCGAAAACAGAAATTTATGGCCCATAAGATGAATATCACAAAAAATTCCATGAGTCGAATCATTAAAAAAGACTTGGAACTTGGGGCTTTCAAACGACGTACCGGGCATTTACGTATTGGTTGGTGGGGTGTCTCTTACGATGGGGTCACTGACCTACATTTCTGCGAACAAGGAGTCAAAACATCGGCCAAAGTTTTCCAAGAAACCGCTTTGGAAGCTGTTGTGAAGCCTCTTAACAATTCCCTGTTCCAAAACGAGACATGGACTATCCAGCAGGAGTCTGCGCCGGCCCATTAGGCTAAAACGTCCAATTTTGAAAAGTTATGTAAAATGGAACTGTTTTCCCAGTGATATTTAAAAGTTTCGAACGTTATTTAAAAAATATTGTGGCATAGACCACTTCGGAAAAGACCAGATACTAAATTTTATATATTTTATTTTTATCATTAAAAAACCAACAATTCATTGAAAAATGTTAGAAAAGAATACATAAACTAAATAAAATTAACAAAAGTTCAAACAAAATAGATTAATCTGATAAGCATATGATTAATATTTTGTTATAAAAAAATAAAAGCAAACATAACAAAAAAACTAAAAAATAACTCGCAGCAAGATTTTCAAAAAGTCTATAGTTCTGCACAGACAGATGACAAGTTGCTATAAAATTGGTGTTGAATAGAATGACATTAAGACCCTAAGATTTTTAATAATACAATATTGAAATTAAGAAATGGCATTAAGACCTTAAGATTATTAATAATACAATATTGAAATTAAGAAATAAGCGTAAAAAGCAAGGAGAGGAAAAGTATTTAAAAACCTTCATTAGAATATATTCTTATGGGATATTAAAAAAAAGATATTTAATTTTTGTGATTCACATAAATTACACTACTGTGTATTTTATATATATTCGACACAACTTAAATCATGTCTTGGCGCAATTACCCCACACAGGATAAGCATATAGAGCAACAGCTTGATAAACTGTTGTCAGTGTGACGATCATGTTGGAAATATGTAGCTCAGACTTCCTGCCCCTGGGGCACATTAGCAGCTACAGGAAGACAATCAGAAATTAAATGATCAATTCCAACACAAAATGAACGCTGACAAAAGAACGATTGAACAATTTTAATCTAATAATTTGGAAAATTCAGCTATTAAAATATTAGACCGTCGTGCCAAACTGTAGCCTTCTCATTGAATTTCCTTGCTGAAATTGATGGTAAATATGGTTTGTTATGCGTTTGACTTGATGTGTTGTGCTGTGAAATGGTCTAAATCCGAATCGCTTATCAGGGATTATTTTCTCATAATTTTTCTTTAATAACCCTTTCGAATAACTTACTCAAAATGCTGAGTAAGCAAATATGCCTACGAGTATAACTAGTAAGCAAGTAAGATTGTTTTCTAGGCTTTGCAATTGAAATGACATTTTAGGAAAATATTGCAGTTTTAGGCATACATAGAATATAAGTAGTAGCCAGTTAGGAAGTTATTCTTAATGTTATCTAGGCCACACGAATGTTTAGTCTTCAGAATTTTCTGTATAGTTTTTATGGTTTCTTCTGCTTGCCTCTGCTTGCATTGGCGTTGGAATCATCAACTTGCAACTCAGTACCATGACATTGAATGTTGTTAGATATCCGATGCTTTAACAGAAAATGTTCTGCAAAAGTAGAAATTTTGTTGGAATCGGTCATAATTAGGTCATAGGGGCCAATTATAACTGGAATAGTTCCTTAATATTTTATTGATTTTCCAAAATGGGTTTGAACGGGTGTTTAAATTTGAAAGTTTTCGACTCCGACATTCGTTTCTAAAACACCAGAATTTGTAGTTTACAAGTTTATTGCTTATTATTTATCTATTCCATCGTCGTCTAAAGTAGTTTATTTTACTTATTGAGTGCGTAATTTTGAGTGCATTTTAAGGCATTTAACTTTCATTCTACTAGCTTGGAGTTAGTCGGAGGAAAAACAAGTTTTCAGTTTTTATGCCCTCAGCAATAAATGGGTTTTTTCCGTGCACCTTTAATAACCGGTAGATAGTCCTCGGGCGTCAAAATGCTGGAGTGACATTTTCAATCAGGCCGAAATCAACGGCACAAACTAAGTAGGAGTGACGAGAGACCAAGAACCTACGAGGGCGACCGCAAAAGTAACTGACCTAACATAAAAAGAACCGTTTTTTTTGGAATTATTATTATTATTTATTTTTCAACATAATCTTTTTCGAACTCAAAACACATCAAACGTTTTTGAAGTTTTTTAATTCCATCCGAAAAATAAGATTTTTCAAGACCTTCAAAATATGTCTCAGTTTCAGCAATAACCTCGCTATTGGACGAACATTTTTTGCCACCGAGAAATTTTTTTAAATTTGGAAACAAGAAATAATCAGGTGAAGCTAAATCTGGACTATATGATGGATGCGGAGCAATTTCAAGTCGTAATTCGGTCAGTTTTTGTTGAGTTAAAAATGCAGGGTGTGAAGGAGCATTATCTTGATTAAAAAGAACTCTTTTTTTCTAAATGCGGTCGGTTAATCTTGATTTCTTCACTCAACCGATCCAATAATGCACAATAATATTCACTATTTATAGTTTTTCCTTTCTCAAGACAATCAATAAATATTTTACCCCTTGCATCCCAAAATACTGTGGCCATTACTTTTCCTGCTGACTTAAAAGTTTTCGCCTTCTTGGGACCACTTTTACCAGCTTCTATCCATTGTTTTGACTGTTCTTTGGATTCTGGGATATAGTGATGGATCCATGTTTCATCAACAGTTATGAATCGGCGCAAGAACTCTATTGGATTACGCTGATAAATCGCTAAAAGCTCCTCGGAATTTGTCCAACGGGCGATTTTTTGGGGCAAAGTCAACAAACACGGCACATATCTTGCGGATAGCTTTTTCATGTGGAGTTCATCATGTAAAATACCCCAAACTTGTTTTTCGTGTATTTTAACAATATCAGCAAGTTCTCTGAGCTTTATTCGTCTATCTTTAGTCACTTCATTAAATAATTTTCTAATGTTTTCAATAGTAGTAGCAGTTTTCGGTCTTCCAGAGCGTTGTTCATCTTCCGTACTTGAACGACCCATTTTAAATTGTTGAACCCAGGATTTCACGGTGGAGTATGATGGTACATTATCACCATGAACAGAATCCAATTCATCTTTGATTAATTGTGGCGTATAACCTTTCTTATAAAAGTATTTAATTACCGCACGAAACTCTTTATTTTCCATTTTTCAAAAATTATAAAACTTGTAGACTTCAATCACCAGTAACAAAAAAAAATCATTAAATATTTCGGAAATTTTGACAGATGGCTTATAAAAGATTGCTTTTTAAAAACAAAAAAGTTGCTAGTAAAACAAAAAATGTGCCAGGCCAGTTAGTTTTGCGGTCGTCCTCGTATAATTGATATGTTTCACATCAAAATCAGGAGAACACACGAAGTAATTACAAAAACTGGCCGCCGCACATTATAATGTAGTGCATAAGGCAGGATACGATTTCCTGTGAGCGATGCTTTCGTTCTATGATAACATGACAGCCCTACCTGAAAAGGCGCAACAATCTATTAGGCAAAAACAAATATCAGGTATGAAGACATGAATCAATGACTTCGCCGGCACCAATGCGCATGAAATAGTAATGGTTGGATATTTAAATATTTTAGAAAATAATTTAAAAAAATTCTTTTTTAATCCAAAGATGCAATGGTTATGGTATTTGGACAAAAGCTTGTAAATTATCTTTACTACAAGCGCGACAATATTGCAAATGTAAGTACTCATCAAACTTAATTTAAGCTTCATAACTCGGATGGACGATTAATGGACTACCATAAAATAGGCGATTGAACCATTAAACTGTGTAAATGTGCGACTACTGGCGTATCCAATTGCGTTTATTTTTTTTCCTCCGCCATACAGAAAAATACGCACGCTTCAGTGTGCCCCGGCTTTAAAATTCTTTTAAAAAAAATATCAAAAATATTTTCTAAAATATTCAATTATCCAACCACTGTCTGCTTTTTCAGAATACGTGGTCTACACACTCTTTTACGGTGCATCGATATTTGCCATGCCTAACACAATGGTGACCTTTCCCACGCTGTATTATACTTATACATCCGACGATATGTCACACGAGTGCCTACACCAACTTAAACGCCAGTACGCTAGACACAAACAAATATTTGATGTCGCACGCTTCGCGCTTCTACGAACGCACGCTCATGCTTCGAAAGAAGCACTTGAAAATAAACAAATTTTTCCAAATTTTTTCCCGTTCTTTGGCATTTGTTTATAACAAGCTCAAATACACACACACACACTCGTACAGACTCACACACACACACATTGTAGAGACATGAAATAAATCCCTTTCATTTGTATGTTTCGCTCTAACGAGGACATGTATTTATGAGTGTACATGTGTGTAAGTACGCATGTAGTTGTGAGCCATACGACACGTACACAGTCGTAGTTGCTCGCGTAGGTGGTGCCGGTCGGCGAGGTTCAAACTGTAAGAGGATACGTACGTGTGACACGGGTAATGCGCGTACAACGAGTGAACGAGCTAACGGCCGAGCGTTAGCAGGCGAGAGGATAACTGAAAGGGTGGCGTTGCGCGTGGATGTGTGTGTGTGTCTGCAACAAGTGTTTGTCTTTGTTTTTGTTGTTGTTGTTTTTGTTTTAAAATGTACAAAAGATTCAAAGTGTCAAAATGAATTTCGTTAATAGGATTTATCCTTTCAAGCATGCACAAAGGATATTCATCATATTATTTTCACACACACACAGCCATACAAACGTTCCTACATACATACATGAAGAGAAATGTACCTTAGTATTTGTGCGAATAAATCCTTGTTTATTAGGTACATGCAAACGCTCGTGCGAGTATACATATGCGTATGTATGTATTTGAAGGAAGCAAAATTATTTCAAAGCCTTACGGTCGGCATTTTGGAAAACGGATATGGCTTTGATGTCTGGTTCCACGGAAGCTCTAGCTAGATGCTTTAAAAATAGACACGTGCAAGATATGTACACTTAGAGAACAGATTTGCTGCCACAAGCAAATATTTACGCCAACCAAATGTTGGTGTTTGCACGTACTAACCGTGTATTTTATCGCTCCAACCGAATGATGATCTGGTGCACAGCCAGTTGGAGTAGAGGTAACTGACACTAACAGATAAACATGATTATTGGAACTGAACTTGTACATGTATTGGTTGTTGTTATATAGGGTGATCCGTCTAGAGGTATTTTTTCAGAACAAAAAAATATATAAAAATTCAAATCAAGTGTGGAATCTTTATTGGTAATATGAAAGAACACTTTATGGAATTTATTTTTTGGAAATAATTCGAATGTTGGCAACTGTATTGTGGAAATGAGCGTTCGGTGAGACATGGGAAGATCCGCTGTTTTCGACCAAAATTTTGTTTAGTGAAGAGGCCCATTTCTGGCTCAACGGCAAAGTCAATACACAAAATTGCAGCATTTGAGCTGAAGAGCAACAAGAAGAGGCTCTAGAGGTGTCATTATTCCCAGAGAAAACCACGGTTTGATGCGGTTTAAAGGCTGGCGGAATCATCGGTGCATATTTTTTCAAAAATGATGATGGCCGGAACTAACCGTTGATGGTGCTTGCTGTCGCACCATGATATCGATCTTTATGCTACCTGAAATTGAAGCGCGTAATCTTGACGACACTTGGTTACAACAGGACCGTACCACTTACCATACAGCTGCTCAAACTATTGATCTATTGATAGGTCATTTCGAAAAGTAGCTAATTTCACGTTTTGGACAGGTGAGTTGGCCGCCTAGATCGAGTGATATCACGCCTTTAGATATTTTTCTTTGGGGTTACATAAAGTCCAAAGTCTATGCTGACAAACCAGCTACGATTCAGGTTTTGCACGCAGAGAAAAAACACGGTTACTACATGGTCACGGCAATAATAACATGTTCTCCGCAATAAAAGTTTGTTCGTCGCAACCATAGCATTATTAACTGAATTCTTTTTTGACAATAGTATTATTGCTGCAATATTAATATTGTTGAAATGTAACAATAGTATTATTGCCAAATTTACAAATTAAAATATGCAATATAAATATTGTTGGTTCGACAAAAGTATTGTGTTTTGCGTTTTATTTTAACAATAATATGATTACGACAATCATACTGTATGATGGTAATTTTCCTTCATTTAAATATGCTTTTAAGAACAAATGTTATTGGTACAAATGTTACAAGCTGCTTTGGCTTCGTTTAACTGAAATATTTTTAATAAAAACGCTTACGTTTATTTAAACTTATTTTTTCTACTGTGAAATAAATCACTCCTATTATTTTGAATTTAACGTATTTTTGAATAATTTTCATAATTCAAATCTTTTGTTGACAACTTAAACCAATTCTAATAAATAAAATTGGGGATTAAATCTATTGTCGACAACTTAAACAAATTCTAATTAATTATATTGAGGATCGTAGTATAATTGTGTGTGATCATGCTATTGTTGTAGGGATCATAACATGGTTGCGCGAGAATCATACAACCATAGTATGATTCGTACTATCATACTAAGGTTTTATATGAAACATACTATGGTTGTGTGGATCATACTATGGTTGTGGAGATCATAGTATGGTTGAATGTGAATCATACTATTGTTGTGGGGATCATAGTATGGTTATGTGTGAATAATACTATTGTTGTGAGGATCATAGTATGGTTATATTTGAATCATATTATTGTTGTGAGGATCATAATATTGTTGTAGCACAACCATATACCCAACAAAAGTATTATCCTCTTCGAATATTGTCACCACAACCATACTTTTTTTCTGCGTGTGGAAGCCAGCGTGTCATTAAAGCCATACCGGTCGAAATGCTCGAACGAGTCATCCAAAATTGGACTCACAGAATAGAAACCCTGAGACGTAGTTGCGCCCAACATTTGAAGGTAATTATATTCAAAAAATAAAAGCCATAAAATTTCCAATAAAGATTCCATACTTGATTTTGTTCTGAAAAAATACCTCTAGATGGATCACCGTATTGTTGGTTATAAATACTTTTTGAAAAAGTTTTAAATGTAACGGCCTTGCAATGGGTTAACGGATCAGTAAAATAAACACGTCCTTGTATACGAGGGTGGTTCGGAAACTTCTTAGCCTAGCACAAAAAGCGCGGTATAAACAGAAAAAAGTTAAGTGTTTTGGAAACTTCCATCTCTGCTATGAACACATGTTAAATTTTGTTTCGATCTGGCAACTCCTTCATATAGAAACAGGTGTTCACAAAAGACGCCTCCGCGATTTTTTTACAATGGAAAAATTAGAAATGCGTGGTGTCATTAAATATTTACATAAAAATGGTTTATCGGGACAAGAAATTCATAATGATATGGCGAATGTGCTAGGTGAAAGTGCTCCTTCATATGCTACAGTAAAAAATTGGGTTGCTGAATTTAAACGTGGTCGTACAAGCATTAAAGATGAACCACGTAGTGGACGTCCAAAAACAGCAACAACAACAGAAATTGTAGCCAAAGTGCATGATATGGTATTAAATGAGCGACGAATAAAAGTGCGTGAAATAGCTAATATCATGGGCATCTTAAATGATCGAGTCCATTTCATTTTGCATGAAGAACTACAGATGAAAAAGCTTTCTGCATGATGGGTGCCGCACTTGTTAACAGTCGACCAAAAACGCATAAGAATGAACATTTCTCAAGCTTGTTTGGATCGTTTTCAGCGAAATAAAATGGATTTTAAGCGTCGTTTCATAACTGTTGATGAGACATGGATCCACCACTATACTCCAGAGACAAAAGAACAATCCAAACAATGGACTGAAGCTGGAGGAAGTGCCCCAAAGAAGGCAAAACAATTCAATCGGCTGGTAAGGTTATGGCAACGGTTTGTTGGGACTTCAAAGGTATTTTATTGATTGACTATCTGCAAAAGGGTAAAACAATAAATTCAGAGTACTATTGCAACCTTTTAGATCAATTAAATGTACAAATTCGAGAAAAACGTCCTGGCTTACAACACAAAAAAATAATTTTTGATCAAGACAACGCACCAGCGCACAAGAGTGTTTTAACAATGGCTAAAATGAACGAATTAAAGTACGAGTTGCTTGACCACCCACCTTATTCTCCTGATTTAGCTCTGAGTGACTTTTACCTGTTCCCAAATCTAAAAAAATTCCTTGCTGGCAAGCGTTTTACCTCAAATGAAGATGCAATTACAGTTGTAAACCACTATTTTGAAGACCTTGAGGAAAACTATTTTAATCAAGGGATGGAATTGCTAGATAAGCATTGGACTAAGTGTATTGAAGTTTCAGGAGATTATATTGAAAAATAAAAATATTTTTGAAAGACTAACTATACTCTTTCATTGATAGGCTAAGAACTTTCCGAATAAACATTGCAATGATGTCCCAATCTGAAAAGGAATAATTAAGGTATATATCAATTTATTGTGAAAGAATTTATATATTGTTCGGTTGGTATATATACTCGTAATTGTAGCTACCATCTTGTAGTAAGTCGAACCATGTAACCATCGATACCATGGAATGTTGCTGATTTCAACAGA
The DNA here is from genome assembly GCA_963513945.1 of Hydrotaea diabolus. Classification (NCBI taxonomy): domain Eukaryota; kingdom Metazoa; phylum Arthropoda; class Insecta; order Diptera; family Muscidae; genus Hydrotaea; species Hydrotaea diabolus. The sequence continues at coordinate 84,168,741 of OY740718.1, read as the reverse complement.
AAGTACTGACTATTTGAAGTTCGGATTTCTTTTCTGTGTGTAATAATTCCGATGCAGATTTGTGTGCATAATACGTTTCATAATTTCGCTAAACCCACTAAATATGAAAAACTATAATTGTTTTTTTTACAATTCGATCGACCAAAGGTGGGCAAATCATGACGAGAACTCTGCCATATTCCAATACAGAGAGTTATGCCGAAAATAAATAAAAATAAAAAAACAAAATTATTTATTTGGTAACTTGGCGTCGAACCGTACCGAACACTATCGCTTAGACTGAGCCTCAAGTTTAATATTTAATTCAAAGTTGGTTACCTGAAATCTTTTCAGTAAAAATTCTTCGTGTTCTTACCTGAAATTAAAAAAGAAACAAGTTAAAAAATTAAAAATATCGGGAAAATATATAATAATTACTAAATCTAGTACTCGTATCATACAGGGCGGTCTAACTTAAACGCACAATGTTAATTGTAAATTGAACAAAAAGTTTCAGTAAATTATGAAAGTATTTTTTTAATGATAAATGGATCTAGGTCAATTATATGCGAAAAAAAATATCGTCTAAATACGAGGGTTGATATATATTTCTGGTCTGGCGCCATCTGACATTTTCATTAGGAAGTTTGACATTTTCTAGCGTAAACGTAACTTTTCATGTGATCATTTTTCACAACTTTCGACGTGGATTATCACGACAAGAGTGCATCGATGAAATTAAATCGTTGTATGGCGATGAAGCACCATCCTATAGCACTGTGAAAAACTGGTTTAATGAATTCAATCGTGGTCGACGCTCGCTCAAAGACGAAGGTCGTAAAGGACGTCCAGAAACGGCCGTTGTGCCAGAGAACATTGATGCCGTGCGTGAACTGATAATGCAAGATCGTCATGTGACATACCGTGCGATAGAGGCAAAAAAAATGCTTGGTCAATGATTTTTGTCGCCAGAAGATGCTGCTGAAGCGTTCAAAAACCATGTTTTGGAGGTGTCTTAATCGGAGTGGAAAAAGTGTTTCAACAATTGAGCGCATGCAAAAGTGTATAAAATAAATGCTGGTGAATACTTTGAAAAACAATAAAACCATTTTTGATGATAAATATTCGCATTTTCATAATTAGGCCAGAAATACATATAGCAGCCCTCGTATATTATTATTATTTAATATATGTTATTATTTTAAAATTAACAATTTTTATGGTTAGCAAATTCAACCATAGAATAGTTAAATTAACTATTATTATTGTTTAAGTCAACAGCATCTTCAAATTAACCTTATAAAACGTAGACTCCAAATCATGTTTATGTATGGTTAAGTTAAACTTATATAAGGCCATTTTTCTTCTCAGTGTAGATGCATTGGCAAATAAGGCTATTCTGCACACAATTTCACCGAAGATGAACAAATTTTGGTCGATTATTTATGCTGACCAAAGAAATCATGAAGTGCACGAAATGCATTTTTGCCCATTTTCGTAAATTTATTCGATTTGCTTATTCGGATCAATTTTTGTAACGAAAATACTCAAATGGCGCCACTGTGCTTAGAAAATATCTAGGGTCTAGAACAAGAATCAAAACTCTTCAGTCTATAAAATGATAAAAGACCAAATAAATGCAAACAAAACTAAAAAATATAAAAAAAACATATACAGAATTGTAAATGTGATGGTTAGTGTGCACGACTATCACACAAGTAAATGCAGGTTCAGAATTCGAGTAAGAACAACTAACAATCTTTCAGCTACAGATTTCTGCCTCGTTAATGCCAGATAGAAATTCTTCACCTCTATATAATCCATTAGCTGTTTGAAACCGTCACCAAAAAATAGATTTTAGTCAGTGAGTACAACAATAACAACGTTAACAGGTTTGGGAAAAGTTCCTCGTCTAATTCTAAATGGAATGTTAAGCAAAATAAGTAGTAATGATTACTCAGATTTAGATGTAGAGTACTCATAACCGGCCCGCCTTCGCTTTTTAAAACGGGTTTTAACTGGCATAAGACAACACTTAAATTCAAGCTGAAGGGGATCCTGCTGCTCACTCACATACGGAAAGTCCAACTGAATATATTCAGATATCCGAAGGGAGCGATTTGGAAGGAAACATATGTTAATCCAACCTTTTTTCTAATTTAAATGAACGCACACAATCAGGCATCTTATTTAGGAGCACTCACTCACTCACACTCACACACATACATACATCATATATATTGGCATCGTCGTGTGTGTGTGAGTTTGTGTATTAAGCATCCTTTACAGATTGTTAGGGGGGAAAAGCTTTAAGCATATAGCCCTAAGTATCTGCATACACTCGCATGCAAATATACGAGTATACGAGGATATGCGTATCTCATTTATTCACACACTGCTTAGTTTGTTTTTTTGTTGGTACTTTTTTTCGGTGAGCTATGTTCGGCTCCAGCGTACGCTTGCCTGTATGTGTGTGCTTGTTAGTCTGCATTTGTACACACACACACATGTATAGACATACAGACATCCGCTAATGTATATTTTCATTGATGTTAACGCTCATTATTTTTAGATTTTAACACCTTTTTTATGGATTTGCGCGAACAAAGACTGCCTTTTGTGTTGGTGTTGATAATGACTCTGACGGCGGCTGCCGCTCGAAGTTTTCGTTAGAATTTAGCGGAAGGAAAGAGTTACATTTTCCTCACAATTTTCGATGTTGTTGCTGCTGCTAGGGCTGTTGAAGGCGTGTTTATATCAAAGGGGCTTAAAGGCGGCACAACTTTATTGATTCTTGGTAAATTTTATGTAAAGCCCTTAATGACGCTACCGATTAATATGCGTTTTATGGCCTATTGTCAAGGCATTGTTGTAAGTCACAATTATAAAATAATGTGTTGATGTTCTTATATCACTTGGATTAATGCCGCTGCCTTTTTGAAAGTGCGAGGAGAAGTACGATTTTGTAAGGAATACACAATAACTTTAATGACCAAAGTAATAAATTTATAAGAGGCAATGCCAGTACGTACTTTACGTGGACCATGGATCGGTTAACATGGACCATTGGATTATTTTCTTTGGGGATATGTGAAGTCGCTCGTCTACGCCAACAAACCAGAAACACGTTAGGGGACATGGAAGCCAACATTCGTGGCGTTATTACCAACATACGGCCCCATATGCTCGAAAAAGTGGTTGAAAATTGGACCTGTAGAATTGGCTTTATTCGAGCCAGCCGCGGCGGCCACATGCCCGAAATCATATTTAAACATTAATGGCATAAAATTATCCCTCCAATAAAGCCAAATTGATGGACATTAAAACGATTTTCTTGTGTTTTATTTCAATTCGAAGTTCAATACCTCAATAAAAAACACCCTTTATATACCATGATTACATCTGATATGCCCATTAACAGCCATGTTACAATTGCTACCACTCACCTTCCAAAGCATCGAGTGTGCTACAGAAACAATTAGACTCCACACAAAAATGGTTCTACAAATGGAACATAAAAGTCAACACTGACAGATCAACTCGTGTAACATACAAGGCCGACCGCAAAAATAACTGGCCTAACATAAAAAGAACCGTTTTTTGGAATTATTATTATTATTTATTTTTCAACATAATCTCCTTCCAACTCAATATACTTCATCAAACGTTTTTCAAGTTTTTTAATTCCATCCGAAAAATAAGATTTTTCAAGACCTTCAAAATATATCTCAGTTTCAGCAATAACCTCGCTATTGGACGAAAAGTTTTTGCCAACGAGAATTTTTTTTAAATTTGGAAACAAGAAATACTCAGAAGGAGCTAAATCTGGACTATATGGTGGATGCGGAGCATTTTCAAATCGTAATTCGGCCAGATTTTGTTGAGTTAAAAATGCAGTGTGTGAAGGAGCATTATCTTGATGAAAAAGAACTTTTTTTCTTTCTAAATGCGGTCGTTTTATCTTGATTTCTTCACTCAACCGATCCAATAATGCACAATAATATTCACTATTTATAGTTTTTCCTTTCTCAAGATAATCAATAAATAGTATACCCCTTGCATCCCAAAATACTGTGGCCATTACTTTTCCTGCTGACTTAACAGTTTTCGCCTTCTTGGGACCACTTTTACCAGCTTCTATCCATTGTTTTGGCTGTTCTTTGCATTCTGGGATGTAGTGATGGATCCATGTTTCATCAACAGTTATAAATCGGTACAAGAACTCTATTGGATTACGCTGATAAATCGCTAAAAGCTCCTCGGAATTGGTCCAACGGACGAATTTTTGGGGCAAAGTCAACAAACGCGGCACCCATCTTGCGGATAGCTTTTTCATGTGGAGTTCATCATGTAAAATACTCCAAACTTGTTTTTCGTGTATTTTAACAATATCAGCAAGTTCTCTGAGCTTGATTCGTCTATCTTTAGTCACTTCATTAAATATTTTTCTAATGTTTTCGATAGTAGTAGCAGTTTTCGGTCTTTCAGAGCGTTGTTCATCTTCCGTACTTGAACGACCCATTTTGAATTGCTGAACCCAGGATTTCACCACGGTGGAGTATGATGGTGCATTATCACCATGAACAGAATCCAATTCATCTTTGATTAATTGTGGCGTATAACCTTTCATATAAAAGTGTTTAATTACCGCACGAAACTCTTTATTTTCCATTTTCAAAAATTATAAAACTTGTTTACTTCAATCACCTGTAATCATTAAATATTTCGGAAATTTTGACAGATGGCTTTTAAAAAACAAAAAAAAAGTTGCTAGTAAAACAGAAAATGTGCCAGGCCAGTTAGTTTTGCGGTCGCCCTCGTACACACTAAGAAATGAGGACTGCCCATCAGTGACTTGGTCTGGAATAACTATTCCTTCCTCTAATGTTGTAAAATATTTAGGCTTGCTGATTGGCAAAAAGAAAACCACTTGACATAAGAACAAGCACAATGTACTGGCTGCTGGGTCTGAAATCACAATTAAGTTTGGAGAATAAACTAATGCTCTACAAATCTATTTTGAAAAATGTTTGGACAAATGGTATCCAGTTATGGGTTACATCCTCATATTCCAACGTTGATATCCTTGAAAAGTATCAGTCAAAAACTCTGAGACTAATAACTAACGCTTTTCGGTTTGTAAGAAATAGCACCATTTACAATGATCTTGGTATTCCCATAATAACTGATGAAATAAAGAGATTTAGCACAAACTACCTTAATAGGCTTAGCAACCATTCAAATGTTTTTGCTATAAATTTATTAGTTGATTGCGATGGATTTAGAAGACTTATAAGAGGGCATGTATTAGATCGAAATAAGCTAATCCAATTTTTATAATAAGCTAAGCCAATAATGTAAATTTTCTACATGTACCTGTAAATTCAATGGAACTTATAGACTCAGTTATTTGTTAAGTTTTTATAATATTTGCCTATTGTTTTTGTTGGAAATAGATTGCCAATAAATTAATAATAAATAAATTTTTTTTTGGTTTATTCGCATGAGCAGAAAGTCCCATTATTTATGATACACTTTTTTTTCAAGTGGCCGGCAGAAACCTTCACCAAGACCTAGGTGATGGCTTCAGACTCTATCTCTCGAAGGCCTTGCTCGTTATTGGTTTAAAAATCATGATTCTGTAGCGCTAACTGAAATAACATTTCCAGCAGCATTAAAAGAAAGATGGACCCAAAGGCCTAATCTAAGAAGCGAGATATTTGGACAAATTATGCATTTCGATCTGGGCCCAAACTTGTACTAAAGACGGACAGACAAACGGAAATACATCATTCAATAGAGATAATTAATTACGAGTCGATCGGTATTGTAACACAGCAATCCGTGGTAACACAACGGTCCTTAATGGACAAGGTCATACATAGGTAGGTCCCGTTGTGATACCGTATACTCGTAGCAAATAATTCGTCCTACGCTACCAGGCCACAGCCTTCTTAATACTTAAGCCAGCATGTTGACATGATGAAAGGCGTTGATCCAGCCCAAATCACCATCGAAGTAAGTGGTTTTGTCTGTAAGTATGTGTAGACCACACAAAGAATCCGATGTAGGTCCACAAAAGCCGGACAGGGACAGAGGATATGTTCAGTTATCTTGTCCTCCTCTTCATAGCTGCAACAGCCACAGATGTCGTTGTATTGCTGATATATTCTCCTAGAGTGTACGAACAAAGGACAGTAGCCAGTGATAAGAGTAACTAGGACTCTTAGATGGATCCTTGGAGGATTTAGAGCGGTCTGGTTAATCTGCTCACCAAGCCAGATCTTTTTGGTTTCCATGCAGGTGTTTACCTCTTCCCATCTAGCCAAGGGAATAAGGTAGAGTTTCCGTTATATTCGATGTTTACCCCTCGCGAGAGGAATGCCAGTATGACTAATTCATTTATTGGAATGGGTGGTGCCTGCTTTCGAACGTGTGTCAGCTGTACAACTACCAAAAATGTCCCTTTTTCCAGGATGTCATACAAGGGTTACAGGCACATGTTTCTCTGGAGGATACAGGCGGCATTTTTGAACAACTCTTGGAATGGTAAACACATCCTTCAGGGATATTATTGCCGCCTCGATGTCAGTTAACATAAAGATATCCCTTCATCATCTTATGTAGAAATGAGTTGCCCCGCGGCCGTTTCTATAACCCAGATTTCGGCCTAAATAATGGTAAAAGGTGGTCCAACCAGAATGCATGATTAATTGTGAGTCACATTTTAACGTCAAGTTTAATGCTTTATTTAGTATGACATTTTATTGTTTCAGTGTTTGACAAATTTAACCATGGAGAGATACACAATTCAGCAATGCGTTTAGATTTTTAAAGCCTTTTACGAACAAGTTCAAATCAAATTGGACTTTCAAATCAAAATGCATTGAGTGCACTTTTTGATTTTCTCGGTCAGCATAATCAACCAAATGTGTCCACAATCGGGAGAATTGCGCTCAAATTTCAGCAAACCAGGGTCTGTAAGAAATGTGAAGACACCTGTGTATGCTCAACCAGTTCGATCTGCGAAAATATTGATGTTGTTTGCGATAGTGTGCCAGAAGAGCCGTTAACCTTGACTCGTCGTCGCGCCCAATGCGAATTTTGAATAAAGATTTGAATTTACACGCTTAAAAGGTTTAATCAAGAGCTTAATCCTACTGACCATTTCAAGCGTCGTAAATACGCCGAATGGTTGGTTGCACAGACATATGTGAAAGCTTTACAAAGAAAATAATCTTCAGCGACGAGGTACACTTTAACCTTAATGGATTCGTTTACAAGCAGAATTGCCGCATTTGGGCAAATGAGAATCCACAAGTTATTGTTGATAAGCCGATGCATCCACAAAAAGTAACTCTTTTTATTGCAGTTTATGGCCGTACTTCTTCGAAAATGAGGTCGGCCAAGCAGTTACCGTGAATGGTGTTCGCTATCGTGAGATGGGCAGAAATTGAGTATATGGACCTGGGCGATATGTGGTTCTAACAGGATGGTACCACTTGCCACACAGCCAACGAAACAATATTTTTTTTTGCAAGAGAAATTCAAAGGTCCTGTAATCTCACGTAGTGGTGACGTTATTTGGCCGCCACGATCATGTGGTTTGACATCGTTGGGTTTTCTTTTGGGGATATTTAAAAGAAAAAGTGTACGCCAATAAAAATGGCGCGCTATCGTGCCATGTCAGAACAGTATATTTGTCCAGAATTGGATGAGCTTGAAATCGCCAATATGTGGTGTTAACAAGACGGTGCCACGCGTTATAATCGATTTACTGAAAGGCAAATGAGGTAACGCGTTATCTCGAAAAATGGCCCGGTCGAATGGCCACCTCGTTCATGCCATTTAACGCCATTGGATTTCTCGTCAAATCCACATCAAGTCAATGGTCTATGCCAACAAGCCAACAACTTTAGACGAGCTCAGTGAGAACATCCAATGCGAAATTGCCAACGTTCCGGTCGAAATGTGTAAATGTGCAAGAGTGGCGGAGAATTGGGTCTAAAGAATATATCGCTGTACGCGGGCTCGTGGTGTACAGCGAATTTGTATGACAAAAACCCGATTTCATTAGTTTGAGGAGTAATTCACTCTTTAAAAAAAATAACAACAAACAAAAAAATCAAAGAATAAAACGCACTTTGTTTATTGTAAATAACACAAAATATCGGCCAAATTTGAACTCTATATCCAAAATATCCTGTTTTATTAATATATAAAATAGTTATCACCGTAATGGAAAACCCTGTATTATACAACCAGTCTTAGTTACTTAGTTGATGTGTCTCTTAATGCACTAAATGTGTCAAGCAATCGTAACAATTTCAAAGGAATCGGATGTAATATATGGTTTTTAGAGCAACATTTCCTGAACACGGGATAACCTATGAATGATTTTAAAAACAAGGACCGAGGTGGACAAGTTTCAATGAGGCTTGTCCTTGGCCCAAACATGAAAAATGTTCTAGTTTCATCGAAATCAGTAAAAAAATGCTAACGAGGTGGACGAGTTTCAATGAGGCTCGTCCTTGGCCCAAACATGAAGAATGTTCTAGTTTCATCGAAATCAGTTAAATAATGCGATCTATACTTTAATTACAACGAAAAAGGACAGAAAAACATCGCTCGGTGGATGGAGTGATTCTTAATCGACATTTAAGATATTTAACATATTTAAGATGACGTCTATATACTCGTGCAAACATCAGCACTATGTCATAATGTACCATGTATCACTGTGGTGAAGGGTACAAAAATGTTTTCTTGGAAATTATTGATTGTGAAAGAAAATCTGTATGTACGTCAGGGTATTAATACTAGATGAGATATAAATACAAGGGACTACAAAGATACCTTATGCTTTTGTTATAGATTCTGTGAACATGCCAGAAATATCTTCAGCGCTTTTCTTTTCTATGCGTATGCTATTTTTAGACATATGCCACATGTGAGATAAATCAATTTATAAAATTAACTCAAATCTACGTCAATTGCCAATGTCATAAAGATTTGCCGTGTTAAGTGATGTTTGACATAAACCTCACATCGCCCCTAGTCATATTTCAATAAAGCCGAACATTGCCCCCCGCTCCGAACCCTCTAACCAACATAATTATTTATTAATGCTGAGGTGCCACCTGGCGTATGATTAATATTTGCAATTAACCTTTGCTTAATAGACACACACACACACGCAACACTTATACGCCCTGGTGGACTCTGTGGGGTTGAAGGTAATCCTCAAAATGTAAGTACCCACATGACGGTATCTAAATTAATATCTGATTATATCGATTATATACGATATATACTAAGTACTGGTTAATTCGAAAAAAAACCGCAGTAATAACCTGCGAATAACCTCAAAAAAAAAGAGAATAATGAACCTCCCAAAAAATAAAAGCAACAAAACCGAGATGATTACGTGTAGGGATACAAAAGGCCAGTATGTCGATGTCGGTTGCTGGTGCCAAAGATGGTGGTGATTACAAGCCTTTCCACGTCCTTCTGACCTACTACCATTTGGAGTTGTAGATTCGGTGTCCACAGATAAGGCTTGTGGGTTGCCGGTGGGTGTTGCGTTCGCCATTTTATTTCGTTACGATTCTAATCCATTAGTGTCTAATAATAATCTTGAAATCGTATAAACTCAGAATTATATAACTTAAGTGCTTTTCCGTTATAGACACACACACACGCACACACCCATCCATGATGGCAGAAACAGAAAAAAAGACAACAGAACTCAACTGAGAAAAGAAGTGAAACCAAAAGTCATTGATGCGTAAGATCTGCCAGCGAAAGTTATTTCATTCGAAGACATTTTCTACAATTCTTTGTTCTGCGTACTGCGTTTGCCTCTTTCGATTTCATTTGGCGTTTTTTCGCCTTTCCTTCGTCCTTTTGTTCCTTCCTTTTACTTCTGTGTGGTGTCTGAGAGAGTGTGTGTGTGTTTCTATTTCTTTATCACAACAGTATCAAACAAATCGTTTTAACTTCATTCAGGTTTTAATGGCAGCAATAAATAATACATTAGAATTTCTTTTATGTTGCAGAACTCTCTCAAATATACACACACAGAAAGACACATAAACGTTTTTAGCAAAAAACAAAAAAAAACAAAAATATGGCAAAAATGAAATAAGAAAAAGGAGAAAAAGTTAACACCCAAACACCATTAGATGCAGGAAAATATATTCGCTTACGAGAGGAGATCGTAAAGCAGCCGAGACTTCATCTTAGGAGACTTCATCTGCGTTTTTTCTAGCCTTCATTAAAGGCTCCCGAGAAAATGGTTTCACATACAGGTGTCGACACAGTCTGATAGATTCGATCTACTCGGTTGTTAATACGCTTTCTGAAATAACATTCTTTAAGAGGAGAGTCTCTCCTTATACTCGTAGACCAAGCTTAGTTTTTGTTTTGTTTCCGCCTTATTTTTATTATCTTCAATTCCAGAGTGGGTTGTAAGTCGTAAGGTAAAGTATTTGATTGGTTTAACTTGTAGAAACCAGTGCGATCCTTATTGACTATGCCAACTACAAGTCGGCTCACCGACCACCACTCGGTAACTCCTGGGCAACGGTGTTTTGACATCCGCCAAGGCAAGGGCTAACGTGTAAAAGGCGACCTGGCCTCATTTTGAAGAGGTGCAAGTTTGGTTTGGAGCCCGCTTCGAAAAAACAAACATAATGAAAGCTAGTACAAAAAATGAAAAACCGAAGCCCCCCTCCTGTTGACGACCACTGCATACGAATAAAGGACCACGATTTACGGATATGCACAAGGAATGTATGAACATTCCTGCGTACAGGAGTCTACTGGCGGACGTCCTCTAAAAAAAGGGGCATTTAGGAAAAAATATGAAGAGGGCATGGCGTAATAAGATAAAAAATTTCTATATAACGTATGGTCCAAGCATAATGCACGATATTAATTGTGAGTCACTCATAACGTCAGGTTGTTTGCCCAACTTATTTTGACGTTTCTTTGTTTCAGTGTTTTACAAATTCAACCATGAAGAGGTACATAATTGAAAATGGGCGTTCAAATCAAAATTAATTTCGTGTGCTTCGTGATATTTTTGGTTAGCAAAATCGATAAAATGTGACCACAGTCGGTAGAATTGTGCGCAAAATTTCAGCAAACCGGGTCTGAAGAAAATATGAAAGCTCATGTGCATGCTTGCCCAGTTCGTTCTGCGGAATACGTTGATGTTGTTCGCGATAGTGTGGCTAAAGAGCCTCGTCTCGTCGTCATGCCCACCAATTGAACATCTCACGAACATCACTGATGGGAATTTCGCATAAAGATTTGAATTTACACGTTTAAAAGGTACAATTAACACGCCTGGTTGGATTGGAACAGACAGAAGTGAATGGTGACTGTACAAAGAAAATCATCTTTAGCGACTAGGCACACTTTTACCTCATTGGATTTGTTAACAAGCACAATTGTTGTATTTGGGTAAATTAAAGTCCACGAGCGATTTTTGAAAAGCCACGGCATTCTCAATGAAAGACTACTTGGTGCGGTTCATGGGCTGGCGGTATCGTATTGCCGTACTTCTTCGAAAATTAGGTCAGCCAAGCAGTTACCGTAAATGGTGTTCGGTATCGCGAGATATTTACGGAACTTCATGTGGGCAGAAATTAAGGATCTGGACCTGGACCATATGTGGTTCCAAGGATAGTACCACATGATATACAACCAACAAAAAAGGCTCCTTTGCGCGAGGAATTCAATGACCGTGTTATCTCAAGTTATGGCGATGTTAATTGGCCGCCACGATCTTGTGATTTGACACCGTTGAGCTTCTTTCGTAGGAGATAATTAAAATAAAATATGTACGTCAATAAGCTAGGAACAATCCAAGAGCTAAAAGATGAGAAAATTCGGCACATAAACGACATTAAAACGCCATAATGTCTAAGAGTCATTGAAAATGTAGACCATCGGTTAGAGACATGCCAGCGAAGTCTTGGCGAACATTTGGCCGATATTTTGTTTCATACATAATTGTCATAGATCCTTTTATCACAATAAAAATTATTAAGATAACTCTCTGAAAACCTTTTGTTTTAATTACAGTAAATACGTGCGCTTCAGTTAGACCACTAAATAGTAAAAAAAATTACCAGGACCATGTTGGCTAAATAATTATAATAAAGGATCACTTTTTGGTGTTATATAATTCTGTATACATGTAAGATCCTATATAAAGCAAACACATTGGGCTAATTTAGGTAAAAAATAAAGAAAATAATTATTTTAAAAAAAATAAATTACTTTACTTTAAAAAATAAAAAAAAAGCTCAAACACATATTAGGTGATTGCATTTTAAAGGCATCATTGGGCGTCAATATATCATAACTCTGAAGAAAGTTATGACAATATCAAAACAGTGGACACTATAAGATATCAAAAACTACAACGGCGCGTTGCGCGAAACGACGAACCGGCCCACTTGTTCTTTTCACATCCTGCTTTACTGACTTTATCTTTAAAATCAGACGAATAGAATCGCAGCTAAGCTAACATTTTTGTTTAATAACTCCTCCTGTATTATTGATAGTCGTAAATTGCCAAGACGTACGTATGCTGGCAGATGCTAGAGCGGTTGAACGATGTTGGTGAAATCGGCCCAGTGTGAAAAATGGGACTAAAGATTCCTCAAATAGAAAGTACACTTTTTGATTATTTGCTAAAAATATCATAATTTTTTGTGGACGAACCTTGGCTCGTATAGAGCGAGGTACATTTAATACCTTAAACAAGTAAAGATGTTTCAGTCAGTTAATCCGACTTGCATATACCCTCACCCTAATATGCATTTTTAATTTTCCGTCCTCCATTGCCAAAAGAGTAATGAAATCGCGTAAGGAGTTGAATGAGTGGAAAGCGCTCGAATTGGACATGGCATCCATTTTTTTCTTATGCTCTAACATAGATGAAATAAGTACTTAGTAGGGACACAAATACTATTACACACGTTTTATGCTGTAAAATAAAAAGTACTGAATGTTTTTGGACCAAATATTTTTTAATATATTTATTGATGTATATTATATCCAAAAAAAACTTCTTATTCGAAATGTCCGCCTTTTGCCTTTACACACGCCTTAAGTCGCACTGGCCAATCGTCAATAGCTGCACGAACCTCGTCCATTGGAAAATTGGCCACAGCTCGAACCAAAGCAGTCTTAAGAGATCTAATGTTGGGGTATCTTTTGTGACAAACCTTGCCCTCTAAAACCGTCCACAATTTGCAATCCAATGGGTTCAAATCTGGACTCCCTGAGGGCCATTCTTCAGAGGAAATGAACGCTGGCAAATTGTTTCGAAGCCAGGCCTGGGACGTTGTAGCCTTTTGAGGCGGCACAGAATCCGGCTGGAAACTCCATGGCTGGTTTTGAAATTGTTAAGAGGCTTCACAACAGCTTCCAAAACGGTTTATTGGTAAACTTTGACCCCATCGTAAGAGACACCCCACCAAACCATGACTGAAGTTGGGTGATGACCCTTTTCCACCCTTTGGATCAGTTCAGTTGCTTCCTTAGATGACCGCGCATACACTCTATTACTTTGCTCGTTAAATTTTTCCTGAACGTAAAAATATTTTTATCAGTGAACAAAATTTTTCTGTGCAAGTTATCAGCGTGCTTCACCAAAGACGTATGCATTTTTCAATCCTATTTTTTTTAAAGCTGCAGTCAATAAATGTCCGGTACGTCGTTTGAAAGCCCCAAGTCTCAAGTCTTTTTTAATGATTCGACTCATGGACTTTTGCTTGATATTCATCTCACGGGCCATGATTTTCTGCTTTCGGAGCGGATTCCTGTGAATTCTTGATTAAACGGCTTTGATGACATGCGGTGTTCGAACAGAGCGTGGGCGGCCCGACCGGTGGCGGTCTTTTACATATCCAGTCTCCTCAAAGAGTTTTATGCATCGGTAGACGAACATGCGGCTAATCCCTAGTGGCCAGAGCGTTTTGAAAATATCGTTTTTTTCATTTCACACTTGAAAAGCGCTATTACATTTACGGGGTATGTTCAGTTATACTATTGAGATGGGTGTGTTCAATGTTGTAACAGTATTTATGTCCTTACTAAGTATATTGCTGGATTCATGCATTACAAAAAAATGTATGTGCGTTTCAATCTTAGCTCCTACAGCGCCGTGGGTGTAAAGGGTGCCAGAAGAGGCATGGCTAAAGTTCCGAATTTTCGACATCTAGTCTGATTAACTTTCAATTTGATTATTTCTAATTTTTTAGCAGACTCTAACGAATAGTTTTAAAATCAATTTAAGAATACCAAAAATGGGCGGAAAGGAGCATTTGCACTGCAGGTACCACATAGGCGTGACAACCACTTTTTTGATACACGAGTCTATAGCCGTTATAAAAATATTACAATGTTCACAACTTAAGTGAATTTCACACACTGAATGACAAGTTATGTCGGTTCTAATCTGCACTAAGTCACTAGTGTGCGAGTTACTCGTACCAGAGGGTTTGTGACTAGAAATCTAATTATTTGTCACTAAGTTAAGCTTAAAATCATGATCTACAATTTTGGCATAGCTGCATGAACAGGATTCAAGATATTTAAAGAATACCAAAAGTAGGCGTAGTGGTACATTTGTGCGACAGGTGCCAGATATAGTGTTGCCATCTGGCCTATTTTCAATCCCAAAGGCAGTTTTTGAAAAATATGACATGTAAAATTGAAAAACGATTGTAGCTTCTTTAGAAAGACGGACATGGCTAAAATGACTTAAAAAGTCTTGAAACGAATTTTGTCAAAAGATATGTAGCGCCTAACTCTTTTCGATGCGTCACACTTTGGTCCATGCCAAAAGACATACATACTCGTATATAATGTATAATTAAACAAGTTCTACTGCGAATCCAAATATAGTTTGATTTTGATAATTTGGCTGCCTATAAGAAACGAATAACTTCTCTCAACTATTGAGCTGTGCACGATTTAAATCTCATACTCACTGACCGGAATCTACACTCAGAAAAAATGTATGGTTGTAGTGACAATATTCGAAGAGGATCATACTATTGTTGGGTATATGGTGGTGGCACAACAACAGTATGATCCTCACAACAATAGTATGATTCACACACAACCATACTATGATCCCCACAACCATATTATGAGTCACACTCAACTATACTATGATCTCAGGGGGATGCTTCTTTACCATCCGTAGACTTCAAGTGATGAATGTGATTAAACCATAATCAATGGCTATAAGTGCAGGCAGATTTTAAATAAACGAGAGCCAATCGGCAGTAGAGTGATCCACCAATAAAAATCCCTCCCACTGCCGTCCGAATGTTGTTGTTTTTTATAATGGACAACAACCATGCACTATATCGTGCGAGTGTATGCATTACACACATACATGCATAGTCTTTAAGACCTGTTATGCTTTGTTCATTGTATCAACCACACGGTGTGATTGCCGTAATCATTTATTGTTATCGTAAATCTTTAACAACAATACTTTTGTCGCACAAACAATATTTATATGGTTGTTACAACCATGTTTTAATTTCTAAATTTGCAATAATACTATTGTTACATTTCAACAATATTAATATTGTATCAATCATACTGTTGTCAAAATAAAATTCAGAAAACAATACTATGGTTGTGACGAACATGCTTTTATTGTAGAGAACATATTATTGTCGTCGTGACCATATAGTAACCATAACTTTTCTCTGCGTGTACTGTGCAACGCCGGCTTCGCACATTTAATGTATTTTGCAGCTTGGACATTTATGGCTTACTAGTTAAAGCGCCGGCATTTTTGTGGTGAAACCCGCCGCTGATTGCTGGAAAATGTTCTTACCCGGATTTGAAAATGCAATCACTAGTGCGATAGTCGTAAAATCTAAAAATCGGCGCACTATTTAAGCCAATTTAAATATGAAACCAAATATGGATTTCATTTGAAGATTTTGCTTTCACATTTCCATGGCGAACGGCGGTGGCATTCGTCATGGATTCGACGTGGCCCAATTTTGAAGATGTGCTTTTAACTGGCCATTTTAATGGCGAACCACAGTGGTGGTTTTATAAGATTCGATGTTGTCGAACTTAAGAAAGCGTCATTTTGTGGTTGCCCGCAGTTACAGCCTGTAATATTGGCGACATTTGTTTTCCTCAAGATCATACCACGACACTCCCAGCGTGCAATGCAATTGCTTTATTGACCTAATGTCCTGTTTTGTTTCTGTTAATGGTCGCCTAGATCGTGTGATCCTTGAGTCAAAAGGTAAATATACTTTGACTATCTCAGAAACTAAGCGACATCTTGGGTAAAGAGGTATAATTACTATGCAGAGCGCTAATAAAGAATATTATTTTTTATCAAAATATGTTATTGCACCACACGAATAATGAAGCCAGCTATCTCTTTTCAGCGGAACTACACAGTACTTAAGGCTGCAACGTACCAGGCCAATGGAACTATTGTTACCTGATCAATAAGAAGCCGGCTAAAGATTTTTTTACTTTATCTTACATTTAACATAACGTTAAAACCCAGTTTTGTTCAGGAGAGCCATTTTAAAGATTAGGCCCCTTTCTATTTGCGCTTAGAATCGTCGACTTCACTTTGATAGAACGCGCATATCTCTGGGAGGGAACACTTTTGGGGCATGGGATCGGTCTCATTCGATGCTCAGATGTTGTCCACATTAAAAAAAAAGAAAAAAAATGAAAATTGATTTTTTTACCCTTAGGTCCCTTTCTCTATGCGCTGTCACATATGTTAAATATACAGTATGGAGTCCAAAGCTGGACCAGTTCCAGTGGCCTGATACGCTGTAGCCTTCTGCTTTGGGTAGTTCCGCTGGAGAGATATCTCCAGCAGAGCTATAAAAAAACTTTATCTTTTAAACTAAGCTTAATCTTTGACATCCTTCACCAGATATAAAAAGTAAAATAATCTGTGTCGATAAGTCAGCTAGGATTAAAACCTTGGAAGCCAACATTATTGGCGATATACAGGTGTTTATGCTGGAAAAATTTATTTAATGTTGGACACACCAAATAGACCACCTTCGGTGTCGTCAGGGACAAACATTTGATTATATTTTTGTTTTTAAATATTAAATGTCCGAATATGTCCCATCGGGTTATAAAGCACCCGCAATTCAATTCTATTTAATGTACTTGAATTAAAAAACCCAATAAAACGTCGATAAGTTTAGCTAGGCCGAACCTGATAAATACCCTTCACCATCTGTACGGTATTAAAGGCCCGTTTTTTGGGCCCTTGGGCCTTTGCATTCATTCCGAATCGCAGCCAAAACTTCAAAATTGTTCTATGTTTGGGTTGACATAAAAAGTTGCTTTAATTTAAGTATCCATATATTCATATTGACTATTAATAGCCCGTGTTTTGACAATGAGGAACATTTTTTGGGCCACCTGAGCCAAAATTTCCAGTAATTATCACCTTTTTTGAGGCATGTAGTGCAGAACGCATTATAACCATTGTTCGTCCACAAAAAATTATATTTTTAAGCAAATTCACATAAAAGTGTTCTTTTTGCCGAGAAACCGTAAGTCCCTTCTAAAGGGAAACATTTTTCCCTCTAGGCCCATTTCGCCTATTTACACTCAAAATAGCTTATGAACATAAGCCATATATTTATTCCTTTTACCCTAATAATGACTTTTACTCCTATAAGGTTGAACCAAATCATTTCCAATTTGATCTATTTAATGCACAGTATTTTATTTCATTCCAGCTTAGGTCGCTGCTTCCAAATCAATTCGTCGCCTCCAGCTGTATGATGGGCGCCCCCTGCGTCGGCTGCCCTGCGGATTCCATTCAATAGCAGGGTATGATCTATTCATCCCCATTTAAAACTACTGATTTCGTTACGGACTGGTTGCTGTTGTGTTTATGCCCATAGATCGCCGTTGTTAATAGTCCCAGGTAAAATATGCCCAGGATTTTGCTCTAGCATTTATACACGAACAATTGTATAATTTGGATATCTCTTGAGGCAGCATGCCATGATTCGTATCTCTAAAGTTGGCCAGATTTTACGTTGGCGTTGAATATTTTTTGTTTTGTCCCTCTCGAGATATAGTTTTATCTCCAGACAGAGTTTAAGAGGCCATATACCTACCTGGCTTTGTTTATCCGGTTGAGGGTATGATTACTTTGTATCCTCCCGTCTTGGTGATTATACAGGGTGGAGCACGGTAATTTGCTTTTTTCCACTGCAGACTGTGGCGGCAACAAACCAACAAAGAGAGTGGAGATTGTGCGTGGCTGATAGTGGCTGACGGGAGATTTGTGTTCGTCTGCCTTTCAGATGTCATCATGCATTGAACACGTGAGGAGAGGTCATTTCGTGTTGAAGCGTATTTTTCAAATGCGCACTCGATCATTGCAGTTTAGGGTGCCTTTTATTTACGATTCACTGTTTCCCCACGCGGACGTGTTCCTGGACGGCTATCAATTGTAAATTTGGCACCTTCAACAGCAGGGAATGTGTTATGTGTACGAAGCGGACCTGAGAGAAGGATTACAACACCACAAAACATCGAAAGAGTTAGAAGAGCAGTACTGCAATCTTCAAAACGCGCTGCTCGGAAGAAATCACTTACTATTGGCATTTCCTGACGTTCTCTTCACCGGATTCTTCATGATGAACTGAATTCTCAGCCGTATAAAATGTGGGTGCTCCAACAACTGTCAGCACGGGACACGGCGGACCTCTTGTGAAGACATTCTTGCAACTATATCCCGTGACGCAATTGTGTTCTTTTCTGATGAGGCACATTTTAACCGCAGTGGGTGTGTAAACAAACAAAATATGCAGTACTGCAGTGAAACAAACACCAGATAACTCCACCACAGACCTCTGCATTCTGACCGAGTCACTGCGTGGTGAGCCATATCACGAGTAGGCATCATTGGACCTTACGTTATCCAGGACAACCGTCTTGCCGTAACTGTGAACTCCGAACGGCACTTGACTATGATACAGGATTTTTTTCAGCCGGCTCTTGAGGCAATGCAATTAGAGGATACATGGTTCCAACACGATGGTGTCACTGCACACTCGGCGATGGTTACCAGCACGCCCACCAGACTTATTTTTTTCCCTTGAGGTTACCTGAAGTCGAAGGTGTATATCAATCGTCCCAACACCTTGGTAGACCTTATTAGCAATATTGGGGCTGAATTTGGCAGAATACCAGTCGAAATGCCTGTTTGAGTTCATAAAAACTTCAGAAAACGTATGCAGCAGTGTAGATAGCGAAGGTCGACATTTCCCTTACTGTTCAATATAATTAAAGTATAAAATAAATTTTTCCAAGGTTCATAAATTTTTATTTCATTCCCAAATAAGAAATTATAGCGGTTCATCCTGTACTTCTTAGTAGCAAAACGAGTCAACTTCCTCTATTATTTCGTTATTTTAACGGAGCCTTTCAATATTTAATGCGTTTATGCTTATTTAAAGCTTTGGTCTTTTTGATGTTTATCTATATAAGCCATAAACATGTCAATCCTAGGATCCTAGGTTCATTCGTGTAAGCGCTATTGTGCTTTCAACAGACACACGAACGGACGGGCGTACATGGCTAGATCATCTTAGACTGTTACGTTGATCAAAAATATATATACTTTATAGGGTATTCGATCAATATTTTTTTGGTGTTGGTAACGAAATGACAAATATAATATAGCATCCACCCTTCAGTAGAGGGTTTAATAAGCAAATGAATCACCCTGTGTTAATTGAGAATTAACATTGTACTCCAGATATCGGGGGCATTGCGTGCATATTCTAGAAATTAGAGCTGTTAGATCTGTTCCGCAGTGTAGACCCTACAATTGTCAGACAACGACATGAACATGCCATGACAGATACGCCTCCAATGCCAGTACGATCACTTTCCCAACCGTCCTCGCATTCCTGAACATTTCATTTGGAGTTGTTTCCGTTTTCCTTCTTCAATAGAACGACAATTGTTGTGTTTGCTGGAATTCTATTCGACTTATTGGGCCGCGGTGCTGTGTTGCTTCTGTTGTTGTTGTGCGCCCGGTCTCCTTTCAGCTGTCACTGTGAATTCGAGTTGATTGGATTCGGACTTAGGAAATGTTAAACAAGAAAGTCATTGAAAGCAACACGACAGAATTTAATGCGAAAAAATTTCGAACAATTTTAAAATGCTAGGATGGATGTCATGGGGGTGGGTGCGAACGCCAGAGAAGGTATATCGAAACGAATGCCATAAAGATGGAGCATTAAAAATGCGTACCGAAAGACCGAAAGGGAGTGTGAGCAATGAATTATTATCGAATCAATATTTTCAAAAGACATTTCATAAATAATCCTAGGCAGCCGCACGCCGAGAGGGAGGTTTGAGCGGTTGGAAGGTTAATCTTATTTCTGAAGGCAACGCTTGATTTAGTTTAACTCTGTAATCAATTTTTATTTTCCTTTGCGTTTGAGTCAAGTTCATCATACCATTTGAAGTCATTTTGGAAAACAATGGATAAGCGAAATGCCAGCTAAGGATAAAAAACTGATTGCAAAACAATATCAGATAAGGAAACAGTAGCAACTCGTACAATTTATTGGGGAATTAATTAGGTAAGCCAGTGCTACAAATTATTGTATCCATTTCACGATATAATACGGCTTATTGGAGCATATTTTATTACAGATATTTTTCGGAGGACACCATTTTGGGACATCTTTGCGAATATGAGATAACAATTATTAATTGAGTTTTGATATACTGTGAAAATGTGCATTAGAGGGGCAAGGGCTTTTGGTTTCTGGAAAAATTAGCGAAAATATTGGGAGGATGATAAAAGAAGCCACGATAAACGTTTTGACAGCAAAACTGCATTTACAATGTGTTAGATACATACAGGGTGGAGTGCGGTAATTTGCTTTTTTCCAGTGCAGGTTGTGGCGGCACTGTTGGTCGAAGAGAGTTGAGAGTGTGCGTGGCTGACCGGAGATTTGTATTCGTCTGCCTTTCAGTTGCCATCATGCATTGGACACGTATGGAGAGGTCATTTTGTGTTCAAGCGTATTTTTCAAATGCGCACTCGAGCACTGCAGTGCAGCGTTCCCCCATGCGGACGTGCTCCTGGATGGCAATCAATCAAAATATGCGGTACTGGAGTGAAACAAACCCCATACAACTTCACCAGTGACCTCTGTATTCGGACCGCGTCACTGTGTGGTGCGCCATATCACGAGTGCGTATGTGAACTCCGAACGGATCTTGACTTTGAAACTGAATGTTTTCAGCTCTTGAGGCAATGCAATAAGAGGATACATGGTTCCAACAGAAACCATGTATCACAAAACGAAGGTTAAATTGTTTTAAGGCAAATGTTTCCTGGACGGCTTATCTCTTAGACTTAGCCCCATGCGATTTTTTCCTTTGGAGTTACCTGAAGTCGAAGGTGTATAAGTATATCAACCGTCCCAACACCTTGAAGACCTATTTAACAACTTTGAGGCTGAAATTGGCAGAATACCAGTCGACATGCTAGTTAGAGTTCATGAAAACTTCAGAAAACGTACGCAGCAGTGTTTGGAAAGCGTAGGTCGACATTTGCCAGTTACACTATTTAAAACCATGTAATTAAAAATTCCCGTAATGTTTAATATAATTAAAATATAAAATACATTTTTCTAAGGTTCATAATTTTTTTATTTCATTCCCAAATAAGCAAATTACCGCGCTCCACCCTGTATAATGTATGCAGTTGTAGATCTAATACAGTAAAAATTGTTCCAATAGGGTGACAATATCCAAGTAGCATAACAAACAGGTAAGTAAATTCGGTAGGGGACGATATTTTAGACACAAGGTTTTTAAGTTATAACGACGTCAAACTCAGCTACTACATACTTTGTATACCCTACACCACACTGTGGTACAGGATATTGTAAATTAGTGCTAATGTTTGCATGCAGTACCTTAAAAGAATGGGAATAGACCTTAAGTTAAGTGTACCGATCGACATAGAATCACCATCGGATTCAATTGAGCGATGTCCGTTCTTCCGTTTCTCCGTTGGTCAGTCCATCTATTGTTGAAATCATAGTACAGTTCTCAAGTAAGAGCCGACATCGATGAAACTTGATACATTCATCAACTTTGGGCCAAAGACGAACCCGATTTAAATTGGTTCACATCGGTCCATTTTTGTAAATCATGCCTAGGCTCTAAAATCTCCATATTTCATCCGATTTCGTGACCAACACACCAGCGCTTGTAAAACTTTACTATAGCGGTCTCTGTTTTAGAATTTCTCCCACGCAAAGATCGATCCCGATTTGAGGTTCTGCGGCATTAATTAATTTTGGTGAATTTGGACCACGTAGGTACATTTTTGGTTTAGCCCCTAAACAAAAATCCTTCCTGATTTCAGAACCTGCATATTTCTAAACCACATTTTACCTTTGATTTCTACCAAATTTTGCATGGTGTGTGACGAGCGACCAATACCCGCCGCCCCACTGTACTATTGAACCTTATCGATTAATTTTTTGAGTGGACCCCACACAAAGGTCCACATGGCCACAAATTATAACCTATCACTCCCAAAACGATGGTACTTTATGAGCGAAAATTCATCAACGGTGGTGAAACTGGACCACATATGTCTCGTATAACCCCCTTACAAAGATTCTTCCCGATTTCAGAACCTGCACCTGATAAAGCCACATATTACACCCGATTCCAACCATATTTCGCAAAAAACGTTAGAAGTGGCTAAAACATAAATCTGTTGAAATTGGACCATATAGCTTCATATTTTCAAATAGCTTCTACACAAACGTCCCTCACGGTTAGAGGTCCTGCAGCTCCTGATTACCTGATGACGCCGAAATTCTCCATGTAACCTTATGAGTTACTGTGGTGTAACTGAACCACAAAGCTCCATACTTTTGTATAGCCCCCACACAAAGGTCCTACCCGATATCTACCAAATTTCACATCAAGCATAACGAGCGACCAACTTCCATGTCCTAGAACGTTGAACCACATTCGTCCATATTTTCGAATAGCCCCCACACAAAAGTCCCTCCCGATTTGATGCCCAGTAGCCGCAAATTATACCCGATGTCACAGTGTAGATAGGATATAAACAAATAGTTTAAAATTGGTTTACATCTTCATGCGTCGTTCCAAATATAAACTCACATAAGTGTGTCGTGTGGTCCCCGCTGACATGCGGAACATGGCATGCAGATCAATTCGGAACCAGTAAAAACTGCGACTACTCCAGCTAAATGTCAACTGGGCCAATGATACTCTGGTCGGAGTGGGTGATCCTCCTTCTGAGCTACCTGAGGGCACGCACTCCAAAGTAGTAGAAGGTTTCTGCGATAGCTTGAGAGTGAATGCCGGTCAGACCTGCCTAAAAGGCAGATCTGATAGAGGTTACCACTTGTAGCACTGGACCTTTTCTTTCTAGGTACTAAAGATCGCTCCTGACAAACCGAGGCAGGGGTTGGCTATAAGTATTGTAGTGGGTTCGTTGAACAGTTTTAAAGCACCCCAGCAGTTACTGCTTCGACAGCATGCAAGATCCTCAAGGATAGATATTCGTCTACTCGTATAGGTTGTCCTTCGAGGACCTGCCATTTTGGCAAATCCGGATATTCCTTTACTTCATCTAGATCACTTCGGAGCTCACACTGGCGTTGAAAAGTTCACTACTGACCGAACTAATTCTCAGCTTATCGCAGATAGAAGTGGCATGCACTGATGACTTCAAAAGACTGTCGAAGAATTTTGGAAAACTCGTAGTTGGGACATCGACTTTTAGATTTAAGTACCGCCTTACCTAAGCAGTTCATATGCTGAACAGCAGATAATTTGGTGGCGCATATCGTCAGGTTCAGCAAAAACACAATTTCAATGCCGTCAGGCGGCTGTGGAATAGCAAGTAAGTAAAGATTACACAGTGCAGAAGATAACAACCCGGTTTTGGAAGTTAAAATTTTCCATCATCATTTCCTATGTTCATCGACATGCCCAACACCCCGCTCTTAAACAAGTGCGTCATATGGACACTTAGATCCGAAAATTCTCTTTTGGTGGTTCAAATACTTTGTCTTTTTTTTACAGATACTTCAGTTACAATTACTGAGCGTTACAGGACACCGACTAACATTCGGTTTTACTGATGGTATACTTGAGGTGCATGCAACCTCAATCATTTGGATGGGAAGCAAATTCGGTTGTGGCAACGGATCTGTTTTCTGTGTGTAGTTGACGAACTAACGTTTCAAACAAGGAGTGAGGCACGTGTTGACGATGTCCTTAAATAAGGTGACATAGCTGGCCGTATCGATGTCAATCAAGAGGCAATGAATCACGTAGGTCGTCGTGCTACACGAATTGAGTTCGCTAGTGCCGTGCTGCATAGCTTGCGGAGTTCATTGGTGATCGACAATTGTAAATTGTTCATACAAACTCGGATTGTATTTGCTACTGGCGAGAGGCCATCCTCGAAAATTTTTCAGACTTCGGGTACTACATCAGTCGATACGGAAAAGTTGAGAACTTTTGTCAAACACTCAGTTCCCGGTAAATCCAATTGCTTTAGCGCTTTGGGTGACTTTGCGTCATGGATGACAACTGCAACTTCGTCTGCAGAAAATTATTGGGTCGACTTATCTGTTCTGGGAGAACAAATACGATGTATGGCTCTACTTAATGCCTTGTCACTTGGGATGGGCAATGAACTACCGGCTAGAATTATTCGCGCCCTTCTCCGGATCAGTTAGTGTAATATTGACGAAAGTGACTAAAGTCTAGTCGTATTCGAAGCGACCGAAACTTAAGTTACAGTGCTTCATGTGATCCAGCCTTTTATTTCGTTTATGCTTCTCGACTATATGGCAATCTCGAGCTTTATTGTTTTATTTTCAAAATAATAACCAAACATTCTACGAACGTTAGTAGTGAAAAGAAAAAAATAATTTCGTACAAAAATTCTTCCATAAAAAATATGTAATGCTGATAATTTTGAACAGGATACCCCAGTACGCCCCAAAAAATACGTTGTAATGCACCATACACAATTTTCTTATTTTCTTCGACATGATAACAAATTAACAATATTATTCCACTAAAACCCATTACTTTGCTACTCGTATACTCAAGTCTCAGTTTAAAAATATTTCTTGATGGTGTCTACCGTGTTTTGCATTGAGTATTCTGCTTACAGCTTTCACTGTTTGAACGTCTGAATAATTTAAAAACGGTGCTCTCATTCGCAACGGTCTTATCCTCACTTACTGAATGACAATTTAGTATTTAGGATAGCTTTATTTTTTATAGAAGCATATCCTATTTTTAATCGAAGCCATCAAAATAATGTTGACTGACATGACTGGAAAACAGTTGCTCTCGGACATATTTAATAAAAAAAATCATGTAAAAACAAGTCATTCCAATTGTATTTACGTTAATTCAATGAAATAAACATTTACGACATTTTGCGTTGAGTCCCAACACCATCACACCACCATACAGTGTCGCTCCATTTAGTTATGCCGGTAGCAACATCTGCAGTTTAACATTTTTTTTAAAGAAAAGTCCCCTTAGATACGAGTATCTTGTGGCACAAGTGCGAAAATGCAGAACTTCTCTCAAATCAGGGAACTTAGCAGGATATCGTTTTTGTTACCATCAACCAGGATCTGTTTTTTAATGATGACTGCGAACGACTAAATGGTTATTGTGGCGAATCTATTTGTAAAGTCAAAGGCACTTTTAAAATCAAACCGACGCGTCACTTGTTTAAAGATGTTTTGCACTAGGCTTGGCTGTGTGATAGTCGCTTAAGGTACCTGTCACACCACGCTCGGCACCTGAAAACTTGTATGAACGACATAGTCTATGACATACCAGGTAAATCTACTGTCCTAAAACTGGAATTTACGCAGTTCAATTAGTATTAAAATAGAGCGAAAAATTAAAACAAGTGACACGTCAAAAAACAGCGTTGACTGTACCTAACAGCATTTACAATTATTCAATTGCATCAGCCAGAGCGGGCTGAAGGATCATTTAGTATTAACAATTTTAGGCTGTGTACGGTGATCTATTTTAGTTGTAAAGTTTTCATTGAAATGTACAGTCTGTTGATTAAGAGTTGTTGAATCAGTTTTGTTTTTAACACAGGATAGAGCGCGGTATTTTGCTTTTTTGCACTGCAAGATGTGGCGGCACTGTTGGTCGAAGAGATTAGAGAGTGTGCGTGGCTTATAGTGGCTGACGGGAGATTTGTTTTCGTCTGCCTTTCAGTTGTCACGTGAGGGGAGGTCATTTCGTGTTGAAGCATATTTTTCAAATGCGCACTCGATCATTGCAGTGCAGCGTGCTTTTCGTTGTTTTCCAAATCGGACGTGTTCCTGGACGGCAATTAATTGTAAATTGGGTAACTTTATTGAGAACAGCATGTCTACGATCGGGACCTGAGAGAAGGATTACAACACCACAAAACATCGAGTGAGTTAGAGCAGCAGTACTGCAATCTCACAAGCGCTCTGCTCGGAAGCATCACTTGATCTTGGCATTTCCAGACTTTTTTTCAGCCGGCTCTTGAGGCAATGCAATTAGAGGATACATGGTTCCAACAGGATGTTGCCACTGCAAACACAGCGAATGTGTTGTTTGAGGCAAATGTTTACTTATCTCTTTGAGGGGTGATGTGAACTGGCACGGCACGCTCACCAGACTTAGCCCCATACGATTTTTTCCTTTGGGGTTACCTGAAGTCGAAGGTGTATACCAAACGTCTGGAAGGAACACCTTGGAAGTCGTTATTAATAATATTGAGGCTGAAATTGGCAGAATACCAGTCGACGACATGCTTGTTAGAGTTCATGAAAATTCAGAAAACATATGCAGCAGTGTGTGGATAGCAAAGGTCGACATTTTTCAGATACACTGTTTGAAACCATGTAATTTAAAAATTCCTTTACTGCTCAATATAATTAAAATATAAAATAATTTTTTCTCAGGTTCATATTATCCATTCATATATTTCATTCCCAAATAAGTAAATTACCGCGCTCCACCCTGTAGTTCGTGAAGACAGGCAGTTAAATAAATATGTGAAAGGTCCCATTTTCCCTCTTACCACAATTTGCGTTTCAAAAACACACTCCGTTCTTACGTTCAAAGAATGCAATTAACATTTTCTGTTAAAACACTAGTAGGTAAATTTGCAGCGAAATTAAACACTTTTGTTATGGGAGGCGTAAACTGCTTTCACAGTTGCAGCAGGGATTTTAATTGCTTCAATTGCATTTACGCTTTAAAGGCTACTCTTTTACTCTTTAATTCTGAAACTTATATATAAAGAAGTAAAAAAGTGTACAGTCGGTCTAGGCAGATTATATGATACCCAAACCACTGTGGTATACAAAACACTAACCGCTTCTGTTAACAGAATCGATCTGTTAACACAAATGGGATTTAAAATGTCACGATTAGATCTGGAGAGAGTTATATGGAATTCATGGGCCGATATGTTCCCATTCAACTAAGGTTGGTAAAAGGTCACACAATAATCACTTTGCTGAAATTCTGCAAAATCGTATTTCAAATTGTGGCTCCTAACGTTGTAGGCTTAGTTTTAGCAATATAAGATTAAAACTTGTAGAGCGGCGTTACTCACATCAGTAGCCCTTATATGGACGCTATATGACATCATGGACCCACATGTTCAAGCGCTGATAAAGTTGGTTACTATTCCCTCATAACGCACTATGGTAAGTTTGATCAAGGATATAAAGTGCAAACGGCAGAGACTCTACATTCGGCCGGATCATCAGATTGAAAAAATTGTTTGACCATTTGGGCAACTTATAAAAAGTGGCTTTAAAGTGCGGTAAATTCAGTATGCAAACCGTTATTCTCTAACACCGATTCTTTGCATTTTCCATTGAAAAATTTAAAAATGTTTCGGAAAAAATTATTTTTGAATTGCTCAAAAAGATAATAAAGTTCTTTTATATTAACGTTACATTCTAATTTTTGATAGAAATTTGAAGTTTGAGTTAAAACTATAGATGCATCAAACAGCTAATTAATTTCTCTAACTGCACGCAGAGAAAAAACATGGTTACTACCTGGTCACGGCAATAATAATAGGTTCTCCACAACAAAAGTATGTTCGTCGCAACCATAGCATTTTTAACTGAATTTATTTTTGACAATAGTATAATTGCTGCAACATTAAAATTGTAGAGATGTAACAATAGTATTATTGCCAAATTTAAAAATGTAAATATGGTTATTGCAACATTTGTTCACGCAGAAAAAAAGTATGGTTGTGGTGACAATATTTGAAGAGGATTATACTATTGTTGTGTATATGGTTGTGGTACAACAATATTATGATCCTCACAACAATAGTATGATTCACACATAACCATACTATGATCCCCACAACCATAGTATGATGCACACACAACCTTACTATGATCTCCACAACCATAGTATGATCCTCACAACCATAGTATGTTTCAAACACAACCATAGTATGATCCTCACAACCATAGTATGATTCACACGCAACCATGTTATGATCCCCAATATAATTTATTAGAATTTGTTTAAGTTGTCGACAATACGAGTAGATTTGATCCCCAATATTATTTGTTAGAATTGGTTTAAGTTGTCATCAATAGATTTGAATTATGAAAATTATTCAAAAATACATTAAACTCAAAATGAAAGGAGTAAATTAGGAGTAGAAAAAACACACAGTAGAAAAAAGATTAAATAAACGTAAGCGTTTTTATTAAAAATATTTCAGTTAAACAAAGCCAAAGCAGCTTGTTTAAAAAATTTTAATTTCGATGAAAAAGTACTTTTATTGCATTAGATCCACACCAAAAACATTTGTTCTAAAAAGCATATTTTAATGAAGAAAAATTACAATCATGCAGTATGATTGCCGTAATTGTTAACATAAAACGCAAAATACCATACTTTTGTCTCACCAACCATATTTATATTGTAGGTATAACCATATCCTCATTTTTAAATTTGGCAATAATACTATTGTTACATTTCAACAATATTAATATTAGAGCAATTATACTATTGTCAAAACTAAGTTCAGTTAACTAACAATGCTATGGTTGCGACGAACAAACTTTTATTGCGGAGAACATATTATTATTGCCGTGACCATGTAGTAACCATGTTTTTTCTCTGCGTGTTGGTGCGACAAAAGTATTGTGTTTTGGGTTTTATGTTAACAATAATATGATTACAGCAAGTTAAATATGCGTTTTAGGACAAATGTTATTGGTACGGTTCTAATGCAATAATAGTCCTTTTTTATCGAAATTATATTTTTTAAACAAGCTGCTTTGGCTTTGTTTAACTGAAATATTTTAAATGAAAACGCTTACGTTTAGTTAAACTTTTTTTTCCACTGTGAAATAAATCACTCCTATTATTTTGAATTTAATGTATATTTGAATAATTTTCATAATTCAAATCTATTGCCGACAACTTAAACAAATTCTATTAAATTATATTGGGGATCATAGTATAATTATGTGTGATCATACTATGGTTGTAGGGATGATAACATGGTTGCGTATTAATCGTACTATGGTTTTGAGGATCATGCTATGGCTGTATGTGAAACATACTATGATTGTGGGGATCATACTATGGTTGTGGAGATCATAGTATGGTCGAGTGTGAATCATACTATGGTTGTGGGGATCATAGCATGGTTATGTGTGAAACATACTTTTGTTCTGAGGATCATAGTATGGTTGTATTTGAATTATACTATTGTTGTAAGGATCCTAATATTGTTGTACCACAACCATATACCCAACAATAGTATTATCCTCTTCGAATATTGTCTCCACAACCATACCTTTTTTTCTGCGTGTAGTCTTATAAGAGCTAGGGCCTAGATCTTTTTTTTATATTTTTAATACACATTGTATGGAAGAAGCTGTGATAATTGTTTTTATAATTACTTCTCCGAAAAAATGCCGATTTTACGCATGGATGTTTTTGATGTTTGGTTCAAATCACACATCTTTTCTCAGAAAAACTCTAATGTAATAGAACACGTATTAAATAGTCTTGGACTTGGCGTTAGCGATATAAATGCAGAAATTAAAAAGGTAGCACAAAGATTCGCACACTATGCAGTGAAGGGAACAAGAAATGGTCGCAGGAATGAAAAGTTGTTGAGCTTTGCCAAATAAAAGTATTGTAAAAATTTCACTACGAATGTAAATATGGATTTATTATGAAATCTAGCTTAGAATTGGGGATACTAATGGATCCAATAGTCCCAAAAACGGCCACGTGACCAAATCAAGTAACCACATGTGAATATGGAAATATGATTACTTAAATTCAATGCCAATTCCACTACGAATCGAAAATTGATTTTTTTTAAGTTTTGGCGTAGATTGAGGCAAAGACACCTAAATGCAAGAGGCCCAAAAAACGGGCCATCAACATTTGGGTACTCAAACTAAAGCTTATATGATAAAAATTTCAATTAGGGAATTATTGTTAATAGACGAAAAGTCTACTAAGTCTGAATCGTAACCATTGACCCTTGGGTTTTATAAATATGGCCCTTCAGATCAAAACAAGAGACTAGGAACTACAAATAGATTGTTGTTTATGTCAATTGATTAGTGAATTTATGGCAAAGGGCATATTAGATTCGGCCTGGTCAAACTTGTTTTATCTCTTTCAAAAACATTCCAATAAATAATTTTTTGTCTCCATTTATTTTTGACTTTAATTGTCTTTTTTGGCAACCTTTAAGACGTTTTTAAATGAGAAGCAAAATCCAGTTCTATTGGAAACCACGAGGGCATATCAATAATTCCGTAACTCCCTCGTAGTTATAAGAAATGCTCTCATCAAGTACCACCTGTTAATAGACTACTGTCAAATTTTGAGAGAGTTCCGTCATTTAGTTTGTGTTTAACAGCTGTTCAAAACATGCAACTTCGTAGATTTTGTTAAAAATGGAAAAAAGGGAATTTCAAGTGCTCATTCAACATAATTTTTTGCGGAAAAAAATCGTCAGTCGAACCTAAGAATTGTTTGATAAATACTATAGGAACTCTGCACCATCGATTTCAATGGTAAAAAAGTGGTTTAGACTTTCGTTGAGGTCGCCAATTACAAATGACGCTGAACGTTCTGGACGGCAAAACACCCGAAAATGTCGAAAAAATTCACGGCCGATTAAAGAGTAAAAGTACTTGAGATTGTGGACGCTATACGCATTTCATATGGCAGTGTGGTTTCGATTTTACATGATTTTACAGTTGGGTTTAAGAAAGCTGTCTGCAAGTGGTTTGCAGCGTTTGCTCTTAATTGACCATAACCGTAATCGTACATGCAGAGAAAACATATGTTTACTCTATGGGAGAGACTTAGATCTAACGATAGAATTATTGATCAAACAAATGCCTAGTTTAAGGACCTCAAAAAATTCCATTTTTTGGACGGAATACAAAAATTGAAGAAACGTTAGACTGAGTGTATGAAGTTAAAAGGAGATTATGAAAGCTATTATTTTTGAAAAACTACTTTATTCGGAAGGTCACGGAATTATTGATATGCCCCCGTAGATGGGCAGACGAACTGGATTACACGGCAATCATGACAAAGCCTTTAGATAACCAGGAACAGAAATAATGACAGTCGGGGAAGCGGCTGAGTGACTGGGTCGTAATGAAGTGAACAACACAAGCGTTGCCATTTATTCGGACAGCCAAGCTGCGATTAGATTTCTGGAGGAGTCATCCATAAATTCAGAAATAAACCTTGACTCCCGCTGAGTAGTTCAAATAGCCTAAATGGGTGCATAAGCATAGGAATATACCGGGGAACTACAAAGCCGATGAACTTGCTAGACAAAAACGACACACGACAGTGGAAAAGGTTGGTCAGTGATTGTATGCCGCTTTCCTGATGTGGGCTCTAGCTCAGACAAGAGGCGGTAAGGCTGTATAATGAGAGATAGACACAATGACACGTTTAGCGTAGCTAGTCAAATCTGACCAAGATACAACCTAAGAAGGTCTATTAGATAGAAAAGAGCCATGCCTGATCACCGAATACGCTACGAGAAGGCATCGAGTCCAATGACTTCTTCAGAAACTGTAGAGATATAAGGATAAAGTGAACAGCGAGGATGAAGTGGAGTAAATGACTTCTGGATATACTAGGGTCTGTTTTTCTAGGATGACTGATAATCCTATACTTGCAGTGTCTATCAGTCTATCAGAAATAATATCAATCAGGAAAGTAACTAAGTGGCTGGGTCGGACCAACACAGGCATTGTCAAGCTGCCATTAGATCTCTATAGGGTCGCAGATCTCTAAGATGAGAGCTGCAAAGCCGATAAACAAACTGAATGAACGAATTTAAAAGAATTTTCTAGTCTTGATGTGTCACATTCCTCATACAAGCACTGTCTCAGACAGGAGACGGACAGATCTCGGCACCTGCAGGGTAGCTAGACAAATCTGACCAAGTTACAACCTAAGGTCAAAATATCGCCTCGCACTAGAGAGCACGAAACTTTGCTTGAACGGCGGACACACTAGGAGAAGGCATCGGGTCCAATGACTTCTGCAGAAACCGTGGATTTTACGATGAAGGGGAGAGCGAGAATGGAGTAAATGACGTCTTATTACTGGGGTCGGCCATTCGAGGATGACTGATAACCAGATGCTTGTAGTGTTTATCAGCCCGAAATCATATTAATCAGGGAAGTAGCTGAGTGGCTGCGCTGTCACTAGATCTCTGTAGGATGCATCCCCCATCGATTCGCAAGATGTTCTTGACAGTCGGCGATCTCTAAGATGAGAACTACAAAGCCGTTGAACGAACTGAATGAATGAATTTTGAAGAATTTTCTAGAGTTGGTGCGCTACAATCGTTATAAAGGCTCTGGCTCTGACATGTGGCGGTAAGACTATCTTATGATAGATGAACCGATCTCGACAGCTGTATGCTAGGTAGACAAATCTAACCAAGATACAACCTAAGAAGGTCAGGAGGTGGTATCGAGTCTAATGACTTCTGCAGAAACCGTGGAGATAAGATGAAGTGGAAAGCAGGAATGAAGTAGAGTAAAATACGTCTGGGGTCGGCCACTGGTAACACAAGGACCTTGATTGGCCTACGATTAACAAACATCGTTTTTTATTAATTTTTTCCTTGAATTTTGTAAAGCAACTTGGATATGAATCACCCTTTACATTCTTATAGTTTCCTATGCAGGGAAAAACGCTTAGGATTATAGGCTATTTCTTCTATTGCAGTAGAAATCATTTTGCTCATACATTATATGGACTGCTTATCAACAAATTTTATTCTATCCTCGTTGTTAACATCTAGTCCAAGTAAGTTATTAGAAGTTAGTCCATTAAAGGTGTCAATCTTTTTGGGCTGTGAACAGTGTCCTTCTGTTTGGAGAAAAATTTCCACTAGTGTTGTTAGTCATTTCTTTCAACACTGTGTAGGGCATACAAAATTCGATTCAAACAATCTTAATGCCGTTTTTTTATACTTCTGATGATTTGATTTGTCATAAAAACAGAACAGACATGAACGCTTGAACGAACGAAGTGACATTTAATTAAAAATATATTATCGTATAATTGAGTCCGCATGCAAGTATGCAGATGGCATACAAATCCGACACAAAAAAAAACACGAAAGAAAAATAAATTCAATTTGAAATGCAGCAAATTAAAACAATTTTAAATAACGCAAACTACATCGAAGCAATTTTAATAGGAGTTCTTCTTTTGCGAGGTCGGAACTTGTGATATTTTTTCTCATTTTGTGCTGACAGCCGTATTCTCCAACATTTTGAGTTGTGAGGTGACATTCCAATACCGGCATGACCTCCCCGAAGAGGAATGACAAACAGGACAAACTGTATGCCAATTATTGCAAGGAATTTTTTTGGAATGGTTGTATTAAAAACTACTTTAGCTCAATTATACTTTATACTTTTTGTATGTTTGTGTGTATAAGGGTGCATGTGTGTTAATTAAACAATTTGCATACCAATGATATTCAATTTAATTTCAATATCTCCATGTGAATATTCCGAGAATTGTTTTCGTTTATCAATTACTAATGCGGCAACATAAAAATGACATAATTAAAACGAGATAAATATGTGGGCTCAGGGACGAGGTATCAATTAGACAACGAAGGCAAACAAAGGATAGTGCAGGGCCACGTATATAAAGGGGCCCAAATGTAGAGTATCGCTATCTAAGTTAAAAAAATTAGACTCATAGCTTTTGGCCTCTGTAAAGGTGGTGGTTATATTTTAGGTTAGTAAAGCATTCTTGTAGATTTTCGCCTTTTCTAATTGGTTTCGGTTTGTAATATTTTACTAAATAAAGGTGGCGGTTATATTTAAGTTTGTGTATATTTTCTGGTGATTATTATAATTTGTTGAACCGATTGGCTGTTGATAAATATCTGTAGCTAATTTTTTTTTATTTGCACTATCTTAGTTACAGAGTAAAAATATATCCATTTCATTAACAACTTATTTTAAGCTTTTACATGTAGTATTGCAGCAAATAAGGCTAAAAACATATTCAATGGCTTGATTCACAGGAAATACCCAATAACTTACACGAAGTCTTAACAAGTGCTCCCGAGGTCAAATCTATCACAAAAAATTTAAAAAATAACAAAGCACCTGGAATTGATAATAATTAACCGATATTTTTAAAGAAAATGCCAGATGTATTTAATCTTCAACTGGTGTTTGCTAAATGGTTATTTTCCAAAACAATTTAAGAAAGCAAAAATAGTCCCCATCTTAAAGCCTGGCAGGGATGCAAAACAAGTAAATAGCTACAGGCCTATTAGTATTTTATGCGAAATAGATAAAGTATTTGGGAAAATCATTCAAATAAGCATAACGGAGTTCTCAGAATCGAATGGTATTATACATAAAGAACAGTTTGGGTTTAGAAGATATCACTCAACTATTCACCAGCTGAAAAGAGTATATAACTATATTGAATCCAACAAACAAACAAACCGAAAGTCCACAGGAGTTGTGTATCTAGACATAGAAAAGGCATTCGATTCCATTTGGCACAATGGCCTTATTTTTAAAATGAACCAGTTTGGTTATCCAGACTATTTGCAGAAAATAATAAAAAGCTTTTTATGTGCAAGATCATTTGTGGTAACTGTGGGTGAAGGTTTTTCCACACAAAGACTAATCCCAGCCGGTGTGCCTCAGGGGTCATTACTATCACCGCACTTATATTCAATTTTTACATCGGACTTTAAAATACCAAAAAACCAAAAGGCTGCATTTTTTGTGGATGATTCTGCTTTAATCGTAACAGGACAGGTTTCAAATGCTATTATCAAGAACATGAAAAAAGCCATAACAGTTTCTCAAAAATACTTCGATAGATGGAAAATCAATTTAAACTCTGCGAAAACTAAGGCGATAATTTTCCCATTTAATAAATCTCCAAAAAGAACTCCAAGTTTAACGTTGTCTGTTCAAGGAGAAAATATTCCTCTCGAAGATTCAGTCAAATATCTGGGTGTAATATTTGATAAAAAAAACTTACATTTAAAGATCATATCGCTCATATTTGCGAAAAAGCTATTAAATCTGGACGTGCTTTATATCCACTGATAAAAAAAATCTGTAGCTAATTTACATACTTAGTAGGGACATAAATACTTTTAAAACATTTAACACACCCATTTCAATAGTAGAACTGAACATACCCCGTTAACGTCATATGGGTTTTGAAAGCTAACCTCAATAGCGTCAGTCTGTAACGGGATTTTAAAATTGTTTCAACTTTCATCAGGGATTAGCCGCATGTTCGTCTACCGATGCATAAATTTTACCTAGATTCTGGTAGCATAACGATCGATATCATGGCGCGATAGCGAGCACCATTCAAGGTAACGTTCCGGCCATCATCATTTTTGAAAATATATGCACCGGTGATTCCACCAGCTTATAAACCGCACCAAACCGTGGTTTCTCTGGGTATAATGACACCTCTTGAACCTCTTTTTGTTGCTCTTTAGCCCAAAAGCGGCAATTTTATTTATAGACTTTGCCGTTGAGCCAGAAAAAGGCCTCATCACTGAACAAAATTTTGGTTGAAAACAGCGAATCTTCCCGTGTCTCACGGAACGCTCAGATATGACAGAGCAATAGCGAGCACCATTGAACGTTACGTTTCGACCATCATCATTTTTGCAAAAAATATGGGCCGATAATTCCACCAGCCCATAAACCGCAGCAAACCATAGTTTTCCCTGGATATAATGGCTCCTCTTGAAAGTTTTCTGGTTCCTCTTCATGCAAATGCTGCAATTTTGTTTGTTGACGTTGCCGTTGCGCCAGAAATGGGCCTCATCACTGAACACAATTTTGGTCGAAAACAGCGGATCTTCTTGTTTTTCGCCAAACGCTCATTTCCATATTACTGTTACCAAAATTTTAAAAAATTATATTCAAAAAATAAATGCCATAAAATGTCCTTTCGTATGAAAAATAAAGAGTACACTCTTTATTTTAATTTTAGTATTTTTTTTTATTTCGAAAAAAATACCTCGAGGGATAACCCTATTTATAAGAATAGAAAAATTGCATATATTTTATATGCAAATGTATGTATGTATGAAATCTAATAATGCAAAATTATGCAAAACTATGGATTTAAAAGTCAACCACAATAAGTTTGCGGATGCTACCACATAAAGCTGGAAATTGCCTATAAACATCAGGATATTTACATTAATTATCCAATACATTGTTCGAGACCGCAATGCCATATGGTTGACATTAAAGCTTCAGCCGTCCCAAATTTGTACATCTTTTCCTGCTCTAAAGTCTACCCATAACTCCTCCTCGTTGCACTTGCTGTGGTGGATAAAGTATTAAATGTATTCACATTTAATTTCGTATTTACTTTATGGCCGGTCATAAAGTAGACACAATTTTTAAGATGATTGCCTTTCGACAACGACGACGACGCAGTGTATAAAAAAAGGATCACCATTAAAAATTGGTATAATTGTGCAAACGATAAATGTAAATGCCACAAGACAAAAATGAGGATTGAGGTTTTGTCCCCGTAGCTTCCGGGTGCGGTTTTTTTTGTTCCGGGGCCTCTCATCCTAGAGGAAGTCAAGCTTATGGCGAACCTTGGGTAATTTTTGTCATCCGAGTGGTTGTATTGTTGATTTCATACGTGTTTTATCTCTTCGAAATCTCTAATGAAAAGTAAATGTTTAGTTTGGTGTTCCTCTTTTCGGGGGAGGCGGTCGGGTAACATGAGAACAAATACGAATCGTTCGTTTGATTATCTGGGTTTTATTTAAAAATAAAAAAATAAATCCTTTGAGAAATTGTGAGGCACAGTGGGTCGTATAAAATAGTTAGGTGGTAGAGCAGATGCGGTTCAAGTTGCAAAACAATTTCGATATGAAAATCCCATCACCTTATCTACTTTCGGTTGTTGAATCGATTGCACGTGACTATTTCCAGAATGTTGTCGAAGAGGAGAAATCACTTACAGTCATGTTTACAAGCATTAACATGAGTGGCAATTAGGATAAAAGGTGGGCTTAGGAAATCTATACTGTGCATTAGGGTGGAGTGAAATTCAAAAAAAAAAGTTAGCCTCGGAAAGAGATGTAGTCTGGGGTCCTAAAGAGGGGAAAAATAAAGAAAAAAATTTAAAAAAATTTTTAGGGGTCCCGCCACTCCCTAGAAATTTGGAAATTATCGCTATTTTGGCGTTGATTTTAGAAAAATCCTAAAAATTAACGACTTAACTTATTCGAAATTTTAAAGTTTGAGCTTGTTCAGTGCCCAAACAAAAGTATTTGAGGCAAATATGAGGATAATCGACTAATATTTGTAGCTTTGGTGGCGATTTCATTGTTCAGTCAATTTTCTGAAGAAGGGACGATTTGACTTATTTTAGTTTTTGAAATTTTTGAACAATGAGAAAATTTTTTTTAAATTTTTTCATGCCCTTATTTCATTGTTTACGCTATTGCAAACATTTATTGACATAAAACTTTAAAATCGGTTCAGGGGTTAGGAAAATTCACGCCTTCAAACATGTGTATTTGTTTATTTTGGCGCGACCCCTAAAATTTTTTTTAAATTTTTTTCTTTATTTTTCCCCTCTTTAGGACCCCAGACTACATCTCTTTCCGAGGTTATCTTTTTCAAATTAAAAAAAAGCATGTTTTCACTCCACTCTACTGTGCATTATAAGTATTCTTAACTGGCTTTCGCCAGACATTGTGGCACAACAGGAGGTTGAGCCATTGCGATAAGACCACGCATGCATGGAGGCTAGGGTGGGTCCATTTGTAAGGACGCAAATTTGTCGATATCGATTTTTTGATAGCTTTTGGCGTCAGGA
This sequence comes from Hydrotaea diabolus, assembly GCA_963513945.1. Lineage (NCBI taxonomy): Eukaryota > Metazoa > Arthropoda > Insecta > Diptera > Muscidae > Hydrotaea > Hydrotaea diabolus. Next base: position 84,130,221 of record OY740718.1, on the reverse strand, counting down.
AAAAACAACGTTCCACTACGACATAACAAAAATATAATTTTCTAGGCGCCCAAATTTCGATTTTTTTTTACTTTTTCTTAACTTTTATTTTTAAGGTTTTTTTAATACGTAATAAAAAAATCGACTGATTTTCTTTTTAAGTATTAGCTTTCCAAGGTTACATATTTAAGGCCACAACCGAATTTTTTTGGCAACCGAATGTTAATGGTTACATGTACTATCCATTTATCGCATCGCTACAACCGAATGTTGATTACTGTTGGTACTCGACAACTTTCAGCAGTGAAAACTGGCAGTATCGGTTGAAGAGACAAATTAAAGATAACCCAAAATTATTAGAATGATTATTGGGACTGAATTTTTCAATGCGTTGATAATAGGAGATCAATCTAGAGGTATTTTTTCCATATGGTTTTTTTTTTCACAGATTACGCGTGAGTTGTGTAAAACTTTATTTTTAAATTATTTTCAGTGTTGTTTGCCATTTCATCATGGAAAGACTTACAACGCAACAACGTCTCTAAATTGTGCAACTGTATAATGGAAATGATCGTTCGGTGAGAAAAGTTTTTCGTGCGCTCAGACCTTTTTATGGTCGACATAATCGGCCTACCAAACTCACTATTCGAATTACCATCGCACATTGAAGCCGAATTTCACTATTGGATAATACTAAAAGACCACATCCAGCACGAAGTGGAAACCCTAGGAATCGATTCGGCACCAAAGAATCTTGATTTGAAGGCGTACAAAATACAGCTCGTACAGGAATTGAAGCCTAGCGATGCTCCTGCGAGTCGCCATTTTGGTATTTTGGCTCTTCGAAAGCTCGAAAAAGATCCGCTGTTTTCGATCAACATTTTGTTCAGTGATGAGGCCCATTTCTGGATCAACGTCAACGTCAATAAACAAAATTGCCGCATTTAGGCTGAAGAACAACCAGATGAGGTGCGATTATAACCAGAGAAAATCACGGTTTGGTGCGGTTTATGGACTGGTGGAATCATCGGTCCTTATTGTTCACAAATGATGATAGCCGGAATGTAACCGTAAATGGTGCTTCCTATTGCGCCATGATATCGGACTTTTTGCTACCTGGGAAGACATTGATCGCGAACAAAATAGTGTGGTAGAAGAGCTGCCAGCCTCGAATCGTAAAATGTGTCCACTATCGCGAGATAATAACGGACTTCGTGTGACCAGGAATTGATGATATGGACCTGGAAAATATGTAGTTCTAACAGGGTGTTAGCTAGCAATTAGCACACAGCCAACGAATTGCTTTTTTGTGCAATAAATGCAATGGTCGTGATACCTTTTGTCGTGGCGATATTAATTGGCCGCCACGATCATTTGATTTGACACCGTTGAACTTCTTTCTTTGGGGATATTTTAAAGAAAAAGTTCACGCCAATAAGCCAAGAACAACTGAAGAGCTAAAGGATGAGATAATTCGGCACATTAACGTCATTGAATCTCCATTATGTTGCAGAGTTGAAATTATGGACCATATCATAGAGGTATGCCACTGCAGCCGTGGCAAGTATTTGGCCAATATTTAGTTTCACACATCATTTTCCCTTCTATCTTTCTATTCTATTCATTTTGTATTTTTTATAATTAACATTGTGCGTTTGATTTGGACCACCCTTTACATTTTAGCCCTTTATTTTATCCTTCTAGCATACTAGGATAAATCTCTGAAAACTTATTGTTTTTTTTTGAATTAACATCGTGCGTTTGATTTGGACCGCCCTTTACATTTTGTTCAACAAAAATAACTTCTAGCGAAGACTTACTTTATGAAGACGGGTAATAATTGACAGGACAGGTTGGATTACAACTGTTAATGAACCGTAGACGGAATTAGGAACGGACAGACAGATATCGATAAATTGAATCAAATGGTGATTCTAAGTCAAAAATATTTTTAAAACTTTTTTTTGCTTTAGCATACGAGTACAACATCCAAAAAACCGGGAAAACCGACAGCAAAAAAAGGTTAACCAACATATCGGGTTTAAGCTATTTTTAAGAAACTGACTGCCGGATTTGGATTTAAAAATCGTTTTTCGGTTTGGACACTCTTATCAGGCCTCCAAAGCATGTTTTCCACAGACATACGGCCGTTCCAAGATCACCGTCGAATTTTACGCCATATACACTATGGTGCTCCGACCAGTAATTTGAGGTGTTACAAAGGCAATGACAAACCGAATATACCCTCTATCCTATGATACAATTGTATACTGTATAACGGCAGGAGTTTTGTCATTTGTATGAGGGTCATATTAAAGATTGAACAATACTTTATTCGTTGTGTAGCAAACGTAATGACAAGGTGAATATAGCCTCTATCCTAGGACTGAGGGTTCACAATGGTATCCTGTTTGATAAAGCGGGAGGACTTTTCAAAGGGTCATTTTTATGGGGGGCTACATTCCAGATTAAGCATCATGGTAGATCTTTAGGAGAAAAATCGTTCATAACGGACTACTATTAATATCGGATTTAATTTGGGACCCCTAGATTGGCAGAACCTCAACTCGGAAGAACATTTTGTGTGGGGTCATTTGAAAACAAGGACCGTTAAGGTCCACACGTATTGTTTTCCTTTGAGCTCATATCGATTTAAATCATCATCTATCATTGGCATTTGTTATTGTACTTAGTAGGGACACAAATACTGTTACAACATTGAACACACCCATTTCAATAGTTGAACTGAACATACCCCGTTAATGTCATATGGGTTTTGAAAGCTAACCTTAATAGCGTTAGTCTGTAACGGGATTTTAAAATTGTTTCTACTTTCATCATGGAGTGGTCAGATAATGAGAACCGTATCGCTGTAATAGCGCTTTTCAAGTGTGAAATAAAAAAATGGATATTTTCAAAACGCTCCGGCCACTAGGGATTAGCCGCATGTTCGTCTCCGATGTTTGAGGAGACTGGAGATGTAAAAGACCGCCACCGGTCGAGCCGCCCACGCTCTGTTCGAACACCGCATTCAATCAAAGCCGTTAAAGCAGAAAACAGAAAATCATGGCCCTTGAGATGAACATCACGCAAAAGTCCATCAGTCGAATCATTAAAAAAGACTTGGGACTTTCAAACGACGCACCGGAGATTTATTGACTGCAGCTTTAAAAAAAATAGGAGTGAAAAATGCAAACGTCTTTTGGTGAAGGACGCTGATAGCTTGCACAGAAAAATTTTGTTCACCGATTAAAAAATTTTTACCGTTCAGGAAAAATTAAACAAGCAAAATGAAAGAGTGTATGCGCGGTCATCTAGGGAAGCATCTGAAATGATCCCAAGGGTGAAAAAGGATCATCTCTTACGATGGGGTCACTGACCTGCATTTCTGCGAACAAGGAGTCAAAACAGCGACCAAAGTTTACCATGAAACCGTTTTGGAAGCTGTTGTGAAGCGTCTTGCCTGTTCCAAAACAAGCAGGATTCAGCGCCGGCCCATAAGGCTAAAACGTCCCAGGCCTAGCTTCGAAACAATTTGCCAGCGTTCATTTCCTCTGAAGAATGGCCCTCAGGCAGTCCAGATTTAACCCATTGGATTACGAATTGTGGACGGTTTTAGAGGACAAGGTTTGTCACAAAAGATACCCCAACATTGGATCTCTTAAGACTGCTTTGGTTCGAGCTGTAGCCAATTTTCCAATAGACGAGGTTCGTGCAGCTATTGACGATTGGTCAGTGCGACTTAAGGCGTGTGTAAAGGCAAAAGGCGGTCATTTCGAATAAGTAAATTCTTTTTGGATACAATATACATCAATAAATAAATTAAAAAATATTTGGTCCAAAAACATTCAGTACAGCATAAAACACGATTATCAGTATTTATGTCCCTAATAAGTATTTTAAAAGAATTTTGGTGAATTTTGGAGAACTTTTTTCAAGACTCTCCCAAAATCGGCGTATCTGCTATCAAAATTATACGTGCATTTCATTGGCCATTTTCAAACCTAATAACAGGCCTTACGCCTAAAACTTTCTTGACTCTATGTTGAATGTTTAAAAAGTAGATCGACCAACTCTGCAAAGATAGCTCATTAAGAGGCCTAATAACACAGTGCAACAGCCAATCTGGGGGGTGAGAAATTCCAAGTCAGGGTGATGGTACTAGGTCAGTATATTAAAACCCTCAAAGGGTTTTGCGTTCGTATGTGCCAGTTTTATGACCTTTTACATTTTTTCCTTATCTTGATGTTTTTTCGCTTAGTTGTAAAATGTTGGCAAAAACGTAGTTTGACATAACTCGAGAACGACTAGTTCGATTTTGCTGAAATCAATTGAGAAAAATTAATAATTACATTTTCTTTAATCCATTAATATACTGTTTCTCTACCAAATCAACATTTTTGCAATTAGAAATAAATTTATGAAGAAAATTTTGCCAAAAAAAATTTTTTTTTTTTTTTTAAAACATATAAATCCCAAACGGAAAAACGTGTAGAGTCATAACTTTTACGTAAAGTCACATAACCTATAAACAAAATGTGACATAGATCATAGAAATCGATTAACGCGTTCTGCTTTTATTTACAATTAAGTGAAGTTACTGGCACATACGAACGCAAAACCCTTTGAGGGTTTTAATATACTGACCTAGTACCATCACCCTGACTTGGAATTTCTCACCCCCCAGACAATAATCCCAAAAATGTTCCACAGTGTAATTAATGATATAAAAAGGTATATTGGAGCTAAAAATAACTTGTAATAATTTAACAGCAGTATACTATTAGTATGCGAATTTGGCCGACTAGATGAACAGTTGCTTATAAACTAATGATAAATTGAAATCCTACTAAAAACCCTATCGCGACCGAGCTGTTTTCTTCTCGGCGATATTGAAAAGTTTCAAAAAAAATAATGACCATTACACATTCGAAATTACAGCTTTAACATTCTGCAAAGCAAACTAGAATAGTGAAAAGCAACTGGTGGTGTTGACTTACCCTTAAAAATTGGATCTGACTCATCATCCATCGCCTTTTCATTCAGGACTTGATCAATATTTCAGTGATCTTTCGTAAAGTTTTGATTTCGTTTTCGGCCATTACATTGATTGCATTGCAGATAATGACCGCTGATGATTTAGGGAATAGATGAGTTCCGGACCGATCTCTTTAGAGCAAATAAAGTTACTAGAAAAAATCCAGAGACGTTAAATGTTGAAAGGTACAAAATTTGAAACTTACAGAAACGATTTCTGCCTTAAGCTATTTTATCAAGCATGTTGTGTGATGTAGCACCATAAAAGTTCCTCAATTTTAAAGAAATATAGAGGAGTTCATGACTCCACCTGTCCATAAACCACAGCAAAGCTCTTACTTTGTGGAGTGAGAAAAGTAAGATAACGAATTTCTTTGGTTTCCTCGTCAGAGAAAATGGGGTAATTTGGTTTTTGACTAATCCCTTGTACCATAAATGTGGCTCACCGCTGCACAAAATGCGTCACGAAATGAGCTGGTCTTCACTGAGATGTATCAGGTGCCATTTCGAGACTTTGTTTTCGGTGTACCATTTTCCATGATGAATTGTTGATGAATACTGATTTTAAATAGTTGACCCAATTAGGCGTTATCTGTAAAAAAAAACATATTAAAAATTTAAATCTAGTTAAACAGGCCAGTCCATAAATTATCGTGCACTTCTGTTACACAGGAGAGAAGATGTTTGGTTCAATTCAAAAATTCTAATATTCAAACAAAAAATTAATTACGGGCCCTGTGATAAAAATTTTTTACACATTATCTTTACACGTTGTCTATAGAAAATATTTTCGATTTCAAGTGATAAATAAATTTATATCCAAAAAAAAGAGTTGTAAGCCGTTGATCGAAAAGAATTTCGTATCAGACGATGTAAAACTTCCCATATTTACAAAAAGAAGTTGTAAGTCGGTTATTGCAATAACTTTCGTGATGATGCAAAAAAAGTTGTAAAAACTGTTCAAAAAGCAGTCGGAAAGTTACAAGCAGTTTTAATTGGCGCCTCTTCACCACCATGAAACCCCAAGCAACAGATGTATTGTACGAGGGCGACCTCAAAACTAACTGGCCTGGCACATTTTCTGTTTTACTAGCAACTTTTTTTGTGTTTTTTAAAAGCAATCTTTTATAAGCCATCTGTCAAAATTTCCAAAATATTTAATGATTATTTTCTTTGTTGCAGGCGATTGAAGTAAACAAGTTTTATAATTTTTGAAAAATGGAAAATAAAGAGTTTCGTGCGGTAATTAAACACTTTTATATGAAAGGTGATACGCCACAATTAATCAGAGATGAATCGGATTCTGTTCATGGTGTTAATGCACCATCATACTCCACCGTGAAATCCTGGGTTCAACAATTTAAAATGGGTCGTTCAAGTACAGAAGATGAACAACGCTCTGGAAGACCGAAAACGGCTACTACTATTGAAAACATTAGAAAAATATTTAATGAAGTGACTAAAGATAGACGAATAAAGCTCAGAGAACTTGCTGACAGTGTAAAAATACACGAAAAACAAGTTTGGAGTATTTTACATGATGAACTCCACATGAAAAAGCTATCCGCAAGAACGCTGCCGCGTTTGTTGACTTTGTCCCAAAACATCGTCCGTTGGACCAATTCCGAGGAGCTTTTAGCGATTTATCAGCGTAATCCAATAGAGTTCTTAGTAAATATTATTGTGCATTATTGGATCGGTTGAGTGAATAAATCAAGATAAAACGGCCGCATTTAGAAAAAAAAAGTTATTTTTCATCAAGATAATGCTCCTTCACACACTGCATTTTTAACTCAACAAAAACTGGCCGAATTACGATTTGAAATTGCTCCGCATCCAGAATATAGTCCAGATTCAGCTCCTTCTGATTATTTCTTGTTTCCAAATTTAAAAAAAATTCTCGGCGGCAACAAATTTTCGTCCAATAGCGAGGTTATTGCTGAAGGATATTATGTTGAGGCATATTTTGAAGGTTTTGAAAAATCTTACTTTTCGGATGGAACTAAAAAACTTGAAAAACGTTTGATGAAGTGTATTGAGTTAGAAGGAGATTATGTTGAAAAATAAATAATAATAATTCCAAAAAAACGGTTCTTTTTATGTTAGGTCAGTTACTTTTGCGGTAGCCCTCGTAAGTACTTAATAGGGACATAAATACTGCTACACACGTTTTTTGCTGTAAAATAAAAAGTACTGAATGTTTTTGGACCAAATATTTTTTAATATATTTAATGATGTATATTGTATCCAAAAAGAATCTACTTATTCGAAATGTCCGCCTTTTGCGTTTAGACATGCATTAAGTCGCACTGGCCAATCGTCAAAAGCTGCATGAACGTTGTCCATTGGAAAATTGGCCACAGCTCAAACCAAAAAAGTCTTAAGCGATCCAATGTTGGGGTATCTTTTGCGACAAACCTTGTCCTTCAAAACCGTCCACAATTTGTAATCCAATAGGTTCAAATCTGGACAGCCTGACGACCATTCTTCAGAGGAAATGAACGCTGGCAAATTGTTTCGAAGCCAGGCCTGGGAGGTTTTAGCCCTATGGGCCGGAGCAGAATCCTGCTGGAAAGTCCATGGCTGCTTTTGGAACAGGGAATTGTTAAGAGGCTTCACAGCAGCTTCCAAAACGGTTGTTTGGTTAACTTTGGCCGATGTTTTGACTCCTTGTTCGCAGAAATGCAGGTCAGTGACCCCATCGTAAGAGACACCCCACCAAACCATGACTAAAGCTGGGTGATGACCCTTTTCCGCCCTTGGGATCAGTTCAGATGCTTCCTTAGATGACCGCGCCTACACTCTCTATCATTTTGCTTGTTAAATTTTTCCTGAACGGTAAAAATTTTTTCATCGGTGAACAAAATTTGTCTGTGCAAGTTATTAGCGTGCTTCACCAAAAGACGTTTGCATTTTTCAATCCTTTTTTTTTAAAGCTGCAGTCAATAAATGTCCGGTACGTCGCACAGTGGGGTATTGTACCAACAAAATGGAGATTAAATAAAGGACGCTTTCCGGAGATGTAATCTTTATTTATATTTAATATTTATGAGATTATTAGCCGATTCCAGTTGATTTTTATCAAAATCGGCCTAAAAATGGCCAAAACATCGGAAAAGATATGCCAAAAAAAGTTATTATTTTATTTTATTATATTATTTAAAATCATATTTCATTTTTTTTTGCTTTTTTGATGTGGACAACATCTGAGCATTGAATGAGACCGATCCCATGCCCAAAAGTGTTCCCTCCCAGAGATATGCGCGTTTTATGAAAGTGAAGTCGACGATTCTAAGCGCAAATAGAAAGGGACCTAATCTTTAAAATGGCTCTCCTGAACAAAACTGGTTTTTAACCTTAGGTCCCTTTCTATTTTGCGCGTCACAGATGGAAAATTTCATAAATCATCTTTTACATGTAAAGGAACTAACTGAGCCTATGGGAGCGAATGTACCCCTATTTTGCAAAAATAAGAACACCCCTAATGTACACTCCATCCTACGGTGGATGGGTGTAAAATGGTATCATAATGTAAGATTTGTAAGTGAGAAGTATGGACGCAGTATTGCAAAGTACACGAACGAGCATTGATGCGCCATTAGTATCGAAACTTAACATCTCGATACAAGAGGAAAAAGTACCAGTGCTCTTAGGGTTTATCTCCTTTACTATAAGGAGTTACAAACATTAGGACTTAGTCATAAAACCCTGTACGAGAATGTGATACAGGGTATTAAATTCAAACTCATGATCCACTCTTAGTAAAAATTCCGCCACAAAGCTGTTTTAGGACCAGCGAGATACCATGTAATTCGTTTGACCCCGGTAAAAGTTACCACATTAAGAAGTTCCAGATGTGCTTATGAAAAATATCGTACACAATACACTGATTTGCAAAAAGTTGCCCATTTGTCCGATAACGAGATATCAGGGGAAACACGTACTTACAAATGATTTCAATCATTTGTGATATTTCTTTGAGCACTGGCATAAAAAAGCTCTTATTATCCAAATTGACCACGTTAAAATTGTAATTATTTTTTTTTGTTCTTTCACAACCATTCAGGGATTGCTGCAATTCAGATATAATGACGGCGCACACTGTCCAGCCCAGCCCATTGATATCATGCAGCTCTTAAGCACAACAAATGACGAAATATAATTGCTTCATACGCAGCTGAATAATAAATTGTCGCCCTGTTCGGCTATGGTTGCGCATCGATTCGAGAGCAGTGCTTATCAGGAGTCATGGCCTCACGGCCAGCAGTGATCCCTGGGCATCGATTATGACGACTTTCATTACGCCACTTGATGAACATAAATCTGGGCACATTTATTTCATCACATTTCACAGTAAAGCGACTACTGTGTGTCTCCTCCTCAGAGTGTCCTTATGTACGCGAGGAAAGGGGGGCTGTGGAGTGCGAGTGTGTATTCCATTGTGTCGAGTATTTGTTTTGTTATACATCTGAACCATATTTTTATAGGATTTTCCTAATGTCTCTCTGTGTGTGTGAACGTGTGAAAGTGTGAGAGTACATGTGCAAATCAAAACGAAAGTAAATCTTCTGGGGTATCCAACAACTCTTCCGTGCGCCCTACACTATAAAAAGGGAGGATATAGAATTATTTTCGGTTTTTTAAGGAGTTGGTAGCACCAATATTTTGAGTTTACAACTCAAATATTATTCACAGAGAAAAGACGATCTAACATTAAGATATCGAAGTTCCGGCGACTTTACTATAGTAAATGTATAAAAAAGCGGTAAAATGAGTCAACCTAAAATCCTGAAATTTTGCATGAATGGCTTATGGTCGTAAGCTGTTTGGGATTGTAAATGATCGAAATCCTAATGGGCAAAAAAGGTTTTACTCTAACGGATTAAGGGTACCTCGTCAAAAGATATATTTTTTCGGGTTTTGCTTAACAATTGATATTTTTTGTGGGCACACAATTATTGAAATGAGTACTATTAGTTGGGACGCTTTTAGTACCTCAAAAAACAGAAGTTGCTTAACGTTTTGACTCATGTGGCCCAAAAACGTCAATACGGGTGATTAATAGTCAATATGGACCTATGGGTCCATTTATTTACTACCAATGTAAAGTAATTTTTAAGATTTGGCTAAGATTAGGGATAGACGCATGGGTCCAAAAGGCCTACAAACGGTTATTTCTTTTTTGCGCTTTAGTAGCGTAGGAACAGTGGAGGGTATATAAAGTACTTTCTGGTCGAATTTTGTTGCTTTGTGTAATCATTAAAATTTATTGGAGTTTTCTATGCAGCGTGAGATATTTTTATTGTGTTCGGTGGATAAATCTACTGCCGGCAGTTCTCGTTAAATGTGGAACTGCCTGCTCTTAAGTGTATAGCCGCTAAACATAGTTACAGCACATTCGTTGATTGGGGTCTGGTGAAGTGGCGCTCACCGAAACTTGATCACACCTGCTATTAACTAAAAGTCTTTGCGAACGCTTTTGAAAAAATGTTACAACTTTTTTTTTTATAAATATGAGAATTTTTTTATCGCCTCGTAACAAAAAATTTCAATAAAGTAACTTACGATATTTTACTTTTTGAAAGAGGAATTATTTCTATAAGTTCAGGTTTGTTGTTTTTTGTCATGGAGGGAAGGACAAGTAAGTCAGCGAAGTAAAGCAAACACATCGTCGTCTAGCAGACACTGCATTTCATCGTTGGTCTGGGCGACTAATCAATACCGTTTATGTGTGCGGCCGACCTGGACTCTAACTCTAAAAATTTTATGGCAATTTTGTGATTAATTTTTTGTTTGAATTTTTTAATTGAACCAAGAAACTATTTGTTTGTGTGTAAGTCTATCGATCGATTATGATCAGCTGCAAATTCCATATAACGAAATCTGTCTATCTGTCCGCCAATCCATCTAAAGCTTGTAATCAAATTTCAGGTCGCAATTGTTGTTCGATCATCATGAAATGTTGCAGTATTAAGTTTTGAGGAGTCAAGGGAAGGCTTTTGGAATATATGGATGCGAGGAATGTTGTACCCGAGGAACAATTTAAATTTAGCGCCTTTCATACTACGTCGCACCAAATAAAAAGGAATATAAATTATAAAAGTAGACAATTTTTCCTACCGCGTTGGTCTAATTTAAACGTTGAGAAAGCGTTTGACACTTTTAAATTAATTAAATTAAATTTCTTAAAATACTTGATAAAAATTGTACAATCTTTTTTGACACAGGGTTCATTCTGCGTAAAAATAAACTATGATTTCTCAAACTTCGTTAACATACCTGCGGGCGTTCCTCAAGGTTCTGTTTTAGCACAAATTCTTTAAACAATATACAACTCAGATTTTCCTAAAACTGATATTTATGACTATGTTTTTTATGCCGACGACACTGCTATATTTTGCTCAGGATTGTGGTCAGATCGAGTTCTAATGTCGCTGCAATCATATTTTGATCAAATCGTCGAATATTCGAGAAAGTGAAAAAATTGCTTTATTGCGGATAAAACACAGGCAATATTTTTTACAAAAAAAAAAGAAATTTTTGTTAAACTTCACAGGCAAACTTAGTTATGAATGGCAGAGAGATTAATTAGTCAAATTCAGTTAAATATTAAGGGGTTATATTACATCGTTTAACGTTTAATAACCACATTTCGCACATTCTTGGGAAAATAAACATAGCCACAAAACTGATGTTGATCACATCAACATGAAACTAAATAAAATTTTCATAAACTTGAAATATCCTGTACCAAAAATGGTAATAGTCTGATATTTTATGAATAAGTATATATTATAAAATAATTATAGAGAAACATTAATTTACAATTGTTGTAGTACACCTACTCTAGTGATGGTTTTTACAAGAAATTTCCTTCTCCTATACTTTCATCTATTTTGTGCAACTTCTTTTAAGACAATATAAATAATATAGTTGTAAGGTTTTATGTTACCATCTCTAAACTGCAAGATTATGTATCCCGAGAAAATTGTAATACAGGGTTCTGGGCTAATAATGAAAATGCGAATATTTATCATCAAAAATGGTTTTATTTACTTTTGCATGCGATCAAACCAATTGTCGAAGCACTTTTTCCACTCCGATTGAGACACCTCCAAAACATGGTTTTTGAACGCTTCAACAGCATCTTCTGGCGACGAAAATCGTTGACCACGCATTTTTGTCTTGATGTGCGGGAATAAAAAAAAGTCATTGCGTTCCAAGTCAGGGCTGTGCAGCGGATGACCCATCAATTCGACGTACTGGCCGGTCAACAAGGCGCTGGTTTAAGTCGATGTGTGAGAGCTCGCATTGTCATGGTGCACAATGATTCGTCTTCTCTTGTTCGTTTTTCGAATTTCTCCGAAGACTTCAGGCAAACAATTTGTGGTGTACCACTCAGAATTGACCGTCCTACTTTGCTCACATGAACAGTTTTGCCGAAGAAACAGGCGACCATTTGCTTCGTAGTGCTTCTTCCACGAACAACTTTCGTTGGATTTGGCTCGTCTTTGAAGACACACATGGTCGATTGTTGTTTTCTTTCGGACTCATATTCGTCACTCATGGCTCATGATTCGTCACCTGTGACGATTTTATAAACGTCTTTTGAAGCACCGAGATCGTATTTTTTCAAAATTTCTTTACACCAATCGACACGAGCCTTTTTTTGAGCGATTGTCAAATTGTGCGGGATCCAACGAGAACAAACCTTTTTTACGGCCAGGTGTTAATGCAATATCAAATGTATGCTGGTGGAAGGAATGCCCAAGGATGGCTCTATCTCATGGTATGTCAAATGACGATCTTGCATTATCAGTTCACGCACGGCATCAATGTTCTCTGGCACAACGGCGTTTTTGGTCGACCTTCGTCTTTGAGCGAACGTCGGCCACGATTGAATTCATTAAACCAGTTTTTCACAGTGTTTAGGATGGTGCTTCATCGCCATACAATGATTTAAGTTCATCGATGCACTCTTGTCGTAATAATCCACGTCGATAGTTGTGAAAAATGATCGTACGAAATTGTTCAAGAGTTAATTCCATTTTTTTTGCCAAATTGATTTTTTCAAGTCACTGTAAACAAAACAAATGATGGTCGTTTTGACGTACGAGTACGTTCTGAGTACGTTTATGCTCAAAAAATGTCAAACTTTCTAATGGAAATGTCACATGGCGCCAGGCAACACTTAGTGTTGCTGGGCCAGAAAAATATATAGCAACCCTCGTGTGATAAACATATCTGACAGCGCAAAATTGTTCTCTCCCAGAGATATGCGCGTCTTATGAAAGTGATGGTACACCAAAGACACACGTATTTAAATCTTTAAAATGACTCTCCTGAACAAAACTGATTTTTACCCTAAGGTCCCTTTCTATTTTGCGCGTCACATATAGATAAAATGGAAAAATAATATTAAATGAAATCGATTGAGATGTAACTCCCATCATATGTGAAATCGAACTTATGTCACTGCTCTAGAAGTCTCATAAAATATCCGATACTGATGAAATTTGGCCGTGTTATAACGACCGATCAGTAACCTATCGATCCACATTTTTATAGTTCCATTACAACCCCTCTAAAACTCTCATCTTTGTTCCGATTTCATCAAATTTTGTATAGTATAGAAGTATATACGTAAACATAACCATTAGTGGATCAATTTGGACCATATAAGGAGAATTCTTAATATAGCCACTCAAAAAACATTTGGGTACCAAAAAACTAACATTTTCTAACAAAGTCAAAACTGAAATAATTTCGCAATTTGGTTAAGTTAAGGTGACCAAATTTCACTCCATTTAAACATGGTAATATGACTTTAGTTTTAAAATCTAGATAAATATGGAGCATGTGCAAGCGGCCTAAAAACCAGTTTTCAATTGGCTTTTCTGAACTTCCAGGAGTGCAGGGTATAATATAGTCGACCGCGCACGACAGCCGGTGCTATGCACCGGATCGACCCGAAGCAGCAATTCATCGGCTAAAGGATGTCAGTCCGCAACAATGTACCGATACAACAACAACATGATGTAGTCGGCCACATCCGACTATAGCTTTACTTACAAGTTTCATATTATTAATTTTCAGACAATTGATACTACAGGGTTTGGCAACTGCTTTTAAATGTTTATGAAAATTGTCGATCTGCTGGTAGCGCATTTCGAGAATGTATTGCAAGATTTCTTTAGTCAACATAAGGCGGTCATCCACAATTTCAACCGTTTGGCTAAAAATGGACAATTGCACATTTGTACCGGAAATAGTTCTTGCAGTTGTGCGTCTAATGTTATATTCAGAATATACAAGAACAATTTCAGAGTTTATATTTTTTTTTGTGATTTTGAGATATATTTTAATTTAAAAATCGTCGACTTAGGGCGAATGGATAAAAATGGGCAATTGCACATTTATTTCGGAGATGGTCCAAGCGATTGCGCGTCTAATGGTCTATTCTTAATATCCTAGAACAATTTCAGATTTGGATTTTTTTTTATTTTGAGGATATATTTTAATTTAAAAATAGTCGATTCAGGGCGAATGGATAAAAATAGGCTATCGCACATTATTACCGGAGATAGTCCATGCGATTGCGCGTTTAATTTTATATTAAGAATATCCTAAAACAATTTCAGAATTGAAATTATTTTTGTTTTTTGATTAGATTAATAGAAAAAAAAAACTCGCTTATAGACGATATAGACTCGTTCCTCATCCTGATGGTCTTTCGGCCAAACATTTTGCTGCCGTGGAACAAAGTGTGGACCAGGCCGGGACAACCTCAATTTTTTGTTGAGCAAAGCAAATGAAATTGTTATACCCGAAAGATGAAATGTATTCTAAATTTGTCACTCCATTTGCCAATACTTGAAATATTGATCGGAGATCAATGACGATCTAGCCATGTCCGCACCCTACTGCCCTTCGGTCCGCCTGTGAGTCTGTTAAAACACAAGGCCCCGATGATAGCATACAGTTCTGACCTGGTTTGAGATTCAAATTAGGATAATCGACACGGGGTTAAAAAAGTTTCTCTTGAAGGGACTAAATGTACTCGGAAAAATTTTACATTTTCGAGCATCAAACGGTGGAGGGTATTCAAAATACGTCTTGGGTAAACTAAACGTTTTTTACTTGTATAGAGCGAAATAGATGTCATGGACTTGGTCAGTTTGTTGTTTCAACAGGAAAAATGAAAACGAAAATTCCAGGACGCATTGCCTCAGGCAGAACCCGGAATCCCTGGGGCTACGTGAAAAGAGAATTTCTGAGGATCGACGTTACATTCAGACATAAAGGAAAGACATCAGTACGGCATGATAGAGTGAAGAGATCATGAAATGGACGTTCACGTACTAGGACACCATGTGGATCCAGAGATTTAATAACGAAATGAAATAAGATTGTCAAACTTACCGATTAAGTGTATTTGAGTTGCAAGTCTGTTGATATAAAACGTTCGGATCAGTTATAATATGCATATTTAGTCCGGTGCTCCATAGTTTGTGGGAGTGCCACATAAAAAAATATCTTTTACACGAAGTACTGAAAATAAAAATAAACTAAATTATTAAAATTATTAATTAAAAACTGTAAAGCTTAAATTGAAAATTGCAAAACATAAAAATAAAAATGATTCATCATTCAGTTGGCACCAATAGTTTTTCAGTGACTAAAGTTGTTAATAGTAAAACGTTCTACTGTGCAGCTAAACTAAAAGAGGCTAGTCGTAAATAATAGATGTGAAAACAATCCTTGATGGAGTGCATATGCGATTCGGTCTGGCCGAATACAAAGGCACTTATATTTGTTTTTTCACTGCTCCTCGTTGCCACTGGAAATTCCGTACGAAGACCACACATACGGAAAAACAAAAACAGAGCCGTAAAAAGGTACTCTTAGAAAAATTACAAACATTTTTAGTTGCCATCTTTTTTTCTCTCCGTCATTCATTCGTTTTATTTTATTCTATTTCATTTCCCAAGTACAAAGCAACAGCCCCGATGCGATCTGAGCACTGGCGTGGCTGCTTCTGGTATTTTGTGATTTCAGGTTGTAAATTGCTGAAATACGTGAGAAATATTGTGTCGTTTTTGCCCGTGCAGAGCTTCATCCATTTCCAAATGATTTGATTTGGCTGGATGATGGAAAAGGAACTGTGCCGCGTCCGGGGGGAGGGTATCCCCCCAACGAATGGATACATATTGAGGGCAATATAAGAAAATTTAAAACAATTACTTAAATAGAACATTGCACGCGATTACAAAACATGCTTCCTTCTTCGTACGTGTGGATGGATAAATGTACAAGTATCTTCTCCAAGATACATTTTGTGGCAGGCTGGCTGGCGGGGTGGGAGGATGAGAAGCAACGCGTGGCATATTGATTGAATAGATTGAGTGCGGGTAGTCACTGGCAATGTAGCCCGCCCATGGCAATGTTGTATTGGCAGCAAATAGTTATATTCTCGGGATATGTCTATTATATTTGTGGCCTTTTCATAATGTTGTCAATTGTCTAGTAACCCCGAAAAACTGGTGAACAAAATTGTTTCACTCTTGTCTTCAATGGATTTATAGTACTTATATTCGTAGAGAGTTAATTAAAGGGACTTCCTTTTTATTAATGAGTTTGGCAAGACATAATTGTTATGCTCAATGATAGGGACCTAACAGTTTAGTTCGTGCTTCCAACGGCAAGTTCTTTTTTGAATAGTATTTATAACGCCTCAAACAGATTTATCTCTTGCTCGCAGTTACTTAGGATTGTGTTATTTAGAACTGGATTAGGGGCAGGAAAAAATTAAATTTTCTCACAAATTCAAATGCAGGCCACGCATGACTATGACTTCTTTACCACTTTCGGTTTGGTCGTCTGCACGAAGTTTCTGTTTGCAGAGCTTCAAAAAACCTTCTAGGTCTCCCACACATTCATATGTTTATCCGATTTAAGGGCGACCGCAAAAGTAACTGGCCTAACATAAAAATAACCGTTTTTTGGAATTATTATTATTTATTTTTCAGCATAATTTCCTTCCAACTCAATACACTTCATCAAACGTTTTTTAAGTTTTTAAATTCCATCCGAAAAATAAGATTTTTCAAGACCTTCAAAATATGCCTCAGTTTCAGCAATAACCTCGCTATTGGACGAAATTTTTTTTTTTAAATTTGGAAACAAGAAATAATCAGAAGGAGCTAAATCTGGACTATATGGTGGATGTGGAGCAATTTCAAATCGTAATTCGGCCAGTTTTTGATGAGTTAAAAATGCAGTGTGTGAAGGAGCATTATCTTGATGAAAAAGAACTTTTTCTAAATGCGGTCGTTTTATATTGATTTCTTCACTCAACCGATCCAATAATGCACAATAATATTCACTATTTATAGTTTTTCCTTTCTCAAGATAATCAATAAATATTATACCCCTTGCATCCCAAAATACTGTGGCCATTACTTTTCCTGCTGACTTAACAGTTTTCGCCTTCTTGGGACCACTTTTACCAGCTTCTATCCATTGTTTTGAATGTTCTTTGCATTCTGGGATGTAGTGATGGATCCATGTTTCATCAACAGTTATGAATCGGCGCAAGAACTCTATTGGATTACGCTGATAAATCGCTAAAAGCTCCTCGGAATTGGTCCAACGGACGATTTTTTGGGGCAAAGTCAACAAACGCGGCAGCCATCTTGCGTATAGCTTTTTCATGTGGAGTTCATCATGTAAAATACTCCAAACTTGTTTTTCGTGTATTTTAGCAATATCAGCAAGTTCTCTGAGCTTTATTCGTCTATCTTTAGGCACTTCATTAAATATTTTTCTAATGTTTTCAATATTAGTAGCAGTTTTCGGTCTTCCAGAGCGTTGTTCATCTTCCGTACTTGAACGACCCATTTTAAATTGTTGAACCCAGGATTTCACGGTGGAGTATGATGGTGCATTATCACCATGAACAGAATCCAATTCATCTTTGATTAATTGTGGCGTATAACCTTTCATATAAAAGTATTAAATTACCGCACGAAACTCTTTATTTTCCATTTTTCAAAAATTTTAAAACTTGTTACTTCAATCACCTGTAACAAGGAAAATAATCATTAAATATTTCGGAAATTTTGACAGATGGCTTATAA
Organism: Hydrotaea diabolus; assembly: GCA_963513945.1. Classification (NCBI taxonomy): domain Eukaryota; kingdom Metazoa; phylum Arthropoda; class Insecta; order Diptera; family Muscidae; genus Hydrotaea; species Hydrotaea diabolus. The sequence continues at coordinate 84,112,066 of OY740718.1, read as the reverse complement.
AAGATTGCTTTTAAAAAACAAAAAAAAAAAGTTGCTAGTAAAACAGAAAATGTGCAAGGCCTGTTAGTTTTGCGGCCGCCAGTACATCCAATCCTGATAAAAGTTGGCACACGTTTGGTTTTTTGATCAAAGGTGGACGCTAATAAAATTATAAAAAGTCGGTTTAGATTTGGATATATCTACCATACACCTGTTTAACCGAGTTTGTGATTTCAGTTCCCCCGTAAAAGCCACTTTTTTCATTTAATCTTGATTACATTTGCAAAATCGATTTTGTGGACAGAGAATGAACATTATTCAAAGTCAAGGAAAATGATTTAGATATAGCTCCAACACATATACTCAACTGATTTCAAATCTTTTTATCTTAAAGCTAAATAAAATATCTAAACTTGATTGAATCTGACACAGTTCATTACGATCGACCAGCTAACTACTAAGATAAATATGGGTGATGTCAGGCAATGATTTAATATAGCCCCAGCAATGATCCCTTCCAAGTTAAGTTAAATTTATATGGCAACACTAAGTGTTGCCTGGCGCCATCTAACATTTCCATTGGAAAGTTTAACATTTTTTAGCTAAACGTACTTAGAACGTTTTGACGTACGACCATCATTTGTGTTGTTTACACAGTGACTTGAAAAATTCATTTTGGCAAAAAAATGGAATTAACTCGAGAACATTTTCGTGCGATCATTTTTCACAACATTCGACGTGGATTATCACAAGAGTGCATCGAGTAACTTGAATCTTTGTATGGCGATGAAGCACCATCCTATAGCACTGTGAAAAACTGGTTTAATGAATTCAATCGTGGCCGACGCTCGCTCAAAGACGAAGGTCATGGTCGTCGCCCAAAAACAGCCATTGTGCCAGATAACATTGATGCCTTGCGTGAACTAATAATGCAAGATCGTCATGTGACATACCGTGAGATAGAGGCATCCTTGGGCTTTTCTTCCACCAGCATACATTCAATATTGCATGAACACCAGACCGTAAAAAAAAGTTTTGTTCCCGTTGAATCTCGCACAATTTGACAATCGCTCAAAAAAAGGCTCCTATCGGTTGGTGCAAAGAAACTTTGAAAAAATACGATCGTGGTGCTTCCAAAGTCGTTTATAAGATTTATAAGATCCATGACGAATCATGGATCTATGCGTATGAGCCCGAAACAAAACAGCAATCGACCGTGTGGATCTACGAAGAAGAGCCAAATCCAACGAAAGTTGTTCGTGGAAGAAGCACTTCGAAGCAAAAGGTCACCTTTTTCTGGTCATGTGGCGACTGTTCCGCTTGAGCAACGTAGGACGGTCAATTCTGAGTGGTACACCACAATTTGTTTGCCTGAAGTCTTCGGAGAAATTCGAAAAACGAACAAGAAAAGACGAATCATTGACAATGCGAGCTTTCACACAGCGGCTCAAACCAGCGCCTTTTTGTCCACCCAAAACGTCGAATTGAGGGGTCATCCGCCGTACAGCCCTGACTTGACGCCCAATGACTTATTTTTACTCACGCACATCAAGTAAAATTGCGTGGTCAACGTTTGTTATCGCCCAAAAAAGCTATTGAAGCGTTCAAAAATCATGTTTTGGAGGTGTCTCAATCGGAGTGAAGAAAGAGCTTCGACAATTGGTTTGAGCGCATGCAAAACTGTATAAATTATACTGGAGAATACTTTGAAAAACAATAAAACCATTTTTGATGATAAATATTCGCTTTATTATTATTAGGCCAGAAATATATATAGCAGCCCTCGTAGAGGGTATATAAGATATTGCCGGAACACCTGGCCGTAAAAATGGTAAGCTCAAAAAAAGGCTCGTGTCGATTCGTGCAAAGAAATTTTGAAAAAATACGATAGACGTTTATAAGATCGTCAAAGGTGACGAATCATGGATCTATGCGTATGAGTCCGATACAAAACAGCAATCGACCGTGTGGGTCTTCGAAGACGAGCCAAATCAAACGAAAGTTGTTTGTGGAAGAAGCACTTCGGAGCAAAAGGTCGCCTGTTTCTTCGGCAAAACTGGTCATGTGGCGACTGTTCCGCTTGAGCTACATAGGAGGTCAATTCTGAGTGCTGAACCACAATTTGTTTGCCTGAAGTCTTCGCAGAACTTCGAAAAACGAACAAGAGAAGACGAATTATTGTGCACCATGACAATGCGAGCTCTCACAAGGGTCATCCGCCGTACAGTCCTAACTTGGCACCCAATGATTCATTTAATTTCCGCACATCAAAAAAAAAATGCGTGGTCAACGATGTTCGTCGCCAAAAGATGCTGTTGAAGCGTTCAAAAACCATGTTGTGGAGGTGTCTCAATCGGAGTGGAAAAAGTGCTTCGACAATTGGTATGAGCGCATGCAAAAGTGTATAAATCATGCTGGAGAATACTTTGAAAAACAATAAAACCATTTTTGATGATAAATATTTGCATTTTCATTATTAGGCCAGAAATCATAGCAGCCCTCGTACAGGTCGATTTTATTGTTATAGTCCCCAAACAAATGATGTGGAGTCCAAATAACAGCTTCTTTATGGACATATGGAAACCATGTACCTAAAGGGTGGTCGAACCATAATGCGCGATGTTAATTGTGAGCCACAACTTAACGTCAATTTTTTTCAACTTAATTTCACATTTCTGTGTCTCAAAGTTTGACAAATTCCATCATGGAGAGATACACTATTAAGCAGAGCGTTATGATTGTTGAAGCTATTTACGAAAACTGGCTTTGAACTTACATGAGTCAGCACAATTGGCCAAATGTGCCCATCCAAATTTCAGCAAACCGGGCCACCTTTCCTTGCAACAATTGCTGCGAAGCTTTCTGAGGAAGCTCATCACGGACCCGAAATTGCGATAAAAGCAGTGGGCAGCGGCAACTAAAATCAATGTCACTTTTGCATTTTGTAAAAAACTTGTCTTCTATTTAAATGGTGATGCAAGATATCTGGAGCCAGTTAATCTCTGTCAATGTTAAAGCAAAATATCGAAATAAACGGACGAGATTAAAGAAAGTTGGATTTATTCGTTTGAACAATTTCAAAATTCAGTTTTTCCCAAAACCAATCTTTCCAAGCTAATATTTATTGATCCATTAGAAAGTAGAAAAGAATTTGTTTTGTCTTTATTGCATTCATTGCAGCTGCTCTGTGATTAAAATCAAAATATTTATCTTTCACCCTTTTTAGCAATTACAGAGAAATGGACCCACAATTTCATGCGGCTTCTGTGATACCACCAGATCGGCGAAGGCATAAATCATAATATTACTTATAGCCCGCTTGCTAATATCTCAATTTAGAAATTCTTCAATTTCATTGGTAACGCATAAGCATAAGATTTGATTAAGAGGGTACACTTAAATATTGGTTATAACCCCAGCATGGAGTCCGGCAAACTCAAAGCATATCTATGTGTGCTTTCGCCAATATGAGTCCAAGCCATTCACTTGTCCTCAAAGTGCTGCTCATAGAAATGCTTGGGAAATTCAGTTTTATGGCTTTACTACGTGATTATTTTACTTTGCCGTTGGTTGACTCGACTTTCACTGGACTACTTTTTGTAAACTGTATTTTATCTTCATCCCTCGACACAAAAAAACAAAAATGAGGAAAACTTAAGATGAACAGCAGAACGAGCAATATTCGTTAGCAGTTTGCTGAGAGTTATTATTGAATTAGGGGAAAAAAGGCAAAGAAATGGAAATGAAAACTTTTTACGACCATCCGATTCTTTCAGTTTCATTTCATATTTCATTCGTTCGTTCATTCGGTCACTGTAAGCTGGGCCAAAGTCTTTTATCACACAGCAACACAATAAAGCTTCGTAACGTTCTCTTTGGCAACTAAATGATTTATGTTCACAACTGACCAAAAATGTCCATTTAAAACAACATTTTCGTTTTCTTTTCGCTTTTTTGCCATTTCTGTCGGTATCCGTATCCAAACAAATCATTATTTATAATGTGCATACATTAATGGTCACACAAAGGCGGACATGACCAAACATATGGGGAAGGGGGGCAGCCTAGTGAGACATTACAAAAACGTAATGCCATTGAAATGCCAAAAGGTATTTGCCATTAATTAAAAACATTCAGGTATAAAGCCAATATATTTCTGACGAGCTGAATTTCTTAAAAAATGTTCAAAATCCATTCAGGGTTTTATTATCTTAGGTCACACTTCAGTGCGGCGGGAGAAGAGCTTGAAATTGTTCGAATTAATCAAACCCGTGAAAATAAGAATTTGATGAGTTTTCCCATTATTCAATATTGAAAAATGTTATCAATTCGTGTTGTGATTATATTAAAGTGGGGTTTTCGATCGATTTAATGGGTTAAAGGTGTAACAGAAATAATGTTTATTGGGCACAGTGATTTGAAAATGGTTTATGACAGACCCCAGTAATTTCATTCGATTTAATGGGATATTATCTTATTCAGCAGTTATACATTCAGCCGCCATGGTGTGATAAAAGTGTGCCCGTCAATCATGCCAGTTAACCCAGGTTCAACCCCGGTTAAGAACATCTACTATACGAGTTAGAGATTTAACTCTAAGCCATGAATAAAACTTGCTACGAAATGCATTAGCCTTTCGGAGCCGGCGTTAAAATATTTGGTCCCGGTCAGTCATTTTTTTAATTGAATCGTCCACAGCTCTCAGATGTGAGAGAAGACCCCCCTTTATCCGTTATGGGATGTGTGTGACTTAGCAAGTAAGCAGTTGTAAATACACAAATACGAGTTAGGAATTTTACTCTAAGCCATGAATAAAACTTGTCTATAAAATGAATTAGCCTTTCGGAGCCGGCGTTAACATATTAGGTCCCGGTCAGTTTTAAATTAAATCGTCCACAGCACACAGATGTGAGAGAAGTTCCCCCTTTATCCTTTAAGGGATGTGTGGGACTTAGCAAGTAAGCAGTTGTAAATACACAAATACGAGTTAGAGATTTAACTCTAAGCCATGAATAAAACTTGCTACAAAATGCATTAGCCTTTCGGAGCCGGTGTTAAAATATTTGGTCCCGGTCAGTCATTTTTTGAATTGAATCGTTAACATATTAGGTCCCGGTCAGTTTTAAATTAAATCGTCCACAGCACACAGATGTGAGAGAAGTTCCCCCTTTATCCTTTAAGGGATGTGTGGGACTTAGCAAGTAAGCAGTTGTAAATACACAAATACGAGTTAGAGATTTTACTCTAAGCCATGAATAAAACTTGTCTATAAAATGAATTGGCCTTTCGGAGCCGGCATTAAAATATTAGGTCAGTAATTTTTTGTAATTAAATCGTCCACAGCTCACAGATGTGAGAGAAGTTCCCCCTTTATCCTGTATGGGATGTTGTGGGACTTGGCAAGTAAGCAGCTGTAAATAGGCTAGCTTCTGAGATGAGTTTTATATTTTCTTATGTTTATTTCAGACCTGTGAATTCTTATTTCGGGAAATTGGTCAGGAATCGAGCTCTATTTTGTTTACTTCGGCGGGGCCAAGGCATTTATACTCACTACATGGACTGCATTTAGGGATGTGGTTGTTGGTAGTGGGTCTTTGTTTGGAGTGACCAAATTTTCGGGGATCTATGGACATTTGGCTCATGAGCCAAGGCCTAAAACTTTTCCTAATCGTAGAAATTATATTCGCATATGGGTGACTCTGAGATTATGCGCCAATTTCGACATCATTTTTGGAATTCGATTTTTTGCAGAATTTAATATTTAATTCAGGTAGATGTCTTAGTTCTAAGAAAGACTAGTCATTTTTAAAAATTTAATTTTTAACGGAATCTGCAACAATTTAAAAATATTGCCTCCAGGGTAATGACTAATTGAACGGAGAAATGACGAAGACAATAAAATATATACTTGGTAGGGACATAAATGCTGTTACACACGTTTTATGCTGTAAAATAAAAAGTACTAAATGTTTTTGGACCAAATGTTTTTTAATATATTTATTGATGTATGTTGTATCTGAAAAGGATCTACTTATTCAAAATGTCCGCATTTTGCCTTAAGTTACACTGGAAAATCTTCAATAGCTGCACGAACCTCGTCCATTGGAAAATTGGCCACAGCTCGAACCAAAGCAGTCTTAAGAGATCCAATGTCGGGGTATCTTTTGTGACAAGCCTTGTCCTCTAAAACCTTCCACAATTTGTAATCCAATGGGTTCATATCTGGACTGCCTGAGATCCATTCTTCAGAGGAAATGAACGCTGGCAAATTGTTTCGAACCCAGCCTGGGACGTTTTAGCCTTATGGGCCGGCGCAGAATCCTGCTGGAAAGTCCATAGCTGGGTTTGGAACAGGGAATTGTTAAGAGGCTTCACAACAGCTTCCGAATTGGTTTCTTGGTCAACATTGGCCGATGTTTTGACTCCTAGTTCGCAGAAATGCAGGTCAGTGACCCCAGCGTTAGAGACACCCCACCAAACCATGACTGAAGCTGGTTGATGACCCTTTTCCCTTGGCATCAGTTTAGATGCTTCCTTAAATGACCGCGCATATACTCCATCATTTTGCTTGTTAAATTTTTCCTGAACGGCAAAAATGTTTTCATCGTTGAACAAAATGTTTCTGTGCAAGTAATCAGCGTGCTTCACCAAAAGACGTTTTCATATTTCAATCCTATTTTTTTTAAGCTGCAGAAAATAAATGCCGGGTGCGTCGTTTGAAAGCCCCAAGTCCCAAGTCTTTTTTAATGATTCGACTCTTGGACTTGTGCGTGATATTCATTCCACGGGCCATGATTTTCTGTTTTCGGAGCTGATTTCTGTAAATTTTTGATTTAACGGCTTTGATGACATGCGGTGTTCGAACAGAGCGTGGGCGGCCCGACCTGTGGCGGTCTTTGACATCTCCAGTCTCCTCAAACAGTTTTATGCATCGGTAGACGAACATGCGGCTAATCCCTAGTGTCCGGAGCGTTTTGAAAATATCGATGCATCAACGGGGTATGTTCAGTTCTACTATTGAAATGGGTGTGGTCAATGTTGTAACAGTGTTTATGACCCTACTAGGTAGTATTTTTTCTTTAAAATCAACAAATTCATTTTAATTCGTTTTTTTTTGTAAAAACAATAAAAGAAAAAATCAGTTAATCGTCATTCCCCTGTGAAAAATTTTGGCAGGGGAATGATGAATTTCTACAAAACCCCTTGAAATGTTTATTTAAGTATTTACCCTTACAAAATGAACTTGAGCTGGAAGTTTATACTTGCAATAAACACAAAAAACACTTGCAAAATTATAAAAAGTATTAATTATCTTTTTAAAAACAACACAGGGGAATGACCCACTTAAGTGTGAATGTAGGTAACGAGTAACAAAACACGACTTACTTAATTTTAATAAGACTGTTGACGCGAAAAACTATCAGATGTGCACCCACTTCAAGTAATGTTCAGTCATATTTGAGTTGCTTGAAATCAGGATTGGTTTGAATTTGAATTTTAGCGAATATACGATTTTACAGGGGAATACTGTGTATTTCCAGGGACAGAAAATAAACATCCATAAAAATAAAAATTGAATAAAAAATTATAATCGTTAATAGCAACAAAATTATTTGAATATTATTTTTTACTATGGACTGGTTTAATTAAATAAATAATTAATATTTTTGTTAAAAAATTTCAATTGAAAGTAGTGCTAGGGACAACCAGGGTAATGATATTTCAACACTTTGGTAGGAAATTTTTTGAAGAACAAATATTTTTTTTAAAAAACAAATTTAAAGACCTTAAAGGTCCTATAAAGATTTATTGTATAGTAAATAATAAAGTATAATATATATTTTTTCCTCGCTTGAAACAAACAGGAACAACAAAGTGGCCCATAATCTCAGAATCAACCATATTCGTATCCGTAACAAAATTGTATTGTTTTCTAGTAGCCACATTTAAAGAGGACAATATTTGGACACCTGGCACGGTTCTTGGGGACCAGGTACCAAAAAACACGGTCATATAAGTACATGGGACGTTTAATGCGTCCTTGCCTACGACGACCAAGAGAAACTAAGTTAAAAGTAAATTTTTTAAAATGTCTAGAGGAAATCTCAAAAAAATATTTGGTTATGCGTTTTTTCTCCATCTAATTTCCCTTTTGCCCGATTTGGTCTATCAGTAACAACTCGCAAACTAACAGGTAAATATCTGGTACATTAGAAGATTAAATTTTTTCAATAAGAAAGTATCGAGCTTCAACAGACGGACGAAAACACGAACATGGCTTGAATTTTACTACAACCAATAGAATATGTATTTTATGGGTGGAAATATATGGTGATCCATATAGAGGTTTTTTTTCAGGACAAAAAAAATATAAAAATTCAAATCAAGTGTGGAATCTTTATTAGTGATTTTTTTTATATATGCTTTATTTGAATTATTGAATCTGCTCCAAAGGAGCCGAACAATAAGTATACGAATCTTAAGAATAATTCAATAATGAATCCTAGTATGGATTTCATGTTTTGTGGATCTCTGCTAGTTGGCAGGAATTTGCATTAATTTGGTCAAAATAGTATATAACTAGTATGGACCACATGTCTGAGAATTTTAAACCTGGTTTGGCTTTAACCTCGTAATAAAGGTCCAGAGGACCCTTACAGTCATTTACAGAGTGTTCGCGAAATTATGTAGAGTGGAGAATTCTAGTTATGTATGTATAACGGATAACTCTAGAATAGCAGAGTGGACGACGTAATTTGGGTTTTGTAGGTTTTTCGGGTTGACTGTTTGAAGGATCACTTATGAGAGCATTTAAGCCACGTGACGTAGTATAAAGAATTCTACACAGTCTTTTTTGAGTGTTCGTCCGCGATTGATATTGACTGTTTTAAAGATCACGTATAACAGCATTTAAGCCACGTGACGTAGAAAAAAGAATTCTACACAGTCTTTCGGGAGCGTGTGCTCGCGATTACTGTTACGGATGAAGCACAAGTGTAGATTAGAAACCACGGCGTTCGTTTCTCCGAAGTCCTATAGAGCTTGGACTGCACAATAATTGTCTAGCAAGTATTTTATCATGTCGTTCGAGCTTCTCTTTGTGCTTTATATGGATTTTTTGAATTGCCTCTTTAACGAGAGGTATTTTCAAGTCTCGGTGGATGTTTTCATTCCTCATATACCAAGGGGCACCGGTAATGAGCCGCAATGTCTTCGATTGGAGTCTTTGGATTATGTCGAGATTGCTCGAGCTTGCTTTGCCCCATAGCTGGGCACCGTATAACCAGATAGGTTTGATTGCACTGTTGTATAGCAGGACCTTATATTCAAGGCTTAGTTTTGAGTTCACGTTTAGGAGCAAGTGAAGTTGATGGACTTAAGTTTCAGTTGAGTTTTCTTGGCTTCGATATGACTTCTCCAGGTGAGTCGGCGACCCAGGTGGATTCCAAGGTATGAAACATGATCAGATTGAAAAAAGGGATATTGTTAGGTTTCAATGTCGGACAAGTGCTTAAACTAAGTGTGAAAGTTACCTGTGTGCATTTAGGCTCATTGACTATAATTCTCCAGTCAGAGAGCCAAGATTCTACTCGTCTGAGATGTACACAAAGATTCATAGATGCAATATCCTGCTTTTAATGTATAGTGGTATTGTCTGCAAAAGTGGATGTTAGCACGTTTGGTGTGGTAGGGATATCTGCGGTAAACAGAAGGTAAAGGATAGACCCCAGGACGCTTCCCTGGGGCACCCCTGCTAGTATTTCGCGGTCATCGGTGACGTGTTGCCCACATTTGACTCTGAATCTGCGGTGTTCTAAGTAAGACTCAAGAATTCGATGCATATTTGCCGGTAAGTATTTGCAAATTTTGTAGGTCAAGCCAAAGTGCCAGACTTTGTCAAATGCTTGAGCAACATCCAGAAATACGGCGCAGCAATATTCTCGCTGTTCAAATGATTTTTCAATTGCTTGGGTCAGACGGTTTACTTGTTCGATGGTGCTGTGACCTTCCCGGAATCCAAACTGATGGTCTGGTACTATGTTATTTGACACGAGGAACGGTTTTATTTTCGACAAAAGAACGTTTTTCAGTAGTTTGGATAAGCCGGGAAGCAAACTGATCGGCCTGTATAAGTATTGATTTGTCCTTTCCTGGCTTCAAAATCATTTGAATCAGAGAAATTTTCCACACTTTAGGAAAGTAACCATGTCTCAAAATAGAGTTAAATAATTTTGCCCGAAACTTCACCGCAATATAGGGAAGTTCCAAGATCATTTTAGGCGTGATAAGATCATATCCAGGTGCTTTACCTGGATTCACGGTTTCTTTAATGACATTCAGAATTTCATTTGCGTTAGTAAACAATGGAATTACGGCAGACTTTTTATCATTAGGTGGAAGGAGGGTCGCTACTTGCAGGATTTGGACGAAATACCTGGGACAGATGGTTTGCAAAAATATTGGTTTTTTCCTCTTCTGATATTGCCCACTCGCTATTTGCGTCGCGTATTGGAAGTATTTTGAATAATTTCCTTTAAATGTTGGCAACTGTATTATGGAAATGAGCGTTCGGTGAGAAACGGGAAGATCCGCTGTTTTCGACCAAAATTGTTTTCAGTGATGAGGCCCATTTCTGGCTCAACGGCAAAGTCAATAAACAAAATTGCCGCATTTGGGCTGAAGAGCAACAAGAAGACGTTCATTATACCCAGAGAAACCCACGGTTTGGGGCGGTTTTTAAGCTGGTGGAATCAAAAATGATGGTGGCCGGAACGTAACCGTGAATGGTGCTCGCTATCGCGCCATGATATCGATCTTTATGCTACCTGAAATTTAAGCCACTTGGTTTTAACAGGACGGTGCCACTTGCCATACAGCTGCTTAAACAATAAATCTATTGAGAGGTCATTTTGAAAAGCTGCTAATTTAATGTTTTGGACAGGTGGCCGCCTAGATCCAGTGATATCACACCTTTAGACATTTTTCTTATGGGTTACGTAAAGTCCAAAGTCTATGCTGACAAACCAGGTACGATTCAAGTTTTGGAATCCAATATTACGCGTGTCATTAACGCCATACCGGTCGAAATGCTCGAATGAGTCGTCCAAAATAGGACCCTCAGTATGAAAACCCTGAGGCGTAGGACAACATTTGAAGGAAATTATATTCAAAAAATAAATGCCATAAAATGGTTCTTTCAAATTACCAAAAAAGATTCCACACTTGATTTGAATTTTTATATATTTTTTGTTCTGAAAAAATACCTCTAAATGGATCATTGATGTTTCATTGTCCGATTTTGACAGAAATCTCATCTTATACACATAAGCTTGAATTCGCCACAAGCCTAGAGTTCCCCGATAAAGCATCTTGTTGTTTGGTTCTTTTTGGTTGGAATAGCCTGTACAAGGTCACAATATTGAGGATATATTGTTCGTTTTGATACCCTGACACGGTTGATATTGAAAGTATGACAGGTTGGTAAGAGGAACATATAATGTGGAAAAATAAAAGTACACGACCTGGTGGGTGTTTTTACGCTCTTCTGAAAAACTTTATATCGATCCTAACAATGGATTGATCGCTAGCTCAATGTTCTTAATCCTAAAACTAACATAGACTGTAAAAGATCATGATTAAACAAGAGGATGGGACATTTAGAAATTTTAGAATTTTTTAATAACAGGCGATCAGTGGGTGTCCCTACTATGATACTATGGACAGCAATGGAGTTTTTTTTTATATTGGGTCAGGTCGAATTTAATTAGTCCACTTGTCATTACCGTCTAGTTTAGAGTCTTTTCGCATTTTGAAACTGACAATTCTACATTATAGTGAAGCCAATTTGTAAGCCTTAAATAACAAACCTTAACCTGAATTAGACTCAATAGGTTAAGAAAAAGTTGGATTTTTTATCCAACATGACAATTATTTACTTTAATCCGATTATTAATGGTGGCGACAATAACACGAAATACTCGTATTACGAGTGTAAGTTCAATTTTTAATAAGTCTTCCAAAGAGATGCTGTTGTATGTCGACCTTGAGGACATCGGTCAATTAAGACCTTTTAGAATAAAACTTCGACTTAAGAAAACTCCATAATAAAGCGGGGTAGAACTTCAAGGTGGAACGCGGAAATTTGCTTTTTTGCATTGCAGGCTGTGGCGGCAGTTTTGGTCGAAGAGAGTGGAGAGTGTGCGTGGCTTATAGTGGCTGACGGGAGATTTATATTCGTCAGCCTTTCAGTTCCTACCATGCAATGGACACGTCAGGAAAGAGGACATTTTAAGTTGAAGCGTATTTTTCAAATGCGCGATCGATCTTTGCAGTGCAGCGCACTTTTCCTCATTGGGTGTGTAAACAAACAAAATATGCGTTACTGGAGTGAAACAAACCCCAGAGAACTTCACCACAGATCTCTGCATTCGGACCGCGTCACTGTGTGGTGCGCCATTGGCGTCATTGGTCCCCTTACTTTTTAAGGATAACCGTCTGTGAGCTCCGAACGGTACTTGACTATGATACAGGACTTTTTTCAGCCGGCTCTTGAGGCAATGCAATTAGAGGATACATGGTTCCAACATGTTGGTGCCACTGCACAAACAGCGAGGGTTACCAAGAATTGTTTAAGGCAAATGTTTCCGGGCCGCTTTATCTCTTTGAGGGTTGATGTGAACTGGCCGGCACGCTCACCATACTTAGCCCCATGCGATTTTTGCAGTTGGGGAGACCAGAAGTCGAAGGTGTATATCAACCGTCTCAACAACTGGGAAGACCTAATTAACAATATTGAGGCTGAAATTGGCAGAATACCAGCCGACATGCTTGTTAGAGTTCATGAAAACGTATGCAGCAGTGTGTTAATAGTGAAGGTCGACATTTGCCAGCTTCACTATTTAAAACCATGTAATTTAAAAATTCCCTTGCTGTTCAAGTAAAATATAAAATAAATTTTTCTAAGGTTCATCATTTTTTTCATTTCATTTCCAAATAACCAAATTACCACGCTCCACCATGTACAACATATCTATGGACTCAAGTCATTCATAAAGGACCTACATTAAGGCGCTCGCTTTGCGAATATGTAGAACCTCTAAACAAGTTCAATTAGTACAGAAACATTGGTTATCACTGGCTTGCCGCTCCCGCCCTTTAAAATGTTTAGTCATTAAATTTAAATTGTTTGCTGCAACAAAACTTTTTATAGAAAACGTTTAGAATTGCTCAGATGAATTTTCGAGGTACCTCTAAATACCAAAATGTTTTACGGAAACGTTGCCCAACCCCAAAAGCCACGTCTGAAATCTGTTTGCAAATTATGGACCTAGTCCGTGGCTTATCGCATATCTCCCCACCTTTATGCGAATATGAACATTTCTATTATTTGTGATCAACAATTTATGGCTTTAGCACACATATCCACTTATTAGCTTCCACGCAATTTTATTGCATTCTGTGTTAAATTTTCAAATAAGAAATAAATAAAACTGTTCTAACACGTCAGACTGTCACACGAAAATAAGATTTTCTGGCTTGAAGCCTTTTCAGAGCCACGTCATTTATTTTATAATAATAAAAGCCACGTTATGACAACAAGCACTATGACAGACGTGGGCAATGAAATAGCACACGGGTATCTCAGACTGCTTCTTGTGATCATTCGCCAAAAAATAGGTAGAAGCCAAAGCAATAAAACATAAAATCAGAACAGATTACTCTAGTTCCTTATATTTTGTAAATCAAAAAAAAAATATTTTAAGAAGATATGATGCAGTTCCTTACTTTGTAAAGGATGATTCTGTAAAAAATCTTACTTTTTATAATTTAAAATTAAACATTTAAAAGAGAATTGCATGTTATAACTTCCGTAGCTGTAGTATTGGTTGAATATTGTGAACTCAATTTTTTCTAAAACAGTCAAAACTAGAGAAAGGCATACAAAATGGTCTACACACGCAGAAAAAAAGTATGGTTGGGGTAACAATATTGGAAGAGGACCATACTATTGTTGGTTATATGGTTGTGACACAACAATATTATGATCATCACAACAATAGTATAGTGTACACACAACCATACTTTGATCCCCATAACAATATTATGGTCCTCACAACAATTGAATTTTTCACACACAACCATACTATGATCACCACAACCATATCATTATTCACATTCAACCATACTATGATCCCCACAACCATATTATGATCCTCATAACCATAGTATGTTTAACGTACAACCATAGTATGACCCTCACAACCATAGTATGATTACGGACATAGTATGATTACTACGATCCCCAAAATTTATTGTTAAGACTGGATTACGGTGTTATTCAACAATAAAGAATTTTATTAAGTAAGTTTTGTAATAATAGGAGTAATAATATTTTAGTTATACTAATCCGTAGTTTTTTTTTGAAAAAAAATAATTTTTATTACTATTATTGGGTAAGATTCGTAAAAATAACATTGTCAAATTAAAAAAATTAAGGTTTTGCTGGTATGATTGCCGTAATCATGTTATTGTTAACATAAAACCCATGAAAACAGTACTTTTGTCCCACCAACCATATTTAAATTGTTGCTACACCATATTTTCATTTCGCAACAATACTATTGTTACATTTCAACAATATTAATATTGCCGCAATCGTACTATTGTCAAAATGACATTCAAAAAGCAAGACTATGGTTGCGACGACCATACTTTTACTGCAGCGAACATACTATTGTTGCCGTGACCATATAGTAACCATATATTTTCTCTGCGTGCACTGTATCGTGTGTATGTGTTTTTTGTATATCAAAAAAACATACGCACCCAACATACATGTATGCTCGATAAAACCTGTTTTGTTACGTTCATAGTCGACCCATACTGTATGATTGCCGTAACCATAATATTGTTCACATAAATTTTAAACAGCAATACTTTTGTTGCACCAACCATATTTATATGGTTGCTACAACCATATATTCATTTCTAAATTTGGTAATAATACTATTGTTGAAATGTAACAATAGTAATATTGTCGCAATCATACTGTTCTTAAAATGAAATTCAAAAAACAATACTATGGTTGCGACGATTATGCTTTTATTGTAGATAACATATTATTGTTGCGGTGACCATAGTGTAGCCATAACTTTTCTCTGCGTGCAGATAACACCGCGTAACAAATTCGAGCCTTTTTTCTGACCAATAAAAAAAACTTTATAGAAACGACTCTAAAGGACTTAAGTATATAGTAAACCTGCCAAATCAATTTTGCATTCACAGCTTCTGTGATGACGAACTCTATTGAATATGAATTTGTTATAATAAATTTCTATAGTCGATTTTGCTGCAGCTCGAGTAGCCACCTATAAAATCTGATTTTGCTCAATATCCTTATAAATGGTAATGAGTTATCAATAATGAACTCTAGTGGAATTGAGCATTAGAACTAATGGGTTCAAATAGCCCCTACAGAAAAGTCGCTGCCCCTCACACTAGAAGCCACAAATTTCAGTCGATCTTGCCCAAATTTCACACGATACGTTTGTGAGCGATCAGTTTAAAATTATCCTGGTGTCATTAGACCATACCGGATCAAATTTTCGAATAGCCCTACCCAACGGTTCACCAAAGTAAATGTCCAGCCGCTTAAGAAGACATAGATTTTACCTGATCTTTTTTAAAATTAGGCAAGCAGTGTTTTGGACGATGAGAAATTAATTTTATACAAGTTCATGGTTTGGACCACATCTGTACGTTCATTGGATTAGCCCTCGCAATAAGATCCCTACAAATATGTGCCGGTGGTGGCCATCCACAATTATGGAGTGCTATGACCGAACAGGTTTTGTTGTTGCTATAACAATATATTCTGTTTTGTAAGTCCTATTCGTCTATAAAGGATCTGGTTTGAAATGAAACTGGATGCGTCCAAAAAAAAGTTGAGTGGGCTTGGCCAGACAATTGAAAAGGTGCAGCACATCATGTGGTCCCTGATGCCAGGCGGGAATAACGTCCGTAGCGTTGCCCTATATTCCCACCCAATACAAATTGAGGCGGCCATACCATCCAGATCACAGCTGCGCCAGAACCACGCGCATCTGCCGAGGTAGCACCTTCTCCTCAGGTGAAATCTCCTGGGAATATTTCCCTAGCACTACTGGATACTGCTGCAGCGACTTTATCAGCGAAAAAGTCGGTTAGACCTGCCTGATAGCTTCGATGATCTAAAGACTATCTCTTTTTACCGCTGGATCTCTCTTTCTCTCTCGTACCTGATCTGCCGGGGCGGAGGACCCTGTCCATAAGATAGTGGTTGGGATGATAACTGCAGAATCCCAAGCAGATACAGCGTAGACAACAAAAGATGAGTCTGCGCACGAAGAACATTTGTCCCCTCATGTAGATGGCCCTCTGAAGACATAAGAAGACACCCTGTTGGTGTTCTCAGGGCGACATTTAGGCAAGTCTGAATTTTTCTTCCACTGCGCCGAACTAACGATCGCCGACGACACCGGCGCTGCGTTGATCACTACAGACCGCCTTGCGTTTTGCAAGAGACCAACAATGTTTCTTTGTCGGCTAGCCAAGTACTGCCGGTTAGAGGCTTGCGGACCTTGTTCCTACTTTTAAGATTATCGCAGATAGCTGAAGCTTGTGCAAAGTACCGAAAAAGACTGTCCAATATGACATCAAGGATTTTGGAGTAGTTGGTTGTCCGAATGTTGACGTCATCGACTTTCCCATAGTGTGACAACCCCACCTCTGCAGTCCATGCAGTAAACAGTGTTTCTTATAAGTTGGAGGCAAATATTTAAACATTCCTCGTAGTAAAGCGTGATTAAGCACTCCGTAATTAATGTAAGGGAGATTGGACCCTACCCATTTTAGGCCCAGGGGCTCCACAAGCTCAATTTCACTTTTCATCGCCAAATTTCGTATGATAATTTATGATCAAACAGTATTTAACTGGTGAGTTTAAACCATATTGGTCCATGGCTTTAAGCAGTACCTCTACAGGGGTCTACAGCAACCCTCTGCAGATATGATGTATTGAAACCTTTGTAGCATTTATAAATTTAAAGTCCTTTACGCAAAAAGGCTAAATTAAGTTTCATTAATGTGATAAAAACTTCAGATATTGTCGAAGAGTTAAAACCTATCAAATACTTTTTTTAAACATTTAGCAATTTTTGCAAATCTGGTATGTTTTGTTTTTGATCTTATCAAGCCCTTTATACGCTCAATTTAAAATTATGTACTTACTTGTGTGCACTTAAATCCTCTATACGAAGGCGTTACAAGTGGGTCGTGGTCTGCTGTTAGTGATCTACATCCAATGCATTGTTTAAGATTGATATACGACCCCTCCGAATGTTTTTCTGTATATATAAAATTTCGTAATTCTCTATTTAGTATTCTACTTTCATTGTTACTTACATGGCTGTTCTTTTGACGCACGATAGTTACGCGAGACCTCCTTGCACTTATCTTTCCTCCGTAGCTTAACTCAGCTTCTTGTGCGATCTCGCTGTCAAACGTCCCATTCGACATTTAAACATGTATGCGATACTGAGCAAAATGGATCACGCAACAAAGTTTTTATTGAAAAGCGGGGTTAACACAGTTTAGCCCTGAAAAGAATAAAAATTTTACTTTTTATTTATTATTTTGAAATGTTTTGATTTTCAATATAAATGTCAATTGTCGGTCGGGCCGAACACTGTAAATTCGTTATTAAGCATCAGACATAACAATTATCATATAAAGTGTCCCTATGGTAGCTAATTCTGACTAAAAGGCCGAATTTCTGGGTCCCTAGGGTCTGTGGTTCCGAAACACACTTTCTAGAAAAACCTAAACCATACCATGAATTTTAAAAGTTGTCGTTTTTATGCAAAGGTTCCGACCGTATATTATTGTGAAACTTCATAATAAATCCATACGTGGATTAACTAGGTTTACCACGTGTTTCTGGGCCAAAATTAGATCTCGGCGGTTTGATGTGTCAATTTTACATATCTAGTGTTATTTACCCACCGCCTATTGCACCAAGGTGCGTATGTGTGACTTGCTGAAATAATATCAAGTATACGTTACGGTGTCTCCTCAAATACTATTATAGGGTGGTTAAATTTTAGGGGCCGATGCCATTTCCTGCCCCATTCTGACCATTAATGACGTTTGCAATGGTCATGAGGCTTTACTTCTTGAGTCAATTGCACCTTGTAAGCGTGGAAATGCAAGTCTTTATGCATAATGCTCATCAACGACGAGCGCGAGAGGTGCAATTGTTGGGCACGACGACGAGTTGAGGTGGACGGCTTTTTAGCCACACTATCGCGAACAGCGGCAATATTTCCTGCAGTACGAGCTGTATGAACATGCACTGGTGTTTCTCCTAAAGACCCGGTTTTCTTAAATTTTTGCACGATTTCTCCGATTGTACGCACATTTGGACGATTTTATTGACCGAAAAAATCACGCAGTGCACGATATGCATTTTCATAATAAGCCTGAATAACTTTAACGCATTGCTCGCTTGCGAATCTTTCCATGGTTCAAATTGAGTTAGTCTAAAATTGAGAAATATCAAATAAAATGCAGAAAAAAGCTTGGCGTTTAGCTGTGGTTCACATTCAATATCGGCCCATAAAATTTAACCACCCTTTATAACTCCCGGTCACACTGTAGCTTTTTGTACTTTCCACCATAGGATGGAAGTATATATCAGATCTGATTGCAAAATATCGATATTAATATATGCGAAAATCTAAAATATATATGTGACAGCGCATATAGAAAGGGACCTAAGGGTAAACAATCAATTTTCACTTTTTTTATGTGGACAACATCTGAGCATCGAATGAAACCGATCCCATGCCCCAAAAGTGTTCCCTCCCAGAGATATGCGCGTTTTATGAAAGTGATGGTACACCAAAGATACACGTATTTAAATCTTTAAAATGGCTCTCCTGAACAAAACTGGTTTTTACCCTTAGGTCCCTTTCTATTTTGCGCGTCACATATACTTACTAGGGGCATAAATGCTGTTACAACAGCATTGAACACACCCATTTCAATAGTAGAACTGAACATACCCGGTAAATGTCATATGGGTTTTGCAAGCTAATAGCTCAATAGCGTTAGTCTGTAACGTGATTTTAAAATTGTTTCAACTTTCATCATGGAGTGGTCAGGTAATGAGTGAAATAAATGAAATGAAAAAAGCGATATTTTCTAAACGCTCCGGTCACTAAGGATTGCCGCATGCTATCTACCGATACATAAAACTGTTTTAGGAGACTGGAGGTGTAAAAGACCGCCACCGGTCGGGCCGCCCACGCTCTCTTCGAACACCGCATGTCATCAAAGCCATTAAATCAAGAATTCACAGAAATCCGTTCCGAAAACAGAAAATCATGGATTGTGAGATGAATATCACGCAAAAGTCCATGAGTCAAATCATTAAAAAAAACTTGGGACTTGGGGCTTCAAACGACGTACCGGACATTTATTGACTGCATTTAAATAAAAAATAGGCAAACTTCTTTTGGTGAAGCACGCTGATAACTTGCTTAGAAAAATATTGTTCACCGATGAAAAAATTTTTACCGTTCAGGAAAAATTTAACAAGCAAAATGATAGAGTGTGGTCATCTAAGGAAGCATTTGAACTGATCCCAAGGGTGGAAAAGGGTCATCACCCAGCTTCAGTTATAGTTTGGTGGGGTGTCTCTTACGATGGGGTTACTGTTGTGAAGCCTCTTAACAATTCCCTATTCCAAAACCAGCCATGAACTTTCCAGCAGGATTCTGCGCCGGCCCATAAGGCTAAAACGTCCCAGGCCTGGCTTCGAAAGAATTTGCCAGCGTTCATTTCCTCTGAAGAGTGGCCCTCAGGCAGTTCAGATTTGAACCCATTGGATTACATATTGTGGACGGTGTTAGAGGACAAGGTTTGTCACAAAAGATACCCCAACATTGAATCACTTAAGACTGCTTTGGTTCGAGCTGTGGCCAATTTTCCAATGGTCGAGGTTCGTGCAGCTATTGGTCAGTGCGACTTAAGGCGTGTGTAAAGGCAAAGGCGGACATTTCGAATAAGTAGACTACTTTTGGATACAATATACATCAATAAATATATTAAAAAGTATTTGGTCCAAAAACATTCAGTACTTTTTATTTTACAGCATAAAACGTGTGTAGTAACAGTATTTATGTCCCTACTAAGTATTATTGATCATATACGAGGGTTGCTATATATACTTCTGGCCTAAGCAACACTAAGTGTTGCTTGGCGCCATCTGACATTTCCATTGAAAAGTGCGACATTTTTTAGCATAAACGTACTTAGAACGTTTTGACGTACGACCATCATTTGTGTTGTTTACACAGTGACTTGAAAAAATCAATTTGGCAAAAAAATGGAATAAACTAGTGAACATTTTCGTGCGATAATTTTCACAATTTTCGACGTGGATTATCACGCAAAAGTGCATCGATGAACTTAAATCTTTGTATGGCGAGGAAGCAATATCCTATAGCACTGTGAAAAACTGGTTTAATGAATTTAATCGTGGCCGTAGGTGAAGGTCGTCCAAAAACGGCCGTTGTGCCAGAGAACATTGATGCCGTGCGTGAAGTGATAATGCCAGATAGTCATGTGACATACCGTGAGCTAGAGGCATCTTTGGGCATTTCTTCCACTAACATACATTCGATATTGCATGAACATCTGCTCGTAAAAAAGGCTTGTTCTCGTTGGATCCCGCACAATTTGACAATGAAATAAATTTTTAAAAAATACGATCGCGGTGCTTCGAAAGACGTTTATAAGATCGTCATGGATCTATGCGTATGAGCCCGAAACAAAACAGCAATCGACCGGGTGGGACTTGAAATACGAGCCAAATCCAACGAAAGTTGTTCGTGGAAGAAGCACTTCGAAGCAAATGGTCGCCTGGTTCTTCGGCAAAACTGGTAATGTGGCGACTGTTCTGCTGGATCGACGTAGGAGGTCAATTCTGAACGGTACACCACAATTTGTTTGCCTGAAGTCATCGGAGAAATTCGAAAAACGAACAAGAGAAGACGAATCATTGTTCACCATGACAATGCGAGCTCTCACACATCGGCTCAAACCAGCACCTTTTTGACCGGCCGAATTGATGGGTCATCCGCCGTACAGCCCCTGACTTGGCACCCAATGAATTCTTTTTACTTACGCACATCAAGTAAAAAATGCGTGGTCAACGTTTTTCATCGCCCGAAGCAGCCTTCAAATATCATGTTTTGAAGGTGTCTCAATCGGAGTGGAAAAAGTGCTTCGACAATTGGTTTGAGCGCATGCAAAAGTGTATAAATCATGGTAGAGAATACTTTGAAAAACAATAAAACCATTTTTGATAATAAATATTCGCATTTTCATTATTAGGCCAGAAATATATACAGAAGCCCTCGTATTATTAGAATATCACACTCGTTCAACAATACTGTATTAACTCAAAATGTTTTTATTTTATCTTTTTGGCAAACAACAATACATTACCTTTGGTTTTAAATTCCCATAGTTCTGACTACTCTTTCATAATAAAATTACATGTTGTGACCTTTTTGCTGCTGAAATGGTTTATTTCTGTGAATCAAGAAAAAAAATTATTTTGAGTTATTTGAAGTGATTGGCCTTGACAAATATGGACCTGTGAAAAAAAGCAATAGAGGAGGTCACAAAAATACTAGCTGAGGGCTTTGTCAGAGCTAAAATATGGGGCATATACTTTTACAACTGCTACATGTCGCCGAATCATGATATAGTTGTGTGGATCAAAGAATGGATTACTATTGTTGTGTGGATCTTAATTTTGTCCTGCCAAATATTGTTTCCATAACAATACTTTTTTTTGGCATGTAGGCCAAAAAAAAATAGAAAAAAAAATATTGTAGAAATAGAATTAAAATATTGATACGAATTTCTTACTGACACGGACTACAACGTTAAATTTTCCAGGTCATATTTATCTACAAATCATACAAATATAGTAAAAAGCAACATTTTGCGCCAAAATGATATAAACAAATCGGGAGAAATTATACATGGATATGTTTTTCTTTTAAGTGGCGGGTAAAGAGTACATAAGAAACCATTGAAAATCTAATTCTTACACGGTACATTACTCAGTGGAGCCGGACAATCTAAAGAAGCTTCTTGGACTATACTGCAGCAAATTGTGCCACTGTATTATGGAAATGAGCGTTTGGTGAGAAACGTTTTTGACCAACATTTTGTTCACTGATGAGGCCCATTTCTGGCTAAACGGCAACGTAATTAACCAAATTGCCACGTTTGGGCTGAAAAGGAATCAGATGATGAAAAGGAATCAGATGATGGGCTGGTGGAATCATCAGTCCATATTTTTCAAAAATGATGATGGCCGGAACGTAACCGTGTCCGCTATCGCGACATGATATCGACCTTATGCTTCCTGAAATTGAAGCCCCTAATCTTGACGACATTTGGTTTCAACAGGGCGGTGCCACTTGCCATTCAGCTGCTCAAACAATGGATCCAATGGATCAATTCGAAGACCAGCTAATTTCACTTTTTGGACCGTTGAGTTGGCCGCCTAGATCGTGTGATATCACACCTTTATATTTTTTTCTTTGGGGCTGCATTAGGTCCAAAGTCTATGCTGACAAACCAGCTACGAATTTGGTTTTGGAAGCCAACATTACGCGTGATATTAACGCCATGCCGCTCGAAATGCCCGAACGAGTCATCCAAAATTAGACCCTCAGAAGATTTTCAGTAAATTTTATTCAAAGAATAAATGGCTAAAATTGTCCTTTCGAATGAACAGTAAAGATTCCACACTTGATTTGAATTTTAGTATTTTTTTAGGTTTGAAAAAACACCTCTGGAGTGATCTCTCAATATTTAAATGCGTAGAAAAATTTGCTTTAATTTGTCAAAATTGACTATTGATCGCCTGTTTTGAACGTACGAGTCGTTTCTTTTTGTTCACGTAAGCCAAAACGTTCTTAAACAATGCCCAATTTTAATGTAGAGTGTGTCATACCGAACTGTATCCATTTTAACCATTGTCCGTCCACAAAAAATAATTATTTATAAAGCAAATACTCAAGATGTGTTTTTTCTGAGTTATCTATATTACCTAGAAGGGAAATTTTTCCCCCTGGGCAGATTTCGCCCATTTACACTCCCAAGCAGCTTACAAACAAAATATCAGGATCCTAGATTTATTTGTTTGGACCCCATCGTTTTTGCAACAGACACACGAAAGGACGGACAGACAAAGCTTTGTTTAGCCCCATCGTTTTTGCAACAGACACACGAAAGGACGGACAGACAAGGCTAGGTTGTCAAAGATTTTTCCGAGGATCGCATATATATATACTTTTAAAGGTATTTGATCATTACTTTTTTGAATTTGCAAACGAAATGACAAATTAAGTGTATACTTTACCCTTCGGTATGAAAAATTAACAAAATTCGAACCTCCGGTAAGGCCGTCAATAGAAAATGATGTTTATAGAGCTTTATTCATAAAATAGACCGTCTAATTTTGTTAAGATTCAATATGTTTCTATCGAATCAGAAACCATATGTGAATCCTTAAGCTGTAGGCCCTAAGATAGCTACAGTAATTTGATGCTTAGAGGTAGCATTGTCTGCTATCGAAGCGAACACGGCTGTACGAACAGTGAGCAAAGCAAGGATATCATACTTATGATTTAATTTATATAAAAGCACCACTTTCAAGACAAACGTACACAAACAATTGTACATATGGTGTGACACACACACGCGCACACAAGTGCAAATACTAACACACTCAAAGTGATACACCCACACAGGCACACTCAGAGAGATTCGCAAGACAATAACATGCCGAAAATAAAAAGCAAGTGATGGAAATTGTTTCAGTTCTCCAGTTGTCTGTTGGTGTCGACATCGGTGCTGCTGGTCGGGCGACGCTGTTGCTGTTTTTCACTTGCGGCGGCTGATGCTGCTGCTGCCGCTTCCCCGACTATTGTCGTTGATGGTGGTAATGGTTTTGCAACAGCGCTTCAACTTTGTTGAAGACATTCTAAAATTATCGTAAACATAAATTCTGCATAAAATTGTGCTTTCATGTGATATTCCTTTTTTTTATCATTTTATGTTTGCCGAAGTAGACACATTCATTCCCTTTTTTTCGTTTCGGTTTTGTTTTCGCCCCAGTCTCTGGCATGGAAAAGAGCTGCGTCTGTAGGGCGTTTGGTACTGAAAATCCCTCCGCTTTCATTTTTTTGCCAATGGCAAGGTTGCCCACTGAACGTAGTGAAAGAGAAATCGCTTAAATATCAAAACTAAAGCGAACAATTAAATTTGTAATAAGTCTCCCTTTGTGAAGCATTTTTTGTTGATGTTCTTGACGTTTATCAGTCACAGAACATGGATTTAAAAGCATCTCAGCTTTTTTGAAAATTTTGTATGATATACCGTAGTACATAATTTATTTACAATCCATTATATAAAGGGTGTTCCTCAATACTTTTAATCGTTTTTATATAAACCGACATAGTCTGACACAAAAAGAATTGTCAAGTAGACGAAAAAACATAAGTTGAGTTTCGAAGTCGACAGAATTTTATTGGTACGGGACATACCCCCTCATTAGTTAATAGTGATCGAAACCAGTACCGACACTTAAAAAAAGGTGGATGCTGGGCGATACCCTCGGGCCTCAGTACCGACCCAAAAAAAAAATAAACTATACACAGAAAACAGCTTTGTTTCCACAACCGAATATTTTGCAAACCGAATGTTGGAGGTTACATGTCCAAGTGTTAGAACCAAATGTTGATTGGGTAAACGGCAACTTTTAGTACAGGGAACTGATACTTTCGACTGAAGAGACCGAGCATCGGCTACCCTGGAACTGAATTTGTATATGTATTGGTTGTTATTGTATAAGTAGATTGTTGGTATTAGGTACTCTTTGAACTCATTTGTCATTACCTCGGATATTTGTTAACTAGACCAACTGATGGTTCAATTTAATGTATCAGATTCACTGATCTCTTATTTTATAATATTTTAAAAATGTTATTTTGTTAGTTTAATACGAACACTAAGATAGAAGTATGGTTGGGGTAACAATATTCGCAGAATTGTTGAATATATGGTTGTGGCACAACAATATATTGATCATCGCAACAAAAGTATGGTTTACACACAACCATACTATGATCCCAACAACAATATTATGGTCCTCACAACAATCGCATAATTCACATAACCATAATATGATCCCCACAAA
This sequence comes from Hydrotaea diabolus, assembly GCA_963513945.1. NCBI lineage: Eukaryota > Metazoa > Arthropoda > Insecta > Diptera > Muscidae > Hydrotaea > Hydrotaea diabolus. The sequence goes on along the minus strand of OY740718.1, from coordinate 84,086,760 downwards.
CACATTATGATCCTCATAACAATAGTATGTTAAATATACAACCATAGTATGGCACACACCCAATCATACTAAGATTCCCAATATTTTTTGTAAGGATCGGTTGAAGTCGTTATTTAACAATAGAGGTTTCTACTAAGTAAATTATGTAAAAAAAACATAAATCTCTTAATAAAAGAAGTGACGTATTTAACAGTAGAAAAATTTGCTAACTTAACTAATTACAAATATATCAGTTGTACTAATCCAAAGTAGTTTGTTCTGAAAAAATTAATTAACACATATTTAAATCTTTTAAATGGCTCTCCTGAACAAAACTGGTTTTTACCCTTAGGTCCCTTTCTATTTTGCGCGTCACATATACTTAGTAGGGACATAAATACTGTTACACACGTTTTATGCTGTAAAATAAAAAGTACTGAATGTTTTTGGACCAAATATTTCTTAATATATTCATTGATTATATTGTATCCAAAATGAATCGACTTATTCGAAATGTCAAATGGCCAATCGTCAATAGCTGCACGATCCTTGTCCATTGGAAAATTGGCCACAGCTCGAACCAAAGCAGTCTTAAGAGATCCATTGTTGGGGTATCCTTTGTGTTAAACCTTGTCCTCTAAACCCGTCCACAATTTGTAATCCAATGGGTTCAAATCTGGACTGCCTGAGGGCCATTCTTCTGAACGCTGGCAAATTGTTTCGAAGCCAGGCCTGGGACGTTTAAGCCTTATGGGCTGGCGCAGAATCCTGCTGGAAAGTGAACAGGGAATTTTTAAGAGGCTTCACAACAGCTTCCAAAACGGTTTCATGGTAAACTTTGGCCGACGTTTTGACTCCTTGTTCGCAGAAATGCAGGTCAGTGACCCCATCGTAAGAGACACCTCACCAAACCATGACTAAAGCTGGGTGATGACCCTTTTACACCCTTGCGGTCAGTTCAGATGCTTCCTTAGATGACCGAGCATACACTCTATCATTTTGCTTGTTAAATTTTTCCTGAACGGTAAAAATTTTTTCATCGGTGAACAAAATTTTTCTGTGCAAGTTTTCAGCGTGCTTCACCAGAAGACGTTTGCATTTTTCAATCTTATTTTTTTTAAAGCTGCAGTCAATAAATGTCCGTTATGTAGTTTGAAAGCCCCAAGTCCCAAGTCATTTTAATGATTCGACTCATGGACTTTTGCGTGATATTCATCTCACGGGCCACGATTTTCTGTTTTCGGAGCGGATTTCTGTGAATTCTTGATTTAACGGCTTCGATGACATGCCGTGTTCGAACAGAGCGTGGGCGGTCTGACCGGTGGCGGCCTTTTTCATATCCACTCTCCTCAAACAGTTTAATGCATCGGTAGACGAACATGCGGCTAATCCCCAGTGGCTGTAGCGTTTTGAAAATAAAGCTTTTTTCACTTCACACTTGAAAAGCGCTATTACAGCGATACGGTTCTCATTATCTGACCATTCCATGATGAAAGTTGAACCAATTTAAAAATCCCGTTAGAGGCTAACGCTATTGAGGTTAGCTTTCAAACCCCATTAGATTACAAATTGTGAACGGTTTTAGAGGACAAGGTTTGTCACAAAAGATGCCCCAACATTGGATCTTTAAGACTGCTTTGGTTCGAGCTGTGACCAATTTTCCAATGGACGAGGTTCGTGCAGTATTGGCCAGTGCGACTTAAGGTGTCAGTAAAGGCAAAAGGCGGACATTTCGAATAAGTAGATTCATTTTGGATACAATATACATCAAAAAATATATTAATAAATATTTGGACCAACAACATTCAGCACTTTTTATTTTACAGCATAAAACGTGTGCAACAGTATTTATGTCCCTACTAAGTAGTTTGGGCAATCAAGGGGATTTCTCACTCTAAGTTTTTTCAAATACAGTTTCAATGGCCCTCCATTGAAAATTAAAGTTAACATCGCCATAGTCTGTGGAAAGGAGGCACAGGTGGATTCTAAAATCGCCGTTATTGTTATCCTAACAAAAATCCTAAGTTGGCAACATTGATAACCGTGTCGTGTTCTTTGCAAAAAAAAATAAAATGTAGAATATTTTTGCCAGCAAAAAAATCATATCACAAATGGGTGGATGTTTACAGTTTTCGGGAGGGTGTTCTCTTATTTTTTGCTTTCTGGAGGACGAAGCTACGACTTGAATTGCTGTTGAGTGAAGAGGAGCGAAGGGAGGGGGAAGTTTGTGGAGAAGTCAACGTTGTATGATGATTTTCAAGGGTATCTTTTACCAGTGGTTTACACGGCATTTGCTGTGCATGAATTTCAAAATAAAGAGCTGGGAATAATTCCTCGTAATATTTGGGCTCTAAAATATGCTGTATATACAAAATTTACTTTATGGCCCACTAGCCAGTATGGCCATGCTGTTGTTGCTGCCGTTCGTGGTTGTGTTGCTTCAGTTGCTCCCGCTCTTGTTTTTTGTATTGTCCTCTTCGTCTGCTTCGTGGCTTCATATTGCATATAAATAGCCATACTCAGGCGCGGTGAATAGTGAACAGGGACACATTGTGCCTCTTGCGGGCTGTACTTTAAAGGAATTTTCATATACCAGATGAATTTTTAATAAATTCCATTTCATTAAAGCCTCCACGGAGGAGAGCACAGGACAAGAACAAGCTTATAATACCACTTTGTTGAAGTAGCATTCAAGTAGAATTGTATGACTGCAGGTCTTAGCGTTTCAACGAAGAAATCCCATACGTATTCCAGTGCTTGTTGATAATGGCTTTAATTACCCACCGAGACCAGGTGTCCACATCATAGATGACTTATCTTTAAGACTGCATGAACAAGAGTATGGCAACACTGTGCCCAGAGGAAGAGTGATATACATATTGAACGGACCCTCGTCGAATATATTAAAATTTAATAAAAATAGATCGTAATAGGTGTTAATCGTAAACAAAAAATTACGATTTTGACTTACAACAAAATCAGCGGAGGGTTCTTGTTGTAACAACAAAATATTATGTTTCGAAGTCCTGTTCGTCTATAGGGGATCTGCTTAAATATTCAGGTGAAACGCGCCATTTGCACTGGATGCATCCATATGGATCTGAAGGTCAGCTGAGTGGGCTTGGCCGGACAAATAAAAAAGGCGCAGCACTTCATCTGCGAGACAAACTTCCGGAACGTAGCCATCAATTCGCGCCCAATGCGAATTTAGGCGGCTGCACCATTAAGATCTCAGCTGAGCCAGAATCACCCGCGTCTGCTGAAGTAGCGTCTTCTTCTCTGGTGGAATCAACGGGGATGTTTCCCTAGCACTACATTAACGCTACAGCTGGACACTGCTGCTGCGACTTCATCAGCGTTTGGACCTGCCTGATAGTTTCGATAATCTACATGCTCTCTCTTGTACCGCTGGACCTCTTTCTCTAGATCATGAAGATCGTACTTGATATGTCTAGGTGGAGGCATCCTACCCACCAGATGGTGAGTGGGATGACTACTGCGAAGACACCCAAGCAGGTATTGCTTAAACAACAGGAAATTGTGTCTGCTCACGGTAAGTTTCTTCATCTCATTATGTAGATGGTCCTCAGAAGACACCCTGTTTATGTTCTGAGGGCGACATTCTGGCAAATCTGAATTTTCTTCCACTGCGTCGTACTCACGTTCGCCGATCACACCAGTCTTGCGTAGTTTGCTACGTACCGACCTATCGCTTTGTACTGCCGGCAAGTGATTTGAGGAACTTGTTCCTATTGAGCTTATCGCAGATAGCTGCAGATGCGCAGCTGTGCAGAGGATCGAAAAGGGCAGTCCAATGTGACCCCAAGGATTTTGAGGTAGTTGGTAGTCGGGATGATTACGTCATCGACTTTCACATTGGGTGACAAGCGCACCTCTGCGGTCCATGCAGTAAACAGTGTGGCTGTTGTTTTGGAGGCGGATATTTTCATATTCCTCGCAGTGATAATACGTGCTAAGTTAGTGATGTACCAGTTGATTTTCTTGCATATATCGATTTTCTCATATATGTCTATGACACTTTAGGTCCTGACGCCAGAATTGTGCAATCGTCAGCGTACGACACAATTTCAACGCCGTCTGGTGGAGCAGGAATTTTTAAAGAGGTAGATGTTAAACAGAGCCGGGGATATCACTCCACCATGGGAAACTTCTTGTTTAACTCTACGACGAATTCGAATTCCTGTCTCTAGATTCTACATATGACTGGCGCCCACACATATACTTATCGTTTACGACCCAACGTTTCAAACTGGGCGGAAGGGACGTTTCTGCAATGTCCTCGAATGATTGACCGTTTCAAAGGCCTTGTTAAGGTCACGAGACACAAGGATCGTCCTGTCGTTTTTTTTTTTTTTTTTAAAAACCAACACTCAGGGGATGCCCCTATACATGCGGTGCATTGCGTTGGCGAGTGGAAATTAATGGATCGGAGGGGGGAAAGAGGGAGTAATGTTTGTTGACGCTTGCCTTGAACTTCTGGATGTCGTAATTGGTGGGAAATACATTTGCCGGAAGTCGATTCCACATACGGACTGTACGAGCGAAAAACGAATTTGATCTGTAGTGTATAGTGCGGTCAACTGGCCAATCGATAACAAACGGGTGTGAATTCCTAGAAAGTCGCGTATCCCTGCCGAACATCCTCACGTCAGGAATAAGGCGACGGATGTCTGATGAACACACACCATGAAAGTAACGATAGAACAGCGTCACGCAACCCACATTCCGACGATGCTCAAGGGAAACAATAGAGTTGGATACCCTACTGTCACCTATCAGCACCATCGCTCTCCTTTGAACACGGTCAAGTAGCTCCAAGGATGATTTTGGAGCACCTGCCCATATATGGGAGTTGTATTCCATCTTCGGCCTGATGAAAGATGTATAGATATTGAAAAGATCAGTAGAAGTGAAGTATTTCTTGCACCGCTTTAAAAAGCCTATGCACTTGAGTGCTTCTTTCGACACTTCGAATACATGTCTCGCCCAGAACATCGAGAGCTTCTGATTGTTCAATATCCGTACCATCGAGAGAAATTGACGATATTGTTGGGTCAGCGAATCGCTTGTGAGACAACAAGCAGCACTGTGTCTTACGTGCATTAAAATCTACTCTATTCACTCGACCCCATTCGGAAATGGCCAGTAGATCCCGGCCAAGTGTCTCATCCATAATTCGCCTTTTGTCTTCAATATCTTGAAGGCTCGGCCTACGGTCGAATGAATACGAATGACAGAGGTTACTATCATCTGCGAAAGAGTAGATTGGATTCACGGTCTGACCCAATAGATCGTCAATGAAAATAAGAAATAAAGAGGGAGAAAGGACAGAGCCCTGTGGTACACCTGCGGTCAGCCTATGTGTGTTGGATGAGAACCCATCTACAACAACTCTAATAGTGCGATCTCTAAGAAAGCTCGATATAAACCGAGCAAATGTATTACCGACACCAAAAGCGATCAGCTTTGATATGAGTGCACCATGCCAGACTCTATCAAAGGCCTTGGTGATATCTAGAGCCACGACCTTACTCTCACCAAACTGGTGGATAGACCGACTCCAACGCTCCGACAAGAACGCCAACAGGTCTCCCGTAGAGCGGTTTCTACGGAAGCCATACTGTCGATCACTTAGCAAGTCGTTGGTCTCTAAATACCTCACAAGATGGTGGTTTACCATGCTCTCCATTACCTTGGAGAGCGCAGAGCAAATCGCAATTGGCCGATAATTCGCAGGATTATTGGCTTCACCCTTTTTAGGGATCGGCTGGACGTTCGCAACCTTCCAACACGCTGGGAAAACTCCCGCACGGTAAGCAAGGTTGCGTAATGGACGGGCTAGCGTCGACGAGCACTTACATAGGACAAGTGCAGAGATACCATCCGGGCCCGGGGATTTATTTACGTCGAGGTTCGCAAGAACCCTTTTAACTGCACGCGTTCGAAAAAATATCTGAGGCATGGAACTTGATACGTTTTCGACCGCGGGGAGTGGTTGATTGCTTTCCGGCAAGGAAGAATTTCCTGCAAATATTTCAGCCAAAAGGTTAGCTTTATCAACCGGGTTAGTGAATGCCTGGTCGTCTTTAACAAGAGTTGGGATAGATGAAGAACTATCCTTTACTCTTCTTACAAACGACCAAAAGCTCTTACTTCCCCTAGGAGAAGTAAGAACCTTTGTACGTAGACGTTGTTCGTGCAGAAATTTTTCACGTCTAAGCACTCTGGCACACGAAGCTCTTGCCTGTTTTCGCAGCAGTTCAGTAATGGGGTTTTTGTTTAAACGCCAATTTCTGAACGCTTCCTCCTTTGATCTGACAGCATCCCTGCATGCCTGGTTAAACCAACTGTTTTTGGCTGGTTTAGCCGACATAATTTTATTTGGAACAAAAGTCTTTATACCAGATAAAATTATGTTTTGGATCATTTCAGCCGCAGCATTTACGTCGTTATCAAGAAAGCAAAGTTTCCAATTGAAATGCTGGAAAAAGTGGTTGAGCTCATCCCAACGTGCCTTTTCGTAGAAAAATACTGTCCGCTTTGGGGCTGGTATCGAAGCGACACGAAGAGCGGAATACGGAAAGGATGCTGAAACAATGCAGTGATCGGAGTTACCAAGAGGTGAAAGTACATTAACTTCGTACTTTTCAGGGTGCGAAGTTAAGTAAAGGTCAAGAATGTTATGTTGGTGCCCTTCTACACACGGAATATGTGTCGGTATATTCACTAGTTGCGTCAAGTCATTTTGCGCGGCGAAGAGCTCGGCGTATTGGCCCTCCGGAGTTGTATGGCTCGAATGTGAAAGCCAGGCGGAATTATGGACATTGAAATCTCCAGCAACGACAATTTCACTGTCCGGATAACTCTGCAAAACTTTCGATATTGAATCGGAAAGGGCGTCAAAGCCGTTAAGGGAAGCCTCCCTTTCCGAGTTTGGACTTCTATAAATAAACCCAAAATGTAGTACGTGTGTTCCAATCCTGAACTTAACCCAAAGGGAGTTAAATTCTGGATCTTGTGAGTTCAAGTGTTGCTGGCTCTGAAACACTATGTCATTACGTACATATACCACAAGACCTCTGTGGGAAATAAAAAGAGATAGGGTGTGGTACCCAGGAACGTGAAAATCCTGTGGATCAGAATCCTCATGGACCTGAGTCTCACTAAGAGCTAGAACATCAGGCCTATGAAAATGAATATGAGAAAACACTGCGAAAAAATTCGCACGCAACCCTCGTATGTTGGCAAAATGGATTTGAAATTTCTTCACCATTACGCCAACCAGAGAACAAAACAAGTGTCAGCGTACGAATGCAGTTGCCGATCTTACCCCCTTTGCAGCTGTTGATCCCATCAAATGCTTAGTGTTATGCCTTAACCCTCTAACGGGCAAAAGCTAAATTTTCCCACTAGAAAGTCGGGAATTTGTTTGCGAAGATATATTTGCATAAAAATAAATAATTTGAAGACCGAGTTCAAAAATTTTGTGTTTTGAGGTCCCTGCGAGGAAAAAACGAATGGCTGCCTCAGGGCAGCCTTGCCCGTTTAAGGCAAAAATATATTAAAAAAAAGATTTTATTCATTTTATGATTTTTATTCAGGAAATGGATATATTTAATAAGTAAACACAAATATTACAATAGTACTATGTTTTATACATGAATTATATTCAGAAAATGAGCAAATTTTAAAAAGAAAACTAAATATTAATTTTTATTATGATATTCATAAAAGCAATTCTTTGAGTTTGAACAACATAAATTAAGTTTACACTTTTTGCAGTAACATTGAGTTTCGGACTTTTTGCAAAATTTGCACTTTCTTTTACCGCCATCTTCCTTAGAAAGCCAAATGGGAAAATGATCAAATTGATCATATCGCAGGTCTTCAGAAGGATGTTTGGCTTTTTTACCTGATGTTAAAACTTCTGTTTGAAGGCTTTGCAATGATGGACGACCAACTGAACGTTTTGCAGTGACAAGCGCAGTTGCAACTTCCTCCCGGAACATTGGTAATTGGAGTAGTTTCTGTGTTTCATTTGTTTCGCTTTTATTTTCCTCATTTATACGTCGATATAAAATGTATGAATTTGTTATTCCCATATCGATGAAGTGGTAAAATATTCTTGTCATAATGTTCCTAGTTTTGGTCCTTATGTGATATCGCCCCATTAAACCATCCATCAGGTCCACTCCTCCCATATGGCGGTTATATTCGTGGATCACTTGGGGACAGTCGACCTCCACAACTTTCTTCAGTTTCCGATCATATCGAGGTGCTTTAGAAGCGTTCTCTTTTGGATTATTCCTTTTAAATGGTTGAATACCTACATATGTTGAGGCTAATCGGACATTTTTAGTATCCTTCCAGAGAACTGTACTCATTTCAATTCCATATGCGGAGCCAACAAATTCAACGGAATGTCCCCTTTCCTTACCTTTAATTTGGTTGTCTAAAGGAAGTTTGCAATTTGGCAATCGCTTAGCTCGGACTGTTCCCAAACTATAAATCCCTCTAGTTCGTAAATACACCAACAAGGGCAGAGACGTATAAAAGTTATCGAAGTATATTATATGATTCACAAAATCTGGCACACTTTGCGAAAGACGGACGACGACATTTGCAGTTGCCCCAAGGTCGGGTGTTCCTGGTAAGACCACATTGTCACCAGCGCCATTATATATTTCAAAACGGTACGCATAACCACTTGAGTCGCACAGTACAAATAATTTGATTCCCCATTTGTGGGGTTTATTGGGCATATACTGTCGAAGATGGTGTTTCATTTTGGTACTGCACATCTGTTCATCAATGCATAATCGAGACATTTTTGGAATCGAATCAAACCGCTCATTCATTCTATCAGCAAGCTGCCGAATGCGGAAAAGGGGATCGTATCCTGGTTCACCTTTCCTGATACGATGAGATTCGTCTTGGAAGGAAAGATATCTTTTTATTGATATAAACCTTTTCAGCGACATAGTATTTTGAATTTGGGGAAATGCGTTTTTCCCCCAATAGCTTTCAATATTTGGGTAGCGATACACAGACATAAAAATCAAAATTCCCATGTATTGGCGAATTTCCTGAGCATCAACTTTGAACGATGTATTAATGTTTTCTGCAAAAGCGTTTCTATTCGTTTCTTCTGCAATCATTTCTAATATATTATCTGAAAAGAAATACAGAAATATATCTATTGGGTTCTTCAAACTTTTAATATTTGGTGGCAAAGATGAATCTCCGGCAAATGCCACTTCGTTCACATGTAAACGCATTGATGTTTTTTTCCAAGTTATATTTGAAAATTCCTTCGAGTCCTTTTTAATTTCAGATGGACCTGAAAGAGAACGATACATTAATTTTTGAATATGTAAAAAAGTTTAACAACAGTACCAGAACCAATAAATCCTCCACTTGAGGGTAAGATAGAGGGACCTGTTTCTTCTAGCGTTGGTAGAGGGGACCGCATTCTCTTTCTACAAGATGAAGTGCATGGATCAGATATTTCGACGATTGGAATAATGTTCGAAGTAGCTGCAGCATCTTGTATATCAAATGATAATGGATTAATATCTATTGGATCCATATTTTCAATAATGTGGTCATCAGCGAAATCTGCACCCTCATATTCATCTTCACTGCTGGAATCAGGAACTTCTTCATCAGATTCTACTGAATCCATAAACTCTTCCAATTCCGCATCAGTCAGAATAGCAAGATTTAACCGCTTATTACGATTGAATATACTCTTTCCTTCCATATTTTAAGTAGAAGTCCACAAATCTGCACAAATAATTCAATCATAATAAAAAAAAATTCTTACAAATGTTCCCATAAACGGGCAAGACTGCTTACAGGCGGTCACCAGTTTTTTTGGATTTAGCACACACAATATTAACTTTTTACTGAGAAATTTGGTATTACAATCAATAAATATTCGACATCTACTTACCAAAAATTATTCACAAGGATTGTATATTTCCAAATATTATATTTTGTCACTTAAAAAATTATATTTTTCACAAATAATTTATTTTTAATTTGCACACTTTTGTTGCACACAACAATTGACAGAATAAGCAAATACGATACGATTTACTTCAAACAAAAAAAAAAGGTAAATAGAATAGTAGATGACATAATAGAAAAGGTTACACTGCAAAAAAATGTTAAAGTTCGGCAGAAAGAGTAAAAAACGGAAGGCTGCCTTGAGGCAGCCTTACCCGTTAGAGGGTTAAGCATTAGACGGACAGCGACAAAGAAAGAAGAGAGCCAACTGCACTACACGAAATGGAATGGAAAAGGGAGGGGGAGAAGGAAGACGAACGCACGACGAATAATGAACATTGAGAAATTGTCTATTGTTATTGGTTTTATTTGTTTTCGTTATTTATTTTTTTTCTGTTATTTGTTTTGTGTGGTGATGACACATAAAGCAGCTGTTGTCCGCTGTTGCTTTCGAAACCCACGCAGACGATCAGCAAAAGGCGGTTCTTCGATCAGGCTAGGGACGAGCAGTGCTTCAAGTGTTATTGTTACTGGCGAAAGCAAAGAGATCGGCCTGTACGTTTCTCCTTTGATTGAAGGTTGGTATTCGCACCGGTATTTGTATAGTGGTGAGGAAAAGTTAGGCTTAATAAATGGTCAATAAACAGAATTCACGCATTTGGCTTGATAATCAACTCAAACATCTTCTCGAGCTATCGTCACATCCACAAGTAGGAACGCCGGTTAGTTCAGCCTGGCCGAACATTATAATTCTTCCACCGTCCCAACGCTCAAAGAAATGCAAAAAAATGGCCCGTTTCGGCCCATGCGTCCGAACTTAATATCAGCATTAACTTCAAAATCACTTTCTAATTAATTTCTCAGCAGTACTCGTATTTGCTTTAATTTGAGTTCGACTATTTTTACAGCAAATACTCAGAAAAGGGGTATTTTTTACCGAGGTACCATTAGTACTTTGAAGGGGAGCTTTTTTTCCCTGTGCTGATTGCGTCCACTTACAACTCCAAACAGCTTATGACCATAAGCCATCATGCAATATTTCATTATCTTATTTTTACTCGTTTGACTGCTATCGTGCTTACAACAGACTCGCGGACGGACGAATATTAATATATACGCTATATATTACATTGACACAGATCTTTATTTCAAGGTGTTACAATTGGAATAATAAACCTATATGGGGTGATACATCTAGAGGTATTTTTTTAAAAAAAAATATAAAAAAATATGCAAATAATTTTAACGCAATTCAAATCAAGTGTGGAATCTTTATTGGTAATTTGAAAGGACATTTTTTGGCATTTATTTTTTGAATAAAATTTCCTTCAAATGTTGGCCGCAACTACGCCTCAGGGTTTCGATTCTGAGGGTCCAATTTTGGATGACTCGTTCGAGCATTTCGACCGGTATGGCCTTAATGACACGCGTAATGTTGGCTTCCAAAACCTGAATCGTAGGTGGTTTGTCAGCATAGACTTTGGACTTTACGTAACCCCAAAGAAAAATATCTAAAGGTGTGATATCAATCGATCTAGGATCTAAAAAAAAAAAAAAAAAATTAGCTGCTATTTGAAATGACCTCTCAATAGATCCATTGTTTGAGCAGCCGTATGGCAAGTGGCACCGTCCTGTTGAAACCAAGTGTCGTCAAGATTACGGGCTTCAATTTCAGGTAGCATAAAGATCGATACCATGGCGCGATAGCGAGCACCATTCACGGTTATGTTACGGCCATCATCATTTTTGAAAAAATAGGCACCGATGATTACACCAGCTTATAAACCGCACCAAACCGTGGTTTTCTCTGGATATAATGGTACCTCTTGAACCTCTTCTTGTTGCTCTTCAGCCCAAATGCGGCAATTTTGTTTATTGACTTTGCCGTTGAGCCAGAAATGGGCCTCATCACTGAACACAATTTTGGCGAAAACAGTGGATCTTCCCGTTTCTCACCGAACGCTCATTTCCATAATACAGTTGCAAACATTTGAAGGTAATTATTTTCAAAAAATAAATGCCAATAAACTTCCTTTCAAATTACCAATAAAGATTTCACACTTGATTTGAATTTTTATATTTTTTTAGTTCTGAAAAAATAATCTAGATGGATCACCCTATATATACTTCCATTCTATGGTGGAGAGTAGAAAATGGCTAATGTTGGGAGGGTTCAGCAATGTAATACCCTACACCACCGCAGTACACAGAGCTTTTAAATGTGACTTCTCAAGCGATAATGGCTCACATCTGGAGGAACCTTTGTAATGGAGTCAATATGACAACATGGACCGTCATAATGCCCTTTCAACAGAATTGCTTATACAGGGTGGGCCAAAAATTACCATAGGGTTTACAAATATAATAAGTTTTTCGTTTGTATATATTTTTTTGTTTTTTTTTCAGATTTTATAAATAACACTTGGAGAATAAATAATGGAGGTATTCACAACTGAACAAAGAACCAGAACCTAGTAGGCTCGTAAACACTGTTACAACATTGAACACACCCATTTCAACAGTAGAACAGTTTGAAAGCTATCCTCAAGCTAACGGGATTTTAAAATTGTTGCAACTTTCATCATGGAGTGGTCAGATAATGAGAACCGTATCGCTGTAATAGTGCTTTTCAAGTGTGAAATGAAAAAAAAAACGATATTTTCAAAATGCTCCGGCCACTAGGGATTAGCCGCATGTTCGTCTACCGAAGCATAAAACTGTTTGAGGAGACCTGACCTTTTACTTCTCCATTCTCCTCAAACAGTTTTATGCATCGGTAGACGAACATGCGGCGAATCCCTAGTGGCCGGAGCGTTTTGAAAATATCGCTTTTTTTCATTTCACACTTAAAAAGTGCTATTACAGCGATACGGTTCTCATTATCTGACCACTACATGATGAAAGTTGAAACAATTTTAAAATCAAGTTACAGACTAACGCTATTGAGGTTAGCTTTCAAAACCCATATGACAGTAACGGGGTATGTTCAGTTCTACTATTGAAATGGGTGTGTTCAATGTTGTAACAGTATTTATGTCCCTTCTTAGTATTAAAAGGATTATTTTCACTGTTGGTTGATAAAAGTTTGGATATCATTACCAATATTTCATTGGTTGACCGCTCACTTAATTAGTTGCGTCTACAAGACGATGATCATTTTGTGGCATGTCGAACCGAATATCCATTACGTTTATAAACATTCGGCGATTGCAACCGAATTTTTTTCAATGGAATTTTAGTAGTTTAAATCGATTTCCGACTAAGTTTTTCTTTGTGTGTAGTTGCTGCAGGAAAACATGGAGCGATAGCGCCATGGTTAAGTTATACTATCCTTATCTCCAACAATAGCTTAAGATAAATAAATCATTTTGGATTTTTCAATTCACATGAAGGTTTCGTTCCTATCTTATCGCAAAACTCTTACCAAAATACCTGAATATTTTCCCAAAACTTTGCCATAGTTCATTATAATCGTATATATTGGTTAATATTAACTTATCTCTAACGCCCTAATTGTTTATCGCCCTCTTTCAGGACATTATTTATTACACATAAACCTGCCTTAGGTATGAGTGCAGTCAATTAAGTTCGCCCGGGCGAAACCGCTTTAGCAGTTTTGGCAATTTTGTCGGTCATCATAAGTGATATATCAATTGTAAACTTAATTATTTAGCAACTGATGGACGACCTCATTTGAAATGGTAACAAGCATTTAGGATAATATATTGTTATCCTGCCAGATCTCTGGTTACACATCCTCCACACCTTCAAGGCCACCTCCTCATCAAGCGAATGCTATTCATTAAAACCGACACTGTCATGAATTATCGGTAGCCATCAATGGCTGACTGTTCGATGCGGGCCACGTCGGCGGACGTTATTTATTCGCAATTGATTACGGGCAACATAAAGAAACAGGACATAATAGAATAAACACAATTATGCCAGACACGTTTTATTTTTCGCGCATTTCACTTAAAATATGTTTCAATTTATGTCAACTAACAGAGAAATTCACTTGACAAATGAGTGTCAAGAACAGAAATTCACCAAAAAGTGCCTGGACAATAATTACAATGTTCCCGTTCCCCCATACGCTACTGCGTTCGCCACCACCCCCTCCTATAAGAGTACACAACACTAATTGCATCGACCGAATTTACGGGAGAACTTCAAAAACATCGCTGTCTTGCTGGAAGTTAACCGTTCACACTGCTGATGATAACCATGATTATGAAAATGATGTTGTTGAAATGATGACCAACTTTGTCTGTTTTCGCCTTTCTCGATAAAAAAAAAGCGAACCACAGAAACAGAGCGTGAAGAGAAAGTGTAACTCACAGTGGTTTCAAATAAAAAACATACAAATAATAGCCATGTTCTAGCTTATTTACCTAGTGAGAGCCAAATTTCATCAAGATTGTCTGTAGAATATGGTTGCTAGAGCTACACATATACTCGGATGAACATACGTACATATACGCATGGGAGCTATATCTGAATCTGAACCGATTTTCTTCAACCATAGCTACATCCATCCTTGGTCCAAAAATCTAACGTGTGCCAACTTTCATCATGACTGGATGTATGTGACCGCTATATCTTAATCTGAACTAAATCTGAATTTCTATAGCGCCCGTCCTTGGTACAAACAACTTACTTTTGCCAAATTTCATGAAAATCGGACTATTGTAACCTGTAGTTTGATTAAAGGGCGATCAATCTAGAGGTATTTTTGCCAGATTACGCTTGAGTTGAGACAAACTTTAGTTTCTTTTCAGTACAGTTTTTCATTTCATCATGGAATGACTTACACCGCGAAAACCACGGTCTGGTGCGGTTAAAGGGCTGGTGGAATCATCGGTCCATATTTTTCCAAATTTGTAACGGGTGATCAATCAGCAGAATTTTTATCAAAAGGTTTTTTACAGATGCCCTTGAGTGGTGTTAAACTTTATTTTTTTTCAGTATTGTTAGCCATTTCATCTTGGAAAGACTTACATCGCAAAAACCACGGTCTGGTGCGGGTTAAGAGCTAGTGGAATCATTAGTTCATATTTTTTTCAAAAATGATGATGGCCGAAACGTAACCTTGAATGTGGCTCTCTATCGCTCTATGATATCAGACGTTTTGCTACCCTTAATAAAAGCCCTTGATCCTGACGACATTTGGTTTCCACATGGCGGTGCCACTTGTCATACAGCTGCTCAAACAATGGATCTATTGAGAGGTCATTTCGAAGAAAGCTAATTTCACGTTTTGGGCCGGTGAGTTGGCCGCCAAGATCGAGTGATATCACACCTTTAGACATTTTTGTTTGGGGTTACGTAAAGCCCAAGGTCTATGCTGGCAAACAAGCTACGATTCAGGTTTTGAAAGCCAACATTACGCATGTCATTAACGCTATACCGGTCGAAATGCTCGAACGAGACATCCAAAATTGGACCCCCAGAATGGACACCCTAAGGTGTAGGAGCGGCCAACATTTGAAAGAAATTATATTCAAAACTAAATGGCATAAAATGTCCTTTCGAATCAGCAATAAAGATTCCACACTTGACTTGTGGATACAAACTGTCGAATTTTTGACTGGGACTGGTATGACCGACCAAGATGTAGAATAACTGCAATGCGCTTATCGTTGCCACAAAATAACATCCATTTGTGAAATTAAAAAAATGGATTCTATCCCGTAATTCGACGTTTTTTGTTGTCTGAAAATAAAAACAAGAAAATCAACAAAAGATAAGTCAATTTAACTATAATGAACTGCATTTATTTTAAAAATCTTTTTATTTTGTTAATACGAGGGCGACCGCAAAACTAACTGGCCTGGCACATTTTCTGTTTTACTAGCAACTTTTTTGTTTTTGTTTTGTTTTTTAAAAGCAATCTTTTATAAGCCATCTGTCAAAATTTCCGAAATATTTAATGATTATTTTCTTTTTTACAGGTGATTGAAGTAAACAAGTTTTATAATTTTTGAAAACACTTTTATATGAAAGGTTATACGCCACAATTAATCAAAGATGAATTGGATTCTGTTCATGGTGATAATGCACCATAATACTCCACCGGGGAATCCTGGGTTCAACAATTTAAAATGGGTCGTTCAAGTACGGAAGATGAACAACGCTCTGGAAGACCGAAAACTGCTACTACTATTGAAAACATTAGAAAAATATTTAATGAAGTGACTAAAGATAGACGAATAAAGCTCAGAGAACTTGCTGATATTGTTAAAATACACGAAAAACAAGTTTGGAGTATTTTACATGATGAACTCCACATGAAAAAGCTATCCGCAAGATGGGTGCCGCTTTGACTTTGCCCCAAAAAATCGTCCGTTGGACCAATTCCGAGGAGCTTTTAGCGATTTATCAGCGTAATCCAATAGAGTTCTTGCGTTGATTCATAACTGTTGATGAAACATGGATCCATCACTACCTCGCAGAATGCAAAAAACAGTCAAAACAATGGATAGAAGCAGGTAAATGTGGTCCCAAGAAGGCGAAAACTGTTAAGTCAGCAGGAAAAGTAATGGCCACAGTATTTTGGGATGCAAGGGGTATAATATTTATTGATTATCTTGAGAAAGGAAAAACTATAAATAGTGAGTATTATTGTGCATTATTGGATCGGTTGAGTAAAGAAATCAAGATAAAACGACCGCATTTAGGAAAAAAAAAATTCTTTTTCATCAAGAAAATGCTCCTTCAAACACTGCATTTTTAACTCAACAAAAACTGGCCGAATTACGATTTGAAATTGCTCCGCATCCACCATTTAGTCCAGGTTTAGCTCCTTCTGATTATTTCTTGTTTCCAATTTAAAAAAAAAATCTCGGTGGCAAAAAATTGTCGTCCAATAGCGAGGTTATTGCTGAAACTGAGGCATATTTTGAAGGTCTTGAAAAATCTTATTTTTCGGATGGAATTAAAAAACTTGAAAAACGTTTGATGAAGTGTATTGAGTTGGAAGGAGATCATGTTGAAAAATAAATAATAATAATTCCAAAAAGCGGTACTTTTTATGTTAGGCCAGTTATTTTTGCGGTCGCCCTCGTAAATTTAAAATATATAAAAATGTATCGAGCGCCTTAAACTCAAGAACCGCTTGACCGATTAACGCCAAACTTGGGCAATATGTATGTCATGTCTGTCAGAAGGTTTCTCTTTAGTTTGGCTGTTGTTGTAACAAAAATATAGTTTGTTTTCTGTTCGGTATCCTGGCGCAGGATATGCCCATTTGAACTGAATGCGTTGAACCCTGGGGTCAACGGAGTGGGCTTGGTCGGACAATTGAAGTAGTGCAGAACGAAATGTTAGCATCAATTCGAGCCCAAGACGGTTTAAGGCAGCATCCAGATCTCAGCTGAGCCAGAACCACGCAGATCTTTCGAGATGCCGTTTTATGCTTTGGTGGAATCCCTGGTGGATGTTCCCCTCGCACAACATTCACGCGAAAGCTAGATATTGCTGCAGTGACTTCATCAGGGTGAAAATTGTTCAGACCTGTCTGATAATTTCGATGGTCTAAGACAAGAGAGACTTGTACCGCCGGACGCCTCTCTCTAGATCATATGGACCGTCAGCACAGAGAACATATTCGTTGACACAACCAAATGATTGAGGTTGCATGCACCTCGATATTTTACCAGTACAAACGAATTTTAGTTGAAAATTTAAGTAGTGGCAAAAAACTGTTTCCTTCTATACTTGATTAATTGCTAACATAGGGAGGGTCAACTCGGGAGAAAATGGAGAAAAGATGATGGGAGATTTTTATAGAACAAATTAGATTAAACGACTTTTTTAAAGCAGTAATAGTATGATTACTTTCGCTTTTGGTTGATAAAAGTTAGATAAATTCACCAATATTCGGTTACAACAAAATGTTGGTAAAACTGTTGGTTGCCAAAACCATCAGTTATGTCAACTAAATTTAATTTTTTGCATTTTATTATTATGACCGATCAATTGGTTGCTTCTACAATACGATCATCATATTTATCATGCTGTGGTATGTCGAACCAAACATCTATCACGATTACTTAGTAGGGACATCAATACTGTTACAACATTGAACACACCCATTTCAATAGTAGAACTGAACATACCCCGTTAGTGTCATATGGGTTTTGAAAGCTAAGCTCAATAGTGTTAGTCTGTAACGGGATTTTAAAATTGCTTTAACGTTCATCATGGAGTGGTCAGATAACGAGAACCGTATCGCTGTAATAGCGCTTTTCAAGTGTGAATTGAAAAAAACGATATTTTCAAAGCGCTCTGGCCACTAGGTATTAGCCGCATGTTCGTCTACCGATGCATAAAACTGTTTGAGGAGATTGGAGATGTAAAAGACCGCCGCCGGTCGGGCCGCCCACGCTCTGTTCGAACACCACATGTCATCAAAGCCGTTAAATCAAGAATTCACAGAAATCCGCTCCGAAAACAGAAAATCATGGCCCGTAAGATGAATATCACGCAAAAGTCCATGCGTCGAATCATTAAAAAAGACTTGGGACTTGGGGCTTTCAAACGACGTACCGGACATTTATTGACTGCCGCCTTAAAAAAAATAGGATTAAAAAATGCAAACGTCTTTTGGTGAAGCACGCTGATAACTTGCACAAATTTTGTCACCGATGAAAAAATTTTTACCGTTCAGGAAAAATTTAACAAGCAAAATGATAGAGAGTGTATGCGTGGTCATCTAAGGAAGCATCTGAACTGATCCCAAGGGTGGAAAAGGGTCATCACCTAGCTTCAGTCATGGTTTGGTGGGGTGTCTCTTACGGAGTCAAAACATCGGCCAAAGTTTACCAAGAAACCGTTTTGGAAGCTGTTGTGAAGCCTCTTAACAATTCCCTGTTCCAAAACCAGCGTTCAGTTGCTCTGAAGAATGGCCCTCAGGCGGTCCAGATTTGAACCCATTGGATTACAAATTGTGACCGGTTTTAGAGGACAAGGTTTGTCACAAAAGATACCCCAACATTGGATCTCTTAAGACTGCTTTGGTTCGAGCTGTGGCCAATTTTCCAATGGATGAGATTCGTGCAGCTATTGACGATTGGCCAGTGCGACTTAAAGCGTGTGTAAAGGCAAAAGGCGCACATTTCGAATAAGTAGATTCTTTTTGGATACAACACACATCAATAAATATATTAAAAAATATTTGGTCCAAAAACATTCAGTACTTTTTATTTAACAGCATAAAACGTGTGTAACAGTATTTATGTGACTACTATACGGGATATCAAGAAAACGCGCCACTTGAACTGGATGCGTCCAAAGAGACCTGCGGTCAGCTGAGTGGGCTTGGCCGGATAATTGAAAAGGTGCAGCACGTCATGTGGTCCTTGATGGCTGGCGGGACCAACGTCCGGAACGTTAGCATCAATTCGCGCCCAATACGAATTTAGCCCGCTGCACCATCCAGATCTCAGTTGAGCCAGAACCACGCGCGTCTGCCGAGGTATCATCTTCTCCTCTGGTAATATCTCTGGGGGTTGTTCCCCTAGCACTAAATTCACACTGTAGCTGGAAGCAGCTGCTGCGACTTCAGCGTGAATGTCGTTCAGACCTACCTGATAGTTTCGATGATCTAAAGGCTCTTTCTTGTGTCGCTGGACCTTTCTCTCTAGATCATGAAGATTGAACTTGATCATCTTTGGCGGAGGAATCCTGTACATGAGATAAAGGTTGGAATGACTACTGCGAAGACACCCAAGCAGAAAGACAACAAAAAATTACGTTTGCGCATTGTAAAGACCTCCGTCTCTTCATGAAGATGGTCCTAGGAAGACATAAGAAGACACCCTGTTCATGTTCTTAGGACGGCATTCTGAATTATCTTTCACTACGTCGTACTCAGGTTCGCTGACCACACCGGCGCAGCGTAGTTCATTACAGACCGACCCATCGATCGATCTTTGCAAGTTTCTTTTTGTCGCCTCCCCAAGCACTGCCGGCTACTGTCTCGAGGGTTGTTGACTTCATCCACTTCACATTAATTGACCTCTGCGGCCCGTGCACAGAACAGTGTGGCTAATGATTTGGAGGCGGATATGGTCATATTCCTCGCACTGAAGAAGCGTGCAAAATCAGTGAGGTAATAGTTAATTTTCTCGCATATGTCATCCACTTTAGGTCCTGACACCAAAATTATGCATTCATCGTGCACCGTCTAGTGGTGCAGGAATTTTAAAGACGTTTCGGTTAAACAGTGCCGAAGATATCATCACACCCTGGGAAATCCCTGTTTAACTCTACGTGGCTTCGACTTCCTGTCTATGCCTTCTGAATTATACTTATGACTGGCGCCTACACATATAGTTTACGAACCAACGTTCCTAACTAGGCGAAAGGGACATTTCCGCGATGTGGATGACATTGGCAACTTCGACTCGGAGAACGCGGAAATAACGCAATACCGTCCTTTGCCTTGCCCCTCTCTGGTTGCTCAATTAAAAGCCGGTTAAAATAAAACGCGCAGCGCTTCGGATCTGTCAGTGAACGTGACGATTGTCCGATCATAATTTCTTTCAAGTCTAGAGCGCGAATTGGCCGCTGTCCACAATTTACCAATGCCAGAACTTAAATTGCACTGCTTTATGTGATCCAGTCTCATTTGTTCCGCTTCGAAGGCCAACCTACTGATCTCAGAGTTGAGATTCCTAAGGTCAGCAGGGTTGGAGAGACGAATGTCATTTTAATCATCTGCGAGTCCCACTGGCTCTGCTGTGAATTTTGGTTGTATCTCGGGTATTCGACCAGCAGGGATATGGCGAGCGGCGGCTGCATTGATGATAGCCCGGAACTTTTCTCGGCTACCCGAACATCCGACATAATGGCAGGATTACAAAAGCTACAGTTGGTGGCTTCCCTGAAGGCATCAGAATTAGCATTCTTTTGATTAAGATACATACGGCGTTCGGAGATCAGAAAGTCCCATGTTTAATAATAAGTTTGCTGTGCCAACTTATGTGAGAAAAGTTTCTGTGAAGGACAACTAATGAGTCTTTGAAGAAGGGTAAATTCATACCTGAGTCTCCCTTGTACATCCCCCAAACTATAATTCCCAAATCCTCTTGCTTGTTATAAAGACACTAAAAAATGATCGAATTGTTTTGAACCACTGTACGACAAAAAGTCAAAAAACAGCAAACGTTGAAGGTGAGAAGGGATTGCAATTTTCAGAGTGTCTACGAAGTATAGTTAGGCAACAGTAGCAGTTGCTGATGAAGTACACGTTGAACTACTGGCGCTGACACACCGCCAAAACCACCGCCTCCGTGGCCATTAACGTTTAACGCCACCGCCTCCACCACTTTGGCTGAGTGGGTTGTTACTTGCCGCATTCTGGTTTAAATGCATAAATTATGAGTTGTGCTTAAAATGAGACATCAAACTTTTTAATATTTTATGATTTGTTTCATTCTTTGGTGATAATTTTTTTTCTTTGCCTTTTTTGTGTCGGTTTTGCTTCACTCTTTCATTTCGAGTTTCATCGGAGCTCCTTTTAAACAGACCCGGAATTTGGGTTGATGTCACTTGGTGGTCCATCGGGTGGCTGGTGGGTGTGGTGAGGCAAGTACGAGTTGCAAATACTTCAAGTGAGTGAAAATTGATATTAACGATCATTTCATGTTGGAAAACTTTCTGTTCGCCGCCTTGCCAGTCAGTCTATATGGAGTAATTAATTTAAAGTACTTGTCCTTATAGTAATGATAATAAATGAAAATATATAAATGGGATGAAACGGCTTTTGGTTATAGGTATAAAAAATTATAAAATTGCGGAAACTAACTGAGACAAAATCTTTAATCTGAATCTATAGAGAAAAACTAGAAGTTTTTTTTTAAAGTTCAGCTTGACGATGCTGTTGGTAGCAGAACGGTCTAACAAACAAGAGTTCTTAAGAAAAAATTAAGCGATATTTTAAAGCATCGAGTCTGTCACCAATATGAACGATTATGGCGTCCGAAGCAGCTGTTGTTCTGTGGAGCTTAAGAAATCCTAGTTATTGTTTTTTTAGGCCTTTCAGCAATCTGTGAAAACCTCTGAAAGAGGTAGAGAAGGCGCCGAAGAATATGGGAAAGCAGTAGAAAACCAACTGACAAAACACATTTTAATCGTGATTATAAAAATGAAATTAGGCGGATAGCTGAGTTTAACAAAAAAGAAATTGGAGACTTTCTCAGAAGTTTAGACATTTCTGTGCCTTAAAATAATGAACGTTAATATTGGCATGCTAATAAATACCTAAAACGTCCTATCAAAAGAACAGCTCCTCTGAGGGAGGAAAAAAAACATTGGCCTTCTCCCTACTTCTCGAGAAAACATTTTGGTTCACTCTACTCTACGGACATTGTAATCAATGTTGAATCATTTTTGGAGGTGCCCCTGCAAATGGGTTAACCAATACGGCACATCTCTCTAAATAAAGTTAAACGTGAATTGACGATTTAGATACGAAAATATCTCCGGGATATTACATGATGCAAAAACAGTCAAAACTCTTCCAAAGAAACATTTTTAATTTTTTTATTAAGTTACAACATTTTCCTGTTCCATGGAAATGTGCCACAATTATCATGGTTCGCAAACTAAATAAACCAAAATATCAAGTTTCCTCATATAGACTAATTAGTCCCCATTTACACGAGGCAAATTTGCTTGCGTCAATTTTTATGATTTCCTTTTGAACTTGCGTCTTGTGTTTACACAAGGCAATTCGTTTACGGCAATTTTTGTTTTCATTACTGCCTTTTATGATATTCTGTAATTTATTAGTTCTGAATTTTGTGTGAAAAAATTCTAAGATCTGCAGCCAACTTCACACTACGATAAACAGAAAAGAAATAAACAGTACGAGCAATTTTTTCCCTTGCCATTCCCCTACCACTACCTCCTACAAAGTGAGAGTTGCGGCAAGTAATGTTGCCTCGTGTAAATGGGGACTTAGTCTACTACAATTTTTTTTCAAATGTACTCGAAAGGACTTTATTAAGGAGGCTACCAGCAATTAGGGATTCGGAAAACATCATTCCTGACTACCAATTCAGGTTTCTTCATAAACACGGTACGTCCGAACAGTAATTAATGACATTAGGACGGCTTTAACAAAAGGGAAAGTGCTCTGCGATATTTTAAGATATAAAACAAGATTTCGATAGTTTGGCACTAAGGACTCTACCGTATAAACTAAAAAGGATTCCTCCCTGTTCCTTTCTACCTGCATCTTACTTCCTATACGAGGGTTGCTATTTATATTTCGGGTCCGGCAAAAAAAAACACAATAATTTATTATTGCAAATGGTTTTATTGATTTTCAAAATATTCTCCTTTAAGATCAATAAACTTTTGCATGCGCACAAACCAATTTTCGAAGCACTCGTAGAGGTCCTAATTTACCATCTGATTCACTACAAAGATCATTTACCCAGGTTGACTGCTGGCTAAGAAAATAAAACATCAAAGTTAATACATTCAACTCCGTCCTAGTAACTTTTACTTTTAAGAAGTGGGGACTGTCCTGCAATTAATATGGGCGTTAATATAATCTCCAAGAATGACAGTGTAAAGTACTTGGGCATTTTTATTGATAAAACATTGACTTGAAAGGCTCACATTGAAGCTAAAATACGACAACTAAACATTAAGACTTAGAGGTTGTATTGGCTGCTGGGACACAGATCAAAACTTAACCTCGAAAACAATATTCTTCTTAAGGAAGAGCCTTAAACTAGTCTGGACACGGAATTCAGCTCTGGGAAACTGCCGGCAATTCTAATATTAATATTCTAAAAAAGGTAACAATCTAAAACACTCCGTATGATCACTAATGCTCCTTGGTTCGTAACCAACAACAATATTCATAAAGACTTAAAAATAAAAATGGTTCAAGAAGAAATTAACAAAATCAGCTCAAGCTATCTCCAACGACTAAGCCATCATGTAAATCCGTTGGCAATTTGTCTACTAACGGGTGATCAATCTAGAGGTATTTTTTTTTGAATAGGGGTTTTTCACAGGTTACGGGTGAGTTGTGTTAAACTTGATTTTCTTTTCTGCATTGTTTGCCATTTCATAATGCAATGACTTACACCGCGAAAACCACGGGTTAGTGCGGTTTATGGGCTGGTGAAATTATTGGTCTATATTTTTTCAAAAATGATGATGGCCAGAACGTAACCGTGTCCGCTATCGCGCCATGATATTGGATTTTTTTCTATTTGAAATTGAGTGAAATTGAGTCATTTAAAATTGAACCTTTAGAATGGACACCCTGAGGCGTAGTTACGGACAACATTTGAAGAAAATTATATTAAAAAAATGCCATAAATGGTCCATTCGAATTTGATTTCAATTTTTGCATGTTTTTTATTTTGAAAAAAATACCACTAAATTTATCAACCGTTGGAGGAAAGCAACGAAGTCTCTCGTGGATTTTGTTAAAAATGGAAAAAATGGAAAAAATTCAATGTCAAGTGCTCCTTAAACATTATTTTTTTCGGAAAAAAACCCTCAATCAAACCAAGGAAAAGCTTGAT
This sequence comes from Hydrotaea diabolus, assembly GCA_963513945.1. Classification (NCBI taxonomy): domain Eukaryota; kingdom Metazoa; phylum Arthropoda; class Insecta; order Diptera; family Muscidae; genus Hydrotaea; species Hydrotaea diabolus. The sequence continues at coordinate 84,062,191 of OY740718.1, read as the reverse complement.
AAATACTATGGGGAGGGACTCTGCACCAACGATTTTAATGGTTAAAAAAGTTGTTTACTGTCTTTCGTTTTGGTCGCACAAGCACAAATGACAATGAACGTTCTGGACGGCCAATTGAGGTCAATACACCCGAAAATGTCAAAGAAAATCCACGATATGGTGCTGGCCGATCGCAGAGTAAAAGTGCGTGAGTTTGTTGATGCCATACGCAATTCATATGGGAGTGTGGTTTCGATTTTACTTGATTGGTTGGGTTTAAGAAAACTGTCTGCAAAAGTTGTGCCGCGTTTTCTCTCAACTGACCATAAACGTAATCGTGTGACAACTTCAAAGGATTGTTTGGGGTTGTTTAACCGCAATTCGAATGAGTTATTGCGGCGTTTTGCAACTGTGGATGAAACATGGAGCCAATACAACACTCCGGAGACCAAGCAGCAGCCCAAACAATTGGTTTCTCCGGGTGAACCGGCTCCGAAGACGGCCAAGGTGACTTTGTCGGCAACAGTTTTTTGGGATGCACGCAGGATAATCCACATCGATTACCTTTAAAAGGAAAAAACAATAAACGACGATTGTTTGGCCAACAATATTTTGCCAACTGATTTTACGAGGATTAAAAAAAATACAACCCCGTATGGCCAAGAAAAAGTTCTTTTTCCCATTTATCATCCGCCATACTCTACTAGTTTAACCCCCAGTGACTATTTTTTATTTCTAAACCTAAAAAAAAGGCTCGGTGGAAAGAGATTCAGCTCCAAAGATGAAATTATGGATCAAACAAATGCCTATTTTATGGACCTCGTAAAATCCTATGTTTTGGATGGAATACAAAAATTAAAGAAACCTTAAACCAAGTGTATCGAGCTAAAAGGATATTATTTTGAAAAAAAATGTTTTTTTTTGCCAAAAAAAAAGTGTGTTTTATTCGAAAAGTCACGGAATTATTTATATACCATAGAAATTTCCTTTGTGTCTCCTAATTTCCTATGTGTTTAGTACATCAGTGTCATTTACGAATTCGTCGGCTTTCCTGTCTAGTATGTTAAGTTTTCCAGAATTTTCAGGATCTCGCTTTGAGTTGCGTAATTATCACAGTGATTTTTAGGATCTCTGGATTGTCTTCTGATTGTTGTGAGGATCATAGTATGGTTGTATTTGAATCATTATATTGTTGTGAGGATCATAATATTGTTGTACCACAACCATATACCCAACAATAGTATTATCCTCTTCGAATATTGTCACCACAACCATACTTTTTTCTGCGTGGATGAGCAGGGATTTTCCGAAGCTAGAGGGCTTTTCTAGTCGTCATCCCTGTATACACAGCACAAGGTTGTTTTAAATCCAAAGAACTTTGTCCATTAAAACTGCGGCGCCAAGGAGTCACTGGGTACTTCAAAAGTGGCCTACCGGAATCTGTCGACATCTTCATAAAACCTGACTACATTCCGGTCCGCGGGGGCAGTTGTGTGTGTGTGAAGGAGTAACTGATCTACAAAAGAATCCAGATCTCCTTTGGGTGAGCGCTTTAAAAGATCAGAACTAAGTACGGGACTTGTTAAATTACTCCATTGCTAATGAACAATAAAACAATTAGTTCTGGGGGCGATGAAACGTGCATTAGACGCCATCTACAGTTTTCCTGTGGAGAATGATTGCAATGGTATTAAGAAGCAATAATTGCGATGGTACACCATAACAGTCCTTACCATGGTTTCATTCTTATACGATGTCAGATCAGCTTGATTTAAAAAAATTGAATTTGGCTTTTATGTAGATGTGCTATGGTTCACGTTAATGGGAGGCAAACAAGTCACCAACTGGTAAACTGTGTTCAAGACGTCTCGTATTAGTAATCCTTTGGGCATTATCACTGTCTTTTAGTACATTCTCCTTACATTCTCTTAGCTCTTCTACAGGGTGGCGCCAAAATCGTGCTACAACAACAAAACGTTATAACTTTTTTTTTCTGTGTGAGCAATCGGCATATTCTTTTTTTGTATTTGAAACGTTAGTATTTAGATTTATTGCAATGAATGCTTAGGATACCGAAAGGAGGATTTGGACAGTGCAGCGGTACCATTCGTTGCAGTGTAATTAAGGCGGTAGTTTGGCGGAACTCGGGAGAGCCATTATGAGGATGGTAAATAAGTTTGCCGAATCTAGAAGCATCGCAAGTAGACCGTACCTTCAAGATCCCTATTTTCGGTTTCAAGACACCACCTCGGCTGCAGCATCGCCAATTCAGGAAAATCCAAGCGTTTCGACTGGAATTTTATCGGCACAAATTGCAATTATCAGACGGTCATTACAACGGATAAATTAAGATGACCTTAACTGGTTTCAGTACAAAGTCTAACTTAAAGCATGTTAAAACCTCTGGATTTGCCTCTTCGAATGGAATTTTGCCAAAAAAATTATTGAAATGGCCGAAGAAGACGTTAACTTGTTAAATTGCTTTTTTATATCTAAGGAGCCCATTTTGATCTAAACGACGATGTAAACAAGCAAAATTGCCATATATGGAGTGAATCCACATACTTCATGAGGCGGAACATTATCCAGAATGAGTTAGTGTGGTGCGCAGGTTCATTAAGCTGCATTGTGGGGCCATACTTCTTTGGAGAAAACAGTGAAATAGTGACTGCCAATAGAGATCGGTATTCAAAGACATTGAAGGTTTTTTTTACCCAGAACTGTGCCGAAGACGTATACGATTCAACAGAATTTGGTTGCAGCAAGATGGATCAACTGCACATACTCGTATAGCCAAAATATGAAGAATGTCTATATTAATATCTAGAAATTCCACTTTCCGCTGGCCCCCAAGGTCAACGGACCTGACTGCACCAGACTGTTTTTTATGAGGTTATACCAGCAAGAGGTGTACAAACGCAACTAAGAAATTTGACTCAGTTGAAGCTGTCCATTAAAACAATAATTATAGCTCTCTCAACTTCAACCCTTCAGACCGCAATGAATAATTTTCGGATCAGTAGCTCGTTTCTCTAACTCGTACCGATCGCAGTTACCGACTGAAATTACCGATTTGACGTCACTCTGACGTCATTCTCACCTTCACTGTTTCTGTAAAAAAAATTGCCGATTCTTACTCCATTCACTCGTTCCAAATCGGTAATATGACATTGTTCCGATTCTACTTCAATAGGAATCGCTTAAAAAGGTGTTTCTGTAAGAAAATCGACTCAGCTTGAATTCGGTAACTTTCTCACTGACTTTAAGCCACGTGAGAACTCTGCCGATTACTATAGCGTTGTTGCAATTATGAGAAAGCAAGTAACCAAATATAACTTTTTACACCAAAAAAAAATTTAACTGATGTTATTTTAGACAAATAAATATTTTATTTAAAACATATGTTTTAATTGTGTTACCGCGGTTTAATTGTGTTTGAAAATAGGCAGCAAAATATAAACATTTACGATAGCAGTGTGTTGAAATTTATGACAATTTATGAACCGGTTTCAACGAAATCGGTATGGTAATGCAAAATAACCGAGTGCAAATGTTTGTTTACTTGCAATGTACATCACCAACTGCCAGCTTACGAGGGCGGTTCGGAAACTTCTTAGCCTAGCACAAAAAGCGCGGTATAAACAGAAAAGTGTTTTGGAAACTTCCATCTCTGCTATGAACACATGTTAAATTTTGTTTCGATCTGGCAACTCCTTCATATAGAAACAGGTGTTCACAAAAGACGCATCCGCGATTTTTTTACAATGGAAAAATTAGAAATGCGTGGTGTCATTAAATATTTACATAAAAAAGGTTTATCGGGACAAGAAATTCATAATGATATGGCGAATGTGTAAGGTGAAAGTGCTCCTTCGTATGCAACAGTAAAAAATTGGGTTGCTGAATTTAAACGTGGTCGTACAAGCATTGAAGATGAACCACGTAGTGGACGTCCAAAAACAGCAACAACAACAGAATTTGTAGCCAAAGTGCATGATATGGTATTAAATGATCGACGAACAAAAGTGCGTGAAATAGCTAATATCATGGGCATCTCAAATGATCGAGTCCATCTAATTTTGCATGAAGAACTACAGATGAAAAAGCTTTCTGCAAGATGGGTGCCGGACTTGTTAACAGTCGACCAAAAACGGATAAGAATGAACATTTCTCAAGCTTGTTTGGATCGTTTTCAGCGAAAAAAATGGATTTTAAGCGTCGTTTCATAACTGTTAATGAGACATGGATCCACCACTATACTCCAGAGACAAAAGAACAATCCAAACAATGGACTGAAGCTGGAGGAAGTGCCAATTCAACCGGCTGGTAAGGTTATGGCAACGGTTTTTTGGGACTTTAAAGGTATTTTATTGATTGACTATCTGCAAAAGGGTAAAACAATAAATTCAGAGTACTATTGCAACTTTTTAGATCAATTAAATGTACAAATTCGAGAAAAACGTCCTGGCTTACAACACAAAAAAATAATTTTTCATCAAGACAACGCACCAGTGCACAAGAGTGTTTTAACAATGGCTAAAATCAACGAACTAAAGAACGAGTTGCTTGACCACCCACCTTATTCTCCTGATTTAGCTCCCAGTGACTTTTACCTGTTCCCAAATCTAAAAAAATCCTTGCTGGCAAGCGTTTTACCTCAAATGAAGATGCAATTACAGTTGCAAACCACTATTTTGAAGACCTTGAGAAAAACTATTTTAATCAAGGGATAGAATTGCTAGATAAGCGTTGGACTAAGTGTATTGAAGTTTCAGGAGATTATATTGAAAAATAAAAATATTTTTGAAAAACTAACTATTCTCCTTTATTGATAGGCTAAGAACTTTCCGAACCGCCCTCGTATATAATTCCTCGTTTTTTAGTTGTTCGCATATTTTTGACAAAATAAGTGAGAAGGTAAGTTATAGTTATGTCGTTTAAATAAAAAAGTTTTATAAAAATATCAGTGTTTAAATACAAAATATTTGTATATGAAATCAAATGCAAATAAAAAGCAGCTTGTCATCTGTTCCAATTCCTGCCGTTTCTATCCGATTTGTGTTTCTTTCGAACACAGATCAAATTTTTACTTAGCAGTTATCACGAAATCGGTAGCTTTCAATCTAGTCGGTGTGACGTCACATAAATCGGTATGTTACCAATTTATTTACAGAAACGAGCTACAGGTGTCGCATATGAGTGGAGGTCATTAACGGTCTATCGTAATCAAACACAAGTAGCCATATAAAAGTAAATTGTATTTTCTATACAATAAAAAAAGTTATATGCATTTCTAACTGAAGCACAGTTGGTGCACCACCCTGTACTTGAGACTCAGTAGCCCTGAAAGGCTATACATGCAATACATTTTCAAGAAATCACTCTCATCTCAACTCTTTAGTTTCTGGTCACAAACACTGGGGCATGTTTTTTGATTTTATATTTATTATTAATCGCAGCCATACAGTGTTTTTTAAGCTCCACAATTAACGTTTCTTTTAGTATAACCATCGACAATCAGACAATACTTCAAAAGGGACTGTAAGCCACCTTGAGGATAACTGAAAAATGTTGATCCCAAACATACAGAGCAAGATTAATTTCTCCCCCCCTCATAGACTGACTGCATATATTTGGCTGTGCCCTCCTCCGCCCTGTTAGTTTTTCACTTAAAAGGATGACACAAAAATGCCTAATCATCACATTTAAGTTCCTTTTGACTGTGTTCGTTGTCGCCCCCTTACCGGTTCAACTGGTTATGGATATGGATGCAAATAATAAAAAGCCAAACCGAACGAAACAAATTACAGAACGGCAAATGCTGCGTTCTTTGTAGACTTCATTTAAGACTTTGCTTGACATTTGTATAGGAGACCAACGAACCGGTTGGATAATATTTACAATATGATTGTATCAATGGGTCCACACAGCCAGGCAACAAAAGCATTTATTTAATATGTATTGGTGTCGCATTTTTATGGGTCTTCCGCCCGAGTGCCGGAGTGACTCAGCCACCACGCAGTGGGTATTGGCAGTAAATCTTAGGCGACAGTTCATAAATTTATGCGAATGAAGACATGTGCACAATTTATTAAGGACACACGCAAGGAATCGCAGGGAAATCACAGCCAACTCTCTCAAGGTCGTCCGTATTAGGGAGGGGGGCCTGCCATATGACACAAAGAGCTGTGGCGCACACGGTCTCTAATATGGAAGTAGTATAGGTTCATATTTATGCTGGGATCATAAAATATGCCTTTTATGGTAGTTGGTGTGCGTGTTCTCGCCCAGATATTGACATGAGGCAAACCGAACTAAGAGTGGATATGCCTATTGTAAATTCACCAAAATAAATAAGGCTTTGAAATCAAAGCAGAATAAATGTGTCGCTTTCTCTTGACTAAGCTGGCATGTGTGCGAATTTAAGGAATCCCATCAACCGAAAGTTTACATCTGTTAGGTGGTGTTCAACGACGATGGAGGCTTTAGAGGATTTCAAAGAAACTCAGAACGAATTAACCATGGAGTAGTTAGAGTTTCAATTTTAAAAGTTATATTTCTCGGAAGTTAAGATTTAGAGTCGAAATTGTTTAACTTTTGCCTACAGGATTGTACCGCACTTTTCTACAAAAAATTTTCAGAGAATACCACTACTGAGCACATTGTGGCTAAGTCAAAACTGAAGATTATTATTTAAGAATGTCGTAAGGCTCGGCTGGGTCGAATTTTATATATACAGGGTGGAGAGCGGTAATTTGCTTATTTGGGAATGAAATAGAAAACTTATGAACGTTAGAAAAATCTATTTTATATTTTAATTATTGCATTTGCTTTTAAATTGGCAGAAACATTTTGAAATCAGAAATCATTTTGATAATCCCAATAGCTGCTTGTTTTGACCAAAAGGACCAGTCACACTTTCTAACAAATACTAACGATAAATTCCACATTTGAATTCGTAACAAAATATCCTTAGATGGAGTACCCATAGGCCAATCTTCACTAGAGATCGCTTCTTCAGCCCCAAAGGGTCGCTTTATGGGATCTATGACTCCAAGTAAAATCGGCAAAAAATCGCCATCATAGATTTGATAAACAAGTAAAAAAATAAAAGTCGGGCGCGACCGTCTACACGACTCTGCTTATGAGAGGATTAAGTAATTCTATCTGAAGCCTGAGCAAAGTCAGACTCAATATGCAAGAGTTAATATTAAATTATTTTTATTTTATATCAAATCTTCAAAGAAATCCTCATCATATTTAGATTTGATAAACAAGTAAGAAAAATTTAAAGACGGCCGTGACCGACTATGAGATACAATTCACCCCTCGGCTGTTCATAGAACTAAGTACCTCTGTCGGGAGGTCGGACTCAATATATTCAAGTTAATTATTTGTCGCCCAAAACGAGCCATAAAAATGAACGTCATCGTGTTTAATTTATAGCTTTTAGAGCTGCAGGACCTTAAATTGGAAGGGACATATTCAAAGCAATACAAAAACATGGTCGAATATGGTTGCATGTTACACTACACGGGTGTTGGTCTCCCGTTATGCTACTTGGAAAATTTGTTAGGAATCGGATAGATACAGCTGAAGACTCTGAAATTGACATGGAGCTTAGTGTGGGAAATATACCAAAATATGGACCTAAGTGACTCAGTTTCACTCTAGTTAATTCATAGTCGCTCACAACGTACCAAGCTAAATATTGAAGTGATCGGGTGTACATTTTGGCTTCTTGAGCTGCCGGAACTCAAATCTGGAGGGATCTTTGTGTGGGGCTATTAGAAAACTTAGACTTATATGATCTATGGGAACAAAATCATACTATGTCACGGCAGGAGTACCACAAGGCTCTGTTCTAAAGCCTTTTTTGTGGCACATAATGTACTTATATAACGGAGTATTCAACCCTAACATTACCGGAGGAGGCGACAATTGTCGGGTTCTCAGACGATTTTGCAAACTCTAGTCCCAGCAAAGGAGACGATATGTGATATATGATAGCGAGGCCATAAGAACGATAAAATCATTACTGGGGTTTTCGCCTATGCATGCCATACATTACGTTGGTGAGTGGAAAGTATGGGAGCAAAGGGGGGGGCAGAGCAAGTAATATTTATCGACACTTGCCTTAAACTTCTGGTTGTCTTAATTAGTGAAAAATACATTTGCCAGAAGTCGATTCCACATTCGGACAGTACGGGCGAAAAACGAACTTGATCTGCAGTGTACGAGTACTTAGAAGGGACATAAATACTGTTACAACATTGAACACACCCATTTCAATAGTAGAACTGAACATACCCTGTTAATCTCATATGAGTTTTGCAAGCTAATCTCAAAAGCGTTAGTCTGTAACGGGAGTTTAAAATTGTTTCAACTTTTATCATGGAGTCGTCAGATAATGAGAACCGTTTTCAAGTGTGAAATGAAAAAAAGCGATATTTTCAAAACGCTCCTAGTCCCCACTAGGGATTAGCCGCATGTTCGGCTACCGATGCTTAAAACTGTTTGAGGAAACTGGAGATGTAAAAGACCGCCACCGGTCGAGCCGCCCACGCTCTGTTCGAACAGCGCATGTCATCAAAGCCGTTAAATCAAGAATTCACAGAAATCCGCTCCGAAAACAGAAAATCATGGCCCTTGAGATGAATATCACGCAAAAGTCCATGAGTCGAATCAGTAGAAAAGACTAGGGACTTGGGGCTTTCAAACGACCTACCGGACATTCATCGACTGTAGCTTTCAAAAAAATAGGATTGAAAAATACCAACGTCTTTTGGTGAAGCACGCTGATAACTTGCACAGAAAAATTGTGTTCACCGATGGAAAAATTTTTACCGTTCAGGAAAAAGTTAACAGGCAAAATGATAGAGTGTATGCTCGGTCATCTAAGAAAGCATCTGAACTGATCCCAAGGGTGGAAAAGGGTCATCACCCAGCTACAGTCATGGTTTGGTGGGGTGGTGGCCAAAGTTTACCAAGAAATCGTTTTGGAAGCTGTTGTGAAGCCTCTTAACAATTCCTTATTCCAAAACCAGCCATGGTTTCCAGCAGGATTCTGCAACGGCCCATAAGGAAAAACGTCCCAGGCCTGGCTTCGAAACAGTTTGCCAGCGTTCATTTTATCTGAAGAACGGCCCTCAGGCAGTCCAGATTTGAATCCATTGGATTACAAATTGTGGATGGTTTTAGAGGACAAGGTTTGTCACAAAAGCAGTCTTATGAGATCCAATGTGGGGGGATCTCATAAGACTGCTTTGGTTCGAGCTGTGGTCAATTTTCCAATGGACGAGGTTCGTGCAGCTATTGACGATTGGCCAGTGCGACTTAAGGCGTGTGTGAAGGCAAACGGCGGACATTTCGAATAAGAAGATTATTTTTGGATACGATATTCAATAAATATATTAAAAAATATTTGGTCCAAAAACATTCAGTACTTTTTTATTTTACAGCATTAAACGTGTGTAACAATATTTATGTCCCTTTTAAGTCCAACGCACGAGAAGTGGAGATGGATCAATTGCTTTTCGGACGCAGTGGAAGAAAATTAAGATTTGCCAAAATTGCGCCCTGAAAAAATCAATAAGGAGCCTCCTTATGTCTTCTGACGACTATCTACATGGGGAGACGAAGGTCCTTAACGTAAGCCAACACAATTGCTTGTTGTGTAAGCAGTATCTTAAGATCATCGAAACTACCAGACAGGTCTGAGCGACATTCACGCTGATGAAATCTCAGGTGAATGAAGTGCTTGGGGAATATCCTCGGAGATTTTACCAAAATAGAAGGCGCCACTTCAAAAGACGCGCGTATCCAGGTAAAAGGTGAATGAAGTGCTTGGGCAATATTCCCGTAGATTTTACCAAAATAGAAAGCGCCACTTCAAAAGACACGCGTGGTTCTAGATCAACTGAGATCTGGATGATGCAGCCGACTAAATTCGTACTGGACGCGAACTAAACGTTGATGGCAACGTTTCGGACGTTTGTTCCGCCTGCCATCTGAGACCACATCACGTACGGCATCTCTTCAATTGTCCGGCTAAGCCCACTTAGCTGACCCTCAGGGCTCTGTGGATGTATCCAGAGCAAATGTCGCGTTTCCTTGCTGTAAATATTTAAGCAGAACCCCCATAGACGAAGAAGACTTACAAGACCACATATATTGTTGTTAGAGCAGCAACTACGCTACCTCGACAGACGAGCGTGGTTCAATTCGTATTGGGCGAGAATTTATGGCAAGATTCCGAATATTTGTCTCATCTGCCATCAAGCACCACATGACGTGCTGCTTCTCTTCAATTGTTCGAATTAGCCTACTCAGGTATCTTTGGATGCAACCAGTTTAAGTGGTGAGTTTTCTTCACCTGTCAGCAGATCCCCTATAGACCGGACTTACAAAATATCTAAAAAAAATCTGATTTTCCGGAGGAGAAGCTACTTAGACTAAGTAGGAGTTATAAAATGCAAAGTAGCTTATAAAAATAATGGAACACTTTTCGGACTTGAATTTTTTTCATATAAACTAAAATAGTGTTTGAACAAATGTTCTAAAAGGTACAAAGTACAGAGCTTAGAAAATACTTATAGATGTTTTTGTTAGTTGGTCTGGGGGCGCTATTCATATTAGTGGCAATGTATGTGGGGTCCAAAATGATTTTTTGATGCGTTGCACTTTTTTCCGTTCAAAATCATTTATACTTGAGGAGTAGGGTGAGGGTTCAAAAAACGCAAGTGCTTTAGGGTATAAAAAGTTCAGCGTGTCTGTAGTCATAACCAAGCCATCTCGCCGTATGAGTGTTTTATTTTTAGCGAATATTAATCATACGCCATGATACCCCCAGAAATTAACCTTGTGCATTGTATCGAGTTTCCTTAATTTATCTGGATATCTATGACGAAAACCAATAGACTGCGGGATAATTCGTTCTCCAAAACATAAATAAAAAAGTCGGAAAAAACACAGACGAACATAATTTATACTTTTTAAGATTTTAATTTTCGCCTGCAGCTGAAAATCTTAATTGAATTGACTTATCTCATTACGGATACAATTTCTTTCGAACTTTAGTCGCCACAAATTAACCACCATCATTACGAAAAGTTTCAATTTGATAAGACCACAACCCGCCGCAGGAGGGGTACCGATGCGAGTATACGCCAGCACAGCCAAAGCCAACCAAATGCGATTGTAGTTTTATGCGCCACAACCGCAAAAGTGCGTTAAACATAAGTTTTATTTAGCGAAAAAACGTGGTCAATAAAATTTTATAGCCGTATAATGAATATTAAGTAAAAAGCTTTGTTGTGTCGAGAATTCTCACAACTCATATAAATTGGAATGAAACACCCACACTTACGCTGGCAATTGTCGGAAGCATTAGAACCGGCGGTGACAGTGGTCGGAATAGGGAATTACAATCAATATAAATCAATACAAGTCATGGAAATTTTTGAGAGATATTTGATTAAATATTTTGTCAATCAAGAGCTAATGACAAATGATATGGTAAATGCGGTTAATCAAATGCAGAATACCTTAAAGGGATTATTAAAAATTTTCCACCGAAATGATAGGGTAAATGCGGTTAATCAAGTGCTGAATAGTGCAAAGGGATTATTAAAAATTAATAACACTACTCAACAAAATGAATAAAATTTCATGTACTCCGGATGCGATAATTTTTTCTGTGTAGATAACCTTGACATGAGCTCGAAAAACGCAATAAAAATTTTTTTTTTCGTTTGGTTTTTGTTTTATTTTTTTTTTAAATTTTAAAAATTTTTTTTTGGTTAATTTGTTTCGTCTGGCATAACTCGGGAACCACTAGCCCGATTTAATTGAATTAAATTTTAAAAAATTTAAAATTACAATTCCCTTAATCTGTTTATATATTGTTTTCCTATACAAGCAACAGTTTCCAAGTTAAAAATGAATATATAAAGTAAAAAACTTATTTTTTGCCTAAAGATTTAAATTTTTTTTTTTTAAAAAATCCATAAAAAATCCAAAATGAAAAAAAAATGTCAAATCTTATTACTTTTACGTAAAGTCACATAACCTATGAGCAAAATGAGACAAAGATCATGAAAATCGATGCACGCGTTTCTTTTATTCGCAATTGAGTAAAGGTATGAATTTCAAAAATTTGCTCGACATATGCACAACTTTGTCTATGGTGAGGTTTTTTCTTTTTTATTACAAAAAAAAATTAAAATTTGTTGGGTGACAAAAATATATGTTGGGTGACAAATTTTTGAAATTCATACCTTTACTCAATTGCGAATAAAAGCGAAACGCGTGCATCGATTTTCATGATCTTTGTCTCATTTTGCTCATAGGTTATGTGACTTTACGTAAATGTAATAAGATTTGACATTTTTTTTCATTTTGGATTTTTTATGGTTTTTTTAAAAAAAAAATTTAAATCTTTTGGCAAAAAATAAGTTTTTTCCTTTATATATTCATTTTTAACTTGGAAACTGTTGCTTGTATAGGAAAACAATATATGAACAGATTAAGGGAATTGTAATTTTAAATTTTTTAAAATTTAATTCAATTAAATCGGGCTAGTGGTTCCCGAGTTATGCCGGACGAAACAAATTAACCAAAAAAAAAATTTTAAAATTTAAAAAAAAAAAATAAAACAAAAACCAAACGAAAAAAACATTTTTTATTGCGTTTTTCGAGCTCATGTCAAGGTTATCTACACAGAAAAAATTATCGCATCCCGAGTACATTTTGACTGTTGACTAGTGTAATTACTACCGATAGTCGGTGGTCGACACTTTAAGAGCGCTTACTCCAATTTTCGGCTGTTATAATCGTCCCACCCGACAGACTGTCGAGCTATAGTCGATAAATTTAGATCCAAATTTTCACTTCTGTATTTTACTATTAATATAGAAAATTGTTATGTCCTTAATGGAAAACCCTGCCTTTATAATTTTATTATTTATTCTTGAATTGAAATCTGCCTACATTTAAGTGTATAGCCTTTGATCATTGTAAAAACACATGCGTTGCTTTGGGTCTATGGATGGTTTAGTAACGTACTCTGAAACTGCATCCTCCCCTGCTTGCAACTAAAAATCTTTTTAACTGCCCCTTGAATATCTTTTTTTTTTCTTTAAACAAATGTTCGAACGAAACATGGTCTCAAATCGGAAATAAGTATTTCTAATACCTACCAAAATTATGACATCGTGAATAAGGGCGCTTCCTTTAGTCGATTATTAGCCTACCCCACAAGACTGCATAGAGAAGTTTGTACTCAACTAACGAGAGTACATCCAGTAGGATTAGAATACGAATGATACATTGAACAATTTAAAAAGTGAAAGTTGGAACTGGCCTACTATGAGATGCACTACGTCATTTAGAGGACCTCTGTATGCAGCTTGAGCAAGGTCGGACTCAATATTTTAGTGGTAATTGTTTGGCGCTAAAACCGTACCAAAGAAAATTTGAGCGTGATAGGGTTAATCTTGAGGCTTCTTAAGCTGCAGTACCTCAAATCGGAAAGGACCTTTGTATTGGGGCTGTTCAAAAAAATTTGTGATATGGTCAAATGTTACAGTACATGAGTGTAAGTCGCTCTCAAAGCTCGATGCACGATCCGGTAGACATCGGATGTAAAATGTGGCATCTACAGCTGCAGATTCTAAAACAGGCAAGAACCTTAATGTGGGGGTTATACGAAAATGTGAATCTATGTGGTCCAGTTTCACCACAGTTAATTAAAGGTACGATAAAAACCTTAAATCGGGAGGGACTTTTTCGAAAACAGGAACAGATATGGTCCACTTTTATTAGGGTAAGTGGTCTCAATCCTTATGAGCTGTTGGTTTTGAAATTGGGAAGCCTCCTTGTAAGAAGGCAATACAAAATTATGGACCTATGTGACCTAGTTTCCCCACAGTTAATACCAGTTTGCTCTTAACGTACGGTGCTAAGTTTAAGCATGATCGGGTGTAAATTGTGGGTCCTAGAGCTGAAGGACTTCAAATCGGAAGGGATTTTTGTATTCGAAACCTTAGACCGAAATGGTCCAATTTCACCAGTGGTATGTGTTGGTCAGCCATAATGCTCTGTAGGGGCATTCAGAATAGGGTGTAATATGTGATTTTAAGGCTATATAGTAGGCTATACTTAGTACACGCAGAGAAAAGATATGGTTACTATATGGTCACGGCAACAATAGTATGTTCTCTGCAATAAAAGCATGGTCGTCGCAACCAAAGTATTGTTTTTTTAATTTTATTTTGACAAAAGTATGTTTGCGGCAAAACTAATATTGTTGAAATGTAACAATAGTATTGTTGCGAAATTTAAAAATGGAAACATGGTTGTAGCAACAATATACATATGGTTGGTGCGACAAAAGTATTTTTTTTTGGGTTTTATGTTCACAATTATATAATTACGAGTACGGTTATCATACCAGCAATATCGAACTTTTTTTTAATTATACAATGTTATTATTGCGAATCTTACGCAATAATAATACTTTTATATGTAAATTAATTTTTAAAACAAACTACTTTCGATTAGTAGACTTTATAAAAATCTCTATTGTTGAACAGTAACTTAACCCAATCCTTACACAGAATTCTGGAGATCATAGTATGTTTGTGTGTGAATCATACTGTGGTCGTGAGGATTATACTATGGTTGTATGTTAAACATACTATGGTTGTGAGAATCATAGTATGGTTGTGGGGATTATAGTATGGTTGAGTGTGAATAATAATATGGTTGTGGGGACCATAGTATGGTTGTACGTGAATAATTCTATTGTTGTGAAGACCATAATATTGTTGTGGGGATTATAGTATGGTTGTGTGTGAAACATACTATTGTTATATGATCATAGTATTGTTGTGCCATAACCATATACCGAACAATTGTATGATCCTCTTCGAATATTGTCACTCCAACCATACTTTTTTTCTGCGTGTAGGACATAAATACTGTTCACACGTCTAATGCTGAAAAATAAAAAGTACTGAATATTTTTGGACCAAATATTTTTTATATATATTTATTGTTGTATATTGTATCCGCATTTTGCCTTTACACACGCCTTAAGTCGCACTGGCCATTCGTCAATAGCTGCACGAACATCGTCCATTGGAAAATTGGCCACAGCTCGAACCACACGAAGCAGTCTTAAGAGATACAATGTTGGGGTATCTTTTGTGACAAACCTTGTCCTCTAAAACCGTCCACAATTTGTAATCCAATGGGTTCAAATCTGGACTGCTTGAGGGCCATTCTTCAGAGGAAATGAACGCTGGCAAATTGTTTCGAAGCCAGGCCTAGGACGTTTTAGCCTTATGAGCCGGCGCAGAATCCTGCTGGAAAGTCCATGGAACAGGGAATTGTTAAAAGGCTTCACAACAGCTTCCAAAACGGTTTCTTGGTAAACTTTGGCCGATGTTTTGACTCTTTGTTCGCAGAAATGTAGGTCAGTGACCCCATCGTAAGAGACACCCCACCAACCATGACTGAAACTGGGTGATGACCCTCTTCCACCCTTGGGATCAGTTCAGATTATTGCTAAGATGACCGCGCATACACTCTATCATTTAGCTTGTTAAATTTTTCCTGAACGGTAAACATTTTTTCATCGGTGAGCAAAATTTTTCTGTGTAAGTTATCCGCGTGCTCCACAAAAAGACGTTTTCATTTTTCAATCCTATTTTTGTTCAAAGCTGCACTCAATAAATTTCCGGTACGTCGTTTAAAAGCCCCAAGTCTTTTTTAATGATTCGACTCATGGACTTTTGCGTGATATTCATCTCACGGACCATGATTTTCTGTTTCCGGAGCGGATTTCTGTGAATTCTTGATTTAACGGCTTTGATGACATGCGGTGTTCGAACAGAGCGTGGGCGGCCCGACCGGTGGCGGTCTTTTTCATATCCAATCTCCTCAAACAGTTCTATGCAGCGGTAGACGAACATTTCACACTTGAAAAGCGGTTCTGATTTTCTGACCACTCCATGATGAAAGTCGGAACAATTTTAAAATCCCGTTACAGACTAACGCTATTGAGGTTAGCTTTCTGAACCCATATGTGACAGCGCATAGAGAAAGGGACCAAAGGGTAAAAAAACAATTTTTTTTTTTAATGTGGACAACATCTGAGCATCGAATGAGACCGATCCCATGCCCTAAAAGTGTTCCCTCCCAGAGATATGCGCGTTTTGTGAAAGTGAAGTCGACGATTCTAAGCGCAAATAGAAAGGGACCTAATCTTTAAAATTGCTCTCCTTTTGCGCGTCACATATGACATTAACGGGGTATGTTCAGTTCTACTATTGAAATGGGTATGTTCAATGTTGTAACACTATTTATGTCCCTACTAAGTGCACTGTTCCTACGCTACTAAAGAGCGAACAAAAAATATTCCGTTTTTGACCCCTTTCGGCCTAAATCTTCCAACTAATAGGCTGTTTCCACTACGGTCGCGTCCACGTCCGCGTCCACGATTTATCGAAAATTTTTAATGGTGTTTCCATTGTTTTTGCGTCCACGTTTGCGTCCAAACAGCTGTTTGTGTTTATTTCTTTATTTTTTGCGGTGCGAAAAATTTTAATATTTCTGTGTTGTGACATTATCATGGAATTAAATGATATTATTTTGCTAACCGCAGTGGAAAATGAGGATCAAATGGTATTGCGCCTAATAGAAATGTGCAGTAGCAGCAGCGCTTTATGTTTATGCTGATAAACAGCTGTTTTAATAGGGATGTGCAATTTGCGGTGTTGCCATTAATAGGTATGGGTGGGTTTCGATTGCAAAAATAATCGAATTTATAGTAAACGCGACTTATCGAAAAACGCGTCCAATATGAACGCGACTTTTTCCCATACCTAACTGCCTATGTTTTTTGTATAGGCTTTAACGCGCGTTCATTGATTTTTGGACGTGGACGTGGACGCGACCGTAGTGGAAACAGCCCATAACTCTTTTTTTGGATTGTTAGCAAAATTGAACATGCGAAACGTTTTGTGGGACACAAAAAGCCAAAAAGTCCAGCAACTATGGCCGTTTTTGAGGTTTTTAGTGTTTCCCAACTAACTGTACCCATTTCTACTATTATCCGTCCACAAAAAATTATGATTTGCTAAGCAAATACTCGAAAAATGGTTCTTGTAGTACAGACTAAGACCGGCGAACCAATATTTCTTTGGGTTCTTTAAAGGAGTGGTAAGCGAAAATGTATCAAACTTTTGATGATTGACAAAGGAATTCTCGGCATGTTACGGTCAAGTTATCTACTACAACTGAGTGCGACCTAACGAGGAACAGATTAACCTCGGTTATTTAAAATCATCTCTATAAAAAAGAATAGCTGTAGGGAACGGGCATTAAACAGCAGCTAACAGGATGTTGAGGGAATAAAGTATTGTCCACTATGAGTAATTAAGCCATTGAAAATACCCCAGTCTTCTACCATATCTCGCGGAGAACTACCAAATCATTTTGTATTTTCTTAATAATGGCAAGATCAAATTAGAGAATTCTGGAATTGTTTAAGGGATCATACCAAAGTTGTATGTGTTTATCAAATGGTTAACCTCTACTAATATTCTGACCGCCGTCGCTAATTTTGTGGCAGCTCACTGTACAGTGCAATACTTACTGACATAGACATACTTAACGGCGTCCATATAAATACATCGTTGCTTTTATATATTTCGCATTTCGCAAGTGTGTGAATATGTAAGAGTATGTGTTTGTGTATGTGTGTGTGTTTGGATACATGTCATGTATAATTATAAGTAACGTTACAAGATATCCTGCTACATGCCGCAAATCTACGGCAAAACGAAGACGCAAAGGACCCTTAAGAAGGCATCTTTTATGGTCTGTTTTTTTTTGTGGTCGTTTCCGCAGCTGCCGCTTTTGCGTCTGCCTCGGCTGCAGCTGCCAGAGTTTGTTTATGAAGAATTTATTAAGGTCTATTAGATGATTTCCTATCGGTTCCATAAGTATGTGTGGGGCACCAAGTGTATCTGTGTGTGTGTGTCTTTCTTTGTGTCCTTATGGGTAATTTGGTGTGTGTGGTAAATGAAGTATACTTGTTGTCATACGCATGAGTATGTGTGTGTGTGTGCGTGTGTGTTACAATTACATACAAAAGAAAATATATTGTTAATAAGCTGAAGCTAAAGAAGCCGCCGACAATATCTGTGCTAAATGTCGGTATAATTGTTGCCCCTTAACATATTAGCATCTCATTTGTGTCATCCGATAGTGGCACTTTAGTCACCACCACAGGACTATCAAATTACAAGGATTTCCCTCGGTGCTCTTCTCCCGCTCAGATGTCATCTTTTGTAGTTGGGCGGGCTGTTCTGCTCTGGCCAGGCTGCTCTTGATGGCAGCCAGTGTGAAGAGGATAAATTTATATACTTAAATTGCTACAGCCGATTTATGACTACTAATTTTGATAACCACTGCCTTTCGCCCATCCCCTTTTTAATGAAATTGTAATCAATTGGATTGCCACAAAAACACTGTGGACCCTCAACGGAGATCGGCCTCATTCGATTGGTTTAAGTGGCAGCACGAAATTCCAGGTAAAAGAGTGCCACTTGAACGCAGTTGTAATATTTCTTGTGAAATGTCCAATGCAGCAACTGTAAGTTACTAATGCACAGTGTTGCGAAGCGAATAAAATTTCAAAATAACTGAGCCTTTGCTATTGAACGATTGAAAGGACTGTTTGCACTGAGAACCGATTTGTTCCCACAACCAGTTTTGCCAACCAAATGATTAAGGTTGCATTAACTACAGAGATTCCTTCAGCACAACCGAAAGTTTGGTTGATGCAATGCAATTGTAAGTAAATGGGACTGAAAGTATAGATTGAAACGCCAAAGTAACGAAACCTTCTCAATTGTTTTTTCTGGATATAAATATCCACATATCGCATTTGTAATTAGGTTCTTCAATCACACTGCAACATAAGGACAATCGTGTCGTTTCTTGATGAAAGAGTGAAGAAAATGAGGAAAGAAAATATCAGAATTTTGACTTAATAGCATTTTCTTGAACCAATGCGTGAATATTATGCAAGTAAAAACCATTAGGTTTTTTGTTTATAAACCTATTCCTAGTTTGATAAAAACAATATCTCTATAAAAATTTTAATTAAACGTAGTATTATCAAATTCAGATAAGATTGGTGTAGGTTGAAGAGTCATCTTGGGATTATATGTCCGACACCTCATTCGAATCGGCTTGAAATTTGGAATACTTACAAATATATTTCAAATAAAATTACATTCAAACGAAAAAAAAGCTTTGCCAAAACACAACCTGTTATTGTAAAGTTCTTGTTAAAATCACCAATAAATAGTAACTCAAGTTAATGATTAGAAAAACTATTGGATTGCCCCAACCACCAGTACTGACAACTTAATATTTTAACGTATTTCATTGGTGTGCCTGTTCTATTGGCTGTTTGGAGGGTAATAAGCTACAGCTCGGACGAACCAAATTTGTCTTCTTGTTTCATTTGTTTTTTTTTATTCTCTACACATTTTATTTAGAAAAATTTTATCGTAACAGTGCAAAAGCAAAATATAAGGATTTCGACCCCGGGAAAACCGATCGGTACTTCCATCAATACCAGGCTTAATGAAACTCTCTGGCTTATGGCTTTAAGGAAACCTTACTAAACTATCTTTTTTTTGGGGGTAATGTCTTTGGGGAGACCCGGTTACATACGAGGGCGACCGCAAAACTAACTGGCCTGGCACATTTTCTGATTTACTAGCAACTTTTTTTTTGCTTTTTAAAAGCAATCTTTAATAAGCCATCTGTCAAAATTTCCGAAATATTTAATGATTATTTTCTTTGTTACAGGTGATTGAAGTAAACAAGTTTTATAATTTTTGATAAATGGAAAATAAAGAGTTTCGTGCGGTAATTAATTAAGGTTATACGCCACAATTAATCAAAGATGAATTGGATTCTGTTCATGGTGATAATGCACCATCATACTCCACCGCGAAATCCTGGGTTCAACAATTTAAAATGGGTCGTTCAAGTACGGAAGATGAACAACGCTCTGGAAGACCGAAAACTGCTACTACTATTGAAAACATTAGAAAAATATTTAATGAAGTGACTAAAGATAGACGAATAAAGCTCAGAGAACTTGCTGATATTGTTAAAATACACGAAAAACAAGTTTGGGGCATTTTACATGATGAACTCCACATGAAAAAGCTATCCGCAAGATGGGTGCCGCTTTGACTTTGCCCCAAAAAATCGTCCGTTGGACCAATTCCGAGGAGCTTTTAGCGATTTATCAGCGTAATCCAATAGAGTTCTTGCGCCGATTCATAACTGTTGACGAAACATGGATCCATCACTACATCCCAGAATGCAAAGAACAGTCAAAACAATGGATAGAAGCTGGTAAAAGTGGTCCCAAGAAGGCTAAAACTGTTAAATCAGCAGGAAAAGTAATGGCCACAGTATTTTGGGATGCAAGGGGTATAATATTTATTGATTATCTTGAGAAAGGAAAAATTATAAATAGTGAATATTATTGTGCATTATTGGATCGGTTGAGTGAAGAAATCAAGATAAAACGACCGCATTTAGAAAAAAAAGTTCTTTTTCATCAAGATAATGCTCCTTCACACACTGCATTTTTAACTCAACAAAACCTGGCCGAATTACGATTTGAAATTGCTCCTCATCTACCATATAGTCCAGATTTAGCTCCTTCTGATTATTTCTTGTTTCCAAATTTAAAAAAAATTCTCGGTGGCAAAAAATTTTCGTCCAATAGCGAGGTTATTGCTGAAACTGAGACATATTTTGAAGGTCTTGAAAAATCTTATTTTTCGGATGGAATTAAAAATTTTGAAAAACGTTTGATGAAGTGTATTGAGTTGGAAGGAGATTATGTTGAAAAATAAATAATATTTCCAAAAAACGGTTCTTTTTATGTTAGGCCGGTTACTTTTGCGGTCGCCCTCGTACTCCAATTGGTTCAGGATAAATACTTAGCCAAAATATGCAAAATTTTGCAAATGCTTTCCCTTTCTGCTAACAAAAAGCTCCGAAAACAGTTGCTAGGAGTTTTTGCCTAACACATCATGGCTCGTTGTGGCCCATGGCTTAACATAAAACCGAGAGTGTTTAAAAAAAATGGGTTTTTTAGGAAAACCTGCATTTCGGGTTATCTCCAAAAACATGTTTTGAAATAGACCGACTGTCGAGTTTGTTTGTTTAACCGACATTCAGGTTTAAGCCTTTTGCCTAGCAACGGAAATCGATTACCAAATCAGAAGTAAAGTAATCGTACCCTGGAACAGCACTAAATTTACCAAGTTTAAAAAAATGGTCATATTTGAATCTGTGTTTTTGGTACCCTTATGTCCGTGTTTTAATTGATCAGATTTTCAGATTTTAATATCGAAAAAAAACTGTTAATAACCGGTTTAACCTTCATTATTTTTAAGGACAGCTTCGAGTCTTTTAGGCATAGGATGATATTCACTTTCGGCAGGTCTCTATCGGGATATTATACCACGCATGTTGAATATTTTTCCATAATTCTTTTTATTACTGCATGAAGGTTGGAAACGTCGTTTAAGTTCACCCCGAAGGTTCTCAATTGGATTGAGACCAAGGGGACTGACTCGGCCGCTCAACAACGTTCAAATTATGTTCACGGAACCACGCACTCGCCAATTTCGATGAGTAGCGCCATTTTTTCTCACCATCAGCTCCACACCAGGGTTTTATGAGCAAAAGCAAACATTTTCCTCTTCTTCAAATTTGCCTGTCTGAGCAAAGAACTTTTCAGTAATCTTTGTTGAACTGTTCGGGATAATACAACATTCCCAATTTCACTAGCAATGGCTCTGGAAGACTTGAATGGGTCTCTTGTAGCTAATGTAACTACGCGATAATCTGTAACTGCAGATGTTTTTTATTAATTCCGCGTTTTTCAACACTATTTTGGCTTTTAAGGCATTTGTACGAAGTTTTGTGTTCATCCTCATGATAAGGCTATATATTTTTACGTTTTTCCTTGCTTTCCGTAACTGGTGAACTAGTCTTCGTTTCTTCACTACAATGATGTTCACGACCCATCCTTCATTATTTTAAATAAAATTTGATTGAAGCCAATTACTTACTTTTGCCAATTAAATTTTACAAAAATCTTGAGTGTTCACAATTTTACAGGAAACGCACCTATTTCACTGTCCACGCTAAAAAGTAGCTTTTGCACAAAATTTTCTGTTTTTTTTATTGCACGGTTTCGTTTTTAACGGCATTCTTGATTTTCAATTTGTAATAGTGTTGCCAGACTTTAAATGTAATTTTGTTTCTTTCTAGTGGATTTTATTTTAAATCTTTCCCACATTGTATCAAAACAATTCTTCTTACCTTTTTTTCTGTCCACATGTGTAACTTTACACCGATACGGGAGCCATTTTTTTGGGCAATTTGAAAATTTTTACGGGGACTACATCCAAGAATACGCATACATGACTCAAATTGGTCCAAAATTAATTGTTTGTCAATCGATATATACCATATCAAATTTGATTGAATTCTTAATTTAAATCGATATTCTAGAGCGGTTGTATGTTGTTGTATATATCGGGAGAGATTTATGCACTGGGGCTATATCAAAAACTTGGACCGGTATGACACATTTTCATCTGAGCTGATTACTGTATTAAGGAACTATACCTAATTTCGTCAATATTGAATGCACAATGTGGCTTCCAGTGCTTAAGACAGAAAATCGGTTGAACAAACGTGAGGGATAGAGCGCCCCCTAAAACAAAAAGTGTTATTTTTCCGCTCCCCGCATATTTTCTAGTAACAAAAATAATATCCGTGTAAAAATTTGTTCAATCGGATGGAAACCGGTCAGTCCGTCACGACTTTTAGCCCTACAAATGGAGTAAAAATTTCGTAAATAAGCTAAATAATTGATAAGATACTGCAATGATATTTAATGAATGGAAACAACAAAAAATTCCCGCACTGCGTCGTGTGTTTGTGGCTGTACGAGGGCGGTTCGGGAACTTCTTAGCCTAGCACAAAAAGCGCGGTATAAACAGAAAAAAGTTAAGTGTTTTGAAAACTTCCATCTCAGCTATGAACACATGTTAAATTGTTTCGATCTGGCAACTCCTTCATATAGAAACAGGTGTTCACAAAAGACGCATCCGCGATTTTTTTACAATGGAAAAATTAGAAATGCGTGGTGTCATTAAATATTTACATAAAAAAGGTTTATCGGGACAAGAAATTCATAATGATATGGTGAATGTGTTAGGTGAAAGTGCTCCTTCATATGCAACAGTAAAAAATTGGGTTGCTGAATTTAAACGTGGTCGTACAAGCATTGAAGATGAACTACGTAGTGGACGTCCAAAAACAGCAACAACAACAGAAATTGTAGCCAAAGTGCATGATATGGTATTAAATGATCGACGAATAAAAGTGCGTGAAATAGCTAATATCATGGGCATCTCAAATGATCGAGTCCATCTAATTTTGCATGAAGAACTACAGATGAAAAAGCTTTCTGCAAGATGGGTGCCGCACTTGTTAACAGTCGATCAAAAACGCATAAGAATGAACATTTCTCTAGCTTGTTTGGATCGTTTTCAGCGAAATAAAATGGATTTTAAGCGTCGTTTCATAACTGTTGATGAGACATGGATCCACCACTAAAGAACAATCAAAAACAATGGACTGAAGCTGGAGGAAGTGCGCCAAAGAAGGCAAAAACAATTCAATCGGCTGGTAAGGTTATGGCAACGGTTTTTTGGGACTTCAAAGGTATTTTATTGATTGACTATCTGCAAAAGGGTAAAACAATAAATTCAGAGTACTATTGCAACGTTTTAGATCAATTAAATGTACAAATTCGAGAAAAACGTCCTGGCTTACAACACAAAAAAATAATTTTTCATCAAGGCAACGCTCCAGCGCACAAGAGTGTTCTAACAATGGCTAAAATCAACCAATTAAAGTACGAGTTGCTTGACCACCCAGCTTCTTCTCCTGATTTAGCTCCCAGTGACTTTTACCTGTTCCCAAATCTAAAAAGATTCCTTGCTGGCAAGCGTTTTAGCTCAAATGAAGATGCAATTACAGTTGTAAACCACTATTTTGAAGACCTTGAGGAAAACTATTTTAATCAAGGGATATAATTGCTAGATAAGCGTTGGACTAAGTGTATTGAAGTTTCAGGAGATTATATTGAAAAATAAAAATATTTTTGAAAAACTAACTATTCTCTTTCATTGATAGGCTAAGAACTTTCCGGACCGCCCTCGTATATTGGGTATCAAAAATAATATCAGTGCAAAATTTTTTTCAATCGGATGGAAACAGGCCAGTCCGTCACGAATTTTAGCCCTACAAATGGAGTAAAACTAGTTGCAAGCTTTGATGAACCATTAATCGTAAGCCAGACGACTTTCCGAAAATACACCCTAAGCATTTGTGTTGCAAATATACAGGCATTCAAATAATTTCAAAAAGAAATCACTAAAAATTTCCACAAAATTATTGGGATTGAGGACCAAGAGAATTTGCACCACCATTACAATGCAAATTTTTCAGGTTTCACTTGAAACACTGTGTGTCGTTTTTTCTCTACCACCAGTTCGTACTTTACTGTCAATTTGTGATATATACTTCAACACCCCCAGCAGCCGGGGAGTCGCCCTAGTGTGTATATAAAGAAATACCACTTCAAATTCCAGTTGAAGCTTATAAACGCGTTCTCTCTCAGCGAAAGGTTTCTTAACATTGTTAATGCCATTAATTTTGAAAAGAAATATTTGCACACTAGAGTGAATCTATCTTGAAACAAGCTACAAACATGTGTTTGTAATATTGTTCTGGAAATGATATCTGTGGCGTGGCCAAGCTCCGAATGTAAACCTTCCATTACCTTGGCTTTGGCTATATTTCGTAAGACTTCACAGCATATGCATGCCAGCACACAGATAAAGGATAATTATAAATATTTAAACATATTATGCATACTCGTACAACGTTATTGCCAAAAACCACACCTGACAGTACTTACCGCACACATTACACACGGTATGGAATGCAAGTGGACTTATGTATTTGTCCGGAACTGAGGTGTAACGTAAAGTGCGGAGTAAGTACTGCATCGTGCCAACAGCATCATACAGTCGGTGAAATAAAATTGAATGAGAGACTTGGAGCGCTACACTACATGCCTGCACGGAATGTTGATTAAAGGTAGAAAAGGTGTAGTTTTTAAATTGAGAGGTAGTGTTCGCTGTGCGGAAAGTTCGGTGGATGTAGGCTATAAATTTTTATCAATCGTAATGTGATCTCATCTATTTGCTGTTCATCACTGAAGGCAAGACCTGCTTGCCATTCTCACATTGACTATTAAAATGCCTTTTATGGGCGCCCAGAACCCTTTCATAGCCAAAATTTCAAAATAAATTAATATTTGGATTTGTAGTGAAATTTGATTTAATTTGAGTTTCCATATTTACCAGTGGTCGCTCGGTATAAAACCAATAGTGGCACAAACAATACGCAACTGTACTTAGTAGGGACATAAATACTGTTACAACATTGAACACACCCATTTCAATAGTAGAACTGAACATACCCCGTTAATGTCATATGTGACAGCGCATAGAAAATGGGACCTAAGGGTAAAAAAATTAATTTTCACTTTTTTTTGATGTGGACAACATCTGAGCATCGAATGAGACCGATCCCATGCCCCAAAAGTGTTCCCTCCCAGAGATATGCGCGTTTTATGAAAGTGAAGTCTACGATTCTAAGCGCAAATAGAAAGGGACCTAATCTTTAAAATGGCTCTCCTGCACAAAACTGGTTTTAAACCTTAGCTCCCTTTCTATATTGCGCGTCACTTATACTGTGATGTGCTAAATAATAGAGAAAAAATCAGGAAGGAGTTCGACTTCAAGCCATGCTCGTCATCAACACCACATCGTAATCTCATAAAAGTTGAGTCGGCAACAACGCTGGGGCTACTAGAGTAACTAAAACGCGAAAAAGAGAGCTATCCGCGCAACACACAGACGATGGTGAAGGCTTGAACTTGGATGCTGATGCGCTCTTAGAAACTTTCGATGATGTCATTCTTGCATCGAATTCTCAGGTGTCGGAGGTAGTTGGCAAGCGTAGGGCGAGGCAAAACGATTAAAAAAAACTCTGCTACGCTAAGCCAGCTTAGTTAGGTTAGGAAATATGAAGAAAGAAACCATGGGCAAACGGTTGCAGGATTTGTGCATTAAAGCCAATGACGAAGCCACGCCAAGATGATCGTACTCTGAGGGCAGATCAATAATTCTGTGACTTTGAATAAAACACACTTTTTTTTGCAAAAAAAAAAACAAATTGTATTGAGCACGTATGGCTGTAAAATCTTTTTTCCAAAACAAGAAAAAACTAAATTTCTTTCGTTTTTATTATTTTTAATTTTATTTTCCAATATTTCGATCAACGTCGTTGATCATATTCAGGAAATATTAAAATTTATAATTCTGCGTTCCTTCTTTATTTACCAGCTTTTGTCAACTACAATTTATGTTTCAGCATAATCTCAAAAAACTTAGTCCAACGTTTTTCCAACTTTTGTATCCCTTCCAAAAAATAAGAGATTTCCAGGTCCATAAAATGGGCATTTGTTTGATACTAATTTCATTGTTGAAGCTGAATCTCTTTCCACCGATCCATATCTTTAGGTTTGAAAACAGGAAACAGTCACTGAAGGCTAAATCCAGAGAATATGGCGAATGGGTGGGTAACCAATTCGTAACCCAACTTATGCAATTTTGCCATTGAGACTGCACACGTGTGCACCCGTGCATTATCTTGATCAAAATTAACTTCTTTCTTGGCCATATGGGGTCGTTTTTATTTAAATTCTTGTTTAATCAATCAATAAGTTGGCATGATGCCAACTTGTTGATTGATTTATTTATTTATTGTTTTTTCCTTTTAAAGGTAATCGATGTGGATTATCCCGCGTGCATCGCAAAAAAAACTGTTGCCATCACCTTAAAGTGCGACAAAGTTACTTAGGCCTTCTTCGGAGCCGGTTCACTCGGAGAAACCCATTGTTTTGGACTGTTGCTTAGTATCCGGAATGTTGTAATGGATTCTTGTTTCATCCACAGTTACAGACCTCATTCGAATTGCGAATTAAACAACACCAAACAATCGTTTGAAGTTGTCACACGATTACATCTATGGTCAATTGAGAGCAAACGCGGCACGCATTTTGCAAACAGCTTTCTTAAACCCAACTGATCATGTAAAATTAAAACCACACTGTCATTTTAAATGCATATGGCATCAACAATTTCACGCACTTTTACTTTTCGATCGGCCAACAGCATATCGTGGATTTTTTCGACATTTTCGGGTGACCTCAAGTGGCCGTCCAGACAGTTCAGTGTCATTTGTACTTGTGCGACCACAACGAAAGTCTGTAAACCACTTGTGTACCATTGAAATCGCACAGTCCCCATAGTATTTATTAAGCTTTTCCTTAGTTTAATGGACTGTTTTAGCCGCCAGAAAAAAAATAATGAGCACTCGATATTCACTTTATTTTCTATCTGCCATCGTATAGAGTTCAAATTTATTCCTGGTGTAGTACAAAAGTTATATTTTAAGAATGAAATTCAATTTCGGTCATATGACCACCACGAGCCCGTGCACTCAGAGAAAAAACATGGTTACTATATGGTCACGGCAGTAATAATATGTTCTCCGCATTAAAAATATGTTCGTCGGAACATAGTATTGTTAACTGAATTTAATTTTGACAATAGTGTGATTGCCGCAATATTAATATTGTTAAAATATAACAATAGTATTATTGGAAAATTTAACAATGAAGATATGGTTGTAGCAACAATATTAATATGGTTGGTGCGACAAAAGCATTGTTTTTTGGGTTTTATGTTAACATTTATATGATGACGGCAATCATACTGTACGATTGTAATATTTCGTAATTAAAAAATGCTTTTTAGAACAGTGTTATTGTTACGGATCTAATGCAATAATATCACTTTTAATATGGAAATTAAAAATTTTCAAACAAACTGCTTTGGCTTTGTTTAACTGAAATATTTTTAATAAAAACGCTTACGGTTTTTCAAAATGATTTTTTCTACTGTTAAATAAATCGCTCCTCTTATTTTTAATTTAATGTATTTTAAAATATTTTTTATAACTCAAATCTATCGTTGACAACTGAACCCAGTTTTAATCAATAATATTGGGGATCATATTATATTTGTGTGTGATCATACTATGGTTGTAGGAATCATAACATGGTCACATGTGAATCATACTTTGGTTGTGAGGATCATACTATGGTTGTATGCCATACAAACTATGGTTGTGAGGATCAAAATATGGTTGTGGGGATCAGAAAATAGTTGAGTGTGAATCATACTATGGTTGTGGGCAACAAAGTATGGTTGTGAGAATCATAGTACGGTTGCATTTGAATCGTACTATTATTGTGAGGATCATAATAAAATTGTTGTGCCACAACCATACAACCAACAATAGCATTATCCTCTTCAAATTTTGTCACCACAGCCATACTTTTTTTTCAGCGTGTTTACAGCTATCTATTCTTTGGACTCAATTTTCCACCATTCGTGCACACATTTCGAAAGCAACGTTGGCAATTTCTCGTTGGATGTTGTCTCTGAGCTCGTCCGGCATGAAAACCACACCACACAGTAATTTTTTGTGAATGCAATTGTTTCCCTTGAAGCACATGTGGGTTTGTTGCTGTCCAATAACGCATATTTTGTTTATGGACAAAACCACTCGGGCAGAAATGAGCTTCATCGCTGATGATGAAAATTGGAGTAAGCGCTCTTAAAGTTGCGACCACCGACTCAGAATTTCGATAGTAATTTTTAGTGATTTCCAAACGGTGCTTATATGTGAACTTTACCAAGTTGAAAATGTCGAATTCGGCTGAAGTTTTGACACTGAACGATTATTAAAAATATTTAGGGGAAAGATACTAAATTGTTATGTCGACTATTTTCGCGCCACGTAGATGTAATTACTGTCTATTTGTCGATATTGCGAGCGGGAAAGAGCTTTCGCTGTGTAAAAAACATACGATTTAAAAAGAAACCACCGGATAGATCACCCGTGTAACTTTGTTGTCAGTTGCCGTGGTAAGAGTGCACGACTTTAATATAAGATCAACCAGCTTCAAATACGGTAAGACTATTTAACATATCAAATCACTCGGCGATGGTTGCATCTTTACTTATTCAAAATCAACTTAACGTACTTCAAAATTGGTTAATTAAATGGAACATAAAGGTGAACTCCAGCTAATCTAGCCACATAACATTCACGAATAGAAAAGACAATTGTCCGCCAGTGACGATAAATGGTGAACCAATACCACACACGGACTGTGTCAAGTATCTCGGTATGCACATGGATCGCAGGCATAACTGGCAGCCGTACATAAAAAAAAAAAAAAGCAACTTGACATAAAGTTTAAAAAACTATTCTGGATACTTGGACCAAAATCTCAGCTAAGTGTTGAAAATAAATTAATAATTTATAAATCGTTTGGGTATATGGCATACACCTATGGGGTACAACAAGCAACTCCAATGTCAAAATATTAGAAAGATTTCAGTCAAAATCGCTAAGGTTGATTTTAGACTCGCCATGGTACGTAAGAAACGACATAATCCTTAACGATCTGAACATGACATACGTATGTAAAAGATAAAATCAAACGATACTCCGAGAAATACCTGAAAAGATTATGCAACCATTCAAATTTACTGGCGATCTGTCTATTGGATGACAGCAACGAAACGAGGCGTTTGAAAAGACTTCACGTATTGGACATTCCTTTTAGAATTTGAAAGCTAGATTTAATTACATAGAACTAAATAGAATTGTAAATATAAGTGATTTTACTTATTGAAGTAAAATCTACCTGTTATTCTACCTGTTATTGCTTATTATCTCTCGATAGATTGCAAATACACAAATAAATAATTAAAAAAAAATACTGTTACTGTTTTGTGAAGTTCATAGTTTGTTTGTAAATGCGATTTGTACTTTGTAGGGTGTTGCAACTTTAATAACAATCGAAATTTCTTTATGCTGCGGAGTTGGGCTTAACAACTTAAATATTTGTCTCGAAACTATGGGCTATGACAAAGGCTGTTACCCAAATCGCAGCTAAGCACTTTTCTAACACCGAGTGTAGCATGCTTTACAGCCAAATGTAGGGCGTTTACACGCGGGCATAGTTAACACCATCCACATATAGAATCGCAATAAACCGCCACTTCACCTACATAAATAGTCAAAGACTCAGGGGGGTATAGGTGCATGCGAGAGAGAGATAGAGAGAGAGAGAGAGTGAAAGAAGGAGAGTGTATTTGAAATGCACTTGCAGAAGCATTCACAAGCAAGTGTTAATGGTTGGCTTAACATCAAACATTCGAACGTGCACTTTCCCTTGGTCACAGTCACTCATTCATGCCCTCTTAGCGTTCCACTACAGATTCCAGATACTTGTACATACCAGCCATCCAGCCATCCGTTCCACTGTGGATTAAGTGGGTGTGGTAGTGTGAAAGGTGCCAGTGCTACAGCAGCAGCAGCCGATTCCATGTAACTCTTTTGACGCATTTTCCTTTGGCACTCGTTGTTGCTGTCATCCGTGCTGTGTGGTACAGTGCCAGATTTGATTGTCAAGAGAAGTGTCCTTGCGTTGCCAGTGTCCATGCATACATAGCTTCTCACATGGCACGGCTAAATTAGCTTTGAAAATGTTTTAGAAATACTGCATTCTCAAGTTCATCAAGTCGGATTAAGTGAAACGGCGGAAGGTAGAAATGCAATAATTATTTTCGGATTATTCAAAATGGGGGAAGAGGACAAAAACTGGACATGGAATTACAGTAGATAGTGAAATTGGAAACTGTGCATGATTTGGAATAAAATGCTCAAAAATGATTTATAAGAATTAAACTGAAGGAAACGATTAAAAATATCTTTGGAAAGGAAGTCACAGCAATTAGCAGCTACAATAGGTGACCGTTTAAACTAGGGAAAACTTCCACATGAGGAAAAGGAGGAAGGAGGTGCACATGAGGAAAATCTTCAAAAATTTCACTGATTTAAAGAGATGATTGGTAATGCCATAGGTAGAATGTACTTCATTTTACGCATGCAATAATTTAATAGCCAATTTAGATCATTTCAGTCGGCTGAGCAGATTTTTAAAGGGGTTTCCAATACGAGTAGGCACATAACAATCAATTTCGTATCTTTATGTCAACGCACTCTCAAACATCTTTCAGTGTCAAAACGTTAGTCGAAGTCAATATTTTCATCATGGTAAAGTTCACTTGCGAGCAACATTTGGAAATCATTAAAAGTTACTACTGAAATTCTTTGTCGGTGGTCGCAACTTTAGGAGCGCTTACTCCAATTTGTATCATCTTCAGCGATGAAGCTCATTTTTGGCTGAGTGGTTTTGTCAATGAACAAAATATGCGTTATTGGACAGCAAAAGACCCACATGTTCTACAAGAGACACAATCGCATCCGTTGGTGTCGTTTTAATGCCGGAGGTGCGATTGGTCCGTAATTTTAAGTCGATGAAAACATTAGCCATGTTACGGTCAATGGAGAGCGCTGTCGAGCCATGTTAGAAAATTATTTTGGCCACAATGGAATGAGCTTGACATCGCCGGTGTTTGGTTTCAAGCACGCGTTATAATGTAAAATTGAAAGGCAAATTCGGTAAACCTGTTACCTTGAGAAATGGTCTGGCTGAATGACCACCTTGTTCATGCGATTTAAAGCCATTTTTATGGGACCACATCAAGTCATTGGTCTATGCCAACAATCCAACAACTTTAGACGAATTCAGACACAACATCCCACGCGAAATTGCCAAGTTCCGGTCGAAATGTGTGCAAAAGTGGTGGAAAATTGGGTCCAAAGAATAGATCGCTGTACACGGTCGAATTTTATTTTTAAAATATAACATTTGCACTACACCTTGAATAAATCTGAACCATATATCATAAATATTCTGTGTTTTATAAATATATGAAATTGTTATGTCTTAATAGAAAAGTCTGTATGTACTGGGAATATATTAAAACGTGTATCCGTATCATCATTTCTATCTGAGCTGATTGCTTATCGATCATAACGAACATATGTTTTGGAGCTAAAATTTTAACCGATTTTCTTAAAATCTTACAGCCTTCGCTCTTTGTCCAAAAAACCAACATCTTTTAAACTTTTTCAAGGTTGAACATATGTGTGGGAGCTATATCTTAATCTAAACAATATTTTCTTCAATTTCAAAGCGCCAGTTCTTGGCTCAAAAAACTTACTTGATCCAAATTTCTCAAGATTGGCTGTAAGATATGGCTTCTAAAACTAAAAACCGGCTGAACATATGTGTTGAAGCTATATCTAAACTTAACCGATTTTCTTCAATTTCATTACCGTCCGTCCTAGGTCTAAAAAAACAAACTAAATTAAATAAAGAGCGGGAAACAAGTGGGACCTGAATTTTGATAAATAGTTTAAGATAGGTACGCACGGACAGACATACATCGTTAAATCGAATCGACTGCTGATTTTGAGCAAAGTTGGGTCTAGTTTTAATTCGAGTTACGTATTGCATCGGTGAAATTATGAACATTCTTTGATTTTACATTCAATACAAAAAACCGAAAAACCCGACAGAAAAAAACCGACACGTTGGGTTTAAGCTATTGTTGGAAAACCGATTCCGATAAAAACCGGAATGCCGGTTTTCGGTTTTGGACACATACCAAAACGAACTTGGAAATGAACTCCAATTTTCACTGACAGGACAAAGTAGCTAGACTTTGTGTCAAACTTTAGAATGGAACAGGGATTAAACCGGCTCAAGACCTCTTGCTTCTATATTTAAATAGAAGACAAGTTTTTAACAGAATGGCAAAGTGACATTGATTTTCGTGGCTGCACACAACTTTTATCATGATTTCGGGTCCGTGACAACCCTTTTCAGAAAGCCTTGCTGCAATTGTTGAAAGAAAAACCACGGCACGGCACACAAGTTGACACAGTCATTAAGGATTTTATGTGGGTTCCGTGGTCATTAACAAGCTTTTGTCAACTATTATTATTTGTTTTTTTATATTTTTAGTTCTAATTGGCTGTCAACATGCGATAGTTTCTTGAAACTTAAGCTAAACAAATAATCAAAATTCTCGTATAATGTAATTATGTAGAAAACATAATGCAACATTTTAAGTTATCCGCCTTGATTCAGCAAACTCTAGCAATGATTATGAGCTAGACAAGTTTTAAAACAGCTTTGACTAAGTTTGACTAAGAGTCAAGCTCAGGCGAGGTAGGTCTGCAGTGTACAGAATAGAATGGTGTTACAGGAAAGCAAGTGCCCCACCTCCACTTCTCGTGCTATCCATACGTAGCACGTTATATCCGTCACAACTATGCAGGCTGCAGGTGACATTCAGCTTAGTTTCCTGGATCGCTGCGACCATGATGTTCCTCCGGCTCATAAATTTTATTGACTTACTAATTTTATTGCGCAAACCAGTGGAACTAAAAAGCAAAATTGATACACTCTCAGAAACAAAAAAATGTGGCGATGACGTAATTGTTGACGCTGGTGAGAGGAAGACTACGAGAAGGTCTCATAATTGGATGATGATAACAATGAGGACAGATGTGTAGGCGTCGACGATGACAACAAACCCAGAGATCCACTGCGGACTTCGTTGCAACAGCAATAGGCAACAAAATCCGTTTGGCTGTTCTCCGTGATGTGGTTCAGTGCTGAACAGCTCCTCCAGTGCAAGCACTTCACGCAACTATTACACCTTACAGACGCTGAGCGATATTGTATACGGTTCTGACAAACCTAGCAGATCCAAGGTTCGGGGGTTTGTTGGATCCCGGTTCGGACCAGTAATATTCGTGGCAGGCATTCCGGAAAGGGCTGCTTCCACAACGAAGAAACGGGCAAACAGAAAACTCATATTGTTTAGGTGACTGCCCTTGGCCGAAGAGTTCTCGTTTCGGGTCTATCCGGTACATAGAATCGGCAGTCGTGGGATGGATAAGCATTGGGATCTTAAGTTTTGGTAAACTGCTATTATGTTAACCGCTACTGTATGGCTTAGTTTTTAACAACTTTTTTAGTTAGAAATTTCAGCTTGTTTTTTTTCTGGGTAATCAGCCTCCAGTGGATTGGGGTATAAAAATATTCCTTTCTTTATTAAATTCATAAAAAACTAGTAAATATCCCCAAGTATTTTGTTTTTATTCGCCTATACAATGCCCTTCAAGACATGGGCCGCTGGTACTTTCGAGTGCCAAGTGCAATTTATTAACGTATCACTTTTACGTGACGCCGCCTCTAATTGGCATGTCGTCCCTTCTTTGGCGGTGACTAATTAAAAAGCATTAACCATAATTCTTTCGTTCAGTTGCTTTGCCAACTTAGTACAGTCATAAATTTTGAAATCATGACCTGCCACATCCTGCCGGAGAAAGTAATTCAATTATAGTTTGAACAACTTTCTCGAAATCAAGGCAACAATCACAATTCCCCCTTTGACGTTGTTCTGTGTTTTAGCTGTGCAGCCCTTGTATTGTTTTAATGAAATCCTTATAGGCGTATGTATATAAGTAAGACAACACACACACATATGGGTGTGTGTGTGTCGGCGAGGGCGAATATCTTGATATCACAATCTGATGACAGACAGGAAACACAAAATAACACATGTGCTTAATTTTCCACTTAACACTGACATATCAAATTTTGTACCATTTTATGTATGAATGTGTGTGCGTACGTGCGTGTGACAGAGTATATGTGACTGTGTGTGTGCGAGAATGTCGTTATGCCTATGCGTGTGTGTATGAATATTTTCATACATATCAAGAAATTTATAACAAAACCACAAGTTGTTGTCATTGTCAAAAGAACATCTCTCTCACGGCCTCTCCCCCCTCTCTCACTCTCTCTCTTTCAAAAACGGCAATAAAAATACAAATTAAAAGGAAATAACACGCAACATATGATTTGTCGTTCGAAATGTTAAGACTAACTACACACACACACTGGAGCATTTAAATACACCAACACCACTACACCAACCTCGGTGCTGCATAATACGTACACAGCCATATCTAAATACTACGACGCAATATGTACAGATACAGTTGGGGAAAAGTCTTGGTTCTAGGCCCGCTATGACACTGAAAAGGCCTTGTCGTTGCAAATATCACATGGTATCCGGGAAGGAATAAAGGCACGATTCTTTTATGGCAGTTTAGCAAGATCATTTAAGGGGTGTGCTCAAGAATTTGGAAAGGCAAACAAGAGGAGGAAAAAATTAGATATATTTACGAATTTCGGCACACTAAGAAGAAAAAAAACCGTATAAAGGGCGGTTACATTTTAAGGGCTGATAATCTACTGTTGCCATTTCTTGCCACCATTCTGACCATTGACGACGTTTGGAATGGTCATTAGGATGTAGATCTAGAGTCAATTGCACCTTGTGAGCGTGTAAATGCAAGTTATTATGCACAATGTTCATCAACGACGAGCGTGAGAGGTGCAATTGTTAGGCACGACGACGAGTTAAGTTGGACGTCTCTTGAGCCACACTATCGCGAACAGCGGCAATATTTCCTGCAGCACGAGCTGAACGGACATGCACTGGTGTTTTCGCATTTCCTACAGACCAGGTTTCCGATTGTACGCACATTTGGACGATTAAATTGACCGAAAAAAATCACGAAGTGCACGTTATGCTTTTGAACGCCCATTTTCACAACGCGTTGCTCGCTTCTGTAAGTTTCCATGATTCAAATTGAGTTAGTCTGAAATTGAGCAATATCAAATGAAATGCAGACGTTTAGATGTGGTTTATATTCAGCAACGGCCCTTAAAATTTAACCACCCTTTATAAGGTTAACTTAACCATAAATAAACATGATTTGGAGTCTACGTAATATAAGGTTAATTTGAAAATTTTGTTGTTGACTGGTATTTAACAATAATAATAGTTAATTTAACTATTCTATTGTAAGATTTTTTAACCATGAAAATTGTTAATTTTAAAATAATTATTGTTGTTTTAACAATGCTTTGTTGAGTTTTTTAGCCATTAAAATTGTTGTACAACCTTATATAATGTTAACTCAACTATTTTGTATGCACATCTGACCTTATATAACGTTATATAAAGTTAATTTGAACATTTTGGTGTTGACTGGCAATTAACAATTATAAAAGTTAATTTAGCTATTCTTTGGTTGAATTTTTTAACCATGAAAATTGTTAATTTAAAAATAATTATTGTGGTTTTAACAATGCTTTGTTGAGTTTTTTAGCCATTAAAATTGTTATTAATAAAATAATTATTGTTGTTTTAACAATGAATTGTTTTGAACCAAGAAAATTGTTAATATTAAAATTTCAAAGTTTATTTATTGAAACAATACATGTTCAATTTAACAATGAAATTGTTAATATTATCAACTAAGAAGATTGTTATAGAAATAATTTTTATAGTTAAGGTAACTAATTATTAGTTGTCTCTTTTCACCAGAAATATACTTAGTAGGGTCATAAATACTGTTACAACATTGAACACACCCATATCAATAGTAGAACTGAACATACCCAGTTAATGTCATATGGGTTTTGAAAGCTAACCTCAATAGCGTTAGTCTGTAATGGGATTTTTTTAAAAGTGTTTGAGGAGACTGTAAAAGACCGCCACCGGTCGGGCAAAATGATAGAGTGTATGCGAGGTCATCTAAGGAAGCATCTGAACTGATCCCAAGGGTGGAAAAGGGTCATCACCCAGCTTCAGTCATGGTTTGGTGGGGTGTATCTTACAATGGGATCACTGACCTGCATTTCTGCGAACAAGGAGTCAAAACATCGGCCAAAGTTTACCAAGAAACCGTTTTGGGAGCTTTTGTGAAGCCTCTTAACAATTCCCTGTTCCAAAACCAGCCATGGACTTTCCAGCAGGATTCTGCGTCGGCCCATAAGGCTAAATCGCCCCAGGCCTGGCTTCGCAATAATTTGCCAGCGTTAATTTCCTCTGAAGAATGGCCCTCAGGCAGTCCAAATTTGAACCCATTGGATTACAAATTAAGGAAGGTTTTAGAGGACAAGGTTTGTCACAAAAGACACCCCAACATTAGATGCTACGGTTGCCAGGCAGACTGTACAGCTGAGTTTAGAAACAGCTGCCAAGGTTTTTCTTTAACAGTCTTTGGCAACAATTACTTCGGCTACAAATCAAATGACTTAAACAGGAGTCCCATTGTGATTAATAAAGAATTACCCTTTGCGTGTAGTCTTCGAACTATGCGAAAAACAATCTTCATAGCGCAATATCATATCATTGCAGAAGATTGTACAGCTAGCATTTGCATTTGGTGGTGGTTTTTTAACAGAGCAAGATAAATTATCTTATGGTCTTTCTCACAATTCAAACGTTCAGAGCAGAGGAATAAAGGAAAAAAATGGGGGACAAGACAGTCGCATGCGTTGCAACTTTGTGTAACTTAATTCTGAACTTCTAATAACA
Source organism: Hydrotaea diabolus (assembly GCA_963513945.1). Classification (NCBI taxonomy): domain Eukaryota; kingdom Metazoa; phylum Arthropoda; class Insecta; order Diptera; family Muscidae; genus Hydrotaea; species Hydrotaea diabolus. The sequence goes on along the minus strand of OY740718.1, from coordinate 84,024,485 downwards.
CAAAGCAGATCAAAAACTTCAATACAACAGAGCCGAATGATCTTTAATTTTTTTTTATGTTGCACATTTTTCTGCCTCTCTCTTGAAAAATACAACCTTATATAATGTTAACTCAACTATTTTGTATGCACATTTGACCTTATATAACGTTATTTTGTCTTCGTTATCAAACATTTACCAAGAAAAATTTAACCAGATCATTGTATTTTCGGCTTAGTTTAGAAGAGTTTTTCACCGAACACAATAAAAATCCTTAGCACTGCATGATTGAGGTTACATGCACCGCGAGTATTTCATCATTATAACCGAATGTTAGTTGGTACTCTGAAATTTTGATCTATTGGTACTGTAGTATCAGTGCAACATACCAAGTATCCCAACCTTCAGAAAAGAATCTTTGGATCTAAGAATCCACATTAAAAAATTATAGTTTTAGTCAGGAGCAAAAAACTGTTTGCGTACGCAATTTAAGTAATTGTAGGGAGTCACGAAAAGGAAAAAGCGAAAAAGATAATGAGTTTGACTGAAAAAATTTGGTTAATCGATTGGCTTAAATCGGTAGCAATAGAATTATTTTATTTTTAAAAAATACCATTAAACAAACATTTTTTGGCTGTGATGTAGTTTAAGTTGTCATCACTAATAATTGGTTACTACAACAAAATGTTTGCAAAATTATTGGTTGTCACAACCATCTAAGGAATTTAGAAGTAAGGCCCTGTAATTGGAATGAGTACACTTTAAATCCCTTAACAAGGACATATTGGAGGGCAAGTCTGGTGCCAGCAGCCGCGGTAACTCCAGCTCCAATAGCGTATATTAAAGTTGTTGCGGTTAAAACGTTCGTAGTTGAACTTGTGTTTCATACGGTTGGTACAGCTATAATTGTAGTACGTATTATACCTTATGTATGTAAGCGTATTACCGATGGAGTTCTTATGTGTAAATAATACTTGTATTTTGTATACTATTAAAACCTGCTGCAGTGCTCTTCATCGAGTGTTGTTGTGGGCCGGTACAATTACTTTGAACAAAATAGAGTGCGTAAAGCAGGCTCCAAATAAGACCTCTGTTCTACTTTCATTGGTTGTTAGATCAAGAGGTTATGAATAATAGAAGCAGTTTTGGGGGCATTAGTATTACGAGGTTCGAAGGCGATCAGTTAAGCAGATCCAATAATACACAAAAAAAAACAAGTTAAAATAAACCAGGCGTGGCCGACTATCCACACTTTCCTGTGGAGAAGATTTACAAGGTGTTATTTAGAGTGACATGATCTCAACATGACCGACATGGTCAAATTTCGTGAACGAAATTTTTTAAAGAAGTTGTTGATTTGATGGGAAAAAACTAACTTCGGGGAAATAAAGTAGTTATATTCAGTAGAAGTAAAATAGCTCCTCATCTGAGAAAACATTTAACTATAAGTAGAGAAAATACAGGGTGGCTGATGAAAGCCGCTACCAAAAACAAATGTAATAACTTTTTTCCAATAAAATAAATCTGATTATTTTTTTTATTTTGAGGATTGATTGATTGAGGACTGAAACAAGAATTTGGATTGTCCGCCGCTATCACGCACTAAACTCGTAGTTTCGGTTCAAAGAGACTATAGGCGTACGTTTGCTATTTTGTTAGAAACTTGTATTATATATTTAAATATAGATACAAGAGGTCCTGAGCCGGCTAATCCCCGTTTGTTCAATTTGTTTTTTTGTATACAATAACTTATTGGCTTTAAGCATCATAAACCTTTTGTAGTTTAAAAAAAAATTATTCGAGATATAACGGGTGGCCCAAATAAGACCAGCTGATGTGAAACACAAATAACTTTTTTTATTTTTTAACATAATTTATTTATTTTTTTAGCAGATTATAACAGAACTCTTGGAAATTTAAAATGAATAGGTACAGTCCACAACAACGCATTAAAATTATCGATTTTTGTTTTTGTTGTAGCGGCAAACCGTACCAGGGTGACAGACCATGGCCGAAGAATTGGGGCTTCGGGTCGATCCGGTGCGTAGAACCGGCTGTCGTGGGATCGATCGATTTTTGTTATTTTTCTCAACGATCAATTGTTCTGACGCAGCGAAATTATCGCCGTTTTTTTAACGTAAGATCAACGCCTACATCTTCCATGACTACAAGTTTAGTTCGCCGTTTTGAGGAACTGGGTTTAGTTGCCGACCGTCCAGAAAGAGATGCTCCTCGAAATGTTCGTACTGAAGAGAACGTGGAAGCTGTGCCGCAGAGTGTTGCAAATGATCCATCTGTCTCAACTCGTCGCCGTTCCGCCCAATTGGGTATACCCAGAACATTATTAGAGAGAATCTTAAAGTTGGATCTTAAGATGTATCCATACAAAGTTCAAATTGTGCAACAGCTTCTACCGCAAGACCCCCAACAACGACTACAATACGCTATTCGCTTTACACAATTAGCCACACAAAACGATTTTTTAAATAATCTTTTGATGACGGATGAAGCGCATTTCCATTTAAGTGGTTATGTGACTAAACAAAACTGTAGGTTGTGGGGCTCCGAAAATCCAAGGGCAACACATCAGCATCAGTTACATCCAATCAGATGCACTGTTTGGTGCGGTGTTATGGCCACAAAAAGCATCGCCCCATATTTCTTTGAGAATGAGGATGAAACGCCAGAAACGGTTTCCGGGGCTTATTACAGAACAATGATCGACAACTTTTTGCGGCCAATAGTGGAGCAACATCCTAATTTGTGGTTTCAACAAGATGGAGCCACTGCACATTTTGCTAGGCAAACTATGCGTCAAATTTTTGGTGAACGCATAAATTCAAAATATTCAGATTTCCCTTGGCCTCCTCGTTCACCAGATTTAACTGCGTCCGATTTTTTTTTATGGGGATATTTAAAAGACAAAGTGTATGTTAACAAACCACAGACACTGGGACAGCTCAAGCAGAATATTCGAGACGAAATACGGCGCCTGCAACCAGAAACATTAGGCCGTGTAATGCAGAATGCGCTAAAAAGAGCCAATGCCTGTATCGAGCAAAATGGTGGTCATTTGTCTGATGTCATATTTCACACATAGTCACGTTAAATTTCCATAAAATGTATTTAACATATAAAAATAAATCATTTAAAAAAACCCGTTGTTACAAGATTTATACGTGTTTAACATCACTAGTTCTCATTTGAGCCACCACCCTGTACTCAAAATGAGTAATAACCGAAATAGCTTAAACTTGCTAAAGGTTATTCTTGAATAAGTTTATTTCCAAACATTTTTATTGTTTAAAACAAACGGGTATTTACGCAAATACTCAATAGTTTTCTGTACTTTTATGTGACAGCACATAGAGAAAGGGACCTAAGGGTAAAAAAATCAATTTTTATTTTTTTTGATGTGGACAACATCTGAGCACCGAATGAGACCGATCCCATGCCCCAAAAGTGTTCCCTCCCAGAGATATGCGCGTTTTATGAAAGTGATGGTACACCAAAGATACAAGTATTTAAATCTTTAAAATGGCTCTCCTGAACAAAACTGGTTTTTACCCTTAGGTCCCTTTCTATTTTGCGCGTCACATATATAAAATCATTTCAAAGTTATTGTAAAATGGTGTGAAATTATCGCTTTAGCGATCTCCTAAGGGAGTTGCCATTAAAACACAACCATTGTCATTCTATGGTTGCCTTTCAGTCGACTATCAAATGTATGTTTTAGTATCGTCTACATCAGAGAACAATTGGAGAACCTGTGCTAGGACGAGTAGGAAGATCCAATGAATTAAAAAAATGATCATTGACAATGTCCAGACTAGGTTTTAGAGCATGTTTTAAGAAAAAATCGTATTCAACGACCTAATTTCTTCGGCAGAGAGCTCTACCGATTCATGGTTACCAATCTTCTTTTAAAAAATGACAAAGCGAATGTCCGGCAGCGTGGATATCTACCGCCCTAGCGAAGAGAAATCGCAACCGAGATCGTGAAATTTAGCCCGCTTAAATGTTCATGTTCTGCTTTTTTAAGACTTCAAAGCTAATGTCTTGTCAGATCGAAGTGAAAGGTTTCAGAACGACGTTGACGGTTTCTACACAATGTTTGGGGATAAAATTTAAAACTGTAAAATATTGATCGCTTGTCCCGGGACCTTTCGAACAATTTTAATTTGCAGGCCTTGCACAAGGCCTTATTTTTTAGAGACTCCTTTCTCTTAAAGCCAGTCACGAAAAGAGGGATATGCAGGCCTACGAATTCTTATGGTAGCATGTGTTTGTTAATTTTAAAAGAGGGTTGTATTTGAAGGATTGTCATTTTGCTTGCAGGTATGCTAGCCGACATGAAAATTCCCAGTCCTTATAATATTGTGCGTGCGTGTGTATGTGTCGACCTCAATGCTGCGAAACACAATTTCTGGCGAAACACAATTTCTGGCGATGCTAACGCCGCTTGTCATTCCAAAGATTTAGGCCATGTTATTTTAAGGGGAAAAATATATTAAAAATTAAACTTTTTGCACATTTAAATTTCATCGTGCGTCAGAGTTACAGACAGGCAAAGTTTGCCAAGACAGCTTCCGATTGCCGTTTGCACCATGATCTTTTTCAATGTTGTATGTGCTGTCAAGTCCAACCCTCTGTGGGGTTATTGTTCAACCTCTGAGATTTTTGCGTCCTTTCTTTTTTTTCGATTTGCCTTGGTTTGTGTCCGTGAAAAATCAAAATGATTAGTATAACCGCAGGCTACACACACACAGAAAACAAGTTCGGTTGTGGTGTAAATATTCGAAGAGGATATTACTATTGTTGGGTGTATTGTTGTGGTGCAACAATATTATGATCCCCACAACCATACTTTGATCCTCACAACAATAGTATGATTTAAGTATGGTTGGTGTGCAATATTCGAAGAGGATCATACTATTGTTGTGTATATGGTTGTGGCACAACAATTGTATGATCGTCACAACAATAGTATGATTTACACATAACCATACTATGATCCCCACAACCATTGTATGATTCACACTCAACCGTATTATGATCTCCACAACCATACTATGATCCTCACAACCATAGTATAATTTAACACACACAATTATATAACGATCCGCAATATTTTTTTTATTAGAATTGGGTTGTCAACAATAGATTTGAACTATGAAAATTATTTAAAAATACATTTAATTCAAAATTAGAGAAGTGATTTGTTTAACAGTAGAAAAAGTAAGTTTAAAAAACGTAAGCGTTTCTAGTAAAAATATTTTAGTCAAACAAAGAAAAAGCTGTTTGTTTAATTATTTTTAATTTCCATATAAATAGTATAAGTATTGCATTAGATCCGTAACAATGCCATCTTTCTAAAAAGCATTTTTAAATGAGGAAAAATTACAATCATAAAGTATGATTACTGTAATAATATAACTGTTAACTTTAAACCCAAAAAACAATACTTTTGTCGCACCAACCATATTTATATTTTTGTTACAACCGTAAACAAATTATTGTTTCTCTGCGTGTAATACAGCGTTCGCATATATAGTGTGATCCATCTGGAGGTACTTTTTAGAACAAAAAAATATAAAAATTCAAATCAAGTGTGGAATCTTTATTCGTAATTTGAGAGGACATTTTATGGCATTTATTTTTTGAAAATAATTGCCTTCAAATGTTGGTAACTGTATTATGGAAATGAGCGTTCGGCGAGAAATGGGAAGATCCGCTGTTTTCGACAAAATTTTCTTCAGTGATGGGGCCCATTTCTAGCTCAACGGCTAAGTCAATAAACCAAATTGCCGCGTTTGGGCTGAAGAGAAACTACAAGAGGTTCCATAGGTGTCATTATACCCAGAGAAAACCACGGTTTGGTGCGGTTTATAAGCTGGTGGAATCATCGGTGAATGGTGCTCGCTAACGCGCCATGATAGCGACCTTTATGCTACCTGAAATAGAAGCTCGTAATCTTGACGACACTTGGTTTCAACAGGACGGTGCCACTTGCCATACACACGCAGAAAAAAAGTATGGTTGGGGTAACAATATTCGAAGAGGTTGGTTATATGGTTGTGGTACAACAATATTATGATCATCACAACAATAGTATAGTTCGCACACAACCATACTATGATCCCTACAACCATATTATTATTCACATTCAACCATACTATGATCCCCACAACCATATTATGGTCCTCATTACCCAAGTATGTTTAACGTACAACCATAGTATGATCCTCACAACCATAGTATGACTTACACACAATCATACTATGATCTCCTAAATTTTTTGTAAAGATTGGGTAAAGTTGTTATTTAACAATAGAGAATTTTATTAAATAAGTTATGTAGTAATGAGAGTGATTTATTGAACAGTAAAAAAATATTTTTTAAAAACAGTTCAGTTATACTATTTTTACTATTATTTTTACTATTATTGCGTAAGATTCGTAAAAATAACATTGTCAAACTAAAAAAAAGTACAATTTTGCCGGTATGAATGCCGTAATCATGTTATTGTTAACATAAAAGCCATGAACACAATACTTTTGTTCCACCAACCATATTTATATTGTTGCTACAACCATATTTTCATTTTAAAATTTGGCAACAATACTATTGTTACATTTCAACAATATTATTATTTCCACGACCATACTATTGTCAAATTGAAATTCAATAAACAATACTATGGTTGCGACTACCATACTTTTATATCAGAGAACATACTATTGTTGCCGTGACCATATAGGTACCATATCTTTTCTCTGCGTGCAGCTGCTCAAACAATGGATCTATTGAGGGGACATTTCGAAAAGCAGCTAATTTCACGTTTTGGACAGGTGAGTTGGCCGCCTAGATCGAGTGATATCATACCCTCAGACATTTTTCTTTGGGTTTACATAAAGTCTAAACTCTATGCTGACAAATCAGCTAAGATTCAGGTTTTGGAAGCCATCATTACGCGTGTCATACCGACATACCGGTCGAAATACTCGAACGAGTCATCCAAAATTGGACCCACAGAATGGAAACCCTGAGGCGTAGTTGCGGCCACCATTTGAAGGAAATTATTTTCAAAAAATAAATGGCATAAAATGTCCTTTGAAATTACCAATAAAGATTCCACACTTGATTTGAATTTTTATATATTTTATATTTCAATTTTTAGATATTTTGTTCTGAAAAAATACCTCTAGGTGGATCATCTATTACAACCATCAATTTCCATACGAATTGTAATAGATATTGAGCTGTAATCCAATGAACATGGACTTCAGTTGTATATGTGACTCGCAAAATAGAAACGGACCTAAGGGTAAAAACCAGTTTTGTTCAGGAGATCCTTTTTAATGATTTAAATACGTGTATCTTTGGTGTACCACCACTTTCATAAAACGCGCATATCTCTGGGAGGGAACACTTTTGGGGCATGGGATCGGTCTCATTCGATGCTCAGACGTTGTCCACATGGTCCTATGGTCCCTTTCTTTATGCGCTGTCAGATATGCGAAACCGGCCACAACATTAAACATAACTTTAAAGACTTCCTTCCTAACTTTAAAGACTTCCTTCTATGTCCAGGACTTCTTGACTTTTCTGTTCGATAATTCAAAGGTTTAAAACTGTGTTTTGTGTACTGCGCATAATATATTATAATCAACCTTCCGAGTCTACTTTTGCCAAAACCATCCTCAAATTGGGCCACGGTATAGGTTTTTAAAAGAAATGTTTCAAAACAGACAAAACGGAGGTAACAGGAATATTTCGGCTGTAGTTGCTGGTGTGGTTAAAGACTAGCCACTAGAGCCAATCGATTTGACATAGTGGTCAGAACTTTGGCATTTTTTTAAAACAGAACTTTACGAGTTCTTTGGAATCAAGGTAGTGTCCAAAAGCGTAACCGTGGACCGGTTAACCAGGTTATATGTCACTAACCGTAGGCCGGTTTTTATAAAATTCTCATTTTCGTTAAACCAAGAAAAGCGGGGAATTTATGTCGGGAAACTGAAATTATATATCGAACAAATTTTCGTAGAAAAATTCATTAAAATATATTGAAGGAAGCGCTTAAAATAACAAATTGTTCATTAAATATTGACAAAATAATGATTTTTTTTATAATTTTTTTGAAATATTAGGAAAAGAGAAACGTAATTGGAATCCGAAGCGATGGGACGGCGTCGCTGTTCCATACAAATATGTTTAATCTCTTAAATCTCGATTTGCCCTACTGCCAGTCCATTTTAGTTAAAGAAAACTCTGAATATAGGTAGCCTAAGACCAAGAACAAACTCTACATAAATTGGTATTTGCTTAAAAATGCTCTCTCTATACAAATGTCCCAACCCTTGTAAGGACATTATGGACAAATGTCCCTACAGTTGTAAAGACATTCTGGACAGATGTCCCTACCGTTGTAAGAACATACAATTTTGCATAAGACCTTATGGACGACATGGTGTAAAACGTTTTGAAAATGGACTATAGTAGTTCATGTTTTGATGCAGTCTAATTTCAAAAAAGTTTTATAAATTATTGGAAAATATTCATCCATGGCGAAATTGATAAGTTTCTGTGCTTTTAATACCGCCACTATACAAGTAAACTTCTAATTTGAAACTAGGATCAGACCACCTTTCCATAATTCTCTCCATTAACAGACCATCCGAGTTCATAATATCTGAAATCCATATGTACGTACCTTTATCAAAAGAAGGCTGATTGGGGTGCCTTCAGAGAAGCCACCAACCGCAGCTTTTGTAATCTACCCATTCCCTTTAATGTTTGGGTAGTCGAGAAGAAGTTTCGAGCCATAGTCAACGCAGCAGCAACTCGCTTTAATCCTGCTGGTCGAATACCCGAGGTACGACCAAATTTACTAGCAAAGGCAGCGGTAGTCGCCGATGAGCGTGACAGCATTCGTCGCTCCACCTGTGCTGACCCTAAAATAAGGGATCTCTACTCTGAGATCAGTAGGTTGGTCAACGAATATTAGAGGATCAAATGGCTGGATTACCTTAAGCAGTGCAACTTAAGTTCCGGAATTGGTGGTAAATTGTGGGCAGTGGTCAAATCGTTATCTAACCCTAAAAGAAAGGATGATCGGACAGCTGTCACGTTCGGTGACAGAACCGTGACAATTCCGAGGCGGTGTGAGAGTAATTTCAACCAACTTTTTATTGCGCACTCAGAGAACGAAAGGCGAAAGGAGAGTAATATGTCGCATCCGAGCTCTCCGACTAGAGAGGCACCACCAGCGTTACCGTTGAGAAATTTTAAAAAGTGTCAAAAAAAGGGGATTTTTGTGAAAAAGTAGCAAATTGTGTTTAAATGAATTTTATTAAGAAAAAACCAACGAAATACAGTAAGGAAGGTACAACATTACCGAGTTCTTCAAAAAAGTCGCAGCAATTTAAACAAGTAAAAAATGTTAAGTTTGGCTGTGCCGAACTTTGGGTACCCTCCACCAGATTCCCAAATAAAACCAAATTTTGTGCGGAAGTGTGTTCTACATAGAAATCTTTATGTGCAAAATTTCATTTCGATAGGTCAAGCTTGTGGTGAGTTATCGTCATATTTTTTCTCAAAGCCCATGAGACCGTTTGTGTGGGAGGTACCAGTAGGACTTTTCCGATCATAGCCAAATTTAGCGCAAAAGTCTGTTCTATATATTAATCTTTATGCCGAAAATTTCGTCTCGATAGGTGAAGTGTGTGGTGAGTTATTGTCATATTATTTTTCAAGGTCCATGAGACCGTTAGTGTGGGAGGTACCAGTAGGACTTTTCCGATCTCAACCGAATTCAGAGTAGAAGTGCGTTGTATATAGAAATCTTGATGTGTAAAATTTCATTTCGATAGGCCAAGTTTGTGGTGAGTTATAGTCATATTATTTCTCAAGGCCCATAAGGCCGTTTGTATGGGAGGTACAAGAAATGGTGGCCCAATCTAAATCATTTTTACATAGATGATTGCGTATATATAGAGATTATTATTTGCAAAATTTCAGTGATTTTGCTCAAAAAACTGGACGGATATTTGCAAATAAAAAACTAATTTTTATGAGGTAGTATCGGTTGAGGGTCTCCAACACCAACTTCCGGTAGAGCTATATAGCTCTAGCTGTTTTCATGCAGGCTCTATCTTGTTTTCAACAGACGGACAGCCGGGCAACATGGCTAGTCTTAGAATTTTACGAGGACAAAGAATGTATATACTTTGTTGGGTGATTATTTCAGGTGTTACAGACAGAATGACAAAACTAATATACCCTCCATTGTATGGTGGGGAGTATAAAAATGGGGATTTGCAAAAAAGAGCCAGCTGAAAAGGGTCAAATTGCCACTTTAGTCGCACACCACCATTTACCGTTGGCGAAGTTGTCAATGTAATCCAAAGCGCAAGGTCATCAAAGGCGCTGCGTCCGGACGGAATTTCAATACCCCGGATACTCCGGTAGTAGACTACATGACCAAAGTGCTTAATCTGTCGCTAGCCACGTACTTATTTCAGGATGCCTATCATGCCTATGGGCAGAGTGGTACCGCTACTGAAGCCAGGCAAAGCCGCAAGCAAAGAAAAATCGCACAAGCTGATCTACTTGCTTTCGCCCGAATCAAGGATGCTTGAGGCACTTCTCCTCCTCAGCCTAATCGAACACCTTCCAAGTGCTGATCATCAGCATGGGTTCCGCAAGCAGCACAGCATAACAACTGCTTTACACGCCATTAGCACACGATTAAGTCGCGGCCTTAACCAGAACAAGCCAAACGACAGGACGGTCCTCGTGGCTCTTGGCCTAACAAAAGCCATCAACACGGTCATGCATGCCACTCTGTTCGAGGACATTGCAGAAACGTCCCTTGCCATGTAGAATTTAGAGACAGGAAGTCGATAATCCGTAGAGTTAAACAAGAAGTTCCCCAGGGTGGAGTGATATGCCCGGCTCTGTTTAACTCCTACCCTTTCTAAAATTCATGCACCACCAGACTGCGTTGGAATTGTGTCGAACACTGATGACTGCACAATTTTTGCGTCAGGATGTAAAGTGGATGACATCTGCGAGAAAATATACTATTACCTCACTGGCTTAAAACGCTTTTTTAATGCAAGGAATATAAAAATATCCGCCTCCAAATCATCAGCCACACTGTTTACTGCTTGGACCTCAGAGGTGCGGTTGTCACTTAATGTGAAACTCGATGACGTCAAAATCCCGACTACAATTTACCCCAAAATCCTTGGGGCACATTTGACCGCCTTTTTCGATTCTCTGCACATGCTACAGCTATCTGCGATAATCTCAAAAGTAGGAACAAGGTCCTCAAGTCACTTGCCGGCAGTACTTGGGGAGCCGACAAAGAAACCTTGTTGCCCTCTTACAAAGCGATAGGTCGGTCAGTAGCGAACTACGCAGGTGTGGTCGGCGAACGTGAGTACGACGCAGTGGAAGAAAATTTAGACTTGCCAGGATGCCGCCCTCAGAATATCAACAGGGTGTCTTCTTATGTCTTCTGAGGGTCATCTACATAAGAAGACGAAGGTCCTTACCGTGCGCAGACACCTTTTGTCTAAGCAATACCTGCTTGGGTATCTTCGCAGTGGTCATTCTAACCACCATCTCTTGGACAGGATGCCTTCGCCCATGCAGATCACATACAATCCTAGGGCTCTAGAGAGAGAGAGGCCCAGCCGTACAAGAGAGAGCCTTCATATCATCGAAACTATCAGGAAGGTTCACAGTAACAGTATCCAGCTATAGCGCGCACAGAAAACTGATTTGTTGCCACAACCGATTATTTTTCCAACCGAAGGATTGAGGTTGCATACACTTTGGGTATTTAAACGGTACAACTGGTGATCTGAAATTATCAGTTGTACAACATTTTGTAAATCCTGTTCATCTATAAGAGATCTGCTTTGATATCCTGGTTAAGGAAATGCGTAATTTGCACTATATGAGTCAAAAGAGGCCTGGGGTCAGCTAAGTGGCCCTTGCCGGGCAATTAAAGAGGTGCAGCACATCATGTGGTCCCTGATGGCAGGCGGAACCAATGTCCGGAACGTTGCCACTAATTCGCGCCCAATCCTAATTGAGGTGGCTGCACCATCTCAGCTCAGCTGAGCCAGCACCACGCGCGTCTGTCGAGGTATCGTCTTCTCCTCTGGAAAAATCTCCAGAGGGCGTTTCCATGCGCTTGTGACAACGATTGTGCTCTCTGTGCGTACTCTACTCAACTAGAGGCACCCATAAAAATGCTGTCACAAGGTTAACAAAACATCCGGTCATGCTGTATACAATTTCCAGAGATTCTTCATGTCTCCTCTGCCATTGCGAGTCCATGGTATATGTCGTCTCATTAGCAATCAATCGTTTACTGCCGCAAATAAGTTGTGCGTATAATTCCATATTATTTGTTATTATTTTTATACATGAACAGCAGTTGGCGTGTTTCGTTGTAATCCTTCTTATGCGGATGGAAAACCTGCACAATTACGCGCTGTTGTTGATAGTCCACAATAACATCCACTTCATTTATTTGAATTGCCGCGGAAATTTATTGCTTTAACATTAGGGACACTTTTATCGATGCCATTAATGGCAATCATTATGCTCCTCCTCCAGCGGACCAAAATTCAACATGCTCTCCATAGGAGCACACCTACCCGTGGACCATATTAACGCTACACATGAACCGCTGTCCTGTTTCGCAGCCTACATCGCTAGGGGGCATCTCCTTGAACGATGTTGGCCAAAAGTAAATGTATTAAAAATTTAATGATACTAATGCCTGTTCGAGCTGTCAGTCCGCTTCCACTGACTGCACAATTTCTGGATGGTAATTAAAATTTTGATATGGCCTCATGTTTAGCAGTACATGTTGAATATTATGAATAAATTTGTAAGTATGTCTTGAAGGATTCAACTACAAGGACAACAATGAGGACGGCAGCCAAAACAACAAAACAACACACCCGCCCATGCAAGGATGTACACAGAGACGGACAGATGGACAGCATGTCAGTGGGTCCTCGCAAAGGAGGGGCAATTCAAGGAGAACAAGTGTATGAATGAAATACGAAATGAAGAAAACTTAAGAATTATAGCATCTCGTTGCGCCCTCTTATTTGCTTAATTACCGCACAGACGACGACGACGACGATAGCGTCTCGTCCCGTTCGTTCCCGTTTGCTCCTTCTGTGGCTGCTTTGGTCCTTTTGCCTTAATGTATATTTGCAAATTATATCTTAATTGCGCGCAACAACAATAAGACGAGCAAATTTGTACACCAAAAGAAATAAACATTTCATGCGTACACGGAGAAAAAAACTATAGATAAATGAAGGGACCCAAAGACAGACGAAGGATGTGGAAGGGGTCAAGTAGACCAAGTTAAGAAGCTTCCTTAAGGATGTAAAGCAAGCAAGGAAGAACATCGTCATACCCTAAAGAAGTTGCGTAAAAATTACCATGAATTATAGGGGGGGTTAGTAAGAGCAGTCCTGATTTTTCGAAAAGTGTATCAGCCAATTTCTTATCAAATTTATCCTTAAACAGGCAAAATTATATATAGAATTAATTTAGTATTTCATGTCAAAAATTCACGGTCTAAATAACCTTATTGTGTTGGGATCCTTAAAAAAAAATTAAATTAATAATAATATTAAATTCAAATTGAATAATATAAAATTCAACTTGAATAGGGAATGTTTATTATCATTTGAAAGAACATTCTTTGACATTTATTTTTTGAAGATTATGTCTATCAAATGTGGGCCGCGGCTACGTCTCAGATAGTCTATCCGTTGAGTCCAATTATCGATTACTCGTTCGAGCATTTCGACAGGTATAGCGTTAATAACAAACGCGCCACGTTGGCTTCCAAAACCTAAATCGTAGCTGATTTGTCAGCATAGACTTTGGACATTACGTAGCCCCAAACAAAAAAAGTCTAACGGTGTGATATCACACGATCTTGGTGGCCAATTGACCGGCCCAAAACGTAAAATTATCTGCTCACCGAAGTGTTCTCTCAATAAATCTATTGATTGATGCGATGTGTGGGAAGTGGCACCGTCTAGTTGAAACCAAATGTCGCCGAGATAACGAGCTTCAATTTCAGGCATCAAATAGTCGGTTATCATGGCACGATAACGGTCGCCATTGACGGGTACGTTCTCAACGGCATCATTTTTGAAGAAATATGGGCCGATGATTCCACCGGCCCACAAACCACACCAAACGGTTCTGGACAGCTCTTGAGCCTCTTCGGTTGCTCTTCGTCCCAAATGCGGCAATTTTGTTTGTTTACATACCTATTGAGCCAGAAATGTTGGCCGTTGTTGACCATAAGTTGACCGAAGTGCACGAAACACATTCCTCACAGAACGTGAATTTTCCTAATAAAGTTGAACGTATTGTCAACGTTGTTAAGGCGTATGTCTTTCCATGATGAAATTCCAATCAATAATAAACAAAAATAACATGACAGCATGAGACGAATCACACGTGATCTGTCAAAAAAGGCTATTGAGAACAGTATCTCTACTTGGATCACCCTATATTGGAGCAAGGCTCAACATAACCCCTTTTCCTTTGAGCTATGGTAATGTGGCAACATTTAACAAAATTTAGAGTTGTATGGCAACATTGTTTCTCCTTGTACACACCAAAGAGGTTTAAACAGCAAGACGGTTCATCTGCGAATTCATCGAAAGCCGCAATTAAGAACTATTAATGTTAACAAAGTAATCAATGGAATATAACAAGTCGTGTAGTTGCTATGGAATCGCTGAAACTACTTATATATCTCCAAAAGTAACCTCTACAAAGTCAGGCAAAAACTCTTTTATACGTAAGTATTATTACAACAGCGAGCTTAACGAGGCTTGCTTACTACGAGTACAAAGGATTTATTTGTTGTCACCACCAAAAACTGGTTTCAAAGTAAAATGTAAATTCATAATTGGTTGGTTGTCATAACGACCAGTTTTGGCAACCAATTATTTGACTGAATGCCGTTGTTATGACCGACTTGGTCCATGCAAGTATCGTAATATTATTGTAGCTACTATCTTATGGTATAACGAACGTTTTAACCATCACTACCATGGCATATTGGGAATTGCAACAAAAAGTCTGTCCAACTGAATATTTTTTGTTCGGACCGATTTCCAGCCGATTTTTGCTTTGTGTGCAGTCAATGTTTTGCTTGGCCCTGCCAGATTTTAGTACCTGCTGACTTAGCAGCCTCATACTAAATGTAATATTTTTAATCCTGGTAAACTTCGACCTTATCGTCGAATGTATTCACGGGCCTTTATTTCGTGCAACAACTCGTTATCATGAGCTGTGTTCTTTTCGACTATCATTTTCATGGAAGTTACTCAGAAAGCAAGCGAGTTGGGTTCAAGTCGCTGATGTAATAAGCCACACTTTTGTGCCCAATAAAAAAAAACTCAAGCATTAAACGCTCTGCGTTATAAAAACGTATGATTTTTTGTTATGTATTGTCAAAATTACCAAACAAAAAGAGGTTTCATCGGCGAATTTGTATTAAGTTCATCTGCACGGTATGGGATAAGTTAAATTATAAACCTACTCAAACTGATAGTTTAAACACAGTGCCACATTTTTACAATGCAAAAGTGTTGAAATAAACTAATTTACTACTACGTAATTTAACTAATTTACTATTTTTCATTGATAATTTTATTACAATATATAAAGGGTGGTCCAACTAAAATGCCCACACCAACGACGAAACGTCGCGTCTGCCAGACGGTGATGTGGTTGCTTTGACTTCGCTGACTTACTTTTCCTTCCTTCTATGACGAACAACAACAAACCTTATCGTAGCTTGTTGCCCCATGCTAACACGGCGATTGACAAGCAAAATGCAGACTATGAACACTGCCCTTTCTGTAGCTCCCTCTTAGTAACAAAACTACTAGTATAATAGCTGTGTTCTGTTCAGATTACTTAATTAGCATTTGTATGGAAGTTACTCGGGTAACTAGCATGTTGGTCTCAAAGATAGACGATTAAGAAGAGCTCTCATAGTCGAATTCGTTCGTATTTTGTTAATTTGCAAAAAATATAATAAAATTTTACACATTTTCAGCAAAGGTGTATTATTAATCAACTTATTTAATTTTATTGATTACTTTATTAACTGTTATAGCACTTATATAAAAGTACTCGTATATTACTATGCAACAAAATTTCTGACTTACTCAGTAGGGAAATGATATCTTCTGGAAAGAAAAGTAATTATAGTTAATTCTAAAAGGACGGCCCTGATAGGTCCCAGTTATTTTGTATAGACAGGGGAAATTTTCATTTTGCAACACTTTATTGTAGAAAATAAGTTAAAAAGTAGTACATGTTTGTACGTTTTAGAGAATTTTTGTGATGCGGACTTTATTTTCATAGAACATTTTAATATTCTACCTCTAAGATTTAAGCGTCCTTTTTACATAGAAGTGGAAAAATGATTCTCCAACCGGAATTTAGGTTTTTTATGTTTTAGAAAGATGTTGTCTAATTACATTCAGTTGGGGAGGTGTGTCCTTTTTTCAGAACAAAAAAAAATATTAAAATTCAAATCAAGTGTGGAATCTTTTTTGGTAATTGGAAAGAACGATTTTATGGCATTTATTTTGGAATATAATTTCCTTCAAATGTTGGCCGCAACTACGCCTCAGGGTTTCCATTCTGAGGGTCCAATTTTGGATAACTCGTTCGAGCATTTCGACCGGTATGGCTTTAATGACACGCGTAATGTTGGCTTCCAAAACCTCAATCGTAGCTGGTTTGTCAGCATAGACTTTGCACTTTACGTAACTCCAAAGAAAAATGTCTAAAAGTGTGATATCACTCGATCTTGGCGGCCAACTCACCTGTCCAAAACGTGAAATTAGCTGCTTTTCGAAATGACCTCTCAATAGATCAATTGTTTGAGCAGCTGTTTGGCAAGTGGCACCGTCCTGTTGAAACCAAGTGTCGTCAAGATTACGGGCTTTAATTTTAGGAAGCAAAGAGTCCGATATCATGTCGCGATTCGTTCCGGCCATCATTATTTTGAAAAAATATGCACCGATGATTCCACCAGCTTATAAACCGCACCAAACCATGGTGTTCTCTGGGTATAATGGCACCTATGGAACCTCTTGTAGTGGCTATTTAGCCCAAATTCTGCAATTTTGTTTATTGCCGTTGAGCCAGATTTCCATAATACAGTTGCCAATATTTGAAGGTATTTTTTAAAAAAAAAATAACATAAAACTTCCTTTCAAACTACCAATAAGGATTCCTCTCTTGATTTAAATTTTTATATATTTTTTGTTCTGAAAAAATACCTGTAGATGGATCAAATGGATTAAAAATGGTCGTTTTTGGATTAGCAGATTCAATTGGCCCATTTTGAAGAAAACAATAAAAAAAAATATAAAATATTTTTAACGAATTGTATTTTTGTGGGCAGATGTGTGAAGGAAACTTGAAAAGTGAGATTTACAACAGTAGATCTTATTCGTTTGCTGAGAGCTTGGTCTTATAGAGTTCGGTCTTTCTTTTAACAATTGCTGTAAAGCTTTCTGAAGAGGGTCGTCCCGGACCTGAAATCGCAATAAAAGCAGTGTGCAGCACTTTGCTATTTTGTATATAAACTTCTCATCTATTTAAATATAGAAGCAAGAGGTCTTTGCCGGTTATTTCCTGTTCAATATAAAATATTTTAATGAAAAAGTTATGTTTGGAATGGAAACCAATATCGACACATAGAAATATTAAATTGTATATTCCTCCCATTATTTTTAAATAACCTACAAAATATGACCGATATGAAATATATATTTTTAAGACATTGGTCGCTAAGCTTTCAAGCGTTCATTTGAGGTATTTTATGTCACATTAACCCTTAAGTATCAGGAAATATTTAGATTTCAATTCCACTTTACTTCACATAAACATTTTATCATATTCAGCATTATCTCAAAATTCACTAAAGTAAAACCAAGTTTAAAAAACCTAATCAAACAACAGAATATATACACCTTCAAATCATTAAATATAAAATGTAAATAAAATAATTGTTTATTTCAGTCAGATAAGGGAAGAAACAAAATTGTACTATCTGTTGGTCCAGTTGACAAATGCTCATGGTAACGACAATCGACTTCTAACGGTAATTTTAGCCAATAATCGATAACAACAAACCATACATGTACAAATTAGGTTCCAATAATCTTCCTTATTATTATTAGTAAGGGTAACCGATACTTTGCCTCTTCAACCGAAAATGTCTGTCACCACTTCTGAAAACTGGCGTTACCCAATCAACATTGGGTTGTAGCGATAGAATACATGGAAAGTACGTGCAGCCTCGATCATTCGGTAGGCAAAAAATGCGGTTGTGGCAACGAATCTGTTCTCTGTATGTACAATTAATTTGTTATCTTGAAGCGTTGTTCCTTAATTTGAATTTATTTTTCTATCGTTGTTATCGTTGTCCAGGCTGTACTTACGAACTGCCCACATAATATTATTGCAACTTTACTCGGCATCACTTTTAGACAGTACGCACAGAGAACAGATTCGTTGCCTCAACCGAATTTTCCAACCGAGTCATTGAAGTTACATGCACCCCGAGTATTCCATCAGTACATCCGAATGTTAGTTGGTGTGCTGTAACGTTCAGTAAATATAACTGAAATATCAGTAGAAAATACGAAGTATCCGAACCTCTAGAAAAGTACTTTTGGATCTAAAAGCCGTTATGCCGCACTTGCTTAACGAAAATATTTTAAATTTTCAGTAGAGGCAAAAAACTGTTTCCTTATATACTTGAAGTTCTTTTAAACCTAGGGAGGGTCATGTCGAGGAAAAAGAGGTAAAGATGATAGAAGATTTGTTCTGAATAAATAAGATTGAACGTTAAAGCAGTAATAAATGTAAAAAAAAGTAAAAAAAATTAAAAGTAAAAAAATTATTTTCGTTATTGGTTCTGATAAAAGTTAAGATATCATCACTAATATTCAGTTACAACAACAAAATGTGGGAAAAACTATTGGTTGCCACAACCACCAGTTATGGCTGCTAAATATATCTTATGCGTTTCATTGGTATGACCGATTAATTAGTTGCGTCTACAGTACAATGATCATATTTATCATCTTATGGTAGGTCGAACCGAAGCGAATATCCATTACGAGTATAAACATTTGGTGAATGCAATCGAAATTATTTTTCTGCAATGGCATTTTAGAAGTTCCAACCGATTAATGACTAATTTTGTCTCCGTACAAATTGCCTACAGTCCGGACTGGGTATTAGAAGATCAGATATTTTCTAGCAGACTTTGCCATTGAAGAGTTTTTATGTTGGTTAACAAGTTCCCCCAAAGGCCTACAATTCCCCCTCTGAATGTTACAAACCACTAGAGCAAAACCCTAATCCGGACTGGGTATTAGAGGATCAGATATTTTCTAGCAGACTTTCCCGTTGAAGAGTTTTTATGTTGGTTAACAAGTTCCCCCAAAGACCTACAATTCCCCCTCTGAATGTTACAAACCACTAGAGCAAAACCCTAAAGCCTTGCAAACCACATAGCGAACCCTGGCGATTGGCGAAAAATCGTTCCTCCACAATAAAAAGACCAAAGTAAATTAGTTTCCTTTTATGGATGTGAACCACCAAGGACGAAAGGAGAATGACAGCGACAAAGACGATGTTTCCTCATCAACTGAATGGAGGGAAATGTACCAATTTTATTATACAAATATTACACTCGCCGTATAATATTTTTTGGGCTTTTGTGTCTATCGCTCTGTGTGCGTGTGTGTGTTTGTGTACTTTTCTTCCATGTTGCAAAGAATTAAAATTAATATATGTCGGAATTAATTGTGCAAGACAGTGTACTAGTTACTCTGGCCACCGTCGCCCCACTGGCGTACCAGGAATACCAACCGGCCGGCAACAGTAAGTGGCACCATCAACTAGACAACGAGAATTTTGGGAATTAGAAAGCAAAACACACACACACTCGTGCAAACTCGCACACACACACACACACACACAGAGCCACGAGTGCCTATTATGACCGAAAAGTAAAATTAATTACACCGCTTTTGCCGCGAAATCTCTAAAGCTCAACAAAAATACTCGGAACTCGTCGGAATTGCCTCCAATGCCGCCGCCACCGACGATGTTGCGGCCTCTAACATCGCCTGCTGACGGACGGACGGTATGCTGGGAAAATAGATAAAATGTGCCTCTGATGCCCCTTTAATTGTTGGCAATGGCAAATCAACACTTTTATCGCTTAATCAGGGGGAGTGGGTGTGCCGGCGGCAAGTGTTGGTGGTTTGCCACATGTGGCAAAAACTGTACAACAGTTGTTTCTTATTTATGTGTAAGTGTGTGTGTGTGTGTGCGGTGTTAATTGAACCCCGTGGGTTTGTTTGTGCGCATACTTGCAGAGGATCATTTTAAGGGTCATCGAAATCAATAGGAATTGTTGGAAAACGCTTTCAGTGCAGGACCACAGAATGAAGTTGAGAAAGATTTTGTGGCCGCATTTAATGCTCAGGTGAGATTTGATGGATGGATACCTTTTATGGAGTACTAAGATTTTGATTTCCAAAATCAGTAGCTTCCTTTTTCTGAAATAGGAAATGGAGAGTATTTCATTGAGAATTTGTTATTTTAAATGAAATACTCAAAATAAAATTGTATGTCGGAATCTACATAGCCTACACTACTCTTGGGCATTCAAAATAAGGTTCATGGCAAATGTTTGTTACTATCAAAAATAATTTTACTAAACTTTCTTTTAAGTGTACCGATTGGACTCGAATCTCTAGCAGATTCCATTAAACGAGGTCCCTTCGTAAACTAACAAATAACAATTTCAATAATTCCTATATTTAATTGCTGAAATATCTATTGATAAAATCTCACGACTCTGTACATATGTGTAAATACAAACTGTAAATAAAGATGAATTTATAAATGAAATGAATAAAATGAAGTCCCTTCGTCTGTTGTCCATCTTAAGCTTGAATTTTTGTATGTTTTTAATGAAATTTGGCACAAGAACATTTTTGGGGTTAATACGGAAGCTATTAAAAAAAAAATCTGGTTAGATTTGACAAACATATTCTTCCAACTGTAGCTCTTCGCTCTTTGGAAGGCGTCTTAATAAAACAATTCACAACGTTCGTTCGCAAATCTGTAATAGATGATATAGTTCCATGTTTTGTTACAGCCTACTACAAAGATCTAATCGGAGATTAGATAAAACCCATTAAATTTCGGATATCGAAAACTTATTCGGTATAGTGTTAACCAATGGACCTGTTCTAATTTGGACTACTATAAAAAGGGGCATAGTTTGATATTATCCCCCGGCAAATTGACATATGGAAATCATGCACACAGAGAAACAAAACAGTTGGAAATCGGTTCGAACTACAGTAATTCGTTTGGAAAAACATTATTGCAGTTGCTTTCACCAACTTGCCATGGTAGTGATGGCTACATGGTTTGACATATCATAAGATGTTAAAGAACATAATATTAGGGAACTTACAGCCAATAAATCGGTTATAGCAATAGAAATAACCAACACTATTGGTCGCCACAACTGGTGATTATGTCAACCTACTAATTAAGAAGTTCACACACAGAGAAAAAATATAGTTGGGAATAATCAGGAACTACTAAATTTCCATTTCAAAACAAGAATTTCGGTTGCAACTACCAAATGTTTATAATCGTAATGGATATTCGGTTCGACTTACCGCATGATGATAAAAATCATCATCGATTTGGCCACACAACTAATTGAGCGGTCATACCAATGAAACGAAGAAAATGTATTTAGCTGCCACAACTGTTGGTTGTGGCAACCAATAGTTTTGTCATTATTTTCTTGTTGTAACGGGATATTAGTGTTAATATCCAAACTTTCATCATAAGCAAAGGCGAAAACAATCCTTTTATTACTAGTATAAGCAAATCGTATAATCTAATTTGTTTCGTATAAACCTACTATCTTGTTCCTCGACATGACCTATCCCACCCTTCCTATGCATCAAGGAAAGTTTTTTGCCTCTACTGAAAATTAAAATCTTTTTCATTCAACGAGTGCGACATGTGGACTTTTAAAACAAATTCGGTTTGGGCAACGAATCCGTTCTCTGTGTGTAGGCTAAGAAATTACTATTGTATTCGTAAAGTCCTCGGAGTTCTCTGTAAGAAAACCCGTCTTTAAAAAAATTGGTTGATGTTTCCTCCTCCAGTTTGGACTGAACCTGAGTTTAAAAGTCACCCATACTACCCATCACACCATGGCAGCCGTCACCAAGCGATTTTTCATCTACTCTAGTGTGGTAAGATTCATTGAAATGATTGCGCCAAAAATATCATTCGTCCCCCGAATAGCAAATCTTATGTCTTCTTACCCGCAAACTCCATTACAAAGGCACCCTCTTCCAAAAACGAGCTGGCGAATAAACTAAAGTCTTGACTGACTTTCACAATCGAGTGCATTTGCATACAAAATGACTGTCACAAAGAGCTTTTATATACAATTTTTGTTGCTATGAATTTAAATATTTGAGAAGGTATAAATTGAGTGCCCTAATAAAGTCACACTAAATATAAAGTGCTCTCAATTAGTGCCAACTGAGGCAAAGCGGGGGGAGTCTTGAACCGAAAATATTGACATGGAATGCGATTATGCACATCGGTTGTCAAAGGAGCAGTCAAACAAAAACCAACAAGAAAATATATTTACGAATATTTTGTAATACTATTGGAGTCTTTAAAGGAATGTTGGTGCTATGCTCAAATAAATAATTTTTTTTTAAAAAGAGATTTGATTTTAATTGTTGGTTCGTAAATGCAGCGATTTGCTAACGGCATAATAAAGAAGGTAGTGTTATGCAATCAGCAAATTTACAATTTTTTTCTCGTAGTAATTAAAACAATATTTTCAAATTTTAATTTTGACAAAGGTAATTCTTGAAATTTTTGTAATGTAAAAAAATCATCGAAAATTCGCAAAAATAAATTGTTGGCATACCTTTTTAATTAACTTTGACATTGAAGCGAACTATTTATTTGTTGATGGACTATTGGCTATACCTAGTTAATTTTACCATGGCTTTTCATTTATAGAACGCCCTAATTAAAAGTAAAACAAGTTCCATCCGACTTATGTACATACGAGTATACCTTTTCACCCATATACCGATTTTACCTTATCCGTTGTTCCGCCTTCCATTAATAAAATCTCGAAAATGGACGTTTCTAAGGTACCATAATGGGGCGTGGCATATACTTCATTCTGATGAGCATAAAAAATGAAAAAAAAAATTTTGCGAAAAACAAAAATTAAGCGAAATTCATACCATAGGAAGTAAGTTATATGGGTTTCAATCTACGCTCGGATAGTATCGTTTGTCTGGTAGGCACAAGAAGAGGCGTGGCTAAGCCTCACAAATTTCTTTATCTATTCTTATTTAAATACGATATGCTCAATACTAATTTTAAGCAGAATCGTATGAAAAGTGTTAAGAATGTTTTCCAATACTAAAAGTAGGCGGAATGGTGCATTTGCTCTGAAGGTGGCAAAGAGAGGCGTGACTAAGGCTCCAAATTTTTCTCAAGTAATCTAATTTAAATAACATCGGCTCATTACTTATTTTCAGCAGAATTGCATAAATTGTAAAAACAAATGTAGGCCAATAACAAAAGTGGGCGGAATAGGGAGTGTCATACATTCTTTTACACGTGTATAGAGCCTTTTAAAAAAATATAATGGAGTTAACAATTGAAGCAATTTTCACTCACTGAGTGACAAGTTATGTGGGTTCTAAGCTACACTAAAACGGTGGCATTTGTGTGGGAGGTACCAAAAGGGGCGTGACTTGGGATTCCATTATTTGTCAGCAAGAAAACCTTATAACTCTGTTCTTAAATATTGATATTAGTAGCATTAAAGATATTTGATGAATTAAAAAGTAGGCGTAATGGTGCATTGGCATGGGAGGTACCATAATGGGGCGTGTCAACCCGTTTTTTGATACGCAAGTATAAAGCCGTTATCCAAACATTATGGTGTTCCTAGATTCAGTGAATCTCATGCACTAGGCAATAACTTAAGTAGGTTCTAATCTGCACTGAACAAAAGTCATTTGTGTGGGAGGAACAAGAAAGGGTGTGTCTAGGAATCAAATTTTTTGTCATCAAGTTAAGCATATATCTGTTTTAAGTATTGATTTTGGTTTATAACTTAAGAAAAGCCTTACAGATATTACACGAAAACCAAAAGTAGGAGGAATGGTTCATTGCATGGAAGGCAACAGATTGGGGAGTGTCAACTACTTCTTCATGTGCCAGTACAAAGCCGCATATAAAGTATACATAACTTTCACGCACTAGGTTACAAGTTATGAGGGTCTTAATCTTCAGTGAAACAGGGTCATTTGTGAGGGAGATACCATAAGGTATGTGGCTAGATGCCGAATTCTCTGTCAACAAGTTTAATTTATACGTACCACTATTCTTGAACATTGATTTTGACCTAGATCGTATGAACAGCATTAAAGATAACTCAAGAAAAGCAAAAATGGGAGTAATGAAACTTTTGTATGGGCGGTACCAGAATAGGTGTGGCAATATGGCCCATTTTTAAGCGCATAGGTAGTTTTGAAAAAAAACTACTTGCTAAATATAATACGATTGGTAGCTACTTTAAAATGTATCATGCGGACCAGCCGCACAGACGGATAACGGGTCGAATGACTTCAGAAGTCGTCAAACGGATTTGGTCCAAACATTTGTAGGGTCTAAAATGTTTTTTTCGGTGCGTTACTCTTTTTGGCCGTACCAAATGATATTTACTTTTTAGCCAGTAGGGTAAGGGTATAATAAATTACTAAGTACATTGTAAATATACGTATACATTGCAGATATTAGGTACACATTTCGAATAAGAAAGCAACTTATTTACGTATTAAGAAGAGTAATAAGATAACATTACCTGGTAATGCAAATATGCATGTGTTGGACTTACCTTGTATTTGCTGGGTATATAATTTACGAGTTACAGATGTGAGGGAAATTCCCCAGTTGATGTGAAGAAGAAAAAGTAAAATGCTGGCGGAATCATTGGCTTAGAACTTATGCTGAGGATAGTGATATATTATTACTTGGTAATGCAAATGGTAATGGATTGTACTTACCAAACACCTGATGGGTACATCATGCGTCGTTTACTGATGCGAGTGAATTTTTCCAGCTGTTCTATAGTTAGATGCTGAGGGAAATAACCAAGTAAAAGCCTGGCGGAACCATACTCTTTGGGTTATGGGAATAATAGTATATCATTACTCGGTAATGCATATGATAATCAGTGGTATTTGCCACTTTCCTTCGGTGCATATACTGCATGATTTGAGAGGAGTTAACCAATAGTTCCCTAAAGGGATGTTGAGTAAAATAAGTAGGTATAAAACGGGTTGGTGAGCAATAAAAACTTACTTTTTTCTTAGCTTGAGTTGAATTAAACTGTCAGTAAGTGGGAAAGCAGTGGATTCAGCAAGATGACACACCTGTTCCTTTCGAGCATTACCCCGGTTTATCTAAAAAAAGGCTAAATGTTGTTAGTTTAAAACTGGTTGAAATCAATAAATAAATTGAGCAGTACATCAAATTAGTTTTATTTACAACTAAAATTAATAAATATAAGTAAAAGAGACTTAAGTCGGGCGGGAGAGATATCGTACACCACTTTTTGTGGTGACTTTTAATGCGGAAGGATAAAACAAGTGTGAGTGCTGTGTGAAAGCAAAAACCGATTTGGCTCAATTTCAACAGGGATAGTTTCAGGAAGTTCACAATTTTTTTTGCTTTACTTGACCAAACTTTGCTAATTTTGAGCAGGATTAGATATATGTGACGTACACAGAGTCAGGGCCTTAAATCGAGATGAACCTATCTATTGGGGCTTTAGTAAAAAATGTACTGTTTTTTCGAATTTATTCGAAGACTTCAGGCAAACAAATTGAGGTGTACCACTGAGAATTGACCTCCTACGTTGCTCCAGCGGAACAGTCGCCATATGACCAGTTTTGCAGAAGACAAAGGCGGCCATTTGCTTCGAAGTGCTTCTTCCACGAACAACTTTCGTTGGATTTGGCTCGTCTTCGAAGACAGACACAGTCGATTGCAGTTTTGTTACGGGCTCATACGCATAGATCCATGATTCGTCACCTGTGACGATCTTATAAACGTCTTTTGAGCACGAGCCTTTTTTGAGCGATTGTCAAATTGTGCGGGATCAAACGAGAACAAACTTCTTTTACGGCCAGATGTTTATGCAATTTCGAATGTATGCTGGTGGAAGAAATGCCCAAGGATGCCATTATCTCACGCACGGCATCAATGTTCTCTGGCTCAACGGTCGTTTTTGGACGACCTTCACGACCTTCGTCTTTGAGCGAGCGTCGGCCACGATTGAATTTATTAAACCAGTTTTTCACAGTGCTGTAGGATGATGTTTCATCGCCATACAAAGATTTAAGTTCATCGATGCACTCTTGTCGTGATAATCTACGTCGAAAATTGTGAAAAATTTCACGAGTTAATTTAAATTTTTTTGCAAATTGATTTTTTCAAGTCAGTGTAAACAGCACAAATGATGGTCGTACGTCAAAACGTTCTGAGTACGTTTATGTTAAAAAATGTCAAACTTTCTAATGGATATGTCAGATGGCGCCAGGCAACTCTTAGGGTTGCCTTTGCCAGCAATATATATAGCAACCCTTGTACTCGTACTATCCCTTCTTCAGTATGTTGCGGAAGCATGGGCCAAATAACTATTACATAAGTATGTGAGTATAGCGGAAAGTGTCTGCGTCTACTACGTCTGTTCCATGTTCAAATCCCCGCAGAAAAATAAAAAAAGGAATATAATTACACTGGTCAACACCAAATTTGCGGCAAAAGGCTTGCTACTCAACTACAGTTGATTTGTTGCTGCTAAACTCGAATTTGGCCTCCGATTCACCAGATGCGCTCTAGTTTAGGAGATTTTCACATAAAATTATTTTATTTTTTTGAATAAAAGCCCTTCTAACTGATTAATTTGTTCAAAAACTTGAACGCGGTGTTAAGAGGAGAAATTGACTATTTCAGCGATATGCAGCGCTTTTCTTTCGGTTATGAATTGTTGAAGATATAGGCAAAATTCTTCAGAAATTTCGTATTTTCGTTACAAAAAAATTAATTTGGGATGCCCTAATTTTTTGGATTCTTGTCTGTGTGTTGAACATCGGTTCACAAATAAAGCAGTTAGGATCCTTTTATTGAAAAACACCGAAAATAACGGTTTATGTGAATAAATCATAAACTAGTCCAAATCTGGTAAATCGGAAGCCAGATTCGTGGTCAGCAGTCATAAATCAACTGTAGTTTTTTAATCTGCCGCAGATTTTTTTTTCAAATTGTGTTGCCCAATGTTATTAATGTAGTCAAAAATTAAAACGCTTGAACTTCACATATGAAAAAAAAATCAATATATATTTTTTTTAAAGAGTGATTTAAAATATTTTGCTTAAAAAAACTTAAAAACATCAAGTTATTGCAATATCCCGGTGGTCAGGACTTTTTTAGTACCTTATAGGGGAACTTTTTTCCCTGTTGCCCCATTTGATCTATTTTCAATACTAACAGATTGCCGATTAATATCTGGTAATTTTAAGGCTCTAGCTCTTTTTGTTTGGACTGACTCGTGATTGCAACAGACAAACGTGGCTAGACCGTCTAAGTTTTATGACGAGCAATAATATGCACTTTTTACTATAATACTTTACAAGGTATTTCTATACTCAACAACATCCTATAAAAAACAAAACAAAAATCAATTTCGGCGTGCATGTGTATTAGGGTGGGCCGATTTGTAAGGACACAAATTTTTCCATATTGTGCCATCGATTTGATTCTCGCAATCGTATTTCAATTCTCACGCTATCATTTTATATTGAATTGTATGTGACAATATATATTTGTATGTCACCGCGGAAAGATAATATTTAAAAAAGAAAATATTTTCTTTTTTACCTACTAAAATAACCTTAGAAGAGTTCAGAAAAAGACAAAAAATTAAAATTTGAAAACTTCGAAATAATTGTTTTCATATGTCGTAGTAGACCTTTTTTTTCTCATGACAAAAGCTATCGAAAAATCGATGTCACCACACCGATTGCTAAATCGATCCACTCTAATGTGCATACTATTTGTAATCCACTTTGACTTTAGAGGAAGATATTTCAACTTCACTCCAGGCGATATTGAAGCGACTCAGAAGTAAAGTACTGGTGCCCTGGAACATCTGTAAATTTACCCAGATTTTTAAAATATATTCATATTTGAGTTAAATTTTTTGGTGCCCATATGTCCACGTTTAAACTGATGAGACTTTCGGACAAAGGCACCAACACCCAAAGTCAGCCTACACGCAGAAAAAAAGTATGGTTGTGATGACAATATCCGAAGGGTATAATACTATTGTTGGGTATATGGTTGTGCTACAATATTATGGTACTCACAACAATAGTATGATTCAAATACAACCATACTATGATCCTTACAACAATAGTATGATTCACACATAGCCATACTATGTTCCCAACAACCATAGTATGATTCACACTCAACCATACTATGATCTCCGCAACCATAGTATGATCCTCACAACCATAGTATGTTTCATATACAACCATAGTATGGTCCTCACAACCATAGTATGACTCACACGCAACCATGTTATGATCCCTACACCCATAGTATGATCACACACAATTATACTATGATCTCCAACATAATTTATTAGAATTGGTTTAAGTTGTCAACAGTAGATTTGAATTATGAAAATTATTCAAAAATACATTAAATTCAAAATAATAGGAGTGATTTATTTCACAGTAGAAAAAATAAGTTTAAATTAACGTAAGCGTTTTTATTAAAAATATTTCAGATAAACAAAGCCAAAGCAGCTTGTTTAAAAAATTTTAATTTCGATAAAAACGTACTATTATTGCATTAGATCCGTACCACTAACATTTGTTCTAAAAAGCATATTTAAATGAAGAAATATTACAATCATACAGTATGATTGCCGTTATCATATTATTGTTAACATAAAACGCAAAACACAATACTTTTGTCGCACTAACCATACTTATATTGTTGGTATAACCATATTCTCATTTTTAAATTTGGCAATAATACTATTGTTACATTTCAACAATATTAATATTGCAGCAATTATACTATTGTCAAAAATAAATTCAGTTAACAATGCTATGGTTGCGACGAACATACTTTTGTTGTGGAGAACATATTATTATTGCCGTGACCATGTAGTAACCATGTCTTTTCTCTGCGTGTATGTGCAAAAATTAGTTTATTTTTACATATAACTTTATATAGATATTTTATAGTTAATTTATAGCCATACGTCCATGCATATGGAATCCCATGTTTGGGCCTCCAGACAATTTTTACGGGGACTTTATCAAAAAATAAGTCTATATGACTCAAATAGATCGAAAATTAGTTGTTCGTCAGTCGAATAAAAAAAATTAGCAATCATTAATCCTGGTGTTTAAAAACGACGAAAAGGAATAATTTAAATGAAATCCTACTTTAAATTTAGACGGATTTTGCTTAAATGATATAAGCAGAACTTTAGTCGAACATTTTAACCCAAAACCCTAAATTTTCACCCATATTCTGACTCCATACTGGTCGAAATGCTCGAACGAGTCATCCAAAATTGAACCCTCTGAATAGACACCCTGAAGTGTAGTTCCGGCCAACATTTGAAGGAAATTATATAAAAAAATAAATGCCATAAAATGTGCTTTCAAATTACAAATAAAGATTCCACACATGATTTGAATTTTTATATTTTTTTTTGTTCTGAAAAAATACCTCTAGACCCTATATTCCTAATTAGAGTCCCATAATTTACCAAAAATTGCAATTGTATTAAGTAATTATCGCTAAGTTCAATTTTGTAAATTGCTGGAATTGCCGAAAGTAATTCACGGTTGTTTCGATTGTTTTTCATATTTTATATATTTTCATTCTAATCATAAACTCGGTCTAACTAAGAGCAAAACACTTACCATCTCCACAGAAGTTCATAGAACTATTGATATCACAAGTTCTTCTGTGGGATTCAATTCTTAATTCGTTATTTTGACATCTTTATAAACACTTTGCAGAGTTTTATCATCATTCCTTTATCGATAACAGTGCTAATAGTAACGAAAAGGTTGCTAACTGGCATGCCGGCACAACGAACACAATGCATAAACAACGAATAAACGATATTCCGCTCTATACTGATCAAAGCCAACAACAACTAAAACACACCACACACAACGAAGAATAAAAGAGACGAGCACCGAACTTTCACTTGCACAAAAATCAGTTGATTACAATTTTGCAGACAATTCTGCAAATAAAACTAAAGTTTTCACTAAACCCGCGCTTAATTTAATTCATTCCGCAATTTATTTAATTAATATCACACTTTCCTATGAGTTTTCATAGTTTTTCGACCGAAATTCCGACGACTTTGCAAAAAACTAACCGTGCATTAGCAAAACCGCGACTTAACTAAAACCAAACAGAAGTTTGCCTTTAAGAAGAAGTTTTAAAGAGCAACAGAGTCTTAGAGCGCGAGAGTTTGAGAACACTTCTTGTGATGGGAAGAGATAACACAAAGTGATATTTGGGAGAAGAGAACATCTCTCATGTAAATGGAACCACATTCAGTGTTGCCGTTTTGGTCGATTAAATGTTGTCGGAAAAAATTAAAAATTTTAGTTTGGTCGGATTTTTGGGCATTTTTTCCGCGTATTCGCCCATGTGTTGCATTTCGACTTAGCTCGCTTGTGAATTAATTTCCCATTTTTAGTGTGCGCCATACCGAATACCCAAAATACGAGAATACTGTTACACAGGTTTTATGCTGTAAATAAAAAGTACTGAAAGTTTTTGAACCAAATATTTTTTAAATATATTTATTGATGTATATTGTATCCAAAAAGAATCTACTTATTCGGAATGTCCGCCTTAACACAAGCCTTAAGTCGCACTGGCCAATCGTCAATAGCTGCATGAACCTCGTCCATTGGAAAATTGGCCACAGCTCGAACCAAAGCAGTCTTAAGAGATCCAATGTTGGGGTATCTTTTGTGACAAAGCTTGTCCTCTAAAACCGGACTGCCTGAGGGACATTCTTCAGGGGAAATGAACGCTGGCAAATTGTTTCAAAGCCAGGCCTGGGACGTTTTAGCCTTATGGGCCGGCGCAGAATCCTGCTGGAAAGTCCATGGCTGGTTTTGGAACAGGGAATTGTTAAGAGGCTTCACAACAGCTTCCAAAACGGTTTCTTGGTAAACCTTGGGCGATGTTTTGACTCCTTATTCGCAGAAATGCAGGCCAGTGACCCCATCGTAAGAGACACCATACCAAACCATGACTGAAGCTGGGTGATGACCCTTTTCCACCCTTGGGATCAGTTCAGATGCTTCCTTAGATGACCGCGCATACACTCTATCATTTTGTTTGTCAAATTTTTCCTGAACGGTAAAAATTTTTTCATCGGTGAACAATATTTTTCTGTGCAAGTTATCAGCGTTGCATTTTTCAATCCTATTTTTTTTAAAGCTGCAGTCAATAAATGTCCGGAACGTCGTTTGAAAGCCCCAAGTCCCAAGTCTTTTTTAATGATTCGACTCATGGACTTTTGCGTGATATTCATCTCATGGGCCATGATTTTCTGTTTACGAAGCAGATTTCTGTGAATTCTTGATTTAACATGCGATGTTCGAACAGAGCGTGGGCGGGCCGACCGGTGGCGGTATTTTACATCTGCAGTCTCCTCAAACAGATTTATGCATCGGTTGACGAACATGCGGCGGAGCGTTTTAAAAATATCACTTTTTTCATTTCACACTTGAAAAACGCTATTACAGCGTTACGGTGCTCATAATCTGACCACTCCATGATGAAAGTAGAAACAATTTTAAAATCCCGTTACAGACTAACGCTATTGAGTTTAGCTTTTAAAACCCATATGTGACAGCGCATAGAGAAAGGAAAAAAAATCAATTGTCACTTTTTTTTATGTGGACAACATCTGAGCATCGAATGAGACCGATCCCATTCCCTAAAAGTGTTCCATCCCAGAGATATGCGTGTTTATGAAAGTGAAGTCGACGATTCTAAGCGCAAATAGAAAGGGACCTAATCTTTAAAATGGCTCTTCTGAACAAAACTGGTTTTTAACCTTAGGTCCCTTTCTATTTTGCGCGTCACATATGACATTAACGAGGTATGTTCAGTTTTACTATTGAAATGGGTGTGTTCAATGTTGTAACATTATTTATGACCCTACTAAGCATATTAAATTTCTATATTTATTATTTAAAAAAAGGTATTTGAATTTTTGGTTGTAGCACAATTGGTGCGCCACCCTGTATTTCAAATAATAACACAATTTAATTAACTATGCAACAAAATACCAGAAAAATGCTAGCCAAGGCTTTGTTATACCTCTACCCGATGCATATGTCCAATGACTGAGGCAATGGAGGTTTAATGTCGTTAATGTGCCGAATTATCTCAAATTGACATACATTTTTTATATCAAATATCCCCAAGAAAAAAGCTTTATGGAATAAGAAGAAGAGAAGGTGTCAAATCTCAATTTTCCTGATTGTAGACATATTGTTATGCTATAAAAGTCTTCAAATATCTCAATGCGCTGCTAAATTGTGTACATTGCTGAATTTGCCAAACACTGTGACGAAGAAATGTTAAAATACGAGGGCGACCGCAAAACTAACTGTCCTGGCACATTTTCTGTTTTTCTAGCAACTTTTTTTTGGTTTTTTAAAAGCAATCTTTCATAAGCCATCTGTCAAAATTTCCGAAATATTTAATGATTATTTTCTTTGTTACAGGTGATTGAAGTAAACAAGTTTTATAATTTTTGAAAAATGGAAAATAAAGAGTTTCGTGCGATAATTAAACACTTTTATATGAAAGGTTCTACGCCACAATTAATCAAAGATGAATTGGATTCTGTTCATGGTGATAATGCACCATCATACTCTACCGTGAAATCCTGGGTTCAACAATTTAAAATGGGTCGTTCATGGCCGAAAACTGCTACTACTATTGAAAACATTAGAAAATTATTTAATGAAGTGACTAAAGATAGACGAATAAAGCTCAGAGAACTTGCTGATATTGTTAAAATACACGAAAAACAAGTTTGGAGTATTTTACATGATGAACTCCACATGAAAAAGCTATCCGCAAGATGGGTGCCGCGTTTGTTGACTTTGCCCCAAAAAATCGTCTGTTGGACCAACTCCGAGAAGCTTTTAGCGATTTATCAGCGTAATCCAATAGAGTTCTTGCGCCGATTCATAACTTTTGATGAAACATGGATCCATCACTACATCCCAGAATGCAAAGAACAGTCAAAACAATGGATAGAAGCTAAAAGTGGTAAAAGTGGTCCCAAGAAGGCGAAAACTGTTAAGTCAGCAGGAAAAGTATTTGGGATGCAAGGGGTATAATGTTTAGTGATTATCTTGAGAAAGAAAAAACTATAAATAGTGAATATTATTGTGCATTATTGGATCGGTTGAGTGAAGAAATCAAGATAAAACGACCGCATTTAGAAGAAAAAGTTCTTTTTCATCAAGTTCTTTTTCAATGCTCCTTCACACACTGCATTTTTAACTCAACAAAAACTGGCCGAATTACGATTTGAAATTGCTCCGCATCCACCATATAGTCCAGATTTAGCTCCTACTGATTATTTCTTGTTTCCAAATTTAAAAAAATTTCTCGGTGGCAAAAAATTTTCGTCCAATAGCGAGGTTATTGCTGTAACTGAGGCATTTTGAAGGTCTTGAAAAATCTTATTTTTCGGATGGAATTAAAAAACTTGAAAAACGTTTGATGAAGTGTATTGAGTTGGAAGGAGATTATGTTGAAAAATAAATAATAATAATTAAAAAAAACGGTTCTTTTTATGGTAGGCCAGTTACTTTTGCGGTCGCCCTCTACGTTAGACAAGAAACTTGACGTTAAGGTGTGACTCACAATTTACATCGTACATTATGGTTGGGCACTAGAGTGGGTCGATTATGCAATTGATATTGTGCCACCGATTTTTCAATAGCTTTGGGCATGAGGAATAAAGATTTCACACGGCTTTAAAAAAAAATCATTTTCGAGGCGCACATATTTCAATTTTTTGGACTTTCAAGTTTTGTTTGTGGATAATAACAAAATCGGCTAATTTAATTTATTTTCTAATATTGTCTTTTAAAGGCGAAACTGTACGCTAATAACGATTGCAATAGCAGTTCCTCCAACAAAATGTTTTTTTTTGAGGTTTTGGACGAGTTTTTGTCGAAATATCGATCTTTTTACGCGTTAATTTTTAAGGTTTTTTTTATCATGCCATAAGTTTTCCAAAATATTAATGCCACAATATCGATTTTGGTCCATAAAAATCGGCCCTCCAAATTTGGCACAAACATGAGTAGTTAACCTAGCATGGTTGGTATTGAAAATGGGCTATATAGCTCTACGGGAAGTTGGTGTTGGAGACCCTCAACCGACACTACCTCATAAAAATTAGTTTTGTTTCTTGAGCAAAATCACTGAAATTTTGCAAAAAATAATCTCTATATAGGCGCAATCATCTTTGTAAAAATGTTTTAGATTGGGCCACGATTTTTTGTACCTCCCATACAAACGGGCCTTGAGAAATAATATGACTATAACTCACCACAAACTTGACCTATCGAAATGAAATTTTACACATCAAGATTTCTATATACAACACACTTCTACTCTGAATTCGGTTGAGATCGGAAAAGTCCTACTGGTACCTCCCACACTAACGGTCTCATGGGCCTTGAAATATAATATGACAATAACTCACCACACACTTGACCTATCGAGACGAAATTTTCGGCATAGGATTAATATATAGAACAGACTTTTGCGCTAAATTTGGCTAAGATCGAAAAGGCCCTACTGGTACCTCCCACACAAACGGTCTCATGGGCCTTGAAAAATAATATGACAATAACTCACTACAAACTTGACCTATCGAGATGAAATTTTCTACATAAAGATTTTTATATAGAACACACCTCTGCGCCAAATTCTGTTGAGATCGGAAACCTCCCACACAAACGGTCTCATGGGCTTTGAGAAATAATATGACGATAATTCCCACAAGCTTGACCTATCGACATGAAATTTTGCACATAAAGATTTCTATACACTTCCGCACCAAATTTGGTTTTATTTGGGAATCTGGTGGAGGGTATCCAAAGTTGGCACAGCCAAACTTAACATTTTTTACTTGTTTAAAGTTAATTTGCTAAAACCACGCATGAATTCCCTTGCTTTGGCCAAAAATGAGGAATTTTTAGTTGTGATGGTTTTATTACCAATGGGAGATATTCATTTTACTGTTGCTCATTTTCCATACATCCTAAGATCAATACGTACTTAATAAAACTAAATGTCACTAAGGGCACCACATACTTTACGTTGTAACTACGTAGCAGTTACCCAAAAATTCATAGTACTTATTTCCAAATTTAAGAACAACATCTACCCAATGTCTGTGGTGATGATGACATTGTAGCATCACGTCTTAAGTAGGATAGGCCAGAGCATAGCATGCCATAATTACAAAGCATGTAGTGAAATTTACAGTATTTTCACAGTGAAATTTCCACTTGTACCACTTTTATGAGCTCTCATAAAAGTGCTCTTACTCTGAGACTCTCCCGTCCCGGTAGGTTGTCTTCCATTATGGCGACATACGATGTCATGTCAAATATTTTATTATCACCAAAAACCAAATCATAAAGTTGTTGACGTTCTAAGTATTCATCATCATTGGGGCGAGTGCTTAAAAGAATGCCTTTGTCTTGTCTATGTGGTAAAATTTCAACTAAAGTTTATAGAAAAGTGTTGCAAAAAAATCAGTTAAAAGGGAGAAATGTTGGAGAAAATGAAATAAATTGAGAAATAGTTGAAGAAAAAAAATATTACGAATTTTAACAACGGATTCAAAAGGGTTTTTATGGATATGGGATGATAAAATTAAATATCCCTGCTGGAAAACAAAGGTCTCAGCAGCAAGAACTTTTGCATGTTTCAAGACATGCTGCGAGCATTCTTTTCCGTATGTCCGCCCGTCCGTGTGTAATCTTTCATCTATAGTTGTTATAAAACTACAGGTCGCAATTGTTAACCAATTTTGGTAAAACTAATTTAATTATTTAAATTTCGGCCGAGGACGTATCTTATTAAAATTGTTTCTTATCGGTCCATGTTCTGACATAGTTTTAGCAGCCACATATTACATACTGTTCTAAACATATTTTGCATAGAGCGTGCGGGTGACCAACACCTACGAGGGCGGTTCGGAAGCTTCTTAGCCTAGCACAAAAAGCGCGGTATAAACAGAAAAAAGTTAAGTGTTTTGGACTTCCATCTCTGCTATGAACACATGTTAAATTTTGTTTCGATCTGGCAACTCCTTCATATAGAAACAGGTGTTCACAAAAGACGCATCCGCGATTTTTTTACAATGCAAAAATTAGAAATGCGTGGTGTCATTAAATATTTACATAAAAAAGGTTTATCGGGACAAGAAATTCATAATGATATGGTGAATGTGTTAGGTGAAAGTGCTCCTTCATATGCAACAGTAAAAAATTGGGTTGCTGAATTTAAACGTGGTCGTACAAGCATTGAAGATAAACCACGTAGTGGACGTCTAAAAACAGCAACAACATCAGAAATTGTAGCCAAAGTGCATGATATGGTATTAAATGATCGACGAATAAAAGTGCGTGAAATAGCTAATATCATGGGCATCTCAAATGCTCTAGTCCATTTAATTTTGCATGAAGAACTACAGACGAAAAAGCCTCTGCAAAATGTGGTGCCGCACTTGTTAACAGTCGACCAAAAACGCATAAGAATGAACATTTCTCAAGCTTGTTTGGATCGTTTTCAGCGAAATAAAATGGATTTTAAGCGTCGTTTCATAACTGTTGATGAGACATGGATCCACCACTAAACTCCAGAGACAAAAGAACAATCCAAATAATGGACTGAAGCTGGAGGAAGTGCCCCAAAGAAGGCAAAAACAATTCAATCGGCTGGTAAGGTTATGGCAACGGTTTTTTGGGACTTCAAAGGTATTTTATTGATTGACTATCTGCAAAAGGGTAAAACAATAAATTCAGAGAACTATTGCAACCTTTTAGATCAATTAAATGTACAAATTCGAGAAAAACGTCCTGGCTTACAACACAAAAAAATAATTTTTCATCAAGACAACGCACCAGCGCACAAGAGTGTTTTAACAATGGCTAAAATCAACGAATTAAAGTAAGAGTTGCTTGACCACCCACCTTATTCTCCTGATTTAGCACCCAGTGACTTTTACCTGTTCCCAAATCTAAAAAAAATCCTTGCTGGCAAGCGTTTTACCTCAAATGAAGATGCAATTACAGTTGTAAACCACTATTTTGAAGACCTTGAGGAAAACTATTTTAATCAAGGGATAGAATTGCTAGATAAGCGTTGGACTAAGTGTATTGAAGTTTCAGGAGATTATATTGAAAAATAAAAATATTTTTGAAAAACTAACTATTCTCTTTCATTGATAGGCTAAGAACTTTCCGAACCGCCCTCGTATCTCTGGTAAAGTTGAACAATATCGGTCCATGTTTTCGAATATGCTCCACATAAAACAAAACAAAAAACTTCAATCTAAACAGATCTTGCTAAACAATTATACGAGGGCGACCACAAAAGTAACTGGCCTAACATAAAAAGAACCGTTTATTATTTATTTTTCAACATAATCTCTTTCCAACCCAATACATTTCATCAAACGTTTTTCAAGTTTTTTAATTTAATACGAAAAAAAGAATTTTTCAAGACATTCAAAATTTGCCTCAGTTTCAGCAATAACCTCGCTATTGGACGAACATTTTTTGCCACCGAGAAATTTTTTAAATTTGGAAACAAGAAATAATCAGAAGGAGCTAAATCTGGACTATATGGTGGATGCGGAGCAATTTCAAATCGTAATTCGGCCAGTTTTTGTTAAGTTAAAAATGCAGTGTGTGAAGGAGCATTATCTTGATAAAAAAGAACTTTTTTTTCTAAATGCGGTCGTTTTATCTTGATCTCTTCACTCAACCGATCCAATAATGCACAATAATATTCACTATTTATAGTTTTTCCTTTCTCAAGATAATAAATATTATACCCCTGGCATCCCAAAATACTGTGGCCATTACTTTTCCTGCTGACTTAACAGTTTCGCCTTCTTGGGACCACTTTTACCAGCTTCTATCCATTGTTTTGACTGTTCTTTGCATTCTGGGATGTAGTGATGGATCCATGTTTCATTAACAGTTATGAATCGGCGCAAGAACTCTATTGGATTACGCTGATAAATCGCTAAAAGCTCCTCGGAATTGGTACAACGGACGATTTTTTGGGGCAAAGTCAACAAACGAGGCACCCATCTTGCGGATAGCTTTTTCATGTGGAGTTCATCATGAAAATACTCCAAACTTGTTTTTCGTGTATTTTAACAATATCAGCAAGTTCTCTGAGCTTTATTCGTCTATCTTTAGTCACTTCATTAAATATTTTTCTAATGTTTTCAATAGTAGTAGCAGTTTTCGGTCTTCCAGAGCGTTGTTCATCTTCCGTACTTGAACGATCCATTTTAAATTGTTGAACCCAGGATTTCACGGTGGAGTATGATGGTGCATTATCACCATGAACAGAATCCAATTTATCTTTGATTAATTGTGGCGTATAACCTTAATTAATTACCGCAGAAACTCTTTATTTTCCATTGGGGCAAAGTCAACAAACGCGGCACCCATCTTGCGGATAGCTTTTTCATGTGGAGTTCATCATGTAAAATACTCCAAACTTGTTTTTCGTGTATTTTAACAATATCAGCAAGTTCTCTGAGCTTTATTCGTCTATCTTTAGTCACTTCATTAAATATTTTTCTAATGTTTTCAATAGTAGTAGCAGTTTTCGGTCTTCCAGAGCGTTGTTCATCTTCCGTACTTGAACGACCCATTTTAAATTGTTGAACCCAGCATTTCACCACGGTGGAGTATGATGGTGCATTATCACCATGAACAGAATCCAATTTATCTTTGATTAATTGTGGCGTATAACCTTTCATATAAAAGTGTTTAAATACCGCACGAAACTCTTTATTTTCCATTTTTCAAAAATTATAAAACTTGTTTACTTTAATCACCTGTAACAAAGAAAATAATCATTAATTATTTTGGAAACTTTGACAGATGGCTTATAAAAGATTGCTTTTAAAAAAAACAAAAACAAAAAAGTTGCTAGTAAAACAGAAAATGTGCCAGGCCAGTTAGTTTTGCGGTCGCCCTCGTATGATATACTAAGAACGACATTTGACACTATGCAACACAATTTCGGGCTTTCTCTGGGTAATTAAAGACTATGGTGCAAACTCCCAAAACGACGGGGTCCTGGCAGGTCTTAGTAATTTTTTGTGGTCCGAGAACATTTTCAATTTACAATGCCATACCGTGTGAAATAAGTTAAAAATGAGTACATATTCCTTCATTTTAGGGAATCTGATATGTTTTAGGTGAAATCATAAAACATATCATTTTTATTATTTTTTCAACATCATATCTCTAAGATTGGCACGTCCTTTTCGTTCTTTTATCGAGAAAAATGAAAAAAATATGCTTTGACGGCAGCCCTGAGTACTTTTTACCGGGGTTTTCAGAAACCCGGCATTTGGTGTTTTTTTCAAAACCGTAACTTGAAAAAACCGACAGTTTTTTAAAGACCGACATTAACTGGCATTGCGCTCTTAGCCTTTTGCTAAGATTAGAATATATTTTCCGAATCAGAAGTGAAATAATTTTCCCCTTGAACGTGCTAAAAATTTGCCCAGATATTCAAAAAGTTTAAATTTGAAACGGCTTGATGATCATTTTTTCAAATTTCTGGTTTTATTGAAAAGAACAAACTTTGCCAATAAGTAATGGAACACCATACGATGCGTTTTCGCTTCGCCCAATGAAGAGCCGAAGATTGTGTGGCAAGAGATAAATGATTTTATATAAATTCGTGTTTTCAGATAAAACTCATTTTTATCTCGGTGGTTATGTCAATAAACGAAATTGCCGCATATGGGGTTCAGAGAACCCACTCGGGACACTTAAGAAGCCAATGCATCCACAACTAGTCACTGTTTGATGTGGATGTTGGGCTGGCGGCTTCATTGGACCTTGTTTCTTTGAAAATGAGCAAGGAGCCAGCGCTACCGTCAAAGGTGAGCGTTACAGCGCCATGCTCAACGAAGCTTTGTTTCCAAAAAATCAAGAGAATAACAAGGACGACATTTGGTTTCAACAAGACGGAACAAAATGTTATACAGCCAACGCAACCATGCCTATTTAACGCACTGCTTTTGAAAACCGAATAATCAGACGAAATTGTGATGTCAATTGGCAGCCTCGGAGCTGTGATTTAAGCCGTTTGGATTATTTTCTGTGGGCTATTAAGTATAAATGTAAAGCAAAGCGTCCAAGCAATTGAAGTGTCGAAACATGAAATCAAAGTTGCTATTGAAGAGATTCGAACCGAAACAATCAAAAATGTACTGAAAACTTGGAATGATTGGATGAGGTACTGCCAAATTCGTTGTGGTAGTCATATGAATGTTATTGTGTAGCATTATTAAATACAAAGTTCAACCTTTTAAATAAAACCAGAAATTTAAAAAAATTTTCAATACTTATATTTGAATTTTTATGAAACTTTCATTGTTTCAGATTTTCAGAATATCATTCCACCCATGTAAGCCAAACTGAACAATTATTTTACTTTCAGCTTCGTAATCTAGAAAGCAATTTTTAGGGCCTAGGCAACACCTAGTGTTGCCTGGCGCCAACTGACATTTCCATTGGAAAGTTAGAAGTTTTTTTTAGCTTAAACGTACTCAGAACGTTTTGACGTATGACCATCATTTGTGTTGTTTACTTGAAAAAAATAGTTTGGCAATAAAATGGAATTAGCTCGTGAACAGCATATATTCGATATTGCATGAACACCTGGCGTAAAAAAGGTTTGTTCTTATTGATCCCGCACAATTTGAAAATCGCTAAAAAAAAAAGGCTCGAGTCGATTGGTGCAAAGAAAAAATTTTGAAAAAATACGATCGCGGTGCTTCAAATGACGTTAATTATAAGACCGCCACAGGTAGCGAATCATGGATCTATGCGTATGAGTCCGAAACAAAACAGCAATCGACCATGTGGGTTTTCGAAGACGAGCCAAATTCAACGAAAGTTGTTCGTGGAAGAAGCACTTCGAAGCAAATGGTCGCCTGTTTCTTCGGCAAAACTGGTCATGTGGCGACTGTTCCGCTTGAGCAACGTAGGACGGTCAATTCTGAGTGGTGCACCACAACTTGTTTGACCGAAGTCTTTGGAGAAATTCGAAAAACGAACGAAGAGAAGACGAATCATTGTGCACCATGACAATG
The DNA here is from genome assembly GCA_963513945.1 of Hydrotaea diabolus. NCBI lineage: Eukaryota > Metazoa > Arthropoda > Insecta > Diptera > Muscidae > Hydrotaea > Hydrotaea diabolus. The sequence continues at coordinate 83,982,766 of OY740718.1, read as the reverse complement.
CGAGCTCTTACACATCGGCTCAAACCCCTTTTTGACCGGCCAAAACGTGGAATTAATGGGTCATCCGCCGTAAAGCTCTGACTTCGCATCCAATGATTTCTTGTTATTTCCGCACATCGAAAAAAAAAATGCGTGGTCAACGATTATCGTCGCCAGAAGATGCTGTTGAAGCTTTCAAAAACCATGCTTTGGAGGTGTCTTAATCGGAATGGAAAAAGTGCTTCGACAATTGGTTTGAGCGCATGCAAAAGTAAATAAGTCAAGCTGGAGAAAACTTTAAAAACAATAAAAACAATTTTTGATGACACATATTCGTATTTTCATTATTAGGCCGGTCGTTTTGGCTGGTTCGTCTTCTCTTGTTCGTTTTTCGAAATCAATCGGAGTGGAAAAAGTACTTCGACAATTGGTTTGAGCGCATGCAAAAGTAAATAAGTCAAGCTGGAGAAAACTTTGAAAAACAAAAAAAACATTTTTGATGATACATATTCGTATTTTCATTATTAGGCCGGTCGTTTGGGCCGGTTCGTCTTCTCTTGTTCGTTTTTCGAATTTTTTTTTGGTTTTTTTTACAATTAATATCGTTCGCTTTAGTTGGACCTCACTTTATTATTTGTTATAGCCTTTATAATCTGTTTTTTAAATTTGAAATTTGAAAGTAAATCGTCAAAGAATGAGCGGGATTAACCAAAAACCATCAATCGTCTGTTGGCTAAATTTTCACAAAAAATCGTCACTTGTGGCACCACTGCGGAGACGATAGAAAGATTAGACTTTCGCAATTTTAGAAGGTTATCAGAAAATGGTTAGAGCTTCGCAGTCCACCAACTATGTTGTTTTGTCTTCGGCAATTGGCATTTAACCTATTTTTTGGCTTTTATTTCAAACGCTCTTAAAAAATACTAGAATAAATCACAAAAAAAAATCATTGAATTTCAATGTCTTATAATTATAATTTACAGCAAAAATAATTTTAACACGTTCTATTGTTTACTTTCTGCGATAAGTGGATGCAAAAATCACTGTATACGATATAACAGTATACGATATACAAAAATTCATCGATTGCGTACTTTGGCCGCCACTCATACAAAGGAAAAGCCCATCAGTCTAGGTTTTAAATATTGGGCCTTATGCCGAATGCAGTTCCGAACACAGATTACATAGAGTACGGATTAGGATGAGACCCCGTCGTTGAGAAGCTGCTGAGTAAAGTGCAACATCAATCACAACATTGCACTGCATTCGACAATTTCTTTACTTCTCATAAATCTCATAATCATGACTCAGACCACCCAACACTTGTGGATGTTAAAATGATGAAAACATGAGCGTGGTTCGTAGCATAACGTGTTCGAGAAGAAGAATAAATTAATGTTAGCTTGTTAAAACGATAATTCAGTCGTTTCAATTCTATGAAACCACGAAACAATTAAGCCTATGCATTGTGTAAAAGGGTGGGAACGAAAGGCAGACTTTTTTTTTCGAAATTTTTTTGCACCAATCCACATGAGCTATTTTTGAGCGATTGTCAATTTGTGCGGGATCCAACGAGAACAAACCTTTTTTACGGCCAGGTGTTTATGCAATGTCGAATGTATGCTAGTGGAACAAATGCTCAAGGATTTCTATTTCTCACGGTATGTCACATGACGATGTTGCATTATCAGTTCACGCACGGCATCAGTGCTCTCTGGCACAACGGCCGTTTTTGGACGACCTTAATGACGTCGTCTTTGAGCGAGCGTCGGCCACGATTGAATTCATTAAACTAGTTTTTCACGGTGCTATAGGATGGTGCTTCATCGCGATACAATGATTAAAGTTCATCAATGCGCTCTTGTCGTGATAATCCATGTCGAATGTTGTGAAAAATGATCGCACGAAAATGTTTAGGAGTTAATTCCATTTTCTTGCCAAATCGATTTTTTTCAAGTCACTGTAAACAACACAAATGATGGTCGCATATCAAAACGTTCTGAGTACGTTTACGCTAAAAAATGTCAAACTTTCCAAAGGAAATGTCAGATGGCGCCAGGCAACACTTAGTTTTGCCTAGGCCAGAAATATATGAATTAACCCTCGTATAAGTTAAAAAGTAGTAAATATTCCTCGGATTGAATCTCTTAAGACTGCTTTGGTTCGAGCTGTGGCCAATTTGCCAATGGACGAGGTTCGTGCAGCTATTGACGATTGCCCAGTGCGACTTAAGGCGTGTGTGAAGGCAAAAGGCGGACATTTCGAATAAGTGGATTCGTTTTGGATACAATATATATCAGTAAATATATTAAAAAATATTTGGCTAAAAAACATTCAGTACTTTTTATTTTACAGCATAAAACGTGTGTAACAGTATTTATGTCCCTAATAAGTAGAATTATCTGCTTTATTTTCCAATAAATTTCGCTCACAGAATAGAACGTCTATGAGTATAGAATATTGGCAGACCGTCGAACAACACGCAGAAAAAAGTATGGTTGTGATGACAATATTCAAAGAGGATAATACTATTGTTGGGTATATGGTTGTGCTACAACAATAATAAGGTCCTCACAACAATAGTACGATTCAAATACAACCATACTATGATCCTCACAACAATAGTAAGATTCACACATAGCCATACTATGAACCCAACAACCATAGTATGATTCACACTCAACCATACTATGATCTCCACAACCATAGTATGATCCTCACAACTATAGTATGTTTCATATACAACGATAGTATGTTTCATATACAACCATAGTATGGTCCTCACAACCATAGTATGCTTCACACGCAACCATGATATGATCCCTACAACAATAGTATGATCACACACAATTATACTATGATCCCCAACATAATTTATTAGAATTGGTTTAAGTTGTCAACAATATATTTTAATTATGAAATTGATTCAAAAATACATTAAATTCAAAATAAAAGAAGTGATTTATTTCACAGTGGAAAAAATTAGTTTAAATAAACGTAAACGTTTTTATAAAAAATATTTCAGATAAACAAAACCAAAGCAGCTTTTTTAAAAAAATTTAATATCGATAAAAAAAGCATTAGATCTGTACCAATAACATTTGTTTTTAAAAACATATTTAAAAGAAGAAAAATTACAATCATACAGTATGATTGCCGTAACCATATCATTGTTAACATAAACGCAAAACACAATAATTTTGTCGCACTAACCATATTTATATTGTTGCTACAACCATATTTTCATTTTTAAATTTGGCAATAATACTATTGTTACATTTCAACAATATTAATATTGCAGCAATTACACTATTGTCAAAAGTAAATTCAGTTAACAATGCTATGGTTGCGACGAACATACTTTTGTTGTGGAGAACATATTATTATTGCCGTGACCATGTTTTAACCATGTTTTTTCTCTGCGTGAAGAAACGCGCAACAAGCCGTGTGTGCACCGGCTCAGAAGTATACCAATAGGGTATAAGTTCTTTCTTCCAAAACCCCCCTACCTCAAACCAGGGGACTCGAAAATAGTTTATTGCTATTAATGAACTACCACGAATTAATTAATATAGGATCTAGGTTTATATGTTTCTCCAGGGAATCAAGTAAATTTAAATATTTCTAATTATATTTAATTACATCTGGACACTCCGATTCCCCAACCAATCACCCGGCAAATACAACTTTTGCGAATATTGCAGCCACAGCTGAGGGACACAAAGTGAATTCTCCTGAAATTCTGATTTCACCTCAAGTCATGTAATAATTTACATTTCCTTACATTTGGCACACATAACTACGGGCAACCAGTTTCACCAGCAGGGACAAAAGCTTTTCTGCCGCCGGTGGTCCAGGGGTGGGTGTGTGTGTAATATGAATTTCAATTAAGTAATCAGTATTTCACTCATACTGCCTCTTGTCGCTCGTAATTTATTACAATTAGAAATCATAAAATTATCATTAAAAATCTAAATGATTCCAGCTCCGTCCTCGCCTGCGTCCAGGCACACGGACCCACTCTCTGACAACGCAGACAAACAGTGAACCAATGATTCATTTGTGTTCGTTCAGCTCCTTATCGCATTCTTTTTTTTTGTCTGTTTTCTTTTTTTTTCTTGATTCTTCTGCTTCCTCGCGCTCTCTGGTGCGTCTGGTGTCTTTAGTATTCTTAATTATTTTATTAGTTCCAGAAAAATGCCTCCAAGTTATTATATACTTTGAAAAAGATAAAAAAACTTTTCCGCTTTGTTTTGAGGACAGAAAAGTTTTTTTTCCTTTGCTGCTTCTTGTTTTAATGTTCATTCATAGAATTCTAAAGCACTAAATGATATGTTGGTAACAATGACGAAGCACGAAAAATGGATATTATCAAAGGTTTCAAGGGTTGCCAACAAAATGAAAAACTAAGTTACGTGGAAGCTAATATATGTTACCAGTATAATCTATAAAATATATATCGCATTTAAGAAAAAACTCATACGAGGGCTGCTATATATATTTCTGGCCTAATACTAAAAAGGTGAATATTTATCATCAAAACTGATTTTGTTGTTTTTCAAAGTATTTTCCAGCATGCCTTTATATACTTTTGCATGCGCTCAAACCAATTGTCGAAGCACTTTTTTCACTCCGATGGAGAAACCGCCAAAACATGGTTTTTGAACGCTTCAACAGCATCTTCTGGCGACGAAAATCGTTGACCACTCATTTTTTTCTTGATGTGCGGGAATAAAAAGAAGTCATTGGGTGCCATGTCAGGGCTGTACGGCGGATGACCCATCAATTCGTCGTTTTGGCCGGTCAAAAAGGCGCTGTTTTGAGCCGATGTATGAGAGCTCGCATTGTCGTGGTGCACAATGTTTCGTCTTCTCTTGTTCGTTTTTCAAATTTCTCCGAAGACTTTAGGCAAACAAATTGTGGTCTACCACACTGAATTGACCGTTGTACGTTGCTCAAGTGGAACAGTCGCCACATGACCAGTTTTGCCCTTCAAAGTGCTTCTTCCACGAACAACTTTCGTTGGATTTGGCTCGCCTTCAAAGACCCACACGGCCGATTGCTGTTTTGTTTCGGGTTCATACGCATAGATTAATGATTCGTCACCTGTGACAATCTTATAAACGTCTTTAGAAGCACAGCGATAGTATTTTTTCAAAATTTCTTTGCACCAATCGACACAAGCTTTTTTTTGAGCGATTGTCAAATTGTGCGGGATCCAACGAGAACAAACCTTTTTTACGGCCAGGCGTTCATGCAATATCGAAAGTATGTTGATGGAAGAAATGCCCAAGGATGACTCTATCTCATGATATATCACATGACGATCTTGCATTATCAGTTCACGCACGGCATCAATGTTCTCTGGCACAACGGCCGTTTTTGGACGACCTTCACGACCATCGTCTTTGAGCGACCGTCGGCCACGATTGAAATTATTAAACCAGTTTTTCCCAGTGCTCTAGGATAGTGCTTCATCGCCATACAAAGATTTAAGTTCATCGATGCACTATCGTCGTGATAGTCCACGTCGAAAATTGTGACAAATTATCGCACGAAAATGTTCACGAGTTAATTCCATTTTTTTTGCCAAATTGATTTTTTCAAGTCACTGTAAACAACACAAATGATGGCCGTACGTCAAAACGTTCGGAGTACGTTTATGCTAAAAAAATGTCAAACTTTCTAATGGATGTGTCAGATAGCGCCAGAAATATATCTAGCAACACTCGTATGGACATCGAAAATTGCTTCACTTTTAGCGGAAATACATACAAGTAGTTGACGCCGACAGTCCATAAAATATTGCCGCATGGCAAATATTTAATTGAATACAAGTCTCCGCCAAGTGGTGAATTTTCTAAAGAAGCCCGCCCAGGAGTCAAAATGTAGAAAAAAAATATAGATTGGAGAACTGGCAGACCCTTTGTCCGTGTGTCTGTTAAACGCACGATAGCGGTCAAACAAAAAAAAATAGACTCGTAAAATTATGCATTGTGATGTAATTACGATTCAGTATAGAATTGAGCTAACGTTTAAGGATAATTAATTATCCTTTTACTAGCAAAGTTAGCTGTAATGTTCGGTTATTAATACTCGGGCTTAAAATTTAAGGTATAAACGTAGCATAAAAATGTGTCACTGAAATAAAACAATATAGAATTTAAATAACTGAGGAGCGCGTGACAAAGCGTTATTCGCCGCCAAAATGTCTACATGTAAGTGTAGAGGCTACCAATAAAAAGAATAGGAAACATCCCAAACTATAGGGTGGAGCGCGGAATTTGCTTATTTCGGAATTAAATAAATTAATTATGAACCTTGGAAAAATTTATTTTATATTTTAATTATAATGAACCGTTATTTATTTAAAACCATGTATTTTTTAAATTGCAAAGAAAGAACTGCGGCCTTTCGAATGGTGTATACACTTTTAAAATCACACTGAAAAAAATCTGTGCATTTTTCCTGTAAACTCACTTTTTTTTAATTTTTTTGTAATATTTTAACTTTGGGCGCGTTTGTACACATAATTTTTAAAAACGAACTGAACAACTTTTGAACTGAATAACACAATTCGGTGTCATTTTTAAAAATCCGTTAGAAACTGATTGAGTTATTCAACTTTTATTAAAACAACATTTTTTGATAAAATACAATTTTTGGCAAACTACTCAGAATTATTTGTTTTGTCGTTTTTTATTGAACATCTCAGCAGGATCTCCAAGAAAAATAATATCACTTCCCAGGTATTTTGACTTTATTCTTTTTTGTTACACTGTGTAATGTGTTGGTCTGGGTGTCTGTCTTACCCTAACATTTCAGATTTCACTGATATTGCTAAATACTTTTGTGAAATACAACTTCGAGTCCGTTAATGGGTAAGGCAGTATACTAAATTTGCTATTCGGCTTGCAAAACAACGAAATATATATCTTTTTGACCGTCGCACAGTGGCGCCCGTAGAACAACCGACGTTACAAAAATCAAAATGTCCATGGGCGAATGGTACCACTTGCCACACAGCCAACGAAACAATGAATCTTTTCTGCGAGAAATTCAATGGTCGTGTTAATTGGTCGCCACGGTCGAGTTATTTGACACCGCAGGATTACTTTTTTTGGAGATATTTAAAAGAAAAAATGTACGTCAATCTGAAGGACAATTGAACCTCCATTATGTCTCAGAGCCATTGAAAATATGAACAACCGGATAGATGAATGCAGCCGAGGCCGTGGTGAGCATATTTTGTTCTTAACATAATTGTCTTATACCCTTCTATCATAATAAAAAATACTAAGATACGAGTAATTCTCTTTAAACATTTTGTTTAATTTTTAATTAACATCGTACGTTTTAGTTAGACCATCTTCTTTATTCTGAACTGTCGAAGAGTTCTAAGACGATCTAGCCTTGTCCGTCTGTCTGTCTGTCTGTGGAAAGCAAACTACAGGTCACACTATCGATGCTAGGCGGCTGAAATTTTGCAGAAACATGTGCTGATGGACTGAAACGGTAGATATTGAAAGTGAGACAGATCGGTCGAATAAAAAAAAATCAGCAATCATTAATACTGGTGTTTAAAAAAGGACGAAAAGGAATAATTTTAATGACGAAATCCTGCTATAAATCTAGACGGCTTTTGCTTAAATGACATCTGCAGATATTTAGTGGTTCAAGGGGTGCCATTATACCCAGAGAAAACCACAGTTTGGAGCGGTTTATAAGCTGGTGAAATCTTCCGTGCATATTTCTTCAAAAATGAAGCTGACCGGAACGTAACCGTGAATGGTACTCACTATCGCGCCATGATATCGATCTTAATGCTCTCTGAAATTGAAGCCCGTAATCTTGACGACAGTTAGTTTTAACAGGACGGTGCCACTTTCCATACAGCTGCTCATACAATGGATCTATTGAGAGGTCATTTTGAAGAGCAAATAATTTCACGTTTTGGAACGGTGAGTTGTCCGTCTAGATCGTGTGATATCATACCTACGAGGGCGGTTCGGAAACTTCTTAGCCAAGCACAAAAAGCGCGGTATAAACAGAAAAAGTTAAGTGTTTTGGAAACTTCCATCTCTATGAACACATGTTAAATTTTGTTTCGATCTGGCAACTCTTTCATATAGAAACCGGTATTCACAAAAGACGCATCCGCTATTTTTTTACAATGGAAAAATTAGAAATGCGTGGGGTGTCATTAAATATTTACATAAAAAAGGTTTATCGGGACAAGAAATTCATAATGATATGGTGAATGTGTTAGGTGAAAGTGCTCCTTCATATGCAACAGTAAAAAATTGGGTTGCTGAATTTAAACGTGGTCGTACAAGCATTAAAGATGAACCACGTAGTGGACGTCCAAAAACAGCAACAACAACAGAAATTGTAGCCGAAGTGCATGATATGGTATTAAATGATCGACGAATAAAAGTGCGTGAAATAGCTAATATCATGGGCATCTCAAATGATCGAGTCCATTTAATTTTGCATGAAGAACTGCAGATGAAAAAGCTTTCTGCAAGATGGGTGCCGGACTTGTTAACAGTCGACCAATAACGCATAAGAATGAACATTTCTCAAGCTTGTTTGGATTGTTTTCAGCGAAATAAAATGGATTTTAAGCGTCGTTTCATAACTGTTGATGAGACATGGATCCACCACTATACTCCAGAGACAAAAGAACAATACAAACAATGGACTGAAGCTGGAGGAAGTGCCCCAAAGAAGGCAAAAACAATTCAATCGGCTGGTAAGGTTATAGCAACGGTTTTTTGGGACTTCAAAGGTATTTTATTGATTGACTATCTGCAAAAGGGCAAAACAATAAATTCAGAGTACAATTGCAACCTTTTAGATCAATTAAATGTACAAATTCGAGAAAAACGTCCTGGCTTACAACACAAAAAAATAATTTTTCATCAAGACAACGCAACAGCGCACAAGAGTGTTTTAACAATGGCTAAAATCAACGAATTAAAGTACGAGTTGCTTGACCACCCACCTTATTCTCCTGATTTAGCACCCAGTGACTTTTACCTGTTCCCAAATCTAAAAAAATTCCTTGCATGAATGAAGATGCAATTACAGTTGTAAACCACTATTTTAAAGACCTTGAGGAAAACTATTTTAATCAAGGGATAGAATTGCTAATAAGCGTTGGACTAAGTGTATTGAAGTTTCAGAAGATCTTATTGAAAGATAAAAATATATTTGAAAAACTAACTATTCTCTTTCATTGATAGGCTAAGAACTTTCTGAACCGCCCTCGTATAGACTTTTTCTTTGAGACTACGTAAAGTCTTTGCTGACAAACCAGTTACAAATTAGGTTTTGGATGCCAACATTACGCGTGTCATTAACGCCATACTGGTCGAAATGCTCGAACGAGTCACACAACATTGAACCCTCAAAATGGACACCCTAAGGCGTAGCTCCGACCAACATATGAAGGAAATTATTTTGTTTTGCTCGTTTGTTTTATTTCGGTCTGTTGCTTTTACACATTGAACAGGGATTAAACCGGCTCAAGACCTCTTGCTTCTATATTTATATAGAAGACAAGTTTTTAACAAAATGGCAAAGTGTATTTTCGTGGGCAATTGTGTGAAAAAAACTTAAAAAGTAAGGTTTACAACAGTAGTTCTCATTCGTTTGTGGAGAGCCTGGCCTTATAGAGTTCGGTTTTACTTTCAACAATTGCAGCAAGGCTTTCTGAAGAGGGTTGTCACGGACCCGAAATCATGATAAAAGTAGTGTGCAGCCACGAAAATCAATGTCACTTTGCCATTTTGTTAAAAACTTGTCTTCTATTTAAATATAGAAGCAAGAGGTCTTCAGCCGGTTAATCCCTGTTCAATGAAATTATTTTCCCAAAATAAATGCCATAAAATGTCTTTTCGAATGAACAATAAAGATTCCACACTTGATTCCAATTTTGGGATATTTTTTTTTTGAAAAAATACCTCTAGATTGATAAAAAAAAACTTTCTCGGCCCAAAAAATACCTTGGACCGACTAGGACCCTGTCCTATACTCACCTAGTATATCCTTTATATCCCGAAATCATTAACCCCCAAAAAAAAGTGTTACACAGTATTTTCAGACACGCTAGGCCGACAATCCTAGCTCCAAAAATGAATCCCAAAGGGGACCCCCATTATACCTAAAGAGGGTAACCCCGACAAAGTATAGCAAAGGCAATACGAAAAAAGAAAAGTCCACGTAATATGTTACAAAGAGCCAACTGGTGTCCGCAGGGTCCATCCGTCCGTCTGCCCGCCCTTTGAAATGTCTAGTTTATTGGAAAGTCATTGTATTTTCGACAAACCCCGACAAGTGAAAGAACCAAAGAAAAGTTTTCTTTGTTTCAAGAGATTAGTTCGCTTCACTAGTAGTTCTTTGCCGTTCTATGAGTTCTGCTCGGAATATATTCACACCGATTAAATAATCCGTTGAGTGGGAAATGTGGTTTCTCCAAGGGGGCCTGCAATCTGTGTGCCGCAGATAGACTTGGCTGGCTGTAAATATGTTTTGCAGCGAAAGTTAATCACATCAAGACATTACCAACACTTGCACGTATTTCCTCATTTCAATATAATTGTTCATAGGTGAGTGTGCGTGTAAGTGTGTATGTATAGGCATCTGTAGGTATTTGTCTTTTCATCTTAACATGTGTGTTTGAACAGCTTCTGAAGAATGCTCAACTTTGTTCCTGCTCTTACTTTTCTACTTTTGTTTGAACCAAAAACTTTTATTTCTTTTGGATTGCTCAATGTCGATGTGCATATGTGCGACCGAGTGTCGTTGCGATTGTATTCGACCAAGCCGCATGTGCTGGAGTGTCTTCTGTTGTATCGCCACCAAAAGTTGGAGGAGACTGATATTAATGGCACAAGTTTAGATCCTTCCCCACACATTCTCGCTTGCCAAACATGTATTCCCCAAGTCGGCCAGACATGCATACGTATGTACCCTGCCAACGTTTTCTATCGCGGAAGTGACTAAGAAGTGACTCTAATAAGTTAAAACTCATCGTCTGCGATACCATTTTCTTATCGCAGAAGTGTCTTCCGTATCATCGTCTGCGATACCATTTTCTTATCGCAGAAGTGTCTTCCGTATCGAGAAGTTGTACCCCCGGAGTTAACTTCCAGAAGTCAGTTCAGCGTAACTACAAAGAGTCACTTCCTAGTGCCTTCTTGGATGTTACTTTTGGTTCTAATTTTATTTGGCGGTCGCTGCGACTTTGGCAGAAGTGTATGGTGTTGTTTAATATATCCATTACGGCACATGTGATTTTCGGCTGGTGTTGTAAACAACAAACAATCTTTCAATTTAAGTCTGGATGATTTAAAGACGACTGTAATGTAAATTGTTCTTGTAAAATTCAAACAATCTTTCATTTAACGTCTGGAAGTGACTAAAGCGTAACCCATTTGACGATGGACGATGAGAGAAACTTCCACATGGTTGGGAGGGTGATGAGAAATACACACAAAGAAATACAAACAGCCGCTTAAATGAAATATTTCGCAACGGGGGTCGAAACTAACTGGGTGGCCCAAATAAGACTGAAGAGTTAAAAAGTTGAAGATTAGCTAGATACATATCAGCTGATAACTCTAGAGGTATTTTTTCAAAAAAAAAAAAACATTCAAATTTAGTGTAAGCTTTATTGATCATTCGGAAGGACATTTAATGTCATTTATCACTTTTAAATCAAATTTAATCTTTATTATTCATTCGAAGGGATTTTTTAATGCCATTTATTTTGTTTGGAAATAATTACCTTCAAATGTTGGGAACCGAATTATGGAAATAAGCGTTAGGTAAGTAACGGGAAGATCCGCTGTTTTCGATCAAAATTTTGTTCAGTGATGAGGCCTATTTCTGGCTCAACGGCAAAGTCAAAAAACAAAATTGCCGCATATGGGCTGCAGAGCAACAAGAAGAGGTTCAAGAGGTGCCATTGTAACCCAGAGAAAACCATGGTTTAGTGCGGCTTATAACCTGGTGGAATCATCGGTGCAATTTTTTTCAAAAATGATGGCCGGAACGTAACCGTGAATGGTGCTCGCTATCGCGCCATGATATCGATCTTTATGCTACCTGAAATTGAAGCCCGTAGTCTTGAGGACATTTGGTTTCAATAGGACGGTACCACTTGCCATACAGCTGCTCAAACAATGGATCTGTTGAGAGGTCATTTCGAAAAGCAGCTAATTTTACGTTTGGAACAGGTGAGTTGGTCGCCTAGATCGTGTAATATCACAGCTATAGACTTTTTCTTTGGGGCTACGCAAGGCCATATTCTATGCTGACAAGCCAGCTACGATTCAAGTTTTGGAAGCCAACATTACGCGAGTCTGCAACGCCATACCGGTCGCAATGCTCGAACCAGTCGTACAAATGCACACCCTGAGTAGTTGCGGCCAACCCTTGAATGAAATTATATTTAAAAAATAAATGGCATAAAATGTCTTTTCGAATGAACAATAAAATTTCCGTACTTAATTTGAATGTTTGTATTTTTTTATATTAAAAAAAAAACATCCAGACTTATTACCCTATACGCGGAAAGTGATCAAACCCTATACTCACAGTGAACACTAGGAAATAATATTATCAGTATGCTCTGGAAGAACAGAGCGATGCATCGACAAAAAGTTATGTTCTAAGGCTGGGTGTAAGACATTCTGTAACTACTTAGTAGAGACATAAATACTGCTACAACTTTGAACACACCCATTTCAATAGTAGAACTGAAAATACCCCGTTAATGTCATATAGCGTTAGTCCTCAATAGCGTTAGTCTGTAACGGGATTTTAAAATAGTTTCAACTTTCATCAGGTAGTGGTCAGATAATGAGAACCGTATCGCTGTAATAGCGCTTTTTAAGTGTGAAATGAAAAAAAGCGATATTTTCAAAACGCTCCGGCCACTAGGGATTCGCATGTTCGTCTACCGATGCATAAAACTGTTTGAGAAGGCTGGAGATGTAAAAGACCACCACCGGTCGGGCCGCCCACGCTGTGTTCAAACATGATGAACAAATTTTTACCGTTCAGGAAAAATTTAACAAGCAAACTGATAGAGTGTATGCGCGGTCATCTGAGGAAGCATCTGAACTGATCCCAGGGGTGGAAAAGGGTCATCACCACGATGGGGTCACTGACCTGAATTTCTGCGAACAAGGAGTCAAAACATCGGCCAAGGTTTACCAAGAAACCGTTTTGGAAGCTGTTGTGAAGCCTGTTAACAATGTTTCAAAACCAGCCATGGACTTTCCAGCAGGATTCTGCGCCGGCCCATAAGGCTAAAACGTCCCAGGCCTGGCTTCGAAACAATTTGCCAGCGTTCATTTCCTCTGAAGAATGGCACTTAGGCAGTTCAGATTTGAGCCCATTGGATTACAAATTGTGTATGTACAAGGTTTGTCACAAAAGATACCCCAACATTGGATCTCTTAAGACTGCTTTGGTTCGAACTGTGCCAATTTTCCAGTGGACGATGTTCGTGCAGCTTTTGACGATTGGCCAGTGCGACTTAAGGCGTGTGTAAAGGCAAAATGCCGACAGTATTAATGTCCCTACTAAATACACTGCAAAACTTAAGTGTTCAAAATATACATAACTTTTTTGTTTATAATTTCTCTCTCTCTCTTTTGCAGGTTATTTAGGGTGGTTAATTTTGAGGTTCCCTACTTTTTTAAAGAAAAAAGACAGACAATTTAAATTGAATGGGGAATGTGTATTATCATTTGAAAGAACATTCTTTGACATTTATTTGTTGAAGATTACGCCTATCAAATGGTTTTTTTTATATAATTTCCTTCCGATGTTGGCCGCAACTACGCCTCAGGGTTTCCATTCAGACGGTCCAATTTTCGATGACTCGTTCGAGCATTTCGACAGGTATGGCGTTAATAACACGCGCAACGTTGGCTTCCAAAACCGGAATCGTAGCAGATTTGTCAGCATAGACTTTCGACATTACGTAACCCCAAAAAAAAGTCTAACGGTGTGATATTACACGATCTTGGTGGCCAATCGACCGGCCCAAAACGTGAAATTATCTGCTCACCGAAGTGTTCTCTCAATAAATCCATTGATTGATAAGATGTGTGGGAAGTGGCGCCGTCTTGTGAAGACCAAATGTCGCTTAGATCACGAGCTTCAATTTCAGGCATCAAATAGTCGGTTATCATGGCACGATAACGGTCGCCATTGATGGTTTCTTTCTCACCGGCATCATTTTTGAAAAAATATGGACCGGCCCACAAACCACACCAAACTGTTTTTGGATGAATTGACAGCTTTTGAGCCTCTTCTGGTTGCTCTTCGTCCCAAATGCGGCAATTTTGCTTGTTTACATACCGATTGAGCCAGAAATGTTGGCCGATTATGTTGACCATAAGTTGAACGAAGTGCACGAAACACATTCCTCACAGAACGTGAATTTTCGTAATAAAGTTAAACGATTTGTAAAAGTTCTTCAGGCATAAGTCTTTTCACGATAAAATGGCAAACATTACTTAACAAAAATAACATGACGGCATGACACGACTTACACGTGATCTGTCAACAAAATGCTATTAAAAAATATCTCCACTTGGATGAGCCTATATATGAGTGCATATGAAAAGTTCCGTGACTTTTCGAATAAAACACATTTTTTTGCAAAAAAAAACTTGTTTTTTAGCAAAATCTCCTTTTAGCTCAATACACTTAGTCCAACGTTTTTCCAATTTTAGTATCCCTTCCCAAATAAGAATTTTTCGAGGTCTGTAAAATAGGCATTTGTTTGATGAATAATTTCATCCTTGAAGCTGAATCTCTTTCCAATGAGCCATTTCTCTAGGTTTGGATTTAGGAAACAGTGGGGAGCTCAATCCGGAGAATATAGCGGATCAGGTACCAATTTGTAACCCAATTCATGCAATTTTGCGATTGGGATGCACACGTGTACATCCGTACATTACCTTGTCAATATGGGGTCGTGTTTTTAAATCCTCTTTAAGTCGGTCCAATAAGTTGGCATAATATTCGCAGTTCATTGTTTTTACCTTTTGAAGGTAATCGATGTGGATTATCCCGCGTAATCGATGAGGATTAACGCGGACTATCCCGCGTGCATCCCAAAAAACGGTTGCAATCACCTTATTGGCCTGCAAAGTCACCTTGGCCTTCTTCGGAGCCGGTTCACCCGGAGAAACCCATTGTTTAGACTGATGCTTGGTCTCCGGAGTCTTGTAATGAATCCATATTGCATCCATAATTACAAACAAAACTCCGCAAAAACTCATTCGAATTGCGGTTAAACATCTTCAAACAATCCTTTGAAGTTGTCACACGATTACATTTATGGTCAATTGAGAGCAAACGCGGCACCTAATTTGCCGACAGCTTCCTTAAACCCAACTGATCATTTCAAATCGAAACCACACTGCCATATGAAATGCGTATCGCGCCAACGATCTGACGAACTTTTACTTTTCGATCGGCTCACACCATATCTTGGTTTTTTTTCGACATTTTCGGGTGTATTGACCTCAATTGGCCGTCCAGCGCCATTTGTACTTGAGCGAACACAATTAAAGTTAGTAAACCACTTTTTATACCCTCCACCAACAATGGAGGGTATATTAGTTTTGTCATTCTGTCTGCAACACCTTGAAATAACCATCGGACCCAACAAAGTATATATATTCTTGATCCTCGTAAAATTCTAAGACGATCTAGCCATGTTGTCCGGCTGTCCGTCTGTTGAAAACAAGATAGAGCCTGCATGAAAACAGCTAGGGAGGCATAAACATGTGTAGTTAACCTAGCATGGTTGGTATTGAAAATGGGCTATATAGCTCTACGGGAAGTTGGTGTTGGAGACCCTCAACCGACACTACCTCATAAAAATTAGTTTTTTATTTGGAAATATCCGTCCAGTTTCTTGAGCAAAATCACTAAAAATTTGCAAATAATAATCTCTATATAGGCGCAATCATCTATGTAAAAATGGTTTAGATTGGGCCACCATTTCTTGTACCTCCCATACAAACGGCCTTATGGGCCTTGAGAAATAATATGACTATAACTCACCACACACTTGACCTATCGAGACAAAATTTTTGGCATAAGAATTTCTATATACAACACATTTCTACCCTGAATTCGGTTGAGATCGGTAAAGTCCTACTGGTACCTCACACACAAACGGTCTCATAGGCCTTGAAAAATAATATGACAATAACTCACTACAAACTTGACCTATCGAGATGAAATTTTCTACATAAAGATTTTTATATAGAACACACCTCTGCGCCAAATTCTGTTGAGATCGGAAAAGTCCCACTGGTACCTCCCACACAAACGGTCTCATGGGCTTTGAGAAATAATATGACGATAACTCACCACAAGCTTGACCTATCGAAATGAAATTTTGCAGAACACACTTCCGCACCAAATTTGGTTTTATTTGGGAATCTGGTGAAGGGTATCCAAAGTTCGGCACAGCTAAGCCAAACTTAACATTTTTTACTTGTTTACCATTGAAATCGATAATGCACAGTTCCCATAGTATTTATCAAGCTTTTCCTTGGTTTGATTGACCTTTTTTCCGCAAAAAATAATGTTTGATGAGCACTCGATATTCACTTTTTTTATTTTTAACAAAATCCACGAGGTTGCATGTTTTGAACAGCTGTTAAACACAAACTAAATGACGGAACTATCTTAAAATTTGACAGTAGTCTATTAACAAATGGTACTTGATGGGAGCAGTGTTGCATTAAATATAACTACGAAGGAAGTTGGAAAAGTCAAGAATTTATTTATATGCCCTCGTAGTTTATTTATGGAGATATATGATGGCTACATATAAAAGTCAGATACGCGTCAAAATTTTTGAATTTTATTATTCTATTGGCAACTCTATTATCTCAATTAAACGAAATTTTTGTCATTTTAATATCCGAACTCCCACGTTTTGAGGAAAAGGGGTCAGAGTCAGAATCCTAGGGTATTACATCAGCTACAATCAGATCGCTCCGGATGTATGCTTGATAACATAATCGTTCCCTAATTTTTTGAAAATAAGGAGGGTCAGTCAGATATCTTTAACGGGGCTCAGTATAGGACTATGATTGAAAATGTATTTTCTCCGCAAGTTGAAAATAATACTAACATGTGGATCCAGCAACTTTTTGGCCAACCCTTCAGTCTTATTTGGGTCACCCAGTATTTGTCTGTACTGCATTCGGTGGTAAACGAGTATTTAGCATCAAGCTAGAGAGACATTAAAAGGAATATATGGTATATATCCGATAACAGAACGCAGCAACTACTTGTGGACAATCTATACTCTAGCAGAGTTAGTTTGGGTTTTTTTCCTCGCAGTTTTACGAAACAATTTGTTATAAACAGTAAGCAACAAAATCGAATTCAATGACTTATTGACTTCATATTCACAAGATTAAAACATCTTCTGTAACAATTAAAAAAATCTATAAAAATTTTGTAATTGTGGTATAGAGTACGACTGCGATTCGGAGTATAAAATAAAGGGTAGTGCAACTGAAACGCACAATGTTAATTGTAAACAAAACAAAAAGTTTTCAGAGAATTAATTATCTTGATATTTTTTATTATGACAGAAGGTTCTATGACAATTATATGTGAAATCAAATATCGGCCAAGTGATCGCCACTAACACCGTAGCATACCTCTATCCGATGGTCCGATAGTTTTCAATGACTCTGAGACATAATGGTGGTTCAATGTCGATGTGCCGAATTATCTAATCCGTTAGCTCCTGAATTGTTCTTGGCTCATTGACGTATACTTTTTCTCTTAAATATCCTCAAAGAAAGAGGTCCAACAGTGATCGTGGCGGTCAATTAAGAGCGCCACTACATCAGATAACACGGACCTTGCATTTATCGCGCAAAAGAGCCACTGTTTCGTTGGCTGTGTGGCTAGTGGACCATTCTGTTAAAACCACTTATTGTCCAGGTCCATATCCTCAATTTCTGGCCACAAGAAGTTCGTTATCAACTGGAGATACCGAACACCATTCACGGTTACTGTTTGGGCGACCTTATTTTCGCAAAAGTACGGCCCGATTTCGCCGCCAGCCCATAAACCGCACCAAACAGCCACTGTGTGTGTGTGTTTGTGCATCGGCTTTTCAGCAATCACTCGTGGATTTTCATTGGCCTAAATGCGACAATTCTGCTGGTTAAAGATTTCACTGAGCTGAAAGTGTGCCTCGTCGCTAGAGATGATTTTCTTTGTAAAGTCACCATCTCCTGCTGCCTGTCCAACCAACCATTTAGCGTATTGACAGTGCTTGAAGTGGTCGGTAGGCTTCAGCTCTTGAATCAATTGAACTTTGTAAGAGTGAAAATTCCAATATTTATTCAAAATTCGCATCAGTGATGTTGGCATGTTAAATTGTTGGGCACGACGACGAGTCGAGCTTGACTGTTCTTCTGTCACACTATCGCGAACAACTTCAATGTTTTTCGCAGCACAGTTTTTTTTTTCAAATTTCCTACAAACTCGGTTTGCAAAAATTTGCGCAAAATTCTTCCGATTGTGGATATATTAGGTCGATTATTTTGCCCAAAAAAAACATGAAATGCATTTTGATTTAAGCGACCACTTTTGTAACAATCTCAACGCGCTGCTCAATTGTGTACCTCTCCATAGTTGAATTTGTCAAACATTGATTCGAAGATATGTTACATTATGTTGGTCAACAAACTTGACGTAAAAGTGACTCACAATTGGTTGGACCATTCTTTAGTATACCACGAGAATAGGAATGGAGGATGGAATCTACCATCGCTGCAACCCAAATTTGTCGTACAGCTTAATAAAAAACTGTTTTTTAACAATTTTCATAATTCAATTATATTGTTGACAACTTAACGCAAGTCTAATCATACTATGGTTGTGGGGATCATATTATGGTTATGTTTGAATCATACTACTGTTGTGAGGATCATAATATTGTTGTGCCACAACCATATACCCAACAATAGCATGATCCTCATAGAATATTGTCACGCCAACCATACTTTTTTCTACGTGCAGAGCTTGCCACAATGACCCTTTGTTTTTTAATTCCCACGACAGCCGGTTCTATGTATTGAAACAAACCCTTTTCGGCCAGGTGACTCAACAGTTTGTGATTTCTGTTTGTCCATTTTTCGTCGTAAAAGCAGCACTTCCCGGACTGCCTGCTCATAATATTATTGGTATGAGCCGGGATCGAATACAACTCCAGACTTTGGATCTGCTCGGTTTGTCAGAACCGTAAACACTATCATGTAACGTCTGTAATGTCTAATCGTTACATGGAGTTGAGGTCTGAACCACACTAGGGAGTAAAGCGAATTGGGATTCGATGCCTCTTGCAATGAGGGCAAATCAATAATTCCGTGAGTTTCCAACTTCCCTCCTAGTTATATGAAAGGAAACACTACTCCCATCATATGCAATCTGTTAATAGACTACTGTCAAATTTTGAGAGTTCCGTCATATATTTTGTGTTTTACAGCTGTTCAAAACATACAACCTCGTGGATTTTGTTAAAAATGGAATAAAAGTGAATTTCGAGTGCTCATAAAACATTACTTGTGCGGAAAACCTGTCAATCTAATCAAGGAAAAGCTTAATTAGTACTATGGGGACTCTGCACAATCGATTTCAATGGTAAAAAAGTGGTTAACTGACTTTCGTTGTGGCACAAATGACGCTAGACGTTCTGAATGGAAAATTGAGGTCAATACACCCGAAAATGTCGAAAAACTGCAGGATATGGTGTTGGCCGATCGAAGAGTAATAGTGCGTAAGATTGTTGATGCCATACGCATTTCATATGGCAGTGTGGTTTCGATTTTACATGATCAGTTGGGTTTAAGAAAGCTGTCGGCAAGATGGGTGCAGCGTTTGCTCTCAACTGACCACAAGCGTAATCGTGTGACAAAACTTCAAAGCATTGTTTGGAGTTGCTTAACCGCAATTCGAATGAGTTTTTGCAGCGTTTTGTAACTTTGGATGAAACATTGATCCATTACAACACTCAGGAGACCAAGCGGCAGTCTGAAAAATGGGTTTCTTCGAGTGAACCGGCTTCGAAGAAGGCCAAGTTTACTTTGTCGGTCAATAACGTTGTTTGGAATGAACGCGGGATAGTTCACATCGATTACCTTTAAAAGGGAAAAATAATAAACTGCAAATATTATGCCAACATATTGGGCCGACTTAACGAGGATTTAAAAAAACGACCCCATACGAGAGCTGCTATACATATTTCTGGCCTAATAATGAAAATTCTAATATTTATCATTAAAAATGTTTTTATTGTTTTTCAAAGTATTCTCCAGCATGATTTATACACTTTTGCATGCGCTCAAACTAATTGTCGAAGCACTTTTTCTACTCCGATTGAGACACTTCCAAAACATGGTTTTTGAACGCTTCGACTGCCTCTTCTGACGACGAAAATCGTTGACCACGCATTTTTTTCTTGATGTGTGGGAATAAAAAAAGAGTCATTGGATGCCAAGTCAGAGCCTTTTTTAAGCGATTGTCAAATTGTGCGGGATCCAACGAGAACAAACTTTTTTTACGGCCAGATGTGCATGCAATATCGAATGTATGCTGGTGTTAGAAATGCTCAAGGCTGCCATCCATCTCATATTATCTGGCACAATGTTCTCCAGCACAATTGCCGTTTTTGGAAGACCATCACGACCTTCGTCTTCGAGCGAGCGTCGGCCATGATTGATTTCATTAAACAAGTTTCTAACAGTGCTAGAGGATGTCGCTTCATCGCCATACAAAGATTTAAGTTCATCGATGCACTCTTGTCGTGATAATCCACGTCGAAAGTTGTGAAAAATGATGGCACGAAAATGTTTACGAGTTAATTCCATTTTTTTTGCCAAGTTGATTGTTCAAGTCACTGTAAACAAAACAAATGGTGGTCGTACGTCAAAACGTTCTTAGTACGTTAACGCTATAAAATGTCAAACTTTCCAATGGAAATGTCAGATGGCGCCAGGCAACACTTAGCGTTGAAGTTGAAGGGTCTTTTCCTGGTGAGTATTTATTTAATGCTTTTAATGTCTTCTTCGGTTAAGTAATAATTTCATACTAATTTGAAATGTGTTCGCTTAGGACTCTTAGGGCTATACCCGTATATACAAAAATCTTATCAAGCGATATCAAGCATTGGTCTTATTCTTTTTAAGGCAGCGATCAATAGTTTTCATGTGTGGGATGTTGCACTTATCACAGGCCCTTATCGCCCTGTGCGTTTATAAGATTGCGTCTTCAGTGGATTGTGCGATCATCATTTTTCTCTAAGAATAGAATTTAATTGCAGGCGGACAAACAATTCGGTATTTATTCTCGCTGTACTTGAATTTGTATCAACAAGCCAACATAACCGAACACACAATATAAAACGTGTTCACTTTGAGCACACGGAATTATTGATAAGCTCTCGTATATTAAAGCTAAGGCCACTAGGTTTAAGCTGCTCTGTCATAAATTTATTTATTGCTAAATTTGTTTATTATATTTGTATATAGAATAGATTGCAAATAACTTTATTATTGAACAAAAAAATACTGTATTAGGTATGAGTCAAACTGAAAAATATACGGCCTGTAAAGACTTTTTAACGACAAATTGTCTAAACTGAAGGTCGTATCAGACAAGTTCTGCAAGATGTGGGAGCTATTTAATTTTGTTGCCAACCAATGAGTTAAAAATATTAAATACCATTTTTCTGCCAAGCCGCTTACAACACAAATATTATCCGTAACTAATCAATATCTATCAAACGATTGCCTTTAAATGTGTGCACATTTATAGCTGTCAAAGCACCTGGAAAAAATACCTGCACTATTTACCTCCCCCACAAGAGTATTTTATGGGCCAGCCGGCCGGCCGAACATCATCATTCATGTGTTCAATATTATGGCAATATGAGTTTTCAACATGTCACTTGATTGAATTGATTTTGACTTGTTACCAATCATTTGAAAACATATTGCTGATATTTCAAGAGCCACTTAGGCGACAAACTAATATGTTGCATTTACAGACGGGCAAAGTGTGTTCAGTGCAGAATAGTTTTTTTTGACTGTGGCTGTAAGGACAATTTGTAAGGAGAGTTTGAGTTTAGCTGACAATTATGTGGTTTCTTATATGTCTAACTTTCATTAACCAACATTATTACAAAACAATTTGGCAATTTAGATCTCAATCATAAATGCAAATGGTAAATTAAGATCTTTACCTGGAATTAAATTTGTGAGTATTGTACTTACCGAGCTTTTATTGGGCAGGTATGAACTATCACAAGATCCAAATAACCTCTTTGGCTTCACTGTCATTGTTGAAACAGTCGGCAATATTTTAAAGCATCCCAAATGTTGTTCTCATGTTCACCTAACATGGTTGTAAGAACTAAACGTAGCCCCAATAGATAGGATGTTATATTATCGCTGCGGCCAAAATATCGGTGTTGACTCTCTGGAGATGATAAATTGACATGAATGGCGCTGAATTTATGGGCCTTTTTTCATGCTGACAACTAAGGCTGTTATCTTTTTTCGCTTCGTTCCAATCTCTGGCCAGTTGTTTGCCTATGGTTTTAAATGTTTGATTTAAAAAGAAAACATTGGACTTATGCGTACTTACTACTAAGACGAAATATCGGTGGTCCTTAAAAAATAAAATGTGAAAAGCTTCGGCAGGCATCGAGCGGAACATAAGGAAATGACAATATTTCCGGAACATTTGGACAGCGGATGGCATTGACTTTGGCAGCTTCTGAAATAGAAGAATTGAAAAATATATTAGTGCATCCTGTTCACCATTTAGTTTAAATATTGATTCGGAAATTGACATCGCCAGTAAAAAGAGATTCATTTGGAGGATTTTATACCCTTCACCACACTGTAGTATAGAGTCATTGAACGTATGTGTGTAATGCCACAAAAAGCATGTAAAAATGTCGTAAGGTTCGGTCAGGCCGAACGAACGAAAGGTTATTTTTGGCCCCCTTTTTGGGTCCTACGCTTCTCAATCGCATAAAAACAAAAGGTCCTTATAAAGGGTGTCCTAAGAAGAGCGCAATTTTTAAATTTTAAATAAAACACAGATATTTAAGAAAAAATCGTGAAACTTTATTATATCGTAAAGTAGACAGAATGAGGTTATGTATGGAACAATACATCGTGCAGATGGCCGCCGCGGCTTTGCTGGTATGCACGCGATCTTTTAATGAAATTTTCAATGACCGTTTTGCATGAAAGCTGCGGTATTTCATTAATGCAGCGTCCAATTTCGTCTTTTAAGGCTTGAGTCGTCGTCGGCTTATTCGACGACGAAAAACCCCAAAGAAAAAAATCTAATGGTGTTAAATCGCACGATCTAGACGGCCAATTCTGATCTCCAAAACGCGAAATAACACGACCGGGAAATGACTGATGCAGCAATTGAATTGTTTCTCTGGCTCTATGACATGTGGCGCCGTCTTGTTGGAACCACATGCCCTTCACATTCATTTCTTCAATTCTAGGCAAGAAAAAACTGGTTATCATTTCACGATACCAAACACCATTGACTGTTTGCGCTTGACCTGCCTCATTTCCATAAAAAAAAGGTCCAATGATTCCTCCAGCCCAAAAACGACACCACACAGTGACACGTTGAGGATGCATTTGCTTCTCGTGAATCACTGGAGGATTTTCCGCACCCCAAATGCGACAATTCTGCCTATTGACGAAGCCATCAAGATGAAAATGGGCCTTGTCACTGAAGATGATTTTATCGGCAAAATCAGCATTTTCATGTTGTCTCTCCAATACCCAATTAACGAACTCCCTTCGCTGTCCATGGTCAGCTGGCTTCAGTTCCTGAGTCAATTGAATTTTGTATGCTGGCTTCAGTTCCTGAGTCAATTGAATTTTGTATGCATGAAGATGCAAATCTTTCGTCAAAATTCGCTGCAAAGTGGATTTGGAGACACCAATTTGCTGAGCTCGGTGTCGAATTGAGGTGGATGGAGTTTGAGCGACATCATCACGTACAGCTGCGACATTTTCGGTCGATCGACCTGGTCGATGGCGCGTTGTTGTCTTTACATCACTAACAGACCCAGTTTCGGCAAATTTATCCATTAATCTCTTTACAGTTGACTCTTTTGGAGCATTATTGTGACCCCAAATTGATCGCAATTTGCGAACTGTAGCCGCAAAACTTTCACCATTTTGGTAAAACAATTTCACAATGAGAATGCGTTGTTCATTCGTGTAGCGCTCCATTTTTACTAACCTCGTACCTTCTACTAACAAACAATAACAAGTGTTCAAATGTCAAACAATGACACTTCGAATGTTGCCAGATTTAAAATTTGCGTTCTTCTTGGGACACCCTTTATAAGCCCTTTGGGACCATTCCCTAATCTTAGACTTTAAAATTGCTCTATATTTAGATCCGTACACGTAGAAAAAAAGAATGGTTGGGATAACAATATTCGAAGAGCATCATATTATTATTGGGTAAATGGTTGTGGTACAACAATATTAGTATTATCCTCTAAACAATAGAATGATTCAAATACAAACATACTATGATCCTTACAATACATTAGAAAATATTCGAAGAGCATCATATTATTGTTGGGTATATAGTTGTGGTACAACAATATTATTATCCTCTAAACAATAGAATGATTCAAACACAACCATACTATGATCCTTACAATACATTGGAAAAAATCTGTTTAAAAGCCAAAGAAGTTTGTTCAAAAACTTGTAACTTCCATATAACAAGAACTATTATTGTATTAGATCCGTAACAATAACATTGTTCATGAAGAAAAATTACATTAAATTAAAAAAAATCAAATGAAGAAAAATTACAATCATACAGTATGATTGCCGTAATAATATAATTTTTAACATAAAACTCAGAAAACAATACTTTTGTTGCACTAACCATATTTATATTGTTGCTACAACCATATTTTCCTATTTGGTAACAATAATATTGTTACATTTCAACAATATTTATATTGACGCAAACATACTATTGTCAAAATGAAATTAAAAAAAAGTACTATGGATGCCACACTTTTATTACTTTTATTGCAGATAACATACTATTGTTCCCGTGACTATATACTTATAGTAACCATATCTTTTCTCTGCGTGGTGGTAAAGTTCATGAACGAGCAACGCTAGGAAATCATTAAAAATAATTACCAAAATTCTGAGTCAGTGGCTTTGGCAAAGTTTCACGAAAATCCAAAATTTCAACGAAAAGTCATCTTCAGCGATGAATCTCATTTCTGGCTGAGTGGTTTTGTCAATAAACAAAATATGCATTATTGGACAGCAACAAACCCACATGTGAGACACTTCAAGGGACACAATTGCGTCCGCAAAAATTAATGTGTGGTGTGGTTTTCATGCCGGAGGTGTGATTGGATCGTATTTTTTCGTCGATCAAAACAATCGTCATGTGACCGCCAATGGAGAGCGCTAACATGCCATGTTAGAAAACTATTTTTGGCCAGAATTGGATGAGCTTGACATCGCCGATAGGTGGATTCAACAAGACGATGCCACTAGCCACACAGCACGCGTGACAATCAATTTACTAAAAGGCAAATTCGGCGAACGTGTTATCTCGAGAAATGGTCTGGTCGAATGGCCACCTCATTCATGCATTTTAACGCCATTAAATTTCTTTTTGTGGGGCCACACCGTCATTGATCTTAACAACAAGCCAACACCTTAGGCGAGCTTAGAGACAGACAATATCCAACGCGAAATTGCCAGCGTTCCGGTCGAGTGGTGGAAAATTGGTTCCAAACAATAGATCGCTGTCCACGGGGTCGTGGTGGTCATATGAACGAAATCGAATTTCATTCTTGAAATGTAACATTTGTACTAGACCTGGATTAAATTTCAACTCTATTATATGTGACAGAGAAAGAGAAAGGAACCTAAGGGTCCCAAAAACTTTTATTAACTGATCATTGCACACTGTTTGTCCCACTGTGCACAGAATGTTTAGAGCTGTACGGCTTTATAAACTTATATACATGTATGCACTCGGCAATAGTCCAGGCTCCATCAACATGGAAACTAAATACGCTTTACATATGGAAAGCCAATACAAATTGCGATTGTCGCAATGATTTTCATATTTATTGTGATGACATGACGGACGGGCTAGACTTTTATGGATGTTCGTCCTGTCATGAACACACACACGCACACAAAAACACAATCAATATGACAATATTTATGGAGCATTGATAAAATGCTAATATTGCACAAACGGGAGAGAGAAAAAAGCCCCAACGTTAAGTCTCAAAATCGTCTCAAAAGACGGATAACCGACATTTGCATAGTCGGGAATAAATCACCGGGCGACCAAAACAAGAAGAAAAGCGATTCCAGCTAAAATTGATATATTGCAGGCGGGGGAAAGACATGGCTACACAGTATGTTCCATATATGCTGACTATTCAAAATAAAACACACACACACATACACACTGAAAGAGGGCAAACAAATCGGGCTAGCGATGGGCGACGGCTCAAGTAACCCAATAAGGATTAATAAATAAAGTTTTGACCGAATGACAAATAGGCGTTCCTTGGTATGACCCCCCGCCACCACTACACTCGTCCGATGGATGCTTTGAAGTTTTTGCATATTGTTTTTTTTTGGGGGCTGAAATGTGTTGCTGTCGTTGAAAAACGCCAGAGTCAACAAATCAACCTTCTGCCATTAACCCCAAGTGGCAGCAAAGATACTTTTTGATTCCAGCCCTGAACCAGACAAAACATTCTCGATTACATTTTTTGTTTTATAACCTCCATCATCCGACAGAGGGTATATTAACTTTGTCGTTCGGTTTGCAACACATCTAAATACTGCTCGGAGACCCTATAAAGTTTATATTTTCGGAATCATCTTAAAATATTTAGAAGATCTGAGATGATCTAGCCATATCTGTAGGTTCGTTTGTCTGTCTGAGGAAAGCAAACTACAGGTAGCACTATTGAAGCTAGGCGCCTAAAATTTAGCAGAAACATGTGCTGATAGACTGAACCGGTTGCTATTGAAAAAGGGCCAGATCGGTCAAGAGGTAAACATTTTTCCCTTGCAAGGACTGGGTCATCCTCTGGAAAAATCAGCAATCCTTAACGCAATATCTCATGAACAACGAGTATTTGAGATGTAAGGCTGATATTTGGAACATTTTATACTGACATGGATCGAAATATATCCCGTAGGAAAAGTGGGCGGTGTCACGCCCACTTTTAAAAAATCGAATTAACGGCCAAATTAAAAAAAAAAACCGATCGCTATACAATTTTAACAGGGTGAAAACCGTGGACTAGGCAATTAATCTAGACTATGTTATGGTGAAATCGAATTAAGGGTAGTAACACCACCCACACAATTCTGAACTTAAGAAATCCATATCTCCCGAACAGAGACATGACGATAATATTTGGAACATGAATCGAAATACAAACCGGATGAAAAGTGGGCGCATCCACGCCACCATTAGAAAATCGCATTTACGGCCAATCTAATAAGCCGATCGCTATAAATATTAACAGGATGAAACAAATGACTCTGGATTATGTTATGATAAAATTGGATAAGGGGGCGTGGCAGAGCCCACACAACACTGAACTTAACAAGACTGTATATCCTGAGCTAAGAGATATGACGACGATCTATGGAACCTTGATAGAAAAATATTTAGGTGGACAAGTAGGCAGTGCCACCTCCCCTTTAAAAATGGCATTTATGGCCAAACTAATTAAATGATCTCTGTAAAATGTTAACAGGATAAAACCAATGACTTGGCAATTAATCTAGACTATGTTATAGTTAAATTTGATAAGAGGCCGTCTCATCGCCCACTAAACCCTGAACTTAAGAAAACTAACGCGTGATCCATTTCGAGGTTCCCTACTTTTTTATAAAAAAAACACCGAAAATTTAAATTGAACGGGAAATTTTTATTATCATTTGAATAAACATTCTTTGGCATTTATTTTTTGAAGATTATGTCTACCAAATGTTGGCTGCGGCTATGTATCAGATGGTCCATCCGTTGAGTCCAATTTTCGATGACTCGTTCGAGCATTTCGACTGGTAACTGGCGAAAGACACGCGTGATGTTTTGCAATTTCAGGCATCAAATAGTCGGTTGTCATGACCGTCGCCATAGACGGTTACGTTCTCACCGGCATCATTTTTGAAGAAATATGGACCGATGATTCCACCGGCCCACAAACCACACCAAACCGTTGTTTTTTCTGGATGAAGTACAAGCTCTTGAACCTCTTCTGGGTGCTCTTCGTCCCAAATGCTGCAATTTTGCTTGTTTACATACCCATTGAGCCAGACATGGGCCTCATCGCTTAACAAAATTTTGCTCGAAAACGCACGAAACACATTCCTCACAGAATGTGAATTTTCGTAATATAGTTGAACGATTTGTAAACGTGGTTCAGGCGTGGTTCTTTCCATGATGAAATGGCAAACAATACTAAAAAAAATAACATGACACGACTCACACGTGATCTCCCAAAAAAGGCTCTTGAAAGAAGTATTTCTACTTGGATCACCCATTATATTCCATGAACTTATACAGACATGAAGATAATATTTGGAACATGTGATGTTGACATGGACCGGCACACAAGTCGTAGGAATGGGCGGTGCAACGACCTAAAAAAATCGCATTTACGGCCAAACTTATAGACTGATTTTAACAGCATAAAAACAAAAACTTGTCTATTATTCTAGACCATGTTATGGTAAAGTGGATAAGGGGACGCGGCATGTTATGGTAAAGTGGATAAGGGGACGCGGCACCGCCCACACAACTCCGTACTTAAAGACTTTTTCTTCTCAACTAATAGAGATATGACTATACTTATAATATTTGGAACATATAACGCATGGATAGAAACACAATCTGGAGCATAAGTAAGCAATGCCACGCCCCCTTTAAAAACATCGCATATATGATCAAAGTTTTTTTTTTAATTATTTTAACACGATGATATCAATAATTAAATTATTATTTAAGATTATATTGTGGTAAAATTAAACAAAAGGGCGTGGCCTGGCCCATACAAACCTGAACTTAAAAGACTATCATGAGCTAATTAAGCTATGACTATGAATATAAGGTGATCAATAAAGAGTTAATTTTTTAAAAATAAAAAAAAACACAAAAATTCAAATCAAGTATGGAATCTTTATTGTTCATTCGAAAGGACATTTTATGCTATTTATTTTACGAATATAATTTCCTTCAAATGTTGGCAACTGGAAATGAGCGTTCGGTGAGAAACGAGAAGATCTGCTGTTTTCGACCAAAGTTTTGTTCAGTGATGAGGCCCATTTCTGGCTCAACGGCAAAGTCAATAAACAAAATTGCCGCATTTGGGCTGAAGAGCAACAAGAAGAGGCTCAAGATGTGCCATTATGGCCAGAGAAAACCACGGTTTGGTGCGGTTTATAGGTTGGTGGAATCATCGGTTAACATTATTTCAAAAATTATATTATAAGGAAACTTTTGGTGAGCGTGTCGTGAGCCTGTGGCGTGGCCTTAAAGATCGTGCGCTTTAGCACAGCTGGACTATTTTTTGTGGGGTTATGTGAAGTGCTTGTCTACGCAGATAACCCCGACACGATTGAGGCCTTGAAAGAGAATATTCGGCACGTTATTGCTGGCATACGGCCCCAAATAATGAAAAATGTGGTCGAAAATTGGGCCTCTCGACTGGAATTTATTCGAGCCAATCGCGGCGGCCACTTGCCTGTAATCTAATGGCAAACCCTTAAATTTATAATACGAGTAATGCTAAATTCTTGGCAGTTACATTATAATATATGCGTTTTATTTCTTCTTGAAACCCACACGCCTAAAAAAGCTCCCTTTTTATTATTGATCGCTATGAAATACTTATAAGATCTAGTCATGTACGTTGTCCGCATGCGTGTCTGTTGAAAGCACTATAGCGGCCAAACTAACCAAGGATCTTGAAATATCGTAATAATGGCTTATGGGCTGTTTGGGACTTTAAATGGGGGAAATCGACCCAGGGGAAAACAGTTTCCCTTACATGGAAAAAAGTACATCACTTTGAGTAATACCTCTATGAATAATAATCATTCTGAGGACGAACAGTTGTTTATATGTGGAGTAAAAGCTGAGATGCAGTCAACAACTCAAAAAGGGCATGGTTGTGAGACGTTTCAGTTCATGTGACCCTACCAAACGGCTCGTATGTGAAAAACATGCAATATGTAGTTCTGGACATAAGCGTACTCAAATTAAAGCAAATTTTACTTCGAATTTAAGTTTTTTTTGAGGTTAAGGCTAAGTAAGCGGGTCGGAAGACCTAATGGTCTCAAATTAAAGAAAACTTCATAACGAATCCAAATATGTGCAAGCGCATAGAGAAAGGGACCTAAGGGTAAAAAATCAATTTCCCTTTTTTTTGATGTGGACAACATCTGAGCATCAAATGAGACAAATCCCATGCCCCAAAAGTGTTCCCTCCCAGAGATATGCGCGTTTTATGAAAGTGAAGTCGACGATTCTACACCAAAGACACACGTAATTAAATCTTTAAAATGGCTCTCCTGAACAAAACTGGTTTTTACCCTTAGGTCCCTTTCTATTTTGCGCGTCACATATAAAGAGAGCCTTTAGCCTTAAATATTGCTACAAATTCAAATATTAAGTAAATTTGAAATTGTGTCTGAGGTAAATAAATCATGGGGAGAAAGGACCCAAATCGGACCTTTTTTTGCTCCTTAATAGCGAATGGACGTTGAAGGGTACATCAGCTTCGCCACGGCCGAACTCACTTGGTCCCCTTTTTTTATTTTGTTTTTTACATTTTGCACAACCCCATTTTTTGGAAATATTTCATTATTTGGGTGTTGAGTTACACCTTGGCGTATAAATCACAAAATATCTGTGTGCCTTTTGGGGGAGTAAGGGTGGCGTTACATGTGGCTCTTACAGGAAATATTCCAAACAAACTTCAGGAGCTGCAGAAATGTTGTATCTCACCTTAAGGTTGGCATTTGGTTTTATGTTAGAAAAGAAAAAAAAAAATGCAATGAAAAACTGTTAAAGTTTTTTAGTATGAAATTCTTTTCTATTTTAAGCGTAAAAACATCTCTGTTGGCGCTGAAGGAATGTTTTTAGTGGGAATAGCTGAAGCGAGGGAAACGACGACAAACACATTTTAGTTATGCGAGTATTTCTCCACTTTACCAAAATATAAAAACATTGGTAATACTATAACATACACTAAAAACAAAATTCTAATAAGCTGCAGGTGAGAAAAAATAGCTCTTCTTTTCATTACAAGTCCTGTTACCTAAACAGACAAAACGATGCTTCCCTTTTTCGATGCCACAATAATTTTTAACCTCGATTCAGAACTAACCTCTGCTGTGACTAATCTAAAGGCACTTTCCAGCATGCTCCATGCTATACTTAATTCAGATAATTTTTATTCAATATTATTAAAATCAATATTATATTAAAATTTTGAGACATATTTCACCAAAAAGTCTCAAACTGTTGCCCTATCATATCAGGCACCCTAAAGGAACACAGCGGAAAACAAAGCATTTTAGAAATAAATCTCCATGTTTGTTGTGATAGGCGTGGAAATGTTATATCACACAACTATAGAAAAGCTAAATCGGATTTTACAAAACAATTTCTAGACCTCTAGCCTCTGTATCATGTCAACCTCGGGTGTAAAAAACAAATTATAATGCTCGTCCAGCCCACAATTTTATCCGATTTCAATGACATTTTTATTTTTGAAAAGCGCTAGTTAGCACCTACGGCAAATAGGCCTATACAATTTAATGTCTGACCTAAAGTTTAAGATTTAAGTACTATTTTTTTAATCTTTATTTAATATTTGTTTGTAACGGGTGATTAATCTAGAGGATTTTTTTTCAATAGGGGTTTTGTTCACATTTTACGCGTGAGTTGTGTTTAACTTTATTTTTTTCTTTTCAGTATTGTTTGCCATTTCAAGACTTACACAGCAAGAACATTTTCAATTTGTGCAACTGTATTATCTAAATAAGCATTCGGTGGGAAACGTTTTTCGTGCGCTTAAACTTTTTTCTGGTTCCATTATCAACATTTAAAACTAATTTTCCCTACTGTCTCATACTCGATTTAATAAGACCTCATCCAGCACAAAGGATTAAAAACATAGCGGCAGTATCTGAGACTGTACGTGAAAACCCCCAGGAATCGATTCAGCACCGTTCTTAAGAACTTGGCTTGTCGTATGGACCAACTTGGAGAAATTTACGGAAGGATCTTGGTTTGAAAGCGTACAAAAAGCAGCTCGTGCAAAAATTAAAGCCTAACGATCTTGCTGCTTGTCAGTGTTTGGGCTCTTAAAAAGCTCGAAGATGATCCCCTGTTTCCAACCAAAATTTTGTTTAGTGATGAGGCCCATTCCAGGCTCAACGTCATTAACAAAATTAGCGCAGTTGGGCTGAAGAGGAATCAGATGAGGCTCAAGAGGTCATTATGCCCAGAGAAAAACACTGGCTGAAGCGGTATATGGGCTCGTGGAATCATCCGTCTATATTTTTAAACAAATGATGACGAGCCATGATAATCGGACTTTTTGCTAACTGAAATTGAAGCCCGTTATCTTAACGACATTTGGTTTCAAAAGGACGGTGCCACTTGCCATACAGCTGCTCACACAATGGATCTGTTGAGAGGTCATTTCGAAAAGCAGCTAATTTTACGTTTGGAACAGGTGAGTTGGCCGCCTAGATCGTGTAATATCACAGCTATAGACTTTTTCTTTGGGACTACGCAAGGCCATATTCTATGCTGACAAACCAGCTACGATTCGGGTTTTGGAAGCCAACATTACGCGAGTCTGCAACGCCATACCGGTCGAAATGCAAACCCTGAAGAGTAGTTGCGGCCAAACTGTGAAGGAAATTATATTTAAAAAATAAATGGCATAAAATTTCTTTTCGAATGAACAATAAAATTTCCGTACTTGATTTGAATTTTTGTATTTTTTATTTAGAAAAAAATACCTCTAGAGTGATCACCCTATACCCGGAGAGTAATCAATCACTTTACTCACAGTGACATAAATACTGTTACACACGTTTAATGCTGTAACATAAGTACTGAATGTTTTTGGACCAAATATTTTTAATATATTTATTGGTGTATATTGTATCCAAAAAGAATCTACTGATTCGAAATGTCCGCCTTTTGCCTTTACACACACCTTAAGTCGCACTGGCCAATCGTCAATAGCTGCACGAACCTCGTCCATTGGAAAATTGGCCACAGCTCGAACCAAAGAAGTCTTAAGAGATCCTTAAGAGGAACTTCTTTTTAGAACAGGGAATTGTTAAGAGGCTTCACAACCGCTTCCAAAACGGTTTCTTGCTAAACTTTAGCCGATGTTTTGACTCCTTGTTCGCAGACATGCAGGTCGGTGACCCCAACGTTAGAGAGACCCCACCAAACCATGACTGAAGCTGGGTGATGACCCGTTTCCACCCCTGGGGATCAGTTCAGATGATTCCTCAGATGACCGCGAATTACTCTATCATTTTGCTTGTTAAATTTTTCCTGAATGATAAACATTTTTTCATTCGGTGAATAAAGTTTTTCTGTGCAAGTTATCAGCGTGCTTCACCAAAAGACGTTTGCATTTTTCAATCCTATTTTTTTTAAAGCTGCAGTCAATAAATGTCCGGTACGTCGTTTGAAAGCCCCAAGTCCCAAGTCTTTTTTAATGATTCGACTCATGGACTTTTGCGTGATATTCATCTCACGGGCCATGATTTTCTATTTTCGGAGCGGATTTCTGTGAATTCTTGATTAAACGGCTTTGATGACATGCGGTGTTTGAACAGACCGTGGGCGGACCGACCGGTGGCGGTCTTTTACATCTCCAGTCTCCTCAAACAGTTTTATGTATCGGTAGACGAACAGGCGGCTTATCCCTAGTGGCGGGAGTGTTTTAAATATATCGTTTTTTTTTCATTTCACACTTGAAAAGCGCTATTACAGCGATACGCTTCTCATTATCTGACTAATCCATGATGGAAGTTGAAACAATTTTAAAATCCCGTTGCAGACTAACGCTATTGAGGTTAGCTTTCAAAACCCATATGTGACAGCGCATAGAGAAAGGGACCTAAGGGTAAAAAAATCAATTTTCATTTATTTTTTTTTGATGTGGACAACATCCGAGCATCGAATGAGACCGATCCCATGCCCCAAAAATGTTCCCTCCCAGAGATATGCGCGTTTTATAAAAGTGATGGCACACCAAAGATACACATATTAAAATCTTTAAAATGGCTCTCCTGAACAAAAGTGGTTTTTACCCTTAGGTTCCTTTCTATTTTGCGCTTCACATATGACATTAACGGGGTATGTTCAGTTCTACTATTGAAATGGGTGTGTTCAATGTTGTGACAGTATTTATGTGCCTACTAAGTATCGTCGATAGAATTTTCACGCTTGTTCCTTAATTTAAAGTTCAATACGAACTTATATTTTCGTTGAGTGTAATATTTAGTGGAATCGCTGGTGTTCTCCCACTAAAAGAAGTTAAGTTTTATGGAGGGAGATCGCTACCACAAATGGTGCGTGCATTAATAGGGTAACCCCCCGTCTATGCAACTTTACATGCACAATATTGGCTAGGGTTTTGCGGTGCTTTTAAAGGTTACGGCAATGCACCAAATATACTTTAAATCGGTGATAATCGTTAAGGACTAATAACCTTTAATTCTCTCTCACTTAAATTATCATGAAATATTAGTGGTTTCTACAAAAAGGGATACTTTCTTTTAAGCGTTTAATGAAAGATAGACAAGTTCTTTTTTGCGATTATAATAAAACTCACTTTTTGTTTGCAGATTTTCCCGTCATCGTTAAACATTCCAGATTTACTTTACAAAAAACCAAAAACTTTTTGGCTCTTTGCGGAGTTTCGCCATTCAAACATTGCTCTTCAGCCAATAAAAATGTCCATGGAGCAGTGCCAGTATGTGGGTTTTGCTTCTTTCTCTACGAAAAAGCATTCAAGTAAAAAATGTATGTCATTATTTAATTCGTTTTTGTAATTGTGTATTTTGGAATTATACGAGTACCAATCTTTTTATCAACCCAAGCATATGTGACGCGCAACATTTGATTTAAGTATGATCGACTATGCAAGTGTTAGACAATACACCGAGAAAAAAATCGAACTTCAAAATCACTTACCAAATTTTCAAAACGTTGGCGGAAATTCTAATTTCAATTTCTCCATCACACTAATGTGATCTTCACCTAAGCTAGTCGAGTTACGCAACGTACAATTTCACAAGCCTTGTACATGTACGCGAAATCTCCTGTTGATAGTGCCGAAATTTCTCAGGTTCTCGGACTTACGTCTCTCTAGTTTCGTTATCCCTGGAAATAGTCGAAAAATATCTAGCATAAGCGCAATCATTGTGGTGCAGCGTGAAAAGAGATTTATATTTTTTTCTAGAGTAACATCAGTTAATGCTACTTTAGCCATGATGTTGTTTACGTCAGTACCAAGACAGACAAAAAAGTCAGCCACCTCAATGATGTGACTACTCATCCACAACATTTTAGCTAAAGCAACCACCATTAGATCGTGTCCTACAAACAATTTATGGACAACTTATTTTAAAAGTTCATGAAATTTAAGGTAGTAAAAATTTACTACAGCATATAAAACAGTGAAGCAGGAAGCAGTCGAATAGGTTAACAGACCAGTCGCCACTGTTCTGAAAATGGTCAATATGGCATTTTTAAGGCTTCTATTTGATGAGTATAAGGTTGTGGCACAACAATATTACTTACTAGGGACATAAATCCTGTTTCAACATTGAACACACCCATTTCAATAGTAGAACTGAACATACACCGTTAATGTCATATGTGACAGCGCGTAGAGAAAGGGACCTAAGGGTAAACAAATCAATGTTCATTTTTTTTTCTTTTTTTGATGTAGACAATATCTGAGCATCGAATGAGACCGATCCCATGCCCCAAAAGAGTTCCCTCCCAGAGATATGCGCGTTTTATGAAAGTTAAGTCGACGATTCTAAGCGCAAATAGAAAGGGACCTAATCTTTAAAATGGCTCTCCTGAACAAAACTGGTTTTTACCCTTAGGTCCCT
Organism: Hydrotaea diabolus; assembly: GCA_963513945.1. Lineage (NCBI taxonomy): Eukaryota > Metazoa > Arthropoda > Insecta > Diptera > Muscidae > Hydrotaea > Hydrotaea diabolus. Next base: position 83,946,467 of record OY740718.1, on the reverse strand, counting down.
TTCTATTTTACGCGTCACATATGGGTTTTGAAAGCTAACCTCAATAGCGTTAGTCTGTAACAGGATTTTAAAATGGTTTCAACTTTCATCATGGAGTGGTCAGATAATGAGAACCGTACCGCTTTTCAAGTGTGAAATAAAAAAAAAACATATTTTCAAAACGCTCCGGCCACTTGTTCGTCACCCGATGCATAAAACCGTTTGAGGAGACTGGAGATGTAAAAGATCGCCTGTTCGAACTCCGCATGTCATCAAAGCCGTTAAATGAAGAATTCGCAGAAATCCGCTCCGAAAACAGAATATCATGGCCCGTGAGATGAATATCACGCAAAAGTCCATGAGTCGAATCATTAAAAAAGACTTGGAGTTGGGGCTTTCAAACGACGTACCGGACATTTACTGACTGCAGCTTTAAAAAAATAGGATTGAAAAATGCAAACGACTTCTGGTGAAGCACGCTGAAAACTTGCACAGAAAAATTTTGTTCACCGATGAAAAAAATGTTTACCGTTCAGGAAAAATTTAACAAGCAAAATGATTGAGTGTATGCGCGGTCATCTAAGGAAGCATCTGAACTGATCCCAAGGGTGGAAAAGGGTCATCACCCAGCTGCAGTCTTGGTTTGGTGGGGTGTCTCTTACGATGGGGGTCACTGACCTGCATTTCTGCGAACAAGGAGTCAAACATCGGCCAAAGTTTACCAAGAAACCGTTTTGGAAGCTGCTGTGAAGCCTCTTAACAATTCCCTGTTCCAAAACCAGCCATGGACTTTCCAGCAGGATTCTGCGCTGGCCCTTAAGGCTAAAACGTCCCAGGCCTGGCTTCGAAACAATTTGCCAGCGTTCATTTCCTCTGAAGAATGACCCTCAGGCAGTCCAGATTTGAACCCATTGGATTACAAACTGTGGGCGGTTTTAGAGGACAAGGTTTGTCACAAAAGATACCTCAACATTGGATTTCGTAAGACTGCTTTGGTTCGAGCTGTGGCCAATTATCCAATGGACGAGATTCGTGCAGTTATTGGTTAGTGCGAATTAAGGCGTGTGTAAAGGAAAAAAAGCGGACATTTTAAATAAGTAGATTCTTTTGGATACAATATACATCAATAAATATATTAAAAAATATTTGGTCCAAAAACACTCAGTACTTTTTATTTTACAGGATAAAACGTGTTTAACAGTATTTACGAGAGCGACCGCAAAACTAAATGGCTGGCACATTTCCTGTTTTACTAGCAACTTTTTTGTTTTTAAAAGCAATCTTTTATAAGCCATCTGTCAAAATTTCCGAAATATTTAATGATTATTTTCTCTGTTACAGGTGATTAAAGTAAACAAGTTTTATAATTTTTGAAAAATGAAAAATAAAGAGTTTCGTGCGGTAATTAAACACTTTTATATGAAAGGTTATACGCCACAATTAATCAAAGATGAATTGGATTCATTAATTGGATTCATGGTGATAATGCACCATCATACTCCACCGTGAAATCCTGGGTTCAACTATTCAAAATGGGTCGTTCAAGTACGGAAGATGAACAACGCGCTGGAAGACCGAAAACTGCTACTACTATTGAAAACATTAGAAAATTATTTAATGAAGTGACTAAAGATGGACGAATAAAGCTCAGAGAACTTGCTGATATTGTTAAAATACACGAAAAACAAGTTTGGAGTATTTTACATGATGAACTCCACATGAAAAAGCTATCCGCAAGATGGGTGCCGCGTTTGTTGACTTTGCCCCAAAAAATCGTCCGTTGGACCAATTCCGAGGAGCTTTTAGCGATTTATCAGCGCAATCCAATAGAGTTCTTGCGCCGATTCATAACTGTTGATGAAACATGGATCCATCACTACATTCCAGAATGCAAAGAACAGTCAAAACAATGGATAGAAGCTGGTAAAAGTGGTCCCAAGAAGGCGAAAACTGTTAAGTCAGCAGGAAAAGTAATGGCCACAGTATTTTGGGATGCAAGGGGTATAATATTTATTGATTATCTTGAGAAAGGAAAACTATAAATAGTGAATATTATTGTGCATTATTGGATCGGTTGAGTGAAGAAATCAAGATAAAACGACCGCATTTAGAAAAAAAGTTCTTTTTCATCAAGATAATGCTCCTTCACACACTGCATTTTTAACTCAACAAAAAACTGGCCGAATTACGATTTGAAATTGCTCCGCATCCACCATATAGTCCAGATTTAGATTTTTCTGATTATTTCTTGTTTCCAAATTTAAAAAAAATTCTCGGTGGCAAAAAATTTTCGTCCAATAGCGAGGTTATTTCTGAAACTGAGGCATATTTTGAAGGTCTTGAAAAATCTTATTTTTCGGATGGAATTAAAAAACTTGAAAAAGGTTTGATGAAGTGTATTGAGTTGGAAGGAGATTATGTTGAAAAATAAATAATAAAAATTCCAAAAAAAAACGGTTATTTTTATGTTAGGCCGGGTACTTTTGCGGTCGCCCTCTTACATCAATAAATATATTAAAAATATTTGGCCTAAAAACATTCAGTGCTTTTTATTTTACAGCATAAAACGTGTGGGACAGTATTTATATCCCTACTAAGTACAATAGTAGAAAAATGATTTTGTTTACAGAAAACTACAGACAATTTGAGTTAAAACCCATTGGTTTTAAGCTATTAAAATTTTTAGTATGAAAATTATTTAAGAATAACCTTAAGCGAATTCAGGCTAGCTCGTTTATTACTCGCTTATAGTATTTCTTGAATTGCTTTTTCTACAAATTACAAATTTTCAAATCAAACGGTTTGTGATGCATAAAGCCAATAAGTTTTTGTACACAAAGATATTTAAAAATATCTCGAAAGTTTTGAAATTTTAGCCTTAGCTAACACTTAACTCCTTTGATAAGCAGGGGCCAATCAAACAAGCCTATTGCAAGGAGGATTAAGGATGCCGCACGGTGTTCTCAAAGAAAAGCTTTGCTTTGCTTTTCTTTTCCGTTCCTTGAAAGTAGGTTAATTCCATCTTAAATCCTAGCCGTTGCCAAACAATTACACACGATAAGCTCTTAGAGTTTGCAACATTATCTTATCATTGCTAACCATTAGTTCAGGCAATTAAAGCCGGCGAACCCGCTCAACGGCTTTCTTCACACATTCATGCCACCGAGCCAGTGCGGCAATTGCAACTGAAAATCGTTTGCTCAGAAGCGCATGGGGAATTTCGATGTAACCTTTTGGAAATGTCATACTTTATTACAAACTGCTCGACGTTTTGTAGATACCTTATCGGCATTGTGTACTCGAATGGCTGTATTGCGTATTGCACAGATACAGCAGCAGTGAACGACACAATACCGTTGCAATAGCAAGTGCGGCAACAACAGTTGGCAGTGCAACATCTAGAACTCAATCTGTGTATCTTGTAGTGTTCCTTGCTGGCGGGGGTGTTGGTGGTTGTGGTGTCAAGGATGTTAAATACAACTGTTGCTTGAAGTTGCACATCAGCAGCATGAGAGAAGAAACTTTTTATGGCTGTGAAAGCTCTAAAACTGATTGCTCAGGGACTTCAGATGGAATATGTTTTGCATCAGTTTTGTATTTCCCCCCGGTTAGTTTCCTTTTTGCATCTTTTTGTGGTTATCGTTGTTGCTGTTGTAACGAATTTAATTTACAATAACTAATGACGCTCGCATTGTTTACTTTAGATATGTTCATTTCTTTTTTGTTCTTTTCTATTTCTTCTTATTGCGGCATTCGTTTGAGTAGCAGAAGGTAACGATGATAGTTTTACGTTTTCCAACAAAACGCTTAGTTGCGATACGAGCCAAGCATAATGGCACAGTGGGCTGGGAGTGAAGTATTTTGTCTTACTTACTTAGGCTGCTCAATAAATGATTTATGAGCATTTCCGTCTTTAGCGTGCTTCCGCCAGCTTTTAATCCCAAGGATCTTTGTAGCAGCCTTGACTTCACCGGAGTCTCGGTCTTCCCTGATATCGGTAATTACTGTCTATGCCTTTCTGGCTGGAGCGTTTGTTTCCATTCGTCGTACCTGTCTACGCCAGCGCAATCGTTGTATTTTGAAACGCTTAACTGCATTTATATCGGGGAACATCTCATACAGTATAGGTTGGTCTAACGCATATACTACCCGCCCACACAGCTGGGGAAATAGTTATACGAAGAATTTTTACTCTCAAATACTGCCAATACACTTTCAACCCATGGTTCGGCGCCATAAAGACCCAAAGGCAGTATCAGTGCATTGTAAAGTGTAAACTTCGTTTTTCAATAGAGGGCTCCGTTCTTAACTCTCCGACGGGTGAGAAGGCGCCTGGGGACCTTTTTCATTTTCAAAGTGAAATTACTCCTTGATGGTCCATGGGAAGTATACCCAATCGTTTTAAAAAAATTTCAAAGCGATCCAACCAATAGTTTAGTTTCTATTGAGACTTAAATGTGTTTAGTACGGGAACGTGTGAAAAGGTTCGCTGGGGCCTTGTACTGAAATTTCAAGAAATCGTTAATACGGGCGGTTCGGAAAGTTCTTAGCCTATCAATGAAAGAGAATAGTTAGTTTTTCAGAATTATTTATATTTTTCAATATAGTCTCCTGAAACTTCAATACACTTAGTCCAACGCTTATCTAGCAATTCTATCCCCTGATTAAAATAGTTTTCCTCAAGGTCTTGAAAAAAGTGGTCTTCATTTGAGGTATAACGCTTGCCAGCAAGAATTTTTTTAGATTTGGGAACAGGTAAAAGTCACTGGGAGCTGAATCAGGAGAATAAGGTGGGTGGTCAAGCAACTCGTACTTTAATTCGTTGATTCTAGCCATTGTTAAAACACTCTTGTGCGCTGGTGCGTTATCTTGATGAACAATTATTTTTTTTGTGTTGTAAGCCAGGGCGTTTTTATCGAATTTGTACATTTAATTGATCTAAAAGGTTGCAATAGTACTCTGAATTTATTGTTTTACCCTTTTGCAGATAGTCAATCAATAAAATACCTTTGAAGTCCCAAAAAACCGTTGCCATAACCTTACCAGCCGATTGAATTGTTTTTGCCTTCTTTGGGGCACTTCCTCCAGCTTCAGTCCATTGTTTGGATTGTTCTTTTGTCTCTAGAGTATAGTGGTGGATCCATGTCTCATCAACAGTTATGAAACGACGCTTAAAATCCATTTTATTTCGCTGAAAACGATCCAAACAAGCTTGAGAAATGTTCATTCTTATGCGTTTTTGGTCGACTGTTAACAAGTGCGGCACCCATCTTGCAGAAAGCTTTTTCATCTGTAGTTCTTCATGCAAAATTAAATGGACTCGATCTTTTGAGATGCCCATGATATTAGCTATTTCACGCACTTTTATTCGTCGATCATTTAATACCATGTCATGCACTTTGGCTACAATTTCTGTTGTTGTTGCTGTTTTTGGACGTCCACTGCGTGGTACATCTTCAATGCTTGTACGACCACGTTTAAATTCAGCAACCCAATTTTTTACTGTTGCATATGAAGGAGCACTTTCACCTAACACATTCACCATATCATTATGAATTTCTTGTCCCGATAAACCTTTTTTATGTAAATATTTAATGACACCACGTATTTCTAATTTTTCCATTGTAAAAAAATCGCAGATGCGTCTTTTGTGAACACCTGTTTCTATATGAAGGAGTTGCCAGATCGAAACAAAATTTAACATGTGTTCATAGCAGAGATGGAAGTTTCCAAAACACTTAACTTTTTTCTGTCTATACCGCGCTTTTTGTGCTAGGCTAAGAAGTTTCCGAACCGCCTCGTAAATGCACTGTCTTTTGGCTTGTTTTATTGTTTGAACACATCACAAACGTGTTCCTTGAATTTTAGTTACTTTTTGGATTATTTTATTGTGCCTTTCCTTTAAAAATAATAAACTTTCCGTCCCTTTTTGAATTTTTGTTACCGTCCCTTTTGAGTTGTTTGAATTTATCCTTACTTTTTACGCATACTCTTACCTACTCTTACTCTCACACAGACGCAGATGTACAAGCTAGAAGACGTAGAAAAGGGTATAAAAGCGGCTGTAGTTTCGTAAACCAAATCAGTGAATGTTGAGACAGTGAACAGAGGAAATTGAGACATTGCTGAAATTGTGGTACGTCGTAGTACACGCTACCAGCAAATGAGTGAGGATGAATGACGTGCAGTGGCTGATAGATTTGCAGATTTCATGAGTGCGGAGATGAGTGATGACGATGAAGGTGCTATTCCTGCATTTGGTCTTGAAGGTGCGGATGATGACGATTTCACATATCATGCAAATTTTCATGTTGATGAATCGGATGCGGAAACTGAACCACATACAGACATCAATGAAGATATTAGTGATGACGACGATGGTAAAGAGAAAGAAACTGATGCTCAGCAAACAAGTGACCATTACTTCATTTCCAAAGATGGCACCAAATGGACTCAAAATGCACCACCGACTTCCCGTACTCGTGCTCATACCTACACAAGGAGGAATCCGGGACCAGTAGCAACCACATATGATCCCTTAAACATATTGCGTACATCATAATACGCGAATCAAATCGGATAGGCAGGGAAGTGAACGCTGCATGGAATTTGGCAAATCCAACTAACACAAAGGAATGGAAACCAATCACTTTGAAAGAGTTCGATGCTTTTCTGGCTATTATTTTGTACGCTGGACTCACTAAATCGAATAGTGAACCTCTTGAAGAGTTCTGGGGCCCAACGCGCTGTCCAATATATAAAGCTTCATTATCATTAGATCGTATGAAGTGCATAAAACAATGCCTTAGATTCGACAATGAAAATATGCTACAGCAGCGACTAATCAACAGCAAAACTGCGGCTATTGATGATATTTGGCAAATGTTGCAGTCTAACTTGGCAGCAGCTTACACTCCGCATGATGCAGTGACCGTTGATGAGCAGTTATTCGCATACAGAGCCCGCACCCGCTTCACACAATACATTTCATCGAAGCCTGCCTAGTACGATATAAAGATATGGAGGTTGTGCGACTCAAAATCATTTTATCCTGTCAAAGGAATGATTTACTCTGGAAAATTGCCTGACCAGGCACGAGAGGTGAATCAAGGGCGGAATGTTGTACTTAAACTTTCGGAGAGATATTTGAATACAGGCCGCACAATTTATGCCGACAATTTTTTCACAACTTTGGATTTGGCGCGAACTTTGATCAGGAAGAATACCGAATATGGGCCGTCGTTTGCGTCTAGAACGAACAGACCGTCATGTCGCCTATGCCGTTCTGAGAACCGACGGCAGCGGAAATCAAGGTCCAATTGCCATTCCTGTAACAATCCAGTTTGTGCAGAGCATTCAACACTTATGCATCGAGCACAGAAAATATGTTGGACGAGGGACAATCTACACAACAATAGTATTTTAGGCGTTTTTCATATAAAACTCATAAAAAATTAATGTTATATAAAAAAAATTGTTTTCTAACATTCCTTATACGAGTACATGTATAATTTATAAATAATAATAAATCAAAACAAAAAAATTTAAAAAAAATGAGTTTTCATATAAAATTCCATACAAATAGAAATAGGTCCCTGTGGACCTTGTACGAGTACTTCGTACAAAGGCAACGTATGACTCAACCGTCGAAGGGTTAAGCTGTTCACCGAGCCCAAAAACATCTTCTTGCCACGATCCAACTACAGAAGGTTCTAGGCACCGGATCGACCCAAAGGAGGAATTCTTCGGCCAAGGGCTGTCACCCCGGCACTATATGCCGCTACAACAACACCAACATATACTTGCCACCACGATCATTCGTTTTATTTCAGTGCTGACATCGTTTTTTTGATATATGGCGGATCTGAGGTATACATATTCCTCTACTACTTCAACGTTGCAACTGCCGGCCGAAATAATCTCGGCTTGCTTTCGTCGCGGCTCATCTCTACACACAAAGAAAAAAAATCAGTTGGAAATCGGTTCGAACTACAAATAGTTGGTTGGATAAACATACTTTCTGTTGCAATCACCAACATTTTATGGTAATGATGGTTACATGGTTAGACTTACCATAAGATGGTAGCTACAGTAGTACTACGATTCTTACAGCTAATAAGTCGGTTAAAGCAGCCGAAGTTAGTAAAACTATTGTTTGATAACACTGGTGGTTACACCAACCTACCAATTTGTAAGTACATCATACTTTAATTCCAATAATTGGCGGCGACAACTGATAAATTCTTTGTACTAACCAAACCCCGTTTAGTACGCTGTTCAAATATGTTACACTATGCAAAAAAAGTACGGATTTTTTCGGCGGCTGAAGGACTTTTTTTTAAAAATGGAAGACTTAGATGAATTTAGTAAATTTCCAAAAGGACTGCCAAATATTTTTTTAATGGGCCAAGGAAGTTTTTAATTTTGCAGCCCTACTCCGTATGAAATAAGTAAAAAGTAGTTAATATTCATTTGTTTAAGGAAATTTTCGTGATGAGTTTTTTTAGTGAAATTGTATGGAGCTTATTTCCGTAGAACACATTTAATTGGAGTGTCACTTTTGTCCTTTTAGTCTTGTGGATATCGAATTGCTTAAATCAGGTTCTACTTATTACTATGCTTCTTGCAGCGGCGAAATCTGTCAGCTTGATTTTATTGGCGGAGGTGTTACCACGGAGAACTTGAACTTTCCGACGGTCGGGCCAAAGATAGATTCCCTGCCAACTTTGGCACTGAAATCCCCTAGAACCAGGACAGCGGTCGCATGTTTGTTCTAGGCGTTAAAAAAGGATCTTTCGTTTTCGTCCTTATCTTCCGTCGGCGCATGTGCACAAATTATATATTTATATAAAAAAAAATTGCGATATGTAACCAATTGCAATGACAAAGCTACAATGAGTATACGAGATTTCAACAGAGGACAGAAGACCGTGTCGATCCTGACAACCAGAAATGAGTGCTTATTTTCTCCACCGAAAAGTTGATGGTATACAAAATTTGTTATTCCGTAGGCAACAAAGAAGAAAAAACAACACCACAAAATGTTGGTCGTATAACCTTAAAAAAGTATTTATTTTTTTCGTCGTAAAACGATCTAGCCATGTCTGTCCGTGTGCATGTTGAAAGAACGACAGGGGTCAAAGGAATAAAACCTTGACACCCCAAATTTTGCACGATGATGGCTTATGGTCATAAGCTGTTTCGACTGTTTTTTAGTATAAAGGACGCTTGAGTGTTTGCATAACAAACCCTAATTTTTTGTGAACGGACAGTGCTTAAAATGGGTTCTTTTAGTCGAGACGCACTAACTACCTCAAAAAGGCCATAGTTGCTGGACTTTTTGTCTTATGTGGCCTATAAAATGTCCAGCATGGTCAAAACGGGCGACTAATAGCCAATATGGGTTCTCAAATTAAAGCATATTTTTCTACTCAACCAAATCGAGGGTAATTTTAAAGCTACCGCTGAGATGAGGTTTTTTGATGTCGGTAGTTGCACGTAATATCCATCAATTCCATCGTTACAACCGAATGTTGATTGGGATGATAGAAATTTCAGAGGGAACTGACACTTTCGGTTGAAGGAAACAATTATCGGTAATCCTAACTGACTTAGATGATTATTGGAACTGAATTTGTACATGTAATGGTTGTTGTTATAGATTGTTGGTTATAAATACTTTTTGAAAAATTGTAACTGATCAGAAAAATATACGTCTTTGGATAGATGTTTTGATAAGCACTGCAGTATTGCCACAATCGAAAAAGGATTAATTAATATTTAAAACAATATTTATTGTCAAAGAAATTGGTTGTTGTTTTGAATAATAAGGTAGTCTAGTATCTATGGCGAAAACTCTGTATCTATATTCTGGACCTCTTCCGCTATTGGAAGCAATGAACATTATACCAGACTATCAGTTTGGTTTTAGGCCTAATCACGGTACACCTGAGCAATGCCACAGGGTCATCAAGGTTATCAGATACTCTCTAGAGAAGAAACTGTACTGTTCATCAATCTTTCTGGATATCAAGCAAGCCTTTGACCGGGTATGGTACAGTGGATTACTTTTTAAACTTAAAAAAATGCCACCAACTCCATATTATTTATTGTTTAAATCGTATTTAAGCCTGCGAAGTTTTTATGTGTATGTCAATGGTGAAGAGTCTGAAGTTGGAAATATTAAATCTGGAATACCACAAGGAAGCGTTATGGGTCCGTTGCTTTATACGATATACACTTCTGACATGCCTGTTAACGCGGATATCACGATCGCTGCATACGCTGATGATACCGCTATTTTGGCTACAGATTCGTTTCCTGCGCAAGCATCTTCTTAAGTTCAAAGACAGCTTGACGATCTTCAATTGTGGTTTGATACTTGGAACATTAAAGTCAATGCTGACAAATCGAGTACTGTAACTTTTACATTGCGAAAAGACTGTCCTCCACTCACTATAAATGGCGTTGTGATTCCAAAATCTAACCACGTAAAATATCTTGGACTTCGAATAGATCAGCGGCTTAACTGGGAAGAACATATAAAGATGAAAAGGAAGGAAGTTGAGATAAAAACCAAAAAAATGTACTGGTTAATTGGCCCTAAATCACAATTAAGCTTAGAAAATAAAGTCATCCTTTATAAATCTATTTTGAAACCTGTGTGGGCTTTTGGAATCGAACTATGGGGAACATCCAGCAATTCCAACTTGGAAATTTTACAAAAGGTATCAGTCCAAGACTCTCCGACTAATTTCTAGTGCACCATGGTTTGTGAATAACCGCTGTATTCACAGCGATTTTGGTTTTAATTTTTTAAAGGACGAAATAGCTAGGTTTAGTGCCAACTACTTAGACAGACTAAGTAATCACTCTAATGTTCTGGCTATATCTCTTTTAGATGACAGTGACGAGATTAAAAGACTAAAACGAAATCATATACTAGATCTCCCTTTTTTAAAATAAATGTATGTACATAATTGCAATAATATAAGTTAACAATGTTAAATATATTAATGCTGAGGCTACTGGGTTTTAGCTATACTGTCATTAATTTATTTATTACTAAATTTGCTTATTATTTTTGTATATACGATGGCGGTTCGGAAAGTTCTTAGCCTATCAATGAAAGAGAATAGTTAGTTTTTCAAAAATATTTTTAGTCCAACGCTTATCTAGCAATTCTATCCCTTGATTAAAATAGTCTTCCTCAAGGTCTTCAAAATAGTGGTTTACAACTGTAATTGCATCTTCATTTGAGGTAAAACGCTTGACAGCAAGGAATTTTTTTAGATTTGGGAACAGGTAAAAGTCACTGGGAGCTAAATCAGGAGAATATGGTGGGTGGTCAAGCAACTCGTACTTTAATTCGTTGATTTTAGCCATTGTTAAAACACTCTTGTGCGCTGGTGCGTTGTCTTGATGAAAAAATATTTTTGTGTGTTGTAAGCCAGGACGTTTTTCTCGAATTTGTACATTTAATTGATCTAAAAGGTTGCAATAGTACTCTGAATTTATTGTTTTACCCTTTTGCAGATAGTCAATCAATAAAATACCTTTGAAGTCCCAAAAAACCGTTGCCATAACCATACCAGCCGATTGAATTGTTTTTGACTTCTTTGGGGCACTTCCTCCAGCTTCAGTCCATTGTTTTGATTGTTCTTTTGTCTCTGGAGTATAGTGGTGGATCCATGTCTCATCAACAGTTATGAAACGACGCTTAAAATCCATTTTATTTCGCTGAAAACAATCCAAACAAGCTTGAGAAATGTTCATTCTTATGCGTTTTTGGTCGACTGTTAACAATTGCGGCACCCATCTTGCAGAAAGCTTTTTCATCTGTAGTTCTTCATGCAAAATTAAATGGACTCGATCATTTGAGATGCCCATGATATTAGCTATTTCACGCCCTTTTATTCGTCGATCATTTAATAACATATCATGCACTTTGGCTACAATTTCTGTTGTTGCTGCTGTTTTTGGACGTCCACTACGTGGTTCATCTTCAATGCATGTACGACCACCTTTTAATTCAGCAACCCAATTTTTTACTGTTGCATATGAAGGAGCACTTTCACCTAACACATTCACCATATCATTATGAATTTCTTGTCCCGATAAAACTTTTTTATGTAAATATTTAATGACACCACGCATTTCTAATTTTTCCATTGTAAAAAAAATCGCGGATGCGTCTTTTGTGAACACCTGAATTTAACATGTGTTCATAGCAGAGATGGAAGTATCCAAAACACTTAACTTTTTATACCGCGCTTTTTGTGCTAGGCTAAGAAGTTTCCGAACCGCCCTCGTAAAATAGATTGCAAATAAATATATTGTTGAAAAAAAAATATATTTTGTTTTCTACATTTTTGGGGGATTTCTAAATATGTTTGCGTTGTAAACAAAGATTTTATGGTGACTAGAACCGATATAATATTTTAGGGTTTATACTCGTATGTTGATGTTGAAATAACCAACTTTATGTCACAACAGCCAACTAAACTGGATTTGGTCACTACTAAGAACTAATTTGTTGTCACCACCAATTATTGGTACCAAAGTAACATGTACATCAAAATTGGTTAGTTGCCATAACCACCAGTTGTCGCAACCAATAGTTAAACTGAATTCGGTTTGCATAACTGTGTAATTGGCTGTAAATACCGTGGTATGTTTGTTGCAACCATCATATGATATCTCGAAACGTGTTACCATCATTAGTATGGAATGTTGGTTGTTGCAACTGAAATTCGGTTTATCCAGCCAAATTTATGTAGTTCGGACTGATTTCCAGAAGATTTGTTCTCTGTTTGCAGGTTTTCAAACGTTGTTCCGGAGTCTGGAACCATTATATGATATTTAAAACCATGTTACACTTAATACTATGGAACTGATTTTTATTTCTAACTGATTTTTTCTATGTGTGTGTGCTTTAGTATCGTACATGGACAGGGTGGCCGAAATACAATTGAAACTACAATTTTTTATTACTCTTTTGCATCCAGCAAAATGGAGCAAGAGCTATAATAAAACTTTTTCGGCGAACCCTCATATTTGGGTCACCCAATATATCACAGACAGTGAAGAGTATATAAAGACGTTGGATGGTTTTTATAGGACTAAGGAGGGGATATAAGATTTGGTCAGGCGAAACTACAACCGTTTTTACTTTTTTTTTATCACGAGCGGTCGGTGGATGGTACGAGGGTTGCTATATATATTTCTGGCATAGGCAACACTGAGTGTTGCCTGGCGCCATTTGACATTTCTATTGGAAGGTTTGACATTTTTTAGCATAAACGTACTCAGAATGTTTTAATGTACGACCATCATTTGTGATGTTTACAGTGACTTGAAAAAATCAATTTAGCAAGTACACGCAGAAAAAAGTATGGTTGTGGTGACAATATTCAAAGAGAATAATACTATTGTTGGATATATGGTTGTGGTACAACAATATTTTGATCCTCACAACAATAGTATGATTCAAATACAATCATACTATATCCTCACAACAATAGTATGATTCATATACAACCATAGTATGATCCTCACAACCATAATATGATTCACACGCAACCATGTTATGATCCCTACAACCATAGTATAATCACTATTTAGATTTGAATTATGAAAATTATTTAGAAATACATTAAATTCAAAATAATAGGAAGTGATTTAGTTCACAGTAGAAAAAAATAGTTTGAATAAACGTAAGCGTTTTTATTAAGAATATTTTAGTTAAACAAAGCCAAAGCAGCTTGTTTAAAAAATTTTTATTTCGATAAAAAAGTACTATTGCATTAGATCCGTACCAATAACATTTGTTGTAAAAAGCATATTTAAATGAAGAAAAATTACAATCATACAGTATGATTGCCGTAATCATATTATTGTTAACATACAACGCAAAACACAATACTTTTTGTCGCACCAACCATATTTTTATTGTTGCTATAACCATATTTTCATTTTCAAATTTGGCAATAATACTATTGTTACATTTCTACAATATTAATGTTGCAGCAATTATACTATTGTCAAAAATAAATTCAGTTAACAATGCTATGGTTGCGACGAACATACTTTTATTGCGGATAACATATTATTATTGCCTACTACATGGTCACGGCACGTTTTTTCTCTTCGTGTAAATGGAAATAACTCGTAAACATTTCATGCGATCATTTCTTACAACTTTCGACGTCGATTATCACGACAAGAGTACATCGATGAACTTAAATCTGTGTATGGCGATGAAGCACCATCCTATAGCACTGTGAAAAACTGGTTTAATGAATTCAATCGTGGCCGACGCTCGCTCAAAGACGATGGTCGTGAAGGTCGTCCAAAAACGGCCGTTGTGTCAGAGAACATTGATGCCGTGCGTGAACCGATAATGCAAGATCTTCATGTGGCATACCGTGAGATAGAGGCATCGTTGGGCATTTCTTCCACCAGCAATCATTCGATATTTCATGAACACCTAGTCGTAAAAAAGGCTTGTTCTCGTTGGATCCCGCACAATTTGACAATCGCGCAAAAAAAAGGCTCGTGTCGATTGGTGCAAAGCAATTTTGAGAAAATACAATCGCGGTGCTTCAAAAGACGTTTATAAGATCGTCACAGGTGACGAATCATGGATCTATGCGTATGGGCCCGAAACAAAACAGCAATCGACCGTGTGGGTCTTCAAAGACGAGCCAAATCCAACGAAAGTTATTCGTGGAAGAAGCACTTCGAAGCAAATGGTCGCCTGTTTCTGCGGCAAAACTCGTCATGTGGCGAGTGTTCCGCTTGAGCAACGTAGGGCGGTTAATTCTGAGTGGTACACTACAATTTGTTTGCCTGAAGTCTTCGGAGAAATTCGAAAAACGAACAAGAGAAGACGAATCATTGTGCACCATGACAATGCGAGCTCTCACACATTGGCTCAAACCAGCGCCTTTTTGACCGGCCAATACGTCGAATTGATGGGTGATCCGCTGCACAGCCCTGACGTGGAACGCAATGACTTTTTTTTATTCCCGCACATCAAGAAAAAAATGCGTGGTCAACGATTTTCGTGGCCAAAAGATGATATTGAAGCGTTCAATGTTGGAAAACGAAAATATGGGCACAGTAATTCTTACTGTGTTCTCTGTTTTTCTTTCAAAGCAAAAATACATCGATAAAAGTGGGTTTAAGTTTTTGTTTTTATGGAGATTTCATATTTGAATTTTTGTTTCGTTTGAGTTTTTTTTATTTGACTGATTTTCAAATGTTCGATAAAGTTTTTCATTTCATTTTTATTCCTGCGTTTACCCTGAACGTGACAAGTTGTAAATGAAATAATTTTAAATTAAAAGAAAATTCTTAAAACTAAAACCGTCTCGATTGTTCTAATTCATTTTATCGGGAATAAATTATTGGGAAAATCTAACATTCAAAACCCATGTTTTGGAGGTGTCTCAATCGGAGTGGAAAAAGTGCTTCGACAATTGGTTTAAGCGCATGCAAAAGTAAATAAGTCAAGCTGGAGAATACTTTGAAAAACAATAAAACCATTTTTGATAATAAATATTCGCATTTTCATTATTAGGCAAGAAATAAATATAGAAGCCCTTGTATATAAGGAACGGTGGAGAGTACATTAGCTTTGGCCGGGCTAAACTAAAAGACCTGCTTACTTGTTTTTATCTCGCAAACAACTTCTATCGTTTTTAAGACCCCAAAGTCCACTGTTCAAGGAACATATTGCGTTTAACATGTTTGTTTGAAAAATGCATACAGTTAATATATACCATGTACGCGTTTAGAGCGTTGCTCGACATCACATAAACTTAAAAGGTACAAAACAAAAAGAAGAACACAAAACATTTCAAGCAAAAACCTGAACGGAAATACTCATTCAACTTAAATGAAAGTCAAACCCCAACTTCTGCGATGCGCTGCCGCTTAAGGTACAATAGGAACGTTGCGAGTATCGAGTGCATTTTACAAACACATACACGCAGAGAAAAAATCGCTTAAAATTTGGGCCAGACTAAAAAACGAAACTGACAGACCATAATACGTTCACAAGAATAAACCTGATATAGTTAGATTGTGAAGTAATTCATTCAAAATTGTAAGAACAAATCATAATCAGTGGCTATGCAACTGATTATGATTTAAATCACATTCGTTGCTTGGGGTCTGAGGATGCTAGAGTAGCTTTCACCGAAACTGCAGTCACCAGTACTTGCAACTAAAAGTCCTTTCGTCGGCCTTTTGAATATCTGTTTTAAGTTTCTCTTTGAACAAATGTTAAAAAGATACAGGGTCTCAAATATGACTATGAATTAAGAATAACTAATGATAGTAACAAAAGGAAAACCCAAAGACGACCATTTAAAGTTGATTATAAAAATATATAATCTGCTGAAAGCTATGCTTTAATTAAAACCAAAAAAAGTGGAATACGGTGGCAATTTTCGTCCTGTTCTACTGCAACTCGCTTAGAAAATCGCTATCGCGATAAATGCACATTATTGAAAGCCACTATCAAAAAAATCTGGTTAATTTTTTATTATTTTGCAGATTGATTTTTAGATTTAACAAAAATCTATAACTGGAACACTGCAACAAGAATTTGGATTGTCCGCCGCTATCACGCATTGGAGTCCGTAGTTTCAGTTCAGAGAGAGTATAGGCGGCAATATCCTCCGAACAGATGGACTATACTGAGACGCGTTAACTAATTTGTTGAGCATGGGACAGTAAACAGATACGAGGGCGGTTCGGAAAGTTCTTAGCCTATCAATGAAAGAGAATAGTTAGTTTTTCCAAAATATTTTTATTTTTCAATAAAATCTCCTGAAACTTCAATACACTTAGTCCAACGCTTATCTAGCAATTCTATCCCTTGATTAAAATAGTTTTCCTCAAGGTCTTCAAAATAGTGGTTTACAACTGTAATTGCATCTTCATTTGAGGTAAAACGCTTGCCAGCAAGGAACTTTTTTAGATTTGGGAACAGGTAAAAGTCACTGGGAGCTGAATCAGGATAATAAGGTGGGTGGTCAAGCAACTCGTACTTTAATTCGTTGATTTTAGCCATTGTTAAAACACTCTTGTGCGCTGGTGCGTAGTCTTGATGAAAAATTATTTTTTTGTGTTGTAAGCCAGGACGTTTTTCTCGAATTTGTACATTTAATTGATCTAAAAGGTTGCAATAGTACTCTGAATTTATTGTTTTATCCTTTTGCAGATAGTCAATCAATAAAATACCTTTAATGTCCCAAAAAACCCTTGCCATAAACTTACCAGCCGATTGAATTGTTTTTGCCTTCTTTGGGGCACTTCCTCCAGCTTCAGTCCATTGTTTGGATTGTTCTTTTGGCTTTGGAGTATTGTGGTGGATCCATGCCTCGTCAACAGTTATGAAACGACGCTTAAAATCCATTTTATTTCGCTGAAAACGATCCAAACAAGCTTGAGAAATGTTCATTCTTATGCGTTTTTGGTCGACTGTTAACAAGAGCGGCACCCATCTTGCAGAAAGCTTTTTCATCTGTAGTTCTTCATGCAAAATTAAATGGACTCGATCATTTGAGATGCCCATGATATTAGCTATTTCACGCACTTTTATTCGTCGATCATTTAATACCATGTCATGCACTTTGGCTACAATTTCTGTTGTTGTTGCTGTTTTTGGACGTCCACTACGTGGTTCATCTTCAATGCTTGTACGACCACGTTTAAATTCAGCAACCCAATTTTTTACTGTTGCATATGAAGGAGCACTTTCACCTAACACATTCACCATATCATTATGAATTTCTTGTCCCGATAAACCTTTTTTATGTAAATATTTAATGACACCACGCATTTCTAATTTTTCCATTGTAAAAAAATCGCGGATGCGTCTTTTGTGAACATCTGTTTCTATATGAAGGAGTTGCCAGATCGAAACAAAATTTAACATGTGTTCATAGCAGAGATGGAAGTTTCCAAAAGACTTAACTTTTTTCTGTTTATACCGCGCTTTTTGTGCTAGACTAAGAAGTTTCCGAACCGCCCTCGTACATTACTATCAAAACCCTTCAGTTCGTGTTAAATAATTTAAGTGTTTGGGAAGGAAGTAATTCAAGATTAACCTTTAGCAAGTTTAAGCGAGCTCGGTTATTACTCGCTTATGAAATTTCTTACATCATTTTTGTCTACAAATTTTTAAGTTAACCTGTTTCAGATGCATAGTCTTTAGTTATTATATATCAAGAACATCCAAAATCATATCGCAAAGTTAAATAAACGAGTAACAATAGACCACGCCTATTATTTGACGAATACTAATTATTTGCAAGGACAGTTAGACGCAAAACTTACTACACAAACAATGTCTACGTATGTGTCCCAGGTATGTCTTCTTTGAAGAGGAGCAATAGCTTTAGGTAATAATGGTCGAACCTTCTTCGATCGCTGGTCTTATTAAAGATGTCTAGTTATAATGGTCTGGTTGGCGTGAATTTGGTAGAATTCGCGCAAGGAACTCCTTTCTATATCGGGATCTCTGAAAAAATACTGATCGCACTCCATATAAAGAATAAACAGGGTGATGCAATAGAATTGTATATCTCCTGATATTCTACACCACACTGAGATGTAGGCTGTTGTAAGTACGAAGGCGACCGCAAAACTAACAGGCCTGGCACATTTTCTGTTCTACTAGCAACTTTTTTTGTTTTTTAAAAGCAATCTTTTTAAGCCATCTGTCAAAATTTCCGAAATATTTAATGATTATTTTCTTTGTTACAGGTGATTGAAGTAAACAAGTTTTATAATTTTTGAAAAATGGAAAATAAAGAGTTTCGTGTGGTAATTAAACACTTTTATATGAAAGGTTATACGCCACAATTAATCAAAGATGAATTGGATTCTGTTCATGGTGATAGCACCATCATACTCCACCGTGAAATCCTGGGTTCAACAATTTTAATATGGGTCGTCAAGTACGGAAGATGAACAACGCTCTGGAAGACCGAAAACTGCTACTACTATTGAAAACATTAGAAAAATATTTAATGAAGTGACTAAAGATAGACGAATCAAGCTCAGAGAACTTGCTGATATTGTTAAAATACACGAAAAACAAGTTTGGAGTATTTTACATGATGAACTCCACATGAAAAAGCTATCCGCAAGATGGGTGCCGCGTTTGTTGACTTTGCCCCAAAAAATCGCTCGTTGGACCAATTCCGAGGAGCTTTTAGCGATTTATCAGCGTAATCCAATAGAGTTCTTGCGCCGATTCATAACTGTTGATGAAACATGGATCCATCACTACATCCCAGAATGCAAAGAACAGTCAAAACAATGTATAGAAGCTGGTAAAAGTGGTCCCAAGAAGGCGAAAACTGTTAAGTCAGCAGGAAAAGTAATGGCCACAGTATTTTGGGATGCAAGGGGTATAATATTTATAGATTAGCTTGAGAAAGGAAAAACTATAAATAGTGAATATTATTGTGCATTATTGGATCGGTTGAGTGAAGAAATCAGGTTAAAACGACCGCATTTAGAAAAAAAAGTTCTTTTTCATCAAGATAATGCTCCTTCGCACACTGCATTTTTAACTCAACAAAAACTGGCCGAATTACATTTTGAAATTGCTCCGCATCCACCATATAGTCCAGATTTAGCTCCTTCTGATTATTTCTTGTTTCCAAATTTAAAAAAAATTCTCGGTGGCAAAATATGTTCGTCCAACAGCGAGGTTATTGCTGAAACTGAGGCATATTTTGAAGGTCTTGAAAAATCTTATTTTTCGGATGGAATTAAAAAACTTGAAAAACGTTTGATGAAGTGTATTGAGTTGGAAGGAGATTATGTTGAAAAATAAATAATAATAATTCCAAAAAAAACGGTTCTTTTTATGTTAGGCCAGTTACTTTTGCGGTCGCCCTCGTACATGCTGTTGTTAGTAGCACCACAAAAACTAACGGAAATCGATCCACGTTTATTAATCTGCTCCGTAAAGAAGTTTTATCTGATTCCATTGATCGATGTCAGACCTCTGTCCATCTATGGTTGCCTATAAAGTACAGATCGCAATTATGAACCGATTTCGATGAAAATTGGTTTATGGTTTGGGCCCAGGAAAACCACTTAAAAATTGATCCACAAGGTCCATGTATTGATGTTGTATGAAGGCTTCTTCCGATTACAGGACTAGCACCTTGAGTAGGCACATACTTTAGCAGATATTGAACAAATTCTACATAAAAGGTGGTTCTACCATAATGCACGATGTTAATTGTTAGTACCACCTTAACGTCATGTCTTTGCCCAACTTAATTTGAAGTTTCTTTGTTTTAGTATTTGACAAATTCAAAAATGGGGAGAAAGATTGTTGAAGCCTTTTACAAAAATGGGCGTTTAAATCAAAATGAATTGCATGCACTACGTGATTTTTTTTTTGGTCAGAATAATTGACAAAATGTCTTCACAATCAGGAGAATTGTGCGCATATTACAGCCAACCTGGTCTGTAGAAAACACCTGTGCTTGCTCGACCAGTTTTTTCTGCGGAAAACATTAATGTTGTCCGCGATGGTGCGCCGGAGGAGCCGTCAACCTTGACTAGAACAACTGAACATCTCAAATCAGCACTTATGCAAATTTTTAATAAAGATACGAATTTGCACGCTTACAAGGTTCAACTGACTCGAAGCTAAAGTCTTCTGATCTTTTCAAGCATCGTCAATACGCCGAATAGTTGGTTGACCCAACACAAGTGAATGGTTACTTTACAGAAAAAAAATCAACTTCAGCGACGAGGCACACTTTTGCCGCAGTGGATTCGTTAACAAGCATAATTGCCGCATTTGGAAAGATGAAAATTTACAAGTGATAGTCGAAAAGGCGATATATTCACAAAGAGTGATTGTTTGGTGAGTTTTATGAGCTGGCGGCACCATCGGCCCGTATTTTTCCCAAAATGAGGTCGGCCAAGCAGTTACCATGATTGGATAAGTGACCAATCAATTATTCTTGAGAAACTAAGGTCTGCGTTTGTAAGAAGAGGGCGCTATAAAAGAAAAATATCAACTTTAATCGTACCGAAATTTCACAAGGTTTACTATGAACGACTGATAATTAACTCTGGACAAACTTGACCATATGTGACGCGCAAAATAGAAAGGGACCTAAGGCTAAAAACCAGTTTTGTTCAGGAGAGCCATTTTAAAGATTTAAATACGTGTATCTTTGGTGTACCATCACTTTCATAAAACGCGCATATCTCTGGGAGGGAACACTTTTGGGGCATGGGATCGGTCTCATTCGATGCTTAGATGTTGTCCACATCAAAAAAAGTGAAAATAATTTTTTTTACCCTTAGGTCTCTTTTTCTATGCGCTGTCACATAAGCACCCATGTTTTAGAATAGTCGCATTTTGAAGTTCCTTCCCGATTTAACAACCTACAGCTTAGAACGGGACAAATTAAAAATATTTCGAACAAATTTTGCATAAAGCGTTATTAGCAACTAACACATATCTCTGGTAAAACTGGACCATATTTGGTAATATTTTTGAATAGGGATACCACAGGGCTCGATCAATCTAGATGTATTTTTTTCAATAGGATTTTTTCACAGATTACGCATGAGTTGTGTTAAAACAGTTTTTTTTCTTTTCTGTATAGTTTGTCATTTCATCATGTTAAGCCTTACACCGCAACATAATCTCAGTGTTTTGGGCTTTTTAAAAACTCAAAGAAGATCCGCTTTTTTCGACCAAAATTTTGTTCAGAGATAAGGCCCATTCCTGACAACGGGAATTGGGCTGAAGAGCAACCGGAAGAAGTTCAAAAGGTGCCAGAGAAACCACGATTTGGAGCTGTTTATGGGCTGGTGCAATCATCGGTCCATATTTTTTTCAAAAATGATAATGTCCGGAACGTTACCGTGAATGGTGCTCGCTATCGCACCATGATATCGAACCTTTTTCTACCTGAAGTTAAAACCCGTTAACTTGACTGCACTTGGTTTCAAAAAGACGCTAAAAATTGCCATACAGCTGCTCAAACAATGGATCTATTGAGAGGTCATTTCGAAAAGCAGCTAATTTCACGTTTTGGACAGGTGAGTTGGCCGCCTAGATCGAGTGATATCACACCTTTAGACATTTTTGTTTGGGGTTACGTTAAGTCCAAAGTCTACGCTGTCAAACCAGTTTCCTAAATCAGGTTTTGGAAGCCAACATTACGCGTGTCATTAAAGCCTTACCCGTCGAAATGCTCGAACGAGTCATCCATAAGTGGACCTTCAGAATGGAATCCCTGAGGCGTAGTTGCGGCCAACATTTGAAGGAAATTATATTCAAACCATAACTGCCATAACATGTCCTTTCAAATTACCAATAAAGATTCCACACTTGATTTGAATTTTTGTATTTTGAAAAATACTACCTCTAGATTGATCAACCGATAAAACTTAATACGAGGGCGGTTCGGAAACTTCTTAGTCTAGCACAAAAAGCGCGGTATAAACAGAAAAAAGTTAAGTGTTTTGGAAACTTCCATCTCTGCTATGAACACATGTTTAATTTTGTTTCGATCTGGCAACTCCTTCATATAGAAACAGGTGTTCACAAAAGACGCATCCGCGATTTTTTTACAATGGAAAAATTAGAAATGCGTGGTGTCATTAAATATTTACATAAAAAAGGTTTATCGGGACAAGAAATTCATAATGATATGAATGTGTTAGGTGAAAGTGCTCCTTCATATGCAACAGTAAAAAATTGGGTTGCTGAATTTAAACGTGGTCGTACAAGCATTAAAGATGAACTACGTCGTGGACGTCCAAAAACAGCAACAACAACAGAAATTGTAGCCAAAGTGCATGATATGGTATTAAATGAGCGACGAATAAAAGTGCTTGAAATAGCTAATATCATGGGCATCTCAAATGATCGAGTCCATTTAATTTTGCATGAAGAACTACAGATGAAAAAGCTTTCTGCTAGATGGGTGGCGCACTTGTTAACAGTCGACCTAAAACGCATAAGAATGAACATTTCTCAAGCTTGTTTGGATCGTTTTCAGCGAAATAAAATGGATTTTAAGCGTCGTTTCATAACTGTTGATGAGACATGGATCCACCACTATACTCCAGAGACAAAAGAACAATCCAAACACTGGACTGAAGCTGGATGAAGTGCCCCAAAGAAGGCAAAAACAATTCAATCGGCTAGTTGCCATAACCTGGCAACGGTTTTTTGGGACTTCAAAGGTATTTTATTGATTGACTATCTGCAAAAGGGTAAAACAATAAATTCAGAGTACTATTGCAACCTTTTAGATCAATTAAATGTACAAATTCGAGAAAAACGTCCTGGCTTACAACACAAAAAAAATAATTTTTCATCAAGACAACGCACCAGCGCACAAGAGTGTTTTAACAATGGCTAAAATCAACGAATTAAAGTACGAGTTGCTTGACCACCCACCTTATTCTCCTGATTTAGCTCCCAGTGACATTTACCTGTTCCCAAATGTTAAAAAATTCCGTTTTACCTCAAATGAAGATGCAATTACAGTTGTAAACCACTATTTTGAGACCTTGAGGAAAACTATTTTAATCAAGGGATAGAATTGCTAGATAAGCGTTGGACTAAGTGTATTAAAGTTTCGGGAGATTATATTGAAAAATAAAAATATTTTTGAAAAACTAACTATTCTCTTTCATTGATAGGCTAAGAACTTTCCGAACCGCCCTCGTATATTCACAAAAAGTTGTACATTTTATTCAAAAATCAGTCTTTTAGTAACAAGCTTTAAGTGTACCGATCGACTTAGAATGACTAGTCGAATGGACTCAACCATATATGTATGTTTGTCTGCCCATCGGTCCCTCTGCTGTCTATCTATAGCTTTTTTTTTAAATACAAATCGCAACTGTTTCCCGATCTTCATAAAATTTGGCAGTAGTATGTTTTTTTTGGACAACGGTTGTTATGAAAATTGGACTTTTATGAAAATTGGTTAGAATTTAGATAAAGCTCCCACACAAATGCTCAACGGATTTTATGTCTTTATTTGGCACGGTTCATTGCGATCGATCAGGTCACGTTTTTATATATCCCCAGTACAAAGATCTCTTCTGAAATAACATACAACCAATCTAGACTACGTAGAAATTATCTGGGACCCAAATAAAAGCTTCCCATAGACATGGACATAAAGGGTGATCAATATTGATATAGATAATCTAGAGGTATGTCTTACTATAGGGCTTTCATCTAGCATGGTGGTGTAGAGTATCTCACAGCAGTCGTGCCTGAAATTAGCCTTTTCTACTTGTTTTTTTTTTTAATTTTTAAAAAGAAACTTAGATTTGAACCTACAGTAGAATATATATGTGACGCGCAAAATAGAAAGGGACCCTGAAAATTGATTTTTTTACCCTTAGGTCCCTTTATCTGTCACATATACTAACGACATTGAGAGGTTTGGAGCTATTGGACATAAAGGACCGTGCCAAGCACATTTAATGGAGGCCTTCCTTGGTTGGAGCTCAAATAAAGTACAAAATTACCTATAGATCGGTTTATATTTGCGATCAGTATTATAACCACAAGAATGGATCTACAGACGGACGTGTCTTCATCGATCCAGAAATGGAGTGGACAGGGCCAATTGTTCATAGTTACAAGTAAGCTTCTGATTCGAACAGAATAGGACCTAGTCCTAAATAGCATACTTTCTAATCAGGTCCAATACCATAGCTTGAGGTTGGAAATTTTATTTAAAAAACAAAAAAAATTAGCTGCACCTTCATTGTTCACTGCAAACCAACATTCGGTTGCACTGACGGACTACTTGATAACAGTTTTAGCCAACAACAATATTCGGTTGTGACAATAATGTGCATTCGTTCTCCGTGTGTACGAACGCTTATTAAATTTGCCATTTTGATTTCATAATTTCCATTAAATATTTTTACAATCACCGTAAAGTTGTACATGACCCCACACACACACACATTGACACAAAAACATACAAACATGTGTGTATGGATGTGTGCCGGCAAAGCGGATGTTAGAAGTCAAATGCGTATGTGAACAACAACGTCGGCTGCAAAAGTTATGCTATGCTGACTTGGCTGGTGGTTTTGTAATTGCTATCAAAGTGAGTGGAAATATCAGGAGAATTTCTAATTTCTGTGGCTCCGTGCTCAAAGCAAAGCCAGCCAGCCAAGCCAGTATGCTTGCTTTGCCGGTATGTACCCGAACAACTTTTAAAATGTAAATAATTTCTTAAAAGTTCCTCAGGGGGCCTGAGAAGGGGAGGGATGACAACAAAAGTCGATTGCAAAATTATGGTGGATTAAAGGGGCACCGAAAATACTTTTGTTTTAAACACACAAACATACTCGTACTACTTAAAGGGCACAGAGCTGCCTTTGTGATGGACTGAAATTAAAATGTTCAAAGCAGTCACAGTATTTTTGTTTTTTTTTTTATAAAGTACTTGTATATCCTGCGCTAGGACTAATCAAGGATGGGACATTGATTTAAAACATGGCTCAACATGTTCTTTTTATAGAACAAGTGGGCTAGAAATGGGCCAAAAACGTACTGATCACACATATGTGCCACTGGTAGGGATGTCGATCGGGCTGACTTTTACAATTCCCGTAATCTCGCACGAAGAGAAAAAACATGGTTACTACATGGTCACGACAATAAAAGTATGTTCTCCGCAATAAAAGTATGTTCGTCGCAACCATAGTTTTGATAATAGTATAATTGCTGCAACATTAATATTGTAGAAATGTAACAATAGTATTATTGCCAAATTTGAAAATGAAAATATGGTTATAGCAACAATATAAATATGGCTGGTGCGACAAAAGTATTGTGTTTTGCGTTTTATGTTAACGATAATATGGTTACGGCAATCATACTGTATGATTGTAATTTTTCTTCATTTAAATATGCTTTTAAGAACAAATGTTATTGTTAAGGATCTAATGCAATAATAGTACTTTTATATCAAAATTAAAATGTTTTAAACAAGTAGCTTTGGCTTTGTTTAACTGAAATTTTTTTAATAAAAACGCTTACGTTAATTTAAACTTAATTTTTTCTACTGTGAAATAAATCACTCCTATTATTTTTAATTTAATGTTTTTTTTTGAATAATTTTCATAATTCAAATCTATTGTCGACAACTTAAACAAATTCTAATAAATTATATTGGAGATCATAGTATAATTGTGTGTGATAATGCTATGGTTGTAGCGATCATAACATGATTGCGTGTAAATGATAGTCTGGTTGTGAGGATCATACTATGGTTGTATGTGAAACATACTATGGTTGTAAGGATCATACTATGGTTGTTAAGATCATAGTATGATTGAGTGTGTCATACTATGGCTGTGGGAAGCATAGTATGGTTATGTGTGAATCATACTATTGTTGTGGGGATCATAGCATGGTTGTATTTGAATCATACTATTGTTGCGAGGATCATTATAGTGTTGTACCACAACCATATACCCAACAAAACTATTATCCTCTTCGAATATGGTCACCACAACCATACTTTTATTCTGAGTGCGGGGAGTTAAAAACTAAGATCCCGGGTTTCTGGGATTTTTCGGGATTCCGGGATTTTTACTTATATTGGAATTTTTTATTTTAGGATTTCTGCTATTGTATCATAAATAAATAAAAACGCTTAAATCGAACCTACATTAAGAAAAATGTTTTATCGTCTACATTTACGTACACGCAGAAAAAAAGGATGGTTGTGGTGACAATATTCGAAGAGGACAATACTATTGTTGGGTGTATGGTTGTGGTACAACAATATTATGATCCTCACAACAATAGTATGGTTCACACATAACCATACTATGATTCCCACAACCATAGTATGATTCACACTTGACCATACTAAGATCTCCTCAACCATATTATGATCCTCACAGCCATAGTATGTTTCACATACAACCATAGTATGATTTTCACAACCATGGTATGTTTCACATACAACCATAGTATGATTCGCACACAAATATACTATGGTCCTCGATATTATTTCTAAGAATTGTCAACAACTTGTCAACAATAGATTTGAATTATGAAAATTATTTAAAAATACATTAAATTCAATATAATAGAAGTGTTTTGTTTAGAGTAGAAAAAATTAAATAGACCGTATTTAGAATAGACCGTTATTATAAAGAGAAAAAAAAACGGGTGCTATGCCTTCTTGACAAAATTAAAAACACTTAACATTTTTATTAAAAATATTTCAGTTTAACAAAGCCAAAGCAGTTTGTTTAAAAATTTTTAATTTCCATTTAAAAAGTAATATTTTTGCATTAGATCCGTAACAATATTGTTCTAAAAAGCATTTTTAAATGAGGAAAAATTACAATCATACAGTATGATTGCCGTTATTATATTATCGTTAACATAAAACCCAAAAACAATACTTTTGTCGCACCAACCATATTTATATTGTTGCTACAACAATATTTTCATTATAAAATTTGGCAATAATACTATTGTTACATCTCAACAATCATACTATTGTCAAAATAAAAATAAGTTAACACTTCTATGGTTGCGACAAACATACTTTTATTACGGAGAACATATTATTATTGCCGTAACCATATAGTAACCATGTTTTTTCTCTGCGTGTAGAAACAGTCAAACAAAATAGATTCATTCTCTGAGTTTTTGGTTTTGTTATGATTATTTGATGTTGTTACTTTTAAAAAATGAATTATTCCACAAGCTGATACAAGCAGGTTTGTTGTTGTTTGTAATAGAGGGAAGGAAAAGTAAGTCAGCGAAGTAAAGCAAACACATCACTGTATAGTAGACGCACGTTTCGCCGTTGGTGTGGGACGGCTCATCGGTACCATTTATGTGTGCTGCCGACATGGTCTTTACTAATTTAACAATCAGTATAGGCAAAGCATTGCATTGATTTTGCATATGCGAAGTATAATTGCTGACGAGTGAGAAATAGATTCCATTCATTTCAATGTTAACATAACAAATAATTTTACTTTCTAAAAAAATAGCAAAAACCAAAAAAAAAATAGCTTCAAAAGACTGCTAATAATGATTAAAAAAATAATTGGTTTAAGAAACTTCTTAGGAAAATTATGGCATCAAATTTTTATCAAACAGTCTAAATCTCGCAAGCAACGATAACAGATAGCTGAATGCAGCTGGAAAATAGGTAAGTACCTCTAACCACTTCTAAAACAAACAAATCTAGTTCTCTCCTCATATAAGATTTTATAAACTTAGAAAAAAATCTGTTCAAAATCGCTACGAACTACAAATACAGGGTTTTCAAATTTATTCCAGCTGTACTGCAAATGTTACATTTTAAGAATAAAATTCGATTTCGGTCATAGGACCACCAGGAGCCCGTGTACAGCGATCTATTTTTTGGACCCAATTTTCTACCACTCTTGCTCACATTTCGACCGGAACTTTGGCAATTTCGTGTTGGATGTTATCTCTGAGCTGGTCTTAAGATGTTGGATTGTTGGCATAGACCAATGACTTGATGTGGCCCCATAAAAAGAAATCCAATGGCGTTAAATCGGATGAACGAGGTGGCCATTTGACTTGACCATTTCTCGAGATAACGCGTTCGGCGAATTTGTCTTTCAGTAAATCGATTGTAACGCGTGCTGTATGGCAAGTGGCACCGTCTTGTTGAATCCAAATATCGGCAATGTCAAGCTTATCCAATTCTGGCCAAAAATAGTTTTCTAGATTGCCACGATAGCGCTCTCCATTGACGGTTACATGACGATTGTTGTCATCGACGAAAAAATACGGCCCAGTCACACCTTCGGCATAAAAACCACACAGTAATTTTTTGAGGATGCAATTGTGTCTCTTGAAGCAAAGGTGGGTTTGTTGCTGTCCAATAACGCATATTTTGTTTATGGACAAAATCGCTAAATCCAGAAATAGGCTTTATCGCTGAAAATGATTTTTTTGATGAAATTCTGGATTTCCGTAAAGTAGTTTCGGCGTTTCAAATAATTAAGTGGCTTTAGTTCTTGAGTCAGTTTAATCTTATAAGGATGAAAGCCAAGATCTTTTCACTAAATACGCCACAGTGTGGTTTGAGAGATTTTCAACTCCTGAGAACGACGTGGAATCGACTGATTTGGATCATTTTGAACGAATACACTTAGGGCTGCGATATTTATGACGCTTCGAGCGGAACATCCAAATGTGAAAATTTTGTCAAATTTATCCACTACTGCACGCACAGCCTGTCGGGTGGGACCATTGTATCGGACGAAAATTAGAGTAGGCGCTCTTAAAATTGCGACCACCGACTAAGAAGTTTGGTAGTAGTTTTTAATGATTTCCAAACGTTGCTTGTAAGTGAATTTTACCATGATGAAAATGTTGACTTCCACTAACGTTTTGCCACTAAAAGATCATAAAAAATGTGTGAGGGTGCGTTGCTATAAAGATACGAAATTTTTATGTTCCTATTAGAAACCCCGTTACTAAATTATAACTATTTGCATTTCAGTACAGATCGTCTTAAACAAAATCATCCATCAAATCCGTCCATTTTTTTAAAAAAGTTGATTTTTCAATAAATTTCAATGAATAAGTTATGTTCAGAATAGAAACCAAAATGAACTCGCCCCTCTGGATTTATTGAATTTATTTTTTCCACGCATTTTTTGATGAAATTGATTCGGTTGCAAAAAAAAAAATTCGCAATGGATTTTTGGTTCGAAGATGATAAATATGAATATCGTACTGTGCTCACAATTTATTAATCGGTCATGCCAATGAAACGCGAAAAAAGTATTTACCACCAGTTGTGGCAATTTTTTAAAAATAATATAATTAAAAAATAAATAATAATAATACCTATAGGATAACACAATTTTTTTCCAGTAAAAATCATCCAACATTATTACTACTTCTCTCCTGCCTCTAACTAAAATTTAAAATTTTTTGGTTAATTCAAAAATTGTTCTGAAAGTTCGGATACTTGTTGCACCGATACTTCAGTTTCACTTAATAAAAATTACAAAGCATATATTCTTAATCTTTCCGTTGGCAAAAAAAACTCGGTTGTGGCAACGAATCTGTTCTCTGTCAAGTCATCTTGTATTTATTTGAGGTGTTTTGTGTCACATTAACCCAAACTAGTCTGAAATATTTTGTTTTCAAATAAGACTTGACTTCACTTAAATAAGATTTCATAACCAGCTTTATCATTAAAACCAAAATTAAATTCTTTTGACCCACTTTACAAATTTGTTGCATCAAATCTTTTCACTTTACTTCGAAAGTAAAAACCAAGTTTAAAAAAACTGTTCATTTTTCAAATAACCAAATAAATATTTTCAAATCCTAAAACTGTAAAAATTATATAAAAAAAACTTTATTTCGGTCAGATAACCGAAAACGTAAAATTAAACCATCACTTGGACCAGTAAATAAATGCTCGCGGTAATGACAACCGAATTCAATAAGTACTTATAGCCAAGAATTTTTAATAGCAACCAATGCATGCACAAATTCAGTTCCAATAGTTATACTAATTAGTGATAGTTACCGATACTTTGTCTCTTCAACCGATACTGTCGGTTCCAACTACTGAAAATTTTCCTGTACCCAATCTACATTTGGATGTATGGATTGTACGGTTGGCTATAAAATTTGGTTGTGGCAACAAATATACTTTTTATGTGTACAAACTATGGTTTTAAGTGACTTGGTAGGACTCGTACACTTCGTTGCTATTAAAACATTTCCTTATTTCTAGGAAGCCTTAATTGAGTCTATGTCATCGCTATTAAGATGGCTGGATATTTTGCTATAAGTTTTCGAAATTATTTTCCAAAATGTTGCACAATTCAGTTTGCAGAAAAATTGAAACCAAGCACAAGTTTATCACCAATGAGCCTTAAATTCAATTCGCATTACGGCGGTTCGGTTCTTAGCCTAGCACAAAAAGCGCGGTATAAACAGAAAAAAGTTAAGTGTTTTGGAAACTTCCATCTCTGCTATGAACACATGGTCAATTTTGTTTCGATCTGGCAACTCCTTCATATAGAAACAGGTGTTCACAAAAGACGCATCCGCGATTTTTTTACAATGGAAAAATTAGAAATGCGCGGTGTCATTAAATATTTACATAAAAAAGGTTTATCGGGACAAGAAATTCATAATGATCTGGTGAATGTGTTAGGTGAAAGTGCTCCTTCATATGCAACAGTAAAAAATTGGGTTGCTGAATTTAAACGTGGTCGTACGCATTGAAGATGAACCACGTAGTGGACGTCCAAAAACAGCAACAACAACAGAAATTGTAGCCAAAGTGCATGATATGGTATTAAATGATCGACGAATAAAAGTGCGTGAAATAGCTAATATCATGGGCATCTCAAATGATCGAGTCCATTTCATTTTGCATGAAGAACTACAGATGAAAAAGCTTTCTGCAAGATGGGTGCCGCACTTGTTAACAGTCGACCAAAAACGCATAAGAATGAACATTTCTCAAGCTTGTTTGGATCGTTTTCAGCGAAATAAAATGGATTTTAAGGGTCGTTTCATAACTGTTGATGAGACATGGATCCACCACTAAACTCCAGAGACAAAAGAACAATCCAAACAATGGACTGAAGCTGGAGGAAGTGCCCCAAAGGTATTTTATTGATTGACTATCTGCAAAAGGGTAAAACAATAAATTCAGAGTACTATTGCAACCTTTTAGATCAATTAAATGTACAAATTCGAGAAAAACGTCCTGCCTTACAACACAAAAAAATAATTTTTCACCAAGACAACGCACCAGCGCACAAGAGTGTTTTAACAATGGCTAAAATCAACGAATTAAAGTACGAGTTGCTTGACCACCCACCTTATTCTCCTGATTTAGCTCACAGTGACTTTTACCTGTTCCCAAATCTAAAAAAAATCCTTGCTGGCAAGCGTTTTACCTCAAATGAAGATGCAATTACAGTTGTAAACCACTATTTTGAAGACCTTGAGGAAAACTAGTTTAATCAAGGGATAGAATTGCTAGATAAGCGTTGGACTAAGTGTACTGAAGTTTCAGGAGATTATATTGAAAATAGAAATATTTTTGAAAAACTAACTATTCTCTTTCATTGATAGGCTAAGAACTTTCCGAACCGCCCTCGTAGAATTATACATAATGCAAAGGTTATTTATGGTTTATTTTTCTTTGTCACTCTATTGAGCAAGCCCCGGCTTCTCACTTAAACATAGATGATTGAATTAAGATCGATGGAAGTTAACTGCTGAAATACGTGTAATAAAATCGTGGTAATTCGTTGCAATGTTTTTTTTATAAAAATTAAAATAATCACAAATATATTGTACCATATAAATTTACACTATCAAAATTCCCGGGGTTTTTTAAAAAAATTCCGGGATTCGAAAAAAATTCTAGGGGTTATTTCAAAAAAATTCGCTAGGGGTTATTTCAAAAGAATTAGCTGGGTTTTTTTAAAAAAAATCCCGGAATTTGAAATTTGTCAATCCTAAAAAATCACGGGATTCACGGGATCGACATCCCTAGCCAGTGTTAATAATAGTGGTCTGAGGATTTACAATCGCTCAGAGGCATTGGTGGGTATGCGTTTGAAAGAATAAAAGTTTTGTTTTTCAGTGGAGCAGTAAATTGTATTTCGAAATTGTGTTGGAGGGTAACATGAATTCGTAGAGATAGAAAAACGTTTACTTTGTATCTAAAAAGGGTATTAACTTCTCTAAAATACATTAGGTGGATGAAATTATTAAGGTCGTTTTACATGTGATTAGAACACCTGCATGATTACGAGCGCATATGCAAATGTGAATGAAGCTCTATGCGATTTAATTTTTAGATCCTTTGGTAGGTACGAAAGAACATGTCAAACTACAGACATTTCTTGTACCCCAAGTAACCCTCCGTCATTAACATGTAACGGTGGCCACCCCTACTCATATTGGGATTTTAGTCCTAAATTTTTTTATTCGGCAGGCAAAACAATTTTAGTAACGTACCTGAAGTTTCATTTCAGGATTGGAATTTTCATAAATGGATTTGAATTTTAATAAAGAATGCCTGGCCAGACTGCTTTGCTATTCCAAAGAAAATCGTCTGGCCAACTCGTTGTCAAATATTCTTGAAACACTCGTAAATGTGGTACAAATAGTAGAAGTAGACCGATCTAAAGGAACATTTGAAACACAGAACAGCCCAATTTCATCAGGGATAATTATAGGTGACACATAACGCACCAGTGTGCCACAGTGATATGATGGATAGTAAGCACGACTAGGTGGAGCTCACTGAAACTTCAGACACCCCTGCTTGAAACTAAAAGCCCTTCAGACTGCTTTTTGAAAAAATGTTACTGCTTTATTTGTTAATACTCGTATGTTTATTTGTTCATCACCTCATACGCGGCATACATTTCTTTAGCAAATACGTGAATGAAATTATCGCTTGGAATCGGAAATATTTTTGTTGAACAACATACGAATATTTTGTGATTCGTAATTAATTTTTTGTTTGAATATTAAAATTTTTTAATTGAACCGAAAAAAAATTGTTTTCTCTATACACTTGCTTATATAGGGAAGGCTAAACTCCGTCAAGGGGCAACAGTTGTATTTAAATAAAAATAAATACAATTATGTTTGAATATTTGTATATAAATTTAATAAATTTTCCTTATTCTTTTTTTGGATAGAGAGGATTCTTTAAGAAGACCTGTCCTGACCAGAGTGATCTCGTGCCGCGTCAGTACCCACATTAATGTAGTACGACAGGTTCTTATGAAGTTTTTTATAAGAGTAAACGAGACAACACTACTGTCGCGGTTACTACGAAACCCATGACTGGATAGTGATCTGGCATGTTCT
Organism: Hydrotaea diabolus; assembly: GCA_963513945.1. NCBI lineage: Eukaryota > Metazoa > Arthropoda > Insecta > Diptera > Muscidae > Hydrotaea > Hydrotaea diabolus. Next base: position 83,912,554 of record OY740718.1, on the reverse strand, counting down.
AATCTGTAATCTCGTTCGCCAGTTTTAAATTGAGATATTCTGTAAGACAGATGTGCACCCCAGTGTTGTAGATTTGGTGGAACATTTAAGACTGGCCCATGACTGGCCACCTCGTTCGCAGTATCGTTCAAAGGAATTTTGCCATCTCGTGGCACAGATTTATAACAATTACAATTATAATAAACTATGTTACAAGGCACTAGTATCGAAGGCTGTGGGCCAAACAGAGCTTTCATCGGAGCTTGGCTTATGAAAAAACGTTGATTCCCGTTGCGATTAAAAAATTTCTTTCAGCCATCATACCTGCTTAAATCTTTTAAAAAACAAGTGGGCAGTGGGCGTTGCCATGCCCACACCCCTATCAATTTAAATCGATCATAACTCAAGAACTACAAGAGCACCTAACATAAGGTTTGTATGTAACGAAAAAAGTCTTGAAAAAAAGAGAGCGGTGCAACGCCCCTTTTTAAAAGGCGCAGCAGCTCCAACAACAAAAGGCAGATCGTCTTGAAGTTTAAACAGCATGCTACTGTGGACAAGAAGATTGTCGCATGCTATAAATGGATACGATTTTAAAAGCGGGCATGGCACCGCACACATATCCTGCACATATCCTCATAAACTGCTAGAGTTAGGAACATTAGATTCCGTATATATCCTCTTAGTGTGTAATGAGATAAGTCCAGGTGAAAAGGAGGCTGTGCCACGCCCCTTTATTTAAGGCAGTGGAGCACCCACAACTACGGACTGATCGTCTTGAAGTGTTAGCAATATAGTTCTGTGGGTCAAGAGATTGTAGCATAATATAAGCCGATACAATTTCAAAAAAGGGCGTGACACTGACCTCGAAACTGAACTCAGCCAAAGCTCTTAAACTACCTTGCGTTACCTACGTAAAGTTGGGAATATCAAATTCGGTGTGTTATAAAACGTTTGAGGGAGAAGTGGGCAGTGTCACATGCTATTTTTAAAAAGCGAGGTAACTATACGACAAGGACTGCTGTATATATTTCTGGCCCAATAATGAAAATGCGAATATTTATCATCAAATATGGTTTTATTGCTTTTCAAAGTATTCTCCAGCATGATTAACACACTTTTGCATGCGCTCAAACCAATTGTCGAAGCACATTATCCACTTCGATTGAGACACCTACAAAACATGGTTTTTGAACGCTTCAACAGCAAATTCTGGCCACGCATATTTTCTTGATGTGCGGGAATAAAAAGAAGTCGTTGGGTGCCAATTCAGGACTATACGGGGGATGACCCATCAATTTGACGTTTTGGCCGCTCAAAAAGGCGCTAGTTTGATCCGATGTGTGAGAGCTCGCATTGTCATGTACCACTCAGAATTGATCCTTCTACGTTGCTCAAGCGGAACAGCCGCCACTTGACCAGTTTTGCCAAAGAAACAGGCGACCATTTGCTTCGAAGTGCTTCTTCCACGAACAATTTCGTTGAATTTAGCTCGTCTTCGAAGACCCACACTGTCGATTGCTGTTTTGTTTCGAGCTTATACGCATAGATCTATGATTCGTCATCTGTGACGATCTTATAAACGTCTTTTGAAGCACCGCGAAACAAACCTTTTTACGGCAAGGTGTTCATGCCAATGTATGCTGATGGAAGAAATGCCCAAGGATGCGTCTATTTCACGTATCTTGCATTATAAGTTCACGCACGGCTTCAATGTTCTCTGGCACAACGGCCGTTTTTGGACAACCTTCACGACCTTCGTCTTTGAGCGAGCGTCGGTAACGATTGAATTCATTAAACCGGTTTTTTACAGTGCTATAGGATGGTGCTTCATCGCCATACAAAAATTTAAGTTCATCGATGCACTCTTGTTGTGGTAATCCACGTCGAAAGTTGTGAAAAATGAAGGCACGTAAATCTTCACGAGTTAATTCTATTTTTTTTGCCAAATTGATTTTTTTCAAGTCACTGTAAACAGCACAAATGATAGTCGTACGTCAAAACGTTCTGAGTACGTTTATGCTAAAAATGTCAAACTTTCCAATCGAAATGTCAGATGGCGCCAGGCAACACTAAGTGTTGCCTGGGCCAAAAATATATGTAGCAACTCTCGTACAAATTATATCAAATATTTTACTTCTATATATTTCTGACAAACTATGGTTGGGAGCAGCGAAGCGCACCAGGTTACCGCTAGTCTTGTACCTCCACTCCTCCAGGGCCACGTTACACAATAAAAACTTGTTTCTTTCTACGAGGGCGACCGCAAAACTTTTTTGGCCTGGCACATTTTCTGTTTTACTAGCAACTTTTTTTTGTTTTTGTTTTTGTTTTTTAAAAGCAATCTTTTATAAGCCATCTGTCAAAATTTCCGAAATATTTAATGATTATTATCTTTGTTACAGGTGATTGTTTACTAGCAACTTTTTTTTGTTTTTGTTTTTGTTTTTTAAAAGCAATCTTTTATAAGCCATCTGTAAAAATTTCCGAAATATTTAATGATTATTATCTTTGTTACAGGTGATTGAAGTAAACAAGTTTTATAAGTTTTGAAAAATGGAAAATAAAGAGTTTCGTGCGGTAATTAAACACTTTTATATGAAAGGTTATACGCCACAATCAATCAAAGATGAATTGGATTCTGTTCATGGTGATAATGCACCATCATACTCCACCGTGGTGAAATCCTGAGTTCAAGAATTTAAAATGGGTCATTCAAGTACGGAAGATGAACAACGCTCTGGAAGACCGAAAACTGCTACTACTATTGAAAACATTAGAAAAATATTTAATGAAGTGACTAAAGATAGACGAATAAAGCTCAGAGAATTTGCTGATATTGTTAAAATACACGAAAAACAAGTTTGGAGTATTTTACATGATGAACTCCACATGAAAAAGCTATCCGCAAGTAGGGTGCCGCGTTTGTCGACTTTGCCCCAAAAAATCGTCCGTTGGAACAATAGCGATTTATCAGCGTAATCCAATATAGTTCTTGCGCCGATTCATAACTGTTGATGAAACATGGATCCATCATTACATCCCAGAATGCAAAGAACAGACAAAACAATGGATAGAAGCTGGTAAAAGTGGTTCCAAGAAGTCGAAAACTGTTAAGTCAGCAGGAAAAGTAATGGCCACAGTATTTGGGATGCAAGGGGTATAATATATATTGATTATCTTGAGAAAGAAAAAACTATAAATAGTGAATATTATTGTGCATTATTGGATCGGTTGAGTGAAGAAATCAAGATAAAACGACCACATTTATAAAAAAAAAATCTTTTTTATTAAGATAATGCTCCTTCACACACTGCATTTTTAACTCAACAAAAAGTGGCCGAATTACGATTTGAAATTGCTCCGCATCCACCATATAGTCCAGATTTAGCTCCTTTTGATTATTTCTTGTTTCCAAATTTAAAAAAATTGCTCGGTGGCAAAAAATTTTCGTCCAATAGCGAGGTTATTGCTGAAACTGAGGCATTTTGAAGGTCTTGAAAAATCTTATTTTTCGGATGGAATTATAAAACTTGAAAAACGTTTGAAGAAGTGTATTGAGTTGGAAGGAGATTATGTTGAAAAATAAATAATAATAATTCCAAAAAAACGGTTCTTTTTATGTTAGGCCAGTTACTTTTGCAGCCGCCCTCGTAATGACATCGCCGGATAAAGGTAATTCAAAGGGAGGGCCACTACTTTTGTAAAGCCTCAAAGTGTTTTGGCAATGGGAGAATTTCACTGGGTTTAAAAACTAAAGTTTTGCCAATTCAATATTCCAGTGCCTTATTTCAGTAGCATCTAGTGAAATTTTTCGAGAAAAAAAAAACGTTGACTCATGACATGACTGATGCAAGTTATTGAACTTAAATTGCTATTAAATTGTAGTAAGACTAAACGCATGTCAGATTTGTTTTCATTTACTGATTTGTTGTTTCAAGTCTGTAGAAATGTAACAAAAGACAAACATTAACGTCTCTCTTCGGGGATATGCTAAAAATCACAACTTCCGGTAGATTATGATGACTGTAAGCATTTCATTTGGGGAGCAAACTTTCAGAGTTTGGACCGACGACGAACGCCTCACAGAGAAAGCAATAAATCTGGCTGCCAGGCAATCGACAGTAAACAAGCAGGCAAACAAAAAGCAAACAGCACGAAAGACAGACAGACAGACAAACAAAGAGATACAAAAGAAAAAGAACTTATTAAAGTTCTTACAGAATCTATCCCAGATGATTTGTTAGAAAATTCGATTACAGATAAAGTGAAACGCACACAAGCAAATCAAATATCGAGTGTAAATTTATTTTATATCCTTGTGTTTGCATCGATTTCAATCATTTGCCATAGGTCTCTATTCATCTCTGGTAGTCATTGCCTGCCCCCCGCCCCTCTAGCTGCCTCCAACTCCTCTACTGCCACCACCACCATGGTGGTGGCAGTAGAGGACATTTGCCGGAGATGCTGTTACGGCTTCGGAAAGAAAACTTTGATGTTGTGTTTTTTTTTGCTTTGTGTTGTTAGTCGTCACCATTTCGAAATGTAAACATGTTGTTCCATTTAATACACCCTACGACGCTGTTTATAGCGTAGCCATAGTTTAGAATTCCATCCATGCAGCGCCTTAGTAACGCACACGTGCGTATAAATTTGAGGTAAGGCATCACTGAACACAATGAAATACAAATAGCGACAGTTTTTTTTTGGGGGGGAAATGGTGGTGCTCCATAATTTGGAGTTAACAAAAGCTTGTACCTGAAGACGGAACTCAGAGCATATTAATTATTTCGGGGGGGGTGTGGAAGAATCCCTTTTTTTACATAAGTGGAATTGGGAACTTAGTATAGAAATGATATCTAGGATTTGTTACGAAAAGAAAGTCCTTGATAAAAATTGAAGCGAATCGATTTTGAAGTGGCCTTACCGAAGCAAGGGGAAGAAAGTATCACACTTCAAATGTTTTACGTTTTTGTTTGATTTCTTATTTTTTCAATTCAATTCCACCTGATGATAAAATGTCTGCCGTAATTCCATTGTTTACTAACGCAAATGAAGTTCTGAATGTCATTAAAGAAACCGTGAATCCAGCTAAAGCACCTGGATATGATCTTATCAAGTCTAAAATGATCTTGGAACTTCCCTATATTGTTGTGAAGTTCATGGAAAAATTATTAACTCTATTTTGAGACATGGTTACTTTCCTAAAGTGTGGAAAAGTTCTCTGATTCAAATGATTTTGAAGCCAGAAAAGGAGACAAATTAATACCTTCCTCATACAGGCCGATCAGTTTGCTTCCCTGCTTATCCAAACTAAAGTTCTTTTATCGAAAATAAAACCGTTCCTCGTGTCAAATAACATAATATCAGACCATCAGTTTGGATTCCGAAAAGGTCACAACACCAACGAACAAGTAAACCGTCTGACCCAAGCAATTGAAAAATCATTTGAATGGAATGTGGGCAACACGTCACCGATGACCGCGAAATACTAGCAGGTGTGCCCCAGGGAAGCGTCATGGGGCCTATCCTTTACCTTCTGTTTACCGCAGATATCCCTACCAGACCAAACGTGCTAACATCTACTTTTGCCGACAATATCGCTATAATGGCCGCACATAAAAAGCAGGATATTGCATATATGAATCTAGGTGTACATCTCAGACGAGTAGAATCTTGGCTCTCTGACTGGAGAATTAAAGTCAATGAGGCTAAATGCACACAGGTAACTTTCACACTGGATTTTAGCACTTGTCCGCCATTGAAACTAAACAATATCCCTTTTTCTCAATCTGATCATGTTACATACCTTGGAATCCACCTGGATCGCCGACTCACCTGGAGAAGTCATATCGAAACCAAGAAAACTCAACTGAAACTTAAGGTCCATCAACTTCACTGGCTCCTAAACGCGAACTCAAAACTAAGCCTTGAATATAAGGTCCTGCTATACAACTGTGCAATCAAACCTATCTGGTTATACGGTGCCCAGCTATGGGGCAAAGCAAGCTCGAGCAACCTCGACAAAATCCAAAGAGTCCAATCGAAGACATTGCGGCTCATTACCGGTGCCCCTTGGTATATGAGGAATGAAAACGTCCACCGAGATTTAAAAATACCTCTTGTTAAAGAGGACACTCAAAAAATCAATACAAAGCACAAAGAGAAGCTCGAACGTCGTGATAACATACTTGCTAGACAATTATTGTGCAGTCCAAGCTCTTTAAGACTTCGGAGAAACGAACGCCGTGTTTTCTAATCTACACTTGTGCTTCATCCGTAACAGTAATCGCAAGCACACGCGCCCGAAAGACTGTGTAGAATTCTTTTTTCTACGTCACGTGGCTTACGAGGGGCGGTTCGGAAACTTCTTAGCCTAGCACAAAAAGCGCGGTATAAACAGAAAAAAGTTAAGTGTTTTGGAAACTTCCATCTCTGCTATGAACACATGTTAAATTTTGTTTCGATCTGGCAACTCCTTCATATAGAAACAGGTGTTCACAAAAGACGCATCCGCGACTTTTTTACAATGGAAAAATTAGAAATGCGTGGTGTCATTAAATATTTACATAAAAAAGGTTTATCGGGACAAGAAATTCATAATGATATGGTGAATGTGTTAGGTGAAAGTGCTCCTTCATATGCAACAGTAAAAAATTGGGTTGCTGAATTTAAACGTGGTCGTACAAGCATTGAAGATGAACCACGTAGTGGACGTCCAAAAACAGCAACAACAACAGAAATTGTAGCCAAAGTGCATGATATGGTATTAAATGATCGACGAATAAAAGTGCGTGAAATAGCTAATATCATGGGCATCTCAAATGATCGACTCCATTTAATTTTGCATGAAGAACTACAGATGAAAAAGCTTTTTGCAAGATGGGTGCCGCACTTGTTAACAGTCGACCAAAAACGCATAAGAATGAACATTTCTCAAGCTTGTTTGGATCGTTTTCAGCGAAATAAAATGGATTTTAAGCGTCGTTTCATAACTGTTGATGAGACATGGATCCACCACTATACTCCAGAGACAAAAGAACAATCCAAACAATGGACTGAAGCTGGAGGAAGTGCCCCAAAGAAGGCAAAAACAATTCAATCGGCTGGTAAGGTTATGGCATTGGTTTTTTGGGACTTCAAAGGTATTTTATTGATTGACTATCTGCAAAAGGGTAAAACAATAAATTCAGAGTACTATTGCAACCTTTTAGGTCAATTAAATGTACAAATTCGAGAAAAACGTCCTGGCTTACAACACAAAAAAATAATTTTTCATCAAGACAACGCACCAGCGCACAAGAGTGTTTTAACAATGGCTAAAATCAACGAATTAAAGTACGAGTTGCTTGACCACCCGCCTTGTTCTCCTGATTTAGCTCCCAGTGACTTTTACCTGTTCCCAAATCTAAAAAAATTCCTTGCTGACAAGCGTTTTACCTTAAACGAAGATGCAAATGCAGTTGTAAACCACTATTTTGAAGACCTTGAGGAAAACTATTTAAATCAAGGGATAGAATTGCTAGATAAGCGTTGGACTAAGTGTATTGAAGTTTCAGGAGATTATATTGAAAAATAAAAATATTTTTGAAAAACTAACTATTCTCTTTCATTGATAGGCTAAGAACTTCCCGAACCGCCGTATATGCTCTTATACGTGATCTTTAAAACAGTCAATATCAATCGCGGACGAACACTCAAAAAAGACTGTGTAGAATCCTTTATTCTACGTCACGTGGCTTAAATGCTCTCATACGTGATCCTTAAAACAGTCAACGCGAAAAACCTACAAAACCCAAATTACGTCGTCCACTCTGATATTCTAGAGTTATCCGTTATACATACATAACTAGAGTTCTCCACTCTACATAATATTGCGAACACTCTGTAAATGACTGTAAGGGTCCTCTGGCCCTTTATAACGAAGTTTAAGCCAAACCAGGTTTAAAATTACAGATGAAAAAGCTTTCTGCAAGATGGGTGCCCGATATGTGATCCATACCAGTTATATACTATTTTGACCAAATTAATTAAAATTCCTCCAATAAGCAGAGATCCACATTACAAGAAATCCATACTAGGATTCATTATTGAATTATACTTAGGATTCGTATACTTATTGTTAGGCTCCATTGGAGCAGATTCAATAATTCAAATAAAGCATATATAAAAACAAAAACAATTCAATTCAGTTCAATAATTAGCATGTGGATTAGTCTAGTTTTTAATATACGCACCAACTAACCTTTACTTCTAAAGCATTATTTAAGATTTTAGTCATAATAATTCAGGTTATCAAAAAAAATAATTTGTTGGTGCCTTGAGTTTTGCAGCTGGTTTTATTTGTACTTTTAAAGCTGATTTCAAAGTTGAAACCTAGCAGCTCTAGTTTTTCAGTTACAGAAATATTTAATTTACCCTACTGATATACTTTACACGTAAAAAAACAAAGGCATCAATACGAACAGTAAAAACCGAAGCAAGTGGAAGTATCCAGATTTAGACTATGCTCGACGATCCATCCCTCATCCATATCAACACTTCATAAGCTACCAGATTTTCAGAGGATGAAATACGCTACGGCGACACAGATGAAGACAGTGAATATGAGAAAAAATGCATCAAGTCCCCAACGATTTAACAAAAGTGAGTTAAGTGATCTCATCAGGGATCTTAACCTCAAAAAACAATCTTCTAAGTTAAAGGCTTCTCGAAACAAACTACTTAATTAAGAAACAACAATAACGTTCTATCGTAGAAGGGCAGCAGAGTCTCAATCCCACGATAGCCAGTTCTATAGACCGGATTGACCCGAAGCAGCAATTCTTCGGTCAAGGGCTGTCACCCCGGCACACAGTTGCCGCTACAATAAACAACAACGTTCCACTCTCGGGAAAGGATCTAGTCTTCTGACAGGATGTTAAAGGCGTCTTAACAAAAATAGGCCTTCCCGAGTATGTCGTCTGTTTATTGACAGTTCCAAGTGAAATTTAGAGTTTGTACTTTTACGCAATGGTAACGTATTTAGATCAATACCAATTGCCCACTCAACACTAATGAAGGAAGAATACAAGACTATATCTATTGACTCGGAAAGTATCACGGGCATGGATGTGTCATTTGTGTTGACTTGAAAAGGGTTAACTTCCTCCTTGGTTAGCAAGGTGGATACAAAAAATATCTCTGCTCTTGTGCCTTTGGAATGGAAAAGTTAAAAAGATCACAGGGTAAAAAAAGATTGGCCTGAAAGTGAAAACATGGTTGTTGGAGGAAAAATTTTTATTAATTAGCCTTTGGTTGATCGGAATTAAATAATACTTTCTCCAATTTAAAGTATATAAAACTTGGCTTAATAAAGTAATTTGTTAAGGCTCTAGATAAGGATTCATCTTGTTTTAAATTCATATCTACAAAGATGCAAGGATTAAGTATTGAAAAAATAAAAGCTGGCATATTCGAAAGCCCTCAAATCAGACAGGTAATAAGGGACATCAACTTTTTTTAATCAATTTTAAATAAAATTGAGATAGAAAATCGTTAACATCATTTGTGACAGTTCCCAGCAAACCAAACGGTCAGAATTCTGTAGGACAATCGGCAAAATGTTCCGATTTCGGATCAGAATTCTTACCGAGTTCGTAACGAAAAACATATGACATGAATTCTGAACTACTTCTCTGAAAAAATAAATTCTCAGACAAACCGAACAGATTTCGTAACGATTTTGGTAAGAATTCTCGATAGAGTTCAGATATTGTTCAGAATTGTCTAATATCAGACATTGTCGGCAAATTTGGTTTACTGGGTTTTTGAAGACTTTCTAGGCAACAAAAAGGCTTCAAACTAATGGGTGATCCAAGTAGAGATACTTTTTCAATAGCCTTTTTTTGACAGATCACGTGTGAGTCATGTCATGCTGTCATGTTATTTTTGTTTAGCATTTCACCATGGATGGACTTACGCCTGAGCAGCGTTTACAAATCGTTCAACTTTATTACAAAAATTCACGTTCTGTAAGGAATGTGTTTCGTGCACTTCGTTACTATTCGCAACACCATCACCCATCTTGAGACCCAGCATTTATTATTGGATAATATGCGACCGAATATACCACGTCCAGCACGCAGTGAAGAAAATGTAGCGGCAGTAGCTGAAAGTATACATCAAGACCGTGGAGAGTCGATTCGGCGCCGTTCGCAGCAACTCGGACTGACGTATGGAATGACTTGGCGCATTTTACGTCTAGATCTTAAATTGAAAGCGTACAAAACACAACTTGTGCAAGAACTGAAGCCGCCCGACGTTCCCAAGCGACATCACTTCGCTCTATGGGCTCTTGAAAAGTTCCAAGAAGATCCGACGTTTTCGAGCCAAATTTTGTTCAGCGATGAGGCGCATTTCTGGCTCAATGGGTATGTAACCAAGCAAAATTGGCGCACTTGGGACGAAGAGCAACCAGAAGAGGTTCAAGAGCTGCCACTTCATCCAGAAAAAACAACGGTTTGGTGTGGTTTGTGGGCCGGTGGAATCATCGGTCCATATTTCTTCAAAAATGATGCCGGTGAGAACGTAACCGTCAATGGCGACCGTTTTCGTGCCATGATAACCGACTTTTTGGTGCCTGAAATTGAAGCTCGCGATCTCGGCGACATTTGGTTTCAACAAGACGGCGCCACTTCCCACACATCGCATCAATCAATGGATTTATTGAGAGAACACTTCGGTGAGCAGATAATTTCACGTTTTGGGCCGGTCGATTGGCCACCAAGATCGTGTAATATCACACCGCTACACTTTTTCCTGTGGGGATATGTAAAGTCTAAAGTTTATGCGGACAAACCCGCTTCGTTTCAGGCCTTGGAGCAAAACATCACGCGTGTCATTCGCCAGTTACCAGTCGAAATGCTCGAACGAGTCATCGAAAATTGGACTCAACGGATGGACCATCTGAGACGTAGCCGCTGCCAACATGTGATAGACATAATCTTCAAAAAATAAATGCCAAAGAATGTTCTTTCAAATAATAATAAACATTCCCCATTAAATTTGAATTTTCTGTGTATTTTTTTCTTTAAAAAAGTAGGGAACCTCGAAATAAATCACCCTATATAAGGATTTAGTTCAGAACATGCTGTATGTTTTTCGAGAGCTTGGATGCAGCATGAGCACCAATGTGCATTACTTGCAAAATCATTTGGACCGGTTTCCTGAAAATTCAGTAGACTTGAGTGAAGAGCAATGGAACAAATGGAAGAACGATACCAGGGCAAGTGGGATATGCATATGTGACAAAAAAATCAATTTTCACTTTTTTTTGATGTGGACAACATCTGAGCATCGAATGAGACCGATCCCATGCCCCAAAAGTGTTCCCTCCCAGAGATATGCACGTTTTATGAAAGTGATGGTACACCAAAGATACAAAGATGGCAGGTTTGCAACAACCTACTCAAAGCCAGTTTCAATTCAGCGGACTCAGTGACGCATATGAGTAGCGGCTGCCATATTCGAAGCAGGTGCTCCGTAGAATAGGAACGATTGAAATTTCGCTTTAATTTAAAAATCTTATTTGGTATATTCAGTAGATATTTCCAGTTAGTCAACTAGTACTACGACGAATAAGCTGCTTAAATTTGTTTGAGATGCTTTCTATATGGGGTTTAAATTTCATCTAGAACATCAGTAGCACATTTCCAACTTCAAAGTCTTGAACCAATTGAGACCACCATAGTCCAAAAGCTTATGATATTAGAAGAAAACCCCTAGCTGGATTTGGAATTATAAGCTAAGGTTTTTTTCTAATTAATTTTTGAAGTTTATAACTAGGGGGTGGATTTTAGTACAATTTTGAAAAAACATGTACTGGATCTTAAGTCTATATCTCGTGAACTATTCGAAATATTGATTGTCCCTCTTTTTAGCTTTTAATTAGATCTACTTTGCCTTAAAATAAAAAAAAAACAATAACGTCTTACTCAAAACAACAAAACTGTCAAAAATAATCGTTAAATTTCCGCATAATTCTCACACTTATTTCAGAAATAATTAATTACTGGACCAGAGAATATCTGACAAAAAGATAGCTAAAAGCAACACAAACAATTCTTCTTTACAAGCCGATTTCCTTTGGTGACTCCTTCACATAGTTATAGGCCCACAAAGTCATTAAAAATTCAATAACGGACCAAGAAATCACTTTCTTTATCGACTTTAAAAAAGCATAGCATTTTGAAGTTCGATAAACATACAATTGAAAGTGATTTCTTGGTCGTTCGTTGAATTTTTAATGACTATGTAATGGATTATAACTATGTAAATTTCTAGTTAAGAGCTAAAAATTTGCCGCAGAGGGACAAGCAATATTTCGAATAGTTCACGAGATATAGACTTAAGAATCAGCACGTTTTTTCAAAATTGTACTAAAATCCACCCCCAGTCGAAAACTTCAAAAATTAATATAAAAAAACCTTAGCTAATAATTCAAAACCCAGCTATGGTTTTTTTTCTACTATCGTAAGTTTCAGATTTTGGTGGTCTCAATTGGTTCAAGATTTTAGAGCTACACTGTGTTATTTGTCATCAAGTCTCTGTTCTTAAGTATTGATTTTGGGTTAGATCGTATAAATAGCAAAGATATTTCAAGAATACCAAAAATGGGGGAATGGTTCTTTTGTGTGGGCGGTACCAGAAAGAGTGCAGCAATATGACCCATTTTCCCTCCAATAGGCAGTTTTGAAAATATTACTAAAAATTTAAAAACGATTGGTAGCTCCTTTAGAGATTTACAATGCGAAGACAGACATGGCTCGAATGACAAAAAATGGAAAAATCTCAACGAAATGTCGGATTGAAAGAATGAAATAATAATCTTTTATTTGCATTGAAGTTGAGTGTGGCCTTGAAAGCCCATTTAGGAAATACTAAGAAAAACCAAAAAAGGTAAACGAAAAAGGTCAATAAATAATCAGAAAAAAAGACAAAAAAGGTCATCCAACGGATTTGGTCAAAACATATCGAGCCATAAGCGCTAACCTATCGTAAGTGAAAAAATGCAAATTTTACAGGAGACGGTTTTTATTATTTATTTCAAACAACTTTATTAAAAATGCAAATGTTTTAATGCAAAAATTTAAGATTTCTACCTACTCATATAACTGTATCAAAAAACAAAAAAAAAAATCTGAACACATTTGCGATTGCTGCAGCAATTTGATGTGTGACTTACGATAAAATTGCTACACAATAAAATTTAAACAATCATTTACGATAAAATGCAAAAGCTTTTTTTTTGATGTTTTACTAACAATTTTGTCATTTTAAAAATACAAAACGATGAGGCTTGTCCTAACGATTATTTTTCAGCAATAACATTTTTTTTCCAAAAATTTGACTTACGATAGGTTAGCGCTTATGGCTCGATATGTTGTTCCCATTTCTTACTAAATCTTAAATAATTCAGTCAAATTAAATCGGATTGCAAAGTTTATTAGCCTGTTGGACACGGCTTCTAATACGCTGGTAAAGAATCCAACATATTAAGGCAGCTCATAATAATTTTTTGAAACGAAAATTCGAAATTTCCGATGATTTTATTGCCTTTTTCTTCAACAATTCTTATCCGAAATAAAAGCGCTGCATATTTTTGAAAAGGTCAATTTATCTTTTAATTACTGCGCTTCAGTTTTTGTAAAACGTGCAAATAAAGCAGTCCTTTTATTAAAAAAACCGAAAATAACGGTTTAAGCGAATATCTCCTTAACTAGACTAAACTATCAAACCTACTGCCGCACATTTTTTGTTGGCCAGTGTTATTATTGTTGATATTGACATGGTATATATTGAGTACATCTTTTGAATGAGAAAATAAATTATTAATGCATTAAAAAGTATAATGACATGTCATTACCTGGTAATGCAAATAGTAATAAGTTGTACTCACCTTATTTTGGCTGGGTATAAAGTGTAAGGGTCACTGATGTGAGCAAAGTTACCCAGTGAGGAATAACCAAGTAAAAGGCTGGTGGAATCATTGGATTAAAACTTAGCTGAGGATAGTGATATATTATTATTCGGTAATGCAAACGGTAATGGGTTGGACTTACCTAGCTTTTGATGGGTGTATCCATACATCGCCTACTCATGCGACTGGAGTTCTCAAGTTGTTTCATAGTTGGATGCTGAGCGAAATACCTAAGAAAATGCTGGCGGGTAATGGTATATCATTACATGGTAATGCAAATGATAATCAGTGGTATTTGCAACACTTCTACCGGGCATTTTTTGCATAGCTAACAAATTAAAAAAGTTCCCTTAAGGGATGATGGGGAAAATAAGTAGGTAGGTAATGGGTTGGTGAGCAGTAAGAACTGACTTTTTTCGTAGTTTGGCTTGAATTAAATCGTCATAAAGTGAAAAAGCAGTGGCAGGCCTGCCTGTCCCTTTAGAGGGTTACACCTGGTTATCTAAAAAAAAACAAAATGTTTTAAGATCAAAACTGATTCAAACCAATGTACAAAAGGGAAGAATTTTTCTTAATGAATTTTATAAATAAGAACAATTAAATTATTAAAAAAGACTGAAGTCGGGAGGGAGCGACTATAAGATATCCTACCCCCTATATTTAGTAGATGTGGTGCATTTAAAAGCGGAATGGAAATATTTTGGGAGTGCTGTATTAAAGCATAAACATTATGCACTATGCTTTATTTGACCGAACTTTGCTAATTTTGAGCACGTTCGGGTATAATGACTTCCACAGAGGGAAGGCCTTAAATCGGGAAGGACCTATGTATTGGGGCGTTATGAAAAAAATTACTGTTTCCCGACCCTCTAAGGCCCAAATTGACTCAACTTGCGTATGAGCTATAGAGTGTCCAAAAGCAAATACAGAGATTCCTGTTTTTATGTCAAAACCCAAAAGTTGGTTTCTCAAAATTGATAAAACCGACATGTCGGTTTACAGCTCGGAAGACACATATTGCTACCGATTTCAATCAATCAAACACCTAATCTTGGATCATGGATCAAGTCTTCTTACAAATGATCAGGAGGCCCATAAAATGACTTTTACAAGAACCCACGGAAACCAATTACCAATAAATCCAAATATAAAATTATGTTTGCTATGTGGCTAAATTTGGGTGACCGACCCTAGGACGAAAATGGACATAGGGATAGGAAAATCAATGGAATTTTTCCACAAATTCAAACGGAAATTATTTTGTGTTCACAACCGACATTTAATAGATTTTGTTTAAAACAAAACAAACTCTTTTCGTCGCAAATTGTTTTGATGCATTCTCAGATTTTAAATATAGGGTCAACCGCTTCATTTCTGAATGGGAAATTATTTTAGAATCTTAGGCAAAAGACTAAAACCGGAAGATCGGTTAATACCAAAAAAATCAGTTTTTTAAAACAGATTAGCTGTTAAAAAAATAACGATAAAAATAACGATTGACCTAAACTAAAGGATCATGTGTGAAAATAAGTGCTATTTGGGGTAAGATAAACTTAAATACACTCATCCGATCCTTATTTTTCTTTTTTTCCGTATAATGGGTCCTAAAAGCGAAATGAAGTTATATTAAGAATGGATATTAAGGATGGACCGTGATCTGAATCTTGTCATAAGTGTAGTTAAGCACATAATATTACCGCAAAAAAAGGCAGAAAGCGAAGACAGGGTAATCCAAGACTCTAATGGAGAGACCAAATGCAGGAGGCACAGTGGTTCGAGAAACAATATTTCGGAAGTAAGTTTTTTTTGTGTTGTTTTTCCTGTCAGCTTAAGACAATGTGTATTCGGTTTACAACAGTATTGGACTATACAAGGGCTGCTATATAAATTTCTGGCCTAATAATGAAAATGCGAATATTTATCATTAAAAATGGTTTTATTGTTTTTCAAAGTATTCTCCAGCATGATTTATACACTTTTGCATGCGCTCAAACCAAGTGTCTCCGATTGAGACACCTCCAAAACATGGTTTTTGAACGATTCAACAGCATCTTCTGGAGACGAAAATCGTTGAGCACACATTTTTTTTCTTGATGTGCGGGAAAAAAAGAAGTCATTGGGTGTCAAGTCAGGACTGTACGGCGGATGGCCCATAAATTCGACGTTTTAACCGGTCAAAAAGGCGCTGGTTTGAGTCGATGTGTGAGAGCTCGCATTGGCATGGTGCACAATGATTCGTCTTCTCTTGTTCGTTTTTCGAATTTCTCCGGAGACTACAGCCAACAAATTGTGGTGTACCACTCAGAATTGAACTCCTACGTTGCTCAAGCAGTTTTGCCAAAGAAACAGGTTACCATTTGGCTCGAAGTGTTTTTTCGAGACCCACACGGTAGATTGCTGTTTTGTTTCGGGCTCATACGCATAGATCCATGATTCGTCACCTGTGACGATGTTATAAACGTCTTTTGAAGCACTGCGATCGTTTTTTTTTTAAATTTCTTTGCACCAATCGACGCGAGCCTTTTTTTGAGCGATTGTCAAATTGTGCGGGATCCAACGAGAGCAAACCTTTTTTACGGCCAGGTGTTCATGCAATATCGAATGTATGGTGGCGGAAGAAATGCCCAAGGATGCCTCTTTGTCACATGACGATCTTGCATTATCAGTTCACGCACGGCATCAATATTCTCTGGCACAGCGGCCGTTTTTGGAGTACCTTCACAACCTTCGTCTTCGAGTGAGCGTCGGCCACGATTGAATTCATCAAACAAGTTTCTCACAGTGCTATAGGATGGTGCTTCATCGCCATACAAAGATTTAAGTTCGTCGATGCACTCGTCTGATAATTCACGTCGAAAGTTGTGAAAAATGTTCGCACCAAAATGTTCACGAGTTAATTTAATTTTTTTCCAAATTGATTTTTTCAAGTCACTGTAAACAACACAAATGATGGTCGTACGTCAAAACGTTCTTAGTAGGTTTATGCTAAAAAATGTCACACTTTCCAATGGAAGTATCAGATAGCGCCAGATATATATATATATATATATATATATATATATATATATATATATATATATATATATATATATATATATATATATATATATATATATATATATATATATATATATATATATATATATATATATATATATATATATATATATATATATATATATATATATATATATATATATATATATATATATATATATATATATATATATACGGGGGCGGTTCGGAAAGTTCTTAGCCTATCAATGAAAGAGAATAGTTAGTTTTTCAAAAATATTTTTATTTTTCAATATAATCTCCTGAAACTTCAATACACTTAGTCCAACGCTTATCTAGCAATTCTATCCCTTGATTAAAATAGTTTTCCTCAAGGTCTTCAAAATAGTGGTTTACAACTGTAATTGCATCTTCATTTGAGGTAAAACGCTTGCCAGCAAGGAATTTTTTTAGATTTGGGAACAGGCAAAAGTCACTGGGAGCTGAATCAGGAGAATAAGGTGGGTGGTCAAGCAACTCGTACTTTAATTCGTTGATTTTAGCCATTGTTAAAACACTCTTGTGCGCTGGTGCGTTGTCTTGATGAAAAATTATTTTTTTGTGTTGTAAGCCAGGACGTTTTTCTCAAATTTGTACATTTAATTGATCTAAAAGGTTGCAATAGTACTCTGAATTTATTGTTTTACCCTTTTGCAGATAGTCAATCAATAAAATACCTTTGAAGTCCCAAAAAACCGTTGCCATAACCTTACCAGCCGATTGAATTGTTTTTGCCTTCTTTGGGGCACTTCCTCCAGCTTCAGTCCATTGTTTGGATTGTTCTTTTGTCTCTGGAGTATAGTGGTGGATCCATGTCTCATCAACAGTTTTGAAACGACACTTAAAATCCATTTTTTTCGCTGAAAACGATCCAAACAAGCTTGAGAAATGTTCATTCTTATGCGTTTTTGGTCGACTGTTAACAAGTCCGACACCATTGCTGCAGAAAGCTTTTTCATCTGTAGTTCTTCATGCAAAATTAAATGGACTCGATCATTTGAGATGCCCATGATATTAGCTATTTCACGCACTTTTATTCGTCGATTATTTAATACCATATCATGCACTTTGGCTACAATTTCTGTTGTTGTTGCTGTTTTTGGACGTCCACTACGTGGTTCATCTTCAATGCTTGTACGACCACGTTTAAATTCAGCAACCCAATTTTTTACTGTTGCATATGAAGGAGCACTTTCACCTAACACATTCACCATATCATTATGAATTTCTTGTCCCGATAAACCTTTTTTATGTAAATATTTAATGACACCACGCATTTCTAATTTTTCCATTGTAAAAAAATCGCGGATGCGTCTTTTGTGAACACCTGTTTCTATATGAAGGAGTTGCCAGATCGAAACAAAATTTAACATGTGTTCATAGCAGAGATGGAAGTTTCCAAAACACTTAACTTTTTTCTGTTTATACCGCGCTTTTTGTGCTAGGCTAAGAAGTTTCCGAACCGCCCTCGTATCTAAGAGCATTCACCAACATTAACTCGTCATCGTCTTCAGGAAGTGAACATTTCTCGCACTTCTCTGAGAAGAAATTTGCAAAGCGACCTTGAATGCTTGCAAAGTTCACTTGGTCCAAGAACAGAAACCTCATGACCATCAGATGCGTTTTTGCTTCGCCCAATGGTTTGAAGAATGTTTGGCAGGAGATGAAGAATTTTTCTGAAAAATCGTATATTCAGATGAAGCCCATTTTCATCTCGGTGACTATTTCAATAAGCAAAATTGCCGCATATGGGGTTCAGAAGAACCCACACGTGACTATTGAGAAGTCAATGCATCTACAAGGACTCACTACTTGGTATGGATTTTAGGCTGACGGCATCATTGGGTAACTTTTCTTCGAAATTGAGCAATAAGTCGTCGTTACCGTCAACGGAGAGCATTATCGCGCTCATCGAATGCTCATCGAATTTTTTTCGGGGCCACATGACATACAGCCAACGGAACCATCAATAATTTACGCACTGTTTTTGAAAATCGAATAATTAGCCAAAATCGTGATGTCAATTGGCCGCCTTGGAGCTGTGAGCCCTTTGCATTATCTTCTGTGGGGAGCCATTAAGATAAATGTTACGCAAAACATCCAAAGACAATTGATGCCTTGAAACAGGAAATCTAAGATGAAGTTGAAGATATTTGAACCGAAACAAACGAAAATAAAATGAAAAATTGGATTGATTGAATGAGGTACTGCCGAGCCAGTTGTGTCAGTCTTGTGTTCCATTATTAAACGAAAAAGGTTCAACCTTTCCAATAAAACCAGAAACTTGAAAAAATCATCAATACTTTTACAAAAAGGGCGCGAGTTCTAGACATTTAAACGAAGACTTTACAGGTGATTCGTAGGTGTTTCGACTATAATTCTAAAGAACGCAGTGTATGACGGCGGTATATAAAATTCGATCCTTTTAAACTAAATTTGACGCCCAGTTTTGCATAAAATGTTAAAACTACACATTTTATATTTAGCAGCCCTTATATGTAATGTTTAGACAATATACAGTGAATCAAATAAGTATTGGCACAGACGACAATGTTAAATAAATGTACAAAAAACTACCCTTTAATATTTAAATCTGATTTTTTTGTGTGTAATTAGTGTAATTAATTACTTTACAATGCAAAACTTAAAAAAATGTCCGTTTCATTTAAACCAAGACCAAAATACAAGAAAAAATAGAAAAAAAAAGTCACGAAAACAAATCAAAAAAGTATTGGCACAGTGTGAATATACGTTATGTTATTGTGCTTATAGCGGTGATTGTACCGTTACTTTTGCACAACTTGTTTACTTATTGTTTGTTTACTGCGTAGTAAACCACTTCCATACCTTCCCAATTAGTGTTGGATCTGTTTTTATTAAAAAAAGGACCAAAATGGGCAGAGGAACTGAAATTTCGCCAGAAATACGAAAAATGATCATAAATCTGTATATTAAAAATAAAAGTTACCGCGAAATTGGCGTTTTAGTCGACAGGCCATGGTCTAGCTGCCGAAACATTATTAAACATTATATAAATACTGGAAAATTAGACCCAGAGAGACGATCTGGTCGTCCAAAGATTTTGACACCACGCCAGGAGCGTATTGTAGTGGCCGCAGTGAACCAAAGTCCAAAGATATCGGCTGTCAAACTATGTCGGGAAATAGAAGAGAAATAAAGAAATAAATATTTAAATCCACAAACTGTAAGAAATACGCTACATAAAGCTGGGTATCATGGACGAGTACCTCGACGCAAGCCTTTCATTTCGAAGGTCAACAAAAAGAAGCGTCTTGAGTTCCCTAAACTGTATGTAAATGAGCCCGAATCTTTTTGGAATAGTGTCATATTTAGCGATGAATCGAAATTCAATCTATTTGGATCAGATGGTGCCCAGAAAATTTGGCGGAAAGCAAATAAAGAGCTGCAGGAGAATAATGTGATAAAAACCGTGAAGCATGCAGGCGGAGTGGGAAATTTGGAATTTATCGACGAGAAAATGGGTAAGAAAATTTATATGAATATATTAATGAAACACTTAGCTCCCAGCGTTGCAAAGTTGGGCCTAAATGGCAAAAAAAAGGGTTGTTCCAACAAGATAATGACCCCAAAAACTCATCTTATCTTGTGCAAGAGTGGTTAATATATCATTGCAAGCAGCTGAAATCTCCTCCACAATCACCGGACATGAACCCCATCGAACATATTTGGCACTTGTTGGAAAGAAAAATACGATGTCATTGTATAACGTCGAAAGAATCTCTAAAAGAGGTCATACGCACTAAGTGGGAAAAAATAACACCTGAAGAGACAGCCAACCTAGTCGGTAGTATGCATAGGCGTTTAGAGGCTGTCATTCAAGCTAAGGGAGGCCTTACAAAGTACTAAATCCTTAAGTATTAGTCATACAGTTGTCCTTTTATCATGTGTGCCGAAAATTTTTTGATGTAAAATTGTGCCTTTTTTACTTTTTCTTATATTGAACTGAATTAAATATAAAGTGAGTCCTTTTAGTTTTGTTTTAATACGTAATAAATAGTATATTCTTAAATATAACGTTTTCTCTCACTTTATATATTAGATGGAAAAAATTTTATAGGCAATATAACTTTCTACGGACAGGTGTGCCAAAACTATTTTGACTCACTGTATGTAATGCTTCCAGGCGGATGTTCAACGTTTTCTGAGAATCGAGGCTTCCAACCTTAGATGCTCAAATGCTCCTTAATGGGACTTTAATGCTGTTTTCGTTTGTACAAAAATAATTTAGATTTTGTTGGCATGTTGTACTGAACCCGCATTTTAAGTTCTTTTTTTTTTAAAAAAATGCAACCCTACAAACTTATTTCGATTTCGTTGTCAAAGTGTTACATGTAATGCGAGCGATAATGCCACATTTTTTGCACTCACTCAATTCTACGGTATGGAATGTTCAACCATAAAACAGCTGCTGCCTACAGTGTAGGGTTTTTTAACAAACTCAAACCAAATTAAACGCGTACATTCAAAACAGAAGCATAACCGCAGCTGTTTAGGTTGGAACTTTGTTTACAAATTTTTTCTACTTGCTCTTAAATATGTTCGATTGTTGGCCGTAAAAGTGTGAAATTTTGACAGGGTGAAGGCGACATTTTAAAAATGTTGCACAAGTAAAAGGTAACATTATTTTTCAGAAACGAAATCACCATAAGTCTTTGTTCAATTTCATTCAATTCGGACAAGACACGATTAAAATGTCAAATTTATTTTTAAATAATTTACACAAGGCATTAACTTGAATGAGCAAAATCGCATGTCTGAAATGAAAAAGGAAATACACATTTCTAAATACTTATAGAGTCCCGTAATTTACCAAAGAGTACAACACTAACACGTAATCATCACTGAGAGTCCAATCTTCTTAACTTCTGCAATTGCCGAAAGTAATTTCTGGAACTCTCTTCAAGATTATTCATATTGTTTGTTTTTCAAAATAGCAAATACTTAGTCGGGACATAAATACTGTTACAACATTGAACACACCCATTTCAATAGTAGAACTGAACATACCCCGTTAATGCCATATGGGTTTTGAAAGCTAACCTCAATAGCGTTAGTCTGTAACGGGATTTTAAAATTGTTTCAACTTTCATCATGGAGTGGTCAGATAATGAGAACCGTATCACTGTAATAGCGCTTTTCAAGTGTGAAATGAAAAAAGCGATATTTTCAAAACGCTCCGGCCACTAGGGATTAGCCGCATGTTCGTCTACCGTTGCATAAAACTGTTTGAATAGACTGGAGATGTAAAAGATCGCCACTGGTCATCTAAGGAAGCATCTGAACTGATCCCAAGGGTGGAAAAGGGTCATCACCCGGCTTCAGTCATGGTTTGGTGGGGTGTCTCCTACGATGGGGTCAATGACCTGCATTTCTGCGAACATGAAATCAAAACATCGGCCAAAGTTTACCAAGAAATCGTTTTGGACGCTGTTGTGACGCCTCTTAATAATTCCCTGTTCCAAAACCAGCTGGACTTTCCATCAGGATTCTGCTCCGGCCCATAAGGCTCAAACGTCCCAGGCCTGGCTTCGAAACAATTTGTCAACGTTCATTTCCTCTGAAGAATGGCCCTCAGGCAGTCCAGATTTGAACCCATTGGATAACAAATTGTGTACGATTTTAGAGGACAAGGTTTGTCACAAAAGATACCCCAATATTGGATCTCTTAAGACTGCTTTAGTTCGAGCTGTGGCCAATTTTCCAATGGACGAGGTTCGTGCAGCTATTGACGATTGGCCAGTGCGACCTAAGGCGTGAGTAATGGCAAAAGGCGGGCATTTCGAATAAGTAGATTATTTTTATTATTTTTTTTTTTTATTATTTTGGGACTTACACGCTCTACCAATATGTTAATATTTCCACTGGCATGATTGTTACAATAAATATGTATGTAATACTATGTATACTATGTATACTATCTCTAAAATACTGCAGTTGTCGTCATATGTAAATGAATATTTACGACTATACGAATTTGTCCATATGTGACGCGCAAAATAGAAAGGGACCTAAGGTTAAAAACCAGTTTTGTTCCGGAGAGCCATTTTAAAGATTAGGTCCCTTTCTATTTGCGCTTAGAATCGTCGACTTCACTTTCATAAAACGCGCATATCTCTGGGAGGAAACACTTTTGGGGCATGGGATCGGTCTCAGTCGATGCTCAGATGTTGTCCACATCAAAAAAAGAAAAAAAAATTAAAATGATTTTTTTACCCTTAGGTCCCTTTCTCTATGCACTGTCACATATGGTACAATAAAAAAGGTAGAGTTATGCAGTCAGCTGATTTTCAACTTTTTCTCGTAGAAACTAAAACTTTCAAATTTGAAGTTTCACCAGCTAAATTCTATTTCAAACACTTACAATAATCGTTTATTTTTGGCATTTTCTTTCAAATGACTTTGACAAACTAGCGTACTAGTTTTGTTCTTGTTGAGCCAGTGACTAAACCTTGTTTATTGAACCTGCTTATATATATAGTGATCCATCTAGAGGTATTTTTTCAGAACAAAAAAATTTAAAAATTCAAATCAAGTGTGGAATCTTTATTGGTAATTTGAAAGAACATTTTATGGCATTTATTTTTTGAAAATAATTACCATCAAATGTTGGCATCTGTATTATGGAAATGAGCGTTCGGTGAGAAAGGGGAACATTAGCTGTTTTCGACCAAAATTTTGTTCAGTGATGAGATCCATATCTGGCTCAACCGCAAAGTCAATAAACAAAATTGCCACATTTTGGATGAAGAGCAGCAAGAAGAAGTTCAAGAGGAGAAAACCACGGTTTGGTGCGGTTCATAAGCTGGTGGAATCATCGGTGCATTTTTTTTCAAAAATTATGATGGCCGGAACGTAACCGTGAATGGTGCTCGCTATCGCGCCATGATATCGATCTTTATGCTACCTGAAATTGAAGCCTGTAATCTTGGCGATACTTGGTTTCAAAAGGACGGTGCCTCTTGGCATACAGCTGCTCAAACAATGGATCTATTGAGAGGTAATTTCGAAAAGCAGCTAATTTCACGTTTTGGACGGGTGAGTTGCCGCCTAGATCGAGTGATATCACACCTTTAGACATTTTTCTTTGGGGTTACGTAAAGTCCAAAGTCTATGCTGACAAATCAGCGGGATATTCAGGTTTTGGGAAGCCAACATTACGCGTGTCATTAAAGCCATGTCGGTCAAAATGCTCGAACGAGTCATCCAAAATTGGACCCTCAAAATTGGAATAGAAACCCTGAGGCGTAGTTGCGGCCAAAATTTGAAGGAAATTATATTCAAAAAAAAAATGCCATAAAATGTTCTTTAAAATTACCAATAAAGATTCCACACTTGATTTGAATTTATATATTTTTTTGTTCTAAAAAAATACCTCTAGATGGATCACCCTATATATACAGTGGTGGACATGAGTTTAGCACACATCACATGTGTTGGTTGCCACCACTTGTCAGATCTTTAGACAATGATATTTGGTTCAAACATTTGCTCTTAAGTGTTACTTATGGTGTGATCGATATGTCCTGTTAACTTTTTTATTATTCTTTTGTACCTTTTTTCGCTATTTGCTACTTAGAGCAAGTTATTCGTAATCTGAGCTGGACAACAATTTGGCACACTAGATTAAAGCTGTGACATTCGGTTAATTTTCGTGTTTAAATTGCTTAATTGGTAAATTTTGAAAATAATTTGTTAGTGTGAAAGTGTTCTTTAACAAAATTTCGAGTTAGACATGGCTAAAGGAAAATGGTGCACAGAGGCCCAACGTCAGGTTATTCAGCAATTAAATGCTAGTGGTAGCACTGTTGGAGAGATTGCCAATATTTTAAACTACTCTAGAAAGATGGTATACAATGCACTATGCCATATTCAGACCTATGGTAGTTATACAATGTTCAGCAGTGTCCTAGATTGAGAAAAACTACGCGCAAGGAGGATTCTTTAATATACAGAGCCTCAGTAGCAGAACCCTTTAAGAGCTCAAGTGTTATTCTGAGAGATCTTTCGGAAAAAAATGGAAAATGAAATAACCTATGGAGTGACGAATCGAAATTTTGTAGGTTAGGATCTGACGGTAAACAATATGTATGGCGTCCTCCAAACATGCAGCATAACCCAAAGTACACATCTAAGACGGTAAAACACGGTGGTGGAAATGTGATGGTGTGGGCTGCGTTGTCTGGACACAGTGTTAAAATTGATACACGAATGGATCAATATGTTTACAAAAATATACTTCTTAGTACAATGATTCCATATGTAGATGATGTAGATATGCCACCCAACCCAAAACACACTTCACGCACAGTGAAGAGTTGCTTGGAACAGAACAGAATAAATATTTTAAAATGGCCAGCTCAATCACCGGATCTCAATCCTATTGAGAATCTTTGGAATGATGTAGAGAAACATATTACTGCATTTAAAGCCATAAATTTGATCGATTTATGGACTGAAATTAAAAAGGCTTGGTACACAATTCCGAAGAAGCGCTGTATGTCACTGGTGGAAATCATGCCCAGAAGATGCGCAGCAGTTATTAAAAATAATGGATATCCAACTAAATACTTAGTTTTGAATGAAATATACAATTTAGTTTTGAGTTTTTTACTTTTTTTTACTTTGAATAAAGATTTTTAATTTGTGCTAAATTGCTGTCCAATATTTTTTCGAATTACATAGTTGTACTTAAAAATGCATAAAACCGAAATGCAAAGAAAGAACCAGATAAAATCAATGGTAAATAGTCATTGCAACACATGCGACATTTTAGAAAAATCCTAGATAAATAAATTTACACGAGAATAAATATTAGCTCAAATAGTTTACATATGTCACATGTGCTAAAGTCGTGTCCACCACTGTATATAATTTCATTGTTATCATAAACTCGTGTAATGCTTCTATGAGAAAAACACTTACCACTTTTAAAGCCTTCATTAGACGTTCATAGAATTGTTGATATCGCGTTCCTCTGTTGGATTCAATTCTTAACGCGTTTTATCGCATATCATTCTTATATCGATAACAGTACCCATAGCAACGAGAAGGTTGATAACTTACAGACCGAACAAACGAACACAATGCACAAAAAAACGAAAAAACACAATTCCATGCCCAGCGTCTACGTCTCGTATAATGAAACATCTCCAACAACAACTCAAACACACCACAAAGTAACGAACAAAAGGGAAAAAGAGAGGAGCATCGAACTTTCACTAGCACAAAATTCAATTGAATTCTGCAAATTAAACTACAGTTCTTAATAAACCCGCGCTTTTTTTTAATTAATTCCGCAATTTATTTAATCAATTTGACAATTTCCTATCAGTTTTCATAGTTTTCGAACGAAATTCCGACGAGTGTGCTAAACAGTAACCGTGCATTAGCAATACGGCGACTTAACTAAACCCAAAACAGGAGTTTGCCTTTAAGAAGAACTTTAAAAGAGCAATAGAGAATGAGAGCGCGAGAGTTTGAGAACACTTTTTGTGATGGGAAGAGATAACACAAAGTAATATTTGGAAAGAAGAGAACATCTCTGCTGTAATTGGGGCCACATTCAGTTTTGCCGTTCAGGTCGGAAAAAAATGTAGTTTGGTCGGATCTTGGTCGAATTTTTGGGCATTTTTGCCGCTTATTATTTTATTATTATATTACACTCTGCGACAAATGGTAAGGGTCAGTGATCGGTTTGGAATGAAACCACCGGGGAAAGTTATATTGGTAAAAAAAAAGTCATACGTGTTCCAGCGTTTCGCTGGGTCTCATCTAGGAATCGAGATATATCGATTTGAAGTTAGTAAGTATCGTATAGGGGAATTTGTCACGTTTTAGGCTCTTTTGTTTGACATAACTCGAGAACCACTCGTCCGATTTAGCTGAAACAAATTTAGAAAAATTAAGAATTACAATTCCTCTAATCTGTTCTTAAACCGTTTTCCTACTTAAGCAACAGTTTCGCAATTATAAATAAATGTATGAAAAAAAAAATTATTTTTGCCTAAAAATTAAAATTTTTTTTTTTTTTAATTCATAAAAAATCCAAAACGGTAAAAAGTGTCAAGTCCTATTACTTCAAATTTATTTCAGCTAAATCGGACGAGTGGTTCTCAAGTTATGTCAAACAAAAGAGCCAAAAACGTGACAAATTCCCCTATAAGATACTTACTAACTTCAAATCGATATATCTCGATTCCTAGATGAGACCCAACGAAACGCTGGGACACGTATGACCTTTTTTTGACCGATATAACTTTCCCCGGTGGTTTCATCCCAAACCGATTGTGGCTGTCGCACAGTGTTATTAACATATAAATAAAATAAATTAATAGTAAAACTGCAACAGTTAAGTCATTTTTTAACTCAAAGTGCCTATTTTCAGCATGCCTCTATGTGCTCGAAAAGCTTTTTAGAAAAATAATTTTTAGCGCCTTTTAAGTAGTCAGCCTATGCTCTATAGTTATCCAGGTTAAGTACTAAAATGGCTACAAAAAAATAATTTTACTACTTTTTTTAATTTTTGAAGATTAATACTTCTGGACTGTTCCTTTAGATACGAACAGTGTCGACACTTTTTGTTACACAGTGGAACATTTTTGGGGTTATTGTCTGGGAAGTGAGAAATTCCAAGTCAGGGTGATGGTACTAGGTCAGTATATTAAAACCCTCAAAGGGTTTTGCGTTCGTATGTGAAGTTACTTAATTGTAAATAAAAGCAGAACGCGTTAATCGATTTCTATGATCTATGTCGCATTTTGTTTATAGGTTATGTGACTTTAGGTGAAAGTTATAAGACTCTACACGTTTTTCCGTTTGGGATTTATGTTTTAAAAAAAAAAAAATTATTTCTAATTGCAAAAATGTTGATTTGGTAGAGAAACAGTATATTAATGGATTAAAGAAAATGTAATTATTAATTTTTCTCAATTTATTTCAGCAAAATCGAACTAGTCGTTCTCGAGTTATGTCAAACTACGTTTTTGCCAACATTTTACAACTAAGCGAAAAAACATCAAGATAAGGAAAAAATGTAAAAGGTCATACGAACGCAAAACCCTTTGAGGGTTTTAATATACTGACCTATTACCATCACCCTGACTTGGAATTTCTCATCCCCCAGATTGGCTGTTGTACTGTGTTATTAAATGACTTTAATATTGCGGTTTTGCAATCCAGTCTATCCAGTTTATCAGGGCTTAACCTAAAACACCACTATTATTTATACATCAATGACTTTTTATCGATTTGGTCGGAAACAGCCGGTTTCGGGCAGTTTTGGACGTTTTTTGGTAATATTTTGGTCGGAAAAATTTGTACAACGGCAACACTGGCGATATTTCAAGTTCAGTCAGTGTGTTTGCACTTTTCTTTGCTTTGCTTAGATTTGTTGTTCGTGGAGGCAGTGTTGCCACTAGGAGGATTTTTTTCTGACCAAAAATTTCCAAAAGAACGACTTGAGCAGCGTTACGTTGGAAAATTTCAAAAGGTGAAACAAAAGGGGGATTTTTTTTAAAAAAAAGTCGCAAATTTTTCTTATTTAATTATTTTATTTAAAAAAACATTAAAATTAAAACAAAGTAACGACAATTCATTATAAGGCACATACATATCGTAGGTGTTCCCAGCAGAAGACCTATGCGTTTTTCCGATACTTAACAGAAGAGCCAAAAAACTGTTGCATTTATTCATTCCGCGGAATTTCCGAAAATAAGTAATTGCAGTCGAATCGTATATGCGACAGCGCATAGAGAAAGGGACCTAAGGCTAAAAAAAATCAATTTTAATTTTTTTTTGATGTGGACAACATCTGAGCATCGAATGAGACCGATCCCATGCCCCAAAAGTGATCCCTCCCAGAGATATGCGCGTTTTATGAAAGTGAAGTCGACGATTCTAAGCGCAAATAGAAAGGGACCTAATCTTTAAAATGTCTCTCCTGAACAAAACTGGTTTTAAGCCTTAGGTCCCTTTCTAATTTGCGCGTCACATATACAAAAATGTCACATAGGCCGTTTTAGTATTGCCTTTTCTGTATTAAATTAAAAAATTGGCAATTTCCACTTAGGCCCTTTAATATGCTTCACCATAGGATGGGGATGTAACAAATTTGGCATTTCTTTGGTACATCTCAAAGTATTCATCTGATACCCTATAAAGTAAATATGTTTTTGATCAGCGTTCAATTCTAAGATGCTCTAGCGACCTTCCTTCTGTCAGTGTGTCCGTTGAAAGCACGATAACGGTCACAATAATCCACCTAGAAAGTCCAAACTTTGCAGAAAAAAATTATTGTTGTTGCAAGTTGTTTGGAATTTATTATGGACCAAATCCATTCAGAGCAAAAAAAGGTTCTCTAAACAAGGACTCAAACAACATCTGCAAAAATCACACTTTTTGGGGGTATTTTGTAAAAAAAAAGTCGGTACTATGGTGTTGACCTAAGCTGCTGAAACGAGGTATGAAACTGTCTTCTGGATAAGGCCTATTTAGGATTGAATATAGGCCAAATCGTTAAATGCTTTGATATAGCCCCTATACAAAGTACCTTTCCGAGATTAGATATCGGTGCTCTAGGAACTGCATTTATAGTCTGATCTTAATGGAATTTGACACGAAGTAGTTTCGTAGCATGGAAATTAACTGTTTATAATTTAATCCATATCGGTCTATGATTTTATACAGCCATCATACAAAGATCCTTCTTGATTTAAGGTCCAGACTCTTTGGAAGCTACATTTACTGTTTGATTTGGACAAAATTTAGTAGTTCTATGGAATGGCAGTTGACTATTAAGGACTCTTTTGGCCCATGATTTAATTTAGCTGACATACAAAGACCCCGAACTTAGCGCCTTCTATACTGAATGTTACTTTTGTTTCTGTCGTTTATATGGGCAATATATAAATGGCTAACTAAAATTAAGGATATGGAAATTGAAAAGGCCTACGTATGTGAAGAAAAACACATAGGCCTTCTACAATAATATTATGACAATTTTTATAATCAAATGCACATAGGCCTTTTTCTCAATCCTGAACCAATTAAGATATCGAAAAACGGTTTGGTGGGTACATGTATGACAAATAGGACTACTAAAAGCTATAATAAAAAATTTGCACATAGGCCTTTTGCGCAATGATATTGCGCTATGAAGATAGCTTCTCGCACAGTTTGAAGACTATACGCAAAGGGTAATTCTCATTAATCATAATGGGACTCCCTATTTGATTTGTAGCCGAAGTAATCGTTAACAAAGAATGCTGAAGAAAACCTTGGTGAGTTTAAAAACAGCTGTACAGTCTGCCTGGCAACCGTAGCCAAAACATTTCACCAATTTTTTAGTTGATTCTGAAAAAGACACAACAAAAAGGTCTCGAACCAGAATACAAACTGTTCAAGTCATAATAATGAAAAAGACCGAATAAATGTAAACAATACAAAAACATAATTAGTAGGTTAATTTAATATTAAAAATTGTAACAATAACTATATTTCTGGTTAAAAGAGGTAACAAATAATAAGTTAACTTAACAATAAAAATGATTTCTATAACAATCTTCGTAGTTAATAATATTAACAAGTTCATTGTTAAATTGAACATGTATTGTTTCAATAAATTAACTATAACATTTTAGTATTACAAATTTTCATGGTTCAAAACAACGCGTTATTAAAACAACATTAATTATTTTAGTAATAACAAGTTAAATATTTAAAAAACTCATCAATGCATTGTTAAAACAACTATTATTTTAAAATTAACAATTTTTATGGTTAAAAATTTCAACCATAAAATAGTTAAATTAACTATTATTATTGTTAAATACCAGTTAACAACAAAATGTTCAAATTAACCTTATATAACGTAGACTCCAAATCATGTTTATTTATGGTTAAGTTAACCTTACATTAGGTTATTTTTCTTCTCAGTGTAGGCAATGTCAATTGACCAAACCGGAGTTGCGATTTGACGCCTTTGGGGATCACCACTTACACCATACCCCACATTCTTATAAATTGTTTATTCAAATGTTTTTATTGGCTGCTGTTTTTAGATTTTTAGCCTTTCTGCAAACCTAAATAAGGAACAAGGTTTCGTAGCAAACAATTTATATTTCCGACTTATACTTTGATTAAGGAAATATATAGCTATATAAAGATACAAAGAATGACTCCCCTGAATATATTAAACATCGTTATCGCACTTCCCATACTTTGATCTTTATCTTTTAAATGCCTCATATGTAGCATCCTGAACATCCTTTGTATCGACGTTATGCTGCACTTTCATCTTGCACAAAGATTGTGGCTTTCTTTCATTTTCTCATAAATAGAATTTTATTAATACAAACCACCGGGTGTTTGAGGGCATAACGGAACCGGAGAAAGGAGGCCATCATTTTCCATAGAAAGTTCCAACAAAAGGAACAAAAGAAAACGATTTCATTAACTAATAAGCCTTTTTAATACGCCCCCCCCCCCTCTGCCGACCTGCTGTGATTCAGTGCCACTTATAAGCGACCCGGACAATACAAGGAAATGCAAAAAGTTTTGCCACTTTTGTATTTAATGAATCCACAATCCGGCTCAGAGATCTGTTTCGTTTCGTCTTCTTCATCTCGATGGCGATTTTCTTTGCCTTTATTCAGACGCAGGGGCAATCAGTCAGTGAGTCAGTTAGACAGTGAGTCAGCCAGTCACTCATTCATTCAGGCGCAACAAAGTTAACAACTTTTTCCATGGTGTGGCAGTTGATGCCGATGTTGCTGTCGTGGTCTTGTATTCTCGTTTGGCAGTTTGCCTTTGTAGTCGTTACACTGTAAGCGAGTCCTTCTTGGCAGCGAGAGCAACAGAGGCAAAAATGACGTGAAATTGAATCCTGTGTCGTGGTGAAAAAGTTCATAATTTGCACCCTATGGCACGACATATTCATGGACACTCAAAAAGAGCTTGTAGGAGTGAGTTAAAGAAGGAAGTAGTTCAGCTAATAATTGGAATTTGATTGCAATTTAATTCTGCTGAGACAATATTGGCGAGGTGCAAGGGTCAAGTATCTGTCCAGCTTTAGGAATATTAGAAAAATTTAGAAATCTAATCTTTACAAATATATAGAAGTGCTTGGATACTAGCGGGTGATCAATCTAGAGGCATTTTTCAAAAAAACAGTACAAAAATACAAATCAAGTGTGAAATCTATTGTTCATTCGAAAGGATATTTTATGCCATTTAGTTTTTGAATATAATTTCCTTCCAGTGCTGGCCGCAACTACGCCTCAGGGTGTTCTTTCTGAGGGTCCAATTTTGGATGGCTCCTTCCAGCATTTCGATTAACGTCGGTATGGAGTTAATGACACACGTAATGTTGGCTTCCAAAACCTGAATCGTAGCTGGTTTGTCTGCATAGACTTTGGACTTTACGTAGCCGACTTTGGGCGTACGGTCCAAAACGTAAAATAAAATAAGCTTAAGAAATAAAGGGTGATCCATCTAGAAGTATTTTTTCAATAGGTTTTTTTCACAGATTATGCATAAGTTGTGTTAACTTTATTTTTTTCTTTTCAGTATTGTTTGCCATTTGCAGGATCTGAAGCCTAATGATGTTCCTGCGAGTCGCCGTTTCAGTGTTTGGGCTCCTCGAAAGCTCGAAGATCCGAAATTTTGTTCAATGATGAGGCCTACTTCTGGCTCAACGCCAACGTCAATAAACAAAATTTTCGCTGATGAGCAACCAGAAGAGGTACAAGAGGTGCCATTATACCCAGAAAAAACATGGTTTGGTGCGGTTTGTGGGCTGGTGGAATCCAGGTCCATATTTTTCCAAAACTAATAATGGCCGCAACGTAACCGTGAATGGTGCTCACTATAGCGCCATGATATCGTACTTCTTGCTACCTAAAATTAAAGCCCACAATCTTGACGACATTTGGTTTCAACAGGACGGTGCCACTTGCCATACAGCTGCTTAAACAATGGATCTATAGTGATCATTTCGAAAAGCATTTAATTTTACGTTTTGGGCCTAAAGCCCAAAGGTAAAGTCCTACGTAAAGTCCAAAGTCTATGCAGACAAACCAGCTACGATTCAGGCTTTGGAAGCCAACATTACGCGTGTCATTAACTCCATACCGACGTTCCAAAAGTGGACTCCAGAATGTGCACCCTGAGGCGTAGTTGCGGCCAAGACTTGAAGGAAATTATATACAAAAAATAAATAATAAATAAAATGTCCTTTCGAATGAACAATAGATTTCACACTTGATTTGTATTTTTGTACTGTTTTTATTTTGAAAAAATGCCTCTAGATTGATCACCCGCTAGTATCCAAGAACTTCGATATATACTTCGTTATATGTCATCTCCAGTTATACTATTTTCGACTAGGGCCACAGTCTTTGATCAATGCTCAGTCAGTTCTTATCAGGACATGCAGCTCCGTTCAACTGATTATGATCAACATTACGAGTACATATTTTATTAAAAGCCACATAAAATGTTGGTGTTATCAAATAAAAAGCTATGATTCGACATGGTTTCTAACATGCAACTCTGAGCAAATGAAACGCAAAATAACCAAAACTTTTTATACTTTTTAAATTTTGGGCCATTAAGTTATCTTGCAACAAATTAAAGACATCGTCCGAGTGTTTTAAATTATTCTCGATGCGATACCTTCAACCAAGGTGTGCTATCGCAACAGGAGCCAAAAGACAAGAGACGACCAGCGTCCTTTAAGCCAGTCCCGGCGGTACCACTTCATGGGGTGTAATATGGACACAACTTCCCCCTTTGGTTAGGGGCTGAGGCCAATCTAAAACCTGAGGTCTGAAGCCAATCTAAAACCTCTACCGAGCTTAAAGACACAGCACCCAATTGCAATGCAACTCCACACTGAGCCGAAACTCAACCCGCGATTTGGGTTTAAACCACAGCCACCACGATACTCCCCGAAGGGCCGCCTCTACTAGTCAGGCTAGAACAAAAGCTCTAGGGACTTCTGACCACCCGCGGTACCAGATTTTAGTCTCCGATCAGACCTCGTAGCCGAGCTACTGCAGGGTTGCGATCCATACAACGCGGGACTGGTCACTCAAAATTAAAGGCATCAGTCGTGAGATAGAGACGGGTGGACCATTTAACAGAAAAAAACGATTTTTTGTAAAATTATTCATCTCCTGCCAAACAATCTTTAAACCATTGAGCGAAGCGAAAACACATCGGAGGGTGTTCCATTATTAAATGACAAAGTTTAAACTCTCCAATAAAACCAATAATTTTAAAAAAAATATCAGTAATTTTTTTTACAGCCGATTTAAATTTAAAATTTTAAATGACCTTAAATTTTAAGGCCCGATGTTGAATGTGATCCACACCTAAACGTCAAGTTTTTTTCTGTATTTCTCAATTTCAGACTGACTCAATTTGAACCATGGAAAGATACACAAGCGATTCCAAACGTCATCAATGGTCAGAATGGTGGCAAGAAATGGAAACAGTGAATGATCAATTTTTGAAGAAAATCATCTTCAGCGATGAGGCATATTTTCACCTCAGTGGATTCGTCAATAAACAGAAT
Organism: Hydrotaea diabolus; assembly: GCA_963513945.1. Taxonomy (NCBI): domain Eukaryota; kingdom Metazoa; phylum Arthropoda; class Insecta; order Diptera; family Muscidae; genus Hydrotaea; species Hydrotaea diabolus. Next base: position 83,877,944 of record OY740718.1, on the reverse strand, counting down.
TGCCGCATTTGGGCGAATGAGGATCGAAGAGTGATTGTCTAAAAAACTATGCACCTACAAAGAGTGACTGTTTGGTGCAGGTAATGGGCTGGCGACATCTTCGGGCTGTGTTTTTTCTAAAATGAGGACGGTCAGGCAGTTAATGTGAATGGTGTTCGCTATCATGAGAAGATAACGAACTTTTTATGACCCAAATTGGAAGATATGGATGTGGAATATATGTGGTTTCAACACGACGGTGCCACTTGCCACACAGCTAACGAAATAATGGCTCTTTTGCGCGACAAATCAACATCGGCCCTTAATATTTAACCTGCCTTTATATATGCTGATGCAAGTTCCTACATATAGACGCTGAAACCATGCCGTACATGGACTTGGCTTCCTCACTGCTCAGAGCGAGGCCTATCTCTACTTCTTCCGCTCGACGACGGTGAATGGCATCCATGTACAGGGTTTTCCAATAGGAACATAACAATTTCGTATCTTAATGCCACCGCACCCGCAAACATTTTAAATGATTTTTCATCATGGTATCATTTTCATCACGGTAAAGTTCACTTACAAGCAACGTTTGGAAATCATTAAAAATGACTACCAAAATTCTAAGGCGGTGGTCGCAACTTTAAGAGCGCTTAATCCACTTTATGGCCGTAATAACCGTTATTGAATAAAATTGGATTCACATTTTCACTTTTAGATGTTCCGGCGCCAAAGGGACGCCGTACCGCTCAAAGCTATGAAAATATCGCAGCCGTAAGTGTATCCGTTCAAAATAAGCCAAATCATTCGATTCCACGTCGTTCTCAAGGATTGGGCATATCTCAAACCACAATGTGGCGTATTTTGCGAAAAGATCTTGGCCTTCATCCTTATAAGATCAGACTGACTCAAGAACTAAAGCCATCTGATCATTTTAAACACTGAAACTACTTTGATTGGGCTCTGGCAAAGTTTCACGAAATCTAGAATTTCATCGAAAAATCATCTTCACACACACACTATATTGTGTGTGTGGGTGTATGTGTTTTGACATGTATGCAGTGAAAAGGGATTTGTATTGTGTTCGGTGGAAAGTTCTACAGCCGACAGTTATCGTTAAATGTGAAAATGGCCGCCCTTAAGTGTATAGCAGCTAAACATATTAACAGCACATTCGTTGCTTGGGGTCGAATGATGGTGAAGTGGTACTCATTAAAATTGTAGTCAATTCTGCTTGTTACTTAATCTTTCGAAAAGAAAGAACAGTTCTTTTACAAAACTATCCTTAAGAAAAAATGATACCTTGTGCTGATGAAAATATGCCTTTAATTGGGATATTCCAGCAGGAAGATCACCTCTCGGCTTGTAAAACAATAGAAGGCAATAATAAACGCCGAAACCGAAAATGCTTATAAAGCGATTCCAAATAGCATATGTAAAAATTTGGTGATGCCGCGCAGAAGTCAAGCAGAAATCGATAACAATGATTTTTCCACAAAATACTTATCTTTTCCTTATAAAGAAGTATTTTTTATTAAAAAAAATTATGTGCCCAAATATATTGCACGACAATTGTAATTTACATTGAAAAATTAATTTTCTGTGATATGGTTTTCACAGCACGGGTATTATCCCTGTAATAATAACGGCATTTTATTTACTGAGGTGAAACCCTATTAAGTATATAGCTCGGTAACTGAAGTAAAGTCCTATTAACAAAATAGCTCGGTAAACTAAACATCGTTTCATAGCAGAATTACTAGGAAAATCCTCTAAAAAACACACTGTACTTAGTAGGGACATAAATAATGTTACAACATTGAACACACCCATTTCAATAGTAGAACTGAATATACCCAGTTAATGTCATATGGGTTTTGAAAGCTAACCTCAATAGCGTTAGTCTGTAACGGGATTTTATACTTGTTTCAACTTTCATCATGGAGTGGTTAGATAATGAGAACCGTATCGCTGTAATAGCGCTTTTCAAGTGAGAAATGAAAAAAAAACGATATTTTCACTCCGGCCACTAGGGATTTGCCGCATGTTCGTCTACCGATGCATAAAACTGTTTGAGGAGACTGGAGATGTAAAAGACCGCCACCGGTTGGGCCGCCCACGCTCTGTTCGAACACCGCATGTCATCAAAGCCGTTAAATAAAGAATTCACAGTAATCCGCTGCGAAAACAGAAAATCATGGCCCGTACGATGAATATCATGCAAAAGTGTATGATTCGAATCATTAAAAAAGACTTGAGACTTGGGGCTTTCAAACGACGCACCGGACATTTATTGACTGCAGCTTTAAAAAAAAGTAGAATTGAAAAATGCAAAAGTCTTTTGGTGAAGCACGCTGATAACTTGCACAGAAAAATTTTGTTTACCGATGAAAAATTTTTTACCGTTCAGGAAAAATTTGACAAGCACAATGTCATCTAAGGAAGCATCTGAACTGATCCCAGGGGTGGAAAAGGGTCATCACCCAGCTTCAGCCATGGTTTGGTGGGGTGTCTCTTACGATGGGGTCACTGACCGGCATTTCAGCAAACAATGACTCAAAACATCGGCCAAAGTTTACCAAGAAACCGTTTTGGAAGCTGTTGTGAAGCCTCTTAACAATTCCCTGTTCCAAAACCAGCCAAGGACTTTCCAGAAGGATTCTGCGCCGGCCCATAAGGCTATAACGTCCCAGGCCTGGCTTCGAAACAATTTGCCAGCGTTCATTTCCTCTGAAGAATGGCCCTCAGGCAGTCCAGATTTGAACCCATTGGATTACAAATTGTAGACGGTTTTAGAGGTCAAAGTTTGTCCTCTAAGACTGCTTTGGTTCAAGCTGTGGCCAATTTTCCAATGGACGAGGTTCGTGCAGCTATTGACGATTTCCCAGTGCAACTTAAGGCGTGTGTTAAGGCAAAAGGCGGACATTACGATTAAGTAGATTCTTTTTGGATACAATATACATCAATAAATATATTAAAAAAATATTTGGTCCAAAAACATTTGGTACTTTTTTTATTTTACAGCATAAAACGTGTGTAACAGTATTTATGTCCCTACACGCAGAAAAAAAGTATGGTTGGGGTAACAATATTCGAAGATCACCATACTATTGTTGGTTATATGGTTGTGGCACAACAATATTATGATCATCACAACAGTATGGTTCACACACAACCATACTATAATCCCCATAACAATATTATGGTCCTCACAACAATAGAATTATTCACACACAACCATACTATGATCCCCACAACCATATTATTATTCACACTTTACCATACTACGATCCCCACAACCATACTATAATCCTCACAAACCAAGAATGTTTCACATACAACCATGATGTGCATGATCCTCACAACCAGAGTATGACTTACACACAACCATGCTATGATCCCCACATTGTTTTGTAAAGATTGGATTAAGTTGTTATTCAACAATAGAGATTTTTATTAAATAAGTTATGTAAAAATACATAAAACTCTTTATAAAGGGAGTGATTTATTTCACAGTAGAAACAATTTATTTATTAAAAATATTTCAGTTATACTAATCCGTAGTTTGTTTTGAAAAAAATTAATTTATATATAAAAACTACTATTATTGCGTAAGATTCGTAAAAATAACATTGTCAAATTAAAAATAAATTACGATTTTGCCTGTATGATTGCCGTAATCATGTTATTGTTAACATAAAACCCATGAAACAATACTTTTGTCCCACCAACCATATTTAACCATATATTCATTTTCATTTCTTAAATTTGGCAACAATGCTTTTGTTACATTTCAACAATATTAATATTGCCGCAATCATACTACTGTAAAAATTAAGTTCAAAAAACAATACTAAGGTTGCGACAACCATACTTTTGTTGCAGAGAACATACTATTGTTGCCGTGACCATATAGTAACCATATTTTTTCTCTGCGTGTACTAAGTAAAGTCCTATTAACAAAATAGCTCGGTAAACTAAAAACGTATCTACCCTACAATCATTTCATAGCAGAATTACTAGGAATATCCTCTCAAAAACACACTGTATACAAAAATTGCTGCACATTGCAAATTTAAGACTAACCATTTCTTAAAAACCAAGTGGTAAAACCTAAAGCCAATAGCAAAAGCTAGACATACAACTGGCATATAGACTTTGAGACGATCCCACATTTGAACAAATTAATTTTCTATTCACGAAAATTTGTCTAGTCGCGTCTGGAAAACTTTCTTTTCTAACTCAATCGGCAAGCGCGTTAATGCAAACGCAAAAGTTGCCTACGAGCACAAAAAATGCTAATGAAATTTGCGCTTTTTGTGGTTTTTTTTTCTCGTGCGAGAGACAAAAATCGTAATTTTAACACCCATTAAGGTAATGCAAAACCACTTGCGAAAGCCAGTTAGGCTCACAAATTATCACACTTTTTGATGGTGGGGAACCCCACGAACAAAAAAGTTGTTGTTAAAGTAAAATTTATGTGACATAATATAGAATTTATAATTTATGTTCAACTTTTTTTAGACGCAGCCTAGCTACTCTTTTTTTGTTTCTCGTCGATGAAAGCGGCAAAAACAAAAACAAAAAACACTTCGGCTGACAAGTGTTGTTAATAGGAATTAAATTACGCTCTCGCACACATATGGTCCAGAATTTTAATATTCAAATGAAAATATATCAAACGAGGCAGACGATGCAGACGAACAAATAAATAATGGGCCGCAATATGTTACAGGCTCAGGTAGACAGACGTCAGTAATGAGATCGCGTTTGTAATGCCAGTGTTTGTGTTGTCCTGGCATTTTTTTGCTTTATTGTCTGTAGGTGGGTAAAATTAGCAAAATTTAGTACGATATACTATATGTGAAGCGCAAAATAGAAAGGGACCTAAGGGTAAAAACCAGTTTTTTTCAGGAGAGCCATTTTAAAGATTAAAATATGTGTATCTTTGGTGTAGAATCGTCGACTTCACTTACATAAAACGCGCATATCTCTGGGAGGGAACACTTTTGGGGCATGGGATCGGTCTCATTCGATGCTCAGATGTTGTCCACATAAAAAAAAGGGAAAATTTTTTTTTGTCCTTAGGTGCCTTTTTCTATGCGCCAGCAAATATATAACGAGGGGTGCAATATATATTTCTGGCCTAATAATGAAAATGCGAATATTTATCATCAAAAATGGTTTTATTGGTCTTCAAAGTATTCTCCGGCATTATTAACACACTTTTGCTTGCGCTCAAACCAATAGTAGAAGCACTTATTTTTCCACTCCGATTGAGAAACCTCCAAAATATGGTTTTGAACGCTTCAACAGCATCTTCTGGCGACGAAAATCGTTGACCACTCATTTTTTTCTTGATGTTCGGGAAGAAAAAGAAGTCATTGGGTGCCAAATTAGGGCTGTACGGCGGATTATCCATCAATTCGACGTTTTGGCCGGTCAAAAAGGCGCTTGTATTAGCCGATGTGTGTGAGCTCGCATTGTCATTCGTCTTCTCTTATTCGTTTTTCGAATTTCTCCGAAGACTTTAGGCAAACAAATTGTGGTGTACCACTCAGAATTGACCGCCCTACGTTGCTCAAGCGGTATAGTTGCCACATGACCAGTTTTGCCGAAGAGACAGGCGACCATTTGCTTCGAAGTGCTTCTTCCACGAACAACTTTCGTTGTATTTGGCTCGTCTTCGAAGACCCACACGGTCGATTGAGGTTTTGTTTCGGGCTCATACGCATAGATCCATGATTCGTCACCTGTGACAATCTTATACACGTCTTTTCAAGCACCGGGATCGTATTTTTTTTTAAATTTCTTTGCATTGATCGACACAAGCCTTCTTTTGCGTGATTGTCTCATTGTGCGGGATCCAACGAGAACAAACCTTTTTTACGGCCAGGTGTTCATGCAATATCGATGGAAGAAATGCCCAAGGGTGCCTCTATCTCACGGTATGTCACATGACGATCTTGCATTATCAGTTCACGCACGGCATCAATGTGACGTGATAATCGACGTCGAAAGTTGTAAGAAATGATCGCAAGAAAATGTTCACGAGTTATTTCCATTTTTTGCCAAATTGATTTTTTTCAAGTCACTGTAAACAACACAAATGATACTCCTACGTTAAAATGTTCTGAGTACGTTTATGCAAAAAAATGTCAAACCTTCCAATGGAAATGTCAAATGGCGCCAGGCAACACTTAGTGTTGCCTATGCCAGAAATATATATAGCAACCCTCGTGCCCTCCACCGAACCTTCGTGATAAAAAAAAGTACGAGCCTTTTTTTGAGCCAGGTTTTCATGCATTATCGAATGTATGCTGGTGGAAGAAATGCACAAAGATGCCTTCATCTAACGGTATGTCACATGACGGTTTTGCATTATCAGTTCACGCACGGCATCAATGTTCTCTGGCACAACGGCCGTTTTTGGACGACCTTCGTCTTTGAGCGAGCGTCGGCCACGATTGAATTCATTAAACCAGTTTTTCACAGTGCTATAGGATGGTGCTTCCGTACAAGATTTAAGTTCATCGAAACTCGAAAATGAGATAGCAGAGGTCACTAATCGAATTTGACCTTGGATCCAAAAAGGACCTAGAAACGAAATATAGCCATTGTATGCATCTTACTACTACTACTCGGACTTCCAATGACAACGCAGGATAAAAAAAACTAAAAGGGAGGTAAGAAAAATACCTTTTTTGTGTTCCCGAATTCGTCTGGTGCAACTTTTTAGTTGTAGGTGGACCGACCCTTACTAATGTAACAGTTCACTTATAATTTATGGATACTTCGAAATGGCCACTGAAGAAGCTGCATAGATGCTAAGGATAAAAAATCAGTGAAACATATGCGATGCTATTGTCCAAGTCAACAGTAGGGACGCTTCCCATATCTTGGAAGCAGATTAATTGACGAACTTATAGTAATGGCAGAGGGCGCGCTCAAAACCGAGGCGAGCTAAAAGCTGATTGAAATTCTTAAAACAAATCTGCGTCGGGATGGCAGATTAAAAGCCAAGCCAAGTCTGTTTTAAAATGTTTTTTCTGATATTTGATTGTACGTATGTGTGAAGATATAAGTTGTTTGTAATTTGTAAATGGTTTTTGACGTTTTGATAGTTAGTAGGAACATAAATACTGTAACAACATTGAACATACCCATTTCAATAGTGGAACTGAACATACCCCGTTAATGTCATATGCGTTTTAGAAAGCTAACCTCAATAGCGTTAATCTGTAACGGGATTTTAAAATTGTTTCAACTTTCATCATGGAGTGGTCAGATAATGAGAACCGTATCGCTGTAATAGCGCTTTTCAAGTGTGAAATGAAAAAAAGCGATATTTACAAAACGCTCCGGCCACTAGGGAACAGCCGCATGTTCGTCTACCGATGCATAAAACTGTTTGAGGAGACTGGAGACCGGTCGGGCCGCCCACCCTCTGTTCGAACACCGCATGTCATCAAAGCCTTTAAATCAAGAATTCACAGAAATTCGCTCCGAAAACAGAAAATCATGGCCCGTGAGATAAATATCACGCAAAAGTTCATGAGTCGAATCATTAAAAACAGACTTAGGACTTGGGGCTTTCAAACGACGTACCGGACATTTATTGACTGCAGCTTTAAAAGTAGGATTGAAAAATGCAAACGTCTTTTGGTGAAGCACGCAGATTACTTGCACAGAAAAATTTTGTTCACCTATGAACAACTTTTTACCGTTTATGAAAAATTTAGCAAGCAAAATGATAGAGTATATGCGCGGTCATCTAAGGAAGCATCTGAACTGATCCCAAGGGGGAAAGGGTCATCACCCAGCTTCAGTCATGGTTTGGTGGGGTGTCTCTTACGATGGGGTCACAGACCTGCATTTCTGCGAACAAGGAGTCAAAACATCGGCCAAAGTTTTCCAAGGAAGCTGTTGTGAAGCCTCTTAACAATTCCCTGTTCCAACACCAACCGTGGACTTTCCAGCAGGATTCTGCGCCGGCCCATAAGGCTAAAACGTCCCAGGCCTGGCTTCGAAACAATTTGCAAACGTTCATTTCCTCTGAAGAATGGCCCCCAGGCAGTCCAAATTTGAACCCATTGGATTACGAATTGTGGACGGTTTTAGAGGACAAGGTATCCCAACATTGGATCTCTTAAGACTGCTTTGGTTCGAGCTGTGGCCAATTTTCCAATGGACGAGGTTCGTGCAGCTATTGACGATTGGCCAGTGCGACTTAAGGCGTGTATAAAGGCAAAAGGCGGACATTTCGAATAAGTAGATTCTTTTTCAATACAATATGCATCAATAAATAATCAATAAATTCAGTACTTTTTATTTTACAGCATAAAAAGTGTGTAACAGTATTTGTGTGCCTACTAAGTATACAGGCAAACATTTTTCTCTTACACAATTTTTGACCTAGCTATGACCCTTCATGGTGTTTTCAGAGGTCAAACTTTAAATTTGAGTCAATTTTTTTTTCAAACGTAAATTAGTAATTTTATTTATAAACTTTTGAAAAACATTTTGACTCAAATTTGAAGTTAAGTCAAAATAATCCTTGAGTCCTGAGCCACAATTGTCCTTTTGTTGGAACTCAAAAATATTCACTAGATGAAAAGTTATAGAATTGTGGCCGAAGGAAATCGATCCTGGACCACTGTGCGCCGCCAGAGTTAAAAACATACGGGCTTGTTTTATAGAATTTTCCCTTACTCTTGCGAGAACTTTGAGCGAAAGGTTCTTGCATTCCTGGCGAATATTCTCCTTAAGGGCTTCAAGAATCTGAGGCACGGATCGCGAAACGAGAGATTAAGCGATCTGGAAAATCTTTAATCAGAATATTGTTTGTGGCTGCTGCAGTGTGCGTTGTTGCACCGTCCTGTTGAACCCACATGTTTTCCAGTTGACGAAAAAAAAACAAATCGATAATTATTGCGCACGACCTCTACAGCCGTCGTTGGGCCAAAACGAACGATAAAGCAACACGGAAATGCTTCGTTCGGATTATCGTTTGTAGGTGCCATTTTCCGTCCTGTTGGAATCACATGTTCTCCAGTCTCAATTCATTTAATTTAGGAAGAAGCAAAAATCGGTATTCACGGCACTGTAGCGCGCGCTGTTTAAAGTTGTCCGCGTTCTTTAAAACAAAATGACCCGATGACTCTTCCAGCGTAAACCACGCAGTAATTTTATTCAGGCGTAATAGCTATTCGTGGACTGAGAAAAAAAAACTTATATAAGGTTAACTAAACCATAAATAAACATGATTTGGAGTCTACGTTATAAAGGGTGGCCCAGGAAGAGCGCAATTTTTAAATTTTAAATAAAACACAGATATTTAAGAAAAAATCGTGAAACTTTATTATATCGTAAAGTAGACAGAATGAGGTTATGTATGGAACAATATATCGTGCAGATGGCCGCCGCGGCTTTGCTGGCATGCACGCGATCTTTTAATGAAATTTTCAATGACCGTTTTGCATGAATGCTGCGGTATTTAATTAATGCAGCGTCCAATTTCGTCTTTTAAGGCTTGAGTCGTCGTCGGCTTATTCGCGTAAACCATCGACTTCAAAAAACCCCAAAGAAAAAAATCTAATGGTGTTAAATCGCACGATCTAGACGGCCAATTCTGATCTCCAAAACGCGAAATAACACGACCGGGAAATGACTGATGCAGCAATTGAATTGTTTCTCTGGCTGTATGACATGTGGCGCCGTCTTGTTGGAACCACATGCCCTCCACATTCATTTCCTCCAGAAAAAACTGGTTATCATTTCACGATACCAAACACCATTGACTGTTTGCGCTTGACCTGCCTCATTTTCATAAAAAAAAGTCCAATGATTCCTCCAGCCCAAAAACCACACCACACAGTGACACGTTGAGGATGCATTTGCTTCTCGTGAATCACTCGAGGATTTTCCGCACCCCAAATGCGACAATTCTGCCTATTGACGAAGCCATCAAGATGAAAATGGGCCTCGTCACTGAAGATGATTTTATCGGCAAAATCAGCATTTTCATGTTGTCTCTCCAATACCCAATTAACGAACTCCCTTCGCTGTCCATGGTCAGCTGGCTTCAGTTCCTGAGTCAATTGAATTTTGTATGCATGAAGATGCAAATCTTTCGTCAAAATTCGCTGCAAAGTGGATGTGGAGACACCAATTTGCTGAGCTCGGTGTCGAATTGAGGTGGATGGAGTTTGAGCGACATCATCACGTACAGCTTCGACATTTTCGGTCGATCGACCTGGTCGATGGCGCGTTGTTGTCTTTACATCACTAACAGACCCAGTTTCGGCAAATTTATCCATTAATCTCTTTACAGTTGACTCTTTTGGAGCATTATTGTGACCCCAAATTGATCGCAATTTGCGAACTGTAGCCGCAAAACTTTCACCATTTTGGTAAAACAAATTCACAATGAGAATGCGTTCTTCATTCGTGTAGCGCTCCATTTTTACTAACCTCGTACCTTCTACTAACAAACAATAACAATTGTTCAAATGTCAAACAATGACACTTCGAATGTTGCCAGATTTAAAAATTGCGTTCTTCTTGGGACACCCTTTATAAGGTTATTTTGAACATTTTGTTGTTACCTGGCATTTAACAATAATACTAGTTAATTTAACTATTCTATGGTTGAATTTTTTAATTTAAAAATAATTATTGTTGTTTTAACAATGCATTGTTTTTTACCATGAAAATTTTTATTATACAAATTTCATAGTTAATTTATTGAAACAATACATGTTCAATTTACCAATGAAATTTTTAATATTATTAACTATGGAGATTGTTACAGAATTTTTCATTTTTATTGTTAAGTTAACTTATTATTGGTTACCTCTTTTAACCAGAAATATAGTTATTGTTACAATCTTTAATATTAAACTAACCTACTAACTCTCTTTTTGTTTTTTTTTACGTTTATTCGATCTTTTTACATTATTATGACTTGAACAGGTTTTGTTCTGTTTTGACGCCTTTTTGTTGTTTCTTATTTAGAATTAAATAAAAAATTGGTGAAATGTTATAGCTACGGTTGACAGGCAGACTGTACAGCTGTTTCGCCTAGGTTCATCTTCAGCAGTCTTTGGCAACGATTACTTTGGCTACAAATCAAATGACTTATACGGGAGTCTCATTATAATTAATGAGAATTACCCTTTGCATATACGATAGTCTTCGAAATGAGCCAAAAGCAATCTTTAGATTGTAAAGCTAGCATTTGCATTTGGTGGTGGTTTTTTAAAGGAGCGAGATAAATTGTCATATGATCTTTCTCAAAATTACAAACGTTCAGAGCAGAGGAAGAAAGAAAAAGAGTGGGGGGATAAGACAGTCGCAATAGTTTTAACTTCGTGTAACTTAATTCTGAACTTCGTATAACACAAAGCAGATTAAAAACTTCGATACAACAGAGCCGAATGGTCTTCAAATTTTTGTTTGTCACAAATTTGTTTGCCTCTCTCTTGATAAAACCAACCTTATATATAAGTAATGTTAACTCAACTATTTGTATGTACATTTGATCTTATATAACGTTATTTTGTCTTCGTTATCAAACATTTACTATGAAAAACTTAACCAGACAAATGGTTAAAAAAACGATTGTAACCATATTATTTTGTTTTCTCACTAAGACGGAATCATCGCTCATGATAATCTTCAATGAAAAATCATCCACCTATTCTTTCAGATCCAGGAAGGCTTGAGCGTAGGTTAGACGCGTTTGACGGTTAACAGATAACAGCTGCTGCTCTGTCTAGCAAGACTTTCTTCCAATCTTGCACCAAGATTCTAAGTTGGGACCGCCAGCTAATGCCCAATGGCGTGGCACTCCGTCTGGTCGATGTTCCGGGTTCCTCTTCGACATCTTGGCCAACAGCAGCAATATTCTCACCAGAGCGGCTGCAAGGGAGACGGCCAGACCTGGGAAGCTCCCAAGGCGAGTGGATTAACGCCGCAGTGTTTGTCTAGTTGGTGTCGGACGGCTAGAAAATCAGCAACGAATTTCAAGTTGCACCAACAGAAACGACGAATTTTGGGGCGATCCCCCAACAACCGGTTCTATGCACCGGCTCGATCCAAAGAAGGAATTCTTCGGCCAAGGGCTGTTACCCCGGCACTATGTGCCGCTACAAACAACGACAATTATGAATTGTGGTGGACAAAATTAAAACATTGGACCAATGGGTAGTCGTTTGTATTCTGTGTATGTTTACTTCACAAGTGAACGAACCGAATTGACATTTGGCGCCATTTTATAGCGTTTTCCAATAGGGTGATTACTATTGCCCCACCTTGTAGTTACACTAGACATTATTTAAGTGTTAGTTAAGATGTATGTCCATTTTGAAGCAACGCCTTGAACAAAATCTAACATTCGCGACCAACCGTGTATGCTTCTACAGCCCACAATTTATGTACATCTGACGTTAGGAGTAAAACAATGAGATTGTCTATGAGGGCAATACACTCGAGGCGAGGAGGTAGGGGGCTCCAGTCCCTCCACTCTATGTATTACAAGCGAGTAAAATTACATGCCTCGGACATGTGTAATGTGTGTAGTTTATTTTCGAAATTCTGGGAAAACATGAAATTTTGGTGTGCGTAAGTGTGAGTGTGAAAAAGGATTTTGTTTCTGTGTGTGTGTGCGTGTCCTTATTGTTGACACAGTTGTAATATCACTACGGTTATATTTCACCCAAAATGTTCGTATGTCAGTCGGAACATGACTGCGTAGGTAATTACGTGGGGTTCCACATGATTTGCGACCTTAAAGGACGATGGTATTAGGAAACTTAAAGCATAGAAATTTAACTTTGATTGATTTGAAATTGCTCTCTGCTGCGATGCCGCCAGGAAAAAATAAACAAACTCACGGACAGCATGGCACTAATAATCATTAAGGAAAAAACCTTTAAAGTGCGGATACCTAGCAGCGAAAACAGCCTCATAGAAGCTGATAAAATCTCAATCTTCACTAACAACTCAAAAATGGAACGCACGGTATCGGGAGCATACTCCGATTTCTTTAATCTTAGAATATCCACCAAGCATCCAGACAAATGAACAAATGAACAATCCCGCGACTGCCGGTTCTATGTACCGGATTGACCCGAAACTCTTCGGCCCGGGGCAGTCACCTCAACAATATATGTTTTTTGTTCGTTCATTTTTTCGTCGTGGGAGCAGCACTTCCCGGAATGCCTGCTCCGAATACTACTGGTCCGAGCCGGGATCGAACAAAACCCCGGACCTTGGATCTGCTCGGTTTGTCAGAACCGAATACACCATCGTGCTACGTCTGTAAGGTGTAATCGTTGCATGGAGTGGGTGCACTTCAGGAGCTGTTCAGGTCTGAACCACATCAGGGAGTATAGCGAAGCAGACTTTGTTGCCTCATGCTGTATCAACGAAGTTAGCAGTGGGTCTCTGGATTTGGTGTTATCATCGTCGTCTGCATTTTCGTCGTCATCATCATCATCTAACTACGAGACTCCCCCGCAGTCGCCCTCGCAACAGCATCAACACATACAGCATCTTACACCACAGATTGCTGTTGCCACTCCTGACAGTGCATCAATCTTGCAATTTAATTGTAATGGCCTACGCAACAAAATCAGTGAGGTCATAGAATTTATGAATCGGAGAAACATCATGGTCGCCGCGATCCAAGAAACTAAGCTGAATGCCACCTGCAGCCTGCACAGTTGTGACGGATACAACGTGCTACGTAAGGATCGCACCAGAAGTGGAGGTGGGGGACTTGCTTTCCTGTTACACCATTCTGTGCAGTACAGACCTATTTCGCCTGAGCTTGACTCTAGAGACCCATACATGGAATGTATGGGGGTAGCAGTCAAGTCTGGAACTGCCGAAATAGAGCTGTACAACGTATACATCCCGCCGGTTGGTAGCTGTGCCCCGCGTTATCTGCCAGACATTAGCAATTTGCTACAAGGCAATAACCGCTTGGTCCTAGGAGACTTTAATGCTCACCACGAACTGTGGCATTCTCTCCTAGACAACGACCAGAGGGGCATAGCTTTGGCAGAGCAAATTGATAGCTCTACGTTCTGCACAGTGAATGAGGACGCCCCCACGCGGATTATGGGCGATTGCCATAGCTCGCCAGACATCACTTTGGCATCGCCTGGCCTGATCAACGACGTCACCTGGCAACCCGTCATCTCACTAGGATCGGACCACCTTCCCATAATTCTCTCCATTAATAGACCACCCGATTTCATAACCTCTGAACGCCGTACGTTTCTCAATCAAAAAAAGGCTGATTGGGAGGCCTTCAGAGAAGCCACCAACCGCAGCTTTAATAATCTAGCTATTCCGTCGGACGTTCGGGTAGCCGAGAAAAAGTTCCGGGCCATCATCAACGCAGCAGCCGCTCGCCATATCCCTGCTGGTCGAATACCCGAAGTACGACCAAACTTCCCAGCAGAGGCAGCGGGACTCGCAGACGAGCGTGATGACATTCGTCGCTCCAACCCTACTGACCCTAGAATTAGGGATCTCAACTCCGAGATCAGTAGGTTGGTCAACGAATATAAGCGGAACAAATGGCTAGACCACTTAAAGCAGTGCAACTTGAGTTCCGGAATTGGTAAGTTGTGGACAACGGTCAAATCACTCTCTAACCCTGTAAGGAAGGATGATCGGACAGCTGTCACGTTCGGTGATAGAACAGTGACAGATCCGAAGCGGTGCGCGTGTTATTTTAACCGGCTTTTTATTGAGCACCCAGAGAGTGATAAGGCGAAAAGGAGAGTATTGCGTCGTATCCGCGCTCTCCGAGTCGAAGAGGCACCACCACAATTTACCGTTGGCGAAGTTGCCCATGTCATCCGCAGCGCAAAGTCATCAAAGGCGCTGGGTCCGGACGGAATCTCAATGCTGATGTTAAAGCACTTGGATACCCCGGGAGTAGAGTACATGACCAAAGTGCTCAATCTGTCGCTAGCCACTCACGAAGTTCCCGATGCCTGGAAAATGGGCAGAGTGGTCCCTCTACTGAAGCCAGGCAAAGACGCAAGTAAAGGAGATTCGTACAGGCCGATCTCCTTGCTTTCTCCAGTAGCAAAGACGCTTGAAGCACTGCTCCTCCCCAGCCTGATCGAACACTTTCTTAGTGCTGATCATCAGCATGGATTCCGCAAGCAGCACAGCACAACAACTGCTTTACACGCCATCACCACACGTATAAGTCGCGGCCTTAACCAGAACAAGCCTAACGACAGGACGGTCCTCGTGGCTCTTGACCTCACAAAAGCCTTCGACACGGTCAATCATGCCACTCTGTTCGAGGACATTGAAGAAACGTCCCTTCCGCCCAGTTTGAAACGTTGGGTCGTAAACTATATGTGTGGGCGCCAGTCATATGTAGAATTTAGAGACAGAAAGTCGAAGCCCCGTAGAGTTAAACAAGGAGTTCCCCAGGGTGGAGTTTTATCCCCGGCTCTGTTTAACCTCTACCTCTCTAAAATTCCTGCACCACCAGACGGCGTTGAAATTGTGTCGTACGCTGACGATTGCACAATTCTGGCGTCAGGACCTAAAGTGGATGACATTTGCGAGAAAATCAACTATTACCTCACTGACTTAGCACGTTTCTTCACTGCGAGGAATATGAAAATATCCGCCTCCAAATCATCAGCCACACTGTTTACTGCTTGGACCGCAGAGGTGCAGTTGTCACTCAATGTGAAAGTCGATGACGTCAACATCCCGACCACCAACTACCCCAAAATCCTTGGGGTCACATTGGACAGCCTTTTTAGATCCTCTGCACATGCTACAGCTATCTGCGATAAACTCAAAAGTAGGAACAAGGTCCTCAAGTCACTTTCCGGCAGTACTTGGGGAGCCGACAAAGAAACCTTGTTGACCTCTTACAAAGCGATAGGTCGGTCTGTAGCAAACTACGCAGCACCTGTATGGTCGGCGAACGTGAGTACGACGCAGTGGAAGAAAATTCAGACATGCCAGAATGCCGCCCTTAGAACATCAACAGGGTGTCTTCTTATGTCCTCTGAGGACCATCTACATGAGGAGACGAAGGTCCTTACCGTGCGCAGACACAATTTCCTGTTGTCTAAGCAATACCTGCTAGGGTGTTTTCGCAGCAGTCATCCTAACCACCATCTCTTGAACAGGATGCCTCCACCCAGGCAGATCAGGAACGATCTTCATGATCTAGAGAGAGAGGTCCAGCGGTATAAGAGAGAACCTTTAGATCATCGAAACTATCAGGCAAGTTTGAACAAGATTCACGCCGATGATGTCGCAGCAGCAGTATCCAGCTACCGTGTGAATGCAGTGCTAGGGGAACATCCCCCGGAGATTTCACCTGAGGAGAAGGTACTACCTCGGCAGACGCGCGTGGTTCTGGCGCAGCTGAGATCCGGATGGTGCAGCCGCCTCAATTCTTACTGGGCACGAATTGATGCTAACGTTCCGGACATCTGTCCCGCCTGCCATCAGGGACCACATGATGTACTGCACCTCTTCAATTGTCCGGCCAAGCCCACTCAGCTGACCCCCAGGTCGCATCCAGTTCAAATGGCGCGTTTCCTTCACCTGGATATCGAAGCAGATCCCCCATAGACGAACAAGACCTCAAAATAAATATATTGTTGTTACAACAACAACAACAACAAATGAACGATATTTGTCAAGAATCCTCAACATGTTCCTGGCCACTCTAGTAGTACCACTTGTCTAGAAAAGGGACGGAATGGTCCGGCGAAAACCTATCAAAGATGCGGGTAAGAAAGAATCCTCCAGGGTGATTTCCGTTTTCCCGCCAGTGGCAAAGACCCTTGAGGCTCTGCTCCTCTCCAGCCTGAACGAACATCTTCCATGTGCTGATCTACAGCATGGGTGTCGCAAGCAGGACAGCAGAAAAACAGACTCACACGCCATCACCACACTAAAAGTCGTGGCCTTAACCAGAACAAACCCAAAAGACAGGACGGTCCTTGTAGTTCTTGACCTTACCAAGGCCTTCGACAAAGTCAATTGTGCCACTCTGTTCAAGGACATCGCTGAAACGTTCCTTCCGCCCAGTTTGAAACGTTCGGTCGTTAACTAATATATGTGTGGGCGCCAGTCACATGTATACTTAGTAGGGGCATAAATACTGTTACACACGTTTTATGCTGTAAAACCAAAAGTAGTGAATGTTTTTTGACCAAATATTTTTTAATATATTTATTGATGTGTATGTATCAAAAAAGAACCTACTTATTCGAAATGCCTTTCCGCCTTTTGCCTTTACACACGCCTTAAGTCGCACTGGCGAATCGACAATAGCTGCACAAACCTCGTCCATTGGCAAATTGGCCACAGCACACGCAGAGAAAAAACATGGTTACTACATGGTCACGGCAATAAAAGTATGTCCTCCGCAACCATAGCATTAACTGAATTTAATTTTGACAATAGTATAATTGCTGCAACATTAATATTGTAGAAATGTAACAATAGTATTATTGCCAAATTAAAAAATGAAAATATGGTTATAGCAACAATATAAATATGATTGGATCGACGAAAGTATTTTGTTTTGCGTTTTATGTAAACGATAATATGATTACGGCAATCATACTGTATGATTGTAATTTTTCTTCATTTAAATATGTTTTTAAGAACAAATGTTATAGGTACGGATCTAATGCAATAATAGTACTTTTTTTTTATCGAAATTAAAATTTTTTAAACAAGCTGCTTTGGCTTTGTTTAACTGAATTTTTTTTAATAAAAACGCTCCCGTTTATTTAAAAATATTTTTTCTTCTGCGAAATAAATCACTCCAATTATTTTGAATTTAATGTTTTTTTTTTGAATAATTTTCTAATTCAAATCTATTGTCGACAACTTAAACAAATTCTAATAAATTATATTGGAGATCATAGCATAATTGCGTGTGATCATACTATGGTTGTAGGGATCATAACATGGTTGCGTGTGAATCATACTATGGTTGTGAGGATCATACTATCGTATGTGAAACATACAATGGTTGTGAGGATCATACTATGATTGTGGAGACAATAGTATGGTTGAGTGTGAGTCATACTATGATTGTGGGGATCATAGTAGGGTTATGTGTGAATCATACAATTGTTGTGAGGATCATAATATTGCTGTACCACAACCGTATACCAAACAAAAGTATTATCCTCTTCGAATATTGTCACCACAACCATACTTTTTTTCTGCGTGCACGAACCAAAGCAGTCTTCAGAGATCCAATGTTGGGGTATCTTTTGTGACAAACTTTGTCCTCTAAAACCGTCCACAATATGTAATCCAATGGGTTCAAATCTGGACTGCCTGAGGGCCATTCTTCAGAGGAAATGAAAGCTGGCAAATTTTTTCGAAGCCAGGCCTGGACGTTTTAGCCTTATGGGCCGGCGCAGAATCCTGCTAAAAAGTCCATGGTTGGTTTTGGAACAGGGAATTGTTAAGTGTTCGCAACAGCTTCCAAAACGGTTTATTGGTAAACTTTAGCCGATGTTTTGACTCCTTGTTCGCAGAAAGGCAGTTCAGTGACCCCATCGTGAGAGACACCCCAGCAAACTATGACTGAAGCTGGGTGATGACCTTTTTCCACCCTTGGGATCCTTAGATGACTGCGCATACACTCCATCATTTTGCTTGTTAAATTTTTCCTGAACGCTAAAAATTTTTTCATCGGTAAACAAAATTTTTCTGTGCAAGCTATCAGCATGCTTCACCAAAAGACGTTTGCCCTTTTCAATCATATTTTTTCAAAGCTGCAGTCAATAAATGTCCGGTACGTCGTTTGAAAGTCCCAAGTCTTTCTTAATGACTCAACTCATGGACTTTTGCGTGATATTCATCTCACGGGCCATGATTTTCTGTCTTCGGAGCGGATTTCTGTGAATTCTTGATTTAACGGCTTTGATGACATGCGGTGTTCGAACAGGGCGTGGGCGGCCCGACCGGTGGTGGTCTTTTACATCTTTAGTCTCCTCAAACAGTTTTATGCATCGGTAGACGAACATGCGGCTAATCCCTAGGGGACGGAGCGTTTTGAAAATATCGCTTTTTTCATTTCACTCTTAAAAAGCGCTAATACAGCGATACGGTTCTCATTATCTGATGAAAGTTGAAACAATTTTAAAATCCTATTGCAGACTAACGCTAATGAGGTTAGCTTTCAAAACCCATATGACATTAACGGGGTATGTTCAGTTATACTAACGAAATGGGTGTGTTCAATGTTGTAACAGTGTCTATGTCCCTACTAAGTACTTAGTATTAGTATTTTTGTCCCTACTAAGTATAAGTAATTTAGAGCAATCGAAGCCCCGTAGAGTTAAACTGAGTGTTCTCCAGAGTGAGGTGTTGTCACCGGCACTGTTTAACTCCTACCCTTTTCAAATTTCTGCACCGCCAGACGGCGTTGGAATTGTGTCGTACGCTGAAGATTGCACAATTCTGGCCCCAGGACCTTAATTAGATGACATATGCGAGGAAATCAAATGTTACCTCAGTGACTTTCACGATTTTTTACCGCGTGGAATATGAAAATATCGGCTTCCAAATCATCAGCCACACTGGTCAATGTATGGACCGCAGATTTGCAGTTGTCACTTAAGGTGAAAGTCGATGACGTCAACATCCCGACTGCTAACTACCACAAAATCCTTGGGGTCACATTCGACAGCATTTTTCGATCCTTTGCACATGCTACAGCTATCTGCGATAAACTCACAAGTAGGAACAAGGTCCTCAAGTCACTTGCCGGCAGTATTTGGCGACCAGAAAGAGAAACCTTGTTGACCTCTTACAAAGCAATAGATCGGTCTGTAGCGAACTACGCAGCGCCTGTGTGGTTGGCGAACATGAGTACGACGCAGTGAAAGAAAATTCAGACATGCCTGAAAGCTGCCCGCAAAACATTAACAGGGTTCTCCTTATGTCTTCTGAGGACCATCTACATGAGGAGGCGAAGGTCTACATCGTGCGCAGATACAATTTCTTGTTGCCTAAGCAGTATCTGCTTGAGTTTTTTTGCAGTAGTCATTCCAACCAACATCTCATGGACAGGATGCCTCTGCCCAAGCAGATCTGGTACGATCTTCATGATCTAGAGAGAAAGAAGTCCAGCGGTAGAATTGAGAGCCTTTAGATCAGCGAAACTATAAGGCAGGTCTGAACGACATTCACGCTGATGAAGTCGCAGCAGGGACCACATGACAGGCTGCACCTCTTCAATGTCTGGCCAAGCCCACTCAGCTGACCCACAGGCCTCTTGGCGCGTTTCCTTCAACTGACAAATCCCCTATAGTCAGGCTGTCATAGAAACCAATGTTATCGCTATTGGTTTTGAAAACGAGAAGAAAAAATGCTTTGGTGTCATGAAAACCAATATTATCGGTTTTATCAGCAACAGTTGATTCGAACATTGATTTTATTTACATTCGAAGTGGACAAAACCAACTTGGTTTGCAAAAACGACAATTAGCAAAACCGCCATGGTTTCTATGACAGCCCTGAGTGTCTGCGCACGGTAAGGACCTTCGTCTCCTCATGCGGATGCTCCTCAGAAGGCATAAGTAAACCCCTGTTAACGTTCTCTGGGCAGCATTCAGGCAAGTCTGAATTTTCTTCCCTGGGTCGTATTCACATTCGCCTGTAGCGCAGCGACGTCACTACAGACCGACAAATCGCTTTGTAAGAGGTCAACAGGGTTTTTTGTCGGATCCACAAGTACTGCCGGCTAGTGACTTTTGGACCTTGTCCCTACTTTTCATCTTATTTTATGTGCAGAGGAATCGACAAAAGACTGTCCAATGTGAATCCAATGATTTTGTGGTAGTTGGTAGTCGCGATGTTGATGTCATCGACTTTCACTTTGAGTGACAATCGCACCTCTGTGGTCCTTGCATTAGACAGTGTGACTGACGATTTGGAGGCGGATATTTTCATATTCCTTGCAGTGAAAAAGCGTGCTAAGTCTCACTGACTAAGAGTTTATTTACTCGCATATGGCATCCACTTAAGGACCTGACGCCAGAATAGTTTAAGCATCAGCGTACGACACAATTTAAAAGGCGCACAGTGGCCCAGGATCGATTTCCATCGGAAAAAGTTTCATAACTTTTGAACGAGTTAATATTTTTGCGTCCAGTAAAAAAGAAAATTGTAGTCAGGAAGTCGAGAATTATCCCCTTTTTACACTACGCAGGACTTCAAAACAAAATACATTTTTGTTACAACCGCACATGTGGCTCTTCTATGCCCAAGCTCGACTGGTCTCGACTTGTCTACCACCAACATTGATTCGGCAAGCTACACTCAGCATCCCAAATGCTTTGCAAAGCAGTTAACCAAAACCAGCCTCAAGGTTCTTGATCTCTGGAAGGCCCTTTACAGGGTGATCTATTCATAACAAATTTCACCAGCGTAATCCTTGGCTCATTTAATGAAATGCAAGGAGGGCAAAATGGCAGCGTTTTGAAAATTATCGGATTGGTGGTCGGAAAGTAAAATTGCCAAGTTCTGAACCAGTGGTCGGATCTTTTTTCTCTTAATAGATAGCCATAGATAGACGCAAATGATAGCCTTTTCAAAATTTTCTAAACGAATTCTCGAGGTCAATCCGTTCCAAAGTTATGACTATTTGACTGAAAAGCAAAAATTGTCGAAATTGTCAACTGCTTAAACTTTATATAGAGTCCACCTAGCTAAGGTGACAGTGAATTATCCTTTCATATGCAGAGTGTGTGTGCATGCAAGGACATATAAATAGAAAAAAATGTATTTTGGATATTAGCTGCAAAACAAAGAGGCAAACGGGACCAGGGTCGAAAAGAAGGCAACGGAAGGCCTTAGGCTTTTAGAGGACCTTCCATTAGAAGAGAAAACGGGCGTGACAGATAATGTTATGTTTGGTCTAAATCCTATTAATTTCTTTTACACTGTTTCTGACGTTGAACGACCAGTTGCACTTTTTCAAGCAACTCAATATGAGGTCAATAGTTTTTTCTCGTTACTATACTTTTTTCTCATAAAAGTATATTAAAATCGTTCAAGTCCAGTGAGCCAATGGAGTGACCAATCTATGTCTCAAAAATCTTTCTAAAACAGGTACAACTGTACTTACTTATGTTGTTAATTCGTGTTTAAAAGTGTGCTACTTCCCAAAAATATAGAAAGATGCAAAAATCATAGCAATCTGTATGCCCAAAAGGCCCAATATTCACCTTTCCCATGCCGGTCTAGTAGTCTTTTATCATCTACAGGGTTTTCCATTACGGATAGAACAATTTTATACGAGGGCGGTTCGGAAAGTTCTTAGCCTATCAATGAAAGAGAATAGTTAGTTATTCAAAAATATTTTTATTTTTCAATATAATCTCCTGAAACTTCAATACACTTAGTCCGACGCTTATCTAGCAATTCTATCCCTTGATTAAAATAGTTTTCCTCAAGGTCTTCAAAATAGTGGTTTACAACTGTTATTGCATCTTTATTTTAGGTAAAACGCTTGCCAGCAAGGAATTTTTTTAGATTTGGGAACAGGTAAAAGTCACTGGGAGCTAAATCAGGAGAATAAGGTGGGTGGTCAAGCAACTCGTACTTTAATTCGTTGATTTTAGCCATTGTTAAAACACTCTTGTGCGCTGGTGCGTTGTCTTGATGAAAAATTATTTTTTTGTGTTGTAAGCCAGGACGTTTTTCTCGAATTTGTACATTTAATTGATCTGAAATGTTGCAATAGTACTCTGAATTTATTGTTTTACCCTTTTGCAGATAGTCAATCAATAAAATACCTTTGAAGTCCCAAAAAACCGTTGCCATAACCTTACCAGCCGATTGAATTGTTTTTGCCTTCTTTGGGGCACTTCCTCCAGCTTCAGTCCATTGTTTGGATTGTTCTTTTGTCTCTGGAGTATAGTGGTGGATCCATGCCTCATTAACAGTTATGAAACGACGCTTAAAATCCATTTTATTTCGCTGAAAACGATCCAAACAAGCTTGAGAAATGTTCATTCTTATGCGTTTTTGGTCGACTGTTAACAAGTCCGGCACCCATCTTGCAGAAAGCTTTTTCATCTGTAGTTCTTCATGCAAAATTAAATGGACTCGATCATTTGAGATGCCCATGATATTAGCTATTTCACGCACTTTTATTTGGCGATCATTTAATACCATATCATGCACTTTGGCTACAATTTCTGTTGTTGTTGCTGTTTTTGGACGTCCACTACGTGGTTCATCTTCAATACTTGTACGACCACGTTTAAATTCAGCAACCCAATTTTTTACTGTAGCATATGAAGGAGCACTTTCACCTAACACATTCACCATATCATTATGAATTTCTTGTCCCGATAAACCTTTTTTATGTAAATATTTAATGACACCACGCATTTCTAATTTTTCCATTGTAAAAAAATCACGGATGCGTCTTTTGTGAACACCTGTTTCTATATGAAGGAGTTGCCAGATCGAAACAAAATTTAACATGTGTTCATAGCAGATATGGAAGTTTCCAAAACACAACTTTCTTCTGTTTATACCGCGCTTTTTGTGCTAGGCTAAGAAGTTTCCGAACCGCCCTCGTATATTAACAAAACACAGAATATTTAAGCTAGAGTTCAAATTTATTTCAGGTGTAATCCAACTGTTACATTTTTAGAATGAAATTCGATTTCGGTCATATGAACACCACGAGCCCATGTACTACGTTGTATTCTGTGGACCCAATTTTCCACCACTCATGACACATTTAGACCGGACCGTTGGCAATTTCGCGTTAGATATTGTCTCTGAGCTCATCTAAAGTTGTTGGCTTGTTGGCATACCCCTATGACTTGATGTGGACCCACAAAAAAATCCAATGGCGTTAAATAGCATGAACGAGGTGGCCATTCGACCGGACCATTTCTCGAAATAACACGTTCACCGTAGTTGCCTTTCAGTAAATAGATTGTCACGCGTGCTGTGTGGCTAATGGCACCGTCTTGTTAAAACCACATGCCGGCTTTGTCAAGCTCATCAAATCCTGGCCAAAACTAATTTTCTAACATGGCACGATAGCGCTCTCCATTGACGGTAATAATACGATTGTGTTAATCGACAAAAAATATACGTCCCAATCACACCTCCGGCATGAAAACCACACCACACAGTAATTTTTTGCGAAGGCAATTGTATCTCTTGAAGCACATGTGGGTTTGTGGCTGTACAATAACGCATTTTTTTTTAACAAAACCACACAGCCTAAAACGATCTTCCTTGATCGCTGAAGATGATTTTGTGATGAAATTCTGGATTTTCTTGAAACTTTGCCAGAGCCCGCCCAATCGGCGAAGTTTCGGTGTTTCAAATTATCAAGTGGCTTTAGTTCTTGGATCAGTCTGATGTTATAAGGATGAAGGCCAAGATCTTTTTGCAAAATAGGCCACAGAGTGGTTTAAGAGGTGTCCTCTTCCTGAGAATGACGTGGTATGAACTGATTTGGCTCATTTTGAACGAATACACTTACAATATTTTCGTCGCTTCGAGCGCTACAGCGCCTATTTGACGCCGAAACATCCAAAAGTGTAAATTTGGATCCAAATTTATCCACTATGGTACGCACAGCCTGTCAGGTGGGACGTTTATACGGCCGAAAATGGGAGTAAACGCTCTTAAAGATGCAACCACCGACGCCGAATTTCGGAAGTAGTTTTTAAAGATTTCCAAACGTTGGTCGTAAGTAAACTTTACCAAGATGAAAGTGTTGACTTCGACTAACGTTTGGACATTGAAAGATCATTACAAAAGTTTAGGAGTGCGATGGCATAAAGATACGAAATTGTTGTCCCTATTGGAAAACCCGTCGTAAAAAAGTGTACATCTATAAGCCAAGAACATTTCAAGAGTAAAAGGATAAGATAATTTGGCACCTCCATTATATCTTAGTCATTGAAAACATGGACCATCAAAGCCGTGGTGAGCACATGGCCGATATTATGTTTCACACACAGTTGTCCACGATCCTTCTATCATAATAGAAAAATATTAAGACAAAAATCAAAAAAGACTTTGGACTTGGGGCTTTTAAACGATGTAACGGACATTAATTGACTGCAGCTTTAAAAAAAAATAGGATTGAAAAATGCAAACGTCTTTTGGTAAAGCACGCTGATAACTTGCACAGAAAGATTTTGTTCACCGATGAAAAAATTTTTACCGTTTAGGAAAAATTTAACAAGCAAAATAATACGAGTGTATGCGGAGTCATCTAAGGAAGCATCTGAACTGATCCCAAGGGTGGAAAAGGGTCATCACCCAGCTTCAGTCATGGTTTGGTGGGGTGTCTCTTACGACGGGGTCACTGACCTGCATTTCTGCGAACAAGGAGTCAGAACATCGGCCAAAGTTTACCAAGAAACCGTTTTGGAAGCTGTTGTGAAGCCTCTTAACAATTCCCTGTTCCAAAACCAGCCATGGACTTTCCAGCAGTATTCTGCGCCGGCCCATAAGATTAAAACGTACCAGGCCTGGCTTCGAAGCAATTTGCCAGCGTTCATTTCCTCGGAAGAATGGCCCTCAGGCAGTCCAGATTTGAACCCATTGGATTACAAATTGTAGACGGTTTTAGAGGACAAGGCTTGTCACAAAAGATACCCCAACATTGGATCTCTTAAGACTGCTTTGCTGCGACCTGTGGCCAATTTTCCAATGGACGAGGTTCGTGCAGCTTTAGACGATTGGCCAGTGCGACTTAAGGCGTGTGTAAAGGCGAAAGACGGACAATTCGAATAAGAAGATTCTTTTTGGGATACAATCAATATACATTAATAAATTTATTAACAAATATTAGGTCCAAAAATATTCAGTACTTTTTATTTTACAGCATAAAACGTGTGTCATAGTATTTATGCCCCTACTAAGTGCGAAGGGATGAGATAATTCGGCACATTAACGACATTGATTCCATTTTGTCTCAAAGACATTGAAAATATGGACCATCGAATAGAGGTATGCCACCGAAGCCGTGGAAAGCAATAGGCCGATATTATGTTTCACACATTGTTGTCCTAGATCCTTCAATCATAGTAAAAAAAATATTTAAAAAAAATTTGTGCTATTTAAAATTAACTTTCTGCGTTTTAGTTGGACCACCATGTAGATCTGCAGGCTTTCAATTCAGGAAGGACCTGTGTGAGGGGCTGCGAAATTTTGTAGGAATCGGATTAAAAGTGGCTGCTAAAGCGGCACAACATACCATGCAAAATTTGAGCATATGAGGTGTAATTTGTGGCTTCTAGAGCTGCATAACCTCAAATTAGGCGGGAACTTTGTAGGAGACCAATTAAAAAACATGGAACGATATGATCCAATGCCACCTGAGATATGTGTTAATCACTAGCCAATCGCCAAAACATTAATAAATTTATTAACAAATATTAGGTCCAAAAATATTCAGTACTTTTTATTTTACAGCATAAAACGTGTGTCATAGTATTTATGCCCCTACTAAGTGCGAAGGGATGAGATAATTCGGCACATTAACGACATTGATTCCATTTTGTCTCAAAGACATTGAAAATATGGACCATCGAATAGAGGTATGCCACCGAAGCCGTGGAAAGCAATAGGCCGATATTATGTTTCACACATTGTTGTCCTAGATCCTTCAATCATAGTAAAAAAAATATTTAAAAAAAATTTGTGCTATTTAAAATTAACTTTCTGCGTTTTAGTTGGACCACCATGTAGATCTGCAGGCTTTCAATTCAGGAAGGACCTGTGTGAGGGGCTGCGAAATTTTGTAGGAATCGGATTAAAAGTGGCTGCTAAAGCGGCACAACATACCATGCAAAATTTGAGCATATGAGGTGTAATTTGTGGCTTCTAGAGCTGCATAACCTCAAATTAGGCGGGAACTTTGTAGGAGACCAATTAAAAAACATGGAACGATATGATCCAATGCCACCTGAGATATGTGTTAATCACTAGTTATGCTCTGTACGAAATTTGGTTGAAATCGGTTGACATGGCTTTTAAAGCTGTAGGTTCCGAAATCGGAAACACCTATATGATATTAAAATATGGACCGATTTTGAACATTTTCAGTAGGGTTCGTCCTTGGCCAAAACTTACAGTATGTACATTTTATTGAAATCGGTTCATATTATTGACCTGTTGAAACGAAGGGCGGGCGGAGTAAAGGACTGACGGACATCACTCAATTGAATCAGATAGTAATTCGGACTCGATCTATACTTTACTTAAAACAGGTTATACCTTCACTGCTTTAAGGTGTTGACAAAAACAGCTCTAAGTCATAATAACCAATACCACAGTGTAGTGTAGGGTATATAAACAATTAAAGTTATCAACCATTTGTCGGATTTGTATTTGCATATGAGTTGTCCTTAGAATCCTAAGCGGTATATGCGTTTTTTTACTGAAAATTTGGCAGGTTAATAGCAAGCTTTCGCAGCAGACTAATTATACTGGTCAACAACATTTTAGAAAACTTCTGCGGCAGAAGGTTTGATAGTCAAGTTTAGTTGATTTAGGGATGCACTCGTAAAGAAACCAACAAATTTAGACAGCTCAAAGTAATTTTTTGTAAATACAATTCAAATTTTCTGTAGAATTTTGCCTACATTTTTAAAAATTTTTATCCGTAATTAAAGAAGCTACATATTGTTCAAATGGCCAATTTCTTCTCTTAACGCCGCGCTAAAGTTTTTGAAAATCGGTTTGCAAATAATGCAATAAAAGGTCGTTTTGTTCAAAAAACCGAAAATAATGGTTTATGTGAATATCTCCTAAACAAGAGCGAATCTGGCAAAGCGTAGGTCAGATTCTTGATCAGCTGACCCAAACCAACTATTGACTATCAAACCTGACCTTCAGCCGCAAATTTAGTGTTGACCAGTGTAATAGACCGCTACAGATAGTACGAAAGATGACAATACATGCTTTTTGTGTGGCTACCATTACAAACAACGTTAGTAACGATTGGCGGTGGCGGTAACTTTAGTTCGACTATTCAGATTTTTGTCCATATACGAGTACATATAAGAGTACGCAAGGCAACTGACCTATTGGGAGATGAGTTTGGTGAATAATTTACCGTACGTTGAAAATCAATAAGTTCGCTAGGATGAACTAACCTCTATTTACACTGACGAATTGTTTAATAGTTTAAACTACATTTGGAATAGCGTATTAAGTAAGAACTAGGTAGTTTCCAGCATCTACTGCTACAAAAGTAATTTCGCAGGATTCTCATGAAATCGTTTACATTTCTGATTTATGGGCATACAATTTCTCTTTTCATGGCAGCATATAAAACATGTAGCTATACCGCTTATACACTTACCTTCAGTATTCAGCTTTATATACGACAGACTACTGCCAGATTCATAGTGGATTACATTTAATTACTTTGTAGTCGTTTATTTTGGGTAAACAAAATGCACATATTGTCGTCGTGGCTGCCCGGTAATGTTTGGCGTTGGCGCTGTCAGCTGGGAGTTTATTTGTCAATCCTGTGAAACAAAGAAACATAATTTGTTAAAGCAATCAAAAAATGAAATATTCAACTAAAAAGTTATTTAAAAGCAAGTAAAAAGTCGTTAGTCGAACATATAATTTAACATAATACTTAGTAGGGACATAAATACTGTTACACACGTTCTATGCTGTAAAATAAAAAGTACTGAATGTTTTTGGAACAAATATTTTTTTAACATATTTATTGATGTATATTGTATCCAAAAAGAATCTACTTATTCGAAATGTCCGCCTTTTGCCTTAGGTCGCACTAGCCAATCGCCAATAGCTGCACGAACCTCGTCCATTGGAAAATTGGCCACAGCTCGAACCAAAGCAGTCTTAAGAGATCCAATGTTGGGGCATCTTTTGTGACAAACTTTGTCCTCTGAAACCGTCCACAATTTGTAATCCAATGGGTCCAAATCTGGACTGCCTGAGGGACATTCTCCAGAGGAAATGAACGCTGGCAAATTGTTTCGAAGCCAGCCCTGGGACGTTTTAGACTTATGGGCCGGCGCTGAATCCTGCTGGAAAGTCCAAGGGTGGTTTTGGAACAGGGAATTGTTAAGATTCCCAGGTAAACTTTGGCCGATGTTTTGACTCCTGTTCGCAGAAATGCAGGTCATTGACCCCATCGTAGGAGACACTCCACCAAACCATGACTGAAGCTGGGTGATGACCCTTTTCCACCCTTGGGATCAGTTGAGATGCTTCCTTAGATGACTCGCATACACTATCATTTCGCTTGTTAAATTTTTTCTGAACGGTAAAAAATTTTTTATCGGTGAACAAAATTTTTCTGTGCAAGTTATCAGCGTGCTTCACCAAAAGACGTTTGCATTTGTCAATCCTATTTTGTTTTAAAGCTAGCTGCAGTCAATAAATGTCCGGTACGTCGGTCATTTATTGGCTGCATGATTTATTGCATAATGATTCGACTAATGGAGTTTTGCGTGATACGAGGACGACCGCAAAAGTAACTGGCCTAACATAAAAAGAACCGTTTCTTTTGGAATTATTATTATTTATTTTTCAACATAATCTCCTTCCAACTTAATACACTTCATCAAACGTTTTTCAAGTTTTTTAATTCCATCCAAAAATAAGATTTTTCAAGACCTTCAAAATATGCCTTAGTTTCAGCAATAACCTCGCTATTGGACGAAAATTTTTTGCCACCGAGAAATTTTTTTAAATTTGGAAACAAGAAATAAGCAGAAGGAGCTAAATCTGGACTATATATGGTGGATGCGATGCAATTTCAAATCAAAATTCGGCCAGTTTTGGTTGAGCTAAAAATGCAGTGTGTGAAGGAGCATTATCTTGATGAAAAATAACTTTTTTTCTAAATGCGGTCGTTTTATCTTGATTTCTTCACTCAACCGATCCAATAATGCACAGTAATATTCACTATTTATAGTTTTTCCTTTCTCAAGATAATCAATAATTTTTATACCCCTTGCATCCCAAAATACTATGGCCATTACTTTTCCTGCTGACTTAACAGTTTTCGCCTTCTTGGGACCACTTTTACCAGCTTCTATCCATTGTTTTGACTGTTCTTTGCATTCTGGGATGTAGTGATGGATCCATGTTTCGTCAACAGTTATGAATCGGCGCAAGAACTCTATTGGATTACGCTGATAAATCGCTAAAAGCTCCTCGGAATTGTTCCAACGGACGATTTTTTGGGGGCAAAGTCAACAAACGCGGCACATATCTTGCGGATAGCCTTTTCATGTGGAGTTCATCATGTAAAATACCCCAAACTTGTTTTTCGTGTATTTTAACAATACTAGCAAGTTATCTGAGCTTTATTCGTCTATCTTAAGTCACTTCATTTAATATTTTTCTAATGTTTTCAATAGTAGTAGCAGTTTTCGGTCTTCCAGAGCGTTGTTCATCTTCCGTACTTGAACGACCCATTTTAAATTGTTGAACCCAGAATTTCAAGGTGGAGTATGACGGTGCATTATCACCATGGACAGAATCCAATTCATTTTTGATTAATTGTGGCGTATAACTTTAATTAATTACCGCAGGAAACTCTTTATTTTTCATTTTTCAAAAATTATAAAACTTGTTTACTTCAATCACCTGTAACAAAGAAAATAATCATTAAATATTTCGGAAGTTTTGACAGATGGCTTATAAAAGATTGCATTTAAAAAACAAAAAAGTTGCTAATAAAACAGAAAATGTGCCAGGCCGGTTAGTTTTGCGGTCGCCCTCGTATTTATCTCACGGGCCATGATTTTTTGTTTTCGGAGCAGATTTCTGTGAATTCTGGATTTAACGGCTTTGATGACATGCGGTGTTCGAACAGAGCGTGGGCGGCCCAACTGGTGGCGGTCTTTTACATCTCCAGACCCCTCAAACAGTTTTATGCATCGGTAGACGAACATGCGGCTAATCCCTAGTGGCTGGAGCGTTTTGAAAATTTCGTTTTTTTTTCATTTCACACTTGAAAAGCGCTATTGAAGCGATACGGTTCTCATTATCTGACCACTTCATGATAGAAGTTGAAACAATTTTAAAATCGCATTACAGACCAACGCTATTGAAGTAAGCTTTCAAAGCCTATAAGGGAACTAAGGGTAAAAAAAATCAATTTTCATTTTTTTCATTTTTTGATGTGGACAACATCTGAGCATCGAATGAGATCGATCCCATGCTCCAAACGTGTTCCCTCGCAGAGATATGGGCGTTTTATGAAAGTGAAGTCGACGATTCTAAGCGCAAATAGGAAGGGACCTAATCTTTAAAATAATGGCTCTCCTGAACAAAAGTATTCATCAACTTTTCATTTTTTTTTGATGTGGACAACATTTGAGCATCGAATGAGACCGATCCCATGCCCTAAAAGGGTTCCCTCCCAGAGATATGCGTGTTTTATGAAAGTGAAGTCGACGATTCTAAGCACAAATAGAAAGGGACCTAATCTTTAAAATGGCTCTCCTGAACAAAACTGTTTTTTTTACCTTAGGTCCCTTTCTATTTTGCGCGTCACATATGACATTAACGGGGTATGTTCAGTTGTACTATTGAAATGGGTGTTTTCAATGTTGTAACAGTATTTATGACCCTACTAAGTATTAAATGACAACCTTTAGAACAATAACGGAAATTTGAAAATTATTAGTACTTTGTTAGTGCCGATTTAAGTTTAAGATTTTAAATATATTTCTAAACCAGGTGAAAACTTCTCCATAAAATGCTTAAGCCGTTCAGAGACGGCGTTAAACAATAACTCCCGGTCAGTGAAAAAATTATAAAGTGCACAGCTCACTGATTTGAGAGAAGTTTCCCTTTGTTCTTTAATGGAATGATCTGGGAATTAAGAAAGTAGTATCCCTGCTTTTCAATCAACTGAAGTGAAAATTAACTTTACAGTCAAGTCCCCTTTCCAACACGAGATTGCTATAATGCCTTCGCAAGAAAGGAAAGCGCAGTACGAAGTCATACCAACGGGCCCTCTGGACAGCTGTAGCTGAGATGTCTATAGGGATCTAAGAGGATGTTTCAAACCGATTGTCATTCGAAGGCCTTGGCAAGTCCATCGCCTGGCTCACATTTGCCATCTGAGATAAGTCATATATTGTCATTGGTTCACAGTGTACCGAGTATGTGCCCACCCACACACACCCACACTCGCGCACCATGTGGCACACAACTCACACGGTATAATTGTGTGCTGAAAGACAACGATGTGTGTTCGGTGTTCACACAACACGAATACGACACTGCAACTAGTTTTTGTTTGCTTGTCAGGCACACTCGCTCCCACACACTCACACACTTGAGTATAGATGAGGATACGCTTCCACTCATAGAGAAAGGGGACATCCGCACACATATACATACATTGACTTGGATGAACACAATAAGGTGTGAACCGAAAGGTGAAATGTATCTTTGAGGTATGCAATGTTATACTGGTCGCAGTCGTCGTCGCTGACAGGATACACTCTCTCTTGTATTTGAGTTACAACCACAAAAAGGTGGGTTATAAAATGTTCTCATGCTTTACGTGAGCATGTGTGCGTCCGTGTGTGTGTGAGTTAGTGTCTGTTGCTGTTGTCTTCTTTATGTTATTCATCACATACAAACTGTGGGAACACATTTATTTGATTAAGTTGACAAAAAATACCAAAAACAAAAAGACCCCTACCCGCCCACAGCCACAAACACACACAGACGCAAACGACAAGCGGAAAAGGAAACAGCAGCACCAGAAAGTTTTAATATAGTTTGAATATGCGTACGTGTGTGTGAGTATGTGTGAAAGTTTTAGTTTATCTCGGTTTTTGTAAGCGCGCCTGTGTGTAAGCATGAATTTCTGTAGTAAATAACATTTTGTGGATACCCAGTGAGGGAGGGCGAGAGAGAGAGACATGAAATTTGTAATTTAACCAAAATGTTCCACTAATTTAAGATTAGATGCTGCCGGTGTTTGTATGTACATATGCGTATGTGTATCTACTGATATCTTCTTGCTTGTATTGCATCTGTTGAATGTTGTTTAATGTGAAATCCCTTTGATTACGAAATTTAATTAAAGAATTCTAACATGACAGTGAATGCACAAAGTAATATTCTAATTAAAATTGAAAGACGTCGGCAGTGCTGCTAGGTTAGTTTTTCAAAAAATCGTCAAATTTGAGAACAAAAATTGTCAAATGTTAAAAAAAATCTTCATAAAATAAAAATCATGATAAAAGCAGTGTGCGGCCACGAAAATCAATGTCACTTTGCCATTTTGTTAAAAACTTGTCTTCTATTTAAATATAGAAGCAAGAGGTCTTGAGCCGGTTAATCCCTGTTCAATGTGTAAAAGCAACAGACCGCAATAAAACAAACGAGCTAAACATAAAATACAAATTTAAATAACCCACTTTTAAGGGTTATTTAAATAACCCGATAGTTTAAAACAAGTAGGCTTTACTTACATAAAGTTCATGAGTTTAGTTAAAAATCGTGTTTAACAAAAGAAGTGATCCAAGTAGAGATACTTTTTTCAATAACCTTTTTTGACAGATCACGTGTGAGTTGTGTCATGCTGCCATGTTATTTTTGTTTAGTTTTGTTTGGCATCTCATTGTGAAAAGACTTACGCCTGAACAACGTTTACAAATCGTTCACCTTTATTATGAAAATTCCCGTTCTGTGAGGAATGTGTTTCGTTCACTTCGTTCAACTTTTGGTAAACATAATCGGCCTACTGAGCGTACTATTCGCAACACCATCACCCATCTTGAGACCCAGCATTCATTATTGGATAATATTCGACCGAATAGACCCCGCCCAGCACGCAGTGAAGAAAATGTAGCGGCCGTAGCTAAGAGTGTACACTAAGACCGTGGATAGTCGATTCCGTCGTTCGCAGCAACTCGTACTGACGTACAAGTAGAGAAAAAATATGGTTACACTATGGTCACAGCAACAATAATATGTTCTCTACAATTAAAACATGTTCGTCGCAATCATAGTATTGTTTTTTTTTAACTTTATTTTGACAACAGTATGATTGCGACAATATTACTATTGTTGAAATGAAACAATAGTATTATTGCCAAATTAAGAAATGAAAATATGGCTGTTGCAACCATATAAGCATGGTTGGTGCAACAAAAGTATTTTTATGAACATAAGAAAGCAGGTTTTATAGAGCATACATGTACGAGTATGTATGTGATATGTTTTTTAGATATACAAAAAAAACACATACACACGATACAGTGAATGGCTGTTATCCATTAAAAAAACAATCGGAAGGTAGTTTGAGGGATTTATATTGTGTTTACTTTGTTCGGTAAAATACGCTAATACCGACTGGTTCTCGTTTATTTAAAATCAGCCTGCACTTAAGTATATATCCATTGATCTTGTTTCAATCACATTCGTTTGGAGTCTACGGATGGTGAAGTAGCATTCACACCTGCTGGGACCTAAAAGTATTATCGACTGCCGTTGGAATAAATATTTTTGTTTCTTGAATGGAATGTTCAATACTCGTTTACTCGTAAATATGGCCTCAATTCTGGCTACTAACTAATTGTAATGCAATTTAATATAACTTGCTTGATAAAAATCTATACTTTTGAATAACAACATTACCCAATCCTAATAAATAATTTTTGGGATCATAGTAGGGTTGAGTGAATCATACTATGGTTGTAGCGATGATAGAATGGTTGCGTGTGAATCATAATATGGTTGTGAATATCAAACTATGGTTGTATGAGAAAAATACTATGGTTGTGAGGATCATAGTATGGTTGTGAAGATAGAAGTATGGATGAGAGTGAATAATACTATTGTTGTGATGATCATAGTATGGTTGCGTGTGAACCATACTATAGTTGTAAGGATCATACTATGGTTGTTTGAGAAACATACTATGGTTTTGAGGATCATAATATGGTTGCGGAGATCGTAACATGGTTAGGTTAATATTGTTGTGATAGTCGTGGTATGGTTATGTGGGAATCATACTATTGTTGTGAGGACCATAATATTGTTGTGCCACAACGATATACCTAACAAAAGTATGATCCTCTTTGAATATTGACACCCCAACCATATCTTTTTTCTGCGTGTATGGAATGACTTGGCGCATTTTACGTTGAGATCATAAATTGAAAGCATACAAAATACAGCTTGTGCAGAACTGAAGATGACGTTCCCAAGCGACATCGCTTCGCTCTATGGGCTCTTAAAAAGTTCCAAGAAGATCCGACGTTTTCGAGCCAAATTTTGTTCAGCGTTGAGGCCTATTTCTGCTTCAATGCGTATGTAAACAAGCAAAATTGCCGCATTTCGGACGAAGAGCAACCAGGAGAGGTTCAAGAGCTGCCACTTCATCCAGAAAAAACAACGCTTTGGTGTGGTTTGTGGGCCGGTGGAATCATCGGTCCATATTTCTTCAAAAATGATGCCGGTGAGAACGTAACTGTCAGTGGCGACCGTTATCGTGCCATGATAACCGGCTATTTGATGCCTGAAGTTGAAGCTCGTGATCTCGGCGACATTTGGTTTCAACAAGACGACTCAATGGATTTATTAAGAGAACACTTCGGTGAGCAGATAATATCACGATAATTTCAAAATCGAGTGATATCACACCGTTAGACTTTTTCCAGTGGGGATATGTAAAGTCTAAAGTG
Source organism: Hydrotaea diabolus (assembly GCA_963513945.1). Lineage (NCBI taxonomy): Eukaryota > Metazoa > Arthropoda > Insecta > Diptera > Muscidae > Hydrotaea > Hydrotaea diabolus. The sequence continues at coordinate 83,842,224 of OY740718.1, read as the reverse complement.
TAGGCGGACAAACCCGCTTCGATTCAGGCCTTGGAGCAAAACATCACGCGTGTCATTCGCCAATTACCAGTCGAAATGCTCGAACGAGTCATCGAAAATTGGACTCAACGGATGGACCATCTGAGACGTAGGCGCGGCCAACATTTGATAGACATAAAGACATAGACATAAAAAATAAATGCCAAAGAATGTTCTTTCAAATGATGATACCCATTCCCCATTCAATTTGAATTTTCTGTGTTTTTTTTTAAAAAGTAGGCAACCTCGAAATGGATCACGCGTAATTATCAATAAAGAGTGAGCCATTAAACAAATAAAACCAGAAATTTAAAAAAATTATTAGTAAATTCTTTTTACAACCCATCTAAAATAGAAAAATTTCAATGGCCCACCCTGTTCTTAAGCTGATTAAATAAATTACTTTAACATTTGCTAAAGACTTTAAATACATTGTGAACTCTGGTCTGTAAATTTGTAAGAAACTTAGTTTACAGTTTTTAAACCGTATTTATCTCATTAAGTCCTTTTCTAAACTCAGAAGTCATCCTTAAAAATGTAAAGATGAATACTCGATCACAAAAATTCAATAGTAGCCCGTTCATTTAAATATCAATTAAGTTTTGAGTGGTGTTTTTTTTGAAGCCTGAATACTATAGCATATCAATAATTCGTTGAGTTTTCCAACTTCCCTTGTAGTTTTAAAAAATGCAACACTGCCCCCATCAAGTACCATCTGTTAATTGACTACTGTCAAATTTTGTGAGTTCCGTCATTTAGTTTGTGTTTAACAGCCGTTCAAAAAATACAAACTCGTGGTTTTATTTAAAAATGCAAAAAATGTGAGTTTCAAGGGCTCAATAAATATTATTTTTTGCGGAAAGGAACAATCAAACGAAGGAAATGCTTAATAAATACTATGGGGACTCTGCACCATCGATTTCAATGGTAAAAATGTGGCTTACGGCCTTTCGTTGTGGTCGCACAAGTACAAATGACGCTGAACGTTTTAAACGGACGGGTGCAGTCTCAGTGGCAATATTGCATGAATTGGGTTAAGATTCGGTACCTCATCCGCCATATTCTCCGGATTTAGCCCCCAGTGACTATTTCCAAACCTAAAGAAATGGATCGGTGAAACAAGATTCAGCTCCTACGATGAAATTATTGATCAAACAAATGCCTATTTTATGGACCTCGAAAAATCCTATTTTTGGTAGGGATACAAAAATCGGAGCAACGTTGGACTAAGTTAAATGTTAATAATAATTTTTTTTTTGTGCAAAAAAAACTGTTTTATTCGAAAAGCCACGGAATTATTGATATGCCTTCGTATTTACGACTTGATAGCAAAAACGCAATATTAAGCTAGTGTCAACAATTGATATTGAGAAGGATAAGTTGATCCTAAAAGAATGCACGATGTTAACCCGTTACTGCCTGCCCATAGATCGGCTTGTACGATTTTTATGAAATTTGGAAATTTATGTCCAAAGGACCAAAATTTCAAAAAAAAAAAAAAAAAAAAAAAAAAAAAAAAAAAAAAAAAAAAAAAAAAAATTAGCCCAATCTTTCCTCTTTTCTATTAAAAACCACTTGCTCACCTGACCCACGCTAACATTATTTATCTATCAACACTTTCTTGGGTATTTAAATACACATTAGGCAGAAATGGGTTAATTGTAAGTCACACCTAAAGGTCAAGTTTTTTGACCATAATAATTTGAAATTTGGACAACCTCAACCATGGAGAGCAGCGCATTATGATAGTTAAAGCCTTTTACAAAAAGGAGGTTTCAATCAAAACACATTTTGTGCGCTTAGTGATTTGTTTGGTCGGCGTAATCGACAAAATGTGCCCACAATCAGGAGTATTGAGTTCCATTTTTAGCGAAATGGATCTGAGACAAATATTAAAACACCTAAGCATGCTCACCAAGTTTGCTCTGCGGAAAATAATGGTAGGCTTCGCGATAGTGTGGCACAAGAGCTGTCATCCTCGACTCGTTATCGTGCCCAACAATTGAACATCCCTCAAACATCACAGATGTGAATAAAGATTTGAATTTACATGCTACGAGTGACAAGGTTCAATTGAGTCAAGAGCTGAAGCCTACCGACCATTTCAAGCGTCGTCAATATGCCGAATGGTTGGTTGAACAGACGGAAGTGAGTGGTGACAACAAAGAAAATCACCTGAACGAGGCGTCACTCTTAAACCTAAATGGATTCGTTAACAAGCAGAATCGCCGCATTTGGGCAACTGAGATTCCACGAGTGATTGTTGAAAAGCCGATGCATCCGCAGTGTGACTGTTTGTTTGGTGCGCTTCATGGGTTGGCGGCGTCATAGGGTCATACTTCTCTCGAAAATCAGGTCGGCCAAGCAGTTACAGTGAATGATGTTCGCTTCTGGCCTCTTGTGACCAGAAATTGAGGTTATGGAACTGGATGATATGTGGTTCCAAAAGGAAGATTCCACTTGCCACACAGCCAACGAAACAGACTATTTTGCGCGAGAAATTCAATGGCCGACTATATGATTTGACACCGTTTGACTTTTTCTTTGGGGATATTTAAATGAAAAAGTGTACGTCAATAAGCCAAGAACAATTCAAGAGCTAAAGGATGATATATAAGTAATTCGGCACATTAGCGACATTGAACCTCCATTATATTTAAGAGTCATTGAAAATATTGACCGTGGCAAGCATTTAGCCGATATTTTGATTCACACCATAGTTGCTTTAGATCCTTCGACCATAATGAAAAATATTAAGAAAATTCTCTGAAAACTTTTTGTTTTATTTACAATTAACATCGTGCGTTTTAGTTGCACTACCCTTTATTTTATACTTCGCATCGCATGTCGTACTCTATGCCACAATTACAAAAATTATATAGATTTTTTTTTTAAATGTTCCAGAAGATGTTTTAATCTCAATAAGTCATTGAATTCGATTTTGTTGGTTACTGTTTATAACAAATTGTTTCGTAAACCTGCGAGGAAAAAACCTCAAACTCTGCTAGAGTATAGATTACCCATTAGTCTGACCACCCTTTACTATTTGCTATAGCCGTTTTAGTACTTGTAATCAAGTATACGAGAACGTATTTATCCCGGCACTAATTTTTTTTGGGTGAGACAAGACTGTAGGACTTTTTCCATATGCATGAAGGGGATGGGCACTCTTTGATTAAGGATGACTTATCTTTTTCTACTTTGATATCCAGTGTTACGAGGGCTGCTAAATATATTTCTGGCCTACTAATGAAAATGCGAATATTTATCATCAAAAATAGTTTTATTGGTTTCCAAAGTATTCTCCAGCATGATTTATACACTTTTGCATGTGCTCAAACCAATTGTCGAAGCACTTTATCCACTCCGATTGTGAAACACCTAAAAAACAAGGTTTTTGAACTCTTCAACAGCATCTTCTGGCCACGAAAATCGTTGACGTTCATTTTTTTTCTTGATGTTCGGGAATAAAAACAGGTCATTGGGTGTCAGGGCTGTACGGCGGATGACCCATCAATTCGACGTTTTGACCGCTAAAAAAGGGGCTGGCTTGAGCCGATGTGTAAGAGCTCGCATTGCCATGGTGCACAATGATTCGTCTTCTTTTGTTTGTTTTTCAAATTTCTCCGAAGACTTCAGGCAAACAAATTGTGGTGATTCACTCAGAATTGACCGTCCTACGTAGCTCAAGCGGAACAGTCGACACATGACCAGTTTTGCCGAAGAAACAGGCGACCATTTGTTTCGATGTGCTTCTTCCACAAACAACTTGCGTTGGATTTGGCTCGTCTTCGAAGACCCACACGGTCGATTGCTGTTTTGTTACGGACTCATACGCATAGATTCATGATTCGTCACCTGTGACGATCTTATAAACGTCGTTTGAAGCACCGCGATCGTTTTTTTTCAAAATTTCTTTGCAGTAATCGGCACGAGCCTTTTTTTGTGTGATTGGCAAATTGTGCGGGATCCAACAACAAACTTTTTTTACGGCCAGGTGTTCATGCAATATCGAATGTATGCTGGTGGAACAAATGCCCAAGGATGCCTTTATCTCACTGTATGTCATACGACGATCTTGCATTATCAGTTCACGCACGGCATCAATGTTCTCTGGCACAACGGCCGTTTTTAGACGACCTTCACGACCTTCGTCTTTGAGCGAGCGTCGGCCACTATTAAATTCGTTAAACCAGTTCTTCACAGTGCTATAGGATGGTGCTTCATCGCCATACAACGATTTAAGTTCATCGATGCACTCTTGTCGTGATAATCCACGTCGAAAGTTGTGAAAAATGATTGCACGAAAATGTTCACGAGTTAATTCCATTTTTGCCAAATTTATTTTTTCAAGTCACTGTAAACAACACAAATGAAAACACGTTCTGAGTACGTTTATGCTAAAAAATGTCAAACTTTCCAATGGAAATGTCAAATGGCGCAGGCAACACTTAGTGTTGCCTAAGCCAGATATATAGCAATCCTCGTACAATTGTGCAAAGAACTAAGGTTGTTTTTCTATTCCTTGAAAATAATAGTTTCGGTAATTAATACTCGACGTGCCTAAGAAAGATTTTATGATGTAAAAACTGCTCCACCAGGTCCAACCATTCATGCGTTGGTAGATAAGTTTGTATGTGGAACTGTCGGAGATTCAAGCCAGCAGATCGGGCGAATTTATTGATGCTGTGAGACAGAGCTTAGCAGAAAATCCGACGAGAAGACGGTCTGCCCTGTTGCAGCTTTCTGGCCGCACTCTTCGGCGAATTTAGAACACCATTTGCACCTCTTGCCTTACAAAACCCAACTAGTACAATAACTAAATCGTGCGAGCTTTGCATTACGCTTGGAACTTGCTAGAGCAGTTTGTTGATCAAACTGAAAAGTTTTTGTCAAATTGAGAGGTGGCCGACAATGGGTATTTTCTTTTAAACGGTTTTTTAAGTAAACACAACATCAGATTTTGGGGATCACAAAATCTCAAGTTTTGTAAATAAACACAACATCAGATTTTGGGGATCACAAAATCTCAAAAGTCTTCGACGCAAATTTTTACACACAATTCGTTTTATTGTTTGGCGCGCCATTAACGCCGAAAAAATGTAGGTCCATTTTTTTTTGGAAATCGATCACGGTGTTTGTCAAACAATAAATGGAGAACTTTACAGTCTAATGTTCCTAATTTTAAATTTTCTCAATTGCCAAAAAACGCCATGGGTGATTCATCTAGAGGTACTTTCTCAGAACAAAAAAAATAAAAATTTAAATCAAAAATCTTTATTGGTAATTTAAAAGGACATTTTACGGAATATTATTTCCTTCAAATGCTGGCCGCAACTACGCCTCATGGTTTCCATTCTAAGGGTCTAATTTTGGATGGCTTGTTCGATCATTTCAACCGGCATGGCTTTAATGACACGCGTAATGTTGGCTTCCAAAACCTGAATCGTAGCTGGTTTGTCAGCATAGACTTGGACTTTACGTAACCCCAAAGAAAAATATCTAAAGGTGTGATATCACTCGAACTAGGCGGCCAACTCACCTGCCCAAAATATGAAATTAGCTGTTTTTCGAAATGACCTCGCAATAGATCCATTGAGCAGCTGTGTGGCAAGTGGCACCGTCCCGCAGTGGCCTAAATACCCAATTTAGCGGCGCTTAGTTAATAACTCCAAAAACATAAAAAATTATGAATATTTATTTTTATTTTTAATCTATATATATTTGGATATAACCAATTCATTAAATTTAAAAATTTGTTTGTTTTTTTTTAAGTATATGTGTAGTTCCATATATAACCAACCAATAAAATAGACATTTTGGACCTGACGCTCTCCAAAGTTGACGAAATCCGGTACACATATTGTACTTTACATGGATAAGACAAATGCAAGCTTTGGAATTTCTGAACCGAATGGTTGCGGAGATACCGGGTCATGAAAAGTGAAAAAACCATCAAAATTTTCCCTTAGCAGTACAACGTTATTAGCTATAACTTTCATAATTTTAATGCAACGACAATCAGCAAAATCTCATTTTAAAGTTAATGAAATTTCAATTAAACGGATGAAAAATTAAAAAAAAACTATTCAGAGTCGGAGTTTTCAAGATTAATGCTGTCAGGTGGTCATTTAACAGAAGCTGCTTGACGTCATCATCCACAAATTCCACAAGCCAGTGATGATGACTCCGCTATGGTATTAAACACCTTTCTATCGATCATGGTCAAATGGAATTCGTGCGTTACTTCAAAAAAACTTAATTTTGTCGGCAGAATTTGTGAAATTTGTCTATTTATATTTTCTATCTCTGCCCTTACTAGATCCGCTGACTCTTTTTCAAAAATTATTTTCATTGGTCTGCAGAACCGAGTTGAAGAAGGCCGGTTATTTTGCCATAGTACGAGGGCGGTACGGAAAGTGCTTAGCATATCAATGAAAGAGAATAGTTAGTTTTTCAAATATATTTTTATTTTTCAATATAATCTACTGAAACTTCAATACACTTAGTCCAACGCTTATCTAGCAATTCTATCCCTTGATTAAAATAGTTTTCCTCAAGGTCTTCAAAATAGTGGTTTACAACTGTAATTGCATCCTTATTTGAGGTAAAACGCTTGCCAGCTAGGATTTTTTTTAGATTTGGGAACAGGTAAAAGTCACTGGGAGCTAAATCAGGAGAATAAGGTGGGTGGTCAAGCAACTCGTACTTTAATTCGTTGATTTTAGCCATTGTTAAAACACTCTTGTGCGCTGGAGCGTTGCCTTGATGAAAAATTATTTTTTTGTGTTGTAAGCCAGGACGTTTTTCTCGAATTTGTACATTTAATTGATCTAAAAGGTTGCACTAGTACTCTGAATTTATTGTTTTACCCTTTTGCAGATAGTCAATCAATAAAATATCTTTGAAGTCTTCTTTGGGGCACTTCCTCCAGCTTCAGTCCATTGTTTGGATTGTTTTTTTGTCTCTGGAGTATAGTGGTGGATCCATGTCTCATCAACAGTTATGAAACGACGCTTAAAATCCATTTTATTTCGCTGAAAACGATCCAAACAAGCTTGAGAAATGTTCATTCTTATGCGTTTTTGGTCGACTGTTAACAAGTGCGGCACCCATCTTGCAGAAAGCTTTTTCATCTGTAGTTCTTCATGCAAAATTAAATGGACTCGATCATTTGAGATGCCCATGATATTAGCTATTTCACGCACTTTTATTCGTCGATCATTTAATACCATGTCATGCACTTTGGCTACAATTTCTGTTGTTGTTGCTGTTTTTGGACGTCCACTACGTGGTTCATCTTCAATGCTTGTACGACCACGTTTAAATTCAGCAAACCAATTTTTTACTGTTGCATATGAAGGAGCACTTTCACCTAACACATTCACCATATCATTATGAATTTCTTGTCCCGATAAACCTTTTTTATGTAAATATTTAATGACACCACGCATTTCTAATTTTTCCATTGTAAAAAAATCGTGGATGCGTCTTTTGTGAACACCTGTTTCTATATGAAGGAGTTGCCAGATCAAAACATGTGTTCATAGCAGAGATGGAAGTTTCCAAAACACTTACCTTTTTTCTGTTTATACCGCGCTTTTTGTGCTAGGCTAAGAAGTTTCCGAACCGCCCTCGTATTGCAGGTCCTTTTTCAATTTGTATAGGAACTACAGCAAATAAATGCTCATCAATTGTTCCAGTATCAGAAACACCGAAACGTTGACGGTAAGAAGAGTGCCCACTGCTACCGTCACAGCCCCATTTAAATATGGCTTTTATATAATCGTTACTATTGTCTACAGTCATGAGACCGTCAAAAGCTGTTGAAAAGGCTTGTATGGTCTACGAGACTTTGCAAGCCAACTTCGGCTGAAAGTTCAGTTACGTGTATGGCACTGGGGAAACACTCCGTTTTAGTTTTAGCCAAATAATCGTAGCTCGGATAAATATTGCAGTGTCGTTCTTTGGCACCAGATTGCATTTGAGTATCCACCATCAATAATAAGAGCTAAAGCTTCTTCAGGTGTATACGGAATAGAAGTTTTTGTTTCAGAGTCTACAGATTTAAGCATTTTTGTGGCTATTGCAGACTCCACACATAACATTGAAACAACCTTTGAAGCGCTTCTTTTTCCAGCTTTGTAGACTCACGCTCGCCGCTACCAATAACTCTGGGTTCGGTGTTTCATTGGCAATTGAGGCAATTGTTTTTTTGGGTCTTACTTGTGCACTCCTAAAAAGGTTTCTCTTGACGTAGGGTAACTGCTGGATTAGGGAAAATAATGTCATCATCCAACCACATCTTATTTCGCTCTTCAAACACAGCCAAAACTCTGTGACTTTCTTTCCACTTTTGTATGAGCTTCCTAATGAAATTTCTCAATTGTTTTTGAATTTCTTGGTATTGGAAAATATATGATTTTCCACCATTAAAAATTTTTTGTTGGCCCTGGTTCACTATGCCATATTAAGAAAAGGGTGCGTTTAGATTCGGCCATTGTAACTGAAAACACAAAAAAATCAAAACTTTGCAAAAACTTGCATTCCATATTTGAATTTGACATAGATAACAACCCATTTAAACAAACAATACAAACAGTGAACCGAATACGGTCGAATCCACCCTACTTTTATTCCTCACAAAATTGGATTTAGTCTCTCTAAAAACACTTCCACAAAGGACATTTTCTTTTTCCACTGTTCAGCACTAAAACCAACAATCACAAATCACAAAACTATTTTTTTTATTTAATACATTCCTTTTAATGAAAATCAAATCGTATTTTTTTTTAAAGATTAAATATTTAATTTTTTGCTGACAACAAAATTGCACTCCAAAAAAAAAATCAAAAATTGTTATTACACTTGCTGAAACATGTGTTACGTTTAAATGCTCACAGCTGTGCGAATATTAGGAACTAAACAAAAAAGAAAACAGGAAAAATTAGTTGGGAGTTTAAATTTTCAAAAAAAGAAATAAAGCTTGCCGAATTCTTAATTTGAAAATTTCGCTAAAGCGACGCTAGATCGGGTATATCGGCCACTGTGCGTTCTTTGAAACCAAGTGTCGTCAAGATTACGGGCTTCAATTTCAGGTAGCACGATCGATATCAAAGCGCGATAGCGAGCACCATTAACGGTTACGTTCCGGCCATCATCAGTTTTGAAAAAATATGCACCGATGATTCCACCAGCTTTTAAACCGCACCAAACCGTGGTTTTCTCTGGGTATAATGGCACCCCTTGAACCTTTTCTTGTTGCTCTTCAGCCCAAATGCGGCAATTTGTTTATTGACTTTGCCGTTGAGCCAACACTGAACAAAATCTTCGTCGAAAACAGCGGATTTTCCCGTTTCTCACCAAACGCTCATTTCCATAATACAGTTGCCAACATTTGAAGGAAATTATTTTCAAAAAACAAATGCCATAAAATGTCCTTTCAAATTACCAATAAAGATTCCACACTTGATTTGAATTTTTATATTCTTTTTTTGTTTTTAAAAAATACCTCTAGATGGATCACCCTATATCATTTCAAGAAGATGGTGCAACACCGCTTACAGCCCATGCAGCAGTGGAGTTAGTGAGACAACAATTTTCAAATCGAATAGTTTCTCAAAACGGCTCAGTCAGCACTAGATTTTTTGGGGGACTATCTCCAACAAAAATGGTATGTGAACAGCCCCAAGCCTTGCAGCAACTGAAGGACAATATTCAAGAAGAAATCGATCGTATACAGCAAGAAACACTCAACAAAGATATGGAAAATGCTCTAAAAAATAGCACATTTTGCCTTAAAGAATACGTTTCTCATTAACCTGACATTATTTTTTACAATTCATGTAAAAAAAATAACATAAAATAAACTTTATTTTCCATTCCATTCAATATTTATTTAAAAACACCCTGAACAAACTAAACACAATTACCAACTGGCTGAGGAAAAGCAAAACTAGTTTTATTGTCGGCAGATTTTCTAAGAACACACCACAAATCTTTATCCAACAGAAGTTGCTTTTGGAAAATTATTCAACCTACTTGAGATGCTGGGGCAACATCTCCACACAGTCCAACTCTAAATGCTAAGCTAAATTTAAATCCCGACCTCTGCAGGCGTATAAATACAATAATTCAAACCGAACGAACAACCGCTTAATATCGGCCACAAAACGCAAACATGTCGGAAAATTTACAAACAAATAATAAAGAAAGTTTTGCATTTCAGAAAAAGCGAAATTGAATTTCTCATCAACGGGGAGACGCGGTGTGGTGGCGTGCGGCCGCCGCCCGTCATAAAGAAACCAACCACTTGCGACTGAATAATTTCTACTTTGATTTGCCCAGCCAGCGGCGATTCAATCGTTTGCCACACTCTCCAGTCGATGGAAAAGGGGCAGCGAGCGGCTGGTAGAGCGAATGAATAAGCAAGTGAAGCAGTTTCGTGCACACACACACACATTGTTTTGCCATGAAAAAGTTAGTTTCCTTTGGCGGTTTACGCGGTGCTAGGTTGTGTTCATGGTGGTGGTGGTGGTGATGGAGTCTAAAACAAAACGAATATAATTTCACTTGATGGAATCGGTTGTTTTCCACCAATTACTCGTAAACTGCGGCAATTACAAACAAATTATGGTAAAGTGCTCATTACAATACAAACAAACTTATTGTGTACTACCAACATCTATAGCTACACATACACAGAATGTATGTGTGTGTGGGTGTACATTTACAATATTTTGTTAATGCATTTCTTCTGGAGAAAACGCTAACCCACACGTACGGAAGCACGCACCCAACCAGTTTCGTTGCCAGTACGACCCGCCCGTTTACTCCTCCACAACATTCAACATCTTTCGAAAGGAAAACTTTTTTTTAATGTTTCAAGCGTTTGCCAAAGTAAAGATTTACGTTCGGCAGACATCGTGGAAAGGACTGGAGCGGAACGCAAGGCAGAGCTACGGCGCACGAACCGGCGGGAAGGAAAGGAACGACGGAAGAGTAACAAATGTCGGCTAATAAAAGAGAAACATTACCATTTATTGCTTTAAAGCCCAAACAATTGTTCGCACACACTCACATATTTCAATACACACACAACCACAGAACAAGTAAAAACGCTATGTGTATGCAAACACACATCCACACATACATATATAGAAATATATATATTCCTACAGATTTTTATGACCGATTTTTGTTTTTATAAAAGCGAAACTTTTGCAATTAAATTTTACTCAATATCGTTGTTTCGTGTATTATTTTGGTGGCGTTGTAACGACGATGTTTCCAAGGTTTAACCCACAATTGTTGGGGGCACAAATCGTGGCGGCAGCAGCTCCAGTTAGGCTCACCCTTTGCAAAGGCTAAAAAAGATTGAGAAGGGCCGTTCACATCTCCATTTTTGCAAAACAGATGCAGTTGACAGCGCTGACTAACCTGATGAACTCTTTAATGACATGTTGCGATTTCGCCCACAATTAGAGTCTCCTTAACCGAAACTGAACTCCGACATTGCGGATTTTATGTCCCCAAGCCGACCGTCCGTTTTCTAAAAATTAGCCAAAATCCGAAATGTCGTTTTACCCGGTTTTTTGCGGTCGGGGTTCACGGAATTTTTGTTGTTGATTGTAAAATAAAAAAAAAAATCATAATTTCATCTACGATATAAAGGGTGATAAATCTAGAGGTATTTTTTACAATAGGGGTTTTTGAGAGACTACGCGTGAGTTGTGTTAACTTTTGGGGCGGTTTACGAGGGTTGCTATATATATTTCTGGCCTAGGCAGCACTAAGTGTTGCCTGGCGCCATCTGACACTTGCATTGGAAAGTTTGACATTTTTTAGCATAAACGAACTCAGAACGTTTTGACGTACGACCATCATTTGTGTTGTTTACAGAGGGACTTTAAAATATACATTTGGCAAAACAGGGAATTAACTCGACGTTCGACGTGGATACTCCCGACAAGAGTGCATCGATGAACTTAAATCTTTGTATGGCGATGAAGCACCATCCTAAAGCACTGTGAAAAACTGGTTTTATGAATTCAATCGTGGCCGGTCGCTCAAAGACGAAAGTCGTTAAGGTCGTCCAAAAACGGCCGTTGTGCCAGAGAACATTGATGCAGTGCGTGAACTGATAATGCCAGATAGTCATGTGACATACCGTGAGATGGAGGCATTCTTGAGCATTACTTCCACCAGCATACATTCGATATTGCATGAACACCTGGGGGCTAATCACCGCATTCGTTAACGACCAAATTTACTTCGAAACGCAATTAATTTGGATCACGGCAATCGTTATCGAATTGAAACTACCCGAAGTTGAATTCGAAAGCACAACCGTCATCGAAAAAAACCAAACACTACCATTTTTAATGACGCCAAACAAAACAACAGAGTAAAACAAAAGAAATGTAGGTATTTTTCTATATTTTGTGAAATAACGTAAAAATATTCGTCTTTTTTATTATTTTTAGGGACAAAGATAATGAAAAACGATTGCTTTTATCTCGAATATTTCTTCTAATTACGTTTACATTGCAATCCTCCTCCGAATCGGACGATGATGAGTAAAAAAATAGCATTGGATCCATTTATAACTAATTTCTATATTTTTATCAGATTTATTAAAATATTCACTTGCATTTATTAAAATATTCACGCTTGTTGTTTTGTTTCTCTGCTTGTCATCATACTCGTATGCTTGCCGCAAAGAGAATCAACAAAGAAAGATGTTTCATCGGCCTTTTAGGAAACTCAATTTGTGTTATCACAGTAGTGGTTTCGACAAAAATTACGTAAAAACACCATGAATTGTTATAAAATAATAAATTAACTACAATAAAATAATTAATCGTTACATTTTTGCATTGCAATAATGCGTAAAATGTTTCTTATTATCTATTTAATTTTTTAACAGTCCCACGTCGTGCTCGAATCAGCCAACGACACATCTTTTGAGTTGAAAGTCTTTGTTTTGCAGCATTGCAAAAAAAAGTAGTATGCGATAAAACATTACGATCGAATGCCATGATCCAAACATTTAAACGTATCGAAATATTTTTCTATTCGAATTTGCATTCGTCGTCGAATGCCGTGATTAGCCCCCTGGCCGTAAAAAAGGTTTGTTCTCGTTAGCTCCCGCACAATTTGACAATCGCTCAAAAAAAGGCTCGTGTCGATTAGCGCAAGGAAATTTTGAAAAAACACGATTGCGCTGCTTCAAAAGACATAAATAAGATCGTCACAGGTGACGAATTATGGATCTATGCGTATGAGCCCGAAACAAAACAGCAATTGATCGTGTGGGTCTTCGAAGACGAACCAAATCCAACGAAAGTTGTTCGTGGAAGAGGCACTTCGAAGCAAATGGTCGCCCGTTTCTTCATCAAAACTGGTCATGTGGCGACTGTTCCGCTTGACCAACGTAGGACGGTCAACTCTCGAGTGGTACACATTAATTTGGTTGCCTGAAGTCTTTGGAGAAATTCAAAAAACGAACAAGAAAAAACGAATCATTATGCACCATGACAATGCGAGCTCTCACATATCGGCTCAAACCAGCGTCTTTTTGACCAACCAAAACGTCGAATTGATGGGTCATCCGCCGTACAGCCCTGACTTGGCAACCAATGACTTCTTTTTATTCCTGCTTGGCACCAACGACTGCTTTTTATTCACGCACATCAAGAAACAAATGCGTGCTCAACGATTTTTGTCGCCAGAAGATGCTGTTGAAGCGTTCAAAAACCATGTTTTGGAGGTGTGTCTCAATCGGAGTGGAAAAAGTGCTTCGACAATTCGTTTGAGCTGAGCGCATGGAAAAGTGTATAAATCATGCTGGAGAATACTTTAAAAAACAATAAAACCATTTTTGATGATAAATATTAGCATTTTCATTATTAGGCCAGAGATACATATAGCAGCCTCGTATGGGCTGGTGGAATCTTAGGTCCATATTTTTCATGTTTATAACGAGTGATCAATGCAGAGGTATTTTTTACAATAGGGTTTTTTTCACAGATTGAATTTTTGTAATTTTTTAATTTGAAAAAAATAACTAGATTAATCGGCCGATAAAATGTCTTTACAAGTTTTTTAAAAAAATAGTTATTTGTAATATTTTGCTTATAAAAATTGTAAAGACACATGAAAGAATTTTATAGTTTTCGGAAAGACGACTATACAGAGGTGAATACATCTCTGGGAATACTTACAGGTTTTCTAATAGGGACATAATTTCGCAACTTTATGCCAACACACCTTTAAACATTTGTAATGCTTTTTTAGTGTCAAAACGTTAGTCGAAGTCAACAATTTCATCGTGGTAAAGTTCACAAAGGAGCAACATTTGGAAATCATTAGAAATTACTACCGAAATTCTGAGTCGGTGGTCGCAACTTTAAGAGCGCTTACTCCAATTTCATCATTTTCAGCGATGAAGCTCATTTCTGGGTGAGTGGTTTTGTCAAAAAACAAATATGCGTTATTGGAAAGCAACGAACCCGCATGTTTTTCAAGAGACACAATTGCATCCGCAAAAAAATAATGTGTGGTGGTTTTTATGCCGGAGGTGTGATTGGGCCGTTTTCGTCGATGAAAACAATCGTCATTGGAGAACGCTATTGTGCCGTGTTAGAAAATTATTTTTGTCTAGAATTGGCTGAGTTTGACATCGCCGATATGTGGTTTCAACAAGGCGGTGCCACTAGCCACACAACACGCGTTACAATTGATTTACTGAAAGGCAAATTCGGTGAACGTGTTATCTCGGGAATTGGTCCGGTCGAATGGCCACCTCGTTCATGCAATTTAACGCCATTGGATTTCTTTTTATGTGGCCACATCAAGTCATTGATCTTTTTTAATAAGCCAACTACTTTAGACGGGCTATTCTATTAATATATACTATATTTTTTTGTTTGCAGGCCCAAAGGTCAACAACTTTTTCTTCATTTAGGAAGTCTATTTTACCATAACTACAAAACAATTAAATACAGGGTGTCGGACGGGAAGGTATGCTCCTTTGTTTTGCCGCCATTTTTGTAAGCATTAGTCTTGACAGTTCACATTTGGAAGTCGTGTAGTAGAGACGTGGCAAATTTATTATGATAAAATATTCGGTAAACCAACGAGTTTTAATCGTTACAACATTTTATCAAAATCAAGCTTCTTAAACAAGATAATTAATGCCGCCGTACGCATGCTAATAGGATGTTACAGCTCGCCAATGACAACCACGATTTTTTATGACAAAACTATAATGAGTGACGAGACACACTTTCATTTGAATGTAACGGGTGGCCCAAATAAGACCAGCTGAAGTGAAACACAAATAACTTTTTTATTTTTTAACATAATTTATTTTTTCTTTTTGCAGATTATACCTGAACTCTTGGAAATTTAAAATGAATTCGATCCACAACAACGCATTAAAATTATCGATTTTTATTATTTTTCTCAACGATCAATTGTTCTGACGCAGCGAAATTATCGCCGTTTTTTTTAACGTAAGATCAGCGCCCACATCTTCCATGATTACAAGTTTAGTTCGCCGTTTTGAGGAACTGGGTTCAGTTGCCGACCGTCCAGGAAGAGATGCTCATCGTAATATTCGTACTTAAGAGAACGTGGAAGCTGTGCAGCAGCTTGGCGCTAAAAAGAGCCAATGCCTGTATCGAGCAAAATGGTGGTCATTTGTCTGATGTCGTATTTCACACATAGTCACGTTAAATTTCCATAAAATATATTTAACTTATAAAAAATTAATCATTTAAAAAAAACGTTATTACAAGAGTTATACGTGTTTAACATCACTGGGTCTCATTTGGGCTCCGCTGTATATGTGAATAAATAGAATAGTCGGTTCTGGGCAATGGAAAACCCTTAAATTATGCATCAGTCACCTTTGCATCCATTAAAAGTGACAGTCTGGAGTGCAATTTGATCAAGAGAAGACATTTGACCATACTTAATGAAAATTAAGAAGGCGTAACTGGTACTGTCAATGGGGAGCGATATCGCAATAAGAGTGAAATCTCGTTAATGCCAGAACTGCATGCTTTGAGCTTGATTAAAATGTGGTATCAACAAGACGGTGTCACATCGCATACAGCCGGGATTACTCGTACAATGGTATTATTGCGAGACCACTTTCCACAAGTTATTTCAAGAAATGGTGATGTTGATTGGCCTCCACGGCCGCCTGATTTGACTGCTCCGGGCTTCTTTTTGTGGGGATATCTGAAAAGCAAGGCTTAAGCAAACAAAGCAGAAACGCTTGAGCAACTCCAACAAAATATGCGTGATGAAATTAATGAAATACCGCGTGAAATGTGTGAGAATGTATTGAAAAAAGTGCTCAAAAGGGCTCGCATTTAAGCGAACATTTATCTGATATTGTATTCCATACATAATTGCCAACATTAAATAAAACATTTATCAATATACGATCCATTCTCTTTAATTTTATCAAAAATTATAAACAAACAAAGTAGTATACCTTCCCGGCGGACACCCTGTATATAGAACAAAGCGCCACCTATCGGGTTCAAACTTAAGAATAACCTGTCGACGGACAAAGCTAACATTTTGTGTTAATCGGTAAAGTGGTTCTCGAGTTTTAGACGCTCGTACAAAGAACGTTACCTTTTTACTTGTTATGATTTTGGAATTAAAATCTTCCATAAATTTTAAAGAATATCGCCTAAAATACTTAAATATTTTGCGAAAGCGAATGTTCAATATGAGGCGAATATATGCGAACGTTCGTGACAACCCTAATTAAAGCAAAGTGGGACGCCGTGGTGGAATTGTAAGTATGCACGACTCATAGAATTAAACCAAGGTTAAAATCAGGATAAAAACATCTATGCCAACAAGCCAATAACTTTAGACGAGCTAAGAGACAACATCCAACGCGAAATAGCCACCGTTTCTTTCGAAATGTGTGCAAGAGTGCTGGAAAATTTGGTCCAAAGACCAGATCGCTGTACACTGGCTCGTGGGCACGGGCTCATATGACCGAAATCGAATTTCATTCATAAAAAGTAACAGTTTAACTTCATTAATTATTTATATTTAAAATTGTTATGTCCCTAATGGAAAACCCTGTATTTGATAAATTTATCTTATTTGCGAAAAAATTTTATTGAGTGGTAGAAACTGACCACACATCTCGCGTAAGACCTATGCAAAATATGAACATGTGCTTACTCAATATGTACGAACAATTCAATCGCCAGATTGTGAATTAAACAACTTGGTAAACTGTGAAGGAATTAATGGAGTTCCTATAAGGAAACACAGCAGTCCGAATTTGAGTTTGTGTCTATCCTAGTTTTAAGCTCCTCCAAACCTACCACAAACGCATTAACACGCTTTTGTAGTTGACAGTGCTAGTCTACCACGCTATATTCTATAAATACTGATGGACGCTATGTTCAATTATCTTTATACGTTCCAATTTAATTTCATGTGCAATTGTTCAAACAATTTAACTTTTACACTGTGATTCCATGCAATTTTCAACGGCAAGTGCAACATGATATTCTATAAATAATACATATGGACAAATTCGTATAGTCGTACATATTCATTTACATATGACGGCAACTGCAGTATTTTAGACATTGTATACGCATATACATATTTATTGTAACAATCATGCCAGTGGAAATAACACATTGGCAGAGCGGGTAAGTCCCAACATGATTTATCATTAGGTAAAATTGAATTAAATAATTTCAAGTAGAACGATAGATAGTTCATGCAGAAAAAACGTATAGTTGGAGTGACAATATTCGCAGAACATCGTACTTGGGTTGGAAATATGCTTGTGGCGCAACAATATATGATCTTCGCAACAATAGTTTTATTTACATACAACCATACTATGATTACCACAACCATATTATAACTAACACTCAACCATACTACGATCCGCGAAACCATATTATGATCCTCACAAACATAGTATTTTTCACATACAACCATAACATGATCCTCACAACCAGTGTATGATTCACACGCAACCATGTTATGTTCCTACAACTATAGTATGGTACCCCCTCAACCATACTATAGTCCCCAAAATTATAAAATAGAACTGTGTTAGTTCATTTTCAGATTTGTGATCATGTTTCTGTTGAACATTTCATTCACAGAAACCAAAAAGTTATACACAAGGCAGTCGCTAAAAAACCTTATCAAAAACGTCGTTTTTTGGAATTTAAAATAGTTTTTAAAATTGTCCAGGTGCCAAGCTTGGGATACATTTTGCTTCTCCCTGCATATCTCGGGGGCCAAACTCAAAACTTAAGCTCGAAAACACCTCTTCTAACGGGTGATCCATCTAAAGGTATTTTTTGAATACGGTTTTTTACACAGATTACACGTGAGTTGTGTACAACTTTATTTGTTTTTTCTTTTCAGTATTGTTTGTCTATTTATCATGGAAAGACTTACACCGTTGCCGATTTAGTGTTTCGGCTCTTCAGAAGCTCGAAGAAGTTCCGATGTTTTCGCCCAAAATGTTGTTCAGTGATGAGGCTCCTTTTTGGCTCAACGGCAACGTCAATAAACAAAATTTCCGCATTTGGGCTGAAGAGCAACCAAAAGAGGTTCAATAGGTGCCATTATATCCAGAGTAAACCCCAGTTTGATGCAGTTAATGGGCTGGTGGAATCATGGGCCCATATTTTTTCAAAAATAATAATGACCGGAACGTAACCGAGAATGGTGCTTGCTATCGCGCCATTTTATCGGACTTTTTGTTACTTGAAATCGAAGCCCGTTGTCTTGACGACATTGGGTTTCAATAGGACGGTGCCACTTGCCATACAGCCGCTCAAACAATGGATCTTATTAAGAGGTCATTTGAAAGAGCAGCTAATTTCACCGGTGATTTGGCCGCCTAGATCGTTTGATATCACACCCTCAGACCTTTTTCCTTGGGGTACGTAAAGTCCAAAGTCTATGTTGACAAACTAGCTAGGATTCAGGTTTTGGAAATCAGTACGACGCGTGTCATTAACACCATACCGATCAAAATGATCGAACAAGTCATCCAAAATTGGACCCCCAGAATGGACAACCTGAAGCGTAGTTGCGGCCAACATTTAAAGAAAATTATATTTTAGTATTTGTATAGTTGACCTTTTGTTGTTTATTTTTCAGTTATTGTTAGGCTTGAGGTCATAAGCAAAAAACAGATGTTGGTGTTTTTATAATTTATTTAATTTTAAATAACCCAATATTTCGAACTGACTTCGTCGTTCATCATCAGGGGTAATCAATTTAAATAATTGTTTTACTTCTGTCCTGTTGTACTTCTAATATTCAACTAACGTGTTGTTAGAGCACAAGGCGGTTTTAGAGAACAAGGTTTGCCACAAAAGATACCCCAACATTGGATCTCTTAAGACTGCTTTGGTTCGAGCTGTGGCCAATTTTCCAATGGACGAGGTTCGTGCAGCTATTGACGATTGGCCAGTGCGACTTAAGGCGTGTGTAAAGGCAGAAGGCGGACATTTCGAATAAGTAGATGCTTGTTGGATACAATATCCATCAATTAATATATTAAAACATATTTGGACCAAAAACATTCAGTACTTTTTAGTGCTACGTTTGTAACAGTATTTATGTCCCTACTAAGTAGTTAGAGCTTATCGGTTTATGTTTTAAATATCCTTCCCACATAGCTCCTACAAGAGATAAGATTGCGCAGCTCTCAAAGTCACAAATTAAATCCGATTGTGATTGAACTAAGCATAGTGCTATATGAGCGACATACACCGTTCTTAGTGAAACTCGACCATATTGGACCATCTTTTGATATAGCCCCCATGCAAATAACCTTTCCTGCTATAAACCGATTGTGATTGAACTTAGCATAGTGCTATATAAGCGACTTACAACCGTTCTTACGGAAACTCGACCACATTGGATCATCTTTTAATATAGCCCCCATACAAATAACCTTTCCTGCTATAACTCAGGCAAAAAATATACTGCAAAAATATACTACCTTACAGTATATTCTTTATGATTCTGTGCAAAAACGAGTGGAAGAGCTCCAGAATTGGGGTAAAATTGGTAGTAGAAAACAAATTTTTTTCAACAAAAAAAACCCAATTTTTTACTTCTTTTGGCTGTAACTTCCACAATTTGTATTCGATTTATATAACTTTTATGAGAGATGCATGTCATACCAATTAAAATTGCTCATTTTCAAGTTAATCGGATAAGAACTTCGTAGTTTTAGTCGAATTGAAGGTGTACGAATGTCACGTAGTTGTTCCTAGAAATACTCAAATATTTTTTGTTACGTATACAAAAAAAAATAATCAAACCGAAAGAGGCCTCACCAGCGAATTCGTATTAGGTTTTTCTGCACGATATGGGATTAAAATCAACTCAAACTGATTGTTTAAAAACAGTTTACACATTTTACTAAGAAATAGTGATGTAATTAATTAATTTATTAAATTTCGTTGATTATTTTATTATAATTTAAAATTGACTTGAACAGTTTTTATTCTGGTTCGAGGCCTTTTTGTTGTTTCTTTTTCAGAATCAACGTGAAAAATTGGTGAAATGTATTGGCTACGGTTGCCAGGCAGACTGTACAGCTGTATCTACACCCGCCAAGGTTTTTCTTCAGCAGTCTTTAGCAACGATTACTTCGGCAACAAATCAAATGACTTATACGTGAGACTCACTTCAATTAATGAGAATTATCCTTTGCGTATAGTCATCAAACTGTACGTAGAGCAATCTTTAACGCGCAATATCATGTCCACCAATGGCAACCGTAGCCAATTCATTTCACCAAGTTTTTACGTTGATTCTGAAAAAGAAACAACACAAAGGTCTCGAACCATAATAAAAACTGTACAAGTCATAATAATGAAAAAAAAAAACAAATGCAAAAAATAATGAAAAAAACAAAATAATTTAAATTTTTTTATTGTCGGCTTTTGTCGAAAGTTTTGGTGTATTTAAAGAGAAAAAGGTTAAAATAGAAACAGTTAATTGAAAAGCACTTAATACATGAAAAAAGAGCATATTTTGGATTTTGTGACCCGCGAAACGTATCGCATGGTAATGACGGGCAACCAGTAAGGATATATGGGTACTCCAATTAAAGCAAATTTTGCTGCGACGCATAGGCCGAAAGGCCTCTCATAGTACAGGCCAACGACAAAACCAAATTTAATTAGTCTCTATCGGTCAGGTGTTGATATCAGGGTTTTTTCACTCATCTCTAATAAAATTGAACTTTTCGGTGGTTTATGTACTGAAGCAAAATTTAAAATTAGCGACAACAAAATCAGTGCAAAATAAGAAAAATCACGTGGCATAGAATGCCAAGATCACTATTTCAAGATGTTGCAAACGAATTGATAAATTTAGTATACACTTCATTCCATAAAACACGTTAATGTGAGTCACACCTTACTTAACGTCAAGCCTTACTTTTAGCTTTACTTAATTACCTTTTAGCCATACTTAATTTGACATATTATTGTTTCAGTATTTGACAAATTCAAAGATGGAGAGAAAATTACAGAATACCGGATTTGTAAAAACACATCTCGTTTCGTGGAATTGTTTATTGACCGCCACGATAATGTAATGACACCGTTGGACTTCTTTCTTTGGGGATACTCACAAGATAAAGTTTACGTCAATACGCCAAGAACAATTCAAAAATTGAAAGATAAGATAATTCGGCACATTAATGACATTGAACTTCCATTATGTCTCAGAGTCATTGAAAATATGGATAATCGGATAGAGGTATGTTACTAAAGCTGCGACGAGCATCTGGCCGATATTTTGTTTGACACATAATTGTCATAGATCATTCTATCATATATAAACTTTCAAGATACTTCTCTAAAAACTTTTTGTTTTATTTACAATTAACATAGTGCCTATTAGTTACATCCCACTGTTTAACAATCGATTGTCACAATAAATTTCGCTATCGATAGATAGTGCAATCGATAAGTTGTCATCTCACTATGCCCATTTCCTACCAGGACCTGAAAATCTGTTCCACAAAATCATGGGGGAGACAGAAAAAAACGCTATTTACACACAACAGAAATACATTAGCATCGCAGTGTGCCAAAAATGCTGCGAATGCTGTTCGCTACATAAATATTCATTCGCTTAGTCGTTTATAGTCCTGGCGACAGCGTCGGCAACTCCTATATCACATTTTAAACTAACACAGTATCACACGTACATGCACACAGTTAAGGATTGTCACCAACATCAACATGGACTACATTTCGAACGCCGGCGATAAGAACGGCGTATTTGTGATGCAGAATAATACATCATCCTCCACTCCACTCCATCCAGGACAAATCGCATATGGAAATTTTTTGTTCATGAGTGCGCGACACATGCACTATTTGCGAATGTTGTGCGATTTTATCGCACAATAAAGCACAAATAAATCAAATAGTTGTGTACTCTTTTAAATGGATTAGACATTTTAATATAGAAATTCCATATTTTTATTAA
The DNA here is from genome assembly GCA_963513945.1 of Hydrotaea diabolus. Lineage (NCBI taxonomy): Eukaryota > Metazoa > Arthropoda > Insecta > Diptera > Muscidae > Hydrotaea > Hydrotaea diabolus. The sequence continues at coordinate 83,819,658 of OY740718.1, read as the reverse complement.
AAAAAAACCCATAGCAAATATATTTCATCGCGATAGGAATTTAGTTTATTCACCTACAAATAGATAATATTGTCGGATGTGACTGTAGCCAACTATGAGGAATGAAATGTGATGGTGGATAAGATTATTGGAGCACTGACTGGACTTATTAATGCTGAAAGACATACACCTTACCTCCGTCGTAGTGAGAACTCTCTACACTGTTGAGCAGGATAGTAGGCGTGTTATTTTGTTACTCGGTTATTAAGCGACTTAGAGGTCGCTTATGCGACAACTTCGCACCATTGTACATAAATAGAAAATTTGTTTTGTTTATAGAAAACTTTTTACAGTTTGCGTCGTAAACAGTTTGTTTTGAAAAATCACTTTGCCATTTTTGTTAAAAACTTGTCTTCTATTTAAATATAGAAGCAAGAGGTCTTGAGCCGGTTTAATCCCTGTTCAATGTGTAAAAGCAACAGACCGAAATAAAACAAACGAGCTAAACAATTTTTGGTTTTAAGAAAAAAAAGTTGTTCAAAAATTGCCTTTAGAGAGCTCGTGTATTACTCGTTTATGAATGTTGCTCTATATGTGACAGCGCATAGAGAAAGGGACCTAAGGGTAAAAAAAATCAATTTTCATTTTTTTCTTTTTTTTGATATGGACAACATCTGAGCATCGAATGAGACCGATCCCATGACCCAAAAGTGTTCCCTTCCAGAGATATGCGCGTTTTATGAAAGTGAAGTCGACGATTCTAAGCGCAAATAGAAAGGGACCTAATCTTTAAAATGGCTCTTTTGGACAACATTTTTCATCCACTTTTGACTTTTTTTTATTTTTTGATGTGGACAACATCTGAGCATCGAATGAGACCGATCCCATGCCCCCAAAGTGATCCCTCCCAGAGATATGCGCGTTTTATGAAAGTGAAGTCGACGATTCTAAGCGCAAATAGAAAGGGACCTAATCTTTAAAATGGCTCTCCTGAACATAACTGGTTTTTAACATGGCGGTGGCAACGTTATGGTTTGGGGCGCCATCGCGTCATCTGGAGTGGGTCGTTTGGTTTTTGTCGAGGGTAATATGGACCGCTATCAATATAAAAACATATTGGAACAAAATCTGAAGGCATCTGTCGATAGCTTGGGTCTAGGAAATCAATGGGTTCCAACAAGATAACGACCAAAAGAATACTGCGCACGTTGTTCGAGACTGGCTTCTCTACTATGCCCCAAGACAGCTGAATTCACCACCCCAGTCACCAGACTTAAACCCAATAGGGCACATATGGGACGTTTTGGAAAAATTAGTACGAAAATATGACATTAGTAGCCGTGAAACATTAAAAAAAATTAGGAGAAATTAGTACGAAAATATGACATTAGTAGCCGTGAAACATTAAAAACCGCCCTTATTCGTGCATCGGCCGATATAACACCCGATATTACGGAGAATTTGGTGACATCAATGCCCGGTCGTCTTCAAGCAGTTATTGATGCCCAAGGTGGACCGGCGAAATACTAAAAGTTTAAATATTTTTTGTTTTTCATATAAAATTTTTAAATAATATTTATTTTTTGTGGCTGTATGTAGACTTTGTTCCTATGAATTTTTACTGTTTTTGTTTTTATTGTTCTAATTATGAAAATGAATTGCGTTTTTATTTTATCAATAAACTTATTCTTTAATGCCTTAAATATTGACATAAACTTTTATTTTATGTTCTTTACATACTCTATGAAATCCCTTAATCTAGGGTTGTATGTAGACTTTTTTCTTTGACTGTATGTATTTCTGGCCTAGGCAACATCTAACATTTCCATTGGAAAGTATGACATTATTTAGCATAAACGTACTCAGAACGGTTTCACGTACGACCATCATTTGTGTTGTTTACAGTGACTTGAAAAAAATCAATATGGCAAAAAATGGAATTAACTCCTGAACATTTTCGTGTGATCATATTTCACAACTTTCGACGTGGATTGCATCGATGAACATAAATCTTTGTATGGCGATGAAGCACCATCCTACAGCACTGTGAAAAACTGGTTTAATAAATTCAATCGTGGCCTACGCTCGCTCAAAGACGAAGATCGAAAAGGTCGTCCAAAAATGGCCGTTGTGTCAGAGAACATTGATGTCGTACGTGAACTGATAATGCAAGATCGGCATGTGACATACCTTGAGATAGAGGCATCCTTGGGCATTTCTTCCATCAGCATACATTCGATATTGCATGAACACCTGGCCGTAAAAAAGGTTTGTGCTCATTGGATCCCGCACAATTTGACAATCGCTCAAAAAAAAGGCTCGTGTCGATTGGTGCAAAGAAATGTTTGAAAAAATACGATCGCGGTGCTCCAAAAGACGTTTATTACATCGTTACAGGTGACGAATCATGGATCTATGTGTATGAGCCCGAAACAAACCAGCAATCGACCGTATGGGTCTTCGAAGACGAGCCAAATCCAGCTAAAGTTTTTCGTGGAAGAAGCACTTCGAAGCAAATGGTCGCCTGTTTCTTCGGCAAAACTGGTCATGTGGCGACTGTTCCGCTTGAGCAACATAGGACGGTCAATACTAAGTGCACGCAGAAAAAAAGTATGGTTGGGGTAACAATATTCGAAGAGCATCATACTATTGTTGGTTATATGGTTGTGTGACTTACACACAATCATACTATGATCCCCAACATTTTTTGTAAAAATTGGGTATTTAACAATAGAGAATTTTATTAAGTAAGTTATGTAGTAATAGGAGTGATTTATAGAACAGTAAAAAAATTATTTATTAAAAATATTTCAGTAATATTAATTCGTAGATTGTTTGGAATAAATTTAATTATTTTTACTATTATTGCGTAAGATTCGTAAAAACAACATTGTCAAACTAAAAAAAAAAAATTTTGCCGGTATGAATGCCGTAATCATGTTATTGTTAACATAAAAGCCATGAAAACAATACTTTTGTTCCACCAACTATATTTATATTGTTGCTACAACCATATTTTCATTTTAAAATTTGTCAACAATACTACTGTTACATTTCAACAATATTATTATTTCCGCGATCATACTATTGTCAAATTGAAATTCAAAAAACAATACTATGGTTGCGACTACCATACTTTTATTGCAGAGAACATACCATATAGGTACCTTATCTTTTCTCTGCGTGTGGTACACCACAATTTGTTTGCCTGAAGTCTTCGGAGAAATTCTAAAAACGAACAGCAGAAGACGAATCATTGTGCACCATGACAATGCGAGCTCTCACACATCGGCTCAAACCAGCGCCTTATTGACCGGCCAAAACATCGAATTGACTTGGCACCCAAAAACTTATTTTTATTCCCACGCATCAAAAAAAAAATGCGTGGTCAACGATTTTCGTCGCCAGAATATTCTGTTGAAGCGTTTAAAAACCATGTTTTTGAGGTGTCTCAATCGGAGTGGAAGAAGTGCTTCGACAATTGGTTTGAGCACATGCAAAATTGTATAAATCATGCTGGAGAATACTTTAAAAAACAATAAAACCATTTTTGATGATAAACATTCGCATTTTCATTATTAGGCCAGAAATATAAAAACTAAAAAAATATAATATATATAGCAGCCTTCGTAGCTTATAGTATTTTTTAAATATCTTTTACCCTCCACCGCCGAAGGGTTTATGTTAAATATTTAATTCCGTTTGCTTCACCATAAAATATTGATTTAGTGCCCTGTAAAGTAACTACTAAGTAGGGACATAAATAATGTTACACACGTTCTATGCTGTAAAATAAAAAGTACTGAAAGTTTTTGGAACAAATATTTTTTAATATATTTATTGATGTATATTGTATCCAAAAAGAATCTACTTATTCGAAATGTCCGCCGTTTGCCTTTACACACACCTTTAGTCGCACTGGCCAATCGTCAATCGCTGCACGAACCTCGTCCATTAGAAAATTGGCCACAGCTCGAACCAAAGCAGTCTTAAGAGATCCAATGTTGGGGTTTCTTTTGTGACAAACCTTGTCCTCTAAAACCGTTCACAATTTGTAATCTAATGGGTTCAAATCTGGACTGCCCGAGGGCCATTCTTCAGAGGAAATGAACGCTGGCAAATTGTTTCGAAGCCAGGCCTGTAAGCCCTGAAGATATAAGTGAACAGGGGTGTAAAGTAAAAGGAGCAGTTGATAACAGCTTGGTTTTGATTGATTACACCTGGAAAATGCCCCGCTATGATTTAATTACTATCGATAGCAAAGGGGTGGTAAGAAAAATAAAAGGAATTTCCCATTCTTGGAGACCTACATTCATCAGACGTGGAAAAAAGGCACCGGCCTTATGAGCCGGTGCAGAATCCTGCTAAAAAGTCCATGGCTGGTTTTGGAACAGGGAATTGTAAGAAGGCTTTACAACACCTTCCAAAACGGTAAACTTTGGCCGATGTTTTGACACCAAACCATGACTGAAGCTGGGGGATGACCCTTTTCCGCCCTTGGGATCAGTTCAGATGCTTCCTTAGATGACTGCGCATACACTCTATCATTTTGCTTGTTAAATTTTACCTGAATGGTAAAAATTTTTTCATCGGTGAACAAAATTTTAATGTGCCAGTTATCAGCGTGCTTCACCAAAAGACGTTTGCATTTTTTAATCCTATTTTTTTAAAGCTGCATTCAATTAATGTCCGGTACGTCGTTTGAAAGTCCCAAGTCTTTTTTAATGATTCAACTCATGGACTTTTGCTTGATATTCATCTCACGGGCCATGATTTTCTATTTTCGGAGCGGATTTCTGTGAATTCTTGATTTAACGGCTTTGATGACATGCGGTGTTCGAACAGAGCGTGGGCGGCCCGACCGGTAGACGAACATGCGGCTAATCCCTAGTGGCCGGAGTGTTTTGAAAATATCGTTTTTTTTTCATTTCACACTTGAAACGCGCTATTACAGCGACACGGCTCTCATTATATGACCACTCCATGATGAAAGTTGAAACAATTTTAAAATCCCGTTACAAACTAACGCTATTGAGGTTAGCTTTGAAACCCCATATGACATCAACGGGGTATGTTCATTTCTACTATTAAAATGGGTGTGTTCAATGTTGCAACAGTGTTTATGTCCCAACTAAGTATATAGCAGCCCTCGTAGCTTATAGAATTGTTTAAATATCTATTTTTACCTTCCACTGCCGAAGGGTTAATGTTAAATATATATAAAGTAACTACATTCTCAAGCCATGTCCGTCCGTGTGTATATTTTGTTTATATATTCTTCATTTCAAGGTGGATGGTGTATTAAATGTGTCATTTCGTTTGCAACACCACGAAATATTGATCTAGAATCCTATAAATTATAAATATTCTTGATAGTCGTAAAATTCTAAGACTTTATAGCCATATCCATCTTCCGTGTGTCTGTTAAAACCTAGAATCATGAAATTTAGCATTATGATGGAAATAAGATATCTGGCCAAATCGGACCAGGGTTACAAATTATTCCCCTTTCACGCCCACATTTTGTATGGTACGTCTTGAGCGACAAATAATTAATATTCCGACCTTTCTCAAGCTCCACACAGAGGCGCTTAATCCTCTGAATAACAGAGTGGTATAGGTTATCTCATAGTCAACCACGCCCTACGTTAATCTTTTAACTTGCTTTTCTATATTTCCATCTACTTTAAAACATCTCTTTCAATTAATGTCTAGCTCTATCGTTTTATAGTGTCTTCGGCGGTTATTGGAAGGCATTCAACACAGAAAGTGAAAATGAATAGAAATTTCATTTGATGACGGCAGAGGGGGCGACAGACATATCAATTGAGTCTAATTACATTTTAATCCAATATATTTAACTAAAGTGGCATTTGTCAGTACTTAACGAAGAAATAATTGATTTGAAAACAACAGGTTGCAGGTATACAAGCCAACAAGACCAGGCCAGACCAGACCAGACCAGCCTTCGTGTCATATTATCTTTGGAAGTCGGCATTTTCATTCAATACGTGTTAAGTGTGAAAATTCGCCTGGGGCTGAGCACGAATTGCTTACAAATAAAACTAATTGTGACACTAATTGTAACAAAAATATTGACAGTAGACATTTGAGCAAAGACAGAAAGGCAGGCAGCCAGCCAGCCTGCCAGCAAGGAGGACTCCTCGTAAGAGGTTTGTCAATAAAGCTAATAATTGAATATGGTAAAGAGGACATCAACAATAAGGTAAATAATTAATTAGGGTATCTGGTTCATTACGACAAGCGTTTTACTGACAATAAATACGTATGTTCCCGAGGGCAGCAGTGAAAGTCAAAGAATTAATTATTGTAGTCAATGTTTGCATCTATGCAACACTTACAATTAAATTAAAGTGTCGCCGAAATATGTATTTTGTAGGAAGGACAGAAGGGGATGAAACTAGATTGTTTTTTTTTTCTCAAAATTGAGCTAGAGTCGTCTATAATAAAGTGAGAAGAAGACAATAGTTATGCTGACAATTGATAGGGAGGTGTCTTAAGAAAAGACAACTAAGATAGAATTGAGATAATAACGATAACTAGCAGAATTTGTGTACCTTGGATCTGCCATTAATCAGAAGGATTGTGTCAGCACTAAAATTCAACAAAGGATCGTGATAGCAAATAGGAGCTACAGCTTAGGACCAGAGCCAATATATTATATGGTCCATTTTCAACAGTAAAACCGAATGTTGGAGGGTAGTTGGTAAGTTTTTCACATATGGCATGTAGAGCGTCAGGGACCTTTGTATCACGTGGGACCTTTGTGTTAGAGCTTTTTGAAAACAAGAACCGATATGTTCCACCGTGGTTCATTACACTGTGTGTACGTGATAAAACACCCAAAAAAAGCACGTATCTCACAGTTTTGCCCAAAGTCATGCACTTTTTTATGGGCCCTTAAGATTTGGGGCCTCGGTGTCATTTTTGCACAAAAGTGATCATTTTCTCAGCCTCATATCTTGCAAACCGTTCGGAATTTTGATTAACTCTCTGAGGCAAAGTTGTAGCTCTGGTTATAAAGAACAAACAATTTTTTATTACTATCATCATTTAAAATTAATTAAAATTAAAATTAAATTTACAAGTTTTGAGATTTTACACATAGTATTGTTTATTAACATAATTCAAGGTGAAAAGCTGGGAAACACCTTTAAATGGTATAACTACATTAGTTAATTTAATACTCTTCATTTTCGAAGTTATAAAATATTTTCAATTGCATAAATTTCTTATTGATTCATATCGTGACATCCTACTTTTATTAAACCTCGAAAGACCGAAGTCAATAGTTTATAATGATAATTTTCATGTAGCAGATCCGTAGAATTGAAATTTGTGAACATACTTCAACATTATTGAAGTAAAGAAAAAACAAATGAAATTAAAAAAATTTCGGGAAATCTTTCAATTTTGAAGTCGACTGATTTCCTGAATTTTGAACTGTTTGCTACCTATGGACCTGAACAGAGAAAAAAAGGTAAAAATTTGATTTTACATTTCAAAATTCCGAACGGTTTGCAAGAAATCAGCCTACAAAAATATCAAAAATAGCATGACTTTGGGCAAACCTGGGAGAAACGGGTCTTTTTTTTGGTATTTTATCACTTGGTTTTATCACTTGGTGGTGTCTCTATATGTGACGCGCAAAATAGAAAGGGCCCTAAGGTTAAAAACCAGTTTTGTTCAGGAGAGCCATTTTAAAGATTAGGTCCCTTTCTATTCGCGCTTAGAATCGTCGACTTCACTTTCCTAAAACGCGCATATCTCTGGGAGGGAACACTTTTGGGGCATGGGATCGGTCTCATTCGATGCTCAGATGTTGTCCACATCAAAAAATTGAAAAAAAAAAATGAAAATTGATTTTGTTTACCCGTAGGTCCCCTTCTCTATGCGCTGTCACATATGGTTATATTTCTCCGTGATGCACTGTGTTATTAAACGCTTGTATTGTACCTGACGAAAATTAATTAATTTGGGTTTGAATTTGAGAATTTTGAGGCAGCTGGAACTCAAATTGAAATGGGTCGTAGTAATCTGCTAATACGAGGGCTGCAATATATATTTTTGGTCTAATAATGAAAATGCGAATATTTATCATCAAAAATGGTTTCATTGTTTTTCAAAGTATCCTTCAGCATGATTTATACACTTTTGCATGCGCTTAAACCAATTGTCGAAGCATTTTTTCCCTTCCGATTGAGACACCACCAAAACATGGTTTTTGAACACTTCAACAGCATCTTCTGTCGACGAAAATCGTTGACCACGCATATTTTGCTTGATGTGCGGGAATAAAAAGAAGCCATTGGGTAACAAGTCAGGGCTGTACAGCTGATGATTCATCAATTCGACGTTTTGGCCGGTCAAAAAGGCGCTAGTTTGACAAGATGTGTGAGAGCTCGCATTGTCATGGTGCACAATGATTCATTCCTCTTTTCTTATTCGTTTTACGAATTTCTCGTAAGACTTTAGGCAAACAAATTGTAGCGTACCACTCAGAACTAACCTCCTTCGTTGTTCAAGCGGAACAGTCGCCACATGACCAGTTTTGCCGAAGACCCACACGGTCGATAGTTGTTTTGTTTCGGGCCCATATGCATAGATCCATGATTCGTCACCTGTGACGTCTTATAAACGTCTTTTGAAGCACAGCGATCGTATTTTTTCAAAATTTCTTTGCACCAATCGACACGAGCCTTTCTTTGAACGATTATCAAAATGTGCGGGATCCAACAAGAACAAACCTTTTTTACGGCCAGGTGTTCATGCAATATCGAATGTATGGAAGAAATGCCCAAGGATGCCTATATCTTACGGTATGTCACATAACGATATTGCATTATCAGTTCACGCACGGCATCAATGTTCTCTGGCACAACGGCCGTTTTTGGACGACCTTCACGACCTGCGTCTTCGAGCGAGCGTCGGCCACGATTGAATTCATTAAACCAGTTTTTCACAGTGCTATAGGATGGTGCCATACAAAGATTTAAGTTCATCGATGCACTCTCGTCGTGATAATCCAAGTCGAAAGTTGTGAAAATGATCACACGAAAATGTTCACGAGTTAATTTCAATTTTTTTGCCAAGTCACTGTAAACAGCACAAATGATGGTCGTACGTCAAAACGTTCTGAGTTTGTTTATGCTAAAAAAAAATGTCAAACTTTGCAATGGAAATGTCAGATGGCGCCAGGCCACACTTAGTGTTGCCTAGGCCAGAAATATATATAGTAACCCTCGTACAGACCAATCGTTTAGTTTAATTTTTTTTTACTAAATTCCATCTTTCATCATCTTTTCATTTTCCCCCTCGATATAACCATCTCTATGTTTAAGAGTATGGAAGAAAAACAGTTTTTGTCTCCGAAGAAAAAAGCAACACTTGGATTTTAAGATCGAGAAACTATTTTTTTGATACTTCAGATACCTTGTATGTTCTCCACCGGTACTTTATTTCCACATACTGAAATTACAAGAGCACCAACAAACATTCGGTTGTGCTGATGGAACACTTGAGGAACACGAAAAACTTGTAAACGTGTAAAGTTGCAAATAAAAGGAAGTTTACGTTTAATCGCGCAAATGTGAACCGATTCTGATGAGTCAAAAAAATGAATAATTTTTTTTTGATTTATCTTGACTTTATTTTTAAGGTTGTTGTACTTAGTGTAAAGTTTATAACACTAGTATACAGATTATATTTTTTTTCCTGGTCCTGAGCTCTAAATGTTTGTTTTTCCTATAGATTTTGGCCTCCTAAACAAGAAAATAAATTTTAAAAAATTTTCCTCTGATTACTTTTCAAGATAGAATTTTTGGAATTTGTTTACGATTTTTTTGTGAGATGTCTCAGCTTTTTAGACCATAACTCCCAAATCAATGGAAATTAGCTTTTCTGAAACCTTTTCGCACAATGTATTAATCAGTTTAATAGTATCGAGGCAGCACGTCACGTACTAACCGAGACACTGCGAATCTGTCCGTTTTTAAGTCTATAGCCGCTCATCATAGTCAGCACTAAACTGCAGTCATGCCTGCTTACAACTTATAGTCATTTCAACTTCTTTTAGAATAATTTACGTTTCTATCAAATGAAATGTTCAATTCAATTATTGATGAATGATTTTTAAATTGATGAACATTGTTCTCCAGATTAGTAAACAGTGTTCATTAAATAGATGGAAGAAATTTAAGAATTGTTAATGAAAAGTTCTACATCAAAATCAAGAGAATAATGTAGAAGGTTAAAAAATGATGTCTAAAATCATTAAATTGGTGTACATCAAATCTAAGAAACTTTTTTTTAAGTGAAAAGCGAGCATTTATGCCTTACTGGACTAGGCCCATTGGTTTTTCCAATGCATGCTATGCCATTACATCCATTCATTTCGATGAAACTTGCCAAAACTCAAGACAATAATACGAGTATGAGTAGTACTGACTTGAATGCAATTTAAAAAAGAAAATGTTATTGGATGGACTGCAAATCTAAAGCACTATTGGGTTGCCTAATCAAGACCAAGCTTTGAGCAGTTAAAGATATTTAATATTTTCATAAGGGTACGGTATTTTGGAAAAATAACCTATATTTACTTTGCAAATATGAGTTAACGGACCATGAATTTTTTTCAAAATGTAACACTGTTGTCAGTACTTTAAAATATTCATTGTACTCACCTGTACTAAGCTTTTGGATGAAATCCGACCATGCTACCGGGACACATATGCATATGAGAGCTAAAATTGCATAACTCTGTAGTAAGTATTCCATTAGATGCATTGATTTATATAAGAATTTTAATAACTTTAATTCAACATACTCAATTGAGTGACGTTTTCGGTGTGACCTCTGGTTTCTTCCATACAATATAATCTGCATTGCAACTAGAGCCACCCCATTTGGCGATGGGCACGTCTTGCTCGACACCGTGATATATCTGAAAAATACAGAAATTTAAATTGATTTCTTTAGTCTATGAAAAAGGATACATTTAAAGTGTACAACCATTTGAGCTTTATTCATACGTTTATACACTGACCCTAAAAATAGACCGAATGGAAGAGTCACTAATGGAGAAATGTGTTTCTTACCCTTCATGGCTCAAAACTAGTTACAGATATTCGCAATCGGCAAAGGAATTCGAACTAAACATTTCGTAACTTTTGAAATGTTCTCTTACGATCAAAAGAAATAACTTAAGGGATAACCCAATCGGGTTATCGGTAATGTACATTAACTGTACATTAAATTTACCAGTCTGTATGTCAAAAATACACATGACTCGTACCACAAACCGTTGGAACTAACTGCACCATATACGAGTGTTGCTAATTATATTTCGGGTCCGGCAAAAAAAAACACACAATAATTTATCATTGGAAATGGTTTTATTGTTTTTCAAAATATTCTCCTTTAAGATCAATACACTTTTGCTTGCGCACAAACCAATTTTCGAAGCACTTTTTCCACTCCGATTGAGACACTTTCAAAACGTTGACCACGCATTTTTTCTTGTTGCTAAGAATAAGAAGAAGTCTTTGGGTGCCAGATCAGGGCTGTTCGGTGGATGACCCATTAATTCGGCATCTTGAGTGGTCAAATAGCTCATCGTTTCAGATGATGTGTGAGAGCTCGCATTGTCGTGAAGCAAAAAGATCCATCTTCTCTTATTATCTTTCCTCCTTTCTTCGAACACTGTTGGCAAACAGATGGTTGTATACCACTCAGAATTGACCATCCTACGTTCCACTAAACGCACTATGGCAGCATTGCCGGTTATACCGAAAAAAACGCAATCATTTGCTTCGATGTACTTCTTCCACGAACAACTTTTGTTGGATTTGGCTCGTCTTAAAAGACACATACGGTCGATTGCTGTTTTGTTTCGGGCTCATACGCATAGATACATGATTCGTCACCTGTGACAATGTTATACATTGCCTTTGAGCTAGCGCAGTCTTACTTTTTCAATATCTCTGCACCAATCCATACGAGCCTTTTTTTCAGCATTCGTCAAATTAGGTGGGATTCAACGAGAACAAATTTTGTTCACGGCCAAATGAATATGCGATGTCTTATTGATGCTTGTCATACTAATGCCCAAGGATGTCTCAATCTCACGGTATGACACATGTCGGTCTTCCTTAATCAGTTCACAGCACCGATGGTTTCTGGCAAAGTGACCGAAGTTGGACGTCCTTCACGAAATTCATGCTGGAGCGAAAGGCGTCCGAGACTCTTGGTACCAGCAATTAACACTGCTTTTTGATGGTGCCAAAAGTCGAAACAGATGCTTAAAACACTCTTGTCTCGATAACCCACGCCGAAAATAGTAAAAATCAGCGCACAAAAATGTTCACGGGATAATTCCATTTTTTGACTGAAATGAATTTTTCAACACCCTGTAAACAAAACAGTTCGCCCTAAAATGATAAAACATTCTGAGTGAAGTTATGCTAAAAAATGTCAAAGTCTGCAATGGAAGCTCCAGTTGCATTTGGGAACACTAGTATTGTCAGGACCCGAAATAAAAATTGCAACCCTCGACTGATGCAAGTATTATCAAATGGTCTGATGTGTCAACGGTCTGATTTGTCATTCCGCTTGATATACCTAGAAATATTGATCGGATACCTTTTAAAACATATACTTACATATATGTGACAGCGCATAGAGAAAGGGACCTAAGGGAAATAAAATCAATTTTCATTTTTTTTTCTTTTTTTGATGTTGGACAACATCTGAGCATTGAATGAGACCGATCCCATGCCCCAAAAGTGTTCCCTCCCAGAGGTATGCGCGTTTTATGAAAGAGAAGTCGACAATTCTAAGCGCAAATAGAAAAGGATCTAATCTTAAAAATGGCTCTCCTGCACCAAACTGGTTTTTAACCTTAGGTCCCTTTCTATTTTGCGCGTAACATATATAGTATTTTTTCTAGACGTGTGGTTTTCGATTTGACACCTTTTTCGGAGTTGGTCTTTACGACAGCTGTTACCTGATTTATGCTCAGTTTGGTTTGCCATTTCATAATGACTAGACTTACTCTGGAACAACGTTTGCAAATCGTGGAAATTGATTACCAAAGTAATAGTTCGGTTCGAGCAAGGTATCGCGAAATGTGTCCAATATTCGGTCGATATAATCGCACATCAGAGTTGGTAATTCGAGCAACGATGGATCCGTATCGCACCACGTTTACTCTAGTAGATAATGCTCATCCTCAGAGACGCCGTACAGCAGGTATTAAAAGCTCTATTGATGCTGTGGCGCAGAGCATCGTAGGAGAACCGAATTAGTCCATCCGCCATCGCAAGCAGCAATAGGAGCTGTGCTTATCCACTGTATGGAAGATTTAAGGGAAGATCTTCGTTTGCGGCATACAAAATCCAAATCGTGCAAGAAATAAAAGCCGAACGACCATCGAGCGTGTCGCACGTTCGGTGAATGGGCCCAAAACGAGATGGACATCGATGGCCATGATTTTTACAAGAAAATTTTGTTTAGCGATGAAGCCCACTTTTGGTAGAATGGAAACGTTAATAACCAAAATTGTCGCATTTGGAATGATGAAAATCCACAAGACATTGTTAAGACGCCGTTACATTCTCAAAAAGTCACTGTTTGGTGTGCTCTATGTGCAGGGGGAATGATTGGTCCATATTTCTTTAAAAATGAAGCCGGTCATAATGATACAGTCAAGGGGGAACGCTGTAGAGCCATGAATATTGTCTTTTTCGTGCCTAAAATGGAGGATGATGATGTGAACGACCTTTGGTCCCATTTTTATTGAATTTATTGAAGGAAACTTTTGGTGAGCGCATTACCTCGCATCGGTGGCCTGTGGCTTGGCCACAAAGATCATGAGATTTAACATCACTGGACTATTTATTGTGGGGTTATGTAGTCTTTTATCTACGCAGTTAAGACCGGAACTATTGGAAGAGAATATTGGGCGTGTTAGTGCTGACATACGGCCCAACTGCTACAAAAAGTGGTCGAAAATTGGGCCTCTCAGCTGGAATTTATTTGAGCCAGCCGCGGCGGCCACTTGTCCGAAATCATAATGGGAAACCCTTATCTTTATAATAAAGCAAGATTCTTGGCCATAACAATAAATTTATCTCTACTTAAAACCACACGTCTGGAAAAAACACGCTTTACTATTGGTCAATTTTAACAATATTACTATGGCCGCCATCATACTATTGTCAAGATATAATTCAAAAAACAATACTATGGTTGCGACATAATATGTTTTGCAACATATTATAATTGCCCTGCCCATATCTTTTTTCTGTGCTTTCAAAGTCATTATGCTTGACTGATAAAGGAATTTGGGAACATTTATTTCAAATAATACTCAGATTGCGATCCTGCGATTAGAAAACGGATGACAGATGTTAGCATTTTGTGTTTGTAGCATAAATTGTTCTTACCCTGAGTTGAACCTAGGCTTACCTGTGCAGTAGTCGTTTTATAATAGGTGATCCAAGTAGAGATACTTTCGTTCGCCTTTATTACGAAAATTCCCGTTCTGTGAGGAATGTGTTTCGTGCACTTCGTTCAACTTATGGTCAACATAATCGGCCTACTGAGCGTTCTATTCGCAACACCATCACCCAGCTTGAGACCCAGCATTCATTATTGGATAATATACGACCGAATAGACCACGTCCAGCACGCAGTGAAGAAAATGTAGCGGCCGTAGCTGAAAGTATACATCAAGACCGTGGATAGTCGATTCGGCGCCGTTCGCAGCAACTCGGACTGACGTATGGAACGACTTGGCTCATTTTACGTCGCGATCTTAAAATGAAAGCGTACAAAATACAGCTTGTGCAGAACTGAAGCTGTCCGACGTTCCCAAGCGACATCGCATCGCTCTATGGGCTCTTAAAAAGTTAAAAAGAATATCCGACGTTTTCGAGCCAAATTCTGTTCAGCGATGAGGCCAATTTCTAGCTCAATGGGTATGTAAACAAGCGAAATTGCCGCATTTAGGACGAAGAGCAACAAAAAGAGGTACAATAGCTGACTGACACTTTATCCAAAAAAAACAACGGTTTGGAGTGGTTTGTGGGCCGGTGGAATCATCGGTCCATATTTCTTCAAAAATGATGCCGGCGAGAACGTAACTGTCAATGGCGACCGTTATCGTGCCATGATAAGCGACTATTTGATGCCTGATTTTGAAGCTCGTGATCTCTGCAACATTTGGTTTCAGCAAGACGGGGCCACTTCCCACACATCGCATCAATCAATGGATTTATTGAGAGAACACTTCGATGAGCAGATAATTATACGTTTTGGGCCGGTCGTTTGACCAAGATCGTGTGATATCACACCGTTAGACTTTTCCCTGTGGGGATATGTAAAGTCTACAGTTTATGCGGACAAACCAGCTTCGATTCAGGCCTTGGAGAAAAACATCACGCGTGTCATTCGCCAGTTACCAGTCGAAATGCTTGAAAGAGTCTTCGAAAATTGGACTCAACGGATGGACCATCTGAGACGTAGCCGTCAACATTTAATAGACATAATCTATAAAAAAAATAAATGCAAAAGAATATTCTTTTGAGTGATAATAAACATTCCCCATTCAATTTGAATTTTCTGTGCTTTTTTCTTTAAGAAAATAGGAAACCTCGAAATGGATCAGTCAAATATGCACCGCCTTCTATAAGTCGCATATAACGATCGACTTTACTCAAATTTCGAACAGTCGTCTAAATAGCCGATCGGTTAAGGGTATTATAAAGTCGGCTCAATCCCGCGACTGCCGGTTCTATGTACCGGATTGACCCGAAACTCTTCGGCCAGGGGCAGTCACCTCAACAATATATGTTTTTTGTTCGTCCATTTTTTCGTCGTGGGAGCAGCACTTCCCGGAATGCCTGCTCCGAATACTACTGGTCCGAGCCGGGATCGAACAAAACCCCGGACCTTGGATCTGCTCGGTTTGTCCGAACCGAATACACCATCGTGCTACGTCTGTAAGGTGTAATCGTTGCATGGAGTGGGTGCACTTCAGGGGCTGTTCAGGTCTGAACCACATCAGGGAGTATAGCAAAGCAGACTTTGTTGCCTCATGCTGTACTAACGAAGTTAGCAGTGGGTCTCTGGATTTGGTGTTATCATCGTCGTCTGCATTTTCGTCGTCGTCGTCGTCATCATTATCCAACTACGAGACTCCCCCGCAGTCGCCCTTGCAACAGCATCGTCATATACAGCATCTTACAACACAGATTGCTGTTGCCACTCCTGACAGTGCATCAATTTTGCATTTTAATTGTAATGGCCTACGCAACAAAATCAGTGAGGTCATAGAATTTATGAATCGGAGAAACATCATGGTCGCCGCGATCCAAGAAACTAAGCTGAATGCCACCTGCAGCCTGCACAGTTGTGACGGATACAACGTGCTACGTAAGGATCGCACCAGAAGTGGAGGTGGGGGACTTGCTTTCCTGTTACACCATTCTGTGCAGTACAGATCTATTTCGCCTGAGCTTGACTCTAGAGACCCATACATGGAATGTATGGGGGTAGCAGTCAAGTCTGGAACTGCCGAAATAGAGCTGTACAACGTATACATCCCGCCGGTTGGTAGCTGTGCCCCGCGTTATCTACCAGAATTAGCAATTTGCTACAAGGCAGTAATCGCTTGGTCCTAGGAGACTTTAATGCTCACCACGAACTGTGGCATGCTCTCCTAGACAACGACCAGAGGGGCATAGCTTTGGCAGAGCAAATTGATAGCTCTACGTTCTGCACAGTAAATGAGGACGCCCCCACGCGGATTATGGGCGATTGCCATAGCTCGCCAGACATCACTTTGGCATCGCCTGGCCAGATCAACATCACCTGGCAACCCGTCATCTCACTAGGATCGGACCACCTTCCCATAATTCTCTCCATTAATAGACCACCCGATTTCATAACCTCTGAACGCCGTACGTTTCTCAATCAAAAAAAGGCTGATTGGGAGGCCTTCAGAGAAGCCACCAACCGCAGCTTTAATAATCTAGCTATTCCGTCGGACGTTCGGGTAGCCGAGAAAAAGTTCCGGGGCATCATCAACGCAGCAGCCGCTCGCCATATCCTTGCTGGTCGAATACCCGAAGTACGACCAAACTTCCCAGCAGAGGCAGCGGGACTCGCAGACGAGCGTGATGACATTCGTCGCTCCAACCCTACTGACCCTAGAATTAGGGATCTCAACTCCGAGATCAGTAGGTTGGTCAACGAATATAAGCGGAACAAATGGCTAGACCACTTAAAGCAGTGCAACTTGAGTTCCGGAATTGGTAAGTTGTGGACAACGGTCAAATCACTCTCTAACCCTGTAAGGAAGGATGATCGGACACCTGTCACGTTCGGTGATAGAACAGTGACAGATCCGAAGCGGTGTGCGTGTTATTTTAACCGGCTTTTTATTGAGCACCCAGAGAGTGATAAGGCGAAAAGGAGAGTATTGCGTCGTATCCGCGCTCTCCGAGTCGAAGAGGCACCACCACAATTTACCGTTGGCGAAGTTGCCCATGTCATCCGCAGCGCAAAGTCATCAAAGGCGCTGGGTCCGGACGGAATCTCAATGCTGATGTTAAAGCACTTGGATACTCCGGGAGTAGAGTACATGACCAAAGTGCTCAATCTGTCGCTAGCCACTCACGAAGTTCCCGATGCCTGGAAAATGGGCAGAGTGGTCCCGCTACTGAAGCCAGGCAAAGACGCAAGTAAAGGAGATTCGTACAGGCCGATCTCCTTGCTTTCTCCAGTAGCAAAGACGCTTGAAGCACTGCTCCTCCCCAGCCTGATCGAACACTTTCCTAGTGCTGATCATCAGCATGGATTCCGCAAGCAGCACAGCACAACATCTGCTTTACACGCCATCAACACGCGTATAAGTCGCGGCCTTAACCAGAACAAGCCTAACGACAGGACGGTCCTCGTGGCTCTTGACCTTACTAAAGCCTTCGACACGGTCAATCATGCCACTCTGTTCGAGGACATTGAAGAAACGTCCCTTCCACCCAGTTTGAAACGTTGGGTCGTGAACTATATGTGTAGGCGCCAGTCATATGTAGAATTTAGAGACAGAAAGTCGAAGCCCCGTAGAGTTAAACAAGGAGTTCCCGAGGGTCGAGTTTTATCCCCGGCTCTGTTTAACCTCTACCTCTCTAAAATTCCTGCACCACCAGACGGCGTTGAAATTGTGTCGTACGCTGACGATTGCACAATTCTGGCGTCAGGACCTAAAGTGGATGACATTTGCGAGAAAATCAACTGTTACCTCACTGACTTAGCACGTTTCTTCACTGCGAGGAATATGAAAATATCCGCCTACAAATCATCAGCCACACTGTTTACTGCTTGGACCGCAGAGGTGCGGTTGTCACTCAATGTGAAAGTCGATGACGCCAACATCCCGACCACCAACTACCCCAAAATGCTTGGGGTCACATTGGGCAGCCTTTTTAGATCCTCTGCACATGCTACAGCTATCTGCGATAAACTCAAAAGTAGGAACAAGGTCCTCAAGTCACTTGCCGGCAGTACTTGGGGAGCCGACAAAGAAACCTTGTTGACCTCTTACAAAGCGATAGGTCGGTCTGTAGCAAACTACGCAGCACCTGTATGGTCGGCGAACGTGAGTACGACGCAGTGGAAGAAAATTCAGACATGCCAGAATGCCGCCCTTAGAACATCAACAGGGTGTCTTCTTATGTCCTCTGAGGACCATCTACATGAGGAGACGAAGGTCCTTACCGTGCGCAGACACAATTTCCTGTTGTCTAAGCAATACCTGCTAGGGTGTTTTCGCAGCAGTCATCCTAACCACCATCTCTTGCACAGGATGCCTCCACCCAGTCAGATCAGGTACGATCTTCATGATGTAGAGCGAGAGGTCCAGCGGTATAAGAGAGAACCTTTAGATCATCGAAACTATCAGGCAGGTTTGAACAACATTAACGCCAATGATGTCGCAGCAGCAGTATCCAGCTACAGTGTGAGTGTAGTGCTAGGGGAACATCCCCCGAAGATTTCATCTGAGGAGAAGGTACTACCTCGGCAGACGCGCGTGGTTCTGGCGCAGCTGAGATCTGGATGGTGCAGCCGCCTCAATTCTTACTGGGCACGAATTGATGCTAACGTTCCGGGCATCTGTCCCGCCTGCCATCAGGGACCACATTATGTACTGCACCTCTTCAATTGTCCGGCCAAGCCCCCTTAGCTGACCCCCAGGTCTCTGTGGACGCATCCAGTTCAAATGGCGCGTTTCCTTCACCTGGATATCGAAGCTGATCCCCCATAGACGAACAAGACTTCAATATAAATATATTGTTACTACAACAACAACAAATTCGGTTACAAGCGACTTGAACCTTTTTCACAAGACAAAATGTGGCTAAATTTTAAGATTTTCTCTGAATGAAAATGATTTAAAACCCTGTGGACACTTTGTGCCGTCTTGTTCTAACTAAAAAATAGAACTTGCAACACAATCTTCCAAAACCCACCTTAGCTCAAATGTCCAAAAAATGTCCAATCTCTAAATATTTCGGTTACTTTTACTTTTCGCAGCTCAATACTTTTGTGCAGCATGTGGCATTTTTACCTAAGCCACAATGAAACAAATTTAAATATTTTACCAAAATTTAATATAATTCAACCATGTCGTGCGTGTCGAATTTAAGATGCCCCACTTGTTTAAGTATAAATAGAAATTCTGCGGAAACATAGCAAGTGTTTTTATTGAAAAACACATTTGCCTCTTCCTCCTGCCGCGCTGTTTCTTTTCGCAGAAAATTCGTTGAACAATACATTTCATGCGAATTGCCATGACTTTGTGTTCAACAAGTTGCATGCCCCAACCGCAGCAGGACGATTTGCCGAATTCTCAATGGCTAAATTAAATTAACACTTGCGGATAGAAGGTCATTGCTAGTGCCGAGTTCCTTAAGGAAATAATTTAATACGAATACTAAAGTGGGTGGCAGGAAGTAAGAAAATGATACAATTGCAAAATACGCAGAGAAACACATAAATGAGTAGGTACGAATGTACCAGCTTAAATGTAGCTTGTTTTATAAGGATTAAAAAAATTCCCGGGTCTGTCTTAAATGGAACATTTAAAATAATGAATCATTCTTATTGGCAAACCGTGGATGACGAATGTTCCCTGAATGTGTCACCCAATTTTTGTAGTGGTTTCCTTTCGAATCATATGTGACAGCGCATAGAGAAAGGGGCCTAAGGGTAAAAAAAAATCAATTTTCACTTTTGTTTGATGTGGACAACATCTGAGCATCGAATGAGACCGATCCCATGCCCCAAAAGTGTTACCTCCCAGAGATATGCGCGTTTTATGAAAGTGATGGTACACCAAAGATACACGTTTTTAAATCTTTAAAATGGCTCTCCTGAACAAAACTGGTTTTTACCCTTAGATGCCTTTCTATTTTGCGTGCCACATATGTTATTTTGGCCATGACATTTCTTTCTCGCTAGAAATCTTGAAAACACATCAGCATCTTAGCACCATTGAACAAAATGAGTCGTTGACGCTTGAACACCGTTGGGAATTAATGCAAACTTATTCAAATGAAAGGGCATCTCGTACGCAAGTTTGTGCAAAATGATCGTAGTGGACAACATTCACGGTCCCGCAGATGTACGTTGCATGAGATTGTGGCTGCCAGTTGAGTGTGGGAGTCGTTTCTGGACTGCTGACCCGACATCAATCTCATCAAATCAACATAGCCCAAACTACAGTCGATTTTTAGGGCGATAAGTTCGGTAGACGTTTTATTAGCTGTGTCGGCGATGAAAATGAATGATTGGTGCTTCAATATTTTCTGTATAAAAACGTAGAGACAAATAGAAAGACACCAGTTTAAGGTGATCGAGTTGAATGGTATCAGAAACGACGCCAGAAAATGTTATCGACTGTTCAATAACCCCAGGAATGACTCGACTACTGGCATAGCTTCGTGTAGAGATGGAAATAGGAATCAGGTTACTGATACGTCGAGTGTGCTGAGGACTTGGAAAGAGCATTATTCCAACTTATCCCAGGAAGAGGTCAAAATTGCAACCAACCGGCACAAGAACAATAAACCCTCAGGGCAGGAGCCGACAGAATTCCGACCGAGCTGCTTAAGTCCGGAGATGACGAGCTGATAAGGTACATGTATCAGCTAGTTTACACTATCTGGAAGACAGATCGCATGTCTGATGACTGGAACCCAGATAAAACCACGGTTTGGTGCTGTTTACGAGGGCTACCGCAAAACTAACTGGCCTGGCACATTATCTGTTTTATTAGCAACTTTTTTTGTTTTTTAAAAGCAATCTTTTATAAGCCATCTGTCAAAATTTCCGAAATATTTAATGATTATTTTCTTTGTTACAGGTGATTGAAGTAAACAAGTTTTATAATATTTGAAAAATGGAAAATAAAGAGTTTCGTGCGGTAATAAATTAAGGTTATACGCCACAATTAATCAAAGATGAATTGGATTCTGCTCATGGTGATAATGCACCATCATACTCCACCGTGAAATCCTGGGTTCAACAATTTAAAATGGGTCGTTCAAGTACAGAAGATGAACAACGCTCTGGAAGACCGAAAACTGCTACTACTATTGAAAACATTAGAAAAATATTTAATGAAGTGACTAAAGATAGACGAATAAAGCTCAGAGAACTCGCTGATATTGTTAAAATACTCGAAAAACATGTTTGGAGTATTTTACATGATAAACTCCACATGAAAAAGCTATCCGCAAGATGGGTGCCGCGTTTGTTGACTTTGCCCCAAAAAATCGTCCGTTGGACCAATTCCGAGGAGCTTTTAGCGATTTATCAGCGTAATCCAATAGAGTTCTTGCGCCGATTCATAACTGTTGATGAAACATGGATCCATCACCACATCCCAGAATGCAAAGAACAGCCAAAACAAGGGATAGAAGCTGGTAAAAGTGGTCCCAAGAAGGCGAAAACTGTTAAGTCAGCAGGAAAAGTAATGGCCACAGTGTTTTGGGATGCAAGGGGTATAATATTTATTGATTATCTTGAGAAAGGAAAAACTATAAATAGTGAATATTATTGTGCATTATTGGATCGGTTTAGTGAAGAAATCAAGATAAAACGACCGCATTTAGAAAAAAAGTTCTTTTTCATCAAGATAATGCCCCTTCACACACTGCATTTTTAACTCAACAAAAACTGGCCGAATTACGATTTGAAAGTGCTCCGCAGTCCAGATTTATTTGGCTCCTTCCGATTATTTCTTGTTTCCAAATTTAAAAAAATTTCTCGGTGGCAAAAAATGTTCGTGCAATAGCGAGGTTATTGCTGAAACTGAGGCATATTTTGAAGGTCTTGAAAAATCTTACTTTTCGGATGGAATTAAAAAACTTGAAAAACGTTTGATGAAGTGTATTGAGTTGGAAGGAGATTATGTTGAAAAATAAATAATAATAATTCCAAAAAAAACGGTTCATTTTATGTTAGGCCAGTTACTTTTGCGGTCGTCCTCGTATAGGTATGTGACAGCGCATAGAGAAAGGGACCTAAAGGCAATAAAAAATCAATTTTCACTTTTTTTTTGATGTGGACAACATCTGAGCATCGAATGAGACTGATCCCATGCCCCAAAAGTATTCCCTCCCAGAGATATGCGCGTTTTATGAAAGTGAAGTCGACGATTCTAAGCGCAAATAGAAAGGGACCTAATCCTTAAAATGGCTCTCCTGAACAAAACAGGTTTTTAACCTTAGGTCCCTTTCTATTTTGGACAGCTTCTCCAAAATTAGTTTGAAAACCATAAATACGAAATTTCATTGCTTGTTGGGCTATATTTTGAAATTTCCGATAGTTTATTTCGGAGATTGAGAAACAAACATACCGCCGCTTTCACCATTCTAAACAAAATTGACATCTGAAACTTTCAGACATGAAATTTGCAATCAATTTAACAAAAGTCCAAGAGCCATAATAATAACAAAAAATAAGAATCTGAGAAAAAAATTACATAGAAATCGGTTGGAACTACTAAAATTCTGTTGAAAAAAAATTGAAATCGGTTGGAACTACTAAAATTCCGTTGAAAAAAAAAATAATTTCGGTTGCAATCACCAAATGTTTATAATCGTGTTGTATATTCGGTTCGAAATACCACATGGTGCTAAATATAATCGAACTGTTCTCACAACTTGTTGATCGGTCATACCAATGAAACGCTAAAAAGGTATTTAGTTAGCAACGAATAGTATTGCAAGCATTTTGTTGTTGTAACCAATTATTAGTGATGATAACTAAAACTCTATCATAACCTAAACCGGGTTGTTTAATAGTATTTTTTTTTTGTTCAAATTAAAATAATTACATTTAAGCCAAATGATAAAACACATTTTTCCAGTAAAAATCATACACCGTCATTTCCACAAATTCCACGTCATGGCCGGCCCTAAGAGTTTTTTTTAACTGAGTGAGCAAACAATGTTTAGCATGTCCATTTTGAGATTCAAAAATTTTCTTCTGAAGGTTCGGATGCTTTGTATGTTGCACCGATACTACAGTCCAGATAACTGAAAATTGCAGAGCACCAACGAACATTCAGTTGTACTCATGGAATAATCGTGGTGCACTCAATCATTCGGTTGGCAAAAAATGCAGTTATGGCAACGAACCTGTTCTCTGTGTGCTTACAAACATCGCACACCGAATCTTAAAAGTGCGAATGAGACAATAATGAAGTTTAAAACGCCCTGTTAGTATGGCTTAGGGAAGTGAGGTTATGCCGGCTTCGGTAATAGGGCCTTATCTGTTGGAAAGGGCCGGCATTTTGTAGAAAGGTTGAACATAAAAATTAAAACTATAATGAAAAACTTTTTTTATATCTCTTATTCAGTCGATTCAGCAGGAGTTCTGAGATGTTTTATTCAAATTGTATCAGGAATTTAGAAATGCCAAAATCGAATTGTCCTCCTTTGTAGTTTGTATTGGAATACCTGAAAACTCTTGACACATCATTTCTGAGCACTTCCGAAAGTATTGAACTGTTCTATTCAGCGCCTAAAATGACAAAAGGCTTCCGCAAGAACAATGATCTGATCCGATGACATGTGTGTCATTTTTGTCTTTGTCAGCATTGAATGACTCCCAGTCATATTGTCGAACCCGAACAAAGAATTCAGTCAAGAGACAAATTACACTGTCATTTTTCAGATTTCTCTATTAATATGCAAAACAAAGCAGAAATAGATGGCAAAAGAGAAACGAAGCAGTTACGAGTATAAAACAAAACATAACAAAAAGTGGTAAACACAACAAACAATTGGCGCAAGTAAACAAATAAATTGACAGGAAAAATGCCTACACATTATTTTCCAATAACGACGATGCCGACGCTGATGCTGTTCCACCATGACACACCAATTGAGTTCGCTGAATGCTGAGGAGGATGCCCTGCCCCATGATGATGATGATGATGTTGTCAACAGTGTTGTCGTTCTATCAAAGCCCGGCATGAATGTGGCAATATTGCTGGAGTCCTTCTTTTCTATACACAATACGCGGGCGCCTTTGCAATTGCAATTCCAGTTCGGTTTCAGTTTGTATTGAATTGAAATGGAATATTTTCATAACGTTGGCAAAACCGCCAGCACCAGCCACACCGAAGCCACCAACCACAACGAAATGATGAGAAAAGGAATACGTAAATGATTTGCAGATGCACCGAGGACAACAACACGCAAAAGTGAGAGCAAAAATGAAAATGAATTTTTATTGTATACAAAAGTTGCAAATAAAAATATGTCGCAAGTCCGGGAACAACAAAGGGGAATTCTTCATAACTTGGCATGTGACTGCATTTGAAATGAGAGTATCAGAATTACGCTTCGTTATTTCAATACAAACAAATATTGAACTTTACTTGTTAAAGGGCAAAATTTAAGAAAAAATTAAGTTGGCAGTTCAAAAAGAAGCCGAAAAAACCCCAAAAGACAAAATCAAATATTTTTTTTTGCCAAAAGCCAAATTGTAGCTTTGGGTTTCATAAAGTGTGATCCATCTTGAGGTATTTTTTCAAAACAATAAAAATATATAAAAATTCAAAACAAGTGTGGAATCTTTATTGGTAATGTGAAAGGACATTTTATGGCATTTATTTTTTGAATATAATTTCCTTCAAATGTTGGCCAAAACTACGCCTCGGGGTTTCCATTCTGAGGGTCTAATTTTGTATGACTCGTTCGAGCATTTCGACCGGTATGGCTTTATTAACACGCGTAATGTTGGCTTCCAAAGCCTGAATCGTAGCTGGTTTGTCAGCATAGACTTTGGACTTTAAGTAACCTCAAAGAAAAATGTCTAAAGGTGTAATATCACACGATCTAGACACCGATGATTCCACCAGCTCTTAAACCGCAGCAACCTCTTCTTGTTGCTCTTCAGCCCAAATGTGGCAATTTTGTTTATTGACTTTGTCGTAGAGCCAGAAAAGGGGTTTCATCACTAAACAAAGTTTTGGTCGAAAACAGCGGATGTTCCCGTTTCTCACTGAACGCTCATTTCCATAATACAGTTGCCATGATTTGAAGGTAATTATTTTCAAAAAAAAAATATTTTCAAAAATGTCTTCTCAAATTACCAATAAAGATTCCACACTTGATATGATTTTTTTTATTTTTTTGTTCTGAATAAAACCTCTAATTTTTTGACACTTTAAACGATATTGCATATTTTGACTACTGCATTCAAACTTTATAAATTCGAAAGTAAAATCAAGTTTAAAAGAACCTGCTCATAATCCAAAGAAAAGAATAAATATGTTTAAATCGTTATATACGAGGGCGGTTCGGAAACTGCTTAGCCTAGCACAAAAAGCGCGGCATAAACAGAAAAAAGTTAAGTGTTTTGAAAACTTCCATCTCTGCTCTGAACACATGTTAAATTTTGTTTCGATCTGGCAACTCCTTCATATAGAAACAGGTGTTCACAAAAGACGCATGCGCGATTTTTTTACAATGGAAAAATTAGAAATGCGTGGTGTCATTAAATATTTACATAAAAAAGGTTTATCGGGACAAGAAATTCATAATGATATGGTGAATGTGTTAGGTGAAAGTGCTCCTTCATATGCAACAGTAAAAAATTGGGTTGCTGAATTTAAACGTGGTCGTACAAGCATTGAAGATGAACCACGAACCACGTCCAAAAACAGCAACAACAACAGAAATTGTAGCCAAAGTGCATTATATGGTATTAAATGATCGACGAATAAAAGTGCGTGAAATAGCTAATATCATGGGCATCTCAAATGATCGAGTCCATTTAATTTTGCATGAAGAACTGCAGATGAAAAAGCTTTCTGCAAGATGGGTGCCGGACTTGTTAACATTCGACCAAAAACGCATAAGAATGAACATTTCTCAAGCTTGTTTGGATCGTCTTCAGCGAAATAAAATGGATTTTAAACGTCGTTTGGATCCACCACAATACTCCAGAGACAAAAGAACAATCCAAACAATGGACTGAAGCTGGAGGAAGTGCCCCAAAGAAGGCAAAAACAATTCAATCGGCTGGAAAGGTTATGGCAACGGTTTTTTGGGACTTCAAAGGTATTTTATTGATTGACTATCTGCGAAAGGGTAAAACAATAAATTCAGAGTACTATTGCAACCTTTTAGATCAATTAAATGTACAAGACAACGCACCAGCGCACAAGAGTGTTTTAACAATGGCTAAAATCAACGAATTAAAGTACGAGTTGCTTGACCACCCACCTTATTCTCCTGATTTAGCTCCCAGTGACTTTTACCTGTTCCCAAATCTAAAAAAAATCCTTGCTGGCAAGCGTTTTACCTCAAATGAAGATGCAATTACAGTTGTAAACCACTATTTTGAAGACCTTGAGGAAAACTATTTTAATCAAGGGATAGAATTGCTAGATAAGCGTTGGACTAAGTGTATTGAAGTTTCAGGAGATTATATTGAAAAGTAAAAATATTTTTGAAAAACTAACTATTCTCTTTCATTGCTAGGCTAAGAACTTCCCGAACCGCCCACGTATAAGACTTAGTAAAAAAAATATTTTTATTTCGGTCAGATAACCAAATACATACGACTTAACCATAAGTTTGTCCAGTTTACTAAATGCTCGTGGCAACGACAACCAAATTCAAGCAGTACTAATACTAAATAATCTATAACAACAACCAATAGGTGTACAAATTCAGTTCCAATAATTACCTTAATTAGTTATGGTAACCGTCTTCTCTGCCTCTGTGTGTGGTTTATGAAACTACCCAGCAAACCAAACCTTCAGAATTCGATCAGAATTCTGTACGACAATCCCCACAATGTTTCGATTTCTTACCGAATTCGTAACGAAAAACATATGAGAGAGTTGACAAAAATTCTGAACTACTTCTGTGAAAAAAATCCTCTGACAAATCGAACAGACATTGTCGGCAAATTTGGTTTACTGGGTATTGTCTTTTCTTGCAGAAATTATGTTGAATTTTTTTTTGTTTTTTATAAATTCTATCATCTTAAACACTGTGTGTATTTTTTTAAGTCATGGAAATACAGACGGACACCACTACGGGATAAAAGACCAAAAAAATGACCTGTTTCTCCCAGTTTTGCCCAAAATCATGCACTTTTTTATGTGCCCCAGAGATTTGGGCATAGGTGTCATTTTATGCAAAAAAGTTTCGGAATTTTGATTTACTTACAGAGGCAAAGTTGTAGCTCTTGTAAAAAGAACAAAAATTGTGTACATATAAAATCAAAAACTTCATCTTTAAGGTCAAAATCACTTCAAAAAATTCGATTCGAGATAATATGCTATCTACGAGGGCGACCGCAAAAGTAACTGGACTAACATAAAATGAACCGTTTTTTTGGAATTTTTATTATTTATTTTTCAACATAATCTCCTTCCAACTCAATACACTTCATCAAACGTTTTTTAAGTTTTTTAATTCCATCCGAAAAATAAGATTTTTCAAGACCTTCAAAATATGACTCAGTTTCAGCAATATCCTCGCTATTGGACGAAAATTTTTTGCCACCGAGAAATTTTTTTAAATTTGGAAACAAGAAATAATCAGAAGGAGCTAAATCTGGACTATATGGTGGATGCGGAGCAATTTCAAATCGTAATTCGGCCAGTTTTTGTTGAGTTAAAAATGCAGTTTGTGAAGGAGCATTATCTTGATGAAAAAAAACTTTTTTTGTAAATGCGGTCGTTTTATCTTGATTTCTTCACTCAACCGATCCAATAATGCACAATAATATTCACTATTTATAGTTTTTCCTTTCTCAAGATAATCAATAAATATTATACCCCTTGCAATGCGGGGTCGAATTTTTTTCGCATAAAGCGGATAGCAAAAGCGAAAACTACAGAAAATTCTAAGAAAGTTTTGCCAAGAAACCATGGGTCTAAAATTAATTCCCAGTTCGCGCAGAGCGACTTTAGATTTTGAGGTCATACTTATTAAATTGTACTCAAAAACCTATAGTTTTAAAAATAACAGCAGGCCATGCAATTAATGCAATAATAGCAGGCTTTTGTAACTTATTTGTTTTTTCACGTGGCTGAGCAAAAAACAGCAAAAAAAAGCAATCGTACGGTACTCTTACCACACACACAAGGGTCTGCGTTGAATAAACAATAGTGTGTTCTAAATAATTTTTTTCAAGTTTTAAAAAGTTTTCGATTATTAAATTATAATGGAAACGTCTGGAATGTCAGTTGATTCCACCAATTTAGAAATTGATACAATTTCAATGAACTGCGGGTCTTGTGTTCTTCCCTGTCTGAATATTGGCTTGCCAAGAGATTTAAGTGATCTAAATCTACCAAGTAATCGTGACGTATTAAATTACTATTTATTTTTACGCGTGGCTGAGCAAAAAACAACAAATAAAAGCAATCGTACGGTAATCTTAACATACAAGTGGCAAAAAAATTTGGAAAATTTGGAATAAACTAAACATTCCGTTAATCAATGAAAAAAGTGTCTCGAAAAAACTGACAACATTGCTAAATAAATATCATAATGACATAAAATTTAAAAGTAGACCAAGTAAGTCTTCAACGTTTCTGGAAACAATTGATCATGTGTTTTATATTGGAAAATGTCAGTGCGCAAAAACATTGCCTTGCTGCTGTGGTTTAATACCCATTGAACTCCAAGACTTTATGATTGATCAGCACAGTGAGAGGAAGCTAACCATTCCCGAATTCGAGGCGATTGCTGTTGACCAAAAATCAAATCCAACTTTTTTTCCTGGCTTAACAAATATGGATGTTGAATCAGAGGTGATGTTTGCCATGCCAACTGCAAGAGAGCAAAGTTCGTCGAAAACAAAAATTAATACCAAAAGGTACGAAACACCTCATTTCGCTATGGCGTGCGATAGGTTTGGAATCGGTAATAGGGTTGCTTCTTTTTTGGCCACATCGCTTTTCAACGATATTGACTTTAAAGATGAAAATGGGGAACCAATAATTATGGACAAATCTAAAGTTTCACGTGAAAGAAAGAAATGTAGGGATTCTCTTCGAAGAAAGCAACGCAATGACTGTGATCTGGTAGCCTTCTTCTTTGATGGCAGAAAAAACAACTCTCTGACGAGCGAAGAAGAAAATGGAAGATATCATCCGAGAATGTTAAAAGAATCACATTTAGTGGTTCTTAAAGAGCATGAGAGCAGATTGTTGGGTTACGTAAAAGTCGACGCCGAGGACGCTAAAACAAAACAGAGGCCATTGTGCGAGTTCCTTATAGAACAAGATATGTCCCTTGAGAGACTGATTGGAATTTGCTGTGATGGAGAAGAAACAAACACAGGTTCTGAAAATGGAATTTTAAGGAGATTCGAAGTCATGTTGAATAGACCATTGCACTGGTTTGTTTGTTTATTACACTTTAATGAACTTCCACTTCGTCACTTGTTCTCCGCATTGGAAAAGTCCACTACAAGCGGACCGCGCACAGCTAGTGGGATAATAACAAAGCAAATCGAAACATGCGAGCAGATGGCGGTAAGCAAACAATTGTTTTAAAGAGCCTAACATTGTATATTTTGATCAGAGCTAAATAAAAAAAATCTTGCTGTAGGCTGTACCCGACTTTGAGACCATTTCGTTGGGAGATATGCCTCCACCCATTCATGAAAAAACGCTCTCGACTGACGTTCAGTACTTGTATCGAATGGCAAATGCAGTTTGTAATGGTTTCTGCCCCGAAAATTTAGCCAGTATGAAACCGGGACAAATTGTGCACTCTCGATGGCTAACAAAGGCAAGCAGACTCTTACGTTTATACGTGACAACTAGTTCACCATCAGCGAATTTAAAAACTTTGGCAACTTACATAATGAAAGTTTACGTACCGATGCACAGTGGGAAAATTACGAAAAAAATTGGAAATAATTCGGCCATTTCGTTTGTAATGGTCCGATTTAAATGAAAATTTACATTGACCTTCTTGAAGTGTTACTGAGCTTAAGTTTTGAATTTCATGCATCTGTGTTTAACAGGTGCTGCACAGTGGGCCCTCAAAGTTGGTCACCTCGAGTTAAAATTTTCTTTTTCAAGCCGCCAAAAGCGTATTTGTGGTCCGATCGTAATAATTTTTTCTTTAGTGAAATCTGCTGGACAAACCCAACCAAAAATGTTATTACAAATTTTTTCATATCTCGTACAATAAAAAAGATATCGGGACTTAAAGTTTTTTTTTCGAAAAATTTGCTTTGGATTTTCTGGGATTATTTTATTTTTGGGAATCAGTTTTAGGTGAATCGGGGAAAATTTAATCCTGGTTTAAAGAAAACACTTTGGTTAATGTTTTAAAGAAAGAATTGTAGCAAAATCACCAATAATATGAAAATGCCAGCTGTTCAAAGTCAACTATTGCGAAAAAAGTGGGATTTTGAGTGTTTTACGGCGAAAAGGTACCTTTACTCTTATGTCAATAACTTTAATGTTTCTTAAGTAACATACAAAAAATTTGCATTTATTTCAAAGAAAACTTTATGCTTAATACAAATAATAAGCAATTGTGACCCTAGTCGGTACTTTTCTTGCTCCAGGCGTCTCCAAATATGGGCATTTTTTTCAAAAAAAATTGAGTTTGAGCTCAAATAAAAAAAATCGCCACACTGCTGGCCCAATTTGGTGCTATAAGTCAGTTAACTACATATGTTTTCTAAAATCCCAAG
Organism: Hydrotaea diabolus; assembly: GCA_963513945.1. Classification (NCBI taxonomy): domain Eukaryota; kingdom Metazoa; phylum Arthropoda; class Insecta; order Diptera; family Muscidae; genus Hydrotaea; species Hydrotaea diabolus. The sequence goes on along the minus strand of OY740718.1, from coordinate 83,788,401 downwards.
CAAAGAAATTTTGCGGGAGGCCATTTCTAGGACAAAAAAAATGAGTTTTTGTTAAAAAATCCCATTTCTGGGATTTTGTTTTCCCCTGTGTCAAATTTTAGAAAAGTGGCAACTCCAATTTTTTTTTTGAATAAGTTTTTCATTTTGTCACAAAAATATTGATACTACGTAAAAAAATCAGGTTTATATCTCCAACCAGCAAAATTTTACAGTGGTCTGAAATATTGACTTTTTTTGCTACCTTCACAAAAAAAAAATTTTTTCTCGTTTTTATCAATTATTATTCAACATATTGAGTTAATTGCATTCTTTTTTATAATCTGTTAAAACTAGAGGTAATTACCTTTCCATTGGTATATAAAAAGTATATCCTTTTACCTACACTTATAACAGCACGTGCGCTGGAATAAGACCCCTTTGAGTAAAGTATGAATTTTATAGGTAAGAATACCAATTTTAAAAATTCTCGTACCTATCCATAAATAGCAAAAATATATATTTTTACCATTATTGTTTACCTATTGTGTAAAAACGGAAAATGGGTAGTATTGTATAGTATGGATCTAGGTACCTAAACATTCATTCTTATATGTTTTGGGGGAATACCTGTCCCCTATGTCCGGAATATTGTGCAACATTTTAGGCGAATGTACCTGGGTACATAAAAATTCATTGTTATAAATGTATTTTTGGGGAATACCTGGTATTTTAGTCAAGTATTAATTGCGGATATTATTGTGATTACCTGTAAGTATTACTCATTGATATAAGAACCGCCGATTTTGTATGGGTTTATCATAACAAATTAATCCGCCATGACGATAACACTCCTTGTTCAAGAACTTGTTGAATTTTTAAAAAACACCAAACTTCGGAAAATGGAGAACAGAGTAGCATATTTAATAGAGTGCATAGAGTCAACATATAGCGAGATAACACAATCTAACGAAAGCAGCAAAGTATTAAATTTTTTGAAAAAATTTGACCGGCTCATGGAGAAGTATCACAGGAATTATTCAAGCTTACCAACTGAGTGGCTCGACAGTATAATTGAATTTAAAACTGTCCCTGCTTTAGTGGGTGCTCCTACTAAGGAATACGACGATCTATGTCCAAAGGCAAAGAAACAACGGTTGTCGGCTGAGATGGCAAATCATTCACCTTCAAAGATTTGTGATACATTCAAGGAATTACTGACGGTGGAAAATCGGCCATCTAGCGCAAAAAGAATTGCAGACGTGTTAACGGAAGCATCACCAAGGCGGCTCCAACGCATTGAAAGAAGTATTGCAACACCATGTCCTGGTTTTAGCGAGGAAGAAGCATTAGCTTTAATCATCGAATTGGGATTGAGTAAGAACAAGTACACTCATTTAAGAAGAATGCTGCTTGATAAAGGATGTGACATGTTTCCCGCATACAACCGAATAAAGGAACGAAAAATGGAAATTTTGCCAAACCCAGTGATAATTACAGAAAAGGCCGGCAGCGTTAGTTTGGAACTACTTCTCCAAAATACTGCCAGTAGGATAATAACAACATTGAATGAGGAACAACTAAAAAAAATCAACAACAGCCATCTTCAATTAATATGCAAGTGGGGATGTGATGGTTTGTCAGCACTTTCGGAATACAAACAATGCTCTGATAGCCAATCTACCCAGATCGAATTCAAGAGCGTATTCATGGCATCTTTGGTTCCTCTGAGGTTAAATTTAGACTCTACCTTACCTTCAACTTCGCGCAGAAAATCAAACCCTACTGAAGCAATATGGCGTAATCCAACACCTGGCTCCAAAATTTATTGCAGACCAATCTCCTTCGTATATCATAAAGAAACGAGTGATTTAACTAAAGCCATCACAGACAAATTAAAAGATGATATTTCGAGATTAGAAGATTTTGCATTTAAATTCGACAGGTATTCTATTACAATATCTTTTAAAATGTTCCTGACAATGGTAGATGGAAAAGCCGCAAACGATATTACAGGAAACAAATCTAGCTGGAAGTGTTTCATTTGCAATAAAAGCAAAGTTAATTTTTCAAACGCTTCGAATAATTCAGTAGTCAATGAAGATACCCTTGAGTTTGGAATAGCACCGTTACATGCTCGAATCAGGTTTCTAGAACACTTTCTAAACCTTGCTTATGACATTAAGTATAAATCTATACCAGGAAATGAAAGGAAAAACATTCGAGCTAACAAAGAAATGCATGAAATGAGAGCAAGTGAAAAAAAAAGAATTCAAGATGCATTTAAACAACAAACTGGCCTAAATATTTCTAAACCACGCTCGAACTTTGGGAATACAAATGATGGAAACACTGCCAGAAGATTCTTCGCAGACTATAATACAGCTGCAGAAATAACTGGAATCAATAAGGAGTTGATTCGAATGGTTAATATATTGCTTTTAGCTCTGAATTCCAAACAAAAGATTAATTCCGATAAATTTGGAGTTTACGCCGAACGAATTTTAAAAATGCTTGCTGATCTCTATCCCTGGAAAGATCTAACGCCAACTATACACAGAGTCCTGTTCCATGGGAAACAAATAATCGAGTCTCACCTTCTCCCTATAGGCGAGTTAACTGAAGAACCACAAGAAGCTAGAAATCGAGACTTCAGATATGTTCAACAATTTTCCACAAGAAAATGCTCAAGAATAGCACAAAACGAAGACTTACTTAATAGTTTATTATTATCTTCAGATCCTTTTTTATCCTCCATGAGAAGTAAGTTGACTTCGTACCACGAAATGACGCATGGAGACGAAGAAGAATTTTCTGATTTATTAGATATGCTGGACGTGGAATAAAATCATTTAAGTTTAATGTTTTTTAATTATAAGATTTATTTAAATGTTAATTTATTTAAAAAAAAGTTTTTCACAAAAAATGAAGTCAATAGCATCTTTTTATTCAAATTTTCTATCTGCAACAATTAAATTACTTTTTTGCGATTGGAAATGTGTAAATTTGATTTTTTTAAATGCAACAACATTGATCTCTCACAAAATGAAATTGCTATTTACCAAAAAAATTAATATTTTACTCAAAGGGGTCTTATTCCAGCGCACGTGCTGTTATAAGTGTAGGTAAAAGGATATACTTTTTATATACCAATGGAAAGGTAATTACCTCTAGTTTTAACAGATTATAAAAAAGAATGCAATTAACTCAATATGTTGAATAATAATTGATAAAAACGAGAAAAAAATTTTTTTTTGTGAAGGTAGCAAAAAAAGTCAATATTTCAGACCACTGTAAAATTTTGCTGGTTGGAGATATAAACCTGATTTTTTTACGTAGTATCAATATTTTTGTGACAAAATGAAAAACTTATTCAAAAAAAAAAAATTGGAGTTGCCACTTTTCTAAAATTTGACACAGGGGAAAACAAAATCCCAGAAATGGGATTTTTTAACAAAAACTCATTTTTTTTTGTCCTAGAAATGGCCTCCCGCAAAATTTCTTTGCTTGGGATTTTAGAAAACATATGTAGTTAACTGACTTATAGCACCAAATTGGGCCAGCAGTGTGGCGATTTTTTTTATTTGAGCTCAAACTCAATTTTTTTTGAAAAAAATGCCCATATTTGGAGACGCCTGGAGCAAGAAAAGTACCGACTAGGGTCACAATTGCTTATTATTTGTATTAAGCATAAAGTTTTCTTTGAAATAAATGCAAATTTTTTGTATGTTACTTAAGAAACATTAAAGTTATTGACATAAGAGTAAAGGTACCTTTTCGCCGTAAAACACTCAAAATCCCACTTTTTTCGCAATAGTTGACTTTGAACAGCTGGCATTTTCATATTATTGGTGATTTTGCTACAATTCTTTCTTTAAAACATTAACCAAAGTGTTTTCTTTAAACCAGGATTAAATTTTCCCCGATTCACCTAAAACTGATTCCCAAAAATAAAATAATCCCAGAAAATCCAAAGCAAATTTTTCGAAAAAAAAACTTTAAGTCCCGATATCTTTTTTATTGTACGAGATATTTGTAATAACATTTTTGGTTGGGTTTGTCCAGCAGATTTCACTAAAGAAAAAATTATTACGATCGGACCACAAATACGCTTTTGGCGGCTTGAAAAAGAAAGTTTTAACTCGAGGTGACCAACTTTGAGGGCCCACTGTGCAGCACCTGTTAAACACAGATGCATGAAATTCAAAACTTAAGCTCAGTAACACTTCAAGAAGGTCAATGTAAATTTTCATTTAAATCGGACCATTACAAACGAAATGGCCGAATTATTTCCAATTTTTTTCGTAATTTTCCCACTGTGCGATGTACTTTAACATTAAGTTCTACAACTGAGTTGTACTCGTATACGGCAGTCTCTTGTTTTTTTAAATTTATACAGTCCACGCGATATTTACCACCAACGCTGCGAGAAATTGTTAACACTGTAATCCGAAATAATTCATACTTCGCTCATCCTGAAAATATCTTACTGGCAATGCTTTATGATAAGAGAAAAGATGTTCGCGAAAGAGCCATAAAAAAGATACTACATTATCGTGATAAAGTTTGTGATCCGACTAATCTAAGGGTTTATGATAAAAAGCACGCAATAAATTTTGAATGCTCAGACTACTTTGATCTGGTTGACCTAGATGATGACAATGTTTTGTCTGAGCCTCCATTCTCAGCAAACATTCCATCCGAACACTTGTTGCAGTTTATTGAGTCTGATGATCCGCCGCTTCCTGACCCAGGGATTCCATGTCATACCCAAGCAACTGAGCGTTGTGAACAGCTTCTGGCAACAGTTTCCCGACGCGCTATCGCAAAGAATAGAGACGATATTATGGCCGTAACTATAGAAAGACGTACTACAACACCACGCATGGAGTCCAAAAAAGACTTTAAAACCTAAAAAAACTAAAACTAGAAAAGATTCCCAGTCATCAGCAAAAAAAAACAATGTATGTAACTTGCACCAAAAAAACATTTAATTTTTTGAAAACTTAATTACAATAATAAAATCTTATTTTCGATCCACCGTATTTTCCACAATTTTAGCATTTTTTTTTAAAATATGGGAATATCTGTATGCTGCATACATAGAAGCACAAACTTTCGTTATAATCGAAGAAACTAAGCACAATTCCGGATCGCTTCTTATGAAAGTATAGGTTTTTGAGTACAATTTAATAAGTATGACCTCAAAATCTAAAGTCGCTCTGCGCGAACTGGGAATTAATATTAGACCCATGGTTTCTTGGCAAAACTTTCTTAGAATTTTCTGTAGTTTTCGCTTTTGCTATCCGCTTTGTTGGTTTTTTTCCACCCATACAAATCGACCCGCCCTACTTTGCATCCCAAAATACTGTGGCCAGTACTTTTCCTGCTGACTTAACAGTTTTCACCTTCTTGGGACCACTTTTACCAGCTTCTATCCATTGTTTTGACTGTTCTTTGCAATCTGGGATGTAATGATGGATCCATGTTTCATCAACAGTTATGAATCGGCGCAAGAACTCTATTGGATTACGCTGATAAATCGCTAAAAGCTCCTCGGAATTGGTCCAACGGAAGATTTTTTGGGACAAAGTCAACCTTTTTCGCGGATAGCTTTTTCATGTGGAGTTCATCATGTAAAATACTCCAAACTTGTTTTTCGTTCCTGCCAAAAAATTAAATTTGCTGTAAAAAGAACTCTCTGTAACACCCTATATTTGGTTGGAGTAGCCTCCTACCGGACACCACTTTAACGTTCTGCGTATGTTTCCTTTAAAACCATTCTGGGTCATATGCAAACAGCAACAATTCATTTAATGCCATGGACATGGACCGAAAACAAACTGCATTTAATTTCCACAATAAAATCGAATCTGGCATGAAAATTCAGCTCGAGCAAAAAAAGTGCCATAATTTCATTTACATGTGTAACTTGTTGCAAATTAAAAATTTTCCTTTTGGGATTTCGGGCGAAAAATGTACAAAACAATTGTTTTTAATTTACGAACAGTGAGGAACATATGTTATCGGAAGTATGAATAAATATGTGACGCGCAAAATAGAAAGGGACCTAAGGCTAAAAACGAGTTTGTTCAGGAAAGCCATTTTATAGATTAGGTCCCTTTCTATTTGCGCTTATCTCTTGGAGGGAACACTTTTGGGGCATGGGATCGGTCTCATTCGACGCTCAGATGTTGTCCACATCAAAAAAAGGGAAAAGTTGATGTAAAGTTTTGTTCAGGAGAGCCATTTTAAAGATTAGGTCCCTTTCTATTTGCGCTTAGAATCGTCGACTTCACTTTCATGAAACGCGCATATCTCTGGTAGGGAACACTTTTGGGGCATGGGATCGGTCTCATTCGATGCTCAGATGTTGTCCACATCAAAAAAAAAAAGTGAAAAGTTGATGAAAAGTTTTGTTCAGGAGAGCCATTTTAAAGATTAGGTCCCTTTCAATTTGCGCTTAGAATCGTCGACTTCACTTTCATAACACGCGCATATCTCTGGGAGGGAACACTTTTGGGGCATTGAATCGGTCTTATTTGATGCTCAGATGTTGTCCACATCAAAAAAAGAAAAAAAATTAAAATTTCTTTATAATCTTTACAAATTTCACAAAATGAAAAATATCGCAGAAATTTTTGTGTTCAAAAAAATAAAAAAAATATCAAAACAAACGATCAAACAGTGGAGCCAACTTTGCTACTCCAAGATCACGAAAAATAAATACATTTTAAAGCAGTTTACTAAGAATATCTGCATGGACATCAGTACGGTGAGAAATGTCAATTCTTAAGTAACCAAAAGTGGTTATTTCGTGACCGTATCCGCTTTATATTTTTCATACATTTATAGTTTAAAAATTAAATGGAAATCCCAATTAGAGCTTAAGTCCCCACCGCCAAAAACATGGAGTATTTTTTTTGTTTTTTCGGTCTCTATAAGAGTTTTCGGATTAAGTTCGAATTATCTCTGAATGTGAGATGGAAATTTTAATAAAAAAATATTTGTTTTAATTATATTAGAAAAACATATTCCAACCTCGCCACTACCTTTAAAAAAAATGGGCAAAAGGACAAGTTAATTTTTTTTAATGTCTACGTGAGACTCCTCCAATAAACCACTACAGGGCTGGGCGATTGAAGTGCTACCAACTATGCGTTGGCAATACCGGTGAACGAATAATGGCAGGAGTTCTATATTCATATCAATGGCAGCTGTTTAAATTATTTACAAGCTACCATAAGCATTTGCATCTCAGTTTTAGAGAAGAAAAGTTATACGAAATGGATTTCAAACTGATTGCGTTAATATTTGGCCGGAAAATCACAACCAGTGAGTTGAGCCGTATAAAAGTTTTTGTGTGTCGCACCATAAATCGTTGAAAGCACACAGGCAGCATTCCAAACGGTGGTGGACCACAAAAGACCGCAACATCACAAAAATGTTTGAAAAGCGAAGGCCCGACTGTAATGATACCCACTTCGTAGTGGTGAATAAAAGGACAAAGAACTGAAAATATCCCAGCGAATCATCCTACGAGTGTACGATAATAAGCGTATGGTAAAGCCTTGCAAGTTCCAAAACGCACCCAATTTACATCACACACAGAGAAAAAATCAGTTAAAATCGGTACGAACTAAAAATATTCGGTTGGCTAAAAAGTATACGGTGATCCTTCTAGGGGTATTTTTCAGAACAAAAATATATAAAAATTGAAATCAAGTGAAATAAATAAAGATTAGTAATGTGAAAGGACATTTTATGGCATTTATTTTTTGAATATAATTTCTATTTCCATTCTAAGGGACCAATTTTGAATGACTCGTTCGCGCATTTCTACCGGAATGGCTTTAACGACACGCGTAATGTTGGCTTCCAAAACCTGAAGCGTAGCTGGTTTGTCTGCATAGACTTTGGACTTTACGTAACCCTAACGAATAATGTCTAAAGGTGTGATATCACTCGATCTAGGCGGCCAACTCACCTGTCCAAAACGTGAAATTAGCTGCTTTTCGAAATGACCTCTCAATAGTTCCATTGTTTGAGCAGCTGTATGACAAATGGCACTGTCCTGTTGAAACCAAGTGTCGTCAAGATTATGGGCTTCAATTTCAGGTAGCAGAAAGATCGATATCATGGCGCGATAGCGAGCACCATTCACGGTAACGTTCCGGCCATCAGCATTTTTGAAAAAATATGCACCGATAATTCCACCAGCTTATAAACCACACCAAACCGTGGTTTTCTCTGGGTATAAGAGTACCTCTTGAACCTCTTCTTGTTGCTCTTCATATTGACTTTGCCGTTCAGCCAGAAATGGGCCTCATTACTGAACAAAATTTTAGTCGAAAACAGCGGATCTTCCCGTTTCTCACCGAACGCTCATTTCCATAATACAGTTGCCCACATTTGAAGGTAATTATTTTCAAAAAATAAATGCCATAAAATGTCCTTTCGAATTACCAAAAAGATTCCACACTTGATATGATTTTTTATATGTTTTGTTTCTGAAAAAATACCTCTAGATGGTTCACCCTATACTTCTTGTTGCAATCATCAATATTCCATGTTATCGATGCTTACATGGTTCGACTTACCATACAATAAAATTACGATTCCTACAGCCAATAGGTCGGTCATTCAGTAAAACTATTGGTTGCCACAACGGGCGTTTATGGCAACCAACTAACTATGAAGTACATGTTACTTAGTACGATTCTTAAAAATGGTCGTTTTTGGGAAGATTGTGCTACTAAATTACTACTATTATCATTTTAGTAAAGATCGTCTTGTTATAGATTATCGGCTATACGTACTCTTTAAATTCGGTTGTCATTACCACGAGCATTTATTAACAAGTCCAAATGATGTTTAAATTTTATGTATTCGTTTATCTGACCAATATAATAAAATTATTTTCATTTAGTTTGTAAATTTAAAGATTTAAATATATTTATTTTGTTATTTGAATTATGAACAGGTTTTTGTAAAACTTACGTTTGTACTTTTTTTTTGGATGACTCGTTTGCGCATTTCTACCGGAATGGCTTTAACGACACGCGTAATGTTGGCTTCCGAAACCTGAATCGTAGCTGGGTTGTCTGCATAGACTTTGGACTTTACGTTACCCCAAATAAATATGTCTAAAGATGTGATATCACTCGACCTAGGCGGCCAACTCACCTGCCCAAAACCTGAAATTAGCTGCTTTTCGAAATGACTTCTCAATAGATCCATTGTTTGAGCAGCTGTATGAGTAGTGGCACCGTCCTGTTGAAACCAAGTTTCGTCAAGATTACGGGCTTCAATTTAAGGTAGCATAAAGATCGATATCATGACACAATAGCGAGCACCATTCTATTTGAAGGTAATTATTTTCCAAAAATAAAAGCCATAAAATGTCCTTTCAAATTACCAACAAAGATTCCACACTTGATTTGAATTTATATATTTTTGTTTGTTCTGAAAAAATACCTCTAGATGGATCACCCTATAAAATCCAGGATCGGTTACCATTTCGCCTGGAGTCATTGTTCCGTTCCGTTGTTTCGGAGTAAGTCTATTCATTATGAAATGGCAAACTAAACTGATCATAAATGAAGTGGCAGCTGCCAAAAAGACCAACTCCGACAAAAGTATGGTCAGGTTGAAAACCACACGTCTAAAAAAACAACCTTTGGTTATAAGATGTTTGTAATTGCATATGAGCGAAATGTCAGTTTCCTCTTAAGGAGTCAAAAGTATCATTGAAAAAATTGTCTTAATTATTTGTGGATAAATTAAAACTTAACTGGGAATCGCATTTAACACATCCAAAATGTGGATGGGTATTTTTGAACAAATGGGCTCGGGTGGCGCAAAAAAATTCCCTATCATTCTTACAAGTTTTACTTAACATATAACGCCTAAAAGTAAACACATTTAGTATAAATTTGAAATATTAATATAATTTCAGGATTTGCTGACGAAACCTGCTCGAACGCATGGACCCTGGGTTCTCCCAGAGCTTTGGCTAAAAGTACTGATTTTTGTGCTAAAGCGATGCTTCTCGGCGAGATCTCAAAATCGGAAACTCCTAGTCACCAAGAACCCTAAACAACTTTTCAACAGTTTACAAAGAGAATAACAGGTTAGATCGGACGAAGCAGCGTGAGTGTGGACTAGAATTTTTTACAAGCTCTCTACTACCTATACTTCTTTAGATCTGCATAAGCGAAGTTTCATACCAAAAGATTTCCCGCTTTTTAAGGTTTAATGTTTCATATGTATTTACCTCAAATGAATGTTTGAAGTCTTGGCTAGGTGCGATAAAAAAATCTACACTTTCATACCGGTCGATTTTGTAGGTTGTTTTAAAAAATAGGTCAGAATTAATAAGTTTAATAAATCGTCCCTCTGGGTCGATTTGAGTTTATTTATTTGTTTCCATTCTGAACATAAGTTACTCATTAAATTTGAACAAAACTTTTTTTTTTAAAGAACCAGTTTATCTTGAAGATATCCGGTTTTTATTTAAGACGTTCAATACTTAAATGATACTAGCAGTAAATTAGTTGAACATTTTAACCCAAAACGACCATTTTTAAAAACATTTATACAATTTCACAGAAATCCGCTTCGAAAACAGAAAATCATGGCCGTGAGATGAATATCACGCAAAAGTCCATGAGTCGAATCGTTAAAAACGACTTGGGTCTTTCAAGCGACGTACCGGAAATTTATTGACTGCAGCTTTAAAAAAAAATAGGATTGAAAAATGGAACCGTCTTTTGGTGAAGCACGCTTATAACTTGGACAGAACAATTTTGTTCACCGATGAAAAATTTTTACCGTTCAGGAAAAATTTAACAAGCAAAATGATAGTGTATGCGCGGTCATCGAAGGAAGCAGCTAAACTGATCCCAAGGGTGGAAAAGGGTCATCACCCAGCTTCACCCATCTCTTACGATGGGATCACTGACCTGCATTTCTGGGAACAAGGAGTCAAAACATCGGCCAAAGTTTACCAAGAAACCGTTTCGGAAGCCTCTTAACAATGCTCTGCTCCAAAACCAGCCATGGACTTTCCAGCAGGATTCTGCGCCGGCCCATAAGGCTAAAATGTCCCAAGCCTGGCTTCGAAACAATTTGCCAGCGTTCATTTCCTCTGAAGAATGACCCTCAGGCAGTCCAGATTTGAACCCATTGGATTACAAATTGTGGACGGTTTTAGAGGGCAAGGTTTGTCACAAAAGATACCCCAGCATTGGATCTCTTACGACTGCTTTGGTTCGAGCTGTGGCCAATTTTCCAATGGACGAGGTTCGTGCAGCTATTGACGATTGGCCAGTGCGACTTAAGGCGTGTGTAGGTTCTTGTTGGATACAATATACATCAATAAATATATTAAAAAAGGTTTGGTCCAAAAACATTCAGTACTTTTTATTTTACAGCATAAAACGTGTGTAACAGTATTTATATCCCTACTAAGTAAAAAGGACATGCCCGAACTGAAGTTAAGTGGATAATATTTTGTCACTTTTTCGAAGAAAGGACGAAAAGGGCACTCCAATCTAAGAGACAGGATATTCTACGAAAATAAACTTCATACGATTTCACTTCAGACATTATGAAAATTCGGTAACAGAAAAGAATATGTACTACTTTTTAACTTATTTCATATAAAATATGGCCTACAAAATAGTACTTAAACCTACGAGGACCGTCCTTTTGGGAATTTACCATAAATACCTAGAGGTACAGTCACATTGGGCAAATATTTGACGAAAATGTTTTTCATCATATTTGCTCAAAATTCTGTCAAAATATCAAGTAATGTCAAATAGAAGTTTGAGAAAACATGTTCGACGCGAATAAATATTTTTTACCCAAACAAAGTATTTGATCAAACTGCCAACAAATTTAAATTAATTTTCTGTCAACCTTTTGAAACCAATAATGCAGGAAGTAGAAAATTTACTGATTTTGTGCTGTGGAGCAGCATCTTTGATAGTCTTGGGAGAGGAGGAAAAGACAAAAATGCGCTCAAAAAGGCAATGGGTGGTTAAATGAACTGCGTACAGGAACACCAGCTCCCTATACAAACTTGTTGCTCATGAACGCAGCAGAGTTTGACTATTTCGTAAGCACTAACGTGTGACGTAGACCATTAAAATTTGTAATAAATATTTTTGTTTAGCTAAAATTAGAGCCCCACTAATTACAAAGAAGACGAGACAACTTCGTGAGTCAATTATAGCCTCCGCACGTTAAGCTGTTACACTGACATCACTGATTTTACCAGCTGCTTTTTCATATTGTTTGCTCTTAAAAAAATGGTGTAGGTTTAAATAGTTATTTGCTTAAAATAGAGGAAAATATTTGTTCTTGGGTGGTCACACTGTGTTCACATTGGGCAATTTTTGCTGTTTGCTGGCAAATATTTTTGTATCGCTGAAATCAGCTGTTTTGTTGTCTGCCACTCAGAAATATTTTGTGGTCAGATTGTGGCAAATAAACATTCGACGTTTTTCTTCAAATATTTGCCCAGTGCGACCGTACCTTGAGTCTTCCTTTTTACGAAAAAGTGAATCACCCCCTGAGAACAGGGAACTAAACGGGGTTTGGTTACTACAAATAATGTATTTGTTGTCACCACTAATTATTGGTACCAATGTAATATGTTCTTCATAATTGTTTGGTACACATAACCACCGGTTGTGGTGACAAACAGTTTTACTGAATTCGATTGTTATAATCGAACTTATTTGATGAAAGTATACCATGATATTATCGTGCCTACCATCTTATGGTATGTCAAACCCATTTACCATCAATACCATGGAACATTGGTAATTGCAACAGAAAGAATGTTGGTAGTTCGGACCGATTTCAAACTGCTTTTTTCATTGTGTGCAGATATAATTGGAAAAAAAAATCAACGGGTTAGTTTATGATGTAAAGGAAAAACTAAGCGACTGGTGCCATCTCATGGTTAACCTTCATTAATTGGTCGCCGAGATCGAACGACTTAAGATCCATCTAATTTTTTTTTACCTGGCTACGTCCGTACACACAGAGAACAGACTCTTTGCTACAGTCTATTTTTTTGTCAACCGAATAATTGCTATTACTACAACCGAATGTTAGTTGATTCACTGAAATAATATTTGCAGTTCAGTTTAAAAACAAACAAACTAAGAGGGCGGTTCGGAAATTTTTTAGCCTAGCACAAAAAGCGCGGTATAAACATATATCCAAACAATGGACTGAAGCTGGAGGAAGTGCCCCAAAGAAGGCAAAAACAATTCAATCGGCTGGTAAGGTTATGTCAAGGGTTTTTTGGGACTTCAAAGGTATTTTATTGATTGACTATCTGCAAAAGGGTAAAACAATAAATTCAGAGTACTATTGCAACCTTTTAGATCAATTAAATGTACAAATTCGAGAAAAACGTCCTGGCTTACAACACAAAAAAATAATTTTTCATCAAGACAACGCACCGGCGCACAAGAGTGTTTTGACAATGGCTAAAATCAACGAATTAAAGTACGAGTTGCTTGACCACCCACCTTATTCTTCTGATTTAGCTCCCAGTGACTTTTACCTGTTCCCAAATCTAAAAAAAAATCCTTGCTGGCAAGCGTTTTACCTCAAATGAAGATGCAATTACAGTTGTAAACCACTATTTTGAAGACCTTGAGGAAAACTATTTTAATCAAGGGATAGAATTGCTAGATAAGCGTTGGACTAAGTGTATTGAAGTTTCAGGAGATTATATTGAAAAATTAAAATATTTTTGAAAAACTAACTATTCTCTTTCATTGATAGGCTAAGAACTTTCCGAACCACCCTCGTAATCAGGATTCGAAGCTTCAATTAAAGACAACAGTCCAACTAAAAAAAATTTAGTCAAAGCTAGATTTAAATATTGTTGTCCAATTTTGCGATACATTGATATACATTTTCGGGCCCGCTTGGCTACCTTCTGGAGAAAATGATTTTTAGAGAAACAGTGAAATTCCGCCGTAATAACTTTCTTTATTAATGGTTATCAACTGTTTTTTTCTTCATTTTTCATTTAAATGTTTCTAGCCTGTACCCATTTTTAGTAGTAAAAAGTTTTCCAATAGGGACATAACATCGCATCTTTATGTCAACGCACCCTCAAACCTTTTAATGATCTTTCAGTGTCAAAACGTTAGTGGATGTCAACATTTTTATCAGGGTAAAGTTCACTTACGAGCAACGTTTGGAAATCAATAAAAATAAGTAACGAAATTCTGAGTCGGTGGTCGCAACATTAAGAGCGCTTACTCCAATTTTCACCATCTTCAGCGATGAAGCTCATTTCTGGCTAAGTGGTTTTGTCAATAAACAAAATATGAGTTATTGGACAGCAACAAACCCACATGTGCTCCAAGAGACATAATTGCATCCGAAAAAAATTACTGTGTGATGTGGTTTTCATGCCGGAGGTGTGATAGGGCCGTATTTTTTCGTCGTTGAAAACAATCGTTATGTTACCGATAGCGCTCGTGCCAAGTTAGAAATTATATTTTTGGCCAGAATTGGATGAGCTTGACATCGCCGATTTGTGGTTTCAACAAGACGATGCCACTAGCCACACAGCACGCGTTACAAACGATTTTCCGAAAGGCAAATTCGGTGAACGTGTTATCTCGAGAAATAGTCTGGTCGAATTTCCAGCTCCGTCTTGCGATTTAACGTCATTGGTTTCTTTTGATGAAGCCATATCAAGTCATTGGTCTATACCAACAATCCAATAACTTTAGACGAGCTCAGAGACAACATCTAACGCGAAATTGCTAACGCTCCGATCGAAACGTGTGCAAGAGTGGTGGAAAATTAGGTCCAAAGAATAGATAGCTGTTCACGGGCTCGTGGTGGTCATGTGACCGAAATCGAATTTCATATTTTAAATGTAGCATTTGCACTACAGCTGGACAAAATTTGAACTCTACATCTGAAATATACTGTGATTGCTTATTATTGATATATACAATTTGGTTGTCCTTAATGGAAAACCCTGTACAGTTTGTAGCGTACATCCTTGTCTGACACTGGTATCTATATCAAATTCCCTGCTTTCTTTGCTTTAAACCGTGTATAACTTCGAGTATTATTCGATTGTTATATCCTTAACAGAAAACCCGGTATGAGCGAAATAATTTGTTGTCATTAGGAATTGTTGGCTGCATCGAAGAGCTCTATGCTAAACTTATAGTTGCCACAACATGCGGTTCTGGCAATTAATTGTTGAAACTTCATTGGGTTTATGAGACCAAATAGTAAGTTGTATAAGGTGGACCATTTAAAATTTTAAAGTTAAATCGGCTAAAAAAAATGATAGTTTCTTCAAATTTTTGGATTTTTTGAAAAGGTTGAACTTTGCCATTTTATAATGGAACATCAGGACCTCGTTTTAGCTTCGCCCAATTGTCTAAAGCTTGTTTACAAGAAGATGACGAGTTTTACCGAAAATTCGTGTTTCATATGAAGCTCATTTTCTTCTCGGTGGTTATGTCAATAAGCATAATTGCCGCAAATCCGGTTCAGAGAACCCACACGTGACTATTGAAAGAAGAATGCATTTACAACGAGTAATATAAAAGCCATCTTATGGTAAAACCAACTCAATTTTCATCATGATTTTTAAAATTTAGTTTGGAAATGGAATTGCAATTTTTCTCGCCTAACAAAATTTTGTACTACGGACAAACTTTCAGCTGACTTTTTCTCTGTGTGTAAACAAATAAAATAAACACTTTGGACGAGCTCGAGGCCAATATTGGTGCTATTGCTGAAATAACGCCGTACATATTGCACTGCCTCAATGAAATTGGAATGAAGCATTGCAGTGCAGCTTTAAAATAAGGCTAGAATCTGATTAATATCTAACACCGCTGTTTCTTCATGTCAATCTTTACGATCGTTCTTATCGGGTCACTCGAATACATATTCCAAATACAAAGAAAAAAAAACGAGGATCTACCTGCTTTTCTATTCATTCAAACAGTCGCATATCTGTTTCAAATAAAGGTCCACAACTTTCGAAAACAAAAACATTCTACATTTTTGAAAAATTATTATATCCTTCACTGTTTCGCCACGTGCTTACCCTAGTGCTCTGATGCACTGGAACCCAAACCCATGAATACTCGTATATGGTTCGTTTCGGTTATTCACAAAATTGCATTTGAAAATGTTTGTGCGAACTATTGTGGTTTTCAACATGTCGACCAAATGAAATTATTTGATTTATAATGAAATTTGCCTATGCCATAACAAAAAATCGATTGTATTTTGGATGCGCCAACAAAAACTTACTCTGGTGATTAGTATGCAAATTTGCCAAAACACGATTGCAATATGTCAGTTCAAGTCATCAGAGGTCAGGGCGGGTGGAATGTTGTGTTGGCGTTGAAATGTTTTTCTATTTTAAAGTGAAGGCCAGAGTCCTTGAGGTATACAGCGGGTTGTTGTTAGGAAATATCTATAAAAAAAAACAGAAACGAGTCAAATAGTTTCAGTAGAGTGGACTAATACTTACCCAAAGTCGACTGTGCAATTGGGGCCCTGACGCTCATAAGCCTCATAACTGGGTTACTTGTATTGGTGTAACCGAATGTGATGTGGCAGCTAACTTGATATCTTAAAGCTGTTTTCAATCACCAGAAAAGATGTAGTGAGGAGTCCTAATTAAGCCCGTTTTGGTTCAATTGCTTGAGAGGTGCCTGAAAGGTGAAAGAAAGAGTTTGCGATATTAAGGCGTATATATTATTTAATACCCTATACTGGGTATTACAACGTATTCACAAAAATTTATATATAACCTTATTTTAAAATATTGCTAAATTAAGCTACACTTCACGGGCACAAATACGACACTTCTGATTGGGAAAATATTAATCATTCTTAGTAAAAAGGCTAACCAGTGCATGCTGGCTTTTTACTTTTATAGTCGGATTTGTGAAGACGGTTTAAAAAAAAAACCGAAATGCTGGTTTAATGAAACCCCCGGTTTTCTGGACACTCTAACTAGAACACCTTAAAGGAATAAGGATAGACCCTATGCCAAATATACCGATTCACTCAGAATCACTATTTGATTCCATTAAGCGCTGTCCGTCAGTCCGTTCATTTGTCTAGCAATTGTTACAATCAAAGTACAGGATGAATTATGAGCTGATTTCAATTAAACTTGGTAACGGATGATCTATCTAAAGGGGGTTTTCAAAGATTTCGCGTGAACTGCGTTAAGCTTTATTGTTCTTTGTTTCAGTATTATTTTTTCAATGTTTCGCCAGTGCTACATCTCGAAAACCACGGTTTGGTGCGGTTTATGGTCTGGTGGAATCATCGGTCCATATTATTTCAAAAATGGCCAGAACGTAACCGTAAATGTTGCTCGCTATAGCGCCATAATATCGGACTTTCAGCTACTAAAAATTGAAGCCAGTAATCTTGACACATTTGGTTTCAACAGGACGGTGTCTCTTGCCATACAGCTGCTCAAACAATGGATCTATTGGGAGGTCATTTCGAAGAGCAGCTAATTTTAAGTTTTGGACCGGTGAGTTGGCCGCCTATAGATCGTGTGATATCACACCTTTATCCTTTTTTGAGGCTACGTACACTTCAAAGTCAATCCCGCCATACCGGAGGATACGGCCAAAAAAGTCATCTAAAATTGGACCCTCAGAAAGGACACCCAGACGCATTTGCGGCCAACATTTGAAGGAAATTATATTCAAAAAATAAAAGGCATAAAATGTCCTTTCGAATGAACAATAAAGATTTCACACTTGATTTAAATTTGAATTTTTGTTTTTTTAGTTTTAAAATAAATCCTCTAGATTGATTACCCTTTACATTCTTCATGTTTGTTGTGCCAAGGACGAACCCTATTGAAATTGGTACACATCGGTGCACAGTTTCATATTATACCTAGGTTTTTCTTTATTTCAGAACCTTCAGCTCTTAAAAGATTTCGAACGAATTTCGGCCCATCTCTGGTAAAATTTGTCTATATATGTCCATGTTTTCGAACACAAATGTCGCTGCCGATTTAAGGTATTGCTGCTCTAGAAACAACAAAGTACACCCGTTAACGCCTAATTTTTCAAGCTACCTTTTGAGCGGCCGTTAATTAACTCTGGTAAAACTGGACCACATATTATCATATTTTTATTTTCCCCCATACCTACATCTAAGGTTTTGAGATCGGAAGGACCTTTGTAGCAACATATTTCTCACAATACCGACCACATTCGCACAGACAACCAGACATCTCTTGTAAAATTTGTCCATATGGTCCATGTTTTCGAATAGGTCCCACACAAAGGTCCCTCCTGATTTGAGGTACTGCAGCTGTCGAAGCCACAAATATTCCCCGATCTCGCGCACATTTTGCATGGTACGTCATAAGCGACTATAAATTAACTCTAAGGCAACTAATGGACCACATAGGTGCATATTTCGTTTAGACCCCATACAAAGGTCCTTTCGAATTTCAGAACCTACAGCTCTTAAAGCTACATATTCCTACCCGATTCCGACCAAATTCGCACAGAGCAATACGAGAGACCAACACATGTCTCCGGGGGAAAATGACTATATGTGACTCGCAAAATAGAAAGGGACCTAAGGTTTAAAACCAGTTTTGTTCAGGAGAGCCATTTTTAAGATTAGGTCCCTTTCTATTTGCGCTTAGAATCGTCGACTTCACTTTCATAAAACGCGCATATCTCTGGGAGGGAACACTTTTGGCGCAGATGTTGTTCACATCAAAAAAAAAGTGAAAAGTTGATGAAAAGTTTTGTTCAGAGAACCATTTTAAAGATCAGGTCGCTTTCTATTTGCGCTAAGAATCGTCGACTTCACTTTCATAAAACGCGGGAGGGAACACTTATGGGGCATGGGATCGGTCTCATTCGATGCTCAGATGTTGTCCACATCAAAAAAAGAACAAAAATGAAAATTGATTTTTTTTTACCCTTAGTTCCCTTTCTCTATGCGCTGTCACATATGGGTTTATGTGTTCGAATAGGTCTTGCACCGGTCACGCCTTAATTGTTTCAGGGTAAGTACTGAGCGACCATTAACTCTGGTGAAACTGGACCACATAGATCCATATGTTTGTGTAGCCTGCATTAAAAGATCATTCCCAATCTTAGAACCTACGGATCTGTAAGACATATATTCCACCCTATTCCGAAAGAATGTCGTACAGAGCATTGCGAGAAAGCAACACATTACTCCGGGGAAATAGGACCATATCGGTTTATGTGTTCGAAAAGGTCACTCACGAAGGTCCCTACCGATTTGAAGACTTGCAGCTTTAAAAGCCACAAATTACTTCCGATCACGCCCAAATTTTGCTGGGTACGTTATAGGCGACCATTAATAAGATACTGCGAAACTAGTCCATATAAGTCCATACCCAGCAAACCAAATCTTCAGAATTCGGTCAGAATTCTGTACAACAATCGGCAAAATGTTCCGATTTCGGATCAGAATTCTTGGCGAGTTCGTAACGAAAAACATATGAGAGGGTTGACACGAATTCCGAACTACTTCTCTAGAGAATTTGATGTTTTTGCCGACATATCGAACCGATTTCTGACCGAATTCGGAACAGTAATCCTGGAAAATTCGAAAGGAAATTTTGATTTGTCGTATCGAATTCTGAACTAGTTCTGAACGACTTCGGTCAGAATTCTGGCATTAAGTCTTATTTAATTCTGATGTTTTTACCGACATTTGGAACCGAGTTCTGAACGAATTCTGAGCTTATGTCATGGTAAATTCTGAATGTAAACAATCAAAAAGAAGAAAATATTTTTGTTACAAGCAGGGGTGTCTGCAGTTGCGGAGAGCAAGCAAGCAATAATTGTGCTGTAACTATGTTTAGTGGCTTTACACTTAAGGGTAACCAGTTTTGCATTTAACGAGAACTGCCGGCCAGCAGTGTCCTCCTAACACAATAAAAATCCCTCGAACCAAACCTTCAGAATTCGGTCAGAATTCTGTACGACAATCGGAAAAATTTTCCATAAAAATATGAAGCAAATAACAATTTTAAACGAAGAGACGACTTCCACATTTAAGTCGTTTAGAATTCGTTGCGAGTTCATTAAGAGAAGTCTGATCAAAAATTTAATAAAGATCCCACAAGTCTAACAGAATTCGGGCCGAATTCGTTCAGATATTTCGGAACATCATTAATAAAAAATCCGCAGACAAATCGAACAGAATTTGTAACGATTTCGGTAAGAATTCTCGATAGAGTTCAGATATTGTTCAGAATTGTCTGATATCAGACATTTGGTTTACTGGGTAGTTTCCTATGGCCCTCACACAAAGATCCTTCCAGATTTTAGAATCGGCAGCATTAAAAGCCATATTTTACATCCGATTCCCAGCAAATTTCGCATGGAGCGTGACGAGCGACCAACACCCATGTCCTGTAACATTGGAACATGTTTTCAAATAGCCTCCACACAAAGGTCCCTCCTGATTTGAGGTCCTGCAGCTTTAGAAAACACAACTTCGGCCCCATAACGCTCAGATTTTGTAATGTACGTTACGTGTGATAAATAATTAGCATATAGAGCCCGACCTTGCTCAAATTCAAACAGAGATGCTTACTCCTCTGAATGGCACAGTGGAATAGGGTATCTCGTAGTCGTCGTCGACTGACTTTAACATTTGTTAACTTGTTTATTCTATAGTTTATACTATTCCAAATTTATTGCCTATTTTATTTCTTAAAGCTTCAACATTTCCACATTTTAAATTACACAAACTAAAAACTTAAATAACGAATTAAAATCGTACCTAGTACTGGTGCTCAATACTGGGTTATAATAATTGCATTGCCATTGCCCGACCAATGCCTTATCAATAACCTTTGCGTAACATGAGAAACAATTGCCGGCATTCGTTTAAAAGGATTTTGGACGACTATGGGCGAGCGAGTATCGGTATGCAGGGCTTTGTTTGTTCGTAGCACAAAATGCCCATTCATCGTTACCACTTTTGTTTAAATGAATAATTGATTAATTAATTATTCATTGTGCCGCGCTGAAAGCAAAGTGTTAAGCCATTCCCTTAATGGCCGCTGTTTAACAATTGTGGGCAGAGCTGTGGTTGTAATTGATGTTTGGCTTATTACATATGGACTCCAAAATACACATGGTCTTATTAATGCATACACGGAGAAAATTCAAGGCAATCTCTTAGAATGACTTGTCCCACAGATATATAGTTTAAAAAAAAACAAAATTACCATTTGTATTATCAGGTAATGATTACCCATTGCAATTTTTTAAAGACATAAATAAGTACTTATAAATTATTAAGATTACATTGAATACATGATTACTTATTAATAATCTGTAAGGCTATGATCAGTAAGTATTTGATTTTGGTTGAAAAAAGCAGTATAATGAGAGGTCATTACTTGGTAATGTATATGGTAATGGGTTCTACTTTCTAAATTTTTATTGGCTCGATATAGACTTTTAATTATTAAGAACTACAGATGTCTTATATTTTTTTATGTACTTATATTACAACTAGACTTTTTCGCCTGGTCTTTTTCATTTCCCGGGAAAGCAGAAACAATTTTGAAATAGTCCGGACTTTCGGCATTGAAATATAATTGTATAAAAACGAGTAAGGAATTTTTTTCGTCACACTTTTAGAGTGCAGAATCATATTGATACCCTACACCAGACAGAGCTACAGGGTATTTTGGCGTAGTGTTGATGTTTGCATCACCTTAAAGGAATGAACCCCCTTTGTTAAAAATAACGATCGACTCAGAATCAATATCTGATTCCATTGTGCTATGTTCGTCAGTCCCTCTGTCCATTCGTCTCTCCATCTATCGTTGGACGCAATTATGAACCAATTTTCATGACGATTTTTATTGACAGTTGTCGTCTACGTAACAATCGGGCTCTTGACAAGGCAAACCAGGCACACTATGTATTACGAGGGCTGCTATGTATATTTCTGGCCTAAAAATGAAAATGCGAAAATTTATCATCAAAAATGATTTTATTGGTTTTCAAAGTATTCTCCAGCATAATTTATACACTTTTTTTGCATGCGCTCAATCAATTGTCGAAGCACTGTTTTCACTCCGATTGAGACACCTCCAAATCATGGTTTTTGAACGCTTCAACAGCATCTTCTGGCGAGGAAAATCGTTGACCACGCATTTTTTTCTTGATATGCGGCAATAAAAATAAGTCATTGGGTGGCAAGTCAGGGCTGTACGGAGGATGACCCATCAATTCGAAGTTTTGGCCGGTCAAACAGGCGCTGGTTTGAGCCAATGTGTGAGAGCTCGCCTTGTCATGGTGCACAATGATTCGTCTTCTCTTGTTCGTTTTTCGAAATTCTTCAAAGACTTATGCAAACAAATTGTGGTGTACCACTAAGAATTGACCTCCTACGCTCAAACGGAACAGTCACCGAAGATGCAGGCGAACATTTGCTTCGAAGTGCTTCTTCCACGAACAACTTTCGTTGGATTTGGCTCGTCTTCGAAGACTCACACGATCGTTTGCTGTTTTGTTTCGGGCTCATACGCATAGATCCATGATTCGTCACCTGTGACGATCTTATAAACTTCTTTTGAAGCATCCCGATCGTATTTTTTCTAAATTTCAAATTGTGCGGTATCCAACGAGAACAAACCTTTTTTACGGTCAGGTGTTCATGCAATATCGAATGTGTGCTGGTGGAAGAAATGCCCAAGGATGCCTCTATCTAATGTTCTCTGGCACAACGACCTTTTTGGACGACCATCGTCTTTGAGCGAGCGTCGGCCACGATTGAATTCATTAAACCAGTTCTTCCCAGTGCTATAGGATGGTGCTTCATCGCCATACAAAGATTTAAGTTCATCGATGCACTCATGTCGTGATTAACCACGTCGAAAGTTGTGAAAAATGATCGCACCATTTTTTTTTACCAAATTGATTATTTCAACACGCAGAGAAAATATATGGTTACTACATGGTCACGGCAAAACTAATATGTTATCTACAATAAAAGCATGTTCGTCGCAACCATAGTATTGTTTTTTGAATTTCATTTTGACAACAGTATGATTGCGGCAATTTTAGTATTGTTGAAATGTAACAATAGTATTATTGCCAAATTTAGAAATGAAGATATGGTTGTAGCAACCATATAAACATGGTTGATGCAACAAAAGTATTGTTGTTTAAAATTTAAATTTCAACAATAACATGATTACATCAATCATACAGTATGGTTGCGACTATGAACAAAACGAAACAGGTTTTATAAAGCATACATGTATGTGTGTGCTTATGATTTTTTTGATATACCAAAAAAAAACACACACACACGTTACAGTGCATGGTTGTTGTCTATTATAAAAAACAACAACAATTTCAAGGTAATTCGAGGGATTTTTATTGTGTTTACTTTGTTCGGTGAAATATTCGACTACCGACTGATTCTCGATTATTTTAAATCTGCCTGCACTTAAGTATAAAGCAAATGATCGTGGATTAATCACATTCGTTACTTGGTGTCTACGGATGGTGAAGTAGCATGCACCCCTGTTGGCAACTAAAAGTATTTTTTTTTATGAAATGTGCAATAAAAACATGGCCTCGAATATGGCTATGAATTAATTGTAATGCAATTTGAAATAAATTGCTTGATAAAAATCTCTATTTTTGAATAACAACACCCAATCCTAATAATAATAATTTTGGGGATCATAGTATGGTTGATTGAATCATACTATGGATAATAGCATGGTTGCGTGTGAATCATACTATGGTTGTATAAGAAAAAAACTATGGTTGTGAGGATCATACTAGTGTTGCGGAGATCATAGTATGGTTAAGTGTGAATCATACTGTGGTTGTGGGGATCATAGTATGGTTGCGAGTGAATCATACTATGGTTGTGAGGATCATACTATGGTTGTATACGAAAAATACTTTGGCTGTGAGGATCATAATATAGTTGTGGAGATAATAGTATGGTTGAGTGCGAATCATACTATTGTTGTAAGATCATATGAAGATCAACCATACTTTTTTTCTGCGTGAAGTCAGTGTAAACAACAGAAATGATGGTCGTACGTCGTTTTCATATTTTCTACGTCACAAATTATTTTGGATTATTTCTTTATAACGTTTATAATGGGCGATCCAAGTATAGATGCTTGTTTCAATAGCCTTTTTTTGACAGATCACGTGTGAGTCGTGTCATGCTGCCATGTTATTTTTGTTTAGTTTTGTTTGGCCTGAACAACGTTTACAAATCGTTCAACTTTATTACGAAAATTCACCTTCTGTGAGGAATGAGTTTCGTGCACTTCGTTTAACTTATGGTCAACATAATCGACCAACATTTCGGGCTCAATGGGTATGTAAACAAGCAAAATTGCCGCATTTGGGGCGAAGAGCAACCAGAAGAGGTTCACTACATCCATAAAAAAAACGACGGTTTGGTGTGGTTTGTGGGCCGGTGGAATCATCGGTCTATATAGCGACCGTTATCGTACCATGATAACCGACTATTTGATGCCTGAAATTGAAGCTAGTTTTCTCGGCGACATTTGGTTTCAACAAGACGGCGCCATTTCCCACACATCGCATCAATCAATCGATTTATTGAGAGAACACTTCGGTGAGCAGATAATTTCACGTTTTGAGCCGGATCGTGTGATATTACACCGTTAAACTTTTTTCTTTGGGTGTACGTAATGTCCAAAGTCTATACTGACAAATCAGCTATCAGTCATCGAAAATTGGACTCAACGGATGGACCATCTGAGACTTAGCAGCGTCCAACACTTGAGTGATATAATTTGCAAAAAATAAATGCTAAAGAATGTATTTTCAAATTATAATAAACATTCCCCATTCATTTTGAATTTTCTGTGTTTTTTCTTTAAAAAAGTAGAGAACCTCAAAATTAATCACCCTATGTTTATACAAAGCCAAAAAAAAATAATGTTTTTTAAAATTGAAAAACTTAAAATTAGGCAAAACCCGTAGAAGTTAATTACATTAATAAATCAATGTGTTAACCTTTAAAATTTGATTTACTATTAACGGTCATTGCTCCGACGTTTCAGCAGTCAACTCTACCTAGTAGAGCTACTGATCAACTCAAGGCACGGAGGATCACAATCAAATTTTTCGTTAAGAGTATAAATCTGACAGGTGGGATCATACATTTCACATATTTTAAGAGCTACGAAATAGTTATGGCCAAACTGATAGCTAAGCCGAACGATTATTTACTAATGTCCGCAAACTTCCTATTACATGGAACAAGGGAAAACTTCTCTCAGATCTGATAACTCCTAACCGTATTTAGAAAATTCTAAATATGGTTAGGAGAAAAATGTTGGAACTTCCCACTGGAATTGTGTGCTAGTCCCTGAGTCAGTTGCTTAAATTCTTAGCAGTGTAGTGTTTTCAAATTCTTCTGCTACGATAGGACATCGTAACATTAAATGAAAAAGATTTCATCTTTGAGCATAACGTTATATAACGTTTTACGTTAGTCTACATAAAGTGCAAAGTTTTACGTTACCTATACACAAACATATTTGCAAAGTAAACGAGAATTACATCTCATTGCTAGCAACAGTTATAATTTGGATTCCACAAAATGAATATGACTACCTACAATTTCTTACTAATGCGGTTACCTACCTGGCTACTTATGTTGTTATTCACAACATTAGCAAGTTTTAAGCTTAAATAGGGTTATATAATTTTGTAGGCGTGACGTCTAGTGGGATATACCAAGATTCATTATAAGCTGATTTCTGTATTACACCGATTTCCGTCACAGGCTTAGTACGCACATTCTTTTTTCGGTTCTTCTCTTCATAAATTATAATCCATTGAAAAAGGACTTTTTCTCTCCGTGTACACACATGTTGGTATACATAATTATACATATGTATATATGTTAGTGAATATGTACATAATATGCATATGCATGTACGTAGGTATATTATTTAAATGTCTTAATTGCGAAATGCTTATCATTAAAGCTTATCGCAAATATTCTTTGTGTTCAATCAGCACAAAGGCTGGAAGAATAATTGCGCATTCAGATGTGCATGCTATGATTAATCATTCCTCTATTAGTTGAAGGCAATCAAAGGCATTTGCTCTTTTTATACTTTTCTCCCAAAATTCGTTGGCCCTGACAGCTGTTAGTCGATTCAGGGTATTTTTAATACCACGATAACTTGGAGCCATCAGAAATAAATAATAATTGTTTAAGGATTCGTTAAATGTGTCTTAATATTAAGAAATGCAATGACAAAATTTCTGTGATAGGCGGCAGGCATAATAAAATTTTATCAGAAGGACAAGAATAATCTGAGGAATGCTCAGTAAAAACAATCTATTTGCATTATCATTTAATAACATTTAATTAGCAGGTTATGGCATCTCACGACCAGATAAAGGCATCTCATTACCGGGTAATGTCCACTTATTACCCGGTTGCGGCCACTTATTACCCGGCAATGACATCTACTTAGTAGGGACATAAATACTGTTACACACGTTTTATGCTGTGAAATGAAAAGTACTGAATCTTTTTGGACCAAATAGTTCTTAATATATTTATTGATGTGTGTTGTATCCAAAAAGAATCTACTTATTCGAAATGTCCGCCTTTTGCCTTTACACACGCCTTAAGTCGCACTGGCCAATCGTCAATAGCTGCACGAACCTTGTCCATTGGAAAATTGGCCACAGCTCGAACCAAAGCAGTCTTAAGAGATCCAATGTTGACGTATCTTTTGAAACAAACCTTGTCCTCTAAAACCGTCCACAATTTGTAATCCTATGGGTTTAAATCTGGACTGCCTGAGGGCCATTCTTCAGAGGAAATGAACACTGGCAAATTGTTTCGAAGCCAGACTTTATGGGCCGGCGCAGAATCCTGCTGGAAAGTCCATGGCAGGTTTTGGAACAGGGAATTGTTAAGTGGCTTCTCAACAGCTTCCGAAACGGTTTCTTGGTAAACTTTGGCCGATGTTTTGACTCCTTGTTCGCAGAAATGCAGGTCAGTGACGCCATCGTAACAGACACCCCACTAAACCATGACTGAAGCTGGGTGATGGCCCTTTTCCACCCTTGGGATCAGTTCAGATGTTTCCTTTAATGACCGCGCTTACTCTCTATAATTTAGCTTGTTAAATTTTTCCTGAACAGTTAACATTTTTTCATCGGTGAACAAAATTGTTCTGTGCAAGTTACACAGTACAACAGCCAATCTGGGGGGTGAGAAATTCCAAGTCAGGGTGATGGTACTAGGTCAGTATATTAAAACCCTCAAAGGGTTTTGCGTTCGTATGTGCCAGTTTTTTTATGACCTTTTACATTTTTTCCTTATCTTCATGTTTTTTCGCTTAGTTGTAAAATGTTGGCAAAAACGTTGTTTGACATAACTCGAGAACGACTAGTTCGATTTTTCTGAAATAAATTGAGAAAAATTAATAATTACATTTAATCCATCTTTAATCCATTAATATACTGTTTCTCTACCAAATCAACATTTTTGCAATTAGAAATAAATTTATGAAGAAAATTTTGCCAAAAAATTTTTTTTTTTTAAAACATATAAATCCCAAACGGAAAAACGTGTAGAGTCTTATAACTTTCACGTAAAGTCACATAACCTATAAACAAAATGCGACATAGATCATAGAAATCGATTAACGCGTTCTGCTTTTATTTACAATTAAGTAAAGGTATCCCATTTTGACAAGAATATTGATATATGTTTTTATTCAAAAAAGTGTCATTTATCGCCTTTTTATAAATAACTCCAGACTTCTGGCCATAAAAAATAATAAAAATAAAAAAAAATTGGCAAAATTTTCTTCATAAATTTATTTCTAATTGCAAAAAAGTTGATTTGGTAGAGAAACAGTATATTAATGGATTAAAGAAAATGTAATTATTAATTTTTCTCAATTTATTTTAGCAAAATCGAACTAGTCGAACTGGCACATACGAACGCAAAACCCTTTGAGGGTTTTAGTATACTGACCTAGTACCATCACCCTGACTTGGAATTTCTCACCCCCCAGACAATAACCCCAAAAATGTTCCACAGTGTTATCAGCGAGCTTCACAAAAAGACGTTTGCATTTTTCAATCCTATTTTTTTTAAAGCTGCAGTCAATAAATGTCCGGTACGTCGTTTGAGAGTCCCGAGTCCCAAGTCTTTTTTAATGATGGAATTTTGCGTGATACTCATCCCACGGGCCATGACTTTCAGTTTTCGGAGCGGATTTCTGTGAATTCTTAATTATCGGCTTTGATGACATGAGGTATTCGAACAGAGCGTGGGCGGCCCGACCGGTGGCGGTCTTTTACTTCTTCAGTCTCCTCAAACAGTTTTATGCATCGGTAGACGAACATTCGGCTAATCCCTAGTGCCCGGAGCGTTTTGAAAATATCGCTTGTTTCATTTCACACTTGAAAAGCGCTATTACAGCGATACGGTTCTCATTATCTGACCACTCCATGAGGAAAGTTGAAACAATTTTAAAATACCGTTACAGACTTACGCTGTTGAGGTTAGCTTTCAAAACCCATATGACATTAACGGGGTATGTTCAGTTCTACTATTGAAATGGGTGTGCTCAATGTTGTAACAGTATTTAAGTACGTTTTTATCAAGATCACGTGTGGTATACGACGGAGACCGCAAAACTAACTGGCCTGCCACATTTTCTATTTTACTAGCAACTTTTTTGTTTTTTTTTTGTTTTTTAAAAACAATCTTTTATAAGCCATCTGTCAAAATTTCCGAAATATTTAATGATTATTTTCTTTGTTACAGGTGATTGAAGTAAACAAGTTTTATAATTTTTGATAAATGGAAAATAAAGACTTTCGTGCGGTAATTAAACACTTTTATATGAAAGGTTATACTCCACAATTAGTCAAAGATGAATTGGTTTCTGTTCATGGTGATAATGCACCATCGTACTCCACCGTGAAATCCTGGGTTCAACAATTTAAAATGGGTCGTTCAAGTATGGAAGATGAACAACGCTCTGGAAGACCGAAAACTGCTACTACTATTGAAAAAATTAGAAAAATATTTAATGAAGTGATTAAAGATAGACGAATTAAGCTCAGAGAACTTGCTGATATTGTTCAAATATACGAAAAACAAGTTTGAAGTATTTTACATGATGAACTCCACATGAAAAAGCTATCCGCAAGATGGGTGCCGCGTTTGTTGACCTTGCCCCAAAAAATCGTCCGTTGGACCAATTCCGAGGAGCTTTTAACGATTTATCAGCGTAATCCAATAGTTCTTGCGCCGATTCATAACTGTTGATGAAACATGGATCCATCACTACATCCCAGAATGCAAAGAACAGCCAAAACAAGGGATAGAAGCTGGTAAAAGTGGTCCCATGAAGGCGAAAACTGTTAAGTCAGCAGGAAAAGTAATGGCCACAGTGTTTTGGGATGCAAGGGGTATAATATTTATTGATTATCTTGAGAAAGCAAAAACTATAAAAAGTGAATATTATTGTGCATTATTGGATCGGTTGGTGAAGAAATCAAGATAAAACGACCGCATTTAGAAGAAGAAAAAAGTTCTTTTTCATCAAGATAATGCTCCTTCACACACTGCATTTTTAACTCAACAAAAATTGGCCGAATTACGATTTGAAATTGCTCCGCATCCACCATATAGTCCAGATTTAGCTCCTTTCGATTATTTCTTGTTTCCAAAATTAAAAAAAATTCTCGGTGGCAAAAAATTTTCGAGGTTATTGCTGGAACTCAGGCATATTTTGAAGGTCTTGAAAAATCTTATTTTTCGGATGGAATTAAAAAACTTGAAAAACGTTTGATAAAGTGTATTGAGTTGGAAGGACATTATGTTGAAAAATAAATAATAATAATTCCAAAAAAAAACGGTTCTTTTTATGTTAGGCCAGTTATTTTTGCGGTCGCCCTCGTAGAAATTGGTACCTCAACCGCCATATTATTTGGATTAAGCCCCCAGTGACTATTTAGTATTTCTAAACCAAAAGAAATGGCTCGGTGAAAAGAGATTCAGCTCCTACGATGGAATTACGATATTGATCAAACAAATGCCTATTCTATGGACTTCGAAAAATTCTATTTTCCGAAAGAGATACAAAAATTAGAGAAACCTTTGACTAAGTGCATTGAGTTAAAAGGATATTAGGTTGAAAAATATTTTTTTTTAAAAAATAAACTGTGTTTTATTTGAAAAGTCACGGAATTATTATCAAATAAATTCATGAAGTGTTGGCTACATCTGACCAAAATATATACTTTCATGTCGGTCTTATTTTGTAGGTTATTTATAAAAAAATAAGTGGAAAAAAAGTAGTTTTAATAAAACGCCTACCCCAATAATGGTTTTGGTTTTCATTTTGAACATAACCTTATTAAATTATTTTTTTTTTTGAATAAAGGACGACTATTTCCATGACATTTCGTAAAAATTTAAGGAAACATTTTCGTTCAAGTGCAGAGTAATGCTTTTATTTATATGTTTTTTCCTTGGTTTCTTGATTATCACTATATGCTTTCATAAGTTTTTCTCTTCTCTTTTATTAGGAAAAATTAGGATTATTTAAATTTATATTATTTTTTATTTTATACTGAATTTTTAGTTTATGATGTTCTATTTAACATTTTGATTTTTATTGTAATTTAGCTTTAATAGGCCCCCAATAGGCTTTGAATTATATGTCGATTAAGAAATGAAATGAAAAAGAATAAAGGCAGTTTGAAGACATTCTGATTTTTTATAGACGATCTTTACTAAAATTATAATATGCAGTGGTAATTTAGTAGAACACTTTTACTTAAACAGGACCATTTTTAAAAACATTTATACAATTTTATTAAACAAAACCCCAACTAATATTAATTGGATAAAATTCTTTTGGAACATGAAAATACTAAAGCTCCCGTTAAAGAATTATTTTTTAATTTTTCTTCACTTTTCAAAAAAAAGGAGGAAAAGGACAATTTAATCTTAGGAAGGATGTTAAAATGTTCTACGAAAATAAGTTGCTACAGTAGGAATACTTTCAATACTTGTGAACTCTTGGTATAGCGTTGCAAAGTAAAAATTTTCTTGGCCCAAAAAAAAACCTGGGTCATCCTTTAAGGAATTTACTAAAAGGGTTGTCCAACGTGGCGAGCCACGGCGGTAGCATAGCTCTATTAGATGTTTCATATTTCCAATGACACGGAGACATAATGTAGGTTCAATGTCGTTAATGTGACGAATTATCTCATCCTTAGTTATTAAATTATTCCTGACTTATTGACGTACAAATGATAGTCGCGGTAAATTAACATCGCCATGACGTGAGATATCACGATTTTTGTGTCGTTGACTGTGTGTCAAGAGCCACCCTACTATTGGAATTATAAATCGTCCACCTCCATATCCTTATCATCACGCGATAGCGAAAACCATTCACGGTAACTGTTTGGCCGGCCTGATTTTTGAAGAAGTGCGGACAGAGGACTGAATGATGGCTTAACGAACTGGGCGCGCATGTACAGGAGGTTTCACACAGTCGCAGTTTTCTGAAATAATCCCTACCGTGGACACATTTGGTCGATTCTGCTAACCAAAACAATCATGAAATGTACGAATTGCATTTTGATTTGAACGCCTATTTTCGTTAAAGGCTTTAAAAATCTCAATGCGCTGCAAAATTGTGTACCTCTTCAT
Organism: Hydrotaea diabolus; assembly: GCA_963513945.1. Classification (NCBI taxonomy): domain Eukaryota; kingdom Metazoa; phylum Arthropoda; class Insecta; order Diptera; family Muscidae; genus Hydrotaea; species Hydrotaea diabolus. The sequence goes on along the minus strand of OY740718.1, from coordinate 83,756,622 downwards.
GGTTGAATTTGTTAAATACTGAAACAAAGTAATGTCAAATTAAGATGGTAAAAAAAACTGGACGTCAAGGTCTGACGTACAATTAACATCATGAATTACGGTTAGACCACCCTTTATAATAACCTAAGGCTTTCATTAAAAAAAAAAAATTGTTTACCCCCAAGGTACCGAACTTTTGTTGCATAGTGTAATATGTGATAATAGCGAACTAATCGTGGTTTGGTTGCTACATGGAATTTATTTGTTGTAACCACCATTTAATGGTACTAAAGCAACTTGTACTTCATAATTGGTTGGTTGTCATAATCGCTAGTTCTGGCAACCAATAGTTTTACTGAATTTGGTATATCCGACTTATTTGCTGTAACAATCGTAATATTATTGTAGCTTTCATCTTATGGTAAGTAGAAACAAATAACCATCAAAACCATGGAATGTTAGTGATTGCAACAGAAAGTAAGTTTATCACACTGAATATTTTTAGTTCGGACTAATTCCAACTGATTTTTTCTCTGTGTTTAATATTTAGCATAAAATAAGCACTGTTGCCAGTCATTTTTTATACAGGGTGGCTGGTGAAAGGTGTTACCAAAAAAAAATGTTTTAACTTTTTTCTATTTAATGAATCTGGTTAATTTTTTTATTTTGCAGATTGATTTTTGGATTTAACAAAAATAGATTACAAGGATATTGAAACAAGAATTTGGATTGTCCGCCGCTATCATGCACTGGAGTCCGTAGTTTCGGTTCAAAAATGGTATAGGCAATCCTCCGAGCAGATGGACCATAATGAGACGAGTTTACAATTTTGCGGACAACAGAAGATCTTACCATCGAAGCCGTTTAGTTCGGACGAAGGAAACAATCGGTGCTGCCATACAAAATAATCAAAGAGTTTCGACAAGAAGCTTATCTGCTAAATTGGGTATAAGCAAACAGTCATTGCAGTCAATTATGCACAAAGATTTCAATCCCACGACAGTCGGTTCTACGCACCAGATTGACCCGAAGCAGCAATTCTTCGGCCAAGGGCTGTCAACTCGACACTGTGTGTGCCGCTACAACAACAACAACATGCACAAAGATTTGGACTTATTTCCATATAAAATTCAAATAGACAACAAACTGAATGCAGCAGACTTCCCGATTCGCTTGGAATTTTGCCAGAAGATGTTTCAAATGGAAGAGGACGAAAACATCTTGAACTGTTTATCATGTCTGATGAGGCCAATTTCGATTAAAACGGCAAGATAAACAAACAAAAATGTCGAATATGGAGTGCATCCAACCCACAGATACTCCATGAGACTTGATTGCATCCACTTCGTGTCATAGTGTGGTGTGCTTCACACGTGCATTGTCGGGTCCTACTTCTTCGAAGAAAACGGTCACACCATTACGGTTACTGGAGGCCATTACGTGAGCATGTTGAGAGAGTATTTCTATTCAAAATTACGCCGAATGAGAAATTCTTTTAATTCTGTTAAATAGCCCGGCCTGTTATGACAGAATTACGAAGAAATTTCCCAATAAGCTGCTGCTTACTGCACCTGACTTTTCCTTGTGGGGTTATCATTTAAAATCCATTATTTTTAAAACTAATTAAGCTATATTTAATAAACAAAATTAAATGAGCTTTAACATAAATTAAGAAAATGAACTCCATACACTTAAAAAAATTTACTTATTTGAGTTTCTTGGTGTAACAATATTCATCAGCCACCCTGTATTTGACGACGTTGAACTCAGTACTGCTTTTTTCACGGCTTTTCTGCAACAAGTTTAGATATTTTATTATAAGGAGTTTGACACATTATCACAGGAAACATCGAACTAAGTGCCAGCCTTTACTAGGTGAGAGTTTTTACCAGGTCCTTTAATAATTGAAATGTGGACAATATTAGGAAATTAACAGCCGACCGGCATTCAGTCACGTGTGTCACGGCCATAATCAGAGTAATGAATATGAACTGCCTAACATAAAGCAAACACTACCTGAATGAAAGATGCAGGACACAAAAAAAAGATAAAAGTGAAATTAAGTCTAGGGCTTTTAACGTGATGTACAGTCGTTAATGTGAGGCGCCTTTTAAATCTGAGCTTGCAATGTTTGTAACAGTAGCGTACAAAAAATAAAAAAAAAATATTTGGCCAAGTACAAGCAGACAACGTGAGAAACTGTGCCAGATTTATGCCTTTACTACGAGCAGGACTCACATGCATCATGAGCACTCGCTGCCAGCGAGTGCCGGAGCGAATGTTTCTTTTAACAAATGCTATGAACAGATGTATGTACATCTAGATATGTACTCTTTGTACATATATAAGTATGTACACAAACACACGATACATAAGTGCACTTATGCTTTATTACACAGTTAGTTTTTTTTAAAAGAACTTAACACACATTTACGTTACAATGAAAAGCATTTAGTCATAATGTGGTGGCAGTATTGTGCCATAAAATATTGTCTGCATTGTAGCAACATTTAAGATATAAAACATAATTTTTCACAAATTTTTTCCCCTCGTTTATGTTATCCTTACAAAGTAGGTTCTGAGTTTTGGAATGATGGGAATTTTAGTTATTTGGCAGTTTAGTCTGGGTATCGAATGAAAAGTACACAAAATAAAGTTTTTGGTTCAATTAAAAAATGCAAAAAAGAAATCCTGTGGTAAAAAATGTCACATACTATGTCACGTACGTTCGATAAACGAATTCACGTATTAACATAAACAGTTGTAGGCCTTTTTTGAAAATATTTTCTGGGAGGCGATAAAAAATTCTCATATTTAGAAAAAAAAGTTGAATAACATGTCCAAAAAGCATCCAGAATGCAGGGATAACTGCTGTTTTAGTTAGCGCCACTAAGCAACGAATGTGCAGTAACTATTTTTAGCAGCTATACAATTAAGGGCAGTCAGTTTCACATTAAACGAGAACTGCCGGCTGTATTTTTCTAACGAACTAAACACTAAAAATCCATCGCACTTCATATACGAGGGCGGTTCGGAAAGTTCTTAGCCTTTCAATAAAAGAGAATATGTAGTTAGTTTTTCATTAATATTTTTATTTTTCAATATAATCTCCTGAAACTTCAATACACTTAATCCAACGCTTATCTAGCAATTCTATCCCTTGATTAAAATAGTTTTTCTCAAGGTCTTCAAAATAGTGGTTTACAACTGTAATTGCATCTTCATTTGAGGTAAAACGCTTGCCAGCAAGGAATTTTTTTAGATTTGGGAACAGGTAAAATTCACTGGGAGCTAAATCAGGAGAATAAGGTGGGTGGTAAAGCAACTCGTACTTTAATTCGTTGATTTTAGCCATTGTCAAAACACTCTTGTGCGCTGGTGCGTTGTCTTGATGAAAAATTATTTTTTTGTGTTGTAAGCCAGGACTTTTTATCAAATTTGTACATTTAATTGATCTAAAAGGTTGCAATAGTACTCTGAATTTATTGTTTTACCCTTTTGCAGATAGTCAATCAATAAAATATCTTTGAAGTCCCAAAAAAACCGTTGCCATGACCTTAACAGCCGATTGAATTGTTTTTGCCTTCTTTGGGGCACTTCCTCCAGCTTCAGTCCAATGTTTGGACTGTTCTTTTGTCTCTGGAGTATAGTGGTGGATCCATGTCTCATCAACAGTTATGAAACGACGCTAAAAATCCATTTTATTTCACTGAAAACGATCCAAACAAGCTTGAGAAATGTTCATTCTTATGCGTTTTTGGTCGACTGTTAACAAGTCCGGCACCACATCTTGCAGAGGCTTTTTTATCTGTAGTTCTTCATGCAAAATTAAATGGACTCGATCATTTGAGATGCCCATGATATTAGCTATTTCACGCACTTTTATTCGTCGATCATTTAATACCATATCATGCACTTTGGCTACAATTTCTATTGTTGTTGCTGTTTTTGGACGTCCACTACGTGGTTCATCTTCAATGCTTGTACGACCACGTTTAAATTCAGCAACCCAATTTTTTACTGTTGCATATGAAGGAGCACTTTCACCCAACACATTCACCATATCATTATGAATTTCTTGTCCCGATAAACCTTTTTTATGTAAATATTTAATGACACCACGCATTTCTAATTTTTCCATTGTAAAAAAATCGCGGATGCGTCTTTTGTGAACACCTGTTTCTATATGAAGGAGTTGCCAGATCGAAACAAATTTAAATATATAAAAATAAATTTAACATGTGTTCATAGCAGAGATGGAAGTTTCCAAAACACTTAACTTTTTTCTGTTTATACCGCGCGTTTTGTACTAGGCTAAGAAGTTTCCGAACCGCCCTCGTATAGTAGAATACTTATATATTTTACAGCATAAAACGCGTGTTACAGTATTTATGTCCCTACTAAGTATTTTTAAAATCCGTGTAAATAAAGTGCCGTTTCAGGGTGGTCCAAAAACCTATGTGCAGTTATCTTTTCGGAACATCTCAGATTATATAATATACGAAATGGAAATATTTTTACACTAAGTACGAAAAACAATGTCACTTCAATGACCCCCTTTTTTTAGCTTCACAATGATGGGCTCTTTTAAGAGCATTTACCATAACATTTTTAAAAGTTTGTGGCTGTAGCGTTCGAATTTCGGCAACAATGTTGGCCTTGAGTTGAAAGATTGTCTCGGGCTGCTTCACATGCACTCGCTGCTTCAAATAACCCCAAAAAAAATAGTTGGGTGCTGACAAATATGGCGATCGCGCTAGCCAAATAATTTCCGATTTACTGAAAATTATTTGCTTTTCAAAAATTTGACTTAAAAGTACCATTATGTCTCGAGCAGTGTGGGCAGTGGCTCCGTCCTGCTGAAGCCAAATCTCGGGTTTGTTTTTAAGAGCAGGACGTAAAAAAATTATCTTCATTCTCAAAGAAGTAAGGCTCAAAGGTATTTGCAGATATGGTCCCACGCCATACTGTACACCTACTTATACTCGTATATTACTTTTAGAGCTTAAGACATAAACTCGATTGAACATATTTGTATGGAAGCAAGAGGTTGGGCGATTTACAATCTTAATTGAATCGGCTGTAAAAGAAAATTTTGATATTTTTTTTTCAAATTTCTGGATTTTTGGAAAATTAAACTTTGTCATTTAATAATGGAAAACAACATCATTTATTTGACTACCACGTTTAGCTCGGCAGAACCTCTTCCGAACAACACAATTTTTCAGTATATTTTAGATTGTTTCGGGTCGAATCTTTCAATAGCAACTTCTATTTCATGTTTCAACGCTTTAATTGTCTCTTCATGCTATGCGAAACAATTATTCTTCACGGCTCTCCCCAGAAAATAGTCCAAAGGGCTCAAGTCCCAGCTCCGACGTACATCACAATTTCGGCTGACCATTTGATTTTCAAAGACAGTGCGTAAAATATCAATGGTTGCGTTGGCTGCGTGTCATATGGCCTCGTCTTGTTGAAACCATATGTGACGCGCAAAATAGAAAGGGACCTAAGGTTAAAAACCAGTTTTGTTCAGGAGAGCCATTTAAAAGATTAGGTCGACTTCACTTTCATAAAACGCGCATATCTCTGGGAGGGAACACTTTTGGGGCATGGGATCGGTCTCATTCGATGCTCAGATGTTGTCCATATTAAAAAAGTTGAGGAAAAGTTTTGTGCAGGAGAGCCATTTTAAAGATTCGGTCCCTTTCTATTTGCGCTTTGAATCGTCGACTTTACTTTCATAACACGCGCATATCTCTGGGAGGGAACACTTTTGGGGCATGGGATCGGTTTCATCCGATGCTCAGATGTTGTCCACATCAAAAAAAGAAAAAAAATGAAAATTGATTTTATTTTACCCCTAGGTCCCTTTTCTATGCGCTGTCACATATGTCGTCCATGTCATTCTCTTGAATTTTTGGAAACAAAAATTCGTTAAGCATGGCGCGGTTATGCTAACCGTTGACGTTAACGGCGACTTTTTGCTCATTTTCGAAGCAAACTGGCCCAATGTTGCCGTCAGCCCAAAACCCACTCCAAACAGGGACTCGTTGTGGATGCATTGGCTTCTCAATAGTCCCGTGTGGGTTCTCTGAACCCCCTGTGCGGCAATTCTGCCTATTGGCATAGCTACCGAGATGAAAATGATCCTCAACTGAAAACACGATTTTTCGGTAAATTTCTTCAATTCCTGGCAATATTTTCAGCGAAGCGAAAACGCATCGGATTGTCTGTCTTCCATTATTAAATTCCAATAAAACCAGAAATTTGAAAATATTATCAGTACTTGTTTTCTACAGCCGATTTAAATTTAAACCATAACAATCTTAAAAGTTTCGCAATATCAATATCAAAACTTTGATCACAACGAAAGATGGACAGACGGACGGACGGACAACGCTTAGCGGGAATAGATCGATCAGTTAGACAAACATAGGGGATACATTAACAACCAAATATTTTGTCAAATGTACTTACTTCTTTAGTTATGCACAATCTTAACTGGTCACTAGCTGCGTTTAAACACAAATTCCTTGGGCTTTCATCTTGGGCCTCCTTTAGTTGGTAGCACCTAGATTTAAGAGATTTTTTTCGATATTTTTTCTTTCCAGCGCAGCTTAGACCATTCCCATTGGAGTGCAATCACAGGATCCTAAATAAATTCGATGCAGAAAATGACAACTGTCTGAATTTACAAACTCTGCTGGAGCTATATAAGACCGGAGGAGGCAAGCTGAAAAGATACATGCGTTAGCAATACTGCAGAATCTGAGGGAATAAATGTATGCCTGTTATTTACACTTTCCGTGTAACTACTTTGTCCGATCCATAAAAAAATTTTTAAAGCGAGATGTATTCTTCGAGGACATGACGAAGATGGGCTAGCATTTTCAAGCGAGGTGTATCTTTGAATTTTTCGAAGATGTGAAAGAATAATTGTATACCTGTTATTTAAATTCTCAGTGTACTTTGTGCCATCCATTTCAGCGGGGTGAACCTTTTAAATTTTCGATATGTTCAAACATGGGTTTCCTGGTCATCAAAGATATGACAATGATGGTGCTATCATTTTCTTGTTGCTTTCTCTAAGGCTTATTTTCATATCGAAAGGATGTCTAAATAGATTTCTATTTTTGCTGCAGATTATGTGAAAGCTAACGTATTTAGCAGTAATCTGTTCCAGTTTTGCGAAGAAGTGAAAATCAGAGTGGTTTTTTCAGCAGGCGTCTCTATATTCAATGAGGAGGTGTTCACCTCTTCCTTTAGCTTCTCTTTTAGGATTTACCACAGTGTAAATAATTGGTCAGTGGTTGATTTGCCAAGCCTTAAATGACACTAGCACAGGCCAATGGTGTCTTTTACAAATGACATTCGTCGTTAAAATAGTATCCTAAATTGGACGTTGAAAGCATGTTGAAGTAAAGTTTTTAAAACAGGACACTGTACACTATGATTCCAATCTACGAGCATACTTACAATTAACCAATTAGGCAGACAAATGAACGCATAGCCTAAACAATGCCTCCCATCCGGCCTTAATTAGCTGTGCCGGTAAACGGCACATGTATCCTTGTCATTCAGAAGGTGAGCAGTTGTAGTCTTGACTTCTTCCAGGGTTTCTTATACGAATTCTTCGCCATCATAGACAAGTCAATAGATTGAAAAAGTGTTGTCACCACAGTCGCCTCGGCGGTTTGATCGAATTTTCAAGACCAATGGTTTAAGGCCCAGCACCATCCCCAGTCCTACAACAATGGGGTCCAGAAAATAACACCTGACCGCCTCTTCAGTCGTAAATATCATTGAATTCCTTCACTGCCATTGGAAGTTTTAGGCATACGAATCGATAATTACAGTAGAATTTCCTTATGAAGATTCTGAGAGATGATGTCTACGGAGCTTCACCGTGGCACTTTCGTTCTGACAAATGGGTGGGCAAAAGGAGTGATTGCTACAAAGAAAAGATATACAAGAAAGTCATGTTAATTATCAACAAGTACAGCGATGTTAAGTTTGGCCAGACAGAACCTTATATACCCTACACCGTCTCTTAGCAATTAACGCACAAAAAATGGACCGCTTAGAATCGTCGACTTCACTTTCATAAAACGCGCATATCTCTGGGAGGGAACACTTTTGGGGCACGGGATCGGACTCATTCGATGCTCAGATTTTGTCCACATAAAAAAAAGAAAACAAATGAAAATTGATTTTTTTTTACCCTTAGGTCCCTTTCTCTATCCGTTGTCACATATGCCATACAGACAACGAGACAATCACATTATTGAAGGGTACTCTTGGTGAGCGCATAAACTCGCGTCCTGGGGCTGTGGCGTGGCCGCTGGACTTTTTTTTGTGGGGTTATGTAAAGTCGCTTGTCTACGCAGATAAGCCCCGGTTGACGCCTTGGAAGAGAATATTCGACGCGTTATTGCTGACATACGGCCCCAAATGCTGCAAAAAGTGGTCGAAACTTGGGCCTCTCGACTGGATTTTATTCGAGTCAGTCGCGGCGGCCACTTACCTGAAATCATTTTTAAAACATACTGCCAAACCCTTATCTTTATAATACAGCTGAATTCTTGGCCAGTAATTCATAATAATAATATGCGCTTTATTTCTTTTTGAAAACCACACGTCTAAAAAAACACTCTTTATAACTCATTTGCTTTCCACAAATATTTATCGAAATTTCCTATGAAGAATGTAGACTCTGCTCAAGATAAAATGACAACAACTATGAAATTACATTTGCTCAGTTAGAATTTTAAATTAGCTTTTTTCCAACATCAGAAAATGACGTTTGGATCAAAGGAGCATGAGAGCGGAAATATGTCCATATTGACTATTAGTCGCGTATTGACCTTGGGTACTTTTTTTTTGTTTATTAGTTATTTGATGCTACAGATTTTTCCACGGTATTTTTCGTTTCCCGGGAAAGCGAGAAACAATTTTAAATTGTAAATTTCGGTATTTTTCGTTTCCCGGGAATGCGAGAAACAATTTTAAATTGCAAATTTCGGGAAAAATGACAAATGTAAATATGTATGACATTGAACCACTTTTTGGTAGAAAAAGACCGGATTCGAATAGGAACTTAATTAAACTCACTGCTCATCACCAAAAATATCTCCAGATATTGCTGACCATTTAAATTTATATGTTTTTGTGCAATTAATTTGAAAAATTTCAAGACTAATCCATTTCTTCTGGTACTGAAGTTAGAGACAAATGATCAATTCCGGCTTAAGATTAGAAATTAAGCTGAAAATTCAAAAAGGAAATCGTTTTTAACTTTGAAAACCAAAAATATCGCAAAAATTTGTATATTACAAACTGCGTACATTTTGTCCTTGTTGGCCGAATAGTTGGTTCTTTAGGTCGATGCGGTTGTCGTGGGATCGAACATTTTCGTTCAGTTTGTCGATACGAAATTTCGAAGAATTCATTTCATTTAATTTTCATTTCTTTATTGACATGTAATTCGAAGTCCATTAGGACCTATTAAAGCTAAATAACAATATACATCAAAATGTTAAATAGAACATCATAAACTACTAGCAAAAATTCAGTATAAAATCAAAAAAAAAATTATATAAATTAAAATAGTCCTAATTTTTCCTAATAAAAAAGAAAAAACCTGATGAAAGCATATAAGTGATAATCAAGAAACCGAAGAAAAAAAAAATAAAAGCATTACTCTGTACTTGAATGAAAATGTTCCATTAAATGTTTACGAAATGTCATGGAAGACAAATTAAACATTTTTAAACTGCTTGGCAAAATGTTAAATAAACGGGCTACTCTTACGAGGAATGATCGATCCATACACGCAGAGAAAAGATATGGTTATAATGTGGTCACGGCAACAATAGTATGTTCTCTGCTGTAAAAGTATGGTGGTCGCAACCATAGTATTGTTTTTTGAATTTCATTTTGACAATAGTATGATTGCGGCAATATTAATATTGTTGAAATGTAAAAAAAGTATTGTTGCCAAATTTAAAAATGAAAATATGGTTGTAGCAAAAATATAAATATGGTTGGTGGGACAAAAGTATTGTTTTCGTGGGTTTTATGTTAACAATAACATGATTGCGGCAATCATACCGTCAAAACCTTAATTTTTTTAATGAGACAATGTTATTTTTACGATTCTTACGTAATAATAGTAATAAAAATTAAATTTTTTACCTTTAGGCAGTACAAAATATTTGGCATAATTAAGCCATGAACCGGTTTTGTTTTTACCCAACGAGGTAAAACTAAATTGGTGTTGTATAGCTGACGAAGTGTGAAACTAATACGTGAAGCAATACTGCGAATATGCTGCTCAAAGCAACATTTGTTATCCAGTACTATTCCCAAACACGTAATACTCTGAACGAATTCTATAGACGTACCATTGTATTGCATATCTAGGTTGATAGAAGAAGATGATGAAAACAGTATTGCCTTTGTTTTAGAAGGTTTAATACTAAGCTTGTTAGAGGATGTCCTCCTACGCTCAATAATTTCAAAACATAATTAGTTTTGGCTTGTAAAACATCCAAATACTGGATTTCTCCGCAAAATAATAGCTGAACATCATCAGCAAAAGAGTATGGTGTACACCAATCGCCTAGAAATTTGAAAAGGTCATTAATAAACAGCACAAACAAAAATGGACCAAGAACAGAGCCCTGAGGGACCCCACTCCTAACAGACAAAACAGACGATGCGACTCCATTGACACGAACAAACTGCTTTCTACCACATAAATAAGAAAGCATTAAACTACAGGCACTTGTACCAAGCCCATAATCTTTATGCAATTTATTTATCAAAATGTCATAATCTACCCAATCGAAGGCTTTTTCTAAATCCAAAGACAAAACCATACACGCAGAGAAAAAACATGGTTACTACATGGTCACGGCAATAATAATATGCTCTCCGCAATAAAAGTATGTTCGTCGCAATCATAGCATTGTTAACTGAATTTATTTTTGACAATAGTATAATTGCTGCAATATTAATATTGTTGAAATGTAACAATAGTATTATTGCCAAATTTAAACATGAAAGTATGGTTATAAAAACAATATAAATATTGTTGGTGCGACAAAAGTATTGTGTTTTGCGTTTTATGTTAACAATAATATGATTACGGCAATCATACTGTATGATTGTAATTTTTCTTCATTTAAATATGCTTTTAAGAACAAATGTTATTGGTACGGATCTAATGCAATACTAGTACTTTTTTATCGAATTTAAATTTTTTTAAACAAGCTGCTTTGGCTGGCTTTCTTTAACGGAAATATTTTTAATAAAATCGGTTAAACGGTTCAAACTTATTTTTTCTACCGTGAAATAAATCACTCGTTTTATTTTGAATTTAATGTATTTTTGAATAATTTTCATAATTCAAATCTATTGTTGCCAACTTAAACCAATTCTAAGAAAAAATATTGGGGATCAAATTAATTGTCGACAACTTAAACAAATACTAATAAATTATATTGGGGATCATAGTATAATTGTGTGTGATCATACTATGGTTGTAGGGATTATAACATGGTTGCATTTGGATCATGCTATGGTTGTGAGGATCATACTATGGTTGTATATGAAACATACAATGGTTGAGTGTGAATCATACTATGATTGTGAGGATCATAGTATGGTTATATGTGAATCATACTATTGTTGTAAGGATCATAGTATGGTTGTATTTGAATCATACTATTGTTGTGAGGATCATAATATTGTTGTACCACAACCATATACCCAACTATAGTATTATCCTCTTCGAATATTGTCACCACAACCATACTTTTTTTCTGCGTGTACACATTTTTTGATCATGAGTATTCTTCCTTATTGAGTCAGTAAGGCCAATTAAAAGAGCAGAGGTACTCCTGTCGTTCCGGAAACCACATTAACAATCATTAAGCAGCGATTTACTCTCAATATGGTCTAACAACTGCCGCTTATGAATATTTTCCACAACTTTTGACAGGATGGGAGCACAAAGAAATGGGTCTTAAGTTGTCAGTAGAATTCGAGCTTGACTTCTTTGAATTGGTTACTATGGCTACTTTCCAATCATTAGGAAAGCAGGAAGTCATTTAGGAAAGCAGGAAGTCAGTGTTCACTAAATGAAGAAGGTGATTTGATGTAAACGGAAATACTACTTTAAGAAATTAAAGAAATATCTCATCACAACCAGAGGCGTTAGACTTGATTGACATAAACGCCCGTATCAAGTCATTAGAGGAGACGTTATAAAAGAAAACCCATCTTATCTTCCCCAATGATTTGGTTAAAAAAAACTACTATCTATTTTAAATATCAAGAAATATACATTACTAGTCGCCCGTTTTAATAATGCGATACGTTTATTGGGCCACATGTGCCAAAAAGTCTAGCAATCATGCGTTTTTTGAGGCACTGAGTGCATCCCGACTAACAATACTCATTTAACCATTGTCCGTCCTCAAAAAATGTCATTTGCTAAGCAAATACTTAAATATGTGTACTTTTCGCTGAGGTACCTTTAGTCGCTTAAAGGGAAACTTTAACCCCTGGGCCGATTTCGCCCATTTACAATCCCAAACAGCTTATAACCATAAGCCATCATCAAGCAAAAATTCAGAATCCTAGGTTCATTCATTTGACCGCTATCGTGCTTTCAACACACACACACACGGACGGACGGCCAAGGCTCGACCGTCTTAAAATTTTATGAAGACCAAGAATATATCGGGTGATCCATCCAGAGGTTTAAAAAAAACAAAAATAGAAATCAAGTGTGGAATCATTATTGTTCATCAAAGGACATTTAAAGCCATTTATATTTTGAATATAATTTCTGTTTTTTAGCTCGTTTGTTTTATTTCGGTCTGTTGCTTTTACACATTGAACATGGATTAACCGGCTCAAGACCTCTTGCTTCTATATTTAAATAGAAGACAAGTTTGGCAAAGTGAAATTGATTTTCGTGCCTGCAAATGTTGGCCGCAACTACGCCTCGGGGTGTCCATTCTGTATGACTTGTTCGAACATTTCATCCAGTATGACGTTAATGACACGCGTAATGTGAATAGTAGCAGGTTTGTCGTAGTCCCAAAGAAAAAAGTCTACACGATCTAGGCTAGCAACTCACCGGTCCAAAACGTGAAATTAGGTGCTCTTCGAAATGACCTTTTCAACAGATCCATTGTTTGAGCAGCTGTATTGCAAGTGACACCATCCTGTTGAAACCAAATGCCGTCAAGATTACGGGCTTCAATTTCAGGTAGCAAAAAGTCCGATATCATGGCGCGATAGCAAGCACCATTCCCGGTGACGTAACACCCATCATTTTTCAAAAATGATGATTCCACCAGCCCATAAACCACACCACACCTTCGTTTTTCTCTGGGTATAGTGGCACCTCTTGAACCTATTCTGGTTGCTCTTCAGACCAAATGCGACAAATTTTGGTTGTTGACGTTGCCGTTGAGGCGGAAATATCATTACTGAACAAATTTTTGGTCGAAGAACGTTTCGCACCGAACGCTCATTTCACAGTTGCACAATTTAGAGACGTTGTTGCGGTCTTAGTCTTTCTATGATAAAATGGCAAACAATACTGAAAATATAAAATATAAAGTTAAACACAACTCACAAGTAATCTGTGAAAAAAAACCTCTAGATTGATCACCCGTTACTTGAGTTTAAACCACAGTCGGCTTGATTCTCACCGGCATATGCACACACCTTGTACTCAAGACTGAGTTGCCGCAACAATCGTTCCATCATGGGGTTACAGGTTCCACATATAGAGCCCCGCGGACAACCCGGACAACAACACAGCCTGACAGACATCATGGCTTTAATGACTTAAAATCATGAAATGAAACTTACAAAGGGTCTAAGTGCATATTTCGATGTGTTACACTGTTTGCCCGTACCAAATAGTAAAAGGTTGTCCAACTATAATGCACGATGTTCATTGTGAGTCACACTTTAACGTCACGTCTTTTGGCCAACTTAATTCGACATTTCCTTGTTTCTTTGTGTTTGGCAATTTCAAATATGAAGAGGTGCACCCAATTGAACAGCGCATTGAAATTGCTGAAACCTTTTACGAAAATTTGCGTTAAAATCAAAATGCACATCGTACACTTCGTGATTTTTTTGGTCAGCATAATCGACCAAATGTGTCCACCATCAGAAGAATTTTGCGCAAATTTCAGCAAACCTGTTCTGTGGAAAATTTGAAAACATCTGTGAATTCGTTGTCATCGGGCCGTACTTCTTCAAAAATGAGGTCGGCCAAGCAGTTACCGTGAATGATGTTCGCTATCGCTAGATGATTACGAACTTCTTGTGGCCAGCAATTGAGGATATGGACCTGGACGATATGTGGCGCTAACAGGATGGTGCCACTTGCCGTACAGCCAACAAAACGATGGCTCTTTTGGGCCGTGTTATCTCACTTCTTGGTGATGTTAATTGGCCGCCACGATCATGTAATTTGAAACCTTTGGACTTCTTTCTTTGGTGATATTTAAAAGATAAAGTAATCGTCAATCCAGAGCTAAGGATGAAATAATTCGTCACATTAACGACATTGAGTCTCCAGTATGTCTCAGGTTCATGGAAAATATAGGCCAACGGAAAGAGTTATGCTTTCGAAACCGTGGCGAGTATTTGGCCGATATTTTGTTTCACATATAATTGTCATAGATCCTTCTATCATACGATAATAAGAGATATTGAGTTAATTCCCTTTTGTTTTGTTTTATTTACAATAAACATCGAGCATTTCAGTGGTCCAACAACCTCCTACCCAGTAGTGCGATATAATAAACACCAGTTTCATGTAGAATTTAATATCCATCCCCTGGACAACACCCTTTCCGTACTACGGGAACATAACAATTCATATGCATGTGTACATAAATTTGTATTCGCATGACTGAATGTATGTCTCAAGCGTTCCAAAACACAATAGCACGCTGTGAAAGAAAGCCCGAGCCCGAAAAAGGGGAAGTGGAAATTTGAAACTCATCTTAGTTTAAGAGAACTTTCAGCAACATTACTTTCGTGCATAAATTACAAATGCAATTTGCCGAAAAAGCAAAACTGGCAGCCAAGAAATCGTAATGAGACATTGACTTTAAAATGAATGGTTGTTGGAGCTATCCTAAAAATTGTGGAAATTTAACAAACGACAGACTTTTTTTTGATATCAAAACAAAAACATGCCAGACGTTTTCTTTTCTATTTTTTTATAAAGATAAACCAGATATCCAGACTTTTTCCCTGTTTATCGCAAAAACGTACGGTATTTACATATGCTTATTTTTTTCTTGAAAAAATAAAAGACCTGTGCCAGTTAGTTTGGACTTCCGAAAAAAAAATAAAAAAAAAATGGAAAATCAAAATAGGATACTTTAACTACACTGCTGAGTATCATGAAAGCCAATCTATTTTTATTTACTTTTGAGACAATTTTCTGTCCGTTGGAAGTGTCTTGTATTTTTGCTTTGCTTTCCCCACATCACAATCGAGTGTTGTTTGTTTTTATTTAACCGGAAAAGGATATCAGGCTCAGTAGATATCGTGAGGAAAACTCACCTTCACATACGAAGGCACCTCCTACACTTGGCGTGCAGCAGTTCGAGTACATGTGTGTCACACTACATTTACCTCAAAACTTTAGATTGCTTTAGTTTCACATGTTTAAACATGGTTTATTATACAGCATATACATAAGCGACATCGCAGGTGGGCCGGGTACGATCAGAGGAGGGGGCCTTTTTGGTACTACTTCAACAATGCAGGGCTGAGCATAGAAAAAAACGATAGGAAAGTAAATTTTAATTAGACAAAAACTGGTCCTGGAGCCAGCAACGTGTTTAGCTAGACTAAAGTATAACAGGGCTACCACTTTCAGGGTAAGTCTCTAAACCAATTTGCCATACCGGTAGGTAGGAGAAAAAAGAGTGCCAAACCGTGTTACAGGTGACAAAAACCACGCTATATGTACAGTAATACAGGTTGCCATGGGGTTTAAAGTTGCCATGGGGTTTAAAAACTAAATACCTTTTTCGTTTATATATTTGTTTTATTTTTTCAGATTATATGAATAACACAAGAAGAATAAATAATGGAGAAATTCACAACTGAACAAAAAACCAGAATAATAGAATTTTATTATTTAAATCAGCGATCAATTATTTTTACGCAAAGTGATTATGATAATTTTCATTTGAATGACTTTGTTAATAAGCAGAACTGTAGGTTCCGGGGTTCTGAAAATCCAAGAGCCATTCATCAGCGCCAATTGCACCCCCAATAGGTGTACAGTATGGTGTGGGATCACATCTGCAAATATCATTGGGCCTTACTTCTTTGAGGATGACGATGGATGTGCTGTAACCTCAAATGTAGAGCGGTATCGGTTTATGATAGAACATTTGTTACGTCCTGTTCTTGAAAACAGACCTGAGATGTGTACGGAGCCACTGAGACACAATGACACTTATAAGACAAATTTTTGGAGAGCGAATAATTTTCAGAAGTTCGGAAGTTATTTGGCCAGTGCGATCGCCAGATTTGACAGCACCCGAATATTTTCTTTGGGGTTTATGAAGGAGCAAGTAAATGTGAACAAGCCCGAGGCAAGCCTTCAACTCAAGGCCAACATTGTTGCATATATTTGAACGCTACAACCACAAACTTTGAAAGATGTTATGGAAAATGATCTAAAACGAGCCCATCATTGCGAAGCTGAAAAGGAAGGGTCATTAAAGTGACATTATTTTTCATACCTAGTGTAAACAATTTCCATTTTGTAGTTTACATAATCTGAGCAAAAACCACCCTGTATAACAGGCTATATCCGCAATAGTAGCAAGCAGAATTTTTTTAAAAGGATTTCTCCAAATTGCCTACCTACCTTCCGATTTGAGGTGTTGCCGCCCTTTGAGCTACAAATTAAATCTAATAGCCTTCAAATTTCGCATGGCGACACTGAGAAGAAAAATAACCTTATATAAGGTTAACTTAACCATAAGTAAACATGATTTGGCGTCCACATTATGTAAGGTTAATTTAAACATTTTATTGTTGACTGGTATTTAACAATAATAATAGTTAATTTAACTATTCTATGATTGAACTTTTTAACCATGAAAATTGTTAATTTTTTAAAAAATTAGTTTATTGAATCAACCACACATGTTCAATTTAACAATGAAATTGTTAATATTATTAACTATGAAGATTGTTATAAAAATCATTTTTATAGTTAACTAATTATTGGTTGCCTGTTTTAGCCAGAAATATAGTTAGTGTTACAATTTTTTTATTAAATTTACCTACTAATTATATTTTTGTTTTGTTTACATTTATTTGGTCTTTTTTCATTATTACGACTTGAACAGTTTTTATTCTAGTTCGAGACCTTTTTGTTGTTTCTTCTTCTGAATCAACTAAAAAATGCATTGGCTACGGTTGCCAGACAGACAGTACAGCTGTTTCTAAACCCGCCAAGATTTCTCTGCAGCAGTCTTTGGCAAGGATTACTTCGGCTACAAATCAAATGACATATACGGGAGTCCCATTATGATTAATGAGAATTACCTCTTGCGTATAGTCTTCGAACTATGCGAAAAGCAATCAGCAATAACATTGCGCTATGAAGATTTTACAGCTAGCACAATGATAAGATTGTACGTATAGCTAGCATTTACATTTGGTGGTGGTTTTTTAAAAGAGCGAGATAAATTGTCATAGGATCTTTCTCACAATTACACACAAGTTCAGAGCAGAGGAAGAAAGGAAAAGAGTGGGGGAATAAGACAGTCGCAATCGTTGCAACTTCGTGTAACTTAATTCTGAACTACGTATATATAAAACATAGCAGATCAAAAACTTTGATACAACAGAGCCGAATGATCTTTAAATTTTGGTTTATGTCGCACATTTTTCTGCTTCTCTCTTGAAACATCCAACCTTACATAATGTTAACTCAACTATTTCTTATGCACATTTGACCTTATATGGCATTGTTTTATCTTCGTTATCTAGCATTCACCCACACACATGGTTAAAAACATCATTGTACTTATATTTTCGGCTCAGTGTATGAGTGATCACTAATTAATTCTGCCAAAATTTGGCCCTACCGTAACTTTTTCATTTTTAGAGGAACTTATTCCAGACCATTACACGGTCTTACAGACAGAAGTCCGAGCAATTATGGAACTTGTAAACTGGCTCAGAGTTAACACGAGGCTGACATATGTACAAATTTCTACTGATTGCCAAATAGCGTGCGGATGGGATGACGTTAGAACACTAGCTTTGCCACTACCACGCATTCGCAGTAATAAGATCCCGAGCATCCAAACTTGGTCCACATCAAGGGCGTAGCATGGAAGAGTTGACTATGTCAAAAGTACAGAGTACCTAAAAAAAATCTGCAAATGCAGAGCGACTACTAGCTTAAGTGCATGTCCTAGGACATAAGGTGAATCAAATGTGCCTCATCTAACTCAAAATTTATAAACAAAATCGACTGCAATGAAAACAGATGTCATTCCATTGACCAAAAAAAAACTCATGTAAACAAGATCGTCCAAAACCGTTTTTTGGTTTTTGTGTCCGAACCCGTCAGTCGGTTTCTAAAAAAATAGCTAAAACCCGAACGTGGTTTTTTGCTGCCGGGTTTTCGGGTTTTTGGAAAAGTATTTAGCTAGACCCACCTTCAAGTGTACCACTCGACTCAGAATCAACATTTGATTCGATTTTGCGATATCTGTCTGTCCGTCCATCCGTTCGCTTGCTGTCTTTTTAAAGCTTTTTTCAAACGACAGGTCGAAATTGTTGTCCAATCTTCACGAAATTTGCAATAGTAAGTTTTTTTTCGATAATGGCTGTGGCGGCTTTTATGAAAATCGGTTAAAATTTAGATATAGCTCCCACACATATGTTCAACCGATTTTCTGTCGATAGCTCTAAAAGCCACATAGTACATCTATTACAGATTAAAATGACCAGCTGAGATACAAAAGGGTGATACCAGTCCACGTTTTAATGTAGCACCAGTGCAAACATCTCTCCCGATATAACCGCTATAGAACATTTATTTTAATACTGATTTTTTTCAAATTTGGTATAGTATATTTTAAATGGCAAACTAATTTTTGGCCGATTTGAATGATATATAGGCTTATTTTCTGATATAGTCCCCGTAAAAATTGGTGGGGGCCCCAAAAGATTGCTTCCTATATATGGCTTTAAGATAGCTGTATAAAGTGATATATAAAAATAAAATTAGTTTTGCAGTTTGGATAAATTTGGGTGACTATATGTATGTTCCAAAATCGAACCAATTTAAACATGAGAATAGGTCAACAAAAAATCAGCTTGGGGTCCATTTATTAAAAACAACGAAAATAAAGGTTTATGTGAGTATCTCTTAAACTAGAGCGAATCTGGCAAATCGGAGGCCAGATGCATGATTTGCAGTCGCAAATGAAATGAAGTTGACTTTCAAACCTTCTTCCACAAATTTAGTGTTGACCAGTGTAACTTTTAGCGCGGACAGTTGCGGATCAGCGAGTATACGAGGGTTGATATTTATTTTTTGGGCCAGTCACAAAAAATAACCAATCATTTGTCAGTGGTGATAGTTTCATTGTTTTTCAAACTTTTCTCCACGAGGATCAGTGCCATTTTGTATGCGCACCAACTTATTTTGGAAGCACTGTTTCCACTCGAACTGAGACACTTTCAAAACATGGTTTTTAAACGCTTCAACAGCTGCTTCGGGCGTCGAAAAACGTTGACCTCGCAGTTTTTGTTTTTTTGATGTGAGGAAAAAAAGTCGTAGGAATAGAGTCGAAGAGTCGTTGGTTGCCAAATCAGCGCTGTACGGCGGATGGCCCATCAATTTGACATCTTGTGCTCATTGTTTTAGCTGAGGTCGCATGGTCTCCTCTGGTTTTTCCTTATTTTTTCTAACAACACTTAGAATAGACCTCCAACGTTCCACTAAAGGCACTGTGACCACAAAACCGGTTATACGAAAAATGAGATCATTTGCTTCGATGTGCTTCTGTCACGAACAACTTTCGTTGGATTTGGTTCGTCTTAAAAGACCCATATGGTCGATTGCCGTTTTGTTTCGGACGTAGATCCACGATTCGTCAGCCGTGACGATGTTATACACTGCATTTAAGCTACCGCCGCAACATTTCTTAGTTCCAATCGATAGGAGCCATTTTTAGAGCATTCGTCCAATTATGTGGGGTCCAAGGAGAACAAATCTGCTCCACGGCCAAATAAACAAGCAACACTAGTATGGCCAGTATGCGAATTATAAATATCAACCCACGTAGAATGTCGGAACATTTTGCAAAAGAATGGAATAATAAGGGTGGTCCAACTACAACGCACGATGTTAATTGTAAATAAAACAAAAAGCTTATTATTTTTTTATTATAGAGAGATCTATGGCAATTATGAGTGAAGTAAAATATAGGCCATATGGTCGCTACTCGGTTATTACTCGTATCTCATCCTTTAGCTATTGGATTGTTCTTGGCATACACTTTTTCTTTTAAATATCCCTAAAGAAAGAAGTCAAATCACATTATCGGGGCAGCTATATTACATCGGCACGACGTGCGATATCACGGCCATTGAATTTTTAGCGCAATTGGCTGTGTGGCAAGTGATACAATCCTGGAAACACATATCGTGCAAGTCTATATCCTCAATTTCTGGCCAAAAGAAGCTCATCAACCGCACCATATAGTCACTCTTTGTGGATGCACCGGTTTTCAACAATCACTTGTGGACTAACATTTGCCCAAATGCGGCAATTATGCTTGTTAACGAATCCACTGAAGTGAAAGTGTGCCTCGACGCTATTCAAAAGAATCACGAAGTGCATGGAATGCGTTTTTATATTGAACGCTTAAACAGTCATAACGCGCTACTTAATTGTGTACCTCTCCATGGTTGAATTTGTCGAACACTGAAACAATAATATGTCAAATTCAGTTGGGCAAAAAACGTGACGTTAAGGTGTTACTTACAATTAACATCGTGCATTATGGTTGGAACGCCCTTTATAAGCAGAGCCGCTATTATCACACAATTAATGCGCGCCCCCCGGACTAACAGTCGTTTAGGCCCCGCAACATAATCGCAGTCCCTGATGTGCCCGGAAAGATATCCACACAATAGAGATACATAGACTATGCGGAAATTCTAAATCAATAGACATAAAAAAGCAACATGGATTTTCGCACAAACAACAGCGTGACACATAAAACTGAAACCGTTCCAACTCCTCCACCGTCGGTCCCTACGGAAGAACTTCGGGACGAAGTTTCTTTGTTGTATGCATCATTGGTTTGTAATCCATGGGAATGTTTTACACAGCAAGAGTCGCAAGAGTGGCACGGTTGGATGGATGGGAAAACCCATAAACCATGGCCCCAAATAGCGGCGGCAACGCCAGTCAAACTTATACTTACACACCCACACTAACACAGACAAACTCCTACACATACAATAAATATTGTATTTTTTATACACTCGATTTGCTTTCAATCTGTAGTTAACAACAAACAGCGAAAACAAACGATAGAAAACAAAAGATAAAATTTTAAGAAAATAACAAAAGCAAAAACTGAGGCGGCGGCGGCAGCAGCAAAAGCAGAAACTTAAAAGTTCTATTTACCCCACTAACCCAGTAAGGATGTTATTTACCACATGCGAATACAACAACACACACACACGTTATATCTAGACACACACACACATATATGTACATGGTCTGCATGTATGTATAAGGGTGTCCTTTTCTTGTTGTTGTAACAACAATATATTTTGTAGGAGCTTCTGCTTCGATATACAGGTGAAGGAAATTTAAACTGGATGCGTCCAAAAAAAACCTACGGTCGCCTGAGTGGGCTTGGCCCAGAAGAAGTGCTGGAGGGCTAAACCTACAGAACGTTAGCGTCAATACGCGCCGAAAACGAAGTGAGGCGGCTGCACCATCCATATCTTAGCTTAGCCGGAAACACGCGCGTCTGCCGAGGTAGCGTCTTCTACTCTGGTGAAATCTGTGTCGAATTTTCCCCTGGCACTGCAACGTCTGCTGCGATTTCATCGGCGTGAATGTCGTTCATAACCGTCAATAGTTTCGATAAGTTAAAAGCTCTCTCTTGTACCGCCGTACCTCTCTCTTTCCAGATTATGAAGAACATACTTGATATGTCTGGGCGAAGGCATCCTGCTATGAGGATGATGTTGAGAGTGCTAATGCGAAGACACCATTCTTTTCATTTTTATAAACATCTTTATTAACAGTCTTATTTACTTATATACATACATTATCGAGATTTTATCTAAAGATATTACAGCGAATGAGATTTCTAATTACACATATTGAAGGATTATAATTTATTAAGAATATTTAAAGAAAAAATAGGAAAACCTTTATATGACTACAAAAGGGGTTTCAAATATCTTTAGAAAATATATATGTATCCAATGTATTATCCTGAAGGAATAGTATATTAGGTACATATCGTTTTCTATTTGGTGAATTTTCGGAGTTGCTATCAAGCAAAATCTCTACATTCTCTTATCAGTTGATAAGAAGAATTCTCATTGTTCTCAAAATACTTATTATTCATTCTCTGTGTGAAGTCATCTAAGAGTTCGTATCCGGTTTCGTCGTGAAGGATTTGTGTTGAGTATCGCCCCTGCTAAGCAGATACTGCTTAGACAGAAAGAAATTGTGTCTGTGCACGGTAGGATAATTGTCTAGATAGTCTTCAGAAGACATAAGGAGAAACCCTCTTGATGTTCTGAGGGCAGCACTTTGGCAAGTCTGAATTTTCTTCTACTGCTTCGTACTAACGTTCGCCAACCACACCTGCTCTGCGTAGTTCGCTGCCGATCTATGGCCTGTTCGATTCTCCTTTGTTTGCGTCTTTGCCTGGCTTCGGTAGCGGTACCACTCTGCCCATTTCCCAGGAATCGGGAACTAAGTGTGTGGCTAGCGACAGATTGAGTACTTTGGTCATGTATTCTACTCCCGGAGTATCCAAGTGTTCAATTGAGATTCAACTTCGCAAACTTGTGGTAGTGCCCCTTCGACTTGGAGAGCGCGGATACGACACAACACTCTCCTTTTCGCCTTGTCACTCTACGGATGCTCAATAAAAAGTCGGTTTAAATAACTCGAGCATCGCTTCGGGTCTGTCACTATTCTGTCACACACGCAGAAAAAAAGTATGATTGGGGTGACAATATTCGAAGAGGATCATACTATTGTTGGGTATATGGTTTAGGCACAATCATATTATAATCCTCACAACAATAGTATGATTCACACATAACCATACTATGATCCCCACAACAAGAATATGATTCACACTCAACCATACTGTGATCTCCACAAGCATACTATGATCCTCACAACAATAATATGATTTACACTCAACCATACTATTATATCCACAATCATATTATGATCCTCACAACCATAGTATATTTTTCATACAACCATAGTTTGATCCTCACAACCAGAGTATGATTCACACGCAGCCATACTATGATCCCCACAGCCATAGTATGAATCACACTCAACCGTACCATTATCTCTACAACAATAGTATGATTCACTCAACCATACTATGATCCACAAAATTATTTATTAGGATTTGGTAATGTCGTTATTCAAAAATAGAGAATTTTATCAATCAAGTTATTTTAAATTGCATTACAATTAGTTCATAGCCAGATTTGAGGTCATGCTTTTATTGAACATTTCATTCAAGAAAAAAACATACATTTTCCAACGGCAGTTGAAAATACTTTTATTTGCCAGCAGGGGTGAATGCTACAGTACCGTCCGTAGACCCCAAGTAACGAATGTCATTAAACCACGATCAATGACTATATACTTAAGTGCAGGCAGTAGAGTATTTCACCGAACGAAGTTAACTAGTAAAAATCCCTCGAACTACCTTCCGATTGTTGTTGTTTTTTATAATGGACAACAACCATGTTCTGTATCGTGTGTGTGTTTTTTTTGTATATCAAAAAAAACATACGCACACACATACATGTATGCTCTATAAAACTTGTTTTGTTATGATAATAGTCGTAACCGTACGGTATGATTGCCAAAATCATATTATTGTTAACGTAAATTTTAAACAACAATACATTTGTTGCACCAACCATGTTTATATGGTTGATACAACCATAGTTTCATTTCTAAATTTGGCAATAATACTATTGTTACAATAATAATATTGCCGCAATCATACTGTTGTCAAAATGAAATTCAAATATACAGTACTTTTATTGTAGAGAACATATTATTGTTGCGGCGACCATATAGTAACCATATCTGTTCTCTGCGTGCAGAACGTGGTGGCTGTCCGATCATCCTTTCTTCCAGGTTAAGAGAGGAATTTACTTAAAGTGATCTAACCATTTGTCTTATATGTGTTGACCAATCTATTGATCTCAGAGTTGAATTCCCTAATTCTGGGTCTAGCTGTGAGTTCCGTTGCCTTTTCTGGGATATTTGGTCGTATCTCGGTTACGCGTCCTGATATGGATATGGCTAGCGGCTGCTGGGTTGATTATGGCGCGGAACTTCTTCTCGGCTTCCCGAGCACCGATGACATGGGTATATTTCTAAAGTTGCGGTTGGTGGCTTCTCTGAAGACCTCCTAATCAGATTTCTATTGATCAAGATACGTACGGGGTTAAGAGATTAAGAAGTCAGATCGTCCGATCCTAACGATCTGATGGGTTGCCAGGTGACATCGTTAATGTGGCCAGGCGATGCCATAGTTGTGTTGAGGGAGCTCTGGCAAATGCATATAGTCCGCGACGGGGCGTCCTCCTTCACTGTGCAAAAACGTAGAGTTATAAATTTTTTCTGCCAAACCTTTGCCCTTTCGGTCGTTCTCGATGAAAGAATGTTTATGGTGGGCATTAAAATCTCGTAGGTTCAGACGGTTATTGCCATGAAACAGCAGCAGTATCCAGCTACAGTGTGAATGTAGTGATAGGGACACATCCCCCCGGAGATTTCACCTGGTATATAACGCGAGACACTACTACCAACCGGCGGTCCTCAGTCCTGACCACCATATCTTGGACACTATGCCTTCGCCCAGGCAGATCAGGTGCGGTTTTCATGATCTAGAGAAAGAGGTCCAGTGGTACAAGAGAGAGAGCCTTTAGATCATCGAAACTATCGGGCAGGTCTGAACAGCATTCACGCTGATGAAGTCACAGCAGCAGTATCCAGCTACAGTGTGAATGAAGTGATAGGTGAACATCCCCCCGGAGATTTCACCTGAGGAGAAGGTACTACTTCGGCAGAAGCGCGTGGTTCTAGCTTGTTTCCTCCACCTGTATATCGAAGCAGATCACCTATAGACGACCAGGACTTAAAAACAAAATATATTGTTTTACAACAACAACCAATCGGCGGGATGTATACGTTGTACAGCTCTATCTCTGCAGTTCCAGACTTGACTGCTACCCCCATATTAGAATGGTCTCGATGCGAAATAGGTCTGTACTGCACAGAATGGTGTAACAGGAAAGCAAGTCCCCAACCTCCACAGGATGCAGGTGGTATTGAGCCTAGTTTCCAGGATCGCAGCGACCATGATTTTTATCTGACTCATAAATTTGCAATTGATGACTCATAAAAGTTGAAAATTGATGCACTGTCAGCGGTGGCAACATCAGTCTTTAGTGTTATGTGCTGTATTTGTTGATGCTATTGCGAGAGAGACTGCGGGATGTCTTATTGTCGAATGACGATGATGAAAGTATGGACGGCAACGATTACACTAAATTCAGAGACCCACTGCGGACTACGTTGATACAGAACGAGGCCATAAAGTCAATTTCGCAATACTCCCTGGTGTAATTAGGACATGAACAGCTCCTGAAGTGCACCCTCTTGTAGCGTGCAAGGGTCAAAATATTTCAAAGATGTTTAGGCTAGAATTGCAGAACAACAGCATGCGTTTACTTCAGTTCTAGTTTTTATGCTGCCATATTCGAAAATACACACATATTCGGACTATGTCCGATTGAGGAATCGGCGAGCCGAACACGGCCAATAACAGATCTCACGTCCTGTAAGCTATTGAGAGCATTACCAACACAACTAAAGATGACAAAGTTGGTGTTGGTAAGCACCAAAAGAAACAACTTCCGCATTAGCTAAGAGATTCAATCGGAGCATAAAAACAATTTAAGAGAAAAATTTAAAACTATCTAATGGGTGATCCAAGTAGAGATACTTTTTCAATAGCCTTTTTTATACAGATCACGTGTGAGTCGTGTCATGCTGTCATGTTTAGTATTGTTTGGCATTTCATCATGGAATGACTTACGCCTGAACAACGTTTACAAATCGTTCAACTTTATTACGAATTCACGTTCTGCGAGGAATGTGTTTCGTGCGTTTTCGAGCCAAATTTTGTTCAGCGATAAAGCCCATTACTGGCTCAATGGGTATGTTAACAAGCAAAATTGCCGCATTTGGGACGAAGAGCAACCAGAAGAGGGTCAAGAGCTGCCACTTCATACAGAAAAAAACAACGGTTTGGTGTGGTTTGTGGGCCGGTGGAATCATCGGTCCATATTTCTTCAACAATTATGCAGGTGAGAACGTAACCGTCAAGGCGACCGTTATCGTGCCATGATAACCGACTATTTGATGCCTTAAATTGAAGCTCGTGATCTCGGCGACATTTGGTTTCAACAAGAAGGCGCCACTTCCCACACATCGCATCAATCAATGGATTTATTGAGAGAACACTTCGGTGAGCAGATAACTTCACGTTCTGGGCCACCGTTTGACTTTTTCCTGTGGGGATATGTAAAGTCTAAAGTTTATGCAGACAAACCCGCTTCGATCCTCACAACCATAGTATGTTTCACATACAACCATAGTATGATCCTCACAATGATAGTATGATTCACACGCAACCATGTTATGATCCCTATAACCATAGTATGACCACACACTATTATACAATGATCCCCAATATAATTTATAATAATTGGGTAAAGTTGTCAACAATAGATTTGCATTATGAAAATTATTCAAAAATACATTAAATTCAAAATAAAAGCAGTGATTTATTTCACAGTAGAAAAAATAAGTTTAAATAAACGTAAGCGTTTTTATTAAAACTTTTTTAGTTAAACAAAGCCAAAGCAGCTTGTTTAAAAAATTTTAATTTCGATAAAAAAAAAGTACTATTATTGCATTAGATCCGTACCAATAACATTTGTTCTTAAACGCATATTTAAATGAATAAAAATTACATTCATACAGTATGATTGCCGTAATCATATTATTGTTAACATAAAACGCAAAACACAATACTTTTGTCGCACCAACCATATTAATATTGTTGCTATTGCCATATTATCATTTTTAAATTTGGCAATAACACTACGAGTATTGTTACATTTCAACAATATTAATATTGCAGCAACTTTACTATTGTCAAAACTAAATTCAGTTAACCATGCTATGGTTGCGACGAACATACTTTTATTGCTTACATGGTTATTGCCGTGACCATGTAGTAACCATGTTTTTTCTCTGCGTGCAATAACCAGTCGAAATGCTCGAACGAGTCATCGAAAATTGGACTGAACGGATGGACCATCTGAGACGTAGCCGCGGCCAACATTTGATAGACATAATCTTCAAAAAATAAACGCCAAAGAATGTTCTTTTAAATGATAATAAACTTTCCCCATTCAATTTGAATTTTCTGTGTTTTTTTTTCTTTAAAAACGTAGGGAACCTCGAAATGGATCACGCGTTACAAGCGTCACGACACTCTACACAACGATTACGACTTACCGACGTTGCACGATGAAGTATACGGTTCTGACAAACCGAGCAGACCCAAAGTCAGGGATATTGTTCGATCCCGCTCGGATCAGTGCTGCTCCCACGACGAAAAAATGGACAAACAGAAAACCCATATGTGACGCGCAAAATGGAAGGTTAAAAACCAGTTTTGTTCAGGAGAGCCACTTAAAAGATTGCGTCCCTTTCTATTTGCGCTTAGAATCGACGACTTCACTTTCATAAAACGCGCATATCTCTGGGAGGGAACACTTTTGGGGCATGGGGTCGGTCTCATTCGATGTCCAGATGTAGTCCACATCAAAGAAAGAAAAAAATGAAAATTGATGTTTTTCCTTAGGTCCCTTTCTCTATGCATTGTCACATATTGTTGAGGTTACTGCTCTTGACTGAAGATTGTTTGTATTTAGCCGTTAATCAGTTCCGGTTTACGGAATGTCGATTACTATACGTATTAGTGCTGTTTTTAAGGACAGTATAGAAAACTAAGTGTGATTAGCATAACCGCATAAGATAATGCATTTGTAAGTGTCATTCAACTCGGCCAGACAAAATGTTATAGGATTTTCTATTGGGTTCGTCGGGGTTTTACTATTAATGTGGCAGTAGTAACAATTATCATAGTCCTTGTATTGATTAAAATTACACTTCTTAAAAAATCCTTAAAACAAATTAAAGGCTGATACATTTAGAGGTATTTTTTCAGAACAAAAAAATATAAAAATTCAAATCAAGTGTGGAAATTTGAAAAAATATGCACGATGATTCGACCAGCTTACAAACCGAAACAAACTGTGGTTTTCTCTGGGTATAATGGCAACTCTTGAATCCATTCTTGTTGCTCTTCAGCCCAAATGCGGCAATTTTCTTTATTGACTTTGCCGTTGAGTCTGAAATGGGCCTCATCACTGAACAACATTTTGGTCGAAAACAGCGGATCTTCCCGTTTCTCACCGAACGCTCATTTCCATAATACAGTTGCCAACATTTGAAGGAAATTATATTCAAAAAATAAATGCCATAAAATGTCCTTTCAATTTACCAATAAAGATTCCACGCTTGATTTGAATGTTTATATTTTTTTTTTGTTCTGAAAAAATAGCTCTAGATGGTTCACCCTAAATAACCTTGTGGCAAACCCCTTTTGACAGATGGGCATTAACAAAACGCTCGTTGACTTTAAAACTTTGAAGAGAGACGTTATCAATTTCTTCAGTTAATAGTTCTTGACTTGATGTTATTTAGTGATTCGCTAAAAATGTTCTTAAATATTTTTTTTATAACTAAGAAAATTGTTAGCTGTGCTTAAAATTTTATATACTACACATTATAAGGAACACCCTAAGGTAACAATTGTATCATAGCTAAACTCTCCCAGTAACATTGAGTCTACTGGAAGAGTTGAGTGTCTGGCTCTGGGGGTGTTGATAACCACCGCCCGCCACCAATCCACATATGAACGGGAAGATAGCAGCACCCACCATCTTTTCCTACGTCAATCAAGTCTGTATTATATTGTCAGGAAAGTTTATAGATAAAGTTTTGCAACATGTTACCCTGCTGCTGTCTGGGGCTGTCTTACTTCGGAAGGCGGTCTTAGATATGGAATCCAGAATATTGAAGAAAACCATAAATAACTGGGCCATATGACCTCGTCTCAGAGAGTTCATATTCATATCGAAAAGACAGTAATTAAAATGCATTTTAATTACCCAAGTTCATGTGCATTCCTAAGCTGATAACTGTTAACGAATGATAGGTTCAAACCCTCATTCGGATTTTGGCATCAACATGTCCAGAAGGTCTCAATTTAGTTCGCCATAGAAGATGCCAGAGAATTTAGCGAAATGAGGTTGAAATTTTAAATTTTGTTTTTAAAGTTTTGTCATTAAAGACAGCATTTGGTGGTCTTTCAAGAAACATAATTTATTTTTGTACCCTACACCACTCTCTCTGGAACTGACTAGTTTCTTGGTTAGTTTTGTAACCAAAAACATTTTGGCTAGACCGACCGATTGACTTAGAATTAGCTCTTGATGCGATTTAACGATGCAGGTTTGACTGCCTTGCGCTCATTTATATAAGTTATCCTTATCACGCACAGTTTCTAGCATCCTAGGTTAGTTCGTTTGACCTCAAGCGTACATTCATCTGAAACATGACGGACCGACGGGCACGGCCAGGTCGTCATGTTTCTATTTCGCTATTTTCGGGCGGGCCGAGTATGATATTCCCTACGCAACTGTGTTATTCAGAAGATTCGGCGCCTTTATCTGGAGCTTTTGCAATGTCGGCCTTACTGACTTCTAATATAGTAGATAGGGACATATTACGTTATGGCTTTATCTGACTTCTGGAGCGACAGGACGTCAAATCGAAATGGGCCTTTGTGTGAGGGCTCTTCACAAACATTGATATAGATCAACTTTACAGGTTTCCTACAACGAACTATGCGAAATAATGGTAAGTTCTGATAAAATATGCCACTTCTAGAGCGAAAGGAACTCAAAAGCAGAATATACTTATACACTTTGTATGGAGACTAATATGAAACATGAACCGATATGGTCCAGTTTAACTAGAGTTATTCTACTGGTCGCTTATAACGTACCATTCGTTATTTGAGCTTATATTTGATTTCTAAAACGACAGGACCTCTTATTAGTAGGGTCCTTCGAGAAGGGGTTATTTGAAATTATGGACCGATTACACTGTTCTGCAACAAAAATCCTCCATTGGACGCAACCAACTGATCCTTATGTAAAAAGATCCGAATCAATCCGAATTGAATGTCCGTTTTGGCCCATCGCATATAGTTTTCGAGATATCGTGAAGATTAATGCCATGATTTTTTATAAAAACTACTTTAACTCAGGCAATTTTAGTCGGATTATGGGGAAAATATACCACTTTGGAATCGTTACAGTGCGTTCTTTATAATTTGTGGGGGAACTACAGAATTGGGGTACAATTAACAGTTGAAAACAAAATTTTTCAAGAAAAAAAAACAAAATTTCGATTTCTTTTGATTGTAGCTTCCACAAATTCGATTTTTATAAATTATAATTTGCATGAAAGAAGCCTTTCTTAGCAATTAATATTAATAATTTTCAAGTGAACCGGATAAGAATTGCTAAAGTTTTAGGTAGATTAATAGAAAAAAAAGCAGAAAAATTTCATATTCATGATATCTCGAAAACTATACGTGGTGTGTCAAAACGGACATTCAGTTCGGATTCAGGAGATCATTTACATAATAATCAGTTGGTAATTTTCTAGAGAAGAGCTCAAAAACTAATTTTGCAGAATAGTGTTATTGGTAGCTCCATTCGTAATTTTATTGAAATCCGATGTAATATGAGGTTTCTACAGACGTCGGTTGTGAAATCGGTAAAGAAATTTATATAATATCAAAACTTGGTCCAAAATGCAGCAATTTCAATAAGCCCAATATATTAGATTGAAGGCTAAAATCTTAACAATAGCCGTATTTTTTGAGGTTACTGGCTTTGTAACCTAGTTAGTTTGCAATATGGTAATCTGGCAACATTGAACACAATTGTGAGTATTATGGCAACATTGTGTTTTTTAGTTTACTCCAAAGAGAAATCAACAGCTAATGTTTTACCGGCTTACTCGTCAACAGCAGGCAATAAAAATTTATAAATTTATTCAAAACAATTAATAAAAATTTAATAAATCAATTACAGAAAGAAACATACATTTTTTGCAAGGGCTGTTTAAAATATTTCTAGGTGTATTTTGGTAACCTGAACTTAAAATAAATTATTTTTTTAAAAGGATACATTTTTTTCACATTGAACAGGGGTTAACTGAGTCAAGACCTCATGCACCTATATATTTGAACAGAAGACAAGTTTTTAACAAAATGGCAAAGTGACATTGATTTTCGTGGTCTCGAACAGTTTAATTCCTGTTCAATGTGTAAATGCAAAAGACCGAAATAAAACAAATTCCATTTTTGTTGGATATACCTTTATTATATTGACTATAACTTTGGAACGAGTAGTCTGATTAACCTCTTTGATACATTAAACTAAAGGTAATTACTTTAACATAATTGATATGAACAAAATTGTTGTAATCTTTTAGCAAAAAGATTACAAAAATTGTGTTTTTATTGTAAAATCGTTTTTTGTCAAAAAAATATAAATTCAATAAAATTAAAAAAAAAAAAAACTTTTTTAAATAGCTAGCTTCCTAATAAAGACAACGAGCCGTATTTAAAGGATGTTACACCTCACCAGCGCATGTTTATAGTATATATTAGGTAGTGATTAGAAAAGGGTGGGCCCGGCCAAAAACCCCGTAATGTAGAAAAGCCATATTTAATAAACTATTAAAGTCAGGAAGGTGATAGACAACGGAAGCTGTATAATTTATGATTTTCTGAATACTAGGTACCTGTTAATGTTCAAAACATTAGGGGTACGATATTTCTTTGTACAGGTACAAAAGAGGTCTACATAAATTACTTCGTAGGGACATAAATACTGTTACACACGTTTTATGCTGTAAAATAAAAAGTACTGAATGCTTTTGGACCAAATATTTTTTAATATATTTACTGATGTATATTGCATCCAAAAAGAATCAACTTTTTCGAAATGTCCGCCTTTTGACTTGACACACGCCTTTAGTCTACCTGGTCAATCGTCAATAGCTCCACGAATCTCATCCATTGGAAAATTGGGGTGACTTTTGTGACAAACCTTGTTCTCTAAAACCGTCCACAATTTTTAATCCAATGGGTTCAAATCTGGACTGCCTGAGGGCCATTCTTCAGAGGAAATGAACGCTGGCAAATTGTTTCGAAGCCAGGCCTGGGACGTTTTAGGTTTATGGGCCGGCGCAGAATCCTGCTGGAAAGTCCATGGCTGGTTTTGGAACAGGGAATTGTTAAGAGGCTTCACAACAGCTTCCAAAACGGTTTCTTGGTAAACTTTGGCCGATGTTTTGACTCCTTGTTCGTAGACCTGCATCAGTGACCCCAACGTAAGAGACACCCCACCAAACCATGACTAAAGCAGGGTGATGACCCTTTTCCACCCTTGGGATCAGTTCAGATGCTTCCTTAGATGACCGCGCATACACTCTATCATTTTGCTTCCTAAATTTTTCCTGAACTGTAAAAATTGTTTTCATCGGAGAACAAAATTTTTCTGTGCAAGTTATCAGCGTGCTTCACCAAAAGACGTTTGCATTTTTTAATCCTATTTTTTTAAAGCAGCGGTCAATAAATGTCCGGTACGTCGCCCCAAGTCCCAAGTCTTTTTTTAATGATTCGACTCATGGACTTTTGCGTCATATTTATCTCACGGGCCATGATTTTCTGTTTTCGGAGCGGATTTCTGTGAATTCTTGATTTATCGGCTTTGATGACATGCGGTGTTCGAACAGAGCGTAGGCGGCCCGTTTTTTTTCATATCGCCCTTGAAAAGCGCTATTACAGCGATACGGTTCTCATTATCTGACCACACGCAGAAAAAAAGTATAGTTGTGGTGACAATATTCGAAGAGGATAATACTATTGTTGGGTATATGGTTGTGGTACAACAATATTATGATCCTCACAACAATAGTATAGTTCAAATACAACCATACTATGATCCTCACAACAATAGTAAGATTCACACATAACCATAGTATTATTAACACTCAACCATACTATGATCTCCACAACCATAGTATGATCCTCACAACCATAGTATGTTTCATATACAACCATAGTATGATCCTCTCAACCATGCCATAGCAACCATGCTATGATCCCTACAACCATAGTATTATCACACACAATTATACTATGATCCCCAATATAATTTATTAGAATTTGTTTAAGTTGTCGACAATATTATTTATTAGAATTGGTTCAAGTTGTCTCAAATAGATTTGAATTATGAAAATTATTCAAAAATACATTAAATTCAAAATAATAGGATTAGATTTATTTCACAGTAGAAAAAATAAGTTTAAATAAACGTAAGCGTTTTTATTAAAAAAAAATCAGTTAACAAAGCCAAAGCAGCTTTTTAGTTTCGATAAAACAGTACTATTATTGCATTAGAACCAATAACATTTGTTCTTAAAAGCATATTTAAATGAAGAAAAATTTCAATCATACAGTATGATTGCCGTAATCATATTATTGTTAACATAAAACGCCAAACACAATGCTTTTGTCGCATCAACCATATTGATATTGTTGCTATAAATATATTTTCATTTTTAAATTTGGCAATAATACTATTATTACATTTCAACAATATTAATATTGCAGCAATTATACTATTGTCAAAAATAAATTCAGTTAACAATGCCATGGTTGCGACGAACATACTTTTATTGCGGAAATCATATTATTATTGCCGTGACCATGTAGTAGTAACCATGTTTTTTCTCTGCGTGCAATTTTAAAATCCCTTTACAGACTAACGCTATTGAGGTTAGCTTTCAAAACCCATATAACATTGGCGGGGTATGTTCAGATCTACTGTGGAAATGGGTGTGTTCAATGTGGTAACAGTATTTACTAATTAAAGTGGGATTCAACAATTCAAAAAGATTTTCTAAAAATGTTTAAATTAAGTCTTTAAGTGATATTTATTAATATTTTTGAATATGAGTAAACGACATAGAACTATTCAATGTGTTAACCAACTAGACAATTTTAGTTATACGAGGCCATATCAATAATTCTGTGACATATCCACCTTCCCTCGTAGTTATATGATATGCAATACTGCTCCCATCAAGCACCATCTATTAATAGACTACTGTCAAAAGTTTGAGTGAGTTCCGTCATTTAGTTTTTGTTTAACAGCTGTTCAAAACATACAATCTCGTGGATTTTGTTAAAAATGGGAAAAAAGTGAATTGCGAGTGCTCATTAAACATTATTTTTTGCGAAAAAAAACGTGAATAAAACCAACATTTAGGAACTTTGCACCATCGATTCAATGGTTGAAGAAAGTTGGGTTTAAGAAAGCTGTCTGCAAGATGCGGACAACATTTAGTTACATTTAGTTTTTGTTTTACAGTTGCTCAAAACATACAACCTCGTGGAAAAAAGTTAATTTCGAGAGATTAATAAACATTATTTTTTGCGGAAAAAAACCGTCGCTCAAACCAAAGAAAATATTGATAAATAATATATGGGGACTCTGCACCATCGAATTCACGTACAAATGGCGCTGAACGTTCTGGACGGCCAATTTAGGCCAATACACCCCAAAATTACGAAAAATATCCACGATATGGTGTTGGCCGATGGAAGAGTAAATGTTCATGAGATTGTCGATGCCATACGCATTAATCAGTTGGGTTGAAGAATGCTGTCTGCAAGATGCGAGGCGCGTTTGCTCTCAATTGGCCACAAACGTAATCGTGTGATAACTTTAAAGGATTGTTTGGAGTTGTTTAACCGCAATTGAATCCATTACAACAATCCGGACACCATAAAGCAATCTAAACAAGGGGTTTCTCCGGTTGAACCGGCTCCGAAGAAGGCCATAGTGAGTTTGTTACAACAGTTTCTAGGGATGTACGCGAGCTAATCCACATCGATTACCTTTAAAGGGGAAAACAATAAACTGCGAATATTATGCCAACTTATTGGACCGATTTAACGAGGACTTATAAAAATGACCCCATATGGCCAAGAAAAAAGTAAAATTTCATCAAGATAATGTACGGGTGCACACGTATGCAGTCTCAATGGCAAAATTGCATGAATTGGGTTACGAAATGGTACTTCGCTACCATCTGCCATATTCTCCGGATTTAGGCCGCAGTGACTATTTCATATCAACTCCAACGATGAAATTATTGATCAAACAAATGCCTATTTTACGGAACTCGAAAGATCCTATTTTTCAAATGGATACAAAAATTGGTGAAACGTTGGACTGAGTATATGGAGCTAAAAGGAAATTATGATGAAAAATAAATTGTTTTTTTGTGCCGATAAAATCTTTCTCGAAGGGGAAATGGATTTGTGCGGTTAGTACTCGACGGTTAATGTATGCCACCTTTTTTTTAAATTCCAAGGATTTTGAGACAACCATTCCCATACGTTATTCTCAGACATTATCAAACGGATTGCTATTTTTGCTAAGTAAACATATTGGATTTGGAAAGTGTATCCACTAGCATTACGAGGGAGGTTCGGAAACTTCTTTTGTTTCGATCTGGCAACTCCTTCATATAGAAACAGGTGTTGACAAAAGACGCATCCGCGATTTTTTTACAATGGAAAAATTAGAAATGCGTGGTGTCATTAAATATTTACATAAAAAAGGTTTATCGTGACAAGAAATTCATAATGATATGGTGAATGTGTTAGGTGAAAGTGCTCCTTCATATGCAACAGTAAAAAATTGGGTTGCTGAATTTAAACGTGGTCGTACAAGCATTAAAGATGAACCACGTAGTGGACGTCCAAAAACAGCAACAACAACAGAAATTGTAGCCAAAGTGCATGATATGGTATTAAATGATCGACGAATAAAAGTGCGTGAAATAGCTAATATCAAGTCCATTTAATTTTGCATGAAGAACTACAGATGAAAAAGCTTTCTGCAAGATGGGTGCCGGACTTGTTAACAGTCGACCAAAAACGCATAAGAATGAACATTTCTCAAGCTTGTTTGGATCGTTTTCAGCGAAATAAAATGGATTTTAAGCGTCGTTTCATAGCTGTTGATGAGGCATGGATCCACCACTATACTCCAGAGACAAAAGAACAATCCAAACAATGGACTGAAACTGGAGGAAGTGCCCTAAAGAAGGCAAAAACAATTCAATCGGCTGGTAAGGTTATGGCAACGGTTTTTTGGGACTTCAAAGGTATTTTATTGATTGACTATCTGCAAAAGGGTAAAACAATAAATTCAGAGTACTATTGCAACCTTTTAGATTAATTAAATGTACAAATTCGAGAAAAACGTCCTGGCTTACAACACAAAAAATAATTTTTCATCAAGACAACGCACCAGCGCACAAGAGTGTTTTAACAATGGCTAAAATCAACGAATTAAAGTACGAGTTGCGTGACCACCCACCTTATTCTCCTGATTTAGCTCCCAGTGACTTTTACCTCTTCCCAAATCTAAAAAAAAAATCTTGCTGGCAAGCGTTTTACCTCAAACGAAGATGCATTTACAGTTTTAAACCACTATTTTGAAGACCTTGAGGAAAACTATTTTAATCAAGGGATAGAATTGCTAGATAAGCGTTGTACTAAGTGCATTGAAGTTTCAGGAGATTATATTGAAAAATAAAAATATTTTTGAAAAACTAACTATTCTCTTTCATTGATAGGCTAAAAACTTTCCGAACCGCCCTCGTACGCTAAAGTAAAATCCATCACCTTTCTAGTTCAAAATTTTTCAAAAAATTTACCAATATTCAGATCTCCAAACTCAACATCAATATCATCAAGTACATCCGAGTATTGTACACACAGTAATGCAAGTTTGACTTTATAGCTGCATCTTTTAGCTCAGCTCAATGATTTAGTGAGAGATTTGGAACGGACCAAAGCAAAAGCAGAATTACATGCTTCTTGAAACAATACAAACTGTTGGTCACAAACTGAATGCTTTTAAAAAGGTGGTAATTCTATCAAGAGAGCCATAACTTCTACGTTTATGCAGATTAGATTTGCTTCGAATAGGCACTGTTTTCTTTATCAGGATTTAGGATTTAAATTTTATTTTTAATTTTTTTTTTGCATCAAAAAAACGACTTTTTGCTTTAAAAAAAATTGTTTGTAATATTTTTGCCCACTGTTTTGTAACCAATATTTCAACATAAAAATTCGGATCATAATAACTGATGTACGCTTAATTTTAATTGATGTTGTTTGATCGGACATCTTCCGAAATTATAGTCAAAATAATAAAGGTACATCCGGCAAAAATGGCATTTTTAAAGAAAATGTACCAAAAAAATTGTTTTTCTTGATTTGGATGCCTCACATTGGAAACTTTTTAGTTTCCAAACAATCTTTTTCTTCTTTTTTGTTGCCAAGTGTTATTTGCTACCCTAGAAGTGTAGCACATTTCGTTGGGACCATATGTAAACATATACCGACATGGTCCAATTTCACCAGGAATAGCTATCATAGGGTCCATCCCCTATGCTTCATTTGAACTACATAAATCAAATAAATATTTCTTTTGAGCGACTGGACTTCAAATTGAAAAAAGTCAGTTATGTGTATGCTTTATCGGTAGGAATGGTAATAAGTCGATCAACACACACTATGAAATTTAAGCAGAATATGATTTAATTTGTTACTTTAAGGAAGGCACAACTTCAACTCAGAAGGTACGTTTATGTGGAGGCTATTCCAAACATCGACCAATATGGCCGAGTTTTGCGGCACTTAACCTTGTGCGCACCTTTGCTGATACAAGTTCGTGATCTAAATCGATTTTTTGCTGTCCACACGCTCTCACCAAAGAGTTAAATTGTACCAGATTGGCGATGTGCTTCATCTTTGTAATAACGTAGAAAACAACAGACTTCAGTAACGAATTATTTATCCACTTTCGATTCACAACAAGAATTAAAAAATAAAAAAAAAGATACTTCCAGATGCATTGGCCTAAGTGGCCTAAAACATGTAACATTTTTTGCGCTGAAGTTGTGAAGAGACGGTGGAGGGTACTTTAAAATTTCTCTATATTTGGATTCGTAGCAAAATGTATTAATCCCGTTTGGTGAATGTTGTACGTTTTAAGGCCACATGTGCCAAAAAGTCCAGCAAACTATGCCATTTTTTTGAGGTATTTAGAACAGAACCCATTTTAACAATTGTCCGTCCACAAGGAATTTTTATTTGCTAAGCAAATAATACATAAAAAGATTATTTTTAAGAGAGCTATTAAAAGGGAAACTTTTTTCCTAAAGCCCATTTCGCCCGTTTACAATCCCGAACAGCCTCTAACCATACGTCATTATCATGCAAAATTTGTGATCCTAGGATGATTCGTTTGACCGCTATCGTTCTTCAAACAGACACACGGACACATGGCTAGATCGTCTTAGAATTCCACGACGATCAGGAATTTATAAACTTCATAGGATGCTAGATTAATATATCGTAGCAAACAGAATGACAAATTAATATACCATCCACCTTCAGTGAAGTGTAAAGAGAGTATACTACTTTGTTTATAATTTTCGGTTAAAGGAAAGAGAATCGATTTTATATTGATAAATGTTTTATTTAATGTCGGCAATTATGTATGGAATACAATATCCGATTAATAACCGCCTCTGTTAGCCACACAAGTGCGAGCCCTTTTGGGCACATTTTTCATTACATTCTCACATGGCACGGCATCGAATTGAGGTTTAGGCATTCTTTTGAACACTTTCTTGAGCAGCAGTAATGTTTTCAGCCGATCTTGCAGTACGTTGTTGTTGTCCATGTTTGGGCCTATCAGCTACAGACCCTCTTTCTACACTGATACACTTTTGCTTTGTAAAAATGTATAAAATTAAGTTGAACTATTAATTCGAGTTGATTACGAATTCGCCGTTGTTTTATTCTATTTTTCTTTACGCAACAAAAAACATATCGCACCTGTTCAACAAAAGGGTAGTAACTCAAAATTTTGAAATTTGCACTTTTTATTAAAAAACGATACATAATGATCAACTCCAGCTTCTGTAAAAATCTCCCATTATTTTGTCTACTCTTTCGTCAAAAAATACCGTTATGTCACTACTTATGTATCAACAAAGAGATTTATTTTTAGTTGCGCCCACGTGTTTCAGGAATTTATATCGCGGTTTTTTCAACAAAAGAGTAGTATTTCGAATTGTTCCCTGATGTTATAACGGTAACCAGAAGTCACGTAGTATATATTTTGTGTTGTCATTAAGTGAACCAAGGTAAAGTGAAGATCAAATAGTTACTTTTATAATTAGATCAGACCAAAAAACTATATTTAGTTGTTTTACAGCAACAAATTAAAAAATAAAATTCCGTCCTTGTTATTTTACACTGTCCTCGCAGGTTATTTTAAGAAAGTAAAAATATTTCGGTTGTAATTATCTGCTGACATGACATGTCCAAACCTAGAACATTATTCGGGTTTTTTTCATCTAAAGTACAACCGCAGTACACATTGCTATTCAAATGTCGATAGCGATGATAGTGGTGCAGGTCTATTCATCGATGATTCTGAAGACGATTTGATCCATCAGCAGTTACTGCAAGCAGTTCATCGGATATGGAAAAATAAGTAGTTGGTACAAAAAGAAAAGCTTCCAGATGTAAAGCCCAGAATAAAAAACAAAAACGACAGAAAATGTAAAGGAACTCTGGACATGCTTTTGTTTCATTAGGTTTTCAATGCAACGAGAAAATTCCCGAGAATTCGCGTAGTCAAATATTTAATAAGTATTGGTCTACAGGCGATTTACAAAGACAGAGAGAGTTTATAGTTAACCATACAAGCCAAATTAAGCCAAAATACAGGTACTCTAGCACTCAAGACATTCGCGGATTGAATAACGCATTTTTCTTGGAGATAAATTCAAAATCCATAAGGGTATGCAAAAAATTTTTTAAAGCAACGCTTGACATAAATGACAAAGTCATATCCACCGCTTTGAAAAAAAAGAGCGAAGAAGGCTTTGTAGAATCGACCTGCGAGGAAGACATAATAATCATGCGAAAGTGAGCCATGAAATTAAGAACATTGTATGGCAGTTTATTAAAAATATACCAAAAGTTGAGTCCCATTACTTACGCGGCCAGAACAACCCGCGAGTATATTGAAAGTGGAAAAAGTATTGGAGACAGATACATGGACTACAAAGAACACCGTAACTCAGAGAATTTAGACCCTGCGAGTAGAATTATGGTTCTACAGAATATTTAAGGAAGAGTTCAACATATCATTTTTTAAACCCAAAAAAGATCAATGCGATCTTTGTGAATCTTTCTTAAATTCTGATAATGGAAAAAAAGATTTAAACGAGGTTTACACATTACATCTAGAAAAAAAAGAACTATGTAGAAGAGAAAAGGACCTGGACAAGGAAAAATGCTGTGCAGCTGTATATGATCTTCAGGCAGTTCTTCCATTACCAAAAGGATTTTCTCCAGTTTTTATTATAAAAGCAAAAAAAAACTGCTACAATTTAACCATTTCTTACCTTAAAGCTAAAAATGTGGACTGCTTTTTTTGGACCGAAGTATATTAAAAATCTTGTAGAAAAATCAGGAAATGCTCAAGAGTTAGATTTCATTTCTTATTCCGACAACTGCTGTGGGCAGCAAAAAAATAAATATTTGCTCTCAATATACTTTTATGCCATTTATAAGTATAATTTACGAAGCATAACCCATAAGTTTTTGATTCAAGGCCACTCTCAAAACGAAGGCGAAAACGTCCACAGCGTAATAAAAAAACAAGTGAAAAGACACCTAGGAAGTAAACCGATATACACCCCTGACCAATATACCACCATAATATCAACCGCTAAAAAGTACCATACAGAGTTCATGAAATAATACATGATGTATTTTACGATTTAAAGTCCCTATAAGAAGAATGGGGTCAGAATTTCATTATAAACCCAACTAAAAAGTTAATTGGCGTAATATTAAAGTACTACGAGTAGAAAAGGAAAATATCGTTTCATTTCTCTACAAAACATCATATAAAAATCCAGGCTTTATAAAAGTGTTTGTAGAAAAAACCAACATAAAGCCTACTACGTATTGGAACAGTTACAAGTAAGTTTTTATTTCTTAGTATATCCTTGGTCTTTAAAACATTTTCCGTTTCTATTTATTTCAGATTATGTCCTGCTTATATGGATATGTTACCTATATCAGATATTAAAAAACGAGATATAAGAGACCTAGTTAAAAAAAACATAATTCCAAAGAAATACTACGAAACGTATTAAATACCTGATAGATAACTAAACCTAATATATTTTTTCTGTTATTTATGTTTCTGTTATAATAAAAATATAAATAAATATTATATTAGCAAAAAAAAATAATAAATATTTTTGATTTTATCATCGTGTTAATAATCGCCGCCGATATTTTCAGTTAAACGGGAACAAGTCGAAATAATATTTCTACTAAAACAAAGAATTTTCAACAAAATGGTAGTAACTCGAAAATTGGTTATATTTCTACAAATACTTAACGAAATAAAAAGAAATCCAGTGTTGTAATGTAGTTAACAATATATCTTTACAATGGCATAGTTTTTTTGTATAAAATTCCTTTAACATTAACATAAACTGTTTTTTGTCTCTACTGAAAAATAGAAAATTTTGAGTTACTACCCTTTTGTTGAACAGGTGCGATATGCTTTTATAAAGCAGATTAGATTTTTTGCCGAAAAAATAATTGTGGTAACTCTACCTTAGCGAGTTGAGGCCAACTCGCTTGTTAAGCGAGAAGCTTCCATACAAATGCTAGTTTAGTAACCTGAAAAGAACAAAGCTAATGTACTTATATTTATGTAAAATGTCCTAGGTAATAGATACGTAAAAATATATTCGGGAATTCATAAACTAAAACATACTGGCCGCCTTTCACACCACCTTAATATTTTGTTAGGCAGTTTTTAAAGCGTCATTCGCCTTTTACGACATTTACGTCCTTCGATCTACGTTTGACATTAGAGACGGGGCATATATTTCTCCTTTTTTTGGAACAATATATTAAACGCCTACTTAACTTATGAAAATGACGATGAAAATATCACAGCTATTGTTTAAACGAATACTCGTGTCCGCCTTAAATGTCGAACCACTTTAAAGGTAAAGTATTTAGTTGAAGAGAAAACGTCTGCTTTTGTTTTAATATCATTTCCGTTTCCTTTTGTTCGTATTGTAGTAAATGCCACCACACACGGTGTAGCCACCGAAAATGCTACAAAATGAGAATCCATTTATTTCACTATTTCCGGACATTTCTTGTCCACCTTGTAAAATTGCCAACCAACCAACATTTGCCATGGCATTCAGCTATTTCGACTATTTGGGCATTTCCCCTTTCATGTATTTTTTGGCTGTAACATTGTCGACAAATGTATTCTCTCTAATTTTTTTTTTTGGTTTCGATCTAAATAAAGTATACAGTGGAAACCGGGTGGTTGAGAACGAATGAATGCAGTTCTATATGGCGCTGCAGGTGATTTGTGTTGTTAAAGGATTCACTGTCTGCTTCGAGACAATGGTCAAAAAAAGGAGTTGACCATTTTAAAGCTAATGGAAATGAGAAAATATTAGCGCTGCCAAATTGTCGCTTTATTACTTTCATTTGCCATTTTCCAATCAGTCTGTCAAATGGACGGCTTTTGTGGCCTCTGTGTAATTGTGTGCGAGTTATTTGTGGCAACCACAAATTGCCAACTCTTGATTTCTTGGCACTTGAGAAAAATGCCAAAAAGTGGTACATAATTGGCTGTTTTTGTTAAGAGGGAAATGGGAAATTTTGTTTATTCTAAATATGAAAGCAGCAATATTTCGTACTAGAGTTCTGTTTTACAAACACATGGTTTAAACACATCTTGAACTTCCCTATGAAGCCAGTCGCTATTCTTTACGAGGGCGGTTCGGAAACTTCATAGCCTAGCACAAAAAGCGCGGTATAAACAGAAAAAGTTAAGTGTTTTGGAAACTTCCATCTCTGCTATGAACACATGTTAAATTTTATTTCGATCTGGCAAAATTAGAAATGCGTGGTGTCATTAAATATTTACATAAAAAAGGTTTATCGGGACAAGAAATTCACAATGATATGGTGAATGTGTTAGGTGAAAGTGCTCCTACATATGCAACAGTAAAAAATTGGGTTGCTGAATTTAAACGTGGTCGTACAAGCATTGAAGATGAACCACGTAGTGGACGTCCAAAAACAGCAACAACAACAGAAATTGTAGCCAAAGTGCATGATATGGTATTAAATGATCGACGAATAAAAGTGCGTGAAATAGCTAATATCATGGGCATCTCAAATGATCGAGTCCATTTAATTTTGCATGAAGAACTACAGATGAAAAAGCTTTCTGCAAGATGGGTGCCGCACTTGTTTACAGTCGACCAAAAACGCATAAGAATGAACATTTCTCAAGCTTGTTTGGATCGTTTTCAGCGAAATAAAATGGATTTTAAGCGTCGTTTCATAACTGTTGATGAGACATGGATCCACCACTATACTCCAGAGACAAAAGAACAATCCAAACAATGGACTGAAGCTGGAGGAAGTGCCCCAAAGAAGGCAAACACAATTCAATCGGCTGGTAAGGTTATGGCAACGGGTTTTTGGGACTTCAAAGGTATTTTATTGATTGACTATCTGCAAAAGGGTAAAACTATAAATTCAGAGTACTCTTGCAACCTATTAGATCAATTAAATGTACAAATTCGAGAAACACGTCCTGGCTTACAACACAAAAAAATAATTTTTCATCAAGACAACGCACCAGCGCACAAGAGTGTTTTAACAATGGCTAAAATCAACGAATTAAAGTACGAGTTGCTTGACCACCCACCTTATTCTCCTGATTTAGCTCCCAGTGACTTTTACCTGTTCCCAAATCTAAAAAAAT
This sequence comes from Hydrotaea diabolus, assembly GCA_963513945.1. Classification (NCBI taxonomy): domain Eukaryota; kingdom Metazoa; phylum Arthropoda; class Insecta; order Diptera; family Muscidae; genus Hydrotaea; species Hydrotaea diabolus. The sequence continues at coordinate 83,712,072 of OY740718.1, read as the reverse complement.
CCTTGCTGGCAAGCGTTTTACCTCAAATGAAGATGCAATTACAGTTGTAAACCACTATTTTGAAGACCTTGAGGAAAACTATTTTAATCAAGGGATAGAATTGCTAGATAAGCGTTGGACTAAGTGTATTGAAGTTTCAGGAGATTATATTGAAAAATAAAAATATTTTTAAAAAACTAACTATTCTCTTTCATTGATAGGCTAAGAACTTTCCGAACCGCCCTCGTAAACAAACAATCTGAAGCTCTTTAGGATACTTTAATTAAAGACCAATTAAGATGATAGAGTTTTTCACTTAGTCTCTGTGTTACCCAGCTTGTCTTATTTTAAAAACCATCGACTTCACTTTGGGTTCCAGAAAGCTTGGTCCACTACTGACAATAGTTGTTAACATCGCCCACAATGCTATGTAAGGCCAAAGAAAATGAAGGTGGACAGGTCGAAAGAATACAGCGCAATTATTACTTACTTAATTCCCTCAACGTTCCATTAAGACACAAATGGGGTAGTTTTCTCAAATCAGTGAGCTGCGCACGATATTTTTTTTTGCATTCACTGGTTAAGGTCCGCTATGTTAAATGACGGCTCCCAACAGCTAATGCATTTAATAGAAATGTTTTACATGGCTTAGAGATTAATCTCTTACTCGTCATGTTGTTGAATTAGGGTTCACCGGCAAATTTTGATCTAAAAGACAACTTAAAAAAGGCAAAATTGCCGTACGAGGGCAGTTCGGAAAGTTCTTAGCCTATCAATGAAAGAGAATAGTTAGTTTTTCAAAAATATTTTTATTTTTCAATATAATCTCCTGAAACTTCAATAGACTTAGTCCAACGCTTATCTAGCAATTATATCCCTTGATTAAAATAGTTTTCCTCTTCAAAATAGTGGTTTACAACTGTAATTGCATCTTCATTTGAGGTAAAACGCTTGCCAGCAAGGATTCTTTTTAGATTTTGGAACAGGTAAAAGTCACTTGGAGCTAAATCAGGAGAATAAGGTGGGTGGTCAAGCAACTCGTACTTTAATTCGTTGATTTTAGCCATTGTTAAAACACTCTTGTGCGCTGGTGCGTTGTCTTGATGAAAAAATATTTTTTGTGTTGTAAGCCAGGACGTTTTTCTCGAATTTGTACATTTAATTGATCTAAAAGGTTGCAATAGTACTATGAATTTATTGTTTTACCCTTTTGCAGATAGTCAATCAATAAAATACCTTTGAAGTCCCAAAAAACCGTTGCCATAACCTTACCAGCCGATTGAATTGTTTTTGCCTTCTTTGGGGCACTTCCTCCAGCTTCAGTCCATTGTTTGGATTGTTCTTTTGTCTCTGGAGTATAGTGGTGGATCCATGTCTCATCAACAGTTATGAAACGACGCTTAAAATCCATTTTATTTCTCTGAAAACGATCCAAACAAGCTTGAGAAATGTTCATTCTTATGCGTTTTTGGTCGACTGTAAACAAGTGCGGCACCCATCTTGCAGAAAGCTTTTTCATCTGTAGTTCTTCATGCAAAATTAAATGGACTTGATATTAGCTATTTCACGCACTTTTATTCGTCGATCATTTAATACCATATCATGCACTTTGGCTACAATTTCTGTTGTTGTTGCTGTTTTTGGACGTCCACTACGTGGTTCATCTGCAATGCTTGTACGATCACGTTTAAATTCAGCAACCCAATTTTTTACTGTTGCATATGAAGGAGCATTTTCACCTAACACATTCACCATATCATTATGAATTTCTTGTCCCGATAAACCTTTTTTATGTAAATATTTAATGACACCACGCATTTCTAATTTTTTCATTGTAAAAAAAAATCGCGGATGCGCCTTTGTTTACACCTGTTTCTATATGAAGGAGTTGCCAGATCGAAACAAAATTTAACATGTGTTCATAGCAGAGATGGAAGTTTTCAAAACACTTAACTTTTTTCTGTTTATACCGCGCTTTTTGTGCTAGGCTAAGAAGTTTCCGAACCGCCCTCGTAGAGTTAATCTACTCAACAAACACTCCATGAGACGAAACTGCACCCAGAAGGAGTTACTGTGTGGTGCTTAGTTTTATCAAGCTGCATTGTGGGGTCACACTTCTTTGAAGAAAATGGTGTAACAGTGACTGTCAATGGGAATCGTTATTTAAAGATGTTGAAGTAGTTTTGTTACCCATAACTTAGCCAAAGCGTTTCCGATTCAACAGCATCTGGTTTTAGCATGATGGAGCAACTGCACATATAGCCAGACTGGTTATGGCAGAGCTCTAACGGAAATTCCCAAACAAGTCAATGTCCAGAAGTTCCACTTTCTGCTGGCCCCCAAGTTCACCGGACCTGACTGTACTAGACTTTTTTTTGAATGGGACAAACAAAAGGTGTACAAAACGAAACTTGGCTGAATCGAAGCAGTCCATTAAAACAATAATTGAAGCGAGGGTAATTTCAAACCATCAGGCCGCAACAATTTTCTGATCAGGTATCGGATATGAGTGGAAGAGCATGGAGGTCATTTACGGCCTATCATATTTAAACTTAATTAATCATATAAATTTAAATTGAATTTCCTATACAATAAAAAAAATTAACGAAATACATCGATTAAAAAAAGATATTTGAATTTATAATTATAGTACAATTGTTGCACCACCCTGTACAAACACCTGGCCCGATATGGACCAATGTAACTTGAAGGGGGAATAGATTTCCCATAAGGCACTATAACAAATTTGACCAAAATCAGATGCAAAATGTAGCTTGTGGAATGGCAGGACCTTGAAACGGGAGAGCCATTTACGTCTGAGCCATTTACGTCTGAGCCATTTACGTCTGAGCCATTTACGTCTAAATCTGGTCAAACTCGGATGTAAAATGTGGCTTCTAGATTTGCGGATTCTGAAAACCGTATAAGACCTTAGCATGGCAGCAAAATACGGTCCAACAAAGACCAATTTCAAAAGGGGTTCGTTGTTGGCCCTGGATAACCTGAAAGACCATTTTCAATAGGGGTTTGTTGTTGGCCCTAAAGTATGGCGCGACGGTCGTTGCTCAATGATATAAGATTGTGATTTTTTTTTTGATTCGGGGTTTTCTTCTCGCCTTTAAAGTGTTACAAACATCAGAACTACGCCATAATTACCTGTACCGCAGAGTGTATTAGAAATACAAATTGGTGATGTTTTGTCCCATAAAGTATTTTTTTTTAAAATTTTCTGTACCAATTTACCAATTTCATTTATCATTCCTAGTGGGATCGGGAAAGTTACGTCTGTATTTTTGACGTACGACCATCATTTGTGTTGTTTGCAGTGACTTGAAAAAATCAATTTGACAAAAAAATGAAATTAACTCGTGAACATTTTCGTGCGATAATTTTTCTCAAATTTAACCGTGGATTATCACAAGGGAGCATCGATGAACTTAAATCTTTAAATGGCAATGAAGCACCATCCTATAGCACTGTGAAAACCGGATTTAATGAATTCAATCGTGGTCGACGCTCGTTCAAAGACGAAGATCGTGAAGGTCCTCCAAAAACAGTCGTTGTGCCAGAGAACATTGATGCCGTGCGTGACTGATATTGCAAGATCATCATGTGACATAGCGTAAGAAAGAGGCATCCTTGGGCATTTCTTCCACCAGCATACATTCGATATTGCATGAACACCTGGCCGTAAAAAGGTTTGTTTTCCTTGGATCCCGCACAATTTGACAATCGCTTATAATAAAAGCTCTTGTCGATTGGTGCAAAGAATTTTTGAAAAAATACGATCGCGGGGCTTCAAAAGACGTTTATAAGATCGTCACAGGAAACGAATCATGGATCTATGCTTTTGAGCCCGTAACGAAACAGCAATCGACCGTGTGGGTCTTCGATGACGAGCCAAATTCAACGAAAGTTGTTCGTGGTAGAAGCACTGCGAAGCAATTTCTTCGGCAAAACTGGTCATGTGGCGACTGTTTCGCTTGAGCAACGTAGGACGGTCAATTCTGAGTGGTACAACACAATTTGTTTGCCTGAAGTCTTCTGAGAAATTCGAAAAACTAACAAGAGAAGACGAATCGTTGTGCACCATGACAAAGAGAGCTCTCACACATCGGCTCAAACCAGTGGCTTTTTTGACCGGCCTAAACGTCGAATTGACTTGGCACCCAATAACTTCTTTTTATTCCCGCACATGAAGAACAAAATGCGGGGTCAACGATTTTCGTCGCCAGAAGATGCTGTTGAAGCGTTCAAAACCCATGTTTTTGAGGTGTCTCAATTGGAGTGGAAGAAGTGCTTCGACAATTGGTTTGACCGCTTGAAAAAGTGAATAAATTATGCTGGGGAGTACTTTTAAAAACAATAAAACCATTTTCGCATTTTCATTATTATGGCAGAAATATATAGCAGCCCTCGTAAAACCAGTTAGATGATAAATATTCGCATTGTCATTATTAGGCCAGAAATATATATAGCAGCCCTCGTAGTACAACCGATTCCGATTACATTTCTCACAGAGCATTACGAGTGACCAGCACATAGCCCTGCTCAGATTGGCCTATATGGGTCAATGTTTTTGAATAGGACCCACACCCAAACCAATAACTTCTTTTTATTCCCGCACATGAAGAAAAAAATGCGCGGTCAACGATTTTCGTCGCCAGAAGATGCTGTTGAAGCGTTCAAAAACCATGTTTTTTGAGGTGTCTCAATCGGAGTGGAAAAGTGCTTCGACAATTGGTCTGAGCGCTTGAAAAAGTGTATAAATCATGCTGGAGAATACTTTGAAAAACAATAAAAACCATTTTTGATGATGAATATTCGCATTTTCATTAAAAGGTCAGAAATATATATAGCAGCTCTCGTAAAACCATTTTGATGACAAATATTCGCATTGTCATTATGAGGCCAGAAATATATATAGCAGCCCTCGTAGTACAACCGATTCCGACCACATTTCTCACAGAGCATTACGAGTGACCAGCACATACCCCTGCTCAAATTGGCCTATATGGGTCAATGATTTCGAATAGGACCCACACAAGGATCCCTCCCGTTTTGAGGTCCTGCAGCTCTAGAAGCCACAAATTACACCTGATCACGCCCAAATTCTGCATGGTTTATTGTGAGAAACCTTTAATGTGCTGTGGTAAAACTAGACAACTTAGATATTTGTTCTTGTATGGCCCCCACACAAAGGTCCTTTCCGATTTCAGAATCCGCCACTTTAGAAGCCTCATTTTAATTCGACTCCTACCAAATTTCGCATAGAGCGTTAGGAGCAACCAACACTCATGCCCTGTAACATTGGATCATGTCGGTCTATGTTTTCGAATAGCTCCCATACAAAGGCCCCTGACGATTTAAAGTCCTGCAAACCTAGAAGCCACAAATTATACCCGATCACACTCAATTGGTATGATGCATTAGGAGAGACAAAACATTAATTCAAACATATTCAGGGCTGTCATAGAGACCAATGTTGTCACTATTGGTTTTGAAAACGATAAGAAAAAAAAGCTTTGGTGTCATGAACACCAATGTTATCGGTTTTATCAGCAACAGCTGGTTCGAACATAGGTTTTATTTACATGCGAAATGGACAAACCCAACCTGGTTTCATGACAACAAATGAAAGCAACATTGGTTTGTCAAAACGACAATTAGCAAAACCGACATGGTTTCTATGACAACCCTGATTAAGTCCGATTGCTCAAGCTCCAGACAGAGGTGTGTAATCCTCAATGTATCACAGTGGTGTAGGCTATATCGTAGTCAGCCACGACCTACTTACGACTTTCCTTACTGGTATTGGTATGTGTGATTGGTCTATAACAACTGTTATGCTTAGTTCAGAGTCACAATTTTACAATATAGTTGCCGTAATCATATTATTGTTAACATAAAACAAAAAAAACAATACTTTTATCGCACCAACTATATTTATACAACCATACTATCATTTCTAAATTTTGCAATAATATGATTGTAACATTTCCACAATATTAATATTGCCGCAATCGTACTATTGTGAAAATCAAAGGCAAAAAGCTATGCTTTGGTTTCGACGAACATTATTTTATTGCAGAGAAAATTTTATTGTTGCCGCGACCATTTAGAACCATATCTTTTCTCGGAGTGTATAGAACTAGAGATTCACTAACCAAAAAAATACCTTAAAATGGTAAGAAGGTATGACCAAACATAGACCAACTTAAATGGGGTACGTCGTTGGAGCCCATTGAACGCTGATAGTGCCTTAGCAAGGGGAAGCTGTTGAGATAGCTTCGTTCACCAGAATTTTTTTTTTTTTCTTGCAAATATCTGGATCGGTGGCCATCTCGTTTTGGGCCCATTCACCACGATTTGCAAACGTTGTCCCCGAGTAAGTCTATTCAATATGAAATGGCAAACCAAACTGAGTATAAATCAGGTGACAGCTGTCAAAAAGACCAACTCCGACAAAATTGTGGCCAAATTGAAAACCAGATGTCTAAAGAAAACACCCTTTACATGACCTCTTTAGGATGCAATATCAATTACATTAATTTTCCCACAGTCGCACTCTGTAAACACACGATTCGAAGAAATCTGCTCATCCCTGCCGAAATAACAATAGCTGGCAATGACGTCAATGTTATTGCCAACGGCTTCGAAATTTTATCCTTATTTTTCCCTGACCAATCATTTGCAATCAGTATTTGCTTTTATTTTAATGAGGTACAAAAGTACACATGAATCCTTGAATCCTTTTTCTCTTACCTTCGGCATGATGGCCCGGCAGGAGTTTGCCAACAGATTGTATTTAAATATGTTAATGTCTTCTTTACCACCAATAATCGTCGCACCTCACAGCGAGTGGCAGCGGCAGGACAAAAGACCTCGGCGCCGCCCACATGGAATGGGATACGTTCAGATGGTTAAATACGCTTGGGCCTCATGGCTGGAAAGCATAGCAGCAATGACTCGCTCCATGACCGACAAGCGTTGAAAGAAGGCACACATAATAAATTATGCTGATGCAAAAGAAATACAAATGACTTTTGAACAATGCGAGCACATTTTTAATTCAGATAACCAAACGTTGGCGTTAATAACGAATCCGTTTCCGGCGCCAATGATGGCGGGACAATGGGAATGCTGGTCGTGGTGGTGGCGGGTGACAGGCAAACAAAGCGAAAAGCTTCCACCACATGCGTTAATTACGTGAACCTGTCCCAGAGTGTGTCAGTGTGCGCGTGTATGTGTGTGTGCAAACAAATACAAACAAGCAAATATGTAGGAGAACGCCTCCTTTACAACTTCCATGTTTATATGTGCCAACTGCATACACACGCACATGTGTGTGAGTTGACAAAGGCACGTTGATTGTTGCTTTGAAAACGACGCGGATAAAGCAGGGAATGGGGCCTAAAGAAAAGAACAAAGCGACAGCAAAGCCAAAAATAAAAACAACAAACCCGAATTGTATTCAATTGACAAGCTGACAGAACATCCTAATGATTCCTAGATTACACATGGTATAATTGTCAAATCCATCCAGCCTTGGCGCACAGTCGCTCTCACACACACACATGAACCATAGCTAGACAGTAGCAAAATAGCCAAGGCCTTCTCAGACGAGACCTTCTAGAAGGCCTTCTCATTAGATGCAATTAACATTCGTGAATGATTTCCAAAATGAGTGCTACTTTTTACATGAAAATGTCGCTTCTCCGAAGGGCTGGTCATTATTCTTATGCTCATTTCTTCAGGAAGGATTTCCTATTTTAAATGAGAGAGATCCAATAAACATTCCTAGCTCTTTTTTTAGAAGGCACGCTACAATACTTGAGTGTTGTTGATATATTCAGTTTTGTAAGTCCTGCTCGCCTATAGGGGATCTGCTTCCATATCTAGGTGAAGGAATCGCCTCTTTTGAACTGGATGCGTCCAAAGAGAACTGGGGTCAGCTTAGTGGGCTTGACCGGCTAATTAAAGGGAAACATCACGGCACACGGTCCAAGATGGTAAGCAACATTGCCTACAATTTGCGTCCAATACGAATAAAGGCGGCTGCCCCATCCAGATCTCAGCTAAGCCAGGACCATAAACGTCTGCCGAGGTAGCACCTTCTCCTCTGGTGAAATCTATGGGGGATGTCCCCCAAGAAATATGTTCACGTAATGGCTGGATACTGCTGCTGCAATTTTATCAGCCTAAATGTCTTTCAGATTAGCCTAATAGTTTCGATCATCTAAAGACTCTCCCTTGTTCCGCTGGTTCATAAAGATCCTACCTGATCTGTCAGGGCGGAGGCCCTGCGTCGCCAACCACACCGGCGCTGCGTAGTTCGCTTCAAACTGACCTACCGCTTTGTAAGAGGTCAACAAGGTTTCTTTGTTCGGCTCCCCAAGTACTGCAGGTTAGCTACTTGTGGAACGTGTTCCTACATTAAAGCTTAACCCAGATAGCTGTTCCATGTGCAGAGGATGAAATAAGGATATCCAATGTGATCCCGAGGATTTTCAGGTAGTTGCTAGTCGGGATTGAAGAGGTTCAGCATGTCGTGAGGTCCCTGAGGGCAGGCGGGTTTAACGTCCGAAACATTTCCATCAATTCGCCCCCAATCAGCTGAGCCAAAACCAAGCGCGTCTGGCGAGGTAGTGTCTTCTCCTCTGGTGAAATCTCCGGAGGGATGTTCCTCTAGCACTACATTCACGCCATAGCTGAAAACTGATGCTGCGAGTTGATCAGCATGAATTTCGTTCAGACCTGCCTTATAGTATCGATGATCTAAAGGTTCTCTCTTGTACAGCTGGACCTCTCTCTCTAGCTCATGAAGATCGTACCTGATGTTCCTGGGTCGAGGTATCCTGTCCATAAGATGGTGCTTGGGATGACTCCAGCAAAGACAGCCAAACAGATACTGTTTGGACAACAAGAAGTTGTGTCTGCACACGGTAAGGACCTTCGTCTCCTCATGTGGAGGGTCCTCAGAAGACATTAGGTGACATGCTGTTGATGTTCTAAGGGCGGCATTTTAGCAAGTCTGATTTTTTTCCACTGCGTCGTTCTCACATTCGCCGAGCAAACCGGCACTACCGACTGCCCTAATGCTTTGTAAAGTTCAACAAGGTTTCCTTGTCAGGTCCCCAAGTACTGCGGGCGAGTGACTTGAGGGCCTTGTTCCTACTTTTTAAATTATAGCTGTAGCAGGTGCTGAGGATCGAATAAGGCTGTCCAATGTGACCCCAAGGATTTTAGGGTAGTTGGTAGTCAGGAAGTTGACGTCATCGACTTTCACATTAAGGGCCAAACGCACCTCTGCGGTCCATGCAGTGGATAGTGTGGCTAATAATTTGGAATGGATATTTTCATATTCCTCGCAGTTAAGAAGCGGGTTCGTTTCCGTGTTACCTCCGCCACCATTTAAAGATCCTGATGCCAGTATTTTGCAATCATCAGAGTACGTAAAATTCCTGCCCCTAGTGGTGCAGGAATTTAAAAGAGATAGACGTTAAACAAAGCCGGGGATATTACTCCACCTTGGGGAACTCCTTGTTTAACTCTACGGGGCTTCGACTTCCAGTCTCTAAATTCGCGCCCGCACATATAGTTTACGACCCAACGTTTCAAACTGAGCGGAAGCGACGTTTCTGGAATGTCCCCGAACTGAAAGGCATGGTTGACCGTAACAAAAGCTTTTGTAAGATCAAGATCCACGAGGCTTGTTCTGCTGAAGGCGACTTGTACGTGTGATGATGGCGTGTAAGCAGTTATTGTGCTGTGCTGCTTACGGAACCCATGCTGATGCTCAGCACATGGAAGGTGTTCAATACTGGCAGTAGAGAAGCAGTGTCTTAAGCGTCTTTGCTACTAGGGAAAGCAAGGAGGTCGGCCTGTATGATTCTTCTTTGCTTGAGACTTTGCCTGGCTTTAGTAGCGCGCCACTCTGCCCATTTTCCTGACATCAGGAACTAAGTGAGTGGCTAGCGACAATTTAAGCACTTTGATCATGTACTCTACTGCCGAGGTATCCAAGTGCTTCAACATCAGCATTGAGATTCAGTACGGACCCAGCGCCTTTGATGACTTTGCGCTGCTGATGACATGGGCAACTTTGCCAGCGGTAAATTGTGCTGGTGCCTCTGCGACTCGGAGAGCGCTGATACGACGTAATACTCTCCTTCTTTCATTGTCACTCTCTGAGTGCTTAATAAAAAGTCGGTTAAAATAACACGCGCACCGCTTCGGATCTGTCACTGTTCTATCACCAAACGTGACGGCTGTCCGATCATCCTTTCTTTCAGGTTTAGGAAGCGATTTTGCTCCGCTTATATTCGTTGACCAACCTACGGATCTCGTAGTTGAGATCCCTAATACTAGGGTCATTACGCTCGTCTGTCATTACGCTCGTCTGCGAGTTCCGCTACCTCTGCTGGGAAATTTGGTTGTTCTTCGGGTATTCGACCAGCAGGAATATGGTGGGCGGCTGCTGCGTTGATGACGGTGTTCGTTGTTGGTGCTGTAGCGGCTGAATATGTGGCTATGTCATAACGAAGACGTTTATTCCAACTAAAATTATGTAGGTTACACTAGCCATAAACGTGTCATGCCTCAGATACTTTTTCGAACTCGCGGTATAAAGTCACCGGATGGTATTTCGGCACTTGCCCGCCCATCTGTCCTCTTCTAGCCCGCTCGTTACGTAACCTGTCAACCTTGCTTACCGTGAGGGGTCTTTCCAGTGTGTTGAAAGGTACAAACATCCATACGGTCTCCAAAAGGCAATGATTCTGTGAACTATCGGCTAACGGAGAACATAGCCTGATTGAAGGTGTACAACAGACTCTAAATTTTTCTCGTTTTCATCGACGATATTTTGGGTCAGACCATGAATCCAATCAACGGATTTACAGATGACAGCAATCTCTGTCATTCATATTTATTTGACCGTAGACCGAGTCTTCATGAAATTGAAGGGCGTATCATGAATGAGACAGATATACTCGAATTTCCAAAAATGTGTAAATAAACAAAAGAAAACTGTGTAAATAAAAATTCATTTTTTAACCTGAAATGTTTTTTTTTAATATAGGGTGATCCATCTAGAGGTCCTTTCAGAAAAAAATATAGAAATTCAAATCAAGTGTGAAATCTTTTTTGGTAATTTGAAAGGACATTTTATGGCATTTATTTTTTGAATATTATTTCCTTCAAATGTTGGCAACTGTATTATGAAAATGAGCGTTCGGTGAGAAACGCGAAGAAGGTTTTTTTCTCACACGCGTAAGTTGTGTAAAACTTTTTTCTTTTCAACGTTGTTTGCCATTTTATCATAGAATAACCTACACAATTTTTTTCAGTGATCAGACCTATTTCTGGCTCAAAGGCAAAGTCAATAAACAAAATTGCCGCATTTGGGCTAAAAAGTAAGAAGAAGAGGTTCAAGAAGTGCCATTCTACCCAGAGAAAAACACGGTTTTCTGCGGTTTATGGGCTGGTGGAATTATCGGTGCAATCTTTATGCTACCTGAAATTGAAGCCCGTAATCTTAAAGACACTTGGTTTCAACAGGACGGTGCCACTTGCCATACAGCTGCTCAAACAATGGATCTATTGAGAGGTCATTTCGAAAAGCAGCTAATTTCACGTTTGGACAGGTGAGTTGGCCGCCTAGATCGAGTGATATCACACCTTAAGACTTTTTTCTTTGGGGCTACGTAATGTTTAAAGTCTATGCCGACAAACCAGCTACGATTCAGGTGTTGGAAGCCAACATTACGCGTGTCATTAAAGCCATACTGGTCGAAATGCTCGAACGAGTCATCCAAAATTGGACCTGAGGTGTAGTTGCGGCCAACATTTGAAGGTAATTATATACAAAAAATAAATGCTATAAAATGTATTTTCAAATTACCAATAAAGATTCCACACATGATGTGAATTTATATGTATTTTTTTGTTCTGAAAAAATAGATGGATCACCCTATTATTTGTATAGGCATTTTAGAAGACCATTGCTAGACCCAAGCAAGCCTTCCAGTAAAAACGAGAGTAGCATTGCTCTGCAATCTTACCCTGTGCTAATTTGAAATGAGAGCGAAATGCAGCCAGCATGTAAAGGGTGTTTTTTATTGAGGTATAGAACTTCGAATTGAAATAAAACACAAGAAAATCGTTTTAATGTCCATCAATTTGGCTTTATTGGAAGGATAATTTTATGCCATTAATGTTTAAATATGATTTCGGGCATGTGGTCGCCGCGGCTGGCTCGAATAAAGCCAATTCTACAGGTCCAATTTTCAACCACTTTTTCGAGCATATGGGGCCGTATGTTGGCAATAACGCCACGAATGTTGGCTTCCAAGTCCCCTAACGTGTTTCTGGTTTGTTGGCGTAGACGAGCGACTTCACATATCCCCGATCCATGGTTAACCGAATTAATTGCTCTGATGGACGATTATGTCGACCATAAAATGGACGGAGCTTGCGGTGAACTTCGCGAACTGAACCATTACTTTCGAAATAAATTTGCACGATTTGCAAGCGTTGTTCTTTTGTCAACCTGTTCATGATGAAATGGCAAACCAAACTAAATATTAATCACTTGACAGCTGACAAAATGGCCGCCAGTTAAAAAAGTGATGCCAACTTAAAGTTCTATACCCCAATAAAAAACACCCCTTATTAACGCTTCCAAAAAAGGCGTACTAGAAGGCCTTGCCGAGACCTTAATTTTCGCATGTTTAAAGGGATTCAGGGTATTCGCGCATACATATTCATGTATGCGTATGAGAGGGAGAGTGCGTGTGTGTGTATATCCTTTGTCATGGGGTTTTCTTTTTTTTTTAATTGTAAATCTTTTGAATCTCCTTTTTATTTGTTTTTTTTTTTGCTTTTGTAGTCTTTTGCTCTTAGTGCTGACATTAACACATCGACACAACAGGAGACACAGTGTGACGGTACGACGACATGTGTGAATACGCTTCGTCCTATTGTCTTTTAAAAGGATGAAAGGAACCGTGAAAGAAAGGACCGTTCTATTACTCGTATTCTTAAAGACTCGGTTTGTTTCTTCTACAACAGTTCTAAAACAACACTATGAGAGATATCGACACAAGGTTATAGGGTTATGCGATAGCTGTTGGACACATTTGTAACTACGTCGTCTATTATCATAAAAAAACGATAAGATCCATGCTGGAAAGTATCGTTCAATTTCTTCTATTCTGAAAGACGCGGTTCGATTATGTGTTCACAAAGTCGACCGATTTCAAAAAAATAAACACTAGAATTAAATTTATTTGGTTTTACGATAGCTGTTTGCCACAATTAGAACGCGTTTAATTTCTTATCACCAGAGGAAATCTGCACTGACAAATCTTGGGCCTAATGTCATGGATATATAAGGTGGGGAAAAAATAATCACCCAATATTGCTTTGCTGTAATTTTTTTAAATGAAAAACTTGTGAATTTTTTTTAATACATTGGAATACTCTAAATCAATTTGAGAAAATGATATCAGGTCAAGTGGCCGCCGCCAGAGTTGATATAAGGGCTTCCTTCCTTCACTCTTTCCAGAACTTCGGGCGACTGGTTCTCGCATTCCTGGCAAATAATCTCCATAAGATCTTCGATTCTCAGAGATTTGTTGACTAAAACCCTCGACCAACCATAATATAGAAGACTGGAACGGTTAAATCGGGTAATCTAGCCGGCCAGTGCAAATAAACGAAACGAATGTTTAAGCGACCCAGACATGCTGGACCTTCAGAATATCGGTATTGGCTGCAGAAGAGTGCACCGTCGCCTAACCACATGTTCTTAAGTTTAAATTCATAGAATTTATCTGAAGCGTGCGCCGGCAACAACAGCAATATCCTCACCTCTGGGCTTATTTTAGGTAATTTTGGAAATGTCGGAGGTAGAGCTATCTTGTAAGAGAAAAAAAAACAAAAAATCCGACCACTGATCTTAGAAATTTTACCCTAGTACCCTCCGACCACCAATCCGAACATTTCCATACCGCTGCGAGACTTCTTAGACCACCCGTCTTCCTAAATCCATATACATATAACTGCTTAATAGTTCAACTGGCTTTGAACAAGAGCTTGGACAGCAGCAATTTAGTGTCGGTGTTCAAAATATATCTCATCTTATATAGAACTCCAATTGCCGGTGCGATTTTGTTCGTAAGACTAGAAACATGTGAGTCCCAAGATAAGTTGCTCTGCAGGGTTACTCCCAAGTATTTCATTTCATTAACCTCATTAATCAAGTTTCCATCTATAATCACACTCATTCTTTTATCAGTCCGGTAAGATAACGGTCTGAATCTGATCAATTTCGTCTTGGAGGCATTAAGAATCAATTTGTTCAATCTAGCAAATTCAAAAATTGAAGACACATCTCGCTCGATTGTAACCCTTAAAACTGGTTCGGACGTTTAGGGATAAAACAAGGACACATTGTCCGCAAACATGTACAACCACCCAGCCAGATTTAACAATCTGGCTGGGTATTGTAAATAGCAGGGAACACCAGTAGAAGCTTATTACTCATTATGCCAAAGTACGCCAGTTTCTCCAACGGTATGCCGTGATCAACTAAATCGAAGACCTTCGTAGTCAAAAAACAATCCTGCTACGCCAACTAAACCGGAATCCAAACCACTACAGATACAATTAATCACGTTTAATTACCACCTCTTCCCCTTGAATTTTCCGGCACGGTCGTAGAAGGAAATATTTTCATGATATGAGCCAAGGAATACACTGGTGAAATTTGTCCTGTCGTGTATGAATCACCCTGTTTATCTTAATCTACTGTCAGCAATTGTAGAAAATCATATTTATAAATATTACAATTAACTTAATCACAAATTAAAAAGCATCTAATTAATTTTGATATTCATTTAAGTTTTTATTCAGACATCGTCACACTGTGCTTTTGACTTCAGTTTGTCTTTGAAGCGGTGGTAATGATGCCGGCGGTGATGGCGATGGGTGCTGATGATGATGTGATAACGCCATGGCAAAGAACAAATGTCAACAAATGTCTTTGCCGTACAAAGAAAACGAAACGAAAAGAAAGTAGCAGGCACTTGTCTAACTCAATCCTCATATGGCCGACCTATCCGAGATACAATCGTACGAGTATTTTTAAATTGAGATTTAAAAAAAAGGACCAACACAGCACACCACCTTGGCAAAAATACTGAGTAAGTAGTCCGGTTTGTAACATGGAGTCTCACTGGCTAAAATTATTCGGACCCTAGGAGTATATAACAAATTTCGATAAGGTGTAGAAAATGTTTTATAAATTGCCAAATATAATTTCATTGGCTGTTTGCAGCGTTAAGATTTATATTTTGACTGGTTTTCAGAAATATATGACTCAAAACGTAAGGTCTTAATTCATTAAGATCAATAGTTGGTTGGGCAAAGTCTCAATCCATCGGCAAGATTTGCAAGGCCTTCTTATAACAGATCTCCTTTCAATCTTTAGAAACAGGTACTTAACTTCCGTCTAGTGGCAAGATTTTCTAGGTTTTCTCTTAAAAACAATCTTGAAGACTTCCTAGCAGATCCAAAGCCACCTATACTTGCTGCCTCAGATCATAATCCAGAGGCTTGCTGGTTTCTTCCACTCTTTTGTTCTGTTGTAGACTTGGTGTTCAAAGTGAGCGCACTTAGTAGTAATTGTCATCTAACGCTTTAAGAGCGCGCGCTACAAGGTGCGAGAAGCGATAGTAGTTCTCGCTTAAGCATACAAGATGTCGTAGTAAGAGCGGAGCGAAAAGCGAGTGTATACCTCAATGTAGGCATGGTAAAGCGATTCTTATTCGAAGGAATTTATGACATTCTGTGGACAAGAGATAATTTCACATTTAATACAAAGAACTGAGGAAACATCCTAAAAAATTGTTCAATTATTTAAAAATTTTATAATATTTTAAAAAGAAACGAGCACAATAAGAATGCAAAAGATACGCCAAGAATACGAACGCATAGAAAAAGAAGCGATTTCATTCTACAAATTATTCTACAAGTTAATTTGTAGCTTCAACTCGCTTTGTAGCTTCGCTCCCACGCGCACATGTTTCGAGCAGTCACATTGAGCCCTTACTGCGAAAGACGTACGCGCCATTTTTTTTCGAATCTAATCGAAACTAATGAAATTTGATAGAAAATTTTACAATGCTCTTAATCCCAAATTAATAAAACGAAATATTTATATGAATAATAATATAGCAAATTCGTTTGTAAAGGAATCCTGCAGATAAATTAATCAAAAAAAAAACCCTGTTCCGTAAAATTTTCTTTTTAGCACTTACGTTTTTGTCGCGTTAACGGCTCGATATAAAAATCCAATGAAAAGTTTTGCAGCGCATTGTAGCGCCATATTTTAGCATCGGTCGTATCGCGCTCTCTGACATCAGGCTTATGCCTTTGAAAACTGGCACGTTCTGATCCATTCGACCGACATGTCGTAACAACCTGAACTAAGGTGATCTCAAGACATAGCCCATACAGCTACTTAAAGATCGCTCAATGGCTATTCTGCTTGTTAGCGCAGCTAGACCTATAGACTTTGCAAAGGATCTTTTACGGCTACACAATCCGCTTACCTTTTATTTGTCCTCAGCTCTATTAAAAATTACAGAAAACGCACTGAGAATAAAAATAACCTTATATAAGGTTAACTTAACCATAAATAATGATTTGGAGTCCACGTTAGATAAGGATAATTTGAACATTTTGTTGTTGACTCGTATTTAACAATAATAGTAACCATGAAAATTGTTAATTTTAAAATAATTATTGTTGCGACCTCATTTTTAAAGAAGTACGGCCCGATGACGCCATGGCTCACGCACGAAAAGCCACACTTTGTGGACGCATCGGCTTTTCAAGAATTGAATTTACAATATGCATTTTGGCTTGAACGCCCGTTTTCGTTATCAAACACTAAAACAAAGAAACGCAAATGAAGTCGGCGTAGCCGGCTATGGGATACCCAACAACAATGTCGGATCTAATATGTTAGAGTTAATTGTTTGTCGATCATAAAGCACCATTCAATTTTAGTGTCTTCCAGAGTTGGGGTACCTGAAATCGGGTGGGACTTTTGGGAGTTTATTTGAAGAGATATGTGTTGGCCACTTGCTAGGCTCTATGCGAAATTTTAGGCTCTATGAAATAAAGCCCCAAGAAATAAGACCCCAAACTGAAAATGAAATAAAAACTAAATGAAATGAAACTAAGCCCTAATTCCTACAATCAAATAAATCTCTAAAAAGATTAAGAGACCCAAAGCTAAAATGAAACAAGACCCCATTTAATTTTTTTTATAATGAACTAAGGCCCCATTTTTGGAAAAGAAATATAGTTTCTTTATTGAAAAATTAATCAAATATTAAACAAACAACTGCATTGTAACAACGGAACAACAATTTCATTAAACTGAATATAATTGGAATTTCAATTTTAAGAAAGTGTAAATTGTTGGAGTTGGAAAATAAGCTTTAATTTTGTCGAAGTGTAAAAGGTGTAGAAATCAAAAATACACGCAATATTGTGCTGTTGACAGGTCATCGAATGTATCGCATATTGTTAGCGATGCCGAACAGTTCTTCAGCTTGTGTTTTGCAGAATCTCGCTTTTTACGAAAGCGAAATAACACCCCAAAAATAATATTTTTGGCTTTATTTCATTTTAAAATTTAGGATTTTATTTTATTACGAAATAACGCCCTAATTACCAAAATGAAATAAAGCCCTAATAAAGATTAAACAACACCCCAAATATCGTTTTGTTGCTTTTTGTACAAATTTTTGGGGCATTATTTCATTTTCAGTTTGGGGCCTTATTTCTTGGGCCAAGTTTTTGAGCAAAAAAAATTATTGTAGTCAAGTACGAAGTACATAAATATCAAAAATATGTAAGCTAAACCAACCTTTAAGTATACCGATCGACTCTAAATCACCAGTTGATTCCATACGGCACATGTCTGTCAGTCCATCCATCTGTTTGTGGCATACATTAAGCTTCATTTCTTTAGTTCCCACACAAGTGTACAACCCGTTTTATGTCTTTAACTCTAGAAGCCACATACAAAATTGTTGAAATTGGGTACAGTTTATTATGATCGATCAGTAATCAGCTTAGATAAAAATACACTGAGAAGAAAAATAACCTTATATAAGGTTAACTTTACCATAAATAATATTAGGAGTCTACCTTATATAAGGTTAATATGAACATTTTGTTGTTGACTGGTATTTATCAATAATAATAGTTAATTTAACTATTCTATGGTTGAATTAAATTTTAACCATGAAAATTGCCACTTTGAATTTTAATTATTGTTGTTTTAACAATGCATTGTTGAGTTGTTTAAACATTAAAATTTTTATTAAATTAATTATTGTTGTTTTAACAATGCATTGTTTAAACCATGCAAATTATTAATCATTTTTATAGTTAAGTTAACATATTATTGGTAACCTCTTTTAACCAGATATGCCTCTAGTTACTGTTACAGTTTTTAATATTAAATTAACCTACTAATTATGTTTTTGTTTTGTTTACATTTATTATTCGGTCTTTTTTCATTATTTTGACTTGAACAGTTTTAATTCTGGAGACCTTTTTGTTGTTTCTTTTTCAGAATCAACTAAAAAATTGGTAAAATGTATTGGCTACGGTTGCCAGGAAGACTGTACAGCTGTTTCTAAACACGCTACGGTTTTCTTCAGCAGTCTTTGGCAACGATTACTTCGGCTAGTAATTAAATTACTTATTCGATAGTCCCATTATGATTAATGAGAATAACACTTTGCGTATAGTCTTCGAACTACGCGAAAAGCAATGATATTGCGCTATTAAAACTGTACAGCTAGCATTTGCATTTGATGGTGGTTTTTTTTAAAGAGCGAGATAAATAATCGTATGATCTTTCTTACAATTACAAACGTTTAGAGCAGAGGAAGAAAGGGAAAAGAGTGGGAGGGATTAAGACAGTCGCAATCGTTGCAACTTCATGTAACTTAATTCTGAACTTGTATAACACAAAGCAGGTCAAAAACTTTGATACAACAGAGCCGAATGATCTTTAAATTTTGGTTTATGTACTTCGTTTATGTCTTCGTTATAAATCATTTACCATGAAAATTTTAACCAGACACATGGTTAAAAAACTCAATGTATTTTCGGCTCAGTGCATAAGCGTGGTGCACTTTATTTGTGTTAGGGGAGATAGAGAACTATATGGATTAGTTGACCGTACGAATATTGTTGACAATTTCGATTTAATCCTCACCCGACAAATTCGCCCACATTCTTAGCAATGTCCCCTTTATTTCGTCTCAACAATTCTTAAGTAGTTTCAAGCCAAAGTCTTGTCTCGCCTCATGCACCGCCTATTTTGGTCAGGTTCTGCTTGATGTCCTCTTTATTTCATCTCAACAATTCGATTGCAGTTTCAAGATAATTCTTGCCTTGCTCTTGCACCTCCTGTCAATTTTGATCAGTGTCTTACGATGCTGATACACGTAATAAAATTCATAGTTTGAAAGAACCGGCTAAATAATACTCTACGCCACTTTAGAACGCTAAAGACGCATTGCCTATGTACGGAATTTGGCTAAGATGGGATTTAGATTGTCACTTTTGATCGGCGGGGGACTTTTTAAAGGGACTTGTATAAAAACATGGACTGATAGGTCGCACAAAGCGAATTATAATTAAGATCTGCTAAATCGGATTGGAAGTAAGGTGGCAGAGGCATAAATCGGAGGTAGTTGTAGACAAGGGCCATATGGTTTAGTTAAGCTATAGGTTGTTGAAGGCAAGGGCCGATATGGTTTAGTTTAGCTAGCGTTTGCTACAGGTATCTTATGACAATTGAGATTAATTTGGACCAAATTGGTGGCGATTTCTATATAGAAGTCGTATAAATATATTGTCTGATATGAACCAGTTTTACTCAAGGTAAGTAAGAAGTCACTCATAACAGGGTATTAATGCTTTCTTGCATCAGACAGCCCTTAACGATAGTCAGAAATGCAGTTGTAAAGCACCAGTCGAGGACTGGCTGCATTTCATGTACAAATACCATCTCTATGAGGACATACGTGACCTGGACGCCATGGGCGTTGTTTCTTCTGTTGGTCAGTGGGACGTCTGTGGGTTGCTTTCGACTAGCGCATGTCCAACTAGAATTATGCAGTTCGTCTGGCAGGCCGTCTCCAGGCGTCCTGTTAGAGTTCTGCTGTAGCCGGCGGTTGATATTGACGACTGTCAGTCCCCTGGTTACTTGAGACAAAAAACTGGGAGTAACATTGGTTTTAAAACCTGACTGGAGGTAATCTGGTACCAAGGGTGACTGGGAATAATGAGCTCTTCTCAAGACTTTACCCTGTTGGTATAGACTACCGGGTCTTTATGAGAGGTCGGTAGGGCCTGGCCTTAATAAATGGTTGCCGTTCACCGTCGTCGAACGGAAGAAGTACTGATAGGCCAAATTTTTGAAAAGCGAATAATTTGCAGAAAATCGGAAAATATTTGGCCAGCGCGATCGCCAGATTTGTCAGCACCCAACTATTTTGTTTGGGATTATTTAAAGGAGCGAGTATATGTGAACAAGCCCGAAACAAACCTTCAACACAAGGCCAACATTGTTGAAGAAATTCTAACGCTGCAGCCACAAATTTTGAAAGTAGTAATGGAAAATGACATTATTTTTCATACTGAGTGTAAAAAAAATGGAATTTTGTACACTATTAATCAGAGAAAAAAAATAAACGAAAAAGTTATTAAAGTTTTAACCCCATGGTAACTTTTTGCACACCCTGTATTAGTGCGTAAAAAAATAAGTTCGGGGGAATAGTGGGTGGTGCCACGCCCAATTTTTAAGGCCTTGTAGCGCCTTTAGTATAGTTATGGGCCGATTGTCTTGAATGAATTATAGAAGTTTACTTCTGTGGTTCTAGAGATTGTGACATACTGTAAAAACTTAACGCATACAAAGCTGATACAGCTTGATAAACGTAAGGATCGTCTTAAAATTTACGCTGTATGACACAGTGTTTCAGAAATTACTTAAGAATGTGTGTATGACATTAAAATGGGGTGCGGCACAGCCCACTTTTCCCGAACTATTTCCCCTTTTGCTAAAGCTATTTAATGAGCATAACAATTGGCAGATCGATTTTAAATGTTCCCATAATATCATTCAAGTTTCAATAAAAACTTTGAACTATAAAGGAACTTTATATACAAAGAATATAGGAAATCAAATTTCAGATTTTGGAAGCCAACAATAAGCGTGTCATTATCGCCATACAGCTCGAAATGATATAAGAGGTAACTCACAAATGGTTTGTCTCTATTTAGGAATACCGTCCGATTGGTGCACAATATTATATTCCATTGTTGGAATTTTTCCAATCCAATTTAGGAATTGTGGAATTTTTCTAAGAGGTAACTTAAAAATGTGTGTTTTGTTCAGCTACAAACATCTTGCGAGAAATTAGTATAAAATTTCATGTTTTGACTTTCATTGCTTCAATGTTAGAAAACAAACAAATCCTGAATTGTGCCTACTTACAAGAATCATAGATCCTTATTTCCAAAATAATCCCCAACAACTGTTGACTTAGTTAGTGATATTAAGCTTTTCTGTTTACTGGGATCAATATTCCTGTTTTCATTGTGATAAACATAAGCACTAAATTGTAATATCCTTTACAACAGTGTGGTGTAGGGTATTACAAATACTACACTATACTACTTATTCAAAATAAAGCCATTTTCTAATTAAAATTGACCAGAAAGAGTACATGTCATAGTCGACCATAAGGCATTACCATTCAGTGTCAATGAGCTGGCCACCTCCACCCATTCTTCTACCCTCCACAATCCAAATCATAACTCTTATACGTAATACAAGCTGCATACACGGCTACCCGATCAGCCATCCATCCTACTAGACTCTGCTGATATGATGGCATGATTAAGTGTTTAGAAGTTTAAAAGTCTATTTTCTACAAGCAGTTATCAGATACACTCGGACGATAGACATTTAAACGGTACAATCGTTTTCACATGGCCAAGGGATAATTGTGTTGATAGAGCAAATACAGACCGAAAGGAAAACACAGCAGAGCAAACTAACGAGGGAAGGAGCAATGACGCTGCTGAATGCCCAGGCAAATGGTAGCCAACTGGGGGGGAGGATTAAGATTGCCTTATAAAAGTTTCATCTAAAACTATTTGATAAACGCCAGCGGAAATGAATGTATGGAAAGAACACAAATCGGAAAGAAAAGGGGTCGGTCGGTCGATCAGTCAGTCAGTTTTGCTATCTGTTGCCAACATATTCACTGAGCACCCTTGCTCCATGAACGTGTGTTTCCAAATTGTTTTAAACAAACTTCGATGTAGGGGAAGGAGTGCTGAAATGATATTTTCAAGCACTTCGAATTATTAACATTTACCAAACGTTTTCATCATCAACAATAATAACGAATGTGTGTAAGCATCTGGAAAATATATGAAGTATTTCATATATTTAAAGCTTGAATTAATACGGGGAGGGTGGTAAACAAATTTATAAACAAAAATATGCAATTGAATTTTGATGAAAAATTCCAGGATGCAAAATAATATTAAAACTTTATGCCATGTTACCATGTTAGACTACACTTTCTTATTGCAGGCCGTGTCTATCAACTAGACTCCCCAACCACATCGAACTACTTTCACAGAGCTTATTGATGGTGGGCCATCGTAGTGTAATGGGAATGTGCACGATTATCATGTAAAGTAAACCCAGGTTCAATGCCGGAAAAGAACATCTAACAAGTTTTAGCGGCGGGTTTCCACCTCGAAAATGCAAACGACTTCACGAGTAAGAGATTTATCTCTAAACCATGTAAAAACTTCTCGAAAAAAATTTAATCACCCGATTTAACAATTAACAATTTAAATTTGAATCGATTATTAAAAAAGTAATGAATTTTTTTTAAAACTTCTGGATTTATTGGAATGGTTGAACTTTGTCATTTAATAATGGAACACAATACGAGGGCATATCAATAATTCAGTGACTTTATTAAACAGCATTATCCGTTCACAGCCGGAGTTAAATAGTAGGCCTCAGTCAGTGAGTATTTGAATTGAATCGAGTACACAGCTCAATGATTTGAAAGGAGTTCCAATAGTTCCTTAATGGGATGTTGTCGAAATTAAGTAAGAAGCATTTAAGTATTGGTGAAATGAACATTTCGCATCGGCACTTTATGTGCGGGTAATTATGTGTGCTCCAGTGCATACGTAACCTCAAAATGGAACCTCGCGGTGTTCAAGGTTTTCTGTCATTATAAAGGGTGGTTAAATATTAAGGGTTGAAATGTGAACCCCAATGTTGAATGTGAACCCCACCTAAACGTCAAGTTTTTTTTCTGCATTTCATTTGATATTTCTCAATTTCAGACTAACTCAATTTGAAACATGGAAAGATATACGCGATAAAGTTATTCAGGCTTCGTGGATGATTAGTGGATGATCAATTTTCGAAGAAAATCATCTTCAGTGATGAGGCACATTTTCACATCGGTCGATTCGTCCATAAGCAGAATTGCCTCATTTGGGCGAATGAGGATCAAAGAGTGATTGTCGAAAAAACTATGCACCTACAAAGAATGACTGTGACTGGCGAGTTTAATGGGCTGACGGCACAATCGGGACGTATTTTTTCCAAAATAAGGCCGGTCAGGCAGTTACGAGTACTGTGAATGGTGTTCGCTATCGTGAGATGATAACGAACTTTTTATGGCCCGAATTGGAGGATATGAATGTGGACGATATGTGGTTTCAACAGGACGGTGCTACTTGTCACACATTTAACGAAACAATGGCTCTTTTGCGCGATAAATTCAATGGCCGCGTAATCTCACGCCGTGGCAATGTAAATTGGCTGCCAAGATCATGTGGTTTGACACCGCTGGACTTCTTTCTTTGGGGTTATTTGAAAGAAAGGCCGTACGTCGATAAGCCAGCAACACTTCAAGAGCTAAAGGATGAGATAATTCGGCACATTAACGACATGGAACCTCTATTATGCCTCAGCGTCATCGAAAATTTGTACCATCGGATAGATGTGTGTTGACGAGGTCGCGGCGGCCATTTGGCCGATATTTTGTTCCATTCATAATTGAACCAAACCAATATTATCATAATAAAAAGAAATGACAATAATTTCCTAAATGATTTGTGCTTTATTCAAAATCAACATCGGCCCTTTAAATTTAATCACCCTTTACAAAAGGGTGGGCGATTTAACAATTAAAATTCGAATCGATTATAAAAAAAAATAGTGATAATTTTTCAAAATTTCTGGTTTTATTGAAATGGTTGAACTTTGACATTTAATAATGGAACACAATACGAGGGCATATCAATAATTCAGTGACTTTTTTTAAACAGTATCTCCTCTTAGCTCAATACACTAAGTCTAACGTTTCTCCAATTATTGTATAGGATTTAGGATTTTTCGAAGTCCCTAAAATAGGCATTTGTTTGATCAATAATTTACTCGTTGGAGTTGAAACTCTTTCCACCGAGCCATTTCTTTAGTTTTGGAAATAGGACAAAGTTACTGCACGCAGAAAACAAGTATGGTTGGGGTGACAATATTCGAAGAGGATCATACTATTGTTGGGTACATTCCGATTGTTGTTGTTGTTTTAATGGACAGCAACCATTCACTGTATCGTGTGTATGTGTTTTTTTGTATATCAAAAAAAAAATACGCACACACATACATGTATGCTCTATAAAAACCTGTTTTGTTATGTTCATAGTCGCAACCATACTGTATGATTGCCGTAATCAAATTATTGTTAACGTAAATTTTAAACAACAATACTTTTGTTGCACCAACCATGTTTATATGGTTGCTACAACCATATTTTCATTTCTAAATTTGGCAATAATACTATTGTTACATTTCAACAATAGCAATATTATCGCAATCATACTATTGTCAAAATTAAATTCAAAAAACAATACTATGGTTGCGACGACCATGCTTTTATTGTAGAGAACATATTAGTGTTACGGTGACCATAGTGTAACCATATCTTTTCTCTGCGTGTGGGGGCTAAATTCGGAGAATGTAGCGGACGGACCCTTGCATTATCTTGATGAAATGGTAATCGCGGCACTCATCTTGCAGACAGCTTTCTACAACCCAACTGATTAAGTAAAATCGAAACCACACTGCCATATGAAATGCTGATGGCTTCAACAATCGCACGCACTTTTGCTCTTCGATCGGCCAACACCATATCGTGGATTTTTGCGACATTTTCGGGTGTATTGACCTCAATTGGCCGTCCAGAACGTTTAGCGTCATTTGCGACCACAACGAAAGTCAGTAAACCACTTCTTTACCACTGAAATCGTTGGCGTAGACTTCTCATAGTATTAAAAAGTTTTTCCTTGGTTTGATTCACGGTTTTTTTCCTAAAAAAATAATGTTTAATGAGCACTCGAAATTTTTTCCTTTTTTAACAAAATCCACTAGGTTGTATATTTTGAACAGCTGCACTGAAAGAAAAAACGGTTGTTGTATGAACGAACGCGTTTCTTTGAAGTTCGTACGTTGATGCAACGAAAAATTACGTTCATGCAACGAAACCTGACGTTCATGAAACAATTGGTACGTTTATACTACGAAATGGATTTTTCGCACTTTTCGTAGTTTCGTTTATGCAACAACTCAGCATACGTTAATGTAACGAATTTTTTTTTGTGAAAACAAGAGCAAATAAGAAAAAAATTTAATATTTTATATCTTTAAATGCTTTAATTAGTCTACTCGAATACGTCTTTTAAACATTTGTTTTTATCTTGTGGTTTTATACAACATTTATAGTTAACGAAACACATACATTGATGTAACCATCGATTCGTATATACAACTACTCATTCATATATCAAACGAAATAATTTGTTTATGATTTTATTCTAATTTTCAGGGAGGAAACCGCTTGAAAAATATTGTACACGACTTTTTTCACCGTTTGCAGTCTCACTATATCAATTCTCGTTTCAGGATTTATTTTAAGGCTGATTTTTCTAACACTTATAGCTAACCACATGTATACGTTGATGCTACAACGCAATGGTATGTGCAACAACCCATTCGTTTATTCAACGATATGATTTGTTTGGCTTATTTTGATCAGGAAGCGCGATTGTGCACATAAGTTATGCCTTAGACTTTAAATTTTACTATTTCAATATATTTTTTCAACGGTGATTTGCCTAACTTAAAGTTAACGATATGCAACGCAATCGTATATACAACAATCCATACGTTTATGCAACGAAATCCTGAAATGAACAAGTGTTTTAATTGTTTCAAACGACAAAAGCAAAGTGCTGTTATCATTACGTTAAAAATACATGTATGCACAAATACCTATCCATTTACTACATGTACGAGCATATGTTAGTTTGTTTTGTTAGAATTTGGTATATATATAAGTATAATAAAATGTATTTATTTGAAGTAAAAAGCTAAAATTCAGATTTTTTATTATTGCTTCCAGTGCACAATATTGTATCAACGAAACAATATTGTTGTGTCAACGAAAGAGGATTGTTGTATCAACGAAACAAGATTGTTGTATTAACGAAATAAGATTGTTGTATTAACGAAACAAGGTTGTTGCATCCACGAACCAAGATTGTTGTATCAACGAACCAAGATTGTTGTATCAACGAACAAAGATTGTTGTAACAACGAAACAAGATTGTTGTAACAACGAAACAAGATTGTTTTATTAACGAAACAAGATTGTTGTATCAAAAACTAGGTTGTTGCATCCACGAACCAAGATTGTTGTATCAACGAACCAATATTGTTGTATAAACGAAAAAAGGTTGGTGTATAAACGAAACAAGATTGTTGTAACAACGAAACAAGATTGTTGTTTTAACAACAAGGTTGTTGTATCAAGGAAAAAAGATTGTTGTATCAACGAACCAAGGTTGTTGTATCAACGAAACAAAGTTGTTGTGTCAATGAAACTATATTGTTGTATCAACGACTTTTAATTTTACGTTGTATGAACGAAACTTTTCACTTTAACGAAACTATTTTCGTTGCATCAACGAAGCCCGACGTTGGTTGACTTTTAATGTCAAATTTCGTTGATGCAACGTAAAAAATCGTTCATGCTACGAAGCTTTTTCTTTCAGTGTGTTAAAGACATCCTTAATAACGGAACTCTCCTAAAATTTAACAGTATTGTATTAACAGATGGTACTTGATGCATTTCATATAACTACGAGGCAAGTTAGAAAAGTCACGGATATGCAATATTGATATGCCCTTGTATCATTCATATGACTACCACAACTGGCTCGACAGTATCTTATCCGACCAACTCATTTTTTCAATACATTTTCGATTGTTTCGGCTGGAATCTCTTAATGGCGACTTCTAATTCATGTTTCAATGCTTCAATTGTCTTTAAATGCTTTGCGTAACAATTATTCTTCATGGCTCCCCACAGTAAATATTCCAAAGGGCTCAAATCACAGCTCCGAGACTGCCAATTGACATCAAAATTTCGACAGATTATTAGATTTTCAAAAAAAATTGCGTAAAATATCGATGGTTGCGTTGGCTGTGTGACATGTGGCCTCATCTTATTGAAACCCATTGTCGTCCATGTCATTCTCTTGAATTTTTGGAAACAAAAATGCGTTGAGCATGGCGCGGTAAAGCTCACCGTTGATGGTAACGGCGGCTCTTTGCTCATTTTTGAAGAAAAACGGTCCCATAATGCCGCCAGCCCAAAATCCACACCAATCAGTGACTTGTTGTGGATGCATTGGCTTCTCAATAGTCACGTGTGGCTTTTCTGATTTCCATATGCGACAATTTTGCTTATTGACATTGCCACCGATATGAAAATGAGCTCCAACCGAAAACACGTTTTTACGGTAAAATTCGTCATTTTTTGCTTAACATTCTTGGGCCCATTGGGCGAAACGGAAAATAATAAATTACAGAGTTTAAACTTTCCAATAAAAACAGAAATTTGAAAAAAATTATCAAAACTTTTTACTGCCGATTCAATTTTAATATTTTTAATGGTTAACACTTTACAGTTGTGTTCATAAAAATAGGAGTGCCCTAACTAGAAAAACAAAGTAGTATTTTTTCAACAAATAAACAAAGTTTTATTCATTTATTTAACTCAAATTATTTGTAAATTTATACTTTAATTTTATAACCAGTTCATAGTTTTATTCATACCATTAAAACAAAATAAAAAAAACATATTTTAATCGAAATTACTTCAAAATTCGCTGTTCAAAAAATAGGAGTATTAGCGCTATGCTAAAAATTTGTAAGAAAAATCGAATATAGCCTCATTATTATATTATTAAAAGTGAAATACATTTAATATTTAGTAGAATGTCTCTACTTTTGATGACCGCATGACATCTTCGAGGCATGGAGTCAATAAGGTCCTGACATCGTTTTAAGGAGATTTTCTGCAAGCCATCTTGCACTGTGGACCAAAAATCTTCCGCATTTGATGGTCTCATGTCTGCAACATATTTCTTTATATCCCCCATAGATGCTCTATGGGGTTAAGGTCAGGAGACTGAGCAGGCCAAAACATAACCTCAATTCTATTGATCCGAAACCACTTCTTTGCCAATTTACTGGTGTGTTTCGGGTCATTATCACCCATTTAAGTGGCATATTCCAATCAGCATATGGTAGCATGACCTCATTCATTATATCCACATACACTCGCTTATCTATGATGCCTTACATAAGATGAATTGGACCAACGCCGTAATATGAAAAGCTTGCCATACCATAACTTTTGCAACACCGTGCTTAACGGTTATATTCGGTGTAAGGCGGACGTCGGACATACTGTATAGAGCCAGTTCCACTAAATAACACGATTTTACTCTCATCTGTCCACAGTACGTTTCTCCATTTTTCACTCGGCCAGTTAATATGCTCTTTGGCGAACTTTAATCGTGCAGCCGCCTGTTTCTTTGAGAGCAATGGTACCTTCATTGGACTTCTTGCAAACAAATTGTTCTCCAACAAACGTCTACGGGTAGTAACGGTACTTACGTCAATGTTAAGCTCCTTTTGGATTCTTTTTGATGACGCTGAAGGGTCCCCTTTACTATACCGCACAATGCGGCGGTCATCCACATTCGATGTTTTTCGCTTTCGACCACGCATTTCGACCTTGTTTTTATATTTTAAAGCATTTGCGATCATTTGATCAGAGCAGCCTAAGATTGCTTTCATTTCTCTGTATGTTTTTCCTTGTTTTCTAGGGTTTTGGATCAGGGTCCGAGTTTCCTCTGAGCAGTGTTTTCCACGGCCCACTATTGAGCAAAAACACAATTTTTTTTTGAAAAAATTCAATGAAAATGAGTTAAAATCACTTCTTTATACTTACTTTTATTTTATTTAAGGATTCACTCCTATTTTTTTGATCACTTCAAATCGAGGGATAATACAGAAATGAACGATTACCACTATGCACATAATAGATAGAATGAGCTTTTCTTTTGTGTTGTACTTCTTACATCCCGTAGTAAGTCCCGTTACAAAATCGCGTGGTTTGGTACTACAACAACAGCAAATTTTACTTTTAAACACATTGGGTAATAGCACTATTATATTGAACACAGCTGTATATTCGATTTTCTCAAATTGAGCATAGTGAGAGACCTTGAAGTTACCCTGATGAAATAACGCGACATCGCCCCTGTTTTCGAGTAGCCTTCATTTCACCTTTTCATAGGGTCCTGCACACAGGTCTCTCCCGAGTTGAGCTTATGCCAATATGATGGATGTCACAAAGCAAATCCGGTATAAGAATTTTTTCGATCTAGCTCAAATGAAGCATAGAACATTAAGTGAGGCCTTTAACAACCCCTTGTGAAATTGGGTCGTATCATTTTATGTTTTCGCGTAGCCCCCAATGAAAGATGCCCGTTCTACACACAGAGAACAGATTCGTTGACACAACCGTTTTTTTTTTTTGCCAACCGAGTAATTAAAGATACTTGAATCTCGAGTATTCTATCAGTACAACCGAATGTTATTTGGTGCTCTGTAGTTATTGGAACTGTAGCATCGGTGCAACATACCAAGTATCCGAACCTTTAGAAGAGAATATGTGAATATAAAAATCCATATGCCACACTTGAACAAAAAAAATTAAAATTTTAGTCAGAGGCAAAAAACTGTTTGCTTACACAACTGAAGTACTTGAATTACTCATAGAGCGAAGAATACTGACGAGGTTAATGTGGAAAAGATGATGGATGATTTTACTGGAAATTTATGTATGTAATCGATTGGCTTAAAGTAATAATCGAATTTTTATTTTATTTCTAAACAAATTCCATTCAACAACTATTTTTTTGGTTATGGTCATCATTAATAATCGGTTACAACAAAACGCTTGCAAAACTATTGGTTGCCGCAACTATTAGTTGTGGTTACTAAATGCCTTTTTTGAGTTTCATTGGCATAACCGATCAATAAATAATTATTTATCTCCTACCCGAAGCGAAAACGCATCGGATGGAACATACATTATTGAGTGACAAAGTTCATTCAACCTTTCCAATAAAACCAGCAATTTGGAACAATTACACTGTGGAACATTTTTGGGGTTATTGTCTGGGGGGGGGTGAGAAGTGAAGTTACTTAATTGTAAATAAAAGCAGAACGCGTTAATCGATTTCTATGATCTATGTCGCATTTTGTTTATAGGTTATGTGACTTTACGTGAAAGTTATAAGACTCTACACGTCTTTCCGTTTGGGATTTATATGTTTTTAAAAAAAAAAAAATTTTTTTTGGCAAAATTTTCTTCATAAATTTATTTCTAATTGCAAAAATGTTGATTTGGTAGAGAAACAGTATATTAATGGATTAAAGAAAATGTAATTATTAATTTTTCTCAATTTATTTCAGCAAAATCGAACTAGTCGTTCTCGAGTTATGTCAAACTACGTTTTTGCCAACATTTTACAACTAAGCGAAAAAACATCAAGATAAGGAAAAAATGTAAAAGGTCATAAAAAAAAACTGGCACATACCAACGCAAAACCCTTAGAGGGTTTTAGTATACTGACCTAGTACCATCACCCTGACTTGGAATTTCTCACCCCCCAGATTGGCTGTTGTACTGTGTTATCAGTACAGCCGATTCAAAAATAAATTGTTAAATCGCCACATCCAGTACATACTTTATTTATGAAATTTGGCAAATTTCAATACGATCATTAGCAATCAGCTTAGAAAAAATGAAGCACGTTTTGTGCAGACCCAGTGCAAAGATCTTTCCTGATAACATACAACCGATCTAGAACATTTATCTTAATTCCGATTTCAATCAAATTTGTTATGGTATATAACGATTCACAAACGACCAATCTAAGACCAATTTGAGACATATAGGATTATTTTTTATATAGTCCCTTTACAATTTGTATGGGGCCTAAAAAATGGCTTCCCATGGCTTCCACATGGACATATGGCTTTAAAATATTGATATTTTTTCTTTTTGCATAAAGCTAAAAAGAAATTTATGTTTGCAGTTTGGCTAAATTTTGGTGACGGATCCTATGAAAATCTATCAAAAATCTCACCCATTTTAGCAACACACAGAGAAAAAATCAGTTTTAAATCAGTCCGCACAACAAAAAATAGGTTGGATATCATATGATGGTTGCTACAACCATATCACAGTATTCGTAGCCAATCACACATTTATACCAACCAAATTCAGTTTAAGTGGTAGTTGCGCAAACTGGCGGTTATGGAAACCAACCAATTGTGATGCACATGGTACTTTAGTAGTTATTTTCAGTGACCAAGCTGGTATAATACTAGTCATTCCAACATCAACATATAAACCCCATAATATTTTCGTCTTTGTTAACGACGAAAACATATTTCTCAATCCGCAAAATATTAACTACTTACTTATATATACTGCCATATAAATAAACAAACTACAATTAAAAAATATTTGCTAGAGCATAGAAACAGACTTGGTTGTAATTTATTGTCATATACTAATATAGACGTCCTTATTATTCAAACCAACAACCAATTTTTTTGGTTGTTGTGCATCATTGCAATGCTTATCAAAACATTTATTCAAGACTTATTTTGTTTACTGATCAGTTGACCCATTGCAAGGCAGTAAAATATTATTTTTTTTAAAATTACTTATAACCAATAATCCATAACAACAACCAACACATGTGCATATTCAGTTCCAATAATCATCTTGATCTGTAAGGAGTACTGATACTTGTTTTCTTCAACCGATAGCTCCCTATACTAAAAATTGCTGTGTACCCAAACAACATTCGGTTATAACGTTGGAAAAAACGGATACTACGTGCAACCACCAACATTCCGTTGGCAAAAAATTCGGTTGTGGCAACAAATTTTTCACTGTTTGAAACAACGGAATTTTCTCACAAATTTAAATTTGATCTTATTGTAAAAATTAGGCTAAATTTAGAGCCTCCTCTAGGACACAATTACTTTACTTCTGATGTGAATAATATGTTCCATTCTAAGGCAAAAGACTAAAACCGAAATGTTGGTTAATCGTGTTTTTTTACTTTAAAAAAAGCCAACAGTCGGTTTTTCAAATCGCGGTTTTAAAAACACATACCGAAATGCGGGCATTCTTTAATTTTTTTAGTCAAAAATTTTTTTTTTCTTCGTACATTTATTTATAACTGCGAAACTGTTGCTAATGTAGCGAAACGTTGTATGAACAGATTAAAATAATTGTAATTTTTATATTTTTAATTTTTTTCAGCTTATTCGGACTAGTGGTTCACGAGTTATGACAAACAAAAGAACCTTAAACGTGACAAATTCCCCTATACGATACTTACTAACTTCAAATTAATTTTTAAATTATTATTTGATGTACCTTGACCAAACGAATGATGCAAAAGTTCTTCTTTTTGGGGCTACTTTCACAAACAATTATCAGAATTGAGTGCCGAATCAATCACCTGAAAAATGTTGTACTGTGTAATATCCCCAACACTTTGCGTCAGATATGTCAAGTTGATAATGATAACACTTCAGTAGCCGAATCCTGTAGGGGATGTACGAAAATATGGACATATGTAATTCAGTTTCCCCACAGTAATTGATAGCTCATAACGTACCATGCAAAATTAGGACGCGAGCGAGTGCAATTTGTTTTCTAGTTACTAGAACTGCAGGACCTAAAATCGGCCAGATATGTCAAGTTGAAAATGGTAATACTCCAATCCCCGCACCCTGTAGGGGCTGTACGAAAATCTAGTTCTATGTGGTTCAGTTTCAACAATGTAAATGACAGCTCATAACTTACCATGCAAAATAAGGGCGCGAGCGAGTGTAATTAGAGGTTTCTAGAGCTACAGGACCTTAAATCGGAAGGGACCCTTGTGTGGGAGCTAATCGAAAGCAAGGACTAATATGATATTAGAGGTGGGTATTGGCCAAACCTAACTTACTGTGCTCTAAACTAAGGAAAATCATAAATACAGCTGCGGTCAAAAAAAAATGCAGCACAGTAGAGTGCAACGCATTTCCTACACCTGGGTAGCAAAGCAGATCCCCTATAGACAAACAAGACTTCAAAATAAATATATTGTTGTTACAACAACGTATGAACGAAATTTGTTTCTTTAAAATACACGCATAAATTATTGTCGTCGGTAGGATTCTCCAAGAACTATGAAAATACTTGTGCATGTATTGAGACAAATTTAAAGCTTTAATGTCCGGCTATAAACACTTGAAGATACTTTCCTCACAAACAAACTACTATTTCCATCGTATAATCGTAATTTTCGCATAACAGCGGCGTAGTAAGAATCTACGCCACTTTACCCCCTGTACTATAAATTTCCCGTCTCGTTTGCTAAAGCAAAAAATATAATCTTGACCTACCCCAAGAAAACGTTCCATTTGCATGTATCAGCAACACTTGCAAGGTATTCCACATCCGTTTGAAAAATACCCCTGAAGTTGTGTTTTTTTGTGAAACGAATCCTTGCGTTTAACCGCAACAGCCATGAGAGGACGACTTTATTTAATTAAACATTTCTCGGATCTGCATAAAGTGCGGTGAAGTGTAATATTTTAATTGTGGATGGCCCTGGGAGTATTCTCCGTTGCTGCTCGATTCGGTTTCAATGCTCCAGCAGCAACAGTCGCCGCCATTGCTGCAGCTGCTGTTGTTGTTGTGGCAACCAACTTACGATTAGCATTGAACGCAAAGGATACATGTTGCCATCGGTCTCGCTCTCGGTACGCATTTGTTGTTTACCACCATTTTTTGTTTTGTGGGTCGGCAAAATGGCAACAAAAGGCGAAAAGTGTGTGCGTGTTAAAGTTCAAATGTCCGGGGTCTTGTGTGTTGCATTCCCATACACAGGTAACGAGCAGAAGACACTTGTCATGGCTCTCGCAATGAAATGCTAAGCTGATGGCCAATAGGACAGATCAAGTAGTTGTTGTTGTTGTAACAACAAAATACTTTGTTTTGTAAGTCCTGGTCGTCTATTTGGGATCAGCTGTGATATACAGGTGCAGGAAACGCGCCATTTGAATAGGATGCGTTCACAGAGAACTGGGAGTAAGCTGAGTCGGCTTGGCCGAACAATTCGAGGGGTACAGCACGTCATGTGGTCCCTGATGGAGAAACGTCAGGAACGTTAGCATCAATTCGTGCCCAATACGAATTAAGGCGGCTGCACAATTCAGATCTCTGCAGAGCTAGAAACGACTTCTCATCTAGCGAAATCTCCGGGGGGTGTTCTAGTAGGATAACATTCACGCTAAAGCTGGATACTGCTGCTGCGCTATAGCTGGGTACTGCTGCCTGCTTGAAAGTTTTGATTATCTAAAGGCTGTCTCATGTACCGCTGCACCTCTCTCTCTCTCTCTCTAGATCATGAAGATCGTACCTGATTTGTCTCGGCGGAGGCATCCTGGCAATGAGATGGTGGTTGGATTGACTACTGGGAAGACACACGCAGAGAAAAGATTTTTTGTCATAACCGAATGCTGGTGGCAAATACAAAGAATGCATAGGTTGCGTACAACCCATGTTTTCCATCCTCACAACCCTATGTTGATTAGGTACACGACAATTTTCAGTTGGGGGAACTGACACTATCGGTTGAAGAGACGGAGTATCGGTAACCCTACATAATTTATATGATTATTGAATCTGAGTTTGTACATGTATTGGTTGTTGCTGTAGACTGTTGGATAAAACTACTTTTTGAAATCGGTTGTCACTGCTACGAACATTTGTCAAGTGGACCAACTGATGGTTTGATTAAGACCAAAATACAAAAAAAAAACTTCTTATTTAAGAAACTTTTGAATCTAATTGTGAAAAAATAATCTAAATTGTAAAATATTTCCAACAATAATTCAATACGAGGGCGACCGCAAAACTAACTGGCCTGGCACATTTTCTGTTTTACTAGCAACTTTTTTTTGTTTTTTAAAAGCAATCTTTTATAAGCCATCTGTCAAAATTTTCGAAATATTTAATGATTATTTTCTTTGTTACAGGTGATTGAAGTAAACAAGTTTTATAATTTTAAAAAAATGGAAAATAAAGAGTTTCGTGCGGTAATTAAACACTTTTATTTGAAATGTTATACGCCACAATTAAGCAAAGATGAATTGGATTCTGTTCATGGTGATAATGCACCATCATACTCCACCGTGAAATCCTGGGTATAACAATTTAAAATGGGTCGTTCAAGTACGGAAGATGAACAACGCTCTGGAAGACCGAAAACTGCTACTACTATAGAAAACATTAGAAAAATATTTAATGAAGTGACTAAAGATAGACGAATAACGCTCTGAGAACTTGCTGATTAAAATACACGAAAAACAAGTTTAGAGTATTTTACATGATGAACTCCACATAAAAAAGCTATCCGCAAAATATGTGCCGCGTTTGTTGACTTTGCCCCAAAAAATCGTCCGTTGGACCAATTCCGAGGAGCTTTTAGCGATTTATCAGCGTAATCCAATAGAGTTCTTGCGCCGATTCATAACTGTTGATGAAACATGGATCCATCACTACATCCCAGAATGCAAAGAACAGTCAGAACAATGGATAGAAGCTGGTAAAAGTGGTCCTAAGAAGGCGAAAACTGTTAAGTCAGCAGGAAAAGTAATGGCCACAGTATTTCGGGATGCAAGGGGTATAATATTTATTGATTATCTTGAGAAAGGAAATACTATAAATAGTGAATATTATTGTGCATTATTGGATCGGTTGAGTAAAGAAATCAAGATAAAACGACCGCATTTAGAAAAAAAAAGAGTTCTTTTTCATCCAGATAATGCTCCTTCACACACTGCATTTTTAACTCAACAAAAACTGGCCGAATTACGATTTGAAATTGCTTCGCATCCACCATATAGTCCAGATTTAGCTCCTTCTGATTATTTCTTGTTTCCAAATTTAAAAAAAAATTCTTGGTGGCGAAAAATTTTCGGCCAATAAGCGAGGTTATTGCTGAAACTGAGGCATATTTTAAAGGTTTTGAAAAATCTTATTTTTCGGATGGAATTAAAAAACTTGAAAAACGTTTGATGAAGTGTATTGAGTTGGAAGGAGATTATGTTGAAAAATAAATAATAATAATTCTTCCAATAAAACGGTTCTTTTTATTTTAGGCCAGTTACTTTTGCGGTCGCCCTTGTACGAGTATGTACCTCCTTCTGTTAGTTCTATTTTTTATATCTATAGTCTTTAACTCTTAATTTGTAGTACCTAGAGCCGATATATTATTATAGGGATTGTATTTTGATGTTGAAAGAACCAAAAACATGTTACAACAGTAGACTGCATGCGGTGTGGTTACTACAAAGAACTTATCTGTTTCCACCACCAATTATTGGTACCAGAGCAACAAGTTCTTTATAATTGCATTGTTGCCATAAAGACGAGTTGTGGTGACCAATAATTTAAATAAATTCGAACGCTATGACTCTATTGGCAGTAAGTATCGTAATATTATCGTAACTTAAAACTTATGGTAAGCCGAACCATGTAGCCAGCAGTTCAATGAATTGTTGGTGATTGCAACAGAAATTGTGACCGCATTTTTTGTAGTTTGGACCGATTTTCAAATGATTTTTTCTGTGTGCGCCACCAAGCAGATACTGCTTAGACAACAGGACATTGTGCTGCACAAGTTAAGGACCTTCGTCTCCCCATGTACATGGTCCTCAAAAGACACAAGGGGAGATCCTGTTGATGTTCTTAGGGCCGCATTCTGGCAAGTCTAAATTTTCTTCTACTGCGCCGTACTAACGTTCGCCGAACAAACCGTTGCGCTATCGCTTTGTAAGAGTTCAACAAAGTTTCATTGTCGGCTCCCCAAGTTCGGCCGTCTAGTGAATTTAGAAAATTGTTCCTACTTATCAAATTATTGCAGATTGAGCCCTAGGATTATGTGGTTGTTGGTAGTCGGGATGTTGATGTCATCGACTTTCACATTAGGTGACAACCTTGCCTCTGTGGTATATGCAGTGAAATATCGTGGTAAGTCAGTGAGGTAGCAGTCGACTTTCTCGCAAATATGATCCAATTATGCCCTGACGCCAGTATTGTACAATCATCAGCGTACGGCACAAATTCAACGTCGCCAGGTGGTGCACAAATTTTAAAGAGATTTTAAACAGTGCCAGAGATATCACCCCACCCATTTAAACTCCCCGTTAAATTCTATGGGGCTTCGTTTTTCTGTCTCTAAATGCTAAATATGACGGGTCCACACAAATAGTTTACGATTCAATGTATCACACTAGGCGGAAGGGACGTTTCTTCAATTTCCTCAAATCCATACACATGGAAGGTGTTTGATCAGGCTAGGACAGAGCAGTGCTTCAAGCGTCTTTGCAACTGGAGAAAGCAAGGAGATCGGCTTGTGTGATTCTCCTTGGCTTACATCTTTGCCTGGCTTCAGTTGCGTTACCACACGGTCCATTTTTCCGGCATGGGAAACTAAGTGAGTGGTTAGCGACAGATTGAGCACTTTGGTCATGTACTCTATTCACGCGGTATTCAAGTGCATTAACAACATTGAGATTCCGTCAGGGCCCATCGCCTTTGATGACTTTGCGCTGCGGATGACATGGGCAACTTCGCCAACGACAAATTGTGATAAAGCCTCTTCGACTTGGAGAGCGCGGATACGACTCCCGCTGCCTCTGCTGGGAAAATTTGGTCGTATCTGGGATATTCGACCAGCAGGGATATGGCTGGCGGCTGCTGCGTTGATGATGGCCTAGAACTTCTTCTCGGCTACCCGAACATCCAAGGGAATGTGTACTTATTGATTACTAAAGTTGCGGTTGATGGCTTCTCTGAAAGTATCAGAATCAGCCTTCTTTTGATTAAGATACGTACAGAGTTCAGATATTATCAAGTCGGATGGTCTGTTGATAGAGAGAATTATGGAAAGGTGGTCCTATCCTAACGACAAGACGGGTTGCTAGGTGACGTCGTCGATTAGGCCAGGCAATGGCAAAGTGATGTCTGGCGAACTTGACAATCGCCCATAATCCGTGTGAAATCATCCTCATTCACTGTCCAGAACGTAGAGCTATTAATTTAACCGCCAAAGCTATTGCCCTTTGGTTGTTGTCTAAGAGAGAATGTCACAGTTAATGGCGGGCATTAGTCTTTTAGGACCAGACAGTCATTGACCTGTACTAATTGACCTGTATTAAGAAACAAGGGGAAACTTCTCTCAAGTCAGTGAGTTGTGCACGATTTCTCGATTTCACAATATGTCTACCTTCTACGGGACCTACAGCATAACGCTGGATCTGAACGGATAATGCATTTTATAGAGAAGTTTTTACATGGCTTTGAAATAAATCTCTTACTCGTAAAGGCGCCGGTATTTAAGAGGTGGAAACCCGCCACTGAAGAATGGTAAGATGTTTCTTCCCGGGCTTGAACATGAGTTTACTGGCATGATAGCCGTGCGCACTTCTATCACACCACGGCGGCCCATTGTCTTGTAGGAGATAGCTTATGTCAGGCAAATAACGGGGGGCACAGCTCCCAAGCGACGGGATCCCACGACTGCCAGTACTACGTACGGGATTGATCCGAAACAAACACTCTTCGGTCAGCGACAGTCACCTTAAGGGCCCCCGCAGACTGCAGACTTTTTATCGGCCGATAGTTTGGTCGGCTTCTTAATCAGTATGGTTACAATCAGTTACAAACTATTTCGAGAATAGTTGACCGACTGTTGGATAGTCTGCGCCCTGTTCACCAAACAAACTGTTTAGTTGGCTCGGTGTGCGCACTTTCAGCCCAACCCGACTAAACTATCGGCCGATAAAAAGTCTGCAGTCTGCGGGGGCCCTAAAACTAAGTGTGTTCTGGTTAAGTAGTGGTGATTATTTGTGGAGTACTCTACGTATGGGGAATTTGAATAAGGACACGTCAGGAATGGTTTTTTCGTAAAAACCGTCGAACGAGTTATGCACGTATACATCCATGGGTAAATACTTGAGCGCACTCTGTAAAACCGAATACACAGAGCTTTTGAAGAAGGGTGGTTCATATCGGAACGCCAGTATAATTTTAGGAAGTCACGTTCGACCTAAGATGCGGTCAAATCTGTAGTCGATATCGCAACGGAGGCTATATCTGGTATACGTTGGAAAGGAGGTTCTAAGCAGTATTGTACAATAGTTAGACTTAATGAAAAGATCGCGTTTAACACAGTCATTTGGAGTTAAAAAGAAGATACACTAACTGGAATGGAGACATCTGGATATATTCTGCATCTGATCACGAGTAAGCAGCTCTATAACAGCTCTATAACAGTGACTCTCACGTGACAGCCGGTATCTAAAAAGATCGGTTCTCGGTCTACTTCTGTGGAATATAATGTACGACAATGTTCTAAGACTGCCACTCTAGCAAGGTACCAAAAAAAATTGGCTTTGCTGGCGACATTAGTTGTCGCTGAAGCTCGAAGCAACAATACCTGCATGGGAGAGAAAATGGAAGGTTAGACAAAAGAAGCTCCTATTCCTGCAATTTGATAAATAAAGATGTACAGAAGCGAAAATGATGTCCGAAAGTTCTATTAAAAAGTCAAACTTCAGACTGAGGGCCTTATTAATGGTAGAGGATTTGGCTACAGATACGGCAAGTTCATTTAGTATATGGAGAGAACACTTTTCCAATCTGTTGAAGCCTAAAAGTTCAATTACTGGTAGAGGATTTGGATACTGATACGGCAAGTTCATTTAGTACATGGAGAGAACACCTTTCCAATCTTTTGAAGCCTAAATGTTCTATTAGAGAAGTCGACGCAGTAGCAATTTTTGACGACGGCGTAGAATGACAGTGGTCATAACTAGCAGAAGGCAAGACAGCAATCGAGTATTCCGTTAACAACTCCACTTAACATCGATCGACTACCCTAAAAACTATACAAATTTTTGACTGTCGTAAATTTTGTAGATACTTAGCTATGTCTGCCCGTCCGTTTGTGTCTTGAAAACACGATAGCGGTCAAACAAATCACACTAGAATCTAGAAGTTTCACACGTTGGTGGCGCTAAACTTTTGGAATATTTGTTGTAAAAACTTTTTGGAATATTTGTTGTAAAAATAATATTTTGTAAATTCTGGTTAAAATTTGAAAGTGCTTGGACGTATCAGCTTAAGCGGCCCGAAACGGCTCGTTTGGCATAATCGACCAAATGTGTCTGCAATCGGGAGAATTGTGCGCAAATTTCAGCAAACCGAATCTGTAGCTGATGTGAAAACACCTGTTCTCGCCCAGTTCGTTCTGCGAAAAAAAACATTGATGTTCGCGATAGTTAGGCAGAGGAGCCGCCAACCTCGTTACATCTATTGTGTTCGCCAACGCGAAATGGTAATAGACTTCTTCGGGCCAGAAATTATGAATATGGGCCTGGACAATATGTGGTTCCATTAGGATAGTGTCACTTGCCACAAAGCCAATGAAACAATGGCTCGTTTTTGCGAGAAATTCAATAGCCGTGTTTCTCACGACGTGGCGATGTTAAGTGGCCGCCACTATCATCTGAGTTGACACCGTTGGACTTCTTTGGAGATATTAAAAAGAGAAAATGTACGCCAA
This sequence comes from Hydrotaea diabolus, assembly GCA_963513945.1. Classification (NCBI taxonomy): domain Eukaryota; kingdom Metazoa; phylum Arthropoda; class Insecta; order Diptera; family Muscidae; genus Hydrotaea; species Hydrotaea diabolus. The sequence continues at coordinate 83,670,813 of OY740718.1, read as the reverse complement.
TAAGACAAGAAAAATTCAAGAGGAAAAGGATGATATAATTTGGCACATTAACGATATTGAGCCTCCATTATGTCTCAGTCATTGAATATATAGACCATCGGATAGAGGTATGTTACCGAAGCCTACATTTAGCCCAAATTGTGTTTCACGCTTAATTGTGCTAGATCCCTCTTCTAAATGCGTGTAGTAAGATAATTGTCTCGAAACTTTTTGTTTTATTACAATTCTAAGTTGGACCACCCGATATTTTCATTAGATATGTGTAACATTTCATACAGTGTGTAACGTTTCATGAAAAGTTTCATAGATTCTATGAAAATTTTTCATAAAATTAATGAAACAATTTCATTGGGGAAAAAATATTGAACATTTTCCCTGTGTGAGTTAGAAAAATGGCCCTTCCGATGTGGACATGAATCCAAATGTTCACCTAACAATTTTACTACAATTATTTCCTCTAAAAACGCCATTGAAGACTGAAAAAGGCAGTCCTACAACAGTCGGTTCTTTCCACCGGATTGACTAGAAGAAGCAATCTTCGGCCAAGGGCTGTTGAGTTTCCATCACCAATCATATTCCCTAATACCACTGAAACCTAACTCCATGGTAAAGTGTACAAAAAGCTTCGGTCTGGCCGAATCTACCTACGCATTGTCCACTTGATTTTTCATTTAACACAATGATTTAATATCTTTTCAATAAATTGCAATATTCAAGGTGACTGGACAAGGAATACCTTGCAATTTTGCATTTCCTTTATGTCCTTACAAAGGACAACCTAAACTTGCTATACTTTGAACTTTTCTATAGCGATGGGTAAACGTACGCAAACAAAGACCCCAGCATTGTAGATACTCGTGCACAATTTTGCAGTTTGCGCACTGGCAACTTTTGCTCGTACAGAAAATATCATCTAGCTCAAGTTACGGAAATAGTTTTGTGATTTTGGGCCAAACATGCTGGGGGATGTTTATGTCCTTCTACGGCAAACCGGATACCAAGTGTAAATAGATGCGGTCATAGTTAAAAACATTTGTTTTAATTTTAATTTGAGTTTAGCCGAAGTTTATCTTCGCCATAGAAGGTGCATCTTTCTAGTCGGTAAGACGAGAACTATTTCGAGAAAGGTGCCTTTAAAAGGTTTAGTAAGAGAAACATCAAATATTCCAATAATGATATGAAATGTTGCGTTATGCTGGCTACGTTAAGCATAGAATTGTTGTGACTGTATTTAATTTATAGGGATAACGACTGAAGAAAGAGATAAGTAGCACAGAAATGTAAAAAAAAATCGATTCCCTTTAAAAACGGGGATAATCGTCCATCAAAACGGCATGGCTGATACAGGGGCATCGGTGGTACCAGGCATAATCTTTTTCTTAATCATACGAAAATAAAATACTTTACTACGAGTACTTACAGGGTATATTTGTCCGGATTCAAAATCGCTATAAAATACTCGTTTCATTTTAATCCAGTATGCACATTCATGGTTTCTGAAGTCCCCATAGTTTTCAAACATTATTTTGAGAAAATCTAAAAAAAAACAGAATTTTAGATTTGATTAATACAAATTTCAAAACAAATTATTTTTTAGTCAGCCTTAGAGAAAAATTTGGAAAAAATCTTTATTAATGGCGGCAATACAAAATTACTTGAATGTATGGACAAGCGCCATGGATACACCATAAAACTAGCCGTATTATGATTAGGTGTATTTTAATTTTTATATAATTTTAATTTTATTTGTTGTCTTAGATAAAATTCAAGAAAAATATTTGATAAGGGCACAATGTTTTCTGAAGAAATATTTCAGACGAAATGATTACACAGGGCAACAGTGATTCTGCGGTGCGGTGTTTGTAAGGAAATTTTGGTGGATATGTTGATGAAGATCTAAGGCTATAATTTACTTTTTTTAAATTGACTCTGGTTCTCGAGATAAACCGTTATTTTAAAAATGAAGGAGGTTTGACCACATATTTTAGCATAACTAAGGAATAGTTTGTCCGATTTGGACAAGTAAAAAATAAAAAATCCGCTGCTAAATTACCTTCAGGTTACACCTACAATGTTTTCTGATATAGTCAATAGTTTCGAAAATATTGAGAAACTTTTTCAAAAAAAATTTTTTTTTCATGCAAAATTGAAAACTTTTTTCTATTTGTGAAATGCATATAAAATCAAAAAAGTCACAAATGCCAATTTTTGATCTTTAATTATAAACATAGATATGTTACAAATAAAAGTAGCCATATTTCAATAAAATCGATTAACAAGTTTTGGATTAATTCAAAATTTAGTGATGGTATCTCATTGTGATAAATTTTTGAAATGAACATTAATAACAGAAATATTCCATAGCTATAAAAAACACGACACATAATTATAACAACTTAATTAGGCCGAAAAGACGATATGTGACAGACAAGTGAATAAATACGTACATATGTCAAAAAAAAATCTAAGACCTCGTTAATCGTTGTGTTGAAAGTGAAAAGGTGAGACTTATCCACAATAAAATTAAAAAAATATTAAGAAATAATAAAGTTTCTCAATTTATAAGGCATTGCTTATGATGAACTCTTCACGTAAATCTTGTGCTAATAACCCTGACCATTTCTGCTACATATGTGGTAAATATTGTGCAGAAAAGCAACTAAATAATATTAATGCTTTTGTAAAACAAGCTTATAAGGCTTATTTTGGACAACAACTTGGACAACAAGACAAATGTTGGGTCCCACATAAAGTTTGTAAAACTTGTGTCGAGTCTCTTCGATATTGGAGCAAAGGAGAACGCAAAGGGCTTCCGTTTGGAATACCGATGACGTGGGCAGAGCCAAGAAGCCACCTTGATGATTGTTACTTTTGCGCTGTAAATGTAAAAGGCATGAACCGATATAAAAAGCGGTCTTGGTTGTACCCAAACGTTCAAACCGTTAAGCCACCAACGCTGCATAGTGAAAATTTACCAATACCGGTATTTATTTCATTATCACCCAAATATTCTAATGATGTTGAAATGTTAGATAGTCAGAATGAGAACAGCAGTGAGAATGAGTACGAAGAATGCAGTTCTACTTATCAAGGATTTTTCCAAGGTGAGCAGAATGACTGAATTCGAGATTTAAATTTATCGAAAAAATCAGCTGAACTTCTTGCATCAAGACTAAAAGAAAAACGTTGCATTCAGCCTAGCGTAAGAATAACTACTTACCGAAACAGAGAGCGAGACATTCTTCCATTCTTTACCGAAGCGAATGATATTGTATATTGTAATGATATTTCTAGGCTTTTGAATTTAATGGGCCTTCCAATATGCCAACGAAAAGACTGGAGACTTTTTATAGACAGCTCAAAAAAAAAGTTTGAAGTGTGTGTTACTACATAATGGATATAAAGTGGCTTCGATTCCAGTAGGTCATTCGACTAAACTTAAAGAAGACTATGAAAACGTCAAGCTGGTGTTAGAGAAGATTTCATATTATCAACACTAGTGGTCCGTCTGTGTAGATTTAAAGATGGTAAACTTTTTATTGGGCCAGCAAAGTGGATACACTAAATATCCCTGTTTTCTATGTCTATGGGACAGTCGTGCAAAAAATGAACACTGGAGTAGGACAGACTGGCCGTCAAGACTGAACATGACTGTAGGAAAAGATAACATCGTTCATGAACCTTTGATAAGTCGAGAAAAAATCATTCTTCCACCACTCCACATTAAACTTGGCCTTATGAAACAGTTTGTAAGAGCACTCGATACGAATGGCGATTGCTTTAAATATATTTGTCAAACATTTCCTGGTCTTAGTACAGAAAAGTTAAAAGCAGGTGTTTTTGACGGGCCACAAATCCGTACTCTTATAAACAACGATGATTTCACAAATCACATGACTCAGATGGAAGTGGAAGCATGGATAAGCTTTGTATCAGTTGTCAACAATTTTTTGGGGAATAACAAAGCTAAGAACTATGCAGAAATTGTTAGCAAAATGCTCCAGAATTTCCAAAAACTAGGAGCTAATATGAGTATAAAAGTGCATTATCTGCACAGTCATTTGGATACATTTCCTGACAACCTCGGCGATTATAGTGAAGAACAAGGGGAACGATTCCACCAGGACATCAAGATCATGGAGGAAAGATACCAAGGATGGTGGGATAGCCATATGATGGCAGACTACTGTTGGAACCCACAACGGGACTGTCCCAACAAAAAGTACCAAAGAAAATCCCATACAAAACGGTTTTCTTAACTCGTGTTTCTTATAATTATGGAATATTTCTGTTATTAATGTTCATTTAAAAAATTTATCACAATGAGATACCATCACCAAATTGTGAATTAATCCAAAACTTGTTAATCGATTTTATTGAAATATGGCTACTTTTATTTGTAACATATCTATGTTTATAATTAAAGATCAAAAATTGGCATTTGTGACTTTTTTGATTTTATATGCATTTAACAAATAGAAAAAAGTTTTCAATTTTCCATGAAAAAAATTTTTTTTTGGAAGAAGTTTTTGAATATTTTCGAAATTATTGACTTTATCAAAAAACATTGTAGGGGTAACTTGAATGTAATTTAGTTGCGGATTTTTAAATTTTTATCTTAACCAAATCGGAAAAACTGTTCCTGAGTTATGCTAAAATATATGGTGAAACCTCCTTCATTTTTAAAACAGCGGTTTATCTCGAGAACCAGAGTCAATTCAAAAAAAGTGAATTATAGGATAAGAATATCACTATCTCATACAACTAAATTGACTCCAAAAAGTTGAACCGCAGAAAATAATCGAAATTTTGTCATCCTGTGTTATTAAAGCAAATATTTTCATAGACAATAAAGTGAAAAACAAAGCTTGTAATGATAGAATAATGCAAAGTCCTACAAACACAAGTATTTAATTGTATACTTTAACACCGTTGCACAATTAAATAAATAAATATTAAATAACCAACAATAATAAACAGGGATTTCCATTAAGAACACAACAATTTTAAATAATGGTGATCCATCTTAACACGTGAGTTGTGTAAAACTTTATTCGTTTTTCTTTTCAGTATTGTTTGTCATTTTATCTTAGAAAGACTTACACCACTGCCGATTTAGTGTTTGGGCTCTTCAGAAGCTCTAAGAAGATCCAATGTTTTTGACCAAAATGTTGTTCAGTGATGAGGCTCATTTTTGGACAAAGGTCAAATCAACCTTTAGCCCTGGAAGAAAGGATGATCGGACAGCTGTCACGTTCGGTGATAGAACACTGACAGATCCGAAGCGGTGTGCGTGTTATTTTAACCGGCTTTTTATTGAGCATCCAAAGAGTGATAAGGCGAAAATGAGAGTATTGCGTCATATCCGCGCTCTCCGACTCGAAGAGACACCACCACAATTTTCCGTTGGCGAAGTTGCCCATGTCATCCGCAGCGCAAAGTCATCAAAGGCGCTGGGTCCGGACGGAATCTCAATGCTGATGTTAAAGCACTTGGATACGAACAAAATAAATATATTGTTGTTACAACAACAACAACAAAATTGCCGCATTTGGGCTAAAGAGCAACCAGAAGAGGTCCAAGAGGTGCCACTATAAACAGAGAAAACCACGCTTTGATGCAGTTAATAAGCTAATGGAATCATGGGTCCATATTTTTTCAAAAATAATAATGACCGGAACGTACCCGTGAATGGTGCTTGCTATCGCGCCATGATATCGGGCTTTTCGCTGCCTGAAATTGAGACCCGTATTCTTGACGGCATGGACGTAGGCACTTGTCATACAGCTGCTGAAACAATGAATCTATTGAGAGGTAATTTTGAAGAGTAGCTAATTTTACGTTTTTTGACCGGTGAGTTAGCCGCCTAGATCGTGTGATACCACACCTTTAGAGATTTTTCTTTGGGGCTTCGCAAGGTCCAAGTTCGGACAAACTAGCTACGATGCAGGGTTTGAACAACAACCAACGTAACGAGTGTCATTAGCGCCATACCGGTCGAAATGCTTGAGCGAGTCATCTAAAATTGAACCCTCAGAATGGACACCCTGAGGCGTAGTTGCGGACAACATTTAAAAGAAATTGTATTTAAAAAATAAATGCCATAAAATGTCCTTTCGAATGAACAATAAAGATTCCGCACTTGATTTCAATTTTTGTATTTTTTATTTTGGAAAAATACCTCTAAATGGATGACCCTATACTATCATTTCAGTATAGATCGGTATATTCATTAAAATATGAATATGACCGTTTTCGTCCTTTTTTTAATAAAATTAAATAATCCAGTTATATTCAGAATGGCAACCAAATTCAAGAGGGGCACGATTTGAATGGTAAATGTTTTTACCTATTTTTTTTAAATAACCTACAAAATATGACGGATATAAAAGTACATATCTGTGGCCAATACTTAAAGAATTTGAGGTATTTTGTGTAACTTTAAACCATTAGTAATTATTTAGGTTTAAAATTCCACTATACTTCATTTAAATAATATTTCATAATCGGCTTTATCATAACAGTTTTTTGACACTGTAAAACCAAAAGTAAATCTTTTTGACCCACTAAACCAATTTGATAAAGAAAACCGTTCCGATTGTGCATATCAACTTTATTAAAATCGAAAGAAAAAAAATTCAAATAATAAATATTCAGGGACTAAACCGGCTCAAGACCTCTTGCTTCTATATTTAAATAGAAGACAAGTTTTTAACAAAATCGCAAAGTGACATTGATTTTCGTGGCTGCACACTACTTTTATCATGATTTCGGGTCCGTGACAACCCTCTTCAGAAAGCCTTGCTGTAATTGTTGAAAGTAAAACCGAACTCTATAAGGCCAGGCTCTCCCCAAACGAATGAGAACTACTGTTGTAAACCTTACTTTTCAAGTTTTCTTCACACAATTGCCCACGAAAATACAACTCACTCTAAAAAAACGAGCTAAACGTGCACGGCACGGCACACAAGTTGACATAGTCAACTAAACTCTTTTTACAACACACACGCACACGTTGAAATCTATTGATGGCTCTAGATGTGGAGTCTCTTTAGAGGTGGCAAGAGTGAGTTGTATTTTCGTGGGCAACTGTGTGAAGAAAACTTGAAAAGTAAGGTTTACAACAGTAGTTCTCATTCGTTTGGGGAGAGCCTGGCCTTATAGAGTTCGGTTCTACTTTCAACAATTGCAGCAAGGCTTTCTGAAGAAGGTTGTCACGGACCCGAAATCATGATAAAAGTAGTGTGCAGCCACGAAAATCAATGTCACTTTGCCATTTTGTTAAAAACTTGTCTTCTATTTAAATATAGAAGCAAGAGGTCTTTAGCCGGTTTAATCCCTGTTCAATGTATAAAAGCAACAGACCAAAATAAAACAAACGAGCTAAAAATAAATATTTTAAAATCGTTTAATAGAAAACTAAATAAAAAATGTATTGTTTCGGTCAGATTACTCAAATGTACGCGGTAACGATAACCGAATTCAACAGCCAATTCATGTACTAATTCAGTTCCAATAATCAGATTATTTGTCTCATCAAACGATACTGTCAGTTCACACTACTGGAATTTGCCTTGTACCCAATCTACATACAAAATCTTCTATGACTTTGCTAGCACTGAGGCGCATCAATGTAGATCTTAAAGTAGTAAAAGCTGGTCCATCTATAGTAAACACTTTTACAGTATTTTTGGAGAAAAAAAACGTCCAGAAATTAGAACCATCCCTGAAACACTCTTAAAAATTAGAACCACTTTCTAATTTTTAAGAGTGTACTGTATATGCTTTGGACACATGAGGCACACACTGAATGGAATGCATTTTCCGCTTATCCATAAACAATAAATGGATAAGAGATGACTTTTAAAAGCAAAAAATCCAGAATTTAAAACCAGCCAACTTAATTGCAATTACACGACTGTCCTTGGATTAGAAACTTGAGGAAATTCTACTTGTCCAACAATCCAGCTATCGCTTATCAGTAATTTGGCGGAAAAACTAATCGCTTTAGCACTAATTGGGATTTAAAGCTCCGTGCTGTGCAGTGGATTTTTAATCCGCCTCCACCTGTTCGAACAAACACACACACTCACCCACCCACTTACCCACCTTAATGTATTCAGTATTTTATGCTGTTTCTTTTTCTCTCACACCAACGGTGTGTCCGCCTTTCAACATCCTTGAGGCGGATTATTTTACACAATAGCGGGGAATATTTGTTTTTAAACGCTCTTTCAACGTTTTTTTTTTCTCAAATATAGACCGTGACCTTTGAGGTGATGGGCGGCCACCACAACCAGCACTCAAACAAGAAAATCAACATTAATTTTATTAAATATTCATAAAAAGATGAACTTTTGCATTCGAGTTAACCGAATATACTTAGACCAAGAACAAAAAAAAAAAAAAAACCAAAACAACAACAGAATAATAACAATAAAAGTCGGCCGTGTTGTTGTTGTTGTAGTTACCTATTGTTCTATATTGTGTAGACCGTATAACAATGCCAACCAAGTGCAAATAAAAAGTTTATTTCATAGGGGCTGGCTGGCTACAACACGGGAGGAGTTGCTTAGATTGGAAAGCGGCCCGGGGAGCGCGAGGGGGACTATCATTAAATTTACAGTGCTTTATTCAGATATGGTAACCAGAAGGAAGACTCTTTGCTCGGGGACTTAAATATTCAAACGTTTAAGACAGACAGCCGGGAATAGGCAAAACCAAAAAAAGATTTACCTTGTACTTTTGGCAGGAATCTAATATTTCGTGGAAATAACAATGGTAAATGCCACAATGTCAGTCTTGTGGCAAACAATGGGGGACACTTAATAAACGATTTGATGTCCTAGGTGACCATGACAATACTTGGCTCGACACTTTACCAGATACAATCTATCGGAGGCATAGAACTACAGGGTGGCTGAGAAAATCCGCTACAAAAAAGAATTTAAAATGTTTTTTCTATAAATTTATCTGTTTATTTTTTTTATAACAAAAACAAAAATGGATAACTGGGACACTGAAACAGGAATATGGATTGGATTACGTACTGGAGTTCGTAGTTTCGGTTCAAAAATAGTATAGGCTTACTCTCTGCAATTCTCCGAGCAGACGGACCATAGTGTGACTTGTTAACAGTTTTGCCGAACATGGGACAGTCAACAGAAGACCTTGCCATCGAAACCCTTCAGTTTGGACAGAGGATACAAACGCTGTTGCCATACCAAACAATCCAATGGTTTCAAGAAGATTATCTGCTTAAATGGGTATAAACAGACAGTCAATTAGGCACAAAGATTTAGACTTATTCCCATAAAAAATTCAAATGGACAACAAACTGAACGCAGCAGACTTTCCGATTCGCTTGAAATTTTGCCAGAAGATGCTTCAAATGGAAGAGGACGGAAACATGTTGAACTGTCTTTTCATGGCTGACGAGGCCCATTTCGATTTAAACGGCAACATAAACACACAAAATTGTCGAATATGGAGTGCTTCCAACCCACAGATACTCCATGAGACGGAATTGCATCCACCACTTGGTGTCACAGTGTGGTGTGCAGTTTCATCACGCTGCATTTTCGGGCCCTACTTCTTCGTTACGGTTACTGGAGACCGTTACTTGAGCATGTTGAGAGAGTTTTTCTATCCAGTAGTGAGCCGAATGGGAATTTCGTTCAACTCTGTGTGGTTTCAGCAAGATGGTGGTACAACTCCTCACACAGCCCGGCCTCTTATGACTGAAATTCGACGAAAATTTCTCAATAAGCTGATATCCAGAAACTCCACATTCAGTTGGCCCCCAGGCCTGACGACTGACCTGACCTTTTTCTTGTGGGGTTATTGCAAACAGGAAGTCTACAAACAAATTTGAATTAAATCAAGCAATCCATTCGAGAAATAATTGCGGCAATTCCTATTTCAACTCTCCAAGGAGTAATGAACAACTTTTGTGAGAGTAGCCGCACATGCATCAACGAGCATGGGGGTCATTTAAATTCCATTATTTTTGAAACTAATTAAGCTATACTTAGTAGGGGCATAAATACTGTTACTCACATTTTATGCTGTAAAATAAAAAGGACTAAATGTTTTTGGGCCAAATATTTCTTAATATATTTATTGATGTATATTGTATCCAAAAATAATCTACTTATTCGAAATGTCCGCCTTTTGCCATTACACACGCCTTAAGTCGCACTGACCAATCGTCAATAGCTGCATGAACCTCGTCCATTGGAAAATTGGCCACAGCTCGAATCAAAACAGTCTTAAGAGATCCAATGTTGGGGTATCTTTTGTGACAAACCTTGTCCTCTAAAACCGTCCACAATTTGTAATCCAATGAGTTCAAATCTGGACTGCCTGAGGGCCTTTCTTTAGAGAAAATGAACGCTGGCAAATTGTTTCGAGCCAGGCCTGGGAAGTTTTAGCCTTATGGGCCGGCGCAGAATCCTGCTGGAAAGTCCATGGCTGGTTTTGGAACAGGGAATTTTTAAGAGGCTTCACAACAGCTTCCAAAACGGTTTCTTGGTAAACCTTGGCCGATGTTTTGACTCCTTGTTCGCAGAAATGCAGGTCAGTGACCCCATCTTAAGAGACACCCCACCAAACCATGACTGAAGCTGGGTGATGACCCTTTTTATTCTTGGGATCAGTTCAGATGCCTCCTTAGAATACCGCGCATACACTCTATCATTTGGCTTGTTAAATTTTTTCTGAACGGTAATAATTTTTTCATCGGTGAACAAAATTTTTCTGTGCTAGTTGTCAGCGTGCTTCACCAAAAGACGTTTGCATTTTTCAATCTTTTTTTTTAAAGCTGTAGTCAATAAATGTTCGGTACGTCGTTTGAAAGCCCCAAGTCCCGTCTTTTTTTAATGATTCGACTCATGGACTTTTGCGTGACATTCATCTCACGGGCCATGATTTTCTGTTTTCGCAGCGGATTTCTGTGAATTCTTGATTTAACGGCTTTGATGACATGCGGTGTTCGAACAGAGGGTGGGCGGCCGGACCGGTGGCGGTCTTTTACATCTCCAGTCTCCTACAACAGTTTTATGCATCGGTAGACGAACATGCGGCTAATCCCTAGTGGCCGGAGCGTTTTGAAAATATCGTTTTTTTTCATTTCACACTTAAAAAGCGCTATTACAGCGATACGGTTCTCATTATCTGAGGACTCTAGGATGAAAGTTGAAACAATTTTAAAAGCCCGTTACAGACTAACGCTATTGAGGTTAGCTTTCAAAACCCATATGACATTAACGGGGTATGTTCAGTTCTACTATTGAAATGGGTGTGTTCAATGTTGTAACAGTAGTTATGTCCCTACTAAGTACTTCAATGTCTCATAGGGATAGCCATGACTAGAAACAAGTGAAAAATACGATGGGTGATTTTAACTGGAAAGAAAATTGGTTAATCGATTGGCTGAAAGTAATAATCGAATTATTTTATTTTTAAAAAAATGCCATCAAACAAACCTTTTTTGGTCATGATGACGTTTAAGTTATCATCACTAATAATTGGTTAACACAACAGAATTTTGCAAATAATTGGTTGAAACAACAACCACCAGTTGTGGCAACTAAATACCATGTTCGCGTTGTATTGGTATGAGCGATTTATATGTTGTGAGTACAGTGCGATGGTCATGTCTATCATCTTGGACCAAATATCTATTACGATTATTAACATTCGGTGATTGGAACCGAAATTTCTCTTTTGCAACCGAATCGTTGTAGTTCAAACCGAGTTCCAACTAATTTTTTCTTTGTCTGTACAGTTCCAAAAACTTAAAGTTACAGAGCACCGACTTACATTCGGTTGTACTGATGGAATACTCGAGGTGCATGTTACCTCAATCATTGGGTTGGCAAACAAATTCGATTGTGGCAACGAATATGTTTTCTGTGTGCAGTAATTAAAGTCAAACCTTATATGAATTTAGATTGTGGCTGATGTTCCATGTACTGATATTCTATGGCAAGAACAAACATTCAGTTGTGTGGACGTTATGCTTCGAGTACACGCAGGCTCAAATCCCCAAAAGTTTTCTACCGGCCAAAGGACTCTGAGTGAATAAGTTGATTGGAAGTCACTAGCACCGATAATTTCAGTTCCATGGGCTGAAAATAAGAGCAAAATTTGGTTGTACTGACTGGATACTTGGACAATTCATGACAGCAAAAGTCGATACCTTTTAAACGTTAAAATGCAATCATTAAATTTGCCCATTGGTCACAACTGATTTGTGGTTTACTGTAGAGCAATAGCAACACAAGGATAAAGAAAAAAAACATTCTATTGCATAGAGGGAGAGAAAGGGTAGCCCGTCAAAGTGAAATGTTGTATTTTTTCTGCTCCCCCGCCCCTTTTTTCTTGGTGAGCACTTTAAGCCATATCAAAGAACCACTTAACATTTGTAAGGCCAACGAAATAGACGAAATAGAAATGAAAATCCTTGAGCAAACACAACACAAAAGAAAAAAACAACTCCACATTTGTGTTAGAATTTGTAACAATTGACAAAAGATTATTGTAGAAAAAATATATTGAAAAAAACACAAAACTATTGACTTCGAGTTCAAAAGAGGAGACTCCATTCAACCAAGAAACACTACGAATCTCTCTTATGGACATTCACCCTACATCGACTGGTACTCAGACTCGCCCCCCGAGTGCACCCACCCACCATCCACAGTGGCCAACACACATCGAACACAATGAAACGATGTTGAAATGTTACTCCTTTCGTTGTTGGCCACCAGCAAGGATAACACACAAAAAGTCCATTGTGTAAAGTATCCTCTGTTCGGACTTTGGTAAGTCCGTGGATGTCTATCCAAAAAAAAGGCAGCCGGCCAGACTGCATATGAATTCATAATGTCCATTCCGTTCGGATGTATTTTTGAGTTTGCCTAAATAGTTGAGTTGTATTTCACTTCTCTATCCACACCGACAAAAAAAAACCTCACGATTATGAGAATTTGATTGTAAAGGGTTGATCAATAGGTATGCATCGTAAATAGAGGTTTAATTTTCTCGAACCTTTTCATTTAAAGGAGAAAGGTGAAACCACCATCGTAATAATATTAATTTGGAATCCGCTGTAGTCTAAAAGACATAGGAAACGATTTACGGAGACAATTCGCAACGGTCATTAGTCTTATCAACACTATAGTAAATACACTAGGGTGGACCTAATTGCAAGAACAAAATTTTTTTGATATTGTGCCCTCGATTTTTTGATAGACTTTGGCATGAGAAAAAAAGTTCCACTGCGACTTATCAAAAAAAGCATTTTCGAGGTGACATATGCAATTTTTGCACTGTTTCTCAACTTTTTTTTTACCAACTTAAGGTTTTGTAATACGAAAGTTTTGAAAAGTTTTTAAGCATAAACGCACTCAGAACGTTTTGACGTACGACCATCATTTGTGTTGTTTACAATGACGTGAAAAAAAGCAAAAAAATGGAATTAACTCTTGAACATTTTCGTGCAATAATTTTTCTGAACTTTTCGATGCGATTATCACAAGAGTGCATCGATGAACTTAAATCTTTGTATGGCGATGAAGCACCATCCTATAGCACTGTGAAGAACTGGTTTAATGAATTCAATCGTGGCCGACGCTAGCTCAAAGACGAAGGTCGTCCAAATACGGCCGTTGTGCCAGAGAACATTGATGGCGTGCGTGAACTGATAATGCAAGATCGTCATGTGACATACCGTGAGATAGAGGCATCCTTAGACATTTATTCCGCCAGCATACAATCGATATTGCATAAGCACATGGCCGTAAAAAAGGATTGTTCTCGTTGGATCCCGCACAATTTGACAATCGCTCAAAACAAGGTTCGTGTCGATTGGTGCAAAGAAATTTTGAAAAAATACGTTAGAGGTGCTTCAAAAGACGTTTATAAGATCGTCATAGGTGACGAATAATGGATCTATGCGTATGAGCCCGAAACCAAACAGCAATCGATCATGTGGGTCTTTGAAAACGAGCAAAATCCAACAAAAGTTTTTCGTGGAAGAAGCATTTTAAAGCAAATGGTCGCCTGTTTCTTCGGCAAAACTGGTCATGTGGCGACTGTTCCGCTTGAGCAATGTAAGACGGTCAATTCTGAGTGGTACACCACAATTTGTTTGCCTGAAGTCTTCGGAGAAATTCGAAAAACGAACAAGAAAAAACCAATCATTGTACACCATGAAAATGCGAATTCGCGCTCTCACACATCGGCTCAAGCCAGCGCCTTTTTGACCGGCCAAAACGTCGAATTGATGGATCATCCGCCGTACAGCCCTGACACTTGGCACTTCTTTGTCCCGCACATCAAGAAAAAAATGCGTGGTCAACGTTTTTCATCTCCCGAAGCAGGTGTTGAAGCGTTCAGAAATCAGGTTTTGGAGGTGTCTCAATCGGAGTGGCAAAAGTGTTTTTAAAATTGATTTGAGCGCATGCAAAAGTGTATAAATCATGCTGGAAAATACTTTGAAAAACCAAAAAAAACATTTCTGATGATAAATATTCGCATTTTCATTATTAGGCCAGAAATATATACATGCTTATAAGCAGCAGCCCTCAATGTAATAAAAAAAACTGATTCGATTCCCTCGGTCGTATTACTACCTCATGCGCTCAATTTAAATTTGGGCGACTCGAAAATGATTTTTTCGATATGTCCAATATGTGCAAAAAGCTATCGAAAAATCGATCGCACAATATTGATTATTAACTTGACCCTAATGTACACACAGAGAAAAAGTTAGTTGGACATAAGTTGGGAGTAAAAAAGTTCAGTCGCAAAAGAAGAATTTTCGCTTCTATCACCAAATATTTTCTATCGGTATGAATATTCGGTTCGCCATACCACTAGATGATAAATATAGGGTGATCCATCTAGAGGTATTTTTTAGAACAAAAAAATATTAAAAATTAAAATCAAGTGTGGAATCTTCATTTGAAAGAACATTTTATGGCATATATTTTTTGAGTATAATTTCCTTCATATGTTGGCCGCAACTACACCTCAGGGCTTCCATTCTGAGGGTCCAATTTTGGATGACTCATTCGAGCATTTTGACTGGTATGGCTTTAATGACACGCGTAATGTTGGCTTCCAAAACCTGAATCGTAGCTGGTTTGTCAGCACAGACGTTGGACTTTACGTAACCACAAAGAAAAATGTCTAAAGGTGTGATATCACTCGATCTAGGCGGCCAACTCGCCCGTAAAAAACGTTAAATTAGTAGCTTTTCGAAATGACCTCTCAAAAAATCCATTGTTTGAGCAGTATGGCAAGTGGCAACGTACTGTTGAAACCAAGTGTCGTCAAGAATATCATGGCGCGATAGCGAGCACCGAGCCATCGGGCTGTACTTCTTCGAAAATGAGGTCGGCCAAGCAGTTACCGTCAATGGTGTTCGCTATCGCGAGATAATAACGTACTTCTTGTGGCCTAAAATTGAGGTTATGAACCTGAACGATACATGGCTCCAAAAGGAAGGTGACACATACCACACAGACCGAAATACCTCTTTTTCCAGCGAATTATTGTAGTTACAATCAAATTCCAAGATTTTTTCTGTGTGTATAAGTAAATAAATTGACTTCTGTGGTTTTAGGTTGAAACAAAGGGCCATAAAAAGGACCCGTGGAACAATAACACTGTTCTGCAAAAAAAAACATCCTTTGAAAGAATCCTACTGATCCTTCGGTAAAAAGTTCTCCTGAAACCGAATTAAGTTTCCGTTTGCCCCATCACGTATATTCAGGATGCTTCACAAAATAGTGCACTTCAAGTTATTTATGCCATATTTCAATTATTTCCACTATGAATAATCGTATTTGGGTTCAATTAGCAAAAACTATAAATTGAGGCGGACAAAATTATACGATATTAAACACATCTGTATTAATTTTTTTAATTACCCATCTCTTTTTAAATTTCCGTGGAAGGGGGAAGATCACGTAATCTTATTGGTATGTACAACTTTATGCATTCTACTCCTTTCGGTATATTTTAGTGGAATAAGTCTCTTAAAATGGTTTACGACATTTACACAAATTTAAATGAGAGAAAAGTGATGCAAAAATAAAAAAAGTGACGAGAAATCGATGCAAGAAACTGCAAACTTTTTGATTTGTTCGAAAGTTCTAAAAGCAATTGACGAAAACAATAATGAAGAGACAAGAGGTAGGAAGCGGAAAAATGTCTTATCCTTTTCGGTCTTCAAACGATTTGAAAGCCAAATTGAATGCGACCGTTTCATGTCGAACAATACGAAACCGACTCTAGAAGGCAGAATTAATGGCAAGGAGTCCACGAAAGGTACCTTTGCTTTGATTGAAAAATATTAGAAAGCGGCTTGATTTTGCGAAACAGTTACTTCATCGGACAAACTGCATTGGTCAGACGAAACATAGATCTAATTGTTTGCTTCTGAAGGCAAAACACACGTACATTGACCAAAAACAAACTATATGATCCAAAGTACACTGAAAAGATCGTGAAGCATAATAAAGGGTCATGATTTGGGGCTGCTTTTCTGCATCAGGGACAGATCCATTTTTTCTGAATCAAAGACAAAATTAAATGCTTCCACTTGCAAAGGACGAAATGCCGCTTAGAAGAGAAGTTATTCAGGTTCGCGATCCAAAGCATTCTTTGAGAATAGTAACGGGTGATCAGTCTAGAGGAATTTTTTTCAAAACCAAAAAAAAAAAAAAATTCTAATCAAATGTGAAATTTGTTGTTCATTCGAAAGGACATTTTATGACATTTATTTTTTAAATGTAATTTCCTTCAAATGTTAATCGTACATTCGGAAGGTCCAATTTTGGATGCCTAGTCCGAGCATTTCGAACGGTATGGCTTTAATGACACGCGTAATGTTGGCTTCCAAAATCTGAATCGTAGCTGGTTTGTCAGCGTAGACTTTGGACGTTACGTGGCTCTAAAGAAAAAAGTCTAAATTCGTGATATCACACGATCTAGGCGGCCAACACACCAGTCAAATACGTGAAATTAGCTGCTCTTTGAATTGACCTCTCAATAAATCCATTGTTTGAGCAGCTGTATGTTCATTGTTTGAGCAGCTGTATGGCAAGTGGCACCGTTCTGTTGAAACCAAATACCGTCAAGATTACGGGCTTCAATTTCAGGTAGCAAAAGTCCGATATCAAGGCGCTATAGCGAGCACCTTTCACGGTTACGTTCCGGCCATCATCATTTTTGAAAAAATATGCACCAATGATTCCTCCAGCTTATAAACCGCACCAAACCATGGCTTTCTCTGGGTATGCTGAGAGCTCTTGAACCTCTACTGGTCGCTCTTCAGCCCAAATGCGGATATTTTATTTATTGACGTTGCCGTTGAGCCAGAAAGGGGCCTCATCACTGAATAAACCATTGTTCGAAAAAAGCGGATCTTCTCGTTTCTCATTTCCATAATTCAATTGCACAATTTGGAGACGTTGTTGCGGTGTAAGGTTTCTATGATAAAATGGCAAAAAAATACTGAAAAGGAAAAAATAAAAGTTTACGCAACTCACGCGTTTACTCAACTCTGAAAACCCCCTATGGAAAAATACCTCTAGATGAATCACCCTATACTTTAGTTCCTGAGTAGTTGAACGAAAATATTTGTCAAAGACGCATTAAGATGGAATCGCATTGGCTTATAATTTTTGAATAGTTAAGTAGTCGTAGAAATTTATTTTTTTTTAGCTTTCTTTAAATCTTTTAAATATTATTTTTAATTAATTTTTTAATACTTTTATAGACGTTTTTTCGATGAATATGGGAACATTTTTCAATTTTTAAGGGTAAAATAAAGAACAACATCATAAAATTTGGTGAATTTTTGTTTTGATTAATAATTTCTAAAATAATAAAATCGAAATCTTCGCCGATATTACCCGATTCTTTTTGATTTTCATTTTTTTTAAGTGTCTGTGATAAATTTTTTATTCGAAAAATTCTCAATTTTTGATGCCAAAAAACAATTGAAGTTTCTTTGTATTTTGAAAGCTCCTATTTTTGTCCAATGCTAATATGGGAACGCAGCACTGTGCCACGGGTCTACGTGCATGGATAGTAGTACGTGCAACCACCAACATTAGGTTGGCAACAAATCTGCTCTCTGTGCGTAGTAAAAGCCACACCAGACTTTAGTATTTCTTACTTGTTCTTGATAAAAAAAAAAGTATACCCAGAAGAAAATTTTTATGGTAAACTTTGAATATTTCAGTTAAGTAGGCAACTTTTTAAACTAAAAGTCCAATAAAATCAGCACTAGCAAATCAACGAAATTTTATGCAAATTCGCGAAATAATTCTATTCCTAAAGAAGCATACACCAAATGAAATTCGCCAAAATGATGCAGCGCAAAGGGTATATAAAGCGCAGCTCTTCGTTAGATGTATTGGTATTTCAGTGAAGCCCTACACGATACGAGTTGAGGAACATTTAAAATGCCAACAAATGGACTAAAAACATCGCTTGTAAAAAATGTCCTCTTTGCAAAATACCTCAAAATGTTTGGCAATTCTTCAGCTCACGAGGTACATAAAATAAAATTGACACCCATTATTTAGATTTTACAGGTTCCATTTCGCCCACCTTAGGTGCATAACGCAGTTCTTTAAATAATTCCAAATGTCTGTCATATATTATGGCCAACCCTTTTTTCGGAATGTGTAGTAAAGGTTTATGGCCGTTCCCTTTGTGGCACACATAATGTTTTGTGGAAACTTTCCTTCGAGGTTCTTTTTCGTTTTTCACTACCGCCGCCAGCACCACTGGCAGCCCCAAAAATAAACGTTAGCTTCCGACCAAAGAGAGAGAAAAAAACCGAACTCAATCCCTTTGAACGTAAACCAAAATCCTTAGAAAGCCTCTAATCTTCACTGCTGCATGATGTTCTCCTCTTGGGCTGAATGGTTGGCTGGCTGGAGGGATGCCTAGTGTGGATGTGGGTTAGGTGCTGTGGTTTACCCAGCCAAAGTCACACTACTCTGGAGGAGGCCACCTACATACATGAACACCTTGACTGTGCTCGTATTGCAGTCCATACGATTTGCATTTTGAGTTGATATTTCGAATACGAATTTCAAATAAAATGTTGGATTCTTGTATTGGCAGACGTGCAGGGAAATCAAACTAAGTAAGTGGTAGGTACGTCTGTCTGTCGGTCGGTAGTTACACACCCACCAGAAGAACTTAATAAAATTTCAGTCAATTTAGTTAAATGTTTACAAAACTTTTTGATTGCATTTGGGGAGCAAAAAAAAAACAAAACACAAGAGCTGAACATTTTGTAAAGGCATTAAGATTTGAAATAAAAACATAATAATACAAGGCATGTTGTAAAAGGCTATAATTGGGATTTAACATTTCCGAATTACGGGGGTGCATGCAGCACAATGGAAAATTGTTCACAAAATGTTGGCAAGGAATTCACCAGCATGACAACAAAAATGTACAAAATGTAAATGGGATGGGCCTGACACGAAGTCACACATCATGGCAAGTGTATTTTCATTGGAAAAGACCCTAAAAAGTAGCATAACAGGTGGGCATACTGAATACCTAGAATCAACTCGGTTTGGCTACAAGTAGTTCATTATAGCTCTTTGTTCTTGCAAGCAAAAAAATCGAATACCACCCCTTCGTTGTAAGAATAAAATCAAATTGAGTTTAGAAAATTTATTTTATTTTATGATTACAAAAAATAGGTTTGGGTAAATTATACTTTTTCAGAACTCGTAACATTTAAACGTACTGAAATTTATTTCCTAGAAAATAAGTATAGCCAATTAGAAAATAAAATAAAAGACCTTTTTAATTTTTGTTTACAAAGTATTAAAAATCAAGGAGAAAATGCAATGGCATAGAGCGAATTCTTGGTGTAGACATTGAAGCTACCAGTCAGAGCGGTAGTGGAGCTCAAACTGAAAGTAGACGTGTGCTACGAGGTCGCAGACTCAAGTCTGGTACCACGGGAACCCCTAGAACTGTTGTTCTAGCCTGATCTGCTGGAAACGGCCCTGCGGGGAGTTTCACTGTGGCTGTGGTTTATACCTAAATCGCAGGTAAAGTGTATGCTTGGCGTGGAGTTGGGTAACAACCGGGTGCTACAACCAACACAGAAGCAGAGATGTTAGATAGACCTCAACCAATCACCAAGAGGAAGGTGAAGACCGCACATCTAATCCTTTTAGTGGCTCCTCGAGTTTACTGGGGGGCGTTGGTAGACGCATTATATCTTACCTCAGTGCTATGGAGCACCGTGATTCAGGCCATAATGATTTTAACCACGTAAAACTGACACTAATCTGTACTTGAGTCAGCAAACTGTTTACAAGTGGAACAAGCTTTTCGAAGAAGGTAAATAAGTTGTGAATGACAGCGACACTCGTTCTGGAAGATCCATCACATCAAAAGCCGATGAAAATGTTGAGAAAGTGAAAAAAATGGTTCTGAAGGATCGTCCAGTCACTATTAAAGAAGTAGTTGCAGAGGATGTCGGCATATCGGTTCGCTCATGCCTACACTAAGTGTTGTATGGCGCCATCTAACATTTCCATTGGAAAGTTTGACATTTTTAAACATAAACGTACTCAGAACGTTTTGACGTACGACCATCATTTGTGTTGTTAACAGTGATTTGAAAAAATTATTTTGGCAAAAAAAAATGGAATTATTTCGTGAAGATTTTCGTGCGATCATTTTTCACAACTTTCGACGTAGATTATTACGACAAGAGTGCATCGATGAACTTAAATCGTTGTATGGCGATGAAGCACCATCCTATAGCACTGTGAGAAACTGGTTTAATGAATTCAATCGTGGCCGACGCTCGCTCAAAGACGAAACTCGTGAAGGTCGTCCAAAACGGCCGTTGTGCCACAGAATATTGATGCCGTGCGTGAACTTATAACGCAAGATCGTCTTGTGACATACCGTGAGATAGAGGCATCCTTGGGCATTTCTTCCACCAGCATGCGTTCGATATTGCATGAACACTTGGCCGTAAAAAAGGTTTATTCTCGTTGGATCCCGCACAATTTCGCACAATCGCTCAAAAAAAAGTTTTTGTCGATTGGTGCAAAGAAATTTTGAAAAAAAAAATACGATCGCGGTGCTTCAAAAGACGTTTTGAAGATCGTCACAGGTGACGGATCATGGATCTATGCATATGAGCCCGAAACAAAACAGCAATCGACCGTGTGGGTCTGCGAAGACGAGACAAATCCAACGAAAGTTGTTCGTAGAAGAAGCACTTCAAAGCAATTGGTAGCCTGTTTCTTCGGCAAAACTGGTCATGTGGCGACTATTCCGCTGGAGCAACGTAGGACGGTCAATTCTGAGTGGCACACTACAATTTGTTTGCCTGAAGTCTTCGGAGAAATTCGAAAAACGAACAAGAAAAGACGAATCATTGTGCATCATGACAATGCGAGCTCTCACACATCGGCGCAAACCAGTGCCTTTTTGACTGGCCAAAACGTCAAATTTAAGGGTCATCCGCCGTATAGCCCTGACTTTGCACTCAATGACTTTTTTATTTCTGCACATCAAGAAAAAAACGATTGGTCAACGATTTTCGTCGCCAGAAGATGCTGTTGAAGCGTTCACAAACCATGATTTGGAGGTGTCTCAATCGGAGAGAAAAAAGTGCTTCGACAATTGGTTTGAGAATACTTTGCTGGAGAATACTTTGAAAAACAATAAAATCATTTCTGCTGATAAATATTCGCATTTTCATTTTAAAAAAAAAATGGCCCGATGATGCCGCCAGCTCAAAATCAACACCAAACATTGAGACGGTGTGGATGCATTGACATCTCAATTAGTAACGTTTGGGTTCGCTGAACCCCATATACGGCAATTTTACTTATTGACACAGCCACCGAAAATGAACTTCAGCTGATAACACGATTTTTTGCTAAAATTCTTCATCTCCTGCCAAACAATTTTTAGTCCATTGGGCGAAGCAAAACTCATCGATTATTAAATGACAAAGTTCAACCATTAATTTAATCTGATAACTGATTGATCGTTATGATCTGTACCCAATCTAATCAATTTTAAATGTACTATGTGGCTCCTAGAGCTGTATCTGAATTTTAAGATTTGTCCAAAAACAACTTACTTCTGGCAAATTTCATGAACATCAGACAACAAACGAACGGAAGGGCGAGCAGAAAGATATCGTAAGAAATAATGAACTGGTGGTTCTGAGTCGAGCGGTACACATAGAGGTGGGTTTAGCATAAATATTTTTGATGTGTATGTATTTCGTACTTGAAAATTCTAAATTTTCTATTTTCTATCAACAACAATCAAAAAAACCTAGTAGCCAACACATACATCCAGGAAATATGACCATTTGAATGGTGAATTATGAATTTGATTGGGACATTATGAGCAAAAAACAATTAACTCTAACATATGAAGACCGATTTTGCACAAGCTTTAGACGGAAGTCTAAAGCTGATAGTGTGGGGTATCCCACAGCCGGCTACGCCCGACTTACGACTATCTTTGCTTATTTTAATAGTTTATTTTATTTATTTTGTATTGCTTTTGCTATAGTATCTGGCCATATAGTACGAGATTTATCCACGAATCGAAAATTAAATTTATAAAAATATTGCTCTTACTAAGACTTGGGGAAGACGTTCGAGCTGCAATATCGGAAAAACCGACTAGGCGTGGATACGTGGATACTCAAGGGGTAGAACGATTTCAACACAGTTCAAATGTGATCTGAATTTAAGGATTGGACTAAATTTTATTCTCTTAGCTATTATTTCGAAGCACCATATATGAATATAAAACACAAGTTCCTTAGGTCACGCCAAAAGTGTTTGTAAACAGTGGTCCAACAATAGCACGATATTTATTGTGAATCACACCTTAACGTCAATTTTTTGACCAATTTAATTTGACTTTTCTTTGTTTCAGTGTTTGGCAGATTTAATCATGGAGAGGTACACAATTGAGCAGCGCGTTAAGATTGTTGACACCTTTTACGAAAACGGCGTTTAAATCAAAATGCATTTCGTCCACTTCGTGATTTTTTGGCCGTATACGAGGGCGGTTCGGAAACTTCTTACCCTAGCACAAAAAGCGCGGTATAAACAGAAAAAAGTTAAGTGTTTTGGAAACTTCCATCTCTGCTATGAACAAATGTTAAATTGTTTCGATCTGGCAACTCCTTCATGTAGCTGCCAGATCGGATGCGATTTTTTTACAATGGAAAAATTAGAAATGCGTGGTGTCATTAAATATTTACATAAAAAAGGTTTATCGGGACAAGAAATTCATAATATGTGACCCGGTCTACGAAAAGGGACCTTCGGTGTGAAAATATCATTTTTCACTTTTTTGGCGATTCGGATAGACTAAAGTGTGCTCTTTCTAATGGCGCAAAGCAGAAGTTTCCAACTCGTAAAGAAGTTTGTCAAAGAACGAAACTAACCTCTTCATCTACACTCATTTCACATGACTTGTTTATCTTTAACAGCTGTTTTCTCGAAAACTTGTTTTTACACCGAAGGTCCCTTTTCGTAGACCGGGTCACATATGGTGAATGTGTTAGGTGAAAGTGCTCCTTCATATGCAACAGTAAAAAATTGGGTTGCTGAATTTAAACGTGGTCGTACAAGCATTGAAGATGAACCACGTAGTGGACGTCCAAAAACAGTACCAACAACAGAAATTGTAGCCAAAGTGCATGATATGGTATTAAATGATCGACGAATAAAAGTGCGTGAAATAGCTAATATCATGGACATCTCAAATGATCGAGTCCATTTAATTTTGCATGAAGAACTACAGATGAAAAAGCTTTCTGCAAGATGGGTGCCGGACTTGTTAACAGTCGACCAAAAACGCATAAGAATGAACATTTCTCAAGTTTGTTTGGATCGTTTTCAGCGAAATAAAATGGATTTTAAGCGTAGTTTCATAACTGTTGATGAGACATGGATCCACCACTATACTCCAGAGACAAAAGAACAATCCAAACAATGGACTGAAGCTGGAGGAAGTGCCCCAAAGAAGGCAAAAACAATTCAGTCGGCTGGAAAGGTTATGTCAACGGTTTTTTGGGACTTCATAGGTATTTTATTGATTGACTACCTGCAAAAGGGTAAAACAATAAATTCAGAGTACTATTGCAACCTTTTAGATCAATTAAATGTACAAATTCGAGAAAAACGTCCTGGCTTACAACACAAAAAAATAATTTTTCATCAAGACAACGCACCAGCGCACAAGAGTGTTTTAACAATGGCTAAAATCAACGAATTAAAGTACGAGTTGCTTGA
Source organism: Hydrotaea diabolus (assembly GCA_963513945.1). Taxonomy (NCBI): domain Eukaryota; kingdom Metazoa; phylum Arthropoda; class Insecta; order Diptera; family Muscidae; genus Hydrotaea; species Hydrotaea diabolus. Next base: position 83,646,463 of record OY740718.1, on the reverse strand, counting down.
CCACCCACCTTATTCTCCTGATTTAGCTCCCAGTGAGTTTTACCTGTTCCCAAATCTAAAAAAAATATTTGCTGGCAAGCGTTTTACCTCAAATGAAGAAGCAATTACAGTTGTAAACCACTATTTTGAAGACCTTGAGGAAAACTATTTTAATCAAGGAATAGAATTGCTAGATAAGCGTTGGACTAAGTGTATTGAAGTTTCAGGAGATTATATTGAAAAATAAAAATATTTTTGAAAAACTTACTATTCTCTTTCATTGATAGGCTAAGAACTTTCCGAACCGCCATCGTAATAGCGCATTTTATGTGTGAAATCGAAAAAGCGATATTTTCAAAACGCTCCGGCCACTAGCCGCATGTTCGTCTACCGATGCATAAAACTGTTTGAGGAGACTGGAGATGTAAAAGACCGCCACCGGTCGGGCCGCCCACGCTCTGTTCGAACACCGCATGTCATCAAAGCCGTCAAATCAAGAATTCACAGAAATCCGCTACAGAAAATAATGGCCCGTGAGATGAAGATCACACAAAGTCCATGAGTCGAATCATTAAAAATGACTTAGGACTTGGAGCTTTGAAACGACGTGCCGGAGATTTATTGACTGCAGCTTTAAAAAAAATAGGATTGAAAAATGCAAACGTCTTTTGGTGAAGCACGCTGATAACTTGCACAGAAAAATTTTGTTCACCGATGAAAAATTTTTTACCGTTCAGGAAAAATTTAACAAGCAAAATGATACGAGTGTATGCGCGGTCATCAAGGAAGCACTGATCCCAAGGGTGGAAAAGGGGCATCACCCAGCTTCAGTCATGGTTTGGTGGGGTGTCTCCTACGATGGAGTCACTGACCTGTATTTCTGCGAACAAGGAGTCAAAACATCGGCCAAAGTTTACCAAGAAACCGTTTTGGAAGCTGTTATGAAGCCTATTCCAAAACCATCCATGGACTTTCCAGCAGGATTATTCGCCGGCCTATAAGGCTAAAACGTCGCAGGCCTGGCTTCGAAACAATTTGCCAGCGTTCATTTCCTTTGAAGAATGGCCCTCAGGCAGTCCAGATTTGAACCCATTGTATTACAAATTGTGGACGGTTTTAGAGGACAAGGTTTGTCACAAAAGATACCCCAACATTGGATCTTTGAAGACTGCTTTGGTACGAGCTGTGGCCAATTTTCCAATGGACGAGGTTCGTGCAGCTATTGACGATTGGCCAGTGCGACTTAAGGCGTGTGTTAAGGCAAAAGGCGGACATTTCGAATAAGTAGATTCTTTTTGGATACAATATACATCAATAAATATATTAAAAAATATTTGGTCCAAAAACATTCAGTACTTTTTATTTTACAGCTTAAAACGGGTGTACCAGTATTTCTGTCCCTACTTAGTACTTATTTCCTAAGTGTGTTTCGTGCGGTTTATAGGCTGGCGGAGTCATCAGGCCGTACTTCTTCAAAAATGAGGTCGCATGGCCGACACACGTACCGTGAATGGTGATCGCTATCGCGACATGACATCGAAGTTCTTGAGGCCGGAAATCGAGGATATTGCCTGGGACGAGATGTGGTTCCAACAGGATGGTACCTTGCCACGCAGCCAACTCAAGTCGTGCCGATGTTAATTGGTCCCCACAATCAATGATTTAACACCGTTGGACTTCTTTCTTTCGGTAATTTTTAAAGAAAATGTGTACATTATTAGGCCAAGAACAATTCAAGAGCTGAAGGATGAGAAAATTCTGCAGATTAAAGACAATGATTTTCCATTGTGACTCAGTATATGGTCCATCGGATAGAGGTATGCCTCCGAAGCCTTGACGAGCATTTGGCCGATATTTTGTTTCACACATAATTGTGAATGATTGATCCTTCTATCATAATAAGAAATATTAAGATTATTCTATAAAAACTTCATGATTTATTGACAATTAACATCGTGCGTTTTGAACAGTTTTTATTTTGGTTCGAGACCTTTTTGTTGTTTATTTTTCAGATTCAACGTAAAAAATTGGTGAAATGTATTGGCGGCTACGGTTGCCAGTCAAGCTGTACAGCTGTTTCTAAACACGCCAAGGTTTTTTCTTCAGCAGTCTTAGTTGGACTACCCTTTAGAAGAGATTTAATAGAGCAATTTTAAATATGGTTATATTTTTAAAATTTTGCTAAACTAGGGGCCGGACCTCGTGACCTAAAATCAAGCATGTTTAAGTAAAATATCATCACTGAAAAACTTTTAAAATGTACTTCACTTCAGGTGCTCCTATATAAATTATGATTTTAAATGTAAAATTGTAACCACTACAGCTTCTCCTAAACCGCATTTAATACTCTGAAATTTGTAGTCGACTGAAACGCTTCGTGCTTTTAAATGCACAAGAAAACGAAATCGAATAAAATAGAACAAAAACTCCTCAACAGCACGTCAGTCAATTGTCAAAATGTACAAACTCAGTTGGAGTTGATCACTTTGAAATGAAAGACGATGGATTCAAAAGCGCTTACAAGTTCGATTAACTCAAACTGAAAGACTGGTATCAAATTAAGCATTTTATTCAATTTGCCAAAAGATAATAACCTAAAATGGGCACTTTTGGACAATCGGCATCCCCCTTGTTTCATATACAAGGATATCAAATGGATTCAAAAGCATCTTTGTCTTGCTGGCTGCAAATGCTTACACGTAATACAGGATATCTCCCCGTGGCCATACAAAAGGAACCACTGCGTCCATAATTCCCAAAAAGAAAATAAATAAATTTCGGCGTTTTCTTCGTTTTTGTATGCCATTTGACATATTTGTTGGACAATGTCACAACCAAAAACAAAAAGATTGGCCAAGTAAAGGCCACAGGAAGAAGACAAAAAAACAACTAAAACAGATGCGGCCTGAAATGTCTTCACGCATTGCGAAATCCGTCCTCTGTCGGTGGTGTCCTTTAATTGTTCTCGCCATTTGTACGCAGAAATAAAGCCAAGCTCCACAAGAGCGTCAGTGATAAGGACGACAAAACGTTGGAAAAATAAACATAAATTTCCATTTTCCTTTAGCTTAGAGACGAATGTCAAAGAGACTAACAAAAAGCCGGCAATTAAAACAGAAATACCCATAAAAATGATACACTCCAATGCATATTTGCGTACACTTATTAGGTATTTGCGTACAACCAAAGAATGTTGACTGTTCGAGTCTGTACTAGAAAGCTGCTAAAACTTGGTAAGAATGACACATTACCATTTGCATTGCTTAGTAAGTTCCTGTTGACGCGAGTCAACTTTACTTGCCGCAACTATCAGTTTGGGGAATGCAAAGACAAAAAAAACTTCTCCCTACTGTCAATTTCTTGTGTTTTTTGTAGTGTGAAGTTGGCTGCAGATTATTTATTTTTTCATACAAAAATCAGAACGAATAAACCATAAAATTTTAGAAAAGGCAGTAATGAAAACAAAAATTGCCGTAACCGAATTGCCTTGTGTAAACACAAGAGTCAAGTTCAAAGGGGAATTGTAAAAATTGACACAAGTTAAGTTGCCTTGTGTAAATGGGGACTCACAAGTCAGTTTGCAATATGGTAATCTGGCAACATTGAACAAAATTATCTTAATTATAGCAACATTATTTTTCTTTGTTTATACCAAAGATAATTGAACAGCAAGAGGGTACATCGGCAGGATCCAAAGGCTGATCCATCTGGAGGTATTTTTTCTGAACAAACAAAAAGAATATAAAAATTCAAATGAAGTTTGGAATCTTTATTGGTAATTTGAAAGTACGTTTTATGGCATTTATTTTTTGAATATAATTTCCTTCAAATGTTGGTATCAACTATTCCTCAGGGTTTCCATTCTGAGGGTCCAATTTTGGATGACTCGTTTTAGCATTTCGACCGGTATGGCGTTTATGACACGCGTAAAATAATAACGAAATAAAACAAACGAGCTAAACATACGTACATGCACGGCGCGGCACACAAGTTGACATAACCAACTAAACTCATTTTACAACACACACACGTTGTAAAAGAAATCTTTTGATGGCTTTTGATTTGGAGTCTCTTTAGAGGTGGCAAGAGTGAGTTGGTTTTTTTGTGGGCAATTGTGTGAAGAAAACTTGAAAAGTAAGGTTTACAACAGTAGTTCTCATTCGTTTGGGCAGAGCCTCGCCTTATAGAGTTCGGTTCTACTTTCAACAATTGCAGCAAGGCTTTCTGAAGAGGGTTGTCACGTACCCAAAATCATGATAAAAGTAGTGTGCAGCCACGAAAATCAATGTCACTTTGCCATTGCTGCGCCGTATTTCTGGATGCTGCTCAAGCATTTGACAAAGTCTGGCACTTTGGCTTGACCTACAAAATTTGCAAATACTTACCGGCAAATACGCATCGAATTCTTGAGTCTTACTTAGAAAACCGCAGATTCAGAGTCAAAAGTGGACAACACGTCACCGATGACCGCGAAATACTAGCAGGTGTTCCCCAGGGAAGCGTCATGGGGCCTATCCTTTACATTCTGTTTACCGCAGATATTCCTACCAGCCCAAACGTGCTAACATCCACTTTTGCCGATGATACCGCTATAATGGCCGCACATAAAAAGCAGGATATTGCATCTATGAATCTAGGTGTACATCTCAGACGAGTAGAATCTTGGCTCTCTGACTGGAGAATAAAAGTAAATGAGGCTAAACGCACACAGGTAACTTTCACACTGAATTTTAGCACTTGTCCGACATTGAAATTAAACAATATCCCTTTTTCTCAATCTGATCATGTTTCATACCTTGGAATCCACCTGGATCGCCGACTCACCTGGAGAAGTCATATCGAAGCCAAGAAAACTCAACTGAAACTTAAGGTCCATCAACTTCACTGGCTCCTAAACGCGAACTCAAAACTAAGCCTTGAATATAAGGTCCTGCTTTACAACAGTGCAATCAAACCTATCTGGTTATACGGTGCCCAGCTATGGGGCAAAGCAAGCTCGAGCAATCTCGACAAAATCCAAAGAGTCCAATCGAAGACATTGCGGCTTATTACCGGTGCCCCTTGGTATATGAGGAATGAAAATATCCACCGAGACTTGAAAATACCTCCCGTTAAAGAGGCAATTCAAAAAATCAATATAAAGCACAAAGAGAAGCTCGAACGTCATGATAACATACTTGCTAGACAATTATTGTGTAGTCCCAGCTCTTTAAGACTTCGGAGAAACGAACGCCGTGTTTTCTAATCTTCATCCGTAACAGTAATCGCGAACACACGCGCCCGAAAGACTGTGTAGAATCCTTTTTTCTAAGTCACGTGGCTTAAGCGCTCTTTTACGTGATCTTTAAAACGGTCAATATCAATCGCGGACGAACACTCAAAAAAGACTGTGTAGAATCCTTTATTCTACGTCACGTGGCTTAAATGCTCTCATACGTGATCCTTAAAACAGTCAACACGAAAAACCTACAAAACCTAAATTACGTCGTCCACTCTGCTATTCTAGAGTTATCCGTTATACATACGAGTACATAACTAGAGTTCTATACTCTACATAATATCGCGAACACTCTGTAAATGACTGTAAGGGTCCTCTGGACCTTTATCACGAGGTTTAAGCCAACCCAGGTTTAAAATTCTCAGACATGTGATCCATACCAGTTATATACTATTTTGACCAAATTAATTAAAATTCCTGCCAATTAGCAGAGATACACATTACAAGAAATCCATACTAGGATTCATTATTGAATTATACTTAAGATTCGTATACTTATTGTTAGGCTCCTTTGGAGCAGATTCAATAATTCAAATAAAGCTTATATAAAAAAAAAAAAAACTTTGCCATTCTGTTAAAAACTTGTCTTCTATTTAAATATAGAAGCAAGAGGTCTTGAGCCGGTTTAATCCCTGTTCAATGTGAAAATAATTTCCTTCAAATGTTGGCAACTGTATTAGGGAAATGAGCGTTCGGTGTGAAACGGGAAGATCCGCTGTTTTCGAACAAAATTTCGTTCAGTGACGATGCCCATTTCTGGCACAACGGCAAAGTCAATAAACAAAATTGCCGCATTCGGGCTGAAGAGCAACAAGAAGAGGTTCAAGAGGTGCCATTAGACCGAGAGAAAACCACGGCTTGGTGCGGTTTATAAGTTGGAGGAATCAACGGTGCATATTTTTTCAAAAATGATGATGGCCGGAACGTAACTGTGAATGGTGCTGGCTATTGCTCCATGATATCGAACTTTTTGCTACCTGGAATTGAAGCCCGTAATGTTGACGACACTTGGTTTCAACAGGACGATGCCACTTGCCGTACAGCTGCTCAAACAATGGATCTATTAGAGGTAACTTCGAAAAGCAGCTTATTTCACGTTTTGGACAGGTGAGTTGGCCGCCTAAATCGAGTGATATCACACCTTTAGACATCTTTCTTTGGGGTTGCGTAAAGTCCAAAATCTATGCTGACAACCAAGCTAGGATTCAGGTTATGGAAGCCAACATTACGCGTGTCATAAACGCCATACCGGTCGAAATGCTAGAACGAGTCATCCAAAATTGGACCCTCAAAATGGAAACCCTGAGGCGTAGTTGAGGCCAACATTTGAAGGAAATTATTTTCAAAAAATAAATGCCATAAAATGCCATTTCAAATTACCAATAAAGACTCCACACTTGATTTGAATTTTTATATTTTTTTGTTCTGAAAAATACCTCTCAATGGATCACCACATATAACAAAAAACATATGTTTTTATAAAGTTTGATTTTTATAGAAAAAATATGTGGTAACTAACTCTGACTCGTTTTCTTTTAGTGAATTATGGCAAAACTCGCTCGCTTACCGAGTAATTTCCATACAAATGCTAGTTTAGTAAACCGATAAAAGCAAAGCTAATGGCATCTCATTAATCTGACAATCCATTCAATGCAGAAAATTTCATTTATATGTCGTACTTAAAAACGAAGTAAGTAAAATATATTAGCATTTGCATTACCAGGTAATGCTATCTCATTACCCTTCGCATAGATTGTATGCAGAAAATAATGACTTACAAAAATTACATAAATATGCAGTCATTTCTATTTTACGAAACGTCTTCACTTCTATTTCTCTTTTCAAAATTATTTGTATTCTTATTTACGAACTCAAACTCTTTGACTCCTTTATTTCAAATCAAATAAAAAAGTGTAAAGTCGGTAAGTGCCAACCATACGGCACTTATGTGATGACTTATTGTTTTTGTTTGGAATATAATAACGGTCTAAGTGACTTCTAGAGCGGCAGCTTCTCAATTTTAGAAGGACCTTTGTAATGTGAGTCAACGACATGGGAGTGACGAATGGTCCTATTTCGCCACACAGAGTAATTTTGTTCGAAATTAGTTCGAACTACAAATATTCGGTTGGATAAACATACTTTCTGTTGCAATCACCAACATATGATGGTATTTGTCTTTACATGGTTCGACATACCATAAGGTAGAAGCTACAATAATGTAACAGAACTTACAGCCAATAAGTCAGTATTACCAACCGAATTCAGTAAAACTATTGGCTGCCAAAACCAGTGGTTAGGACAACCAACCAATTATTAAGTACATGTTACTGTGGTTCCAAACTTTGGCGGTGACAACAGATACATTTTTTGTAATAACCAAACCCCGCTTAGTTTGTCATTGTATCTTAATACAGCGGGTCGATTTAAAAATAAGCCGTGACAAGGAAAATCGTATTCTAGGTATCAAAAAAAAACTTTGCTCGAGGAACCATACCTCTAAAAGGTAAGTTTGTATAGGCGGTACGAGAAGGGGTGTGGCAATATGGGTCATTAACAATCCCAAAGGCAGTTTTGAAAAATATTAGATCATATAAAATTAAAAAATGATTGCTAGCTCCTTTAAAGAGTTATCATGCGACCCAGCCGCACAGACGGACATGGTTTAAATGACTAAAATAGTTATGAAAACGGATTTGGTCACAACATATGTAGGGTCTAAAATGCCTTTTTCGATGCGTTACACATTTGCTCTCACCAAATGATATATACCCTCTTACCCAGAAGGGTAAGGGTTTAATAAATTATTAAGTTCATTGTCAGTATACATGGCAGATATTGAGTACACATTTCGAATGAGAAAACTACTTATTTATGTATTAATAAAGGCAATGACATATCATTACCTGGTAATGCAAATAGTAATGAGTTGTACTTACCTTGTTTTTGCTGGGTATATAGTGTACGGGTCACTGATGTGAGGAAGGTTCTCCGGTTGATGTGGAGAAAAATATAATAAAAGGCTGGTGGAATCATTGGTTTAGAACTTATGCTAAGGATAGTGATATAACATCAGTTGGTATTGCAAAGGGTAATGGGTCTTACTTACCAATCATTTGAGGGGTACATCATACATCGCCTTCTGATGCGACTGAAGAGCTTTAGTTGTTTCGTAGTTGGATGTTGAGGGAAATAACGAAGTAAAAGGCTGCTAGGACCATTGGGTTCGTGTAAATGGGGTTATGGTATATCATTCCTTGGTATTGCAAATCGTAATTAGTGGTAGTTGCCACTCTCCTTCTGGGCTCATTGATTTGAAACATTTCCCCATTTTTTCCCTAAAGGAATGTTGAGGAAAACAAGTTCATGTGTAATGGGTTGGTCATCAGTGAAAACTGACTTTTTTCTTTGTAGTTGATTTAAATCATCATGAAGTGAACAAGAAGTGGTTACAGCAGGATGACACACTTGTCCCTTTCGAGCGTAACGTCTGATTACATACAAAAAAAAAACAAAATATTAAAACTGGTTCGTAAACTAAATCGAGCAGTACATCAATTGAATTTCATATACAACTAAAATTACTTAAAAAAAATTAGAAAAAAAACTATACAACAATTAGGGGCGTGAGCGACTATGACTATGCTATTTATACTTCGGATCCTGACAATACTAGTGTTTCCAGGTGCAAACAGGAACTTCAATTGGAAACTTTAAAAATTTTTAGCATAACTTCACTCAGAACGTTTTGTCATTTGAAGGCGAATTGTTTTGTTTACTGTGTGTTAAAAAATTCATCTCAGTAAATAAATGGAATTATCCCGTGAACCTTTTCGTGCGATGATTTTTTAAGATTTTCGGCGTGGGTTATTGAGACAAGAGTGTTTAAATAACTTGTTTCGACTTTTGGCGAAGAAGCACCAGCACTGTTAGTCGCTGGTACCAAGAGTTCAGTCTCGGACGCCGTTCGCTCTAGGATGAATTTTGTGAAGGACGTCCAACTTCCGTCACTTTGCCAGAATCGAAGTTGTGCGTGAACTGATTAAGCAAAACATGGTTACTATATAATATTATGTTCTCCGCATTAAAAATATGTTCGTCGCAACCACACTATTGTTAACTGAATTTAGTATGATTACCGCAATATTAATATTGTTGAAATGTAACAATAGTATTATTGGCAAATTTAACAATGAAAATATGGTTGAAGCAGCAATATAAATATGGTTGGTGCGACAAAAGTATTGTTTTTTTGGATTTTATGTTAACAATTATATGATTGCCGCAATCATACTGTATGATTGCAATTTTTTGTTATTTAAAAATGCTTTTTAGAACAATGTTATTGTTACGGATCTAATGCAATAATATCACTTTTTATATGGAAATTAAAAATTTTCAAACAAACTGCTTTGGCTTTGTTTAACTGAAATATTTTTAATAAAAACGCTTACGTTTTTCAAACTGATTTTTTCTACTGTTAAATAAATCACTCCTATCATTTTTAATTTAATGTATTTCGAAGTACATATTTTTCATAACCCAATATTGGGATCATATTATATTTGTGTGTGATCATACTATGGTTGCAGGGATCATAACATGGTTAAGTGTGAATCATACTATGGTTGTGTGGATCATACTATGATTGTATATCAAACAAACTATGGTTGTGAGGATCATAAAATGGTTGTGGGGATCATAAAATGGTTGTGGGGATCATAAAATAGTTGAGTGTGAATCATACTATGGTTGTGGGAATCATAGTATGGTTATGTATAAAACATACTATTGTTGTGAGGAACAAAGTATGGTTGTGAGAATCATAGTATGGTTGCATTTGAACCGTACCATTATTGTGAGGATCATAATATTGTTGTACCACAACCATTTACCCAACAATAGTATTATCCTCTTCAAATATTGTCACCACAACCATACTTTTTTTCAGCGTGTATGAACCCGAAACAAAACAGCAATCAAGTCGAACCAAATCCATCAAAAGTTGTTCGTGGAAGAAGTACATCGAAGCAAATGATTGCGTTTTTTTGGTATTACCGGTCATGTTGCCACAGTGCCTTTAGTGTAACGTAGGAGGTCAATTCTGAGTATACAATAATAGGAGAAGACTGATCGTTTTGCATCACAACAATGCAAGCTCTCACACTCAGCTGAAACGATGAACTATTTGACCAGTCAAGAAAATTCCTAGAAGGTAAGGCGACGAATTTTGGGTCTATAGGTTTCCAGGGCGATATATAAGTACATACTTAGTAGGGAAATAAATACTGTTACAACATTGAACACACCCATTTCAATAGTAGAACTGAACATACCCCGTTAATGTCATATGGGTTTTGAAAGCTAACCTCAATAGCGTTAGTCTGTAACGGGATATAAAATTGTTCTCAACTTTCATCGTGGAGTGGTCAGATAATAAGAACCGTATCGCTGTAATAGCGCTTTTCAAGTGTGAAATAAAACAGCGATATTTTCAAAACGCTCCGGCGACTAGGGATTAGTCGCATGTTCGTCTACCGATGCATAAAACTGTTTGCGGAGACTGGAGATATAAAAGACCGCCACCGGTCGGGCCGCCCACGCTCTGTCATCAAAGCCGTCAAATCAAGAATTCACAGAAATCCGCTCCGAAATCAGAAAATCATGGCCCGTGAGATGAATATCACGCAAAAGTCCATGAGTCGAATTATTAAAAAAGAGTTGGGGCTTTCAAACGTCGTACCGGACATTTATTGACTGCAGCTTTAAAAAATAGGATTGAAAAATGCAAACGTTTTTTGGTGAAGCACGCTGATAACTTGCACAGAAAAATTATGTACACCGGTGAAAAAATTGTTATCGTTCAGGAAAAATTTAACAAGCAAAATTATAGAGTGTATGCGCGGTCATCTAAGGAAGGATTTGAACTGATCCCAAGGGTGGAAAAGGGTCATCACCCAGCTTCAGTCATGGTTTGGTGGGGTGTCTCTTACGATGGGGTCACTGACCTGCATTTCTGCGAACAAGGCGCCAAAACATCGCAAAAGTTTACCAAGAAATCGTTTTGGAAGCTGTTGTGAAGCCTCTTAACAATTCCCAGTTCCAAAACCAGCCATGGACTTTCCAGCAGAATTCTGCGCCGGCCCATTAGGCTAAAACGTCCCAGGCCTGGCTTCGAAACAATTTGGCAGCGTTTATTTCCTCCGAAGAAGGGCACTCAGGCAGTCCAGACTTGAACCCATTGGATTACAAATTGTAGACGGTATTTATGTCCCTACTAAGTATTATGGCAACTTCAAGCAAGTTTAAACTAAAGGGAACAATTGGAAGTCGATAACAGATTTTCGGATATAAAGTCAATACTGTTTATCAAATAGCAGACTTAGATATTTAAGGCATTAGCAGACTTGAGTTTAGCATTAAAACAATACGTTAATAGCAGTCAGTATCGTCTTCGACATTTGGATTAAAGAAAGTAAATCCAACGGATCAGAATTAATCACTAGTGTTTTCACAAGTGAATTTAGGTGGGAAATTGACACTTATTGATAGATTCAAAGAAAGATAGACGTCACATGCGCTTAAAAGAATTGTTATGTTCATACTACTATTGAAGTCCTACAATATTGCAGACGTAACACTTCCCTTGCATCAAATCTTAGTCTTTTTCATTTAACATTTTTTTTCGAGTGTTTACAAATGGAAAATAATTTACTCGCCAACAAAATTACGCACAAAGAAGTACTACAACGAACATTGGCATATTTGCCCAAAGTCTCGGAGCTTTTGCAAAACGAAAAAGAAAGTGACGCGTATAATTACGGGTATAATTTGAATTTTATTGTTTTGAAAATTTTAATTGATTTTCGTCTCCTCCCCCCCCCGTTTGGGGCTGTTAGGTAGTGCAAAGTCCCATGCTGGCCGGCCACAAGTTCCTCCCACATCTTCGTTGGCCATTCATGGGCTTAAAGCGACAAATGAACAAAACAAAAAAAGGCCAAATAAATGAATATTTGTAAAAGACACCAAACAATTTCACATAATTTTATGTGCGAGTGACTTCTGATGTCGTGATTTCTTATGTTTATTTTGGAGTGGACCACACCCACCCAAGCATTCATTCCAGGCTGCTAGGCACCCTGGCCATGGAATGGAATAGCAGGAGACTGCATTGACTGTGAGTGGTGGGGCGATGGACCTTTTTTGCGTGTTCGAAGCAAAGTGGTGAGCTTAAATGAAAGCCATAAACTTACATGTATTTATGGATGAATATTGGGACAGCAACAGAAAATAACCTACGAAAATTTTATATTTGTAATGAGATTGTCGTGATATGACGAGTATGACAGTGTGACAAGAGTCACTCTCTTGTTTTGAGAGAAAAATGTGAAAGTAATGAATCGCTTTGCTGTGAATATGGGACCAATATGGGCCATCATCATAGGGGAAAATGTTTCAGTATTATAGGACTGTTGCCATTCAATGTGAAATATTATCTATTAATAAATATTAATTTATCCAAAAAGGCTATTTATCCGTGGCTATTTATCCAAAAAGTAATCCAGAACTGATATCAGCACATATCGTCTATTACCGAAGCCACAACAATGATTTTTTTTAATAAGCAACACTCAGGGGATTCCCCTATACCTAAAAAGTATTGCGTTGGCGAGTGGAAAGTAAAGGATCGGAGGGGGGAATAATGAGTAATGTATTTTGGCACTTGCCTTGAACTTTTGAATGTCGAAATTAGTGAAAAATACCTCGATTCTACATACCGATAGTACGGGCAAAAAACGAATTCGATCTGTAGTAACGCGTGATCCATTTCGAGGTTCCCTACTTTTTTAAAGATAAAACCATAGAAAATTCAAATTGAATAGGGAATGTTCATTATCATTTGAAAGAACATTCTTTGGCATTTATTTTTTGATTATTATGTCTATCAAATGTTGGCCGCGGCTCGTTCGAGCATTTCGACTGGTAACTGGCGAATGGCACTCGTGATGTTTTGCTCCAAGGCCTGAACCGAAGCGGGTTTGTCCGCATAAACTTTGCGCCATACTTTGCGATCATAACGATCCGGTGCACGACTATTCCAAAAAAAAATGATTTCAGAATATTGCTGGTCACTTAAACGAGAAACTGATGATGCTGATTAAAAAAAAAACGATCCACAAACACTTTTGTGTTAAATAACCAAAAATAAAAATAATTTTGTATAAAATGTTTAAAAGTTTATTTTCGTGAAAAGTTAAATTACTTAGTCAATTGCTTATCTATTTTTGAACCCAAATATGCGTTGCAATCGTAAAAAAACGTACTTTTTTTTATAAATTCAATAGTATTATAGTTTCTGAATAAAATAATGTATAAAAACGTCACCAAAGTTGAACATTTCTTGAAAAATCTACAAAATTTGTGTTTGCTGGTCAATAACACCCAAATTTCTCGTTTCCTTAAATAAATATATCATTGAAAAGATCTTAGTTTCTTCTTTCCAAATCTAGTAAGAAACTGAAAATCGGATCATTATCAACAAAATGACAGGCTTATAAGTGCGCAAAGGTACAAAAACCGGTTTTTTAACCATAAATCCGGATTTTTGGAGGTATCCGGCATATTTCAATATTGAATTCTTCTTTAACTTGATAAGACCTACAAGAAAAATAATATCACTCCCCAGGTTTTTCTATTTCATTAAATTTTGTACCACCGTGTAATTCGAATTTTCAATAATCCGACTTATGGTCTGCAATGAATTATTCGCTTTCACAATTGATGTCCGCTCTTCATAAAATTCAGCAGAAGTAAGTTTTTTTGACCAAACACGGACGCTGTTGAAATTGAAGAAAGTCAGCTTAGATCTGTTTAAAACTAGCTCAGATCTGTTAAACATATATGTATGTTCAGTCGATTTATTATCTTTAGCTCTAGAAGCCACATAATGTTGATATCCAATATTGATGGAATTTGCTACAGGTTTTAACGATAGATCAGTCAGCAGCTCTAATAAAAATAGAACCGACACAAAGGTCCTTCCTGATTTTACAAACAACCGCTCTAGAACACCCATTTCAATTCTGATTTTAATCAAATTTGGTACACTATATGTGAGCGCATAGAGATAGGGACCTAAGGGTAAACAAATAAATTTTCATTTTTTTTTTGATGTGGACAACATCTGAGCATCGAATGAGACCGATCCCATGCCCCAAAAGTGTTCCCTCCCAGAGATATGCGCGTTTTATGAAAGTGATGGTAACCAAAGATACGCGTATTTAAATCTTTAAAATGGCTCTCCTGAACAAAACTGGTTTTTACCCTTAGGTCCCTTTCTATTTTGCGCGTCACATATGAAGATAGACAAACAACCAGTCTTAAAACAATTTGGACTTAATAGGCCCATTTATTGATATAGTGCCCGCACAAATGGGGTTGGGCCATAAAACTGCTTTCAGTGGGCATATGGATATCGAATAACAATGATATTTGGCTAAATTTGTGTGCCGGAAAAACAATGAAATCTTCTCAAGAATTCATATGTGACGTAATTCAACTGTCCAATAACTTGATTTCAATTGGCTCAAGAAGACCGGAGTCGGCCACAACCGACTGTAGTATTTTTTACTACTTTATTTTTAAATAAAAAACAAATCTCTATAGCAAATGAATACTGCATTCTCATCGTCTAAAAATGCGGTCAATCTCTTCAGTTTTGCACGAAATTAGTTTCCACTCATAGACAAAAGACTTAAACTGGAATGTCGGTGAATGCCCTAAAGAACAGTATGGCTTTCGTAAACAACATAATACTGTCCATCCAATTCTACGAATCAGACAAATAGTGCAAAACAATTTTTCTGATGGCCAATCTACAGGTATGATGATACTTGATATCAAGGCAGCATTCGATTCCGTGTGGCACGGAGCATCGGTCTCATTCGATGCTCAGATGTTGTCCACATCAAAAAATAAGTGAAAAGTGATTTTTTTTTACCCTTAGGTCCCTTTCTCTATGCGCTGTCACATATATAATCCTTATTATAAAGTTCTTTCTGACAGATCGCACATTCAGGGTATATACGTGTGCAAACCAATCTGATAGAAGATCGATAGTTCATAGATGTCCCCAAGGATAATGACTCTCGCCAGTCCTCTACAACATTTTTACAGCGGACCTCCCTCCTCTGCATGGTTGTGAAATTTCAGTTTCAGACGATACTGCGAGTATTTGGCCAGGCACTCTTGCTGCAGACATTATAAACAAACTAGAAGAAACAGCGGAAGTCCTCCTAACATTTTTCTACAAATGGAAAATATTTATGAATGCGGAAACTAGTGTTATATTTTACCAGAAAAAGAAACCCGGTATTCCCCAGAGAAGCGTACTTTTTAATAACACAGATAAAGCTAAATGGGAATATAAAGTTAAATACCTCGGCATTTTATTGGATCTCAGACTTACATTCAAGGACCATATATCCTATGCCGTAG
Source organism: Hydrotaea diabolus (assembly GCA_963513945.1). NCBI lineage: Eukaryota > Metazoa > Arthropoda > Insecta > Diptera > Muscidae > Hydrotaea > Hydrotaea diabolus. The sequence continues at coordinate 83,630,709 of OY740718.1, read as the reverse complement.
AAAAAATAAATCATTTAATACGACTTTTATATCCCCTAATCAACAGAAACTCTCTTTTAAATAGTAAAAACAAAATGTTTATTTTTAAGTCAGTTTTTCAAGCTGTTCTGTTGTATGGATGTCCTTCATGAAGCAATGTGGGTCCAACTCATGTTAAGAAGCTTTAAATAGCCCAAAATAAAGTTTTGAAAATGATATAAAGGCTTCCCAGGCATTACTCAACAAATGTCTATACGAGTTAGTAAATGATCGATTGACTAGACTTAAGGAAAATTTCGCCATCAGATGCCAAGCGTCTGATTTTATTCATATAAGAGATATAGCATCGTTGTAAATATACTAACTGTAAATATGTTGAAAATGTGAAACTCTAGTCAGACTATGCAGAATGTTTTTTTTTTGAATTTTTGTTTAATTAACCCTCCGACGGTTGAGTCATCCGTTGCGCTTATACGAAGTACAAGGTCCGCGGGGACCTATTTCTATTTGTATGGACTTTTATATGAAAACGCATTTTTTTGTTTTGATTTATTATTATATTTACTAATTATACATGTAAAATGAATGTTAGAAACTTTTTTTTTATATAACATTATTAATTTTTTATGAGTTTTATATGAAAAAAGCCTAAAAAACTATTGTTGTGTAGATTGTCGCTCGTCCAACATATTTTCTGTGCAGGTGTGTGCTCTGCACAAACTGGATTGTTACAGGAATGGCAATAGGCCCTTGTTTTCCGCTGCCGTCTGTACCCAGAGCGGCATAGGCGACATGACGGTCTGTTCGTTCTAGACGCAAACAACGCTGCAGCTCCTTCTGCTATTATCTAAAAAGAACAAAATTATGTAGTTATTCTGCTTTTGAACATTAGAATTGTTTTTTCTTACCTTTACATCAAATGCATTCATTGCGTTCCGTATCCTTGGATATAAGGTTGTTCAGCGCTCGTCCCTCTATGTTTGGTAGTGCCAATTGTTTTGTCAGCATCAGTAGGAATGACCGTCGTCTGTCACTTCTTTCTATTGGCTTCATCTCGTTGTATGAAATAAATGCAGCTAATGCAGCAATGTCCACCATATTAAAACACATGGCCAATGGCCAGCGGTTTGTTGAGCGCTTGCATATATATGTGCCAAGCATCTGGTCCATTGTACCAACGCCCGACTTGTTGGCGTTGTAATCCAAAATAGCAAACGGCTTCTTCTTTTCAGTTTGCATTTCCACACCGCAAGTAAATTGTTGTGTCGACAGCAAAATTACCGCTTTGTTATTCTTGGGCAGATATGGACATAGTGCTATATCGCCTTCGATGAAGCCGAACAATGTGCTGTTGACAGGACGCGTATGATTTTTTTTTTGGAATTCCCGAGGCACACATGTCTTATTCGAGCGCCAAATCCAAAGTTGTTAAAAAATTGTCGGCATAAATTGTGAGGCCTGTATTCAAATGTCTCTCCGAAAGTTGAAGTACAAAATTCTGCCCTTGATTCACCTCTCGTGCCTGGTCAGGCAATTTCCCAGAGTAAATCATTCCTTTGACAGGATAAACTGATTTTGAGTCGTACAGCCACCATATCTTTATACCGTACTTGGCAGGCTTCGATGGAATGTATTGTGTGAAGCGGGTGCGGCCTCTGTATGGGAATAACTGCTCATCAACGGTCACTGCATCATGCGGAGTGTAAGCTGCTGCCAAGTTAGACTGCAACATTTGCCAAATATCATCAATAGCCGCAGTTTTGCTGGTGATTAGTCGCTGCTGTCGCGTATTTCCATTGTCGAATCTAAGGCATTGTTTTATGCACTTCATACGATCTAATGATAATGCAGCTTTATATATTGGACAGCGCGTTGGGCCCCATAACTCTTCAAGAGGTTCACTAATCGATTAAGTGAGTCCATCATACAAAATAATAGCCAAAAAAGCATCGAACTCTTTCAAAGTGATTGGTTTCCATTCCTTTTTTGTGTAAGTTGGATTTGCCGAAATACATGCAGCGTTCACTTCCCTGCCTTTCTGATTTGATTCGCGTATTATGATGTACGCCATGTTCTCGGTGATGAGCGAGCGGAATATGGTAATGGGATCATATGTGGTTCCTACTGGTCCCGGATTCCTCCTTGTGTAGTCGACCACGTTATGAGCACGAGTACGGGAACTCGGTGTTGCATTTTTAGTCCATTTGGAGCCATCTTTGGAAATTAAGTAATTGTCACTTGTTTGCTGATCATCAGTTTCTTCCTCTTCACCATCGTCGTCATCACTAATATCTTCATTGATGTCTATATGTGGTTCAGTTTCCGCATCCGATTCATCAACATGAAAAATAGCTTGATATGTGAAATCGTCATCATCCGCACCTTCAAGACCAAATGCAGGAATAGCACATTCATCGTCATCACTCATCTCCGCACTCATGAAGTCTGCAAATCTATCATCATCCACTGCACGTCTTTCATCCTCACTTATTTGCTGGTAGCGTGTACTACGACGTATCACAATTTCAGCAATGTCTAAATTTTTCTCTGCCATTGTATTGTACTTTTATTTCTTTTTATAAAATTCAAAATAAAATTTCGCACTCGATGTTCACTGTTCACTGTCTCAACTTTCACTGATTTGGTTTACGAAACTACAGCCGCTTTTATACCCTTTTCTATGGCTTCTAGCTGGTACAACTGCGTCTATGTAAGAGTAAGAGTAGGTAAGAGTATGCGTAAAAAGTAACGGTAAATTCAAACAACTCAAAAGGGACGGTAACAAAAATTCAAAAAGGGACGGAAATTTATTATGTTTCAAGGAAAGGCACAATAAAATAATCCAAAAAGTAACTAAAATACAAGAAACACGTTTGTGATGTGTTCCAACAATAAAACAAGCCAAAAGACAGTGCATTTATTAACGATTTCTTGAAATTTCAGTACAAGGTTCCAGCGGACCTTTTCACACGTTCCCGTACTAAACACATTTACATCTCAATAGAAACTAAACTATTGGTCGGATCGCTTTGAAATTTTATCAAAAAGGATATTTTAAAAGGATTCTAGATAAAATTTCCTTGGAATACATGTGGGGGTCGGGAATACTTCCCATGGACCATCAAGGAATAATTTCAGTTTGAAAATGAAAAAGGTCCCCAGGGACCTTCTCACCCGCCGGAGGGTTAAATCCGATATTAAATAAACCTCATCACAATATATTAAAATTTGTTTACTAATATTTAAGAAGCATAGGGTTAAATAAGATTAAACTCTTTGTCATTGTACATTATAAGAAAATTAAGTTGTTATAATAAAACAATAAAAATTGAATTGAAAAACTCCCCCAAATTGGCGGTTTTTGTGAAAACCCCGCTTTTTCGGACACCCGATTTGACCAAGAGGACCGTTTTTTGGGCCACATGAGTCAAAGCGTCCAGCAACTATGCCCTTTTTAGAGGTATTTAGTGCGTCCCAACTAACCGTACCCATTTTAAGCATAGGCCGTAAACAAAAAATATTATTTGTTAAGCAAATACTCAAAAAGGTATACTTTAGTCCCTTTAAGGAAAACTTTTCTCCCCTCGGCCGATTTTGCCCATTTACAATACCAACAACAGCTTATGACCATAGGCCAATATTATGCAAAGTTTCAGGATTCTGGGCTGAAATATTTTCCATACCATCGTTTTATAACGCCTGATACGAAATTTTTTTTCGATAAACGGCTTACAACAAGTTTTGTTGTAAAATCTGAAATTTTTCATCACCGAAAATATTTCGAATAAACAACGAACGAATATTTTAGTTAATATGTGACATTTTTTATTACAAGATACCTAATAAATTTTTTGTTTCAAAATTTGAATTTTTTAGTTGAACCGAATTTTGATTTTCCTTGTAGGGAATCACTTGAAGGCTACTTATGAATTGTCCAATCAATTTGTATCTTATTGGAATTTTTTCATAATCATTTGTTGAACCTTGATGATGATCTTATCTCAATTCATTTATATTAGTTTGTCCCACTGTTGTACATTATAACCGAAAAACTTCGTTTGTTAACCATTTGACTTTTGACCGCAATTGTAGTAAATTTGCAATAAACAAAAGGATTTTATACAACAAACAAAACGAAACATACTCGTATATTCCAACCTAGTAAGCGTAGGTAAAGTAAAAACTGAAATTTATGCATGAAAAGGCCGTAAACCGACCGTCTAACACACAGAGAAGATCCACCACAACCCCTCGGCAAAAGGCGAACACAATTTATTCTTATCAAAATATCTTCACTCCGTCGTGCTTAGCTCGTGCTAGCCGCCTTGTACGTTGGTTTCCGGTGTTTAGCATGGCTTTCTTTTGTTTTTGTTTCCGTTTTCAGTTCATCTCTTTTGGAAACTTTTTGATAATATGCTAATGCCATTTGGCCAGGGCCATAGACATGCAAAGTGAAGGAGAAAAATGGATCCTAAACAAACTCTAATCAACACTCGAAATTTCTCTACGCAGCACCAATCCCTCCCTACTTTATGGCTTCCCCTGTTGTTTTGTAGCGGTGATTTTTCACAAAACGCCCGGAGTGCTGGTCTGGTGTTGGCTTTGAATATGTTGCTCCCAAGGATGTTTTCGACCTGAGGTAATGCTCACACTTCCCGTAGACAGCACCAAAAGGTAACAGGTAATGAAAGTTACCTCCTAAGCCCAACGATTATTTTCTTTCTTCGCCTTTATTAGTTCAGATGAGTGGGAATATGGTTAAAATAGAAGTTTTGTACTTTCCAAGGAAGGGTATATTAAATTTGTCATTCTGTTTGCAACATTACGAAATATTGATCGGAGACCCTGTCAAACATACATATACGAGTAATCATAACATTTGCTATTGGTGTTTGTTATTTTTTTTTAAAGAGCGAGATAAATTGTCTTATAATCTTTGTCACAATAACAAACGTTCAGAGCAGAGGAAGAAATGAAAAAGAGTAGGGGATAAGACAGTCGCAATCGTTGCAGCCCTCATATTAATCGATTGCATTAGAAAAATCAACTTTGTTTTTAGTTTTTAAAACTTAAATAGTACTAATGTAAAACTACTTGAAGTTCCTGTTTATTAGTTTGTAATCATTCTTACTTTCTTAAATAACAGTTTTTTTTACAAGGAAACCTTGTTTTGCAATCTAAAATTTTGCATTTCCATTTGCCTAAAGAAAAAAATTTAAAATTTCTACTTTAATCGCTTTTTTTTACTAACTAGTCATAAAGTCTAAAAGTCGACTTTTAATCTTAAGTATACGAGGAAATGTCAGATGGTTGCCCGGCGCCATCCTACATTTCAATTGGAAAGTTTGACATTTTTTTTTACATAAACGTACTCAGAACGTTTTGACGTACGACCATCATTTGTGTTGTTTACGGTGACTTGAAATAAATCATTTTTCACAACTTTCGACGTGGATTATCACGACATAAGTGCATCGATGAACTTAAATCTTTGTATGGCGATGAAGCACCATCCTATAGTACTGTGAAAACCTGGTTTAATGAATTCAATCGTGGCCGACGCCCGCTCTAAGAAGAAGGTCGTCCAAAAACGGCCGTTGTGCCAGAGAACATTGATGCCGTGCGTGAACTGATAATGCAAGATCGTCTTATGACATACCGTGAGATAGAGGCATCCTTGGGCATTTCTTCCAACATCATACATTCGATATTGAATGAAAACCTGGTCGTAAAAAAGGTTTGTTCTCGTTGGATGCCGCACAATTTGACAATCGCTCAAAAATGGGCTAGTGTCGATCGGTGCAAAAAGATTTAAAAAAAAAATACGATCGCGGTGCTTCAAAAGACGTGTATAAGATCGTCACAGGTGACGAATCATGTATCTATGCGTATGAGCCCGAAACAAAACAGCAATCGACCCTGTGGGTCTTCGTAGACGAGCCAAATCCAACGAAAGTTGTTCTTGGAAGAAGCACTTCTAAGCAAATGGTTGCCTGTTTCTTCGGCAAAACTGGTTATGTGGCGACTGTTCCGCTTGAGCAACTTAGGGCGGGCAATCCGGAGTGATTCACCACAATTAGTTTGCCTGAAGTCTTCGGAGAAATTCGAAAAACGAACAAGAAAAGACTAATTATTGTGCACCATCACAATGCGAGCTCTCACACATCGGCTCAAACCAGCGCCTTTTTGACGTCGAAATGATGGGTCGGTCATCCGCCGTACAGCTCTGACTTGGCACCCAATGACCCCTATTTTCCCCAGCACATCAAGAAAAAAATGCTTGCTCAACGATTTTCGTCGCCAGAAGATGTTGTTGAAGCGTTCAAAAACCATGTTTTGGAAGTGTCTCAATCGGAGTGGAAAAAGTGCTTCGACAATTGGTTTGAACGCATAGTGTATAAATCAGGCTGAAGAATACTTTGAAAAATAATAAAATTATTGGGCCAGCAGCCCTCGTATAACCCTGCTTAATACCCAGCTCGTTATGAAGCGATAAAAAAAATTACATATTAATCTAAAAAATTGTAAAACTTTTTCCAAAAGCAGCTGAAATAAACTTTTAGTTACAAGCAGGCTTGTCTGCCGCTAAGGAGCGTAACCTCACTAATAGAAGACCCCAATCATCGAATGTGCTATAACTAGTATGTTTAGTGGTTACATTTATGAGCAGGCAGTTTCACATTTAACGAGAATTGCTGGCATTAGAGTTTTCCACCAAACACAATTAAAGTCCCTTGCATACATAGTAAACACATGCACACATACATACACGCAGTGCATGCATTTTATAAATGTCGTTGTAACCATTCATTAAATATGACTTTTAATCACTGATAAATAGTTTAGCTTATTTACAAAATTTTTAATGTTTAGTGATGAAATTCATATAACATTTTTTTGGATGAAATAAAGGCGTTGTGTTATTGTTCTGGTTCCACAAAACTTCCCGCATGGTCAAAACGGGCGATCAATAGTCAAAATGGGCATATGGGAACTCAAATTATAGCAAATTTTGCTACGACGACGAGAGCAATTCTTAAGTTTTGCCTGAAATTAGGTCGGAGGCCAAAAAGTTAACGCTTTTTTCGGGATTTACTATCGTAAAAACGATGAAACGTATATATGCTTCGACCTGGCCGAACTTCACCAAGTCTACACTCGGCTTTATTTTTATTTAATTTGCTGCTGACATGATGACCCGGCCAGCTGACCAGCCCGGCCCAATGCTACTGCCAAACATATGTTCGCAGTGCATGACCATGAATTACTCTCTTAACGAAAATTTTCATTGTTTGCAACGCCTTCAACTCTTTTCTTTTTTGTTGTTTCTTTTGGCCACCAGCTGAGACGGACGGACGGCCAACCAGTCGTTGCCAACTACGTGCCGATGATAACATGGCCAATAACAATAATATCATTAGCTGGCCATCAACTTGTCGAAGCCTTTGTTTGTTATGGCGAAGGATACGCCCTTGGAGTTGTTTGCACGCAGCATATGATGAACCTGCTGCTCCTGGCCCGTTCGCCTTCGCAGGACTGACCGGGTGTCTATAATCCTTACAAATGTCTGTCGACGTGTGCACAAGTGTGCATATGTGTATGTAAATTGAATGGGCTCAAGGGCCATCCACGAAAAAGAAATTTTGCCCCAATGCCAAAGGTTACAACGCATTCGACACATTGTGGGTTTTGGAAATATGAGTGTGTGTATGTGTGTGTGGATTAAAAACACATTTAGGTGCTGAGGAGCTAGCTAGTCGCTTAGCAACGCTGCCAACCAGCCCTCTCTGCAACCAGTAGAAGATAGAGCACCGATGACCTGAATGTGATAGGATTCGATTTGTTAAATAAACCATATCCTTTTATGGCCATTAATTTGAGGGTGAATTGTTGCCGCCACCCAAGAGTAATTTAAAAAGTTCCCTCAACATTCACACACTCGCAGAGCGATTTAACCGAACTAACAATAGCAGCACAACTAAAATTAAGGCCTGGGTAACTGTTTTCGTACCAGTGGATTTTGGCCTAAATACTTAAATGGCTCGACTCTAAGTGTTATTAGTCTAGTCCTACTAATGGCTAATTTCTAGGCAGTTTGCATGGACGTGCTTTTCTAGTTTTATGCGAGAATAGAAATCATCATAGGCCAGTATCATTGAACTATTCAGTGTTTCAACTGAGAGGAGCAAGGGCAAACTGTTTTCAATGAAAGCCTATTCAGATGTAAAAACTAGTTTGATTCGCTCCTTCTATATAAAAAAGTAGAGTTGCCAATCACTAAACAGATTTGCATGGGAAAAACAATCTAATGTTTGTTTTCGTCAGCCTAAAAAAGCTTAAATTGTCGTTTTCCTTTAACGCTATAACTTTCTAAGAACATCTCACACGCGCTCATAGTACTATTTCAAACGACGTAGGTTCTCAAAAAGACTTCACAATGGATCCGCTACTGAAATAGGTAAAATATCATAGTACAGTCGAAATCACTTACAGCGACTCCGGTTAATACGTCCTACCGGTTATAAAGACGACATTTCAAAGTCCCGAATTAGAGCTCCTACATTCCGTTATAAATAGTATTGCTTACAGCGACATCGCATTCAACGACATTCTGGTTATAACGTCATGTTTTCAAATAGTTTTTGAATTTAAAAAGAATCAGAAAGTCGACTCTGGATGAAGTTGACGCCCGTTTATTAAAATGGTTTAAACAACAGAGAAGTTTTAACATTCCTATTAATGGTCCAATTTTAAAAGGCAAGGCTGATGAGTTTGCTGAAAAACTGGGTGTAACCACTGAAATTTCGACATCATGGATTCAACGCTCTCGGACCCGACACAACATTATTTTTGGAAGGTCTGTGGAGAACGCGGCGCAGTGCCGGAGGCAGTATGTGAATCATGGCTAATTGATGTATGGCCAAAACTTTGCGCTGAGTATTCTCCAGATGAAATATATAATGCCGACGAAACAACATTGTTTTTTAATATGACACCATCAAACAGCTTTAAATTTAAAGGTTCCAATGGCAAATTATCAAAAGACAGACTAACAGTAATGGTCGCAGCAAATATCGAAGACGAAGCTGCTAATAATTGGAAAATCTAAACATCCGATATGTTTCAAAAATGTGCATTCTTTACCGGTCGATTACGAAAATAATACTTAGGCATGGATGACATCAACAATTTTTGAAAAATGGCTGTTTATTTGGGATCGTGCACTTACTAAAGAAGGCAAAAGATTTTGTTTAGTCGTTGACAACTGTCCCCACGTTACGGGCTTGAAATCTATAAAGCTAGTGTTTTGCCACCTAATGTTACTTCAGTATTGCAGCCCATGGATCAGGGCGTTATAAGATCTTTAAAATCTCACTACAGGAATCGCCAAATTTCTAATGTAAAAGCCAAAATCGACAAGGGGCTGGGTACAAAGTTAAACATTTTAGATGCTATTTTAATATTGGAGGCTGCTTGGAAAGACGTTAAAGCCACCGTTATTAAAAACTGTTTCCATCACGCTGGCTTTATGCAAGGCTCAATGAATATTACGGAATATGACAATATAGACACTACCGAAATTCCACATGGTGAAATTGTGCAAGGACTTGTTGATATAGATGACTGTGTACGCATATGTGAGCAGTATGACGACGATGAACAAATTATAAAATCTGTAGAAGACCATGACGTCGATGATCCAGATGAAGACGTTTCTGAATTTGATATTCCTTCGGTGTCTGAGGCTTGCTTAGCCGTAGAGGTGCTGCAAAAATTTATTTGCACATCGGATGTTCCAAATAGGGAGTCTATTTGTAATACTCTTTCAAATTTGAGAAACGATTTGAATTTAAAATTTTTGCATTCAAAACAAAATCAAAGTAAAATAACAAACTACTTTATATAACAAATATTTTCAAATGAACTTAAAATTTATATATTCCCATATGTATCTTTAATTCAATTTATGAAGTATGCGTATTCCTTTATGTTTTTAATTATTTTTTAATGTTTCTGTTAATTGAAGTAAAAGTTTTTAATAAATATTTCCAAATATTTATTTTAAATTATGTACTTCTTTTCTTTGTATTGATTTCTACGCATAAGAATAATACTATGGTTAATTTTAATTTTTAAATATTTGAATGTGAATTTAATGGATATTGCATTGAACGACAATCGGCTATAACGACTGAGTTTCGTCGGTCCCTTCAATGTCGTTATAAGCGGTTTTGACTGTATATTCAACAAGTAAGCAACTTTCAGACGGCTGATCCGACTTACAAATAACCTAACCCATAAATGGATTTTAAATGTTCTGCCGCTCCGTCCTTATTTGCTTAAAGCGCACAATTTTTATTGAAATCTCGCAAAAAGTTCTTTGTGTGGAAGCTACCCGAATGAATAGGGCGTGGCGCAAACATTTTTTATTTATGCGCATGAAATGAACATATTTCAGATAACAACATGCAAGAGAAATTCATGTATTTGGTAAAAAGTAATGTAAGTTTCAATTAACGCTCATATAGTGTCCTTAGTGGGGACATAAATACTCTTAAAACATTGAACACACCCATTTCAATAGTAGAACTGAACATACCCCGTTAATGTCAGAGGGTTTTGAAAGCTAACCTCATTAGCGTTGGTCTGTAACCGGATTTTAAAATTGTTTCAACTTTCATCATGGAGTGGTCAGATAATGAGAACCGTATTGTAATAGCGCTTTTCAAGTGTGAAATGAAAAAAATCGATATTTTCAAAACGCTCCGGCCACTGGGGATTAGCCGCATGTTCGTCTACCGATGCATAAAACTGTTTGAGGAGACTGGAGATGTAAAAGACCGCCACCGGCCGGGCCGCCCACACTCTGTTCGAACACCGCATGTCATCAAAGCCGTTAAATCAAGAATTCACAGAATCCGCTCAGAAAACAGAAAATCATGGCCCGTGGGATGAATATCACGCAAAAGTCCATGAGTCGAATCATTAAAAAAGACTTGGGACTGGAGGCTTTCAAACGACGTACGGGACATTTATTGACTGCAGATTTAAAATAAAGAAGGATTGAAAAAAGCAAACGTCTGTTGGTGAAGCACGCTGATAACTTGCACAGAAAACTTTTGTTCACGATGAAAAAAATTTTACAGTTCATAAACAAATTAACAAGCAGAATGATAAGTGTATGCAAGGTCATCTAAGGAAGCATCTGAACTGATCCCAAGGGTGGAAAAAGGTCATAGCCCAGCTTCAGTCATGGTTTGGTGGGGTGTCTCTTACGTTAGGGTGACCTGCATTTCTGCGAACAAGCAGTCAAAACATCGTTTATTTTCTCTGAAGAATGGCAATCAGGCAGTCCGATTTGAAACCATTGGATTACAAATTGTGGACGGTTGTAGAGGACAAGGTTTGTCACAAAAGATACCCCAACATTGGATCTCTCAAGACTGCTTTGGTTCGAGCTGTGGCCAATTTCCAATGGACGAGGTTCGTGCAGCTATTGACGATTGGCCAGTGCGAGTTAAGGCGTGTGTAAAGGCAAAAGGCGGACATTTCGAATAAGTAGATTCTTTTTGGACACAATACACATCAATAAATATATTAAAAAATATTTGGTCCAAAAACATTGTCCTTTTTATTTTACAGCATAAAACGTGTGTAACAGTATTTATGTCCCTACTAAGTAGTTTGATGGGAGGTAAAGGGTGTTTTTTAGACATGTGGTTTTCAATCTGGTCACACTTTTTTCAAAGTTGGTCTTTTATACAGCTGTCACTTGATTTCTGCACAGTTTGGTTTGCATTTTATATTAAATAGATTAACTCCGGAACAATGTTTGCAAATCCTGGTGAATGGGCCCAAACGAGATGGCCACCGATTCTGATTTTTACAAGAAAATTTTCTTGAGCGTGAAGCCAACTTTTGGTTGAATGCGTACGTTAATAACCAAATATGTCGCATTTCGAGTAATGAAAAGCCACAAGCCAAAAAGTTACTGTTTGGTGTGCTCTATGGGCAGAGGAAATTATTGGTCCATATTTCTTCAAAAATGAAGCCGGCCATAATGTTACAGTCAATGGGGAACGCTATAGAGCCATGATTAACGACTTTTTCGTGCCTGAATTGGAGGATGTTAATGTGGACGACCTTAGGTTCCAACAAGATGGTGCTACATGGCATACAGCCAACGAAACAATCAATTTATTGAAGGAAACTGTTCGTGGGCCTGTGCTGTGGCAGATGATCGTGCGATTTAACACCGCTGGTCTACTTTTTGTGGGGTTATGTGAATCCGCATGTCTACGCAGATAAGCCCGACACGATTGACGCCTTGGAAGAGAATATTCGGCGCGTTATTGCTGACATACCGCACCATAATGCTGCATAAAGTGATCGAAAATTGGGTCTCTCGGCTGGAATTTATTCGAGCCAACCGCGGCGGCCACTTGCCCGAAATAATTTTCAAAACAAAAAAGCAATTCCTTATCTTTATAATAAAGCTAAATTCTGACCCATAACATTTAATTATATTTTATTGCTTCTTGAAAACCACACGTTTGAAAAAAACACCTTTAATTTTGGGTTAGTGGGTAGTAGGCATGCTGACGTCATCTTTTTTCGCATTAAGTGACCACCGCACCTCTGCAGTACATGCAGTGTACAGTATAGCTGATGATTTTTTGGAGGCAGATATTTTAATATTTCTCGCAGTGAAGAAGAGCGCCAAGTCAGTTAGATAACAGTCGATCCTCGCTTAAGTCATCCACTTTAGGTCCTGCCGCCAGAATTTTGCAATCATCAGCGTACGGCAAAAATTTCAACGCCGTCTGGTGGTGCAGAAGTTTTAGAGAGGAAGAGTTTAAACAGTGTCGGAGATATCACTCCACCCTAGGGAACTCCTTGTTTAGCTCTACGAGGTCTCAACACATATAGTTTACGACCCAACTTTTCAAACTAGGCGGCAGTGATATTTTTGTGATGAACTCGAACAAAGTGGCATGATTGATCGAGTCGTAGGCGTTGGTAAGGTCAAGAGCCACGAAGACGGTCCTCTTGTTGGGCTTGTTCTGGTTAAGGCAGCGCGACTAATACGTGTGGTGATGCCATGTAAGGATGATGGCAGTGTGTGCGCTCAAAGCCGAGCCGAGCTGAAAGCTGATTGAATGGAAGAAAACTGTTTTAAAGCATTTTTTCGAGCTGATTGGCGCAGTTATTTGATTGTATGTCTTAAGATTTAAGTTGTTGGAATTTGTAAACGGCACCTGACGTTTTGATACTGTTGAAAGAACTCTCTCTGTTTTGTTTGACAAATTTTTCGAATATTGAGCAAAATTATTTAAATTTGATCAATCATATTTATAATTAATTCATAGTTTCGATTAATCAGAAATTTCCATTTTTAGATTAATAATTTAATCACCTTATTGATTACTCAAATTATTATTCATAAATAAAAAATATAAAAAAAAAACACAAAACACACAGCAAAAACAGTGCAGATTCAGCGCCGATTTCAGCATTCACTCTATTATCCCCAAATTTCATATAAGCATGAAATAAGTTCGGCTCGGCTTTGAGCGCACACTCTGCCATCAGCCTAAAGCAGTTGTTGTCCTGTGCTGCTTGAGGAACCCATACTGATTATCAGCACAAGGAATGTGTTTGGTCAGGCTGGGGAGGAGCAGTGCTTCGAGCGTCTTTGCTACTGAAGAAAGCAGGGAGATCGGTCTGTACGATTCTCATTTCCTTCCGTCCTTGCATGGTTTCAGCAGCGCTAGCACTCTGCCCATTTTTCAGGCATCGGGAACTAAGTGAGTGGCTAGCGACAGATTGAACACTTTGGTCATGTGTACTCTACTCCCGGGATATCCAAGTGCTTCAACATCAGCATTGAAATTCCGTCCGGACCCAGCGCCTTTGATGGCTTTGCGCTGCGGATGACATGGGCAACTTCGCCAACGGTAAATTGTGGTGGTGCCTCTTCGACTCTGAGAGTGCGGATACGCAGCAATACTCTCCTTTTCGCCTTATCGCTTTCCGGGCGCTTAAAAAACCGCCTTCACTGTTAGGTCACCGAACGTGACGGCTTTCCAATCATCCTTTCTTCCAGGTTAATTGTCGATTTGACCTCTGTCCACAACTTACCAATTCCGGAACTTAAGTTGCAGTGCTTTAAGTGATCTAGCCTTTTGTTTCGCAAACATTCGTTGACCAACCTACTGATCTCAGAGATGAGAACCCTAATTCTATGGTCAGTAGTGTTGGAGCAACGACTACCATCACGCTCGTCTGCGAGTCCCGCTGCGTCTGCTGGAAAATTTGTTCGTACTTCGGGTATTCGACCAGCTGGAATATTTCGAGCGGCTACTATGAATGCGTCACAATCAGCATTTTTTTTTTTGATTGAGATATGTACGGCGTTCAGAGGTTATAAAGTCGGATGGTCTGTTGATGGAGAGGAATATGGAAATTTGGTCCGATCCTAGCGAGATGACGGGTTGGCAATCGCCCATAATCATCGTGGGGCCGTCGACATTCACTGTGCAGAACGTAGAGCTATCAATTGGCTCTGCCCCTAGGAGAGAATGCCACAGTTCGTGGTGAGCATTAAAGTCTCCTAGGACCAAGCGATTTTTGCCTTGTAGCAGATTGCTTATGTCAGACAATACGCGGAGCAAAGCTACCAACCGACGGTATGTAAACGTTATACAGCTTTATCTCTGCAGTTCCAGACTTGACTGCTACCCCCATACATTCCATGTATGGGTCTCTACAGTCAATCTCAGGCGAAATAGCTCTGTACTGCACATACTGGTATAAGGAAAGAAAGTCCCCAACTTTCACTTCTCGTGCGATCCTTACGTAGCACATTGTATCCGTCACAGCTGTGCAAGCTGCTGGTGTCTTTCAGCTTTGTTTCCTGGATCGAAGCGACCATGACGTTTCTCCGACTCATAAATTCTATCACCTCCCTGATTTTGTTGCGTAGGCCATTGCAAATTAATTGCAAAATTGATGCACTGTCAGGGGTGGCAGCAGCAGTCCGTGCTGTATGATACTGTAAATACTGATGCTGTTGCGAGGGAGACTGCGGGGATGTCTCATAGTTGAATGATGACGACAAGGAAAGTGTATGCCGCCATGATGACACCAAATCCAGAGACCTTCTGCGAATTACGTTGATACACGACGAGGCAACAATGTCCGTCTCCTGACACTTCAGGAGACCTGAACAGTTCCTGAAGTGTCAGGAGTAGCAACAGCTATCTGTGGTGTAAGGTGCAGTCTTTGTTAATGCTGTTGCGAGAAACACTCCAGGGGATTTTCATAGTTGGATGATGTTAACGGCGATGAAGGTGTAGACGGCGACGGATCGCAACAAATCCAGAGACCCACTGCAAGCTACGTTGACACATCACGGGGCAACAAAGTCCGTTTCGCTATACTCCCTGATGTGGTGACGACCTTAAGAGCTCCTGAAGTGCACCTACTCCAAGCAACGATTACACCATACAGATATTGCACGATGTTGTATACGGTTATTTCAAACCGAGCAGAAGCAAGGTCCCAGGCATATTAGGAAATGGAGCTCTCCTAGAGGAATATGGATAGCCATTTTTTAGGACATAAAAGGGGTGCACCCAATTTGGCTTAGTGGTCACTTATTAGTGAAATTAGTAAAGGTACCCTTTGGCAATGCAATTTCAGTTGGCAGTTCCAGCGGCTTTTGTTGTGGCAGATAACACAACGACATACGAGGGCGGTTCGGAAACTTCTTAGCCTAGCACAAAAAGCGCGGCAAAAACAGAAAAAAGTTAAGTGTTTTGGAAACTTCCATCTCTGCTATGAACACATGTTAAATTTTATTTCGATCTGGCAACTCCTTCATATAGAAACAGGTGTTCACAAAAGACGCATCCTCGATTTTTTTACAATGGAAAAATTAGAAATGCGTGGTGTCATTAAATATTTACATAAAAAAGGTTTATCGGGACAAGAAATTCATAACGATATGGTGAATGTGTTAGGTGAAAGTGCTCCTTCATATGCAACAGTAAAAAATTGGGTTGCTGAATTTAAACGTGGTCGTACAAGCATTGAAGATGAACCACGTAGTGGACGTCCAAAAACAGCAACAACAACAGAAATTGTAGCCAAAGTGCATGATATGATATTAAATGATCGACGAATAAAAGTGCGCGAAATAGCTTATATCATGGGCATCTCAAATGATCGAGTCCATTTAATTTTGCATGAAGAACTACAGATGATAAAGCTTTCTGCAAGATGGGTGCCGGACTTGTTAACAGTCTACCAAAAACGCATAAGAATGAACATTTCTCAAGCTTGTTTTGATCGTTTTCAGCGAAATAAAATGGATTTTAAGCGTCGTTTCATAACTGCTGATGAGACATGGATCCACCACTTTACTCCAGAGACAAAAGAACAATCCAAACAATGACCTGAAGCTGGAGGAAGTGCCCCAAAGAAGGCAAAAACAATTCAATCGGCTGGTAAGGTTATGGCAACGGTTTTTTGGGACTTCAAAGGTATTTTATTGATTGACTATCTGCAAAAGGGTAAAACAATAAATTCAGAGTACTATTGCAACCTTTTAGATCAATTAAATGTACAAATTCGAGAAAAACGTCCTGGCTTACAACACAAAAAAATAATTTTTTATCAAGACGACGCACCAGCGCACAAGAGTGTTTTAAAAATGGCTAAAATCAACGAATTAAAGTACGAGTTGCTTGACCACCCACCTTATTCTCCTGATTTAGCTCCCAGTGACTTTTACCTGTTCCCAAATCTAAAAAAATTCCTTGCTGGCAAGCGTTTTACCTCAAATGAAGATGCAATTACAGTTGTAAACCACTATTTTGAAGACCTTGAGGAAAACTATTTTAATCAAGGGATATAATTGCTAGATAAGCGTTGGACTAAGTGTATTGAAGTTTCAGGAGATTATATTGAAAAATAAAAATATTTTTGAAAAACTAACTATTCTTTTTCATTGAAAGGCTAAGAATTTTCCGAACCGCCCTCGTAAGCGTAGAAAGCTTAAAATTCGGCTATAATTAATATAAAATGATAGCTAAGACAAAATCATGGTACATTTATACTAACGGAATGAATTCCAAATGATTGGCTGAATGAATTCCAAATGATTGGCGGCTTACTGCCGTAAGATAATCCCCTGACTACTCGGAGGATAATTTTAATACTGCAATGATTGATTATGAATGGTTTCTGTAAGATGGCCTTATACTTTACAGACAGTATTTGATGGTGTATTTACAATCAGTCTTTACCACTATTACATGATTTGCTTTAAAATGAAAAGAAACCATTGCAAGTAGCCACGAATTTAAAAGGACTCCATACCAAAAAGAAATGAAATCTTTGTTAATTAATACAAATGACAGAGTTCATGTTGCCAGCCCACCGATGCCGACACCGATAAGAGGCTCCAACTAACGGCCCCTATGGATTTGTACGATGACAAGAGTGCCTTAGCTTTTAGCAACTCTTTAAATACTCGTCTACATAATGGACGCCGATTATGTGTACATATATGGGCGTCTATGTGGATGTGTGTCCATGTCCATGTCTATGTAGGCTAAACTGATATCAATCAAACCTCAATATAAAACAAATTTACCCGAATCATTAATTCCTCATGCTGTCTAATTTACAACTCGTTTTTGTCTAAACCACAGACATTATCTCCTCCGCTTTCCTTCTTTCTTCTTTTCTTTTTTTGGTTTTGATAATAATGTCTTGCTACCGGACATCACAAGATAGGCCACACAGACAGTGGGGGCCAGACGAGATCAGGTTCGGCCCGCTTTGGTTCATGCAAATGTCTGGTCATGAAATGATTTCTGTTTCTGTTCCTTGGCAAACTCTCGTGTCATTTGTTGTATTGTCATCCTTTCTTTTGTACATTCCTGCTCAAAAAGTCTGATATGCTCTGACGGTCGGTCGTACAAGGCAAATGAACAATCTACAAATACCATAGTCAGTCATGCATGCATCCTTCCATCCGTCCGACCGTCCGTCCATCAGGCTGGTCATCTATTCATACATCCTATTCATCCGGCCAGTGTACGTTCGCTCATTGGAGCAGCAATCAATCATTTGTCCTTGTATTCCATGATTCTTGTTTCATTTTCTCCTGTCTCTAGTCAATGCCATAACTACGGTAGAAATACTTGATTCACGTCGAAATGCGAAACGAATTCAGTCGAATTGGCAAGAAAGACCTCGGCTAATCCTTTTCATAAATGATAAATTAGCCACAAATTCGGTCGGCAGGGTCAGCCGCCAAACACACACACACACACACAAATATGCGAGATGGCAAAAGAAAATGCCAATGGAATCGAAAGCAAATATTTGATCAATTTTCTACGGATTTATGTGTCCCACGGCATACAGGGTGGCACAATTAGAAATTGGGGGCATATGAAAATGTCAAGGCTAGTAGTTTAACGTTAAAATTCTGCTTTGAAACATCTGGAAAGATATACAGACGATATTTTGGTTCACTCAAACATGCAGCAGTTTCCTGTTCATAATCACTTGATGTTGCTACGAGGATGGATCAAAAAATAACCGTGGTTGGATTGAAAAGGAAGGCTTTACACATTTTTTCCTTTTAGTAATGGGTGGTCCAACGAAAACGCACGATGTTAATTGCAAATAAAGCAAAAAGTTTTCTGAGAATTATCTTTATAAAAGGATTATTATGATAAAGGGATCTATGAAAATTATGTGTGATACAAAATATCGCCATGGCTTGTGTGGCCATAGTTTCGTTAACTCACGATGTCCACGAAATGCATTTAGATTTGAACGACCATTTTCGTAAAAGGCTTCAACAATTTTAACTCGCTGCTCAATTGTGTACCTCTCCCATGGTTAAATTTGTCAAACACTAAAACAAAGAAATGACAAACTAAGTTGGGCAAAAAACTTGACGTTAAGGTGTGACTAACAATAAACAACGTGCATAATGGTTGGACCACCCTTTAGTACTATACACTTTTTTAATACTCATCCAAATACGTTTCTGCTTCGATGATAGCCTACTCGCTTTAGCTGAATTCGTTTCACTCTAGAAACAAAAAGAAGTCGGCGGGAGCCCAGGCTCAGGGCCATAGAGTACCTTTCATGGCAAAACGATTTTCTAGCAGGCAGCTACCGAGAAATATAAAATCTTTAACTCGAAGCCGTAACTATTTTCGTGGGAACTGGCTTCGACATAGTGATGTTAACGATTATTATGAATTTAAGATTCTGAATTTAGAAATTTGTCAAGGAATCGATTTTTATTAATTATTATATTGGAAAAGGGTATTCTCCTTTTTGAAACCTAACAAAGGTCAAAATGAAAAACTCGAAAAACATTTCAGTTTTAAGGGAGAGGCAGGCAATGCACGTTTCTCTTCAACGAGTGGGAAATGCGAAATACTTGGACGAACTTTTGCTAACAATAACTGTCATTCCTCGAACTCCAGTGACCTTGAGATAAAAGATAAGGTATTAACTCTAATAATGAATTCAATTTCAACTCAGATTCATATCATGTTCCTGTCACCTATGACGAAATTGCTGCTATAATAAAACTAGCTTAAGTCTTGGAAGTCACCAGGTGCGGATGGCATAAACAACCTCTGTATAAAATCTCTTCTGTTAAATTCTTGACAACTTTCATAAACGACGGATATTTGCCTACCCACTTCAAAGTGGCTACGGTCATTACTATTAGAAAACCTAATAAACCGCCTGATTCCTCATCTTTAAAGAGCCAATGGGGATCACAAAGCGCTGCTGTGTGAGTATGTCACATCTAGATGGCAGTCAAGAAGTGATGCCAGAGATGTTAGATTTGTTGCGAGTAATGCGCATTATGGCTTCGGCCTTTATTTGGGTTTCTTATTGACACAGTTCTCTTAATGGCACAGTTCTCTTAATGCGTTCTTGCATAAGAGGGCCCTGAGTGATAGCCAGGCATGCAGTTGTAGGGCGCCTGTCGAGGACTGGCTACATGTTCTGTGCGAATGCTTTCTCCATGAGCACATACTGGACCTGTACCTTTGAGATAATTCTCCTACTGCACAGTGGTGGATCCCATTGGCCAAAAATAAAAAAAATCAAAGTCAGAAATTTGTCACCAAGTGTGGCATCACTGTTTCTTAACAAAACAAGGTTTTAAAATTTATAGTTGTTTCTGTTTTATTCCATCTGTACCCTTTAAGAACAGCTTCAAAAGAGAGAGTAAGTAAGCAGCTGGTTTTTGCAGTGTGAAAAAGTGGAAAATTAAGTGCAACTTAAAATTAATTAAAACAAAAGAAAAGAAACTTCTATTGAAATAAATCGAAATGAATATTGAATCAAATGGTATTTACTATATTTTAAAATAATAACAATGTGTTAAGCTTGTTGTAAATTTGTTATAGAATTAATTTTTTTCCAGTGTCATTGTTAGTGTTCGTTTGTCCATATATGTAAATTTTAACTAGAGTTTTAGTTGTGTTCCCTCCTGAAGTCTCCAATGGGATTTTTTTTGGTTTACTAGGTAATATCTCAAGATTCTAAAATTGGTAATATCAGCTGCACATTTTTGCCCGTCTTTGTGTTACCCCCCTCAGACCCAACCCGCCTCGTTGTTTTTATGTCCAAATATGAATTTTTGTGTGGTGTTTGTTAATTTATGTTCGCGTTGCTCTGTTATTGTTATGCATGTAAGGAAATGTGTTTATTTTTTGTTTTTTACCCAATTTTAATTTAATTTTTTCTTAATTTGATCCTTGTTATAAATTGTTTCTGCAATAGGCACAGTTTATAATTGCAAAATTCCGCGCTCACACATTTTTGATATTTGGTGCTCAGAAAGAGGTACAAATGCTGAAAAAGCTATAAAAGTGAAGGATGCCGGGAAAAGCTATAAAAATGAGGGCTACACATTTGAAGAAAGTCAATTAGAAACATGCTTAAATTATAATTGCAAAAAATTTTTAGAATTTTGGCAAAAATGCAATCGTATGAAAACAAGAGTTGAAAACAAATATTCTCATTGGCTTGCCCAAGTGGAGTCGATTTTATTAAACTTACAAACATCTGACATGAATAAAGATCGAGGACGTCCTAGATTAAGTTACGGAGAGTGTTCAAACAGGACAAAGCGACGACGAATAGCAGAAATAGAAGAAATTGATGTCTCCGCCGCTGATGATTTGCGATTTGCTACCTTACAAAGAAACCCAACGATTTTGCAAGCAAATGTTGGTGAAGTTATATCGCTTATAACTGAAGCAGGTTTAACAAAACATCAATATTTGACAATAAGAAGCTTTATAAACAGTAAACTTGATAATCATTTTTTACCTTGCTACGATAACATTTTGAAAGAAAAAAAGAAAAGTTACCCAGACAAAATAACTGTCAGCGAATCTCACGTTGAAGTTGAACTTCAAAGTCTATTAGACCACACCGCTACTCGGATATTAGAACTACAGAGCGATGTTATTAATGAAGTTTTGGATGAGTCCGTAAACAGCCTTACATTAATAGGAAAATGGGGCTTTGATGGCAGTTCGGGACACAGCGAGTACAAACAGAAAGTTGAAAATAAAAGTTTGGATGATAGTAACTTATTTGTAACATCATATGTCCCGCTCCGACTTGTAACAAAACCAGATGAGGCTCAAATCGCCAAAATAATTTGGAAAAATCCTCGACCATCGTCAACCCGCTACTGCCGTCCTACCAGGCTCCAATTTAAAAAAGAGACAGTTCAATTGTCCATCGACGAAGAGTCTTATTACAAGAAGAAAATTGAACAGTTAACTCCTACAAAATTCAAAAATGCTAAGAACCATATTCCATATCACATTCTGCAACTTACAATGGTGGATGGTAAAGTGTGTAATGCCTTAACTCAAACTTCATCCGCAAAGTGTTATATATGTAATGCAAAACCCACCGAAATGAACAATATTGAAAAAAGTCTGCAGAAAGAAGTTAAAATAGATCACTATGAATTTGGATTGTCACCTTTGCACGCTTATATTAGATTTTTTGAGTACTTTCTTCATATATCGTATAGGCTTGACCAAAAACAATGGCAAATTAAGTCTGTAGAAGGAAAAGCAGAAATGCTCAAGAGAAAACAGAATATTCAATTACAATTCCGAGAAAAAATGGGACTAATAGTCGACAAGCCAAAAACTGGAGGGAGTGGGTCTTCCAATGATGGAAATACGCCACGAGAATTCTTTAACAATGCTGGTTTATCTGCAGAAATAACAGGCATTGATAAAATAGTAATTGAGTGATGTGCAACATTGTTGCAAGCTTTGTCTTCAGGGTATACTATTAATGTCGACAAATTTAGGAAATATGCACTGGACACTGCTAAGGAGCTGACAAATAAATATTCCTGGTACTATCTTCCCCCCCTCAGTCCACAAAATTTTAATTCATGCTTCAGATGTTATTGAATATGCACTGGTATCGATTGGAGAGCTCTCTGAAGAAGCTGCAGAGTCCAGAAACAAAGATATAAAGAAATTTCGACTCCAGCACACGCATAAAATTTCACGCATTTCAACAAATACTGATTTGTTTAACCGTTTACTTTTAACTTCGGATACTTTTATAACGGGACAACGAAAGTTACCATGCAAGGACAAATCAATTTTATTAAAATCTGTTTTTGAATTGCTAGATTAATTTGAAGTCGATTTTCGTTTAAGGGGTGTTGTTACTAAAAAACAGACTAAATATCAACAATTTTAAAACTGCTGTAAAAAAATGAATACGCAATGTTTTTTAATTCTTATTTTTATTATTTCAAAGAGTATTTATCGTTATACTTTTAGGCAACCCTCCTTACCCTTTTATAATTTTGTATTACATTTTGTTTTATATGAAATTTATCACTATTTTTAATTTTTAAACTAATCTTGTAATCAAGTTGTTAACATATGAATTAAAAACAAGTTTCGTAAATTTTCTCAAGTTTTTGCTGACGTGGGGTAAATTTGGGTGCCTGGGTACGGTAGGAGGGGGGGTTATGAGTCATCAACCTCTCCCATTTTATCAGTAAATAGTTCTGACATATTTATAAAGCCGTGACCAAAGTTTCACGCTGATACCTACAGTGGAAGTAGTTTTGGCCGCTAACTCCATACAGTTCCGACCACTGTGTACTGGTAGGGTCGCCAGTATTAAGGAGGTGAAACCCCGCCGCTAAAAACTTTAAGATGTTTTTACTCGGATTTCAACCTCTGCTTACTTGTGTGATAGTCGTGCGGGCTAACCAACGCACCACGGCGGGGCGATCACTCTAAGCATCAGTCACTGTAATATCGCTTAAACTTAAAACTGCAGTGCTTTAAGTGATTCAGCCATTTACTCCACTTGTGTTCGTAGACTTTTCTACCACTCCCTATATTCAGTTCCCTAATACTCAAATTGGCAGTGTTCGCCATGCGAATCTGATCACGCCTTCCTGCGAGTTCCGCTGCCTCTACTAGGAAATATGGACGGACTTTAGGTAACGAGCAGCGCGAATGAACCGAGAGGCTTCTGTGTTATCCCGAAATTTGTTCTCAGCTATCCGACAACCCTGAGGACATGGGTAGCTCATTGCAGTAAAATTGTAAACCTTTTCCAGTCGGCTTCTTCTAGTTTTTATAAGCTCGGCTTTTTAAAGGGCCAGCCATGGAGAGCATTATGGGGAGGTGGTCTCATGCAAGTGAGATGTAGGGTTTCCAGATTAAGTTATTTATCAGACTTGGCGAAACGATGGTGATGTCTGGCGAGCTGCTGCGATCACTCACAATCCATGTGCCAGCGTCCTCTTACACTGTGAGATACGTAGAGCTATATTTATGCACAACCAATGTTAAACCTCTCTGGTCCGTATATTGGGTTAAATTACAAAGTTTATGGTGGGCATTGAAGTTCCCTAGGTCTTTGCGGTTTTTCCCTTTTAGGCCTTATGTCGAAAATCGACCGCGGGGTACAGTATGCCATAGGCGGTTTATAAACGTTGAATAGATCAATTTCGGCAGTCCCGGCCTTGACTGCTATCCCCATACATTCCATGTATGGGTCAATCTCGGGCGAGAGACCTCTGTACTTCACAAAATAGTGTAACAGGAAAGTAATTCCCTCACCCTAATTTCTGAAGGGATCCTATCTTAGCACATTAAAACCTCTTACTTGTATCCTAAACGCTGCAGGCTTGCAAGATACAAGCTGCAGGCGGCGTTCAGCTTAGTTTCCTGGATTGCAGAAACCGTAATTCCTTTCTGTTCGCTAAGCTTGCCACAGATACCATTACAACTAAATTGGATGATCAGCGCCGTATCAGCTGGGACAATTATTAGGGGGTGTAAGTTGCGTGACTTTTTTCTTAGATAGACGTAGGGACGTACACTGAGCCGAAAATACAATGCTTTTGTTAAGCATGAGTCTGGTTAAATTTTTCATGGTAAATGTTTTATATCGAAGACAAAATAACGTTATATAAGGTCAAATGTACATACAAAATAGTTGAAAGAATATTATAAAAGGTTGGTTTTTTCAAGAAAACGGCAGAAACTTGTGCGTTATAACCAAAAAGATTATTCGGCTCTGTTGTATCGAAGTTCTTGATCTGCTTTGTGTTATACGAAGTTCAGAATTAAGTTACACGAAGATGCAACGACTGCGACTGTCTTATCCCCCACTCTTTTTCCTTTCTTCCTTTGAACGTTTGTAATTGTGAGAAAGATCATAAGACAATTTATCTCTCTCTTTTAAAAAAACAAAAAACCAAATGCTTGATGTACAATCTTCATAGCCCAATGATATTGCGCTATGAAGATTGCTTTTCGCACAGTTCGAAGACTATACGCAAAGGGTAATTCTCATTAATCATAATGGGACTTCCGTATGTCATTTGATTTGTAGCCGAAGTAATCGTTGCCAAAGACTACTGAAGAAAAACCTTGGTGAGTTTAGAAACAGCTGTACAGTCTGTCTGGCAACCGCAACCAATACATTTCACCAATTTTTCAGTTGATTCTGATAAAGAAACAACAAAAAGGTCTCGAACCAGAATAACTGTTCGTCATAATAATGAAAAAAGACCGAATAAATGCAAACAAAACTAAAACATAATTAGTAGGTTAATTTAGTATTAAAAATTGTAACATTAACTATATTTCTGGTTAAGAGAGGTTACCAATAATTATTTAACTTAACAATAAAAATTATATTATTTCTATAACAATCTTTATAGTTAATAATATTAACAATTTCGTTGTTAAATTGAACATGTATTGTTTAATAAATTAACTATGAAATTTTAATATTAACAATTTTCATGGTTAGAAACAATGCATTGTTTAAACAACAATAATTTTTGTAATAATAACAATTTTAATGGTTAAAAAACTCAACATTGCATTGTTAAAACAACAATAAGAGGTAACCAATATTGAGTAAACTTAACAATAAAAATGATTCTATAACAATCTTCCAATATTTACCAATTACCAATAATTATTTAACTTAACAATAAAAATTATTTCTATAACAATCTTTATAGTTAATAATATTAACAATTTCATTGTTAAATTGAACATGCATTGTTTCAATAAATTAACTGTAATTTCAATATTAAAATTTTTCATGGTTTAAAACAATGCATTGTAAAAACAACAATAATTATATTAAAAATAAAAATTGTAATGGTTAAAAAACTCAACAATGCATTTTTAAAAAACTATATTTATTTTAAAATTAACAATTTTTATGGTTAAAAAATTCAACCAGAGAATAAATTAATTAACTTTTATTATTGTTAAATACCAGTCAACAACAAAATGTTCAAATTAACGTTATATAACGAAGACTCCAAATCATGTTTATTTATAGTTAAGTTCACCTTATATAAGGTTATTTTTCTTCTCAGAGTAGCTTAAACCGACGACGATGATGACTTTGACGATGATGATATCGGTAACGGTCTGAGGACTATGCAGACACATCAGGCGGCAACTTTGTCGTTGTAGCGGCACACGAAGTGTCGAGGTAACAGCCCTTGGTCGAAGAATGCTGCTTTGAGCCAATGGAACCGGCTCTCGTGGGATTGAGACGGCAACGTAGCCTGTCTGGTAGTACTCCCTAAAGTGGAAGTACTCCTTAAGCAGCTTTAGAACTGTACCCATTTTAGGTATCGATTACATCTCAACGATGATCCAATCAGGGTAGTTGCGCTGCCGATCGAGGTGGTCGATGCGGTTCTGAGAAGAGCCTTGGTACAGCGTATAGCTCGCACCAGTCTGCCAGAGCTGCTCTCGATGTTCTGGGCATGAAAATACAATGTGACGCTCGTTGGGCGAGACATGTATTCGAAGTGTCGAAAGAAGCACTCTAGTACATAGGCTTCTTAAAGCGGTGCAAGAAAAATTTCACTCCTTTTTATCTTTTCAATATCTATACTACTTACATCAGGCCAAAGATGGAATACAACTCCCATATATGGGCAGGTGCTCCAAAATCATCGTTGGAGCTACTTGACCGTGTTCAAAGGAGAGCGATGGTGCTGATAGGTGACAGTAGGGTATCCGACTCTATTGTTTTCCTTGAGCATCGTCGGAATGTGGGTTGCGTGACGCTGTTCTATCGTTACCTGAATGGTGTGTGTCATCAGACATCCGTCGCCTTATTCCTGACGTGAGGATGTTCGGCAGGAAGACGCGACTTTCTAGGAATTCACACACGTTTGTTATCGATTGGCCAGTTGACCGCACTATATAAGTACACTACAGATCAAGTTCGTTTTTCGCTCGTCAGTCTGTATGTGGAATCGACTTCCGGCAAATGTATTTCCCATTAAATGCGACATCCAGAAGTTCAAGGCAAGCGTCAATAATCATTACTCCCTCTTTCCCCCTTCCGATCCTTTACTTTCCACTCACCAACGCAATGCACCGCATGTATAGGGGGCATCCCCTGAGTGTTGGTTATTTAAAAAAAACAGACGGGAATATGGACAGACTTGTTGCACAAAGTACCAAATTCATTTCCAATGGCCAAAGAATTGCTGCTTCGGCTGTCGTGGAATTGACCAAAGTGAAATTGACTTATCCAGTTCTTTGAATCAAGGCAAATTTTTTAAGCTCTTGGAGATATACATTTAGAGATAAACATTTTGCTGTTAATCTCAACAATTGGTACCCATGACAAGCCACCGTATGTCGTAGCCTTTTTAATGAATCCTTAATACTACTAATTACTTAAGTCCCACAACATCTTATTAAGGAACAATTAGGAACTTTTCTGAAATCAGTGATCGGTGCACTATTCAATACTTATTCTCACTCACTGGCACCTATTGTTTTGCGAAGGCTCTGAACGGCTAATGCATTTTATAGACAAGGCTTTACTTGGTTTAGAGATAAATTTCATACTCCTAAAGTCGCCGGCATTTATGAGAAGGAAGTCCGCCGTTGAAAAATGTTCTTACCCGGGGTTGATCCAGCGTTTACTGGCATGAAAGTCATGCAAACTTCCATCAAACACAAAAATAAATCGTCATTACCTTCTATCAAATCACTGTGGTAAGTAGGCACCCTGTAGAGATGGACACTTATATGTACATATTTATACACCTACTACTGTACGTATAATTTTTATTGATTCACACTCTATTTGTATATGATGGTGCGTATTTTCGGTAGGTTAGTTGTAGCAACCGAATTGAATTACGACGATAGAGTTTATTTTATGTTGATTGGCAGCAAATAATAACACATCGTAATAATAATAATGCGAGTAATAAACAATCTTGCAGATGCCAGGGCTCGTCCCTCCTCCCACTCACAATGAAAGTACGAAAATACAATACAAACGAACCGACAACACTACAGCACAAGCAAAAATAAAGATATATTGTCGGAATTTATTGAAATGAACATCAAATATTTGCACACTATTGCAGAAATCACAAAGAGTAAATTCATCGGAAGGAGTTCAAAATCAAAGAGGTAAAAGTCAAGTCAAGTTTTCGCTGGTAGGATTAGGCATGTCAATCGGGAAATCCCGAGTCCCGAATTCCGAAATCCCGAATTTAGAAATCTCCTAATTCCGTCATTTTTCAAAAATAACCACGGAAAATATAGTAATTTATAATATTGACAATTTAAAAAGTAAACAAATTGAAACTGATCCATCGCCTAATTTTGACTTTTGAATCTGTAATACACCCTGATTAAAACAAAAAACAACGCAACGAAACACAACAATGAATTAACTACAAGGATAATGAATTCATCTAAGCTTAGGCGAAAAGTCAAGTCATGAATAATGGTATTTTTTTTGGTTATTTGCTTAGTAAGTGAAATTATTTCTAATGAAACATAGAAATGAATGGTTTCCTCTGATTGTTACGTAAATATAGACAATACGGGCGGTTCGGAAAGTTCTTATCCTATCAATGAAAGAGAATAGTTATTTCTATTTTTCAATATAATCTCCTGAAACTTCAATACACTTAGTCCAACGCTTATCTAGCAATTCTATCCCTTGATTAAAATAGTTTTCCTCAAAGTCTTCAAAATAGGGGTTTACAACTGTAATTGCATCTTCATTTGAGGTAAAACGCTTGCCAGCAAGGAATTTTTTTAGATTTGGGAACAGGTAAAAGTCACTGGGAGCTAATTCAGGAGAATAAGGTGGGTGGTCAAGCAACTCGTACTTTAATTCGTTGATTTTAGCCATTGTTAAAACACTCTTGTGCGCTGGTGCGTTGTCTTGATGAAAAATTATTTGTTTGTGTTGTAAGCCAGAACGTTTTTCTCGAATTTGTACATTTAATTGATCTAAAAGGTTGCAATAGTACTCTGAATTTATTGTTTTACCCTTTTGCTGATAGTCAATCAATAAAATAACTTTGAAGTCCCAAAAAAACCGTTGCCATAACCTTACCAGCCGATTGAATTGTTTTTGCCTTCTTTGGGGCACTTCCTCCAGCTTCAGTCCATTGTTTGGATTGTTCTTTTGTCTCTGGAGTATAGTGGTGGATCCATGTCTCATCAACAGTTATGAAACGACGCTTAAAATCCGTTTTATTTCGCTGAAAACGATCCAAACAAGCTTGAGAAATGTTCATTCTTATGCGTTTTTGGTCGACTGTTAACAAGTGCGGCACCCATCTTGCAGAAAGCGTTTTCATCTGTAGTTCTTCATGCAAAATTAAATGGACTCGATCATTTGAGATGCCCATGATATTAGCTATTTCACGCACTTTTATTCGTCGATCATTTAATACCATATCATGCACTTTGGCTACAATTTCTGTTGTTGTTGCTGTTTTTGGACGTCCTCTACGTGGTTCATCTTCAATGCTTGTACGACCACGTTTAAATTCAGCAACCCATTTTTTTACTGTTGCATATGAAGGAGCACTTTCACCTAACACATTCACCATATCATTATGAATTTCTTGTCCCGATAAACCTTTTTTATGTAAATATTTAATGACACCACGCATTTCTAATTTTTCCATTGTAAAAAAATCGCGGATGCGTCTTTTGTGAACACCTGTTTCTATAAGAAGGAGTTGCCCGATCGAAACAAAATTTAACATGTGTTCATAGCAGAGATGGAAGTTTCCAAAACACTTAACTTTTTTCTGTTTATACCGCGCTTTTTGTGCTAGGCTAAGAAGTTTCCGAACCGCCCTCGTAAAATGTTTCCCTAGATAAACAATAAATTTAAATATTTTTCAATGATCTAAAAGAAACTAGTAAAAAAGCGAAAGTAGGGCGTGGCCAACTTTATTATACCCTGCACTTCAGGATGCTCAGAAATGCTAACATGAAATATGTTTGACTACTTAGACGGGTTCTAAATTTACCAGGATTTTAAATGGATTTATGTCATATTCGAATTTGTGAGTAAATTTTTTTTGGTAAAATCGTTCATGAGATTGACCGAATTTAATTTGTCTATGGTCTTCCAAGTATTTTTCGCGGTGGAAAGAAGTGATCACGAATTACAGCTCCTTTGTCAATTGACGCTTAGTTTAGGAGATATAACCAATTTAAGATTTTCTAACGTCTTCCAACTTTTTTGGCTGAGTAATTAAGTGATCATGACTTAAGGCTATTTTGTTAATTAGGCGCTTGGTTTAGGAGAT
The DNA here is from genome assembly GCA_963513945.1 of Hydrotaea diabolus. Taxonomy (NCBI): domain Eukaryota; kingdom Metazoa; phylum Arthropoda; class Insecta; order Diptera; family Muscidae; genus Hydrotaea; species Hydrotaea diabolus. Next base: position 83,600,525 of record OY740718.1, on the reverse strand, counting down.
ATAATTTGTTTGGCCGCAGAATGAAGTGATCGTGTCATTCGGTTTTTTTTGTCGATTAGATGTTTAATTTTAGAGATATATAACCGATTTAAAATTTTGTAGGTTCTTTCAACTTTCTTTTTGCTGTGCAAAAGGATCAATAATAAAAACTCTTTTGTCGATTATACGCTAAGATTCGGAGATGTATCCTTTCTGGCCGCAGAATGAAGTGATATTGAATTAGTGCTCTTTTTTCGGTTAGAAGCTTAGTTAAGGAGATGTTACCTATTTAAGTTTTTTTGTAGTATTCCCACGCCTAGAAAATAAGTGATCACGAATTAAGGCTCGTTAGTTGACTAGAAGCTTAGTTTATGGTTAAAAGACAATTTAACTTTTTTTGTCGCGGACAAAAGTGATAACGAATTAAAGCTCTTTTGTCATTTAGAAGCTTAGTTTAGGAGATTTAACTGATTCAAATGTTTCTAAGGGCCTCCAACTTTTTTTGCGCCGAATACATTGCTAACGAATTAAGCCTCTTTTGTCGATAAGACTCTTAGTTTAGGAGATAGAACCCACTTTATTTGCCGTGGAGAGAAAAGATGACGTAATAAGGTTCCTTTCTCTATTAGACGCGTTGTTAAGGAGATATGACCGATTTAAGCTTTTTCATGGTCTTTCAACTTTTTTTGCCATGGAAAGATGTGATCTCTAAATTAGGCGCAGAGTTTAGGATTTGAGTTTCTCTATGGTCTTCCAATTTTCTTTTTGGTAAAAACGATTGAAACTATGTTTGAAAGCTATCTCTAAATCTGAATTGATTTTTTTCAATTTCCATAATTTTGTTGCTTGGTCCAAAAACCTAATTTTTGCCAAGTTCCGTCAAGATTTTGAGCCGATGTGTGAGAGCTCGCATTGTCATGGTGCACAATGATTCATCTTCTCTTGTTGGTTTTTCGAATTTCTCCGAAGACTTCAAGCAAACAAATTGTGGTGCACCACTTAGAATTGACCTCCAACGCAACAGACGCCACATGAGCAGTTTTGCCAAAGAAACAGGCTACCAATTGCTTTGAAGTGCTTCTTCCACAAACAACTTTCGTTGGATTTGGGTCGTCTTCGAAGACCTACACGGTCGATTGCTGTTTTGCTTTGGGCTCATACGCAAAGATCCATGATTCGTCACCTGTGACGATCTTATAAACGTTCTTTGAAGCACAGCGATCGTATTTTATGCAAAATTTCTTTGCACTTATCGACACAAGCCTTTTTTTGAGCGATTGTCAAATTGTGCGGCAGTCAACGAGAACAAACCTTTTTTACGGCCAGGAGTTCATGTCATATCGAATGTATGCTGGTGGAAGAAATGCCCAAGGATTCCTCTATTTCACGGTATGTCACATGACGATTTTGCTTTATCTGTTCACGCACAGCATCAATGTTCTCTGGCACAACGGCCGTTTTTGGACGACCTTCGTCTTTGAGCGAGCGTCGGTCACGATTGAATTCATTAAACCAGTTTTTCACAATCCTATAGGATGGTGCTTCATCGACATACAAAGATATTAGTTCATCGATGCACTCTTGTCGTGATAATCCACGTCGAAAGTGAAAAATGATCGCAAAAAATGTTCACTTGTTAATTCCATTTTTTTGCTAAATTGATTTTTTCAAGTCACTGGAAACAACACAAATAATGGTCGTACGTCAAAACGTTTGAGTACGTTTATGCTAAAAAAATGTCAAACTTTCCAATAGAAATGTCAGATGAAACTAAGTGTTGCCTAGAAATATATATATATAGCAACCCATAGCTTTACTCGTAGATGGGCGGACATACATCAATCGTTAAATCAAATAAGCAAGTGATTCTGAGTCGATAGGTGAGTTAAAGGTGGGTCTAATTCAAATATTTTTGGCAGTTACAAACTGTATATCATTAAACTAACTTAAAATACCCTGTTACACAGAGCGGTGCAGGTTACAGTAAATTTTCTTGATAAATTTTAAAGATTTCCCAACGTTCCGAGAAACCTGATATTCAAATGTGAAACCATACTGCACTGAATTGAAGTACAGAAAACATGCCAGTATGTTTACGTGCCGGAACGACAGTCTGCGTTTATTTATCTGCATTGTAACAAGGATGCCTCCGCAAAATGTATGATATTTATTGTTAAAGCTATCATTGGCTTCGCATCCCCACTATGATTTCATTCTTTTACATGCTTGGATTAATCATTTCGTAATTGTACGAAAATCTATTGAATTTTGACAATATTAAACAAATTGCATAAAATTGAAATAGAATAAGGGCGGCTGCTACCCTCCCCCTTTGTTGCGTTGCCAAATTGGTATTTATTTATGAATATCCTACACAGAGATATGCGATAGACTTACGCAACCCCCGTCCAAACATAATTCGGTTACAGAATAACTTTGTTTGAGTATATTTGAGGAGCTTGTGTAAATTTCGTTACTTGAGAATGGTGATTTATTTATTAAATTTACGATCAGGCAAAAATGAGCAAAGTAGAATTGGCCTTTAGAAAAGGTGGCACAGTTTCTTCAATAAATATTTTAAGAAAACTAGTTTATTGAGCAAGGTGAAAGTACTTATAATATGAAATGTGTTGACAAATTTCTTGGCATGTCATCTTCAAATTCTTCGAGTTTGTAATCAATGTTGATCCGAAATTTTGCAAATACCAGGCAAACCCCTTTTCAAGTATACGAAAGACGCTAAGGTATAAATCGGAACGCATTACGAGGGCGGTTCGGAAACTTCTTAGCCTAGCACAAAAAGCGCGGTATAAACAGAAAAAAGTTAAGTGATTTGGAAACTTCCATCTCTGCTATGAACACATGTTAAATTTTGTTTCGATCTGTCAAATCCTTCATATAGAAACAGGTGTTCACAAAAGACGCATCTGCGATTTTTTTACAATGGCAAAATTAGAAATGCGTGGTGTCATTAAATATTTACATAAAAAAGGTTTATCGGGACAAGAAATTCATAATGATATGGTGAATGTGTTAGGTGAAAGTGCTCCTTCATATGCAACAGTAAAAAATTGGGTTGCTGAATTTAAACGTGGTCGTACAAGCATTGAAGATGAACCACGTAGTGAACGTCCAAAAACAGCAACAACAACAGAAATTGTAGCCAAAGTGCATGATATGGTATTAAATGATCGACGAATAAATGTGCGTGAAATAGCTAATATCATGGGCATCTGAAATGATCGAGTCCATTTAATTTTGCATGAAGAACTACAGATGAAAAAGCTTTCTGCAAGATGGGTGCCGGGGAGTCGACCAAAAACGCATAAGAATGAACATTTCTCAAGCTTGTTTGGATCGTTTTCAGCGAAATAAAATGGATTTTAAGCGTCGTTTCATAACTGTTGATGAGACATGGATCCACCACTATACTCCAGAGACAAAAGAACAATCCAAACAATGGACTGAAGCTGGAGGAAGTGCCCCAAAGAAGGCAAACACAATTCAATCGGCTGGTAAGGTTATGGCAACGGTTTTTTGGGACTTCAAAGTTATTTTATTGATTGACTATCAGCAAAAGGGTAAAACAATAAATTCAGAGTACTATTGCAAACTTTAAGATCAATTAAATGTACAAATTCCAGAAAAACGTCCTGGCTTACAACACAAAAAAATAATTTTTCATCAAGACAACGCACCAGCGGACAAGAGTGTTTTAACAATGGCTAAAATCAACGAATTAAAGTACGAGTTGCTTGACCACCCACCATATTCTCCTGATTTAGCTTCCAGTGAATTTTACCTGTTCCCAAATCTAAAAAAAATCCTTGCTGGCAAGCGTTTTACCTCAAATGAAGATGCAATTACAGTTGTAAACCACTATTTTGAAGACCTTGAGGAAAACTATTTTAATCAAGGGATAGAATTGCTAGATAAGCGTTGGACTAAGTGTATTGAAGTTTCAGGAGATTATATTGAAAAATAAAAATATTTTTGAAAAACTAACTATTCTTTTTCATTGATAGGCTAAGAACTTTCCGAACCGCCCTCGTACTTCTCTAATTATGTTGACGAAAAAACATGTAAAAAAGTTTCCGTCGGTTGCTCCAACTCTCATATATTTTCATATCCTTTTTTTGTAATCCTTTTGTTCTCTACCTTACTGATGAGCACCAGTTTTATTCAGTTTTAAATCTTGTAGAGTCGATTGAGTAGAAAGGTGCTAGAATAGGGCGTGGCATCCACTTTTTTCTTATGCGCAGACAAAGGTGAAAGAAATAAAGGGTGTTTTTTATTGAGGTATAGAACTTCGAATTGAAATAAAACACAAGAAAATCGTTTTAATGTCCATCAATTTGGCTTTATTGGAAGGATAATTTTATGCCATTAATGTTTAAATATGATTTCGGGCATGTGGCCGCCGCGGCTGGCTCGAATAAAGCCAATTCTACAGGTCCAATTTTCAACCACTTTTTCGAGCATATGGGGCCGTATGTTGGCAATAACGCCACGAATGTTGGCTTCCAAGTCCCCTAACGTTTCTGGTTTGTTGGCGTAGACGAGCGACTTCACATATCCCCAAAGAAAATAATCCAATGGTGTCAAATCACACGATCTTGGTGGCCAATTGACAGGTCCATTCCGCGAAATTATGCGCTCATCGAATGTTTCCTTCAATAATTCGATTGTGACGTGCGCTGTGTGGCATGTAGCGCCGTCTTGTTGGAACCACAACTCATCCACATTCATGGCATTCAATTCGGGAACAAAATAGTCGGTTATCATGGCTCTATACCGGTCTCCATTAACGGTAACTGACTCTCCAGCATTATTTCGGAAGAAGTATGGCCCAGTGACTCCACCAGCCCATAGAGCACACCAAACAGTCAGTTTTTGTGGATGTAATGGCATCTCAAGGGTCTCATGTGGATTCTCTTCACTCCAAATGCGGCAATTTTGCTTGTTGACGTAGCCATTCAACCAAAAATGATCCTCATCACTGAACAAAATTTTGTGATGAAAATCAGCATCGAGATGAATCTCATTTTCGGCCCATTTGGCAAGCGTTGTTCTTTTGTCAACCTGTTCATGATGAAATGGCAAACCAAACTAAATATTAATCACTTGACAGCTGACAAAATGACCGCCAGTTAAAAAAGTGATGCCAACTTAAAGTTCTATACCCCAATAAAAAACACCCTTTATATTGCAGGGAACAAAATTCCAGAGGAATGCATGCAGTAGGAAAAGTTATGTGATTTCAATATACGCTCGGATATGACCGTGTGTGTGGAAGGTAAAAAAGGGCGTGGCTCAAAATTTACGTCAGCTAGTTCAATTTATATTCTAGTCTAATTAATATTATATTTGGTAATTTCTAATTTTTAGCAGAATGTATGAATTATAAACACTAGTATGCGATTACCAGAGGTGGGCGGAAGGTAGCATATGCACTAGGAGTACCAGAATTAGACGTGTCATCCCCTCTTTTCTAACAAGTGAATAAAGCCGTTTTAAAGAAAATTGTGGTTCAAAATTTTAGCGAATATAACTTACTGAGTGACAGGCTATGTGGGTTCTAATTGGCACTGAAACAGTGTCATTTGCTGGGGAGGTACCAAAAAGGGCGTGGCTATAAATCAAATTATTTGTTACTAAGTTAAGCTAACGAGGGTTGCTATATATATATTTCTGGCCTAGGCAACACCAAGTGTTGCCTTGCGCCATCTGACATTTCCATTGAAAAGTTTGACATTTTTCAGCATAAACGAATTTAGAACGTTTTGACGTACGACCATCATTTGTGTTGTTTACAGTGGCTTGAAAAAATCAAGTTGGCAAAAAAAAATGGAATTAACTCTTGAACATTTTCGTGCGATCATTTTTCACAACTTTCGACGTGGATTATTACAAGAGTGCATCGATGAACTTTAATCTTTGTATGGCGATGAAGCATCATCCTATAGCACTGTGAAAAACTGGTTTATTGAATTCAATTGTGGCCGACGCTCGCTTAAAGGTCGTCCAAAAACGGCCGTTGTGCCAGAAAACATTGATGATGTGCGTGAACAGATAATGCAATATCGTCATGTGACAAACTGTGAGATAGAAATGCCCAAGGATGCATTTCTTCCACCAGCATACATTCGATATTGCACGAACAGCTGGCCGTAAAAAAGGTTTGTTCTCGTTGGATCCCGAACAATTTGGCAATGGCTCAAAAACAGGCTCGTGTCGATTGATGCAAAGAAATTTTGAAAAAATACGATGCCGGTGCTTCAAAATACGTTTATAAAATTGTCTCAGGTGACGAATCATGGATTTATGCGTATGAGCCCAATGGAAATGTCAGATGGCGCCAGGCAACACATAGTGTTGCCTAGGCCAGAAATATATATAGCAATTCTCGCAGATCAGAAAACAATTGGAAAATTTATATTTTTACAATATTAAGATGATTTTTACCTTTTTGACAATAGATATTTTCGGATGACTCTTGTGGAATTTTAAGGCCTTAGGTCTATCTAATCTAACGCAGCCACAAGGTTTATCTAATATACTAATGTCTAAAAACATTTTTAGTTATATCCGAGTTCCAATTCTAATAAAAATTGTTAAATAAAAAAATATTCACCTTAATTCAATTTACAGCGATATTTCCTAATTACAGTCGCCTACTATTACAAAGTTCTTTCAAAGTTGTGATAAGAAGTAAACATTTTAGCAAAAAAAAAGAGTCAAAAAGAAGTCACTGCACAATAGTGTGAGAGAGGCTACGCTTGTAAAAAGGTTACATCAAGAAACAATTAAATTTAATGCGAATACACAGCATTTTTAAATAAATTCTAGAGGTCATATTTTCTTATTTCCATTTATTCGCACTTATACCGAAGAGCCCATCTGGTGCTGTCATCTGAAATTGTCAAAGAGGCTAGCCACGTTTTTGCGCCACATGACGCTGGCACGTGCGTCTCTGGGTGTGTGTGTGTGCGAACGTTGTCGGCTACAATGTCAATCAAATAAACACATTTTGTGGCAGTAAAGCGCGCTTTTCTCCCCCCCCAAACCGTCAGCCAGAACATTCAATGAATTTTAGGGAAATTTCCCATAAATTGGCAACACTTGTTGAGCAGGATTTTCCCCCCATCCATACAAATGAAATCGAAAACTTTCAATTGGTCCCTATGCAGCCACAAAAAACGGGGAGAAAAAAAGAATGAAATTCACTAAAAACGTTACCTTTGAAAGAATCTTCAATTAACCGCAAATTACCCAATCAATCTGCATTACACCGAACTACATTCGAACCCGATGCACGGCCGAGTACGTACTAATCAAACGGCTCCCTCCCACCACGCCCCGCCGAGCACTACAATTTACGAGCTAGAGAAGGATACATCGCTGCAACATGTATGGAATATAGCTGCGAACTCTTTTGGTCGACCCTCCCTCCTCCATTCATCCGCGTATGTTTGCTCTGTGGCGAAAAGCGTTCAAGCAAATGTGTTTGGCACATATTGACTTTGAACTATAAACTTTGGCGGCCAACGCCGATGTGTATCCTCAAAAGCAACAACATCTACAAGAACAACGACAACAACATCATTTACGCACAAATATACACATTATGTAAAGAATGTTCAATGTAATGTAATATAATCAAACATAGGTATGTACTCGCACCTACACTCTGGGGTACAAAATGAGGATCTCAATTGGGATCGATTTTAGGGCAGTACCAGGAATCCGTAAGTGGTCTGTTTATAAAGGATCTGCTTCGACATTCAGGTGAAGGAAGTGCGCCTGGATGAGTCCAAAGGAACCTGGAGGCCAGCTGAGTGGGCTTGGCTGGTTAATTGAAGATATGCGGCACGTTATCCAGTCCTTGATAGCAGAGGGGACAAACGTCCGAAAAGTTTGCATCAATTCGCGCCCAATACGAATTGAGGCGGCAGCATCATCCAGATCTCAGCTGAGCCAAAACCACGTGTGTCTGCCAAGGCTGCACCTTTTCCTCTAGTGAAATCTACGGGGGATTTTCCCTAGCACTACATTCACGCTGTCGCTGAATACTGCTGCTGTGACTTCATTAGCGTTAATGATGTTCAGACCTGCCTGAAAGTTTCAATGGGCTAAAGGCTCTCTCTTGTATCGCTACACATCTCTCGCTCTAGATCATGAAGATCGTACCTGATCTGCCTGGGCGGAGGCATCCATTCCATGAGATGATGCTAGGAAAAACTACTTCAAAGACACCCAAGCAGATAGCGGTTAGACAACAAGATATAGTAAGGACCTTCGTCTTCTTGTGTAGTTGGTCCTTGAATACGACTTGAGGCGGCTGCACTATCCGGATCTCACCTTAGCCAGAACAGCGCGCGTCTGCCGAGGTAGCATATTCTCCTTAGGTGAAGTGACCCCAAAGATTTTGGGGTAGTTGGTACTTCAGATGTTGACCTCACCGACTTTCACATTAAGTGATAACCGCAGCTCTGCGTTCCATGATCTAGCAGCTGATGATTTGGTCGGATATTTTAAATTCCTCGCAGTGAAGAAGCCTGCTAATTCAGTGAAATTACGCATATATCAACCACTCAAGGTCCTGACGGCAGAATTGTAGAATCATCAGCATACTAAAAATTTCACACAATTTTAACGCCGTCAGGAGATGCATAAATTTTAGAGCGGTAGAGGTTAAACAGCGCCAGAGATATCACCTAGGAAACTTCGACTTCCTATCTCTCAATTCTACATATGAATGCAGCCCACACATACAGTCTACGACCCAAAGTTTCAAACTAGGCGGAAGGGAGGTTTCTGCAATATCATCGAGTAGAGTGGCAAGATTGGCCGTTTAAAGGCCTTGGTAAGGTCCCCGAGGACCGCCCTGTCTTTGGCATTTTTCTAGTTGAGACATCGACTTTTACGTGTGGTGATGGCGTGTAGGGCAGTTGTTATGCTATGCTGTTTGCGGAACCCCTGCTGAAGATCAGCACATGGAAGATGTTCGATCAGGCTGGGGAGGAGCAGTACTTCCATCGTTTTTGCTACTGGGGAAAGCAAGTAGCAAAAACCGCTTAAAATCTGTCATTGTTCTGTCACCAACCGTGACGGCTGCCCAACCATCCTTTCCTTGATTTTACCGTTGTCCACAGGGAGTCGCCAAATTTAACGTGATTGTCGCCACGACAGCCTGAACCACGGTGTGCCATCACACTGGGACCGTAACAATGCGACGGCCAGCGCCCCATTAGATTGATTCCGCCGTTACCAATTCGAAGCACGACAGTTATGGTTCATAACTTCTCTCTTGGTAAGGGGTCGAGGACTATCTAAGTCTCTACTGTTCTATGGGTCTACAGCAGCCGGTCGCAATGCAACTCCACGTCGAACCGAATTTCTTCCCGCGATTTGGGTCTAAACCACAACCACCACGATACTCCCCGAAGGGCCGAAACAAATAGTCAGGCCAGAACAAGCTCTGGGGGCTCCTGACTACCCGTGGTACTAGATTTAAGTCTCCGGCCAGACCTCGTAACCAAAAGGCTACTTCCAGATTCTGTTCCATACAACCTGGGACGGGTCACCCGCACCAAAATAGTCAACCAAAAACACAAACAAGTTATAAACATGGAACAGTCGCCCGCACGGGCGATTCGATGGCCAGGGAATGGCACCGGCACGACATCACGAACAACAACAAAAGACTTTGCTACCCTCACGGGAGACAAGACAGCAGAGGAACAACACTGACGAAACCGCTCCTACGACGACAACGATCCAACGACAATTGTGTGAGGCAACGACAATGCCACGACTTATCCGCGAATAGTCGCACCAGAAAACCCTCGTTAGGCTCCTGCGAGTCTTCTCCTATTGAAGGCTACACGAGCAAACTCCCCCAACCTGCTAAACGCACGATCAACCCCCAAGCAGCGACTGAAGTCGGACCTGTCGACGGTCTGGACAATGCCCATTCCATCCAAGTCAATATGGCATAGAAAACAGTTTGGGGAATAAAAAAATGCTAAAAAGAGCAAAACGGGCGAAATGTTGAACAGTTGAAACGAGAAAATAAAATCACATTATTAGGAATTACAAATAAGGACCAAAACGGACGGAATATCAGACCGAAAATGGACCACTAAAACAGCTGATATAGAAAAATAAGCTCAAACAAAAGGATGACATATTAAATAAAAATGCGGATTTAAAGGGCCACAACATGCGAAATATCAAAAATTGAGGAAATAAAATCAACCGAATGGAAACAACAATATAAAAATGGTCCGAAAAGGGGTGAACATAAATTACTGAATTTATTAGGCTTTAAAAATTTAACCCTACGGCGGGTGAGAAGATCCCTGGGGACCTTTTTCATTTTCAAACTGAAATTACTCCTTGACGGTCCATGGGAAGTATCCCCACATGTATTCCAAGGACATTTTATCTAGAATCACTTAAAAAAAATTCAAAGCGATCCGACCAATAGTTTAGTTTCTATTGAGATTTAAATGTGTAACGTGTGAAAAGGCCCGCTGGGACCTTGTACTGAAATTGCAAGAAATCGTTAATAAATGCACTGTCTTTTGGCTTGTTTTATTGTTTGAACACATCACAAACGTGTTCCTTGAATTTTAGTTACTTTTTGGATTATTTTATTGTGTCTTTCCTTGAAACAAAATAAACTTTCCGTCCCTTTTTGAATTTTTGTTACCGTCCCCTTTGAGTTGTTTGAATTTACCCTTACTTTTTACGCATACTCTTACCTACTCTTACTCTTACATAGACGCAGTTGTACCAGCTAGAAGCCAGGTAGACGTAGAAAAGGGTATAAAAGCGGCTGTAGTTTCGTAAACCAAATCAGTGAAAGTTGAGACAGTGAATAGTGAACATCGAGTGCGAAATTTTATTTTGAATTTTATAAAGAGAAATAAAAGTATAAAACAATGGCAGAGGAAAATGTAGACATTGCTGAAATTGTGGTACGTCTTAGTACACGCTACCAGCAAATGAGCGAGGATGAAAGACGTGCAGTGGATGATAGATTTGCAGACTTCATGAGTGCGGAGATGAGTGATGACGATGAAGGTGCTATTCCTGCATTTGGTCTTGAAGGTGCGGATGATGACGATTTCACATATCAATCAAATTTTCATGTTGATGAACCACATATAGACATCAATGAAGATATTAGTGATGTCGACGATGATGAAAAGGAAGAAACTGATGCTCAGCAAACAAGTGACGATTACTGCATTTCCAAAGATGGCTCCAAATGGACTAAAAATGCAGCACCGACTTCCCGTACTCGTGCTCATAACGTGGTCGACTACGCAAGGAGGAATCCGGGACCAGTAGGAACCACATATGATCCCTTTACCATATTCCGCTCGCTCATCACCGAGGACATGGCGTACATCATAATACGCGAATCAAATCGGTAAGGCAGGAAAGTGAACGCTGCATGGAATTTGGCAAATCCAACAACACAAAAAAGGAATGGAAACCAATCACTTTGAAAGAGTTCGATGCCTTTTTCGCTATTGTTTTGTATACTGGACTCACTAAATCGAACCTCTTGAATAGTTATGGATCCCAACGTATAAATTTAGATCGTATGAAGTGCATAAAACAATGCCTTAGATTCGACAATGGAAATACGCTACAGCAGCGACTAATCAACAGCAAAACTTCGGCTATGGATATTTGGCAAATGTTGCAGTCTAACTTGGCAGCTAGCAGCTTACGCTCCGCATGAAGCAGTGACCGTTGATGAGCAGTTATTCACATACAGAGGCCGCACCCGCTTCACACAATACATTCCATCGAAGCCTGCCAAGTACGGTGTAAAGATATGGTGGTTGTGCGACTTAAAATCATTTTATCCTGTCAAAATAATGATTTACTCTGGGAAATTGACTGACCAGGCACGAGAGGTGAATCAAGGGCAGAATGTTGTATTTCAACTTTCGGAGAGATATTTGAATACAGAACGCACAATTTATGCCGACGATTTTTTCACAAAAAAAAATTCTAACATTTATTATACATGTATAATTGTATAATTAGTAAATAATAATAATAAATCAAAACAAAAAAAAAATGGGTTTTCATATAAAATTCCATACAAATAGAAATAGGTCGCTGTGGACCTTGTACTTCGTATAAGGGCAACGGATGACTCAACCGTCGGAGGGTTAAAAAAACAGAAAATGGAAGTGAAATTATTTTTACGACAGCCGTTTACAACATGTGGTCGGGAACTGATTAGAGTGGAATGAAAAGGTCGCAATAAACATTGACCAGACCAGAAAAAGATAAAAGAAAATAAAAAGTCTCAGAGACAGTTCAAAATTAACCAGACAAAAAATCTAAATAATTGCCAGGCTTTAAAGTTTTATATTAACCAAATCTAATGAATACTAGACCACTAAATAAAGCACTATTAATCTAGAAAGTCGTGTTAAAAAAAGTGGAATTATGGTTTTAAATGACAATTTTCTGCTCACGTAGAAGAGTGTCTTTCGCCGCATACCGTAACTTACAACATATATCTTTTCCGCAATGTCATATTTCAAATCTTCAAGGATTCAAGGGATGTTAAGAAAATTGTTTTCACTTTTTTCTTTGTTTAAAGAGTTGATGAGCCTGTCTGCCTATAATTTTAATATGATGTGGCCGATCATGTTTATAAAGGGTGTCCCAAGAAGAGCGCAATTTTTAAATGACTGATGCAGCAATTGAATTGTTTCTCTGGCTGTATGACATGTGGCGCCGTCTTGTTGGAACCACATGCCCTCCACATTCATTTCTTCAATTCTAGGCAAGAAAAAACTGGTTATCATTTCAAGATACCAAACACCATTGACTGTTTGCGCTTGACCTGCCTCATTTTCATAAAAAAAGGTCCAATGATTCCTCCAGCCCAAAAACCACACCACACAGTGACACACACGTTGAGGGTGCATTTGCTTCTCGTGAATCACTCGAGGATTTTCCGCACCCCAAATGCGACAATTCTGCCTATTGACGAAGCCATCAAGATGAAAATGGGCCTCGTCACTGAAGATGATTTTATTGGCAAAATCAGCATTTTCATGTTGTCTCTCCAATACCCAATTAACGAACTGGCTTCAGTTCCTGAGTCAATTGAATTTTGTATGCATGAAGATGCAAATCTTTCGTCAAAATTCGCTGCAAAGTGGATTTGGAGACACCGATTTGCTGAGCTCGGAGTCGAATTGAGGTGGATGGAGTTTGAGCGACATCATCACGTACAGCTGCGACATTTTCGGTCGATCGACCTGGTCGATGGCGCGTTGTTGTCTTTACATCACTAACAGACCCAGTTTCGGCAAATTTATCCATTAATCTCTTTACAGTTGACTCTTTTGGAGCATTATTGTGACCCCAAATTGATCGCAATTTGCGAACTGTAGCCGCAAAACTTTCACCATTTTGGTAAAACAATTTCACAATGAGAATGCGTTGTTCATTCGTGTAGCGCTCCATTTTTACTAACCTCGTACCTTCTACTAACAAACAATAACAATTGTTCAAATGTCAAACAATGACACTTTGAATGTTGTCAGATTTAAAAATTGCGTTCTTCTTGGGACACCCTTTATAAGTCTGTACATAGAAAGTGCTCTCAAGGGCCGAAAACCTGGTAAGATTCTATATTAATAACTATACCGAAGTGGTACTTACCGAACTCGACGAGGTGCTGCTTGCACTTACATCCATTTGGGATTATCTTTGTTTAGAAGGGGTGCCATTAAAACCCCAACTAATTACAGGGTACAATTGCCATAGATATTTGTGAATCTCAGCCTCCCAATGAATGTTGTTCGTTATTGTCATCCCTAAGCAAATAACAAGTATCCTGCTTAAAAATGCACACTAGTCCGAGTATGTGTACTAGGGTTTAATTCAAGCAAACGTTGCCTTACGAAGGACTTTGATAATCCTGCTGGCAGGCCTGAAATGGCAGCCGTAGGCATTGCCATATCAATCTCTATTAAATACAGGGAGTTTTGAGAATGGAAGCTCAATCATTTTCACTTCATGAAAGAGTATCCTTGCTGAGGAATGCTTGTTTGAGGATCTCTGCAAGGGAGTGTGTTCTTTTGGAACGACCTGAAAGAGAAAAATTTAAAACACAAGAATTATTAACTGAATTTTATTATTTATAATTTGTATAAGTGACTGCGCATAGAGAAAGGTACCTTAGGGTAAAAAAAAAATCAATTTTAACTTTTTTTTTTTTGATGTGGACAACATCTAAGCATCGAATGAGGCCGATCCCATGCCCCAAAAGTGTTCCCTCCCAGAGATATGCGCGTTTTATGAACCTAATGGTACACCAAAGATACACGTATTTAAATTTTTAAAATGGCTCTCCTGAACAAAACTGGTTTTTACTTAGGCCCCTTTCTATTTTGTGCGTCGCATATACACTTTCATAGGATAGAGCGAATATTAAATAACAGGTGGGCCAATGAAAAAGTTAATTTCAATTTAAAGGTTATAATGAGACTGACGGTCAATATCATACCGACTTTCACAGAGAAAAAAAAATAAGGTTTGGGTCACAATATCCGGAGAGCATTATACTATTGTAAGGATTATGGTTGCGGCACAACAACATTACGATACTCACAACAATAGTTTAATCTCACTCGACCATACTATGAACCCCAAAAATTCTTATAAGGATTGGGTTTAGTTGTTACGAGGGCTACTATATATATTTCTGGCCTAATAATGAAAATGCGAATATGTATCTTCAAAAATGGTTTTATTGTTTTTCAAAGTATTCTCCAGCATGATTTATACACTTTTCATGAGCTTAAACCAATTGTCGAAGCACTTTTTCCACTCCGGTTGAGACACCACCAAAACATAATTTTAGAACGCTTCAACAGCTGCTTCGGGCGATGAAAAACGTTGACCACGCATTTTTTTCTTGATGTGCGCATGATCAATCAATTCGACGTTTTGGCCAATCAATAAGGAGCTGGTTTGAGCCGATGTGTGAGAGTTCGCATTGTCATGGTGCACAAAGATTCGTCTTCTCTTGTTCGTTTTTCGAATTTCTCCGAAGACTTCAGGCAAACAAATTGTGGTGAATCACTCAGAATTGTCCGTCCTACGTTGCTCAAGCGGAACAGTCGCCACATAACCAGTTTTCCTGAAGAAACAGGCAACCATTTGCTTAGAAGTGCTTCTTCCGCGAACAACTTTCGTTGGATTTGGTTCGTCTACGAAGACCCACACGGTCGATTGCTGTTTTGTTTCGGGCTCATACGCATAGATACATGATTCGTCACCTGTGACGATCTTATACACGTCTTTCGAAGCACCGTGATCGTATTTTTTTAAATTTTTTTGCATCGATCGACACTAGCCCATTTTTGAGCGATTGTCAAATTGTGCGGGATCCAACGAGAACAAACCTTTTTTACGGCCAGGTGTTCATGAAATATCGAATGTAGCTGGTGGAAGAAATGCCCAAGGATGCCTCTATCTCACGGTGTGTCACATGACGATCTTGCATTATCAGTTCAAGCACGGCATCAATGTTCTCTGGCACAACGGCCATTTTTGAACGACCTTCGTCTTTGAGCGATCGTCGGCCACGATTGAATTCATCAAACCAGTTTTTCACAGTGCTATAGAATGGTGCTTCATTGCCATACAAAGATTTAAGTTCATCAATGCACTCTTGTCGTGAGAATCCACGTCGAAAGTTGTGAAAAATGATCGCACGAAAATGTTCACGAGTTAATTCCATTTTTTTTGCCAAATTGATTTTTCAAGTCACTGTAAACAACACAAATGATGGTCGTACGTCAAAATGTTCTGAGTACGTTTATTCTAAAAAAAATGTCAAACTTTCCGATGGAAATGTTAGATGGCGTCAGGCAGCACTTAGTGGTCAGAAATATATACGAGGGCGACCGCAAAAGTAACTGGCCTAACATAAAAAGAACCGATTTTTTGGAATTATTATTATTTATTTTTCAATATTTTTATATGCCTCAGTTTCAGCAATAACCTCGTTATTGGACGAAAATTTTTTGCCACCGAGAATTTTTTTTAAATTTGGAAACAAGAAATAGTCAGAAGGAGCTAAATCTGGACTATATGGAGGATGTGGAGCAATTTCTAATCGTAATTCGGCCAGTTTTTGTTGAGTTAAAAATGCAGTGTGTGAAGGAGCATTATCTTGATGAAAAATAACTTTTTTTTCTAAATGCGCTCGTTTTATCTTGATTTCTTCACTCAACCGATCCAATAATGCACAATAATATTCACTATTTATGGTTTTTCCTTTCTCAAGATAATCAATAAATATTATACCCCTTACATCCCAAAATACTGTGGCCATTACTTTTCCTGCTGACTTAACTGTTTTCGCCTTCTTGGGACCACTTTTACCAGCTTCTATCCATTGTTTTGACTGTTCTTTGCATTCTGGGATGTAGTGATGGATCCATGTTTCATCAACAGTTATGTATCGGCTCAAGAACCCTATTGGATTACGCTGATAAATCGCTAAAAGCTCCTCGGAATTGGTCCAACGGACGATTTTTTGGGGCAAAGTAAACAAACGCGGCACCCATCTTGCGGATAGCTTTTTCATGTGGAGTTCATCATGTAAAATACTCCAAACTTGTTTTTCGTGTATTTTAACAATATCAGCAAGTTCTCTGAGCTTTAATCGTCTATCTTTAGTCACTTCATTAAATATTTTTCTAATGTTTTCAATAGTAGTAGCAGTGTTCGGTCTTCCAGAGCGTTGTTCATCTTCCGTACTTGAACGACCCATTTTAAATTGTTGAACCCAGGATTTCACGGTGGAGTATGAAGGTTCATTATCACCATGAACAGAATCCAATTCATCTTTGATTAATTGTGACGTATAACCTTTCATATAAAAGTGTTTAATTACCGCACGAAACTCTTTATTTTTCAAAAATTATAAAACTTGTTTAATTCAATCACCTGTAACAAAGAAAATAATCATTAAATATTTCGAAAATTTTGACAGATGGCTTATAAAAGATTGCTTTTAAAAGACAAAAAAAAAGATGCTAGTAAAACAGAAAATGCGCCAGGCCAGTTAGTTTTGCGGTCGCCCTCGTACAGCAATATAGCTATTCACCAATAGATATTTTTATTAGGTAAATTGTTTAAAAATACATTGAATTCCAGGTAACTGGAGTGATTTATTTAACAGTAGAAAAAATCCGTTTAAAAAACGTAAGTGTTTCATTTATTAATAATATTTCAGTAATGGTTGATTCTGACATTATGGGCCACTTTGTTGTCCTTGGTTGTTTCAAGCGGGAAAAATAAAATATATTATACTTTATTGTTTACTATACAATAAATCTTTATAGGTCCTTGAACGTCTTTTAAATTTTTTTTTAAAAAAATTATTTGTTCTTCGAAAAAATTCCTACCAAAGTGTTCAAATATCATTACCCTGGTTGTCCCTAGCACTGCTTTCAATTGAAATTTTCTCACTTTTTTACAAAAATACTAATTATTTATTTAATAAAACCAGTCCATAGTAAAAAATAATATTCAATTATTTTGTTGCTATTAACGATTATAATTTTTTATTCAATTTTTATTTTTATGGATGTTTATTTTCTGTCCCTGAAAATACACAGTATTCCCCTTTAAAATCTAATATTCGCTAAAATTCAAATTCAAACCAATCCTGATTTCAAGCAACTCAAATATGATTGAACATTACTTCAAGTGGGTGCACATCTAATAGTTTTTTCGTCAACGTATTATTAAAATTAAGTAAGTTGTTTTTTGTTCGTAAGTTGGTCATTCCCCTTTGTTGTTTTTTTAAAAGATAATTAATATTTTTTATAATTTTGCAAGTGTTTTTTGTGTTTATTGCAAGTATAAACTTCCAGCTCAAGTCAATTTTGTAAGGGTGTGCTTAAATAAACATTTCAGGGGGTTTTGTAGAAATTCATCATTCACCTGCCAACATTTTTCACTAGGGAATGACGATTGACAGATTTTTTTCTTTATTATTTTTACAAAAGAACTGAATTAAAAGGAATTTGTTGATTTTAAAGAAAAAATACTATATATTTTATTGTCTTCTTCATTTCTCTGTTCAATGAGTCATTACCCTGGAGGTCATATTTTTAAATTGTTGCATGATTGAAATTTTCATGAGTACCTTTTAGAAATGACTAGTATTTCTTAGAACTAAGACATCTACCTGAATTAAATATTAAATTCTGCAAAAAAAAATCGAATTCCAAAAATGATTTCGAAATTGGCCCATAATCTCAGAATCATAAAGATCCAATGTAGTTTGTTTTGAAAAAATTTAGTTTTCATAAAATAATTACTATTATTGTGTAAATTTCGAACCAATAACATTGTTCTAAAAACCATATTTAAATTAAGAAAATTTATAAATTTTCCGGTATGATTGTCGTAATCATATTATTGTTAACATAAAACTAAAAAACAATATGTACATTTGTCGCACCATTCATATTTATATTACCACACAACCATATTCTCATTTTTAAATTTGGCAATACTACTATTGTTACATTTCAACAATATTAATATTGCCGCAATCATACTATTGTCAAAATGAAATTTAGAAGAAGAGGAAAAACAATACTATGGTTGCGATGAACATACTGTAACCATTTATTTTCTCTAAGTGTTACGCTTGCACAACATTTGGAAATATTGGGCATAAAAACGGCTTGAATTAAACAACGATTTTAAGCGAAAAACCCATCTTTTCTGATTAAGTGCATTTTCATTTCGCGGCAACGTTAACAACTAAATTCCCGCATCTGAGGCTTGGAAAACCCGCACATTATTTTTTTTACAGAAATTGAAGATATGGATTTGGACGACCTCTGCTTTAGGCAGGATGGCGATTCAGAAATCGTGGGTGAATCCGTCTTGGCGACTTTGGACTTTATTTTGTGGGGAACTCTGAAGGACCAATGTTATGCCAAAGGCAGAAAAGAAGAATATTACTATTACTAAAAATACTACCTCAAAGTCCTTGGGGTCACATTGGACAGCCATTTTCAATCCCTCTTCACATGCTACAGCAAAAAGTAGGAAAAAGGTCCTCAATTCACTAGCCGGCAGCATTTGGGAGCCGAAGAAACCTTGTTGACCTCTTACAAAGCGATAGATCGGTCTGTAGTGAATAAAGCAGCGCCGACAAGAATTAGAAAGGGATGTCCATAGATTAGAAAGATTTTTGAAGACCTTACACGCAGAAATAAAGTATGGTTGTGGTAAAAATATTCGAAGAGCATCATACTATTGTTGGTTATATGGTTGTGGCACAACAATATAATGATCATCACAACAATAGTATTGTTCACACATAACAAAACTATAATCCCCACAACAATATTATGGTTCTGGCAACAATAGAACTATTCACACACAACCATACTATGATCCCCACAACCATATTATTTTTACAAAATTTCCATCTCTGCTATGAACGCATGTTAAATTTTGTTTCGATCTGGCAACTCTTTCATATAGAAACAGGTGTTCACAAAAGACCGCGATTTTTTTACAATGAAAAAATTAGAAATGCGTGGTGTCATTAAATATTTACATAAAAAAGGTTTATCGGGACAAGAAATTCATAATGATATGGCGAATGTGTTAGGTGAAAGTGCTCCTTCATATGCAACAGTAAAAAATTGGGTTGCTGAATTTAAACGTGGTCGTACAAGCATTAAAGATGAACCACATAGTGGACGTCCAAAAACAGCAACAACAACAGAAATTGTAGCTAAAGTGCATGATACGGTATTAAATGATCGACGAATAAAAGTGCGTGAAATAGCTAATATCATGGGCATCTCAAATGATCGAGTCCATTTAATTTTGCATGAAGAACTACAGATGAAAAAGCTTTCTGCAAGATGGGTGCCGCACTTGTTAACAGTCGACCAAAAACGCATAAGAATGAACATTTCTCAAGCTTGTTTGGATTGTTTTCAGCGAAATAAAATGGATTTTAAGCGTCGTTTTATAACTGTTGATGAGACATGGATCCACCACTATACTCCAGAGACAAAAGAACAATCCAAACAATGGACTGAAGCTGGAGGAAGTGCCCCAAAGAAGGCAAAAACAATTCAATCGACTGGTAAGGTTATGGCAACGGTTTTTTGGGACTTCAAAGGTATTTTATTGATTGACTATCTGCAAAAGGGTAAAACAATAAACTCAGAGTACTATTGCAACCGTTTAGATCAATTAAATGTACAAATTCGAGAAAAACGTGCTGGCTTACAACACAAAAAAATAATTTTTCATTAAGGCAACGCACCAGCGCACAAGAGTGTTTTAACAATGGTTAAAATCAACGAATTAAAGTACGAGTTGCTTGACCACCCACGTCATTCTCCTGATTTGGCTCCCAGTGACTTTTACCTGTTCCCAAATCTAAAAAAAATCCTTGCTGGCAAGCGTTTTACCTCAAATGAAGATGCAATTACAGTTGTGAACCACTATTTTGAAGACCTTGAGGAAAACTATTTTAATCAAGGGATAGAATTGCTAGATAAGCGTTGGACTAAGTGTATTGAAGTTTCAGGAGATTATATTGAAAATAAAAATATTTTTGAAAAACTAACTATTCTCTTTCATTGATAGGCTAAGAACTTTCCGAACCGCCCTCGTATGATCCTCACAACCATAGTATGACTTACACACAACCATACTATAATCCCCAAAAATTTTTGTGAAGTTGTTATTCAACAATAGAGATTTTTATTAAGTTTTGTAAAAATACATCAAACTCTTAATAAAAGGAGTGATTTAATTAACAGTAAAAAAATTCATTTATAAAAAACATTTCATTTATACTTATCCATAGAGTTTGTTTTGAAAAAAATTAATTTACATAAAAAAGTACTATTATTGCGTAAGATTCGTAAAAATAACATTTTCAAATTAAAAAAAAATACCATTTTGCCGGTATGATTGCCGTAATTATATTATTGTTAACGACGTAAAGCCCATGAAAACAATAATTTTGTCCCACCAACCATATTTATATTGTTGCTACAACCAAGTTTTCATTTCTAAATTTAGCAATTATACTATTGTTACATTTCAAAAATATTAATATTGCCGCAATCATGCTATTGTCAAAATGAAGCTCAAAAAACAATACTATGGTTGCGACGACCATACTTTTATAGCAGAGAACATACTATTGTTGCCGTGACCATATAGTAACCATATCTTTTCTTTGCGTATAGTAGGCCTGCTATCGGTTCAATTTCTCAAAAGTATTCTCTAGCTCCGCCGCTGTGTAATCTATCGTATATGCATATGTGTGAGTCCGCTGTAACACAATTACATGTAAATACACTCACACTCTCCAGTTCGCTGTTTAATCAGGAAATAGTTGTAGTAAGGCCCATTGTGCGGAATCCTTACAATTTGTATCTGTGAGAGAAGCATGCATGAGTAGTAGTTTTACATGAAGAGTAGGTACATAATGTCTCTGATGGCAGCGGGAGGAGGAGTCACACACATACATAAGTACCAGTGAACAAATGCTGCCCTTAGTCGTGTTTGTACTGCGCGAGTTAATTTGGCTTTTGTACAGTCTCTTCTACGAGTACCAACAACAGAATACCTTGTAAATTTGATCTGAGATAACATCGGAAAATACTCCTCCAGTTCCGTGGACAATTACCGATAGTTCTGATATGATAATGAAGGCGAAATTTAAACTTGTGCCGGCTTAATATTTACACAGCTCTGGGAATACCACCATGATATGGCGGCATTGATTACACCTGTCTATTATGAAGATATTCCAAGGAGAACTTAATGAATGGAGCATATCCAATTTACATTTTGGTAGAAAATGGTACGAGTATTAAGAGCGCAAGAGTTTGTAAAAAAATGAATGGGTTTCAGAGAAAATAGTTAATAGTTTTACAACGCAAATGAAGGCAGCAACTTCCTTAGGAGGTATAAGGATTGTATAAAGTAAAGGGGATTTTCATTAAGAGTGTCGAAACTTTAGAATTGCCTAAAATGAGGTACGATTAACCTGAGGTACGGAAACCTTTATGGTGGACATTCTAGTATTAAAAGATCCATGCGTGCAAGGATATTCGAATATGTCCGCCTAATCTCGTGCTACCGACCTTTACTATCACATGTGTAGAACAAGAAAAGGCTAGAACACAGTTCTCAAAAAATCATTTCCAAAGTTCTGCCATCAAATGATATTCTTATACAATAAAACGACTACAAAATCATATGTTTTGATTCAATGCTTTAGTTGGAATCCAATTTATTTGCAAACTTAATCTGTTCAGTTTTGTGAACAAAACAATTTTGGTGACCATTTAAAATGGGAATATGGGAATGTGTAACGAACGGAATAGTATGAATGCAATTTAAAGACAGGTTACGAGAAATTCTCGGAAAACAGTTTCTATAAATTTTAATGACTCCATTTCTATGAAATTTAAATTGTTTCTGTGGTCATAAAGTCAATAACATAATAAGGCTGTTATGTATAAGAAAAAGTTTTTTTCTCTTTCTCTCGAGTAGCCATCACTGGGAATTTCTACACTTAACGAAATGGATTTTTATTTTTTTTGGTTTCTCAGAAAAAATTTCTTCACTGAGAAGAAAAATAACCTTATATAAGGTTAACTTAACCATAACTAAACATGATTTGGAGTCTACGTTATATAAGGTTTCTTTGAACATTATGTTGTTGACTGGTATTTAACAATGACAATAGTCAATTTAACTATTCTATATTTGAACTTTTTTAGACATGCAAATTGTTAATTTTAAAACAATTATTGTTGTTTTAACAATGCATTGTTGAGTTTTTTAACCATTAAAATTGTTATTATAAAAATAGTTATTGTTGTTTAAACCATGTTTTTAACCATGAAAATTGTTAATATCAAAATTCCATAGTTAATTTATTGAAACAATACATATTCAATTTTACAATGAAATTGTTAATATTAACTATAAAGATCGTTATAGAAATCATTTTTATTTAGTTAACTATTAATTGGTTACCTCTCTCTCTTAACCAGAAATATAGTTACTGTAACAATTTTTAATATTAAATTAACCAAATAATTTTGTTATTGTTTTGTTTACATTTATTCGATATTTTTTCATTACTATGACTTGAACAGTTTTTATTCTGGTTCGAGACCATTTTGTTGTTTCTTTTTCCGAATCAACTAAAAAATTGGTGAAATGTATTGGCTATGGTTGCCGTACAGCTATTTCTAAACCCGCCAAGGTTTTTCTTCAGCAGTCTTTGCAACGATTACTTCGGCTACAAATAAAATGATTTATACGGGAGTCCCATTATGATTAATGAGAATTACCCTTTGCGTATAGTCTTCGAACTGTGCGAAAAGCAATCTTATAGCTAGCATTTGCATTTGGTGGTGGTTTTTTTAAAAGATCGAGATAAATTCTCTAATGATCTTTCTCACAATTACAAACGTTTAGAGCAGATGAAGAGGGGAAAAAAGTGGGGGGATAAGAAATTCGCAATCGTTGCAGATTCGAGTAACTTAATTCTGAACTAAGTATAACACAAAGCAGATCAAAAACTTCGATACAACAGAGCCGAATGATCTTTAAATTATTGTTTATGTCGTAAATTTTTCTGCCTCTCTCTTGAAAAATCCAACCTTATATAATGTTAACTCAACTATTTTGAATGTGCATTTACCTTATAACGTTATTTTGTCTACGTTATCAAACATTTACCTTGAAAAATTTAACCAGACACATGGTAAAAAAAAGCATTGTATTTTCGGCTCAGGTACATAAAGTGACCCTACAGACTTACTGAACTTTGGCTTTATAGCCTGTTTTTAATATTGTCGGGCTTGGCAAATGTTTGCCAAACATTTTCGTGCTTAGTTCAAAATCGGTTGTTTTTTTGTAACAACATATTTTGTTTTTAAGTCCTGTTCGGGGATCTGCTTTGATATCCAGATGAATAAATTGCGCTATTTGGACTTAATGCATCCAAAGACATCTGGGGTGAGCTGACTAGGCTTAGCCGGACAATTAAATAGGTGCAGCACGGTGTGTGATACCTGATGGCAGGCGGGACAAACTTACGGAATGTTAGCATCAATTCGAGTCCAGTGTGAGTTAAGGAGGCAGTTCCATCCAGATCTCAGCCAGCTTCACGAGCGTCTGCCGTTTTCTTATCTGAAGGAATCTTCGAATCTCGCCCTAGCTGGATGCTGCTGCAGCGACTTCATCAGCATGAATGTCGTTCAGACCTGCCTGATAGTTTGGATGATCTAAAGGTTATTTATTGTTCTGCTGGACTTCTCTCTCTCTCTCTCTAAAACATGAAGATCCTAGCTGATCTGCCTGGGCGAAGACATTAAGTCCATGAGACACCCAAGCAGGTACTGAGAGTACAACAGGAAATTGTGTCTGCACACTGTAAGGACTTTCGTCTCCTCATGTAAATGGTACTCAAAAGACATTGGAGACACGCTGTTGATGTTCTTAGGGCAGAATTCTGGCGGGTCTTCATTTTCTTCCACTGCGAAGACACCCAAGCATGTACTGCGAGGACCACAGGAAATTTTGTATGCGCAAGGTAAGGACCTTCTTTTCCTTATGTAGATGGTCTATGAACATTCTGTTTTATTTTCTCAGGGTGGCATTCTGGCAAGTCTAAATTTTCTTCCACTGCGTTGTAGTCACATTTGCCGACCACACCGGCGCTGCATAGTTCGGCACAAATCGACCTATGGCTTTATAAGTGGTCAACAAGGTTCCTTTGCAAGCTCCCCAAGTACTGCCGTCGAGTAACTTGAGGAGCTTGTCCCTATCTACTTTAAAGCTTAAAGCAGATAGCTGTATCCTGTGCAGAGAAGCAACAAGGCTGTCTAATGTGACCTATAGGGGAAGTTGTTAGTTGAGATGTTGACTTCTTCGACTTTCACATTAAGTGACAACTGCACCTCGGCGGTCCAGCACTGAACAGTATGGCTAAAGATTTGGAGGCGGGTATTTTCTAATTCCTCTAGTGAAGAAGCGTGCTTAGTCAGTGAGGTAATCATTGATTTTATCGCATACTTCATCCACTCAAAATCCTGCCGTCAGAATTGTGCAATCATTAGCGTACGACACAATTTCAACGTCTTCTGAAGGTGCACACATTTTAGAGAGGTACATATTAAACAGTGCCGGCGGTATAACCTCAACTTGGAGAACTCCCTGTTTACCTCTACGGGGCTTCGAATTCCTGTCTCTAAATTCTATATATGACTGGCGTCTACATATATAGTTTACGACCCAACGTTTGAAACTAGGCGAAGGGACGTTTCTGCAATGCCCTTGAACAGAGGGGCAGACCGTTTCGAAGACCTTGGAAGGTAAAGAGCCATAGAGCCGTCCTTTTATTGGTCTTGTTCTGGTTAAAGCCGCGACTGATACGTGTGGTGATGGCGTGTAAAGCCGTCGTTTTGCTGTGCTGCTGATCAGCACATGGAAGGTGACCGATCAGGCTGGAAAGTTCTTTAAGGTTTTTTGCTACTGGCAAAAGCAATCAGATCGGCCTGTACGATTCTCCTTTGCTTGCGTCTTTGACTGGCTTCAGTAGAGGTACTACTCTGCCAATTTTCCAAGTACCTAGCGGCATATTGAGCACTTTGGTCATGTACTCTTCTCTTGAGGTATGCAAGTGCTTTAACATCAGCATTGAGATTTCGTCCGGCCTTTGATGAATTTGCGCTTTTAATCGGTAACTTGTGGTGGTTCCTCTTTGACTCAGAGTGCCTTATTGCTTTCTTGGTGCTTACTAAAAAACCGGTTAAAAAAACCTCGAGCAGGGCTTCGGATCTATCACTGTTCTGTCACCGAACCTAACGGTTCATACTTCCAGGTTTTGAGAGCGAATTGACCGTTGTCCACAATTCACAAAATTTAGTTCATGTTGTTGCACACAGTACCAGGTTGACAGCCCTCGGTCGCAGAATGTTTTGGGTCGATCCGTGGGTCATGTTTAGTAATAATTTTTGCTTTAATTTTGTCTACACTAGCAGATTGAGTTAAAGTCTGCACCAATTATAAGCAGGCGTATAAAAGCGAAGATATTCCCTCCAATGAAGCTCGGGGAGGGACAGACTTTCCCATGCACTCCATGCTAAAGCTTCTTTTTAAAAGTTCAGGTTATATAAAAAAAAATTCATTAGGCGGCCAGTTTGAAAGAAACCAGTTTGGGAAAGCCTGAATATGACAGAAGGTGATTTGCGTTCACAGAAGGCGCACTTTAAAATACCGAAAATGTCTAGGGTTTATCTCAAGTAAATATTGCTCTCTTCTAGGGAAAATGAGAACAAGTGAACAAATCGAGTTCGGCCGGGCAGTGTTTAAGTACCCTATATCATGGGTTCCAATTCAATGTGAACATTTTTCATCAGATGGTGTTTATCTGTACCAACACCACATAATCAAGTACTGTCGTTATACAGGTTTAGAGTTAATGGGCGTTGTCACGATCTTTTGTCCAATTTGAACATTACATAGTCAATAATAATTTGGAATTATCATTTTGTTAACATTTTATAACGCTTGGCTAATTACTTACGCCATTGATGTGATTTTAAAAGTGTTTATAATGGGTGATCCATCTAGGGGTATTTTTTCAGAACAAAAAAAAATAAAAATTCAAATCAAGTGTGGAATCTTCATTGGCAATTTAAAAGGACATTTTTTTGGCATTTGTTTTTTGAAAATAATTACCTTCCTGTAGTCTGCGACCAGTATTTTGAGAAGGACAAAGTGCATATACCCTCTATCCTACAATAAAAAGTTCTCAACTTGTAGTAAAAACAAATTTGGACTCAATTGCCATTTCATATAAGGTGAAATTGAAGCCAAAGCTTAGCGAAATCCAGGAAACACAAAAGGGAAATCTGCTCCAACAAGTTACGGAAAAGGATATTTCAGCATCCTTTTTGTTTTACGCTCTTCGCGTCGTTTTGCTATCAGCCCTAAAGCGGACAGTTTTTATTTACAAAATAGCACGTTGGGCAGAGCTCAACCACTTTTTCCAGCATTTTAATTAGAAACTTTGCATTCACGGTACCGACATAAATGCAGCGGCTGAAATAATCGAAAATAAAATTTTATTTGAAATGAAGACGTTCATTACCAATAAAGTTACGAGGGCGACCGCAAAAGTAACTGGCCTAACATAAAAAGAACCGTTTTTTTTGGAATTATTATTATTTATTTTTCAACATAATCTCCTTCCAACTCAATACACTTCATCAAACGTTTTTCAAGTTTTTGAATTCCATCCGAAAAATAAGGTTTTTCAAGACCTTCAAAATATGCCTCAGTTTCGGCAATAACCTCTCTATTGGACGAAACTTTTTTGCCACCGAGAATTTTTTTTCAATTTGGAAACAAGAAATAATCAGAAGGAGCTAAATCTTGACTATATGGTGGATGCGGAGCAATTTCAAATCGTAATTCGGCCAGTTTTTGTTGAGTTAAAAATGCAGGAGCATTATCTTGATGAAAAAGAACATTTTTTTCTAAATGCGGTCGTTTTGTCTTGATTTCTTCACTCAACCGATCCAATAATGCACAATAATATTCACTATTTATAGTTTTTGCTTTCTCAAGATAATCAATAAATATTTTACCCCTTGCATCCCAAAATACTGTGGCCATTACTTTTCCTGATGACTTAGCAGTTTTCGCCTTCTTGGGACCACATTTACCAGCTTCTATCCATTGTTTTGACTGTTCTTTGCATTCTGGGATGTAGTGATGGATCCATGTTTCATCAACAGTTATGAATCGGCGCAAGAACTCTATTGGATTACGCTGATAAATCGCTAAAAGCTCCTCGGAATTGGTCCAACGGACGATTTTTTGGGGCAAAGTCAACAAACGCGGCACCCATCTTGCGGATAGCCTTTTCATGTGGAGTTTATCATGTAAAATACTCCAAATTTGTTTTTCGTGTATTTTAACAATATCAGCAAGTTCTCTGAGCTTTATTTGTCTATCTTTAGTCACTTTATTAAATATTTGTCTTATGTTTGGTGCGGTTTATGGACTGAAGGAATCTTTGGGCCTTATTTTTAAAATTTGTAACGGGTGATCATTTTTAAGATATTTTTTCAATGGGATTTTCTTTTAAATAACGCGTAAGTTTTTTTTTTGAATGACTTACACTGCGAAATCCACGGTTTTTCGAGCGATTCATCCAAATATGGACCTCAGAATGGACACCCTGCAAAGTAATTGCGGCCAACATTTGAAGTAAATTATAAATTAATGAAATAAATGGCATCAAATGTCTTTTCGAATGAACACAAATATTCCACACTTGATTTGAATTTGTACTTATTTTTTATTTTGAAAAAATAACTCTTGATTGATCACCCTTTATTTCTGCACGAACAACGTCTACGTACAATTGTTCTTGCTTTCCCTGGAAAAGTAAGAGCTTTAGGACGTTTGTAAGGAGATTATAGAATAGTTCTTCATATATCCAAAATCTTGTTGAAGATGACCAGGCATTCGACGCTGGCCCCTCCATTACGTAACCTTTCCAAACTTACTTAGCGTGCAGGTGTATACCCAGCGTGTTGAAAGTTAGCGAGCGTCCAGCTGAACCCCAAAAAGGGTGTAGCTAATTATCCTGCGATTATCAGCCAAATGTCATTTGCTCTGTGCGTCTCTTATGGAGATCCCGGTGAATCACCATCTTGTGAGGTATTTAGTGATCAACGAACTGCTAATTAAACGACAGTATGGCTTCCGTAGAAATCGCTCTACGGAAGACCTGGTGACATTCTTGGCGGAGCGCTGAAGTTGGTCTATCCACCAGTTTGGTGAGAGAAAGTTCGTGGCTATGGATATCTCTAAGGTCTTTGATAGAGTTTGTTGGTGACGGTACCCTTTAGCTGGATTTATGTCGAGCTTTCTCGAGGATAGCACTATACGAGTTGTTGTAGATGGGTACCCATCCAGCGTACATAGGCTTACCGCAGGTAAACCACAAGGCTCTGTCCTTTTCCCTCTTTATTTCTTATTCTCATTCAAATATGGATGAAAGCGGTAAAATCGTTTCAAAATCTTACCGCAATAGTTTTTGGTGCAACCTCAAAGAATTTCTTTCAGTGTCTTCCGGCCACGTTGTTTCAAAGGAGCTAACCAACCAGCTACAACTTGTTGGTTATGCAATAAAATAACCTGAAAACACGTTCGTTCATAAATATGTACACATGTTTCCAGATGAGATTTACCTTTTTCCAACGCCTTCCCCTCCTCTATTATACTCAGGTGTAGCAAGCAGACATGCTTGAAACACTCAACAGCACCTACCTCGCATACATCCAGTAGAGGGACATAAAAACGTTTGCCTTGATCGGAAAAAATCTTCGATATAAATCTAATGAAAACTTTAAAATACAATTGAGCAAAATATCAAAAATCTTTTCTTTTTATTAACAGCAACAACAACAACAAATAACAAATAAAGTCTCCTCTTGAGATTAGAAGAAAAAAGGACAGTTTTTTCTTGTTTGAGCTCCGGCAGATGGAAGAAATTTAATCACATCAAGAATAATTTGTTTGTAATTTTATGTAAGGATATGCGGACATGAACTTACGTTCATGTGTGTGGGTGTGTTTGATTGTGTTTCAATATCCGAAAGGCTGATATAACAAAAACGACCCAATTATAATTTTTATTACTGAGAATTTGAAGAGGTACTGTATTTCCTACTTCAGTCCTTCTTGGAAGATAATTTAAAATTGTTTGAAGTTTTTAGAATTTAAAATAGGAAAAGCTAGTGAAAAATTATCTAACACATCAAACAGCAAAGCGTAAACGCAGCAATACAGCTAAGAAAGTGTGGAACAATGCAAAATATTATCTGCTAGCGAAAAGTCTGTATTTCTTCTGGTTAGAAAGTTATCGGCACTGTGCTGTTTTAGGAATGAGGATTGAAGTCTATTTTTTATTCAGATAGCAGATTCCAGACGTTTCCCTAAGTTTAATTAAATCATTTTGTAAAATTTCTTTTTCTACTCTCCACCATAGGTTGGGCGTAAATATAAGTTTGTCATTACGTTTCTTCGACCCTTTAAAGTACAGGGTGGAGCGCGGTAATTTGTTTTTTTTTTTTGCACTGCAGGCACTGTCGGTCTATAAGAGTGCAGAGTATGCGTGGCTTATAGCGGCTTTAGACATGCTGGGGAGAGGCCATCTTATGTTGAAGCGTATTTTTCAAATGCGCACTCGATCAATGCAGTGCAGCGTGCTTTTCGTTTACGATTCGCTAAACCCCCACGCGGACGTGCTCCTAGACGGCAAACAATGGTAAATTTTGTAACTTCATTGAGCACAGATGGCAATGTGTCATGTGTACGAAGGGGACCTGAGAGAAGGATTACAACACCACAGCAGTACTGCACTCTCCGAAACGCTCTGCTCAGAAGCAATCACTTGCTCTTGAAATTTCCTGGATTTTTTTCATTCGGCTCTTGAGGCAATGCAATTAGAGGGTATATGGTTCCAGCAGGATGGTGCAACTGCACACACAGCGAGGATAACCATGAATTCTTTGAGGCAAATATTTCCTGGACGGCTTATGACTTTGAGGAGTAATGTGAACTGGCCGGCATGCTCACTAGACTTAGCATCATGCGATTTTTTTCTTTGGGGTAACCTAAAGTCGAATATGTATATCAACCGTTCCAACACCTGGGAAGACCTAATTAACAATACTGAGGCTGAAGTTGGCAGAATACCAGTCGAAATGCTTGTTAGAATTTATGAAATCTTCAGAAAACGTATGCAGTAGTGTGTGGACAAAGAAGGTCGACCTTTGCCAGATAGACTATTTATAACCATGTAATTTAAAAATGTCCTTACTGTTCAATATAATTACTTAGTTAGTAGGGACATAAATACTGTTACAACATTGAACACACCCATTTCAATAGAACTGAACATACCCCGTTAATGTCATATTTTTTTTTTGTACATAACCAACACTTAGGGGACGCCCCCTATACATGCGGTGCATTGCGTTGGCGAGTGGAAAGTAAAGGATCGGAGGGGGGAAAGAGGGAGTAATGATTATTGACGCTTGCTTTGAACTTCTGGATGTTGCAATCAGTGGGAAATACATTTGCCGAAAGTCGATTCCACATACGGACTGCACGAGCGAAAAACTTATTTGATCTGTAGTGTATAGTGCGGTCAACTGGCCAATCGATAACAAACGGGTGTGAATTCCTAGAAAGTCGCGTATCCCTACCGAACATCCTCACGTCAGGAATAAGGCGACGGATGTCTGAAGAACACACACCATTAAAGTAACGATAGAACAGCGTCACGCAACCCACATTCCGACGATGCTCAAGGGAAACAATAAAGTCGGATACCCGACTGTCAACTATCAGCACCATCGTTCTCCTTTGAACACGGTCAAGTAGCTCCAAGGATGATTTTGGAGCACCTGTCCATATATGGGAGTTGTATTCCATCTTTGGCCTGATGTAAGTTGTATAGATATTGAAAAGATCAGAAGGAGTGAAATATTTCTTGCACCGCTTTAAAAAGCCTATGCACTTGAGTGCTTCTTTCGAAACTTCGAATACATGTCTCGCCCAACGATCGTCACATTGTATTTTCATGCCCAGAACATCAAGAGCTTTTGATTGTTCAACATCTATACCGTCAATATAAATTGACGATATTGGTGGGTCGGTGAATCGCTTGTGAGACAACAAGCAGCACTGTGTCTTACGCGCATTAAAATCTACTCTATTCACTCGACCCCATTCGGAAATGACCAGTAGATCCCGGCCAAGTGTCTCATCCATAATTCGCCTTTTGTCTTCAATATCTTGAAGACTCGGCCTACGGTATGACAGAGGTTACTGTCATCCGCAAAGGAGTATATTGGATTCACGGTCTGACCCAACAGATCATCAATGAAAATTAGAAATAAAGAGGGAGAAAGGACAGAGCCCTGTGGTACTCCTGCAGTAAGCCTATGTTTGTTGGAAGAGAACCCATTTACAACAACTCTTATAGTGCGATCTCTAAGAAAGCTCGATATAAAACGAGCGAAAGTATCACCGACACCAAAGCCATCAGCTTTGATAAGAGTGCACCGTGCCAGACTATATCAAAGGCCTTGGAGATATCCAGAGCCACAACCTTACTCTCACCAAACTGGTGGATAGACCGACTCCAGCGCTCCGACAAGAAAGCCACCAGGTCTCCCGTAGAGCGATTTCTACGGAAGCCATACTGTCGATCACACCATGAGTCGAATCATTAAAAAATACTTGGGACTTGGGGCTTTCAAACGACGTACCGGATATTTATAGACTGCAGCTTAAAAAAAAAATAGGATTAAAAAATGCGAACGTCTTTTGGTGAAGCACGCCGATAACTTGCACAGAAAAAATTTGTTCACCGATGAAAAAATTTTTTGTGTAACAGTGTTCATGTCCCTACTAAGTATTAGGTGGAAGACCGAATATTACATCATGCATTTAAGCCACGGTGGAGATATACGAGATCAGGTAGACCAGGGCAAAAATGTTGGAATTTCATAAAAAATTAAATCAGCGATGGTTCCTTAACTAAGCGTCTAATCGACAAAAGAGCCTTAATTCGTGATCACTCATTTTCTGGGCAACATTTTTGGAATTTCATATGAAAAATTAAATCATCGATATCTCCTAAACTAAGCGTCTAATCGACAAAAGAGCTTTAATTCATGATCACTCATTTTCTGGGTAAAGTTTTTGGAATTTCATATGAGAACTTAATTCATCGATATCTCCTAAACTAAGCGTCTAATCGACAAAATAGCCTTAATTCGTGATCACTCATTTTCAGGGCACATTTTTGGAATTTCATATGAAAACTTAAATCATCGATATCTCCTAAACTAAGCGTCTAATCGACAAAAGAGCCTTAATTTGTGATCACTCATTTTCTGGGCAACATTTTTGGAATTTCATATGAAAAATTAAATCATTGATATCTCCTAAACTAAGCGTCTAATCGACAAAAGAGCCTAAATTCGTGATCACTCATTCTCTGGACAATTTTTTTGGAATTTCATATGAAAACTTAGATCATCGATATTTCCTAAACTAAGCGTCTAATCGACAAAAGAGCCTTAATTTGTGATCACTCATTTTCTGGGCAACATTTTTGGAATTTCATATGAAAAATTAAATCATTGATATCTCCTAAACTAAGCGTCTAATCGACAAAATAGCCTTAATTCGTGATCACTCATTTTCAGGGCACATTTTTGGAATTTCATATGAAAACTTAAATCATCGATATCTCCTAAATTAAGCGTCTAATCTTCAAAAAAGCCTTTATTCGCTATCACTCATTTTCTGGGCAAAATTTTTGGAATGCCATATGAGAACTTAAGGAGGGGAAAATTTTTGGAATTTCATATGATAACATAAATCATCGATATCTCCTAAACTAAGCGTCTAATCGACAAAAGAGCCTAAATTCGTGATCACCCATTTTCTGAGCAACATCGATATCTCCTTAACTAAGCGTCTAATCGACAAAAGAGCCTCAATTCGTGAACACTCATTTTTCATTTTTAAAATGTTAACAAGTTTCCTGATATTTGGGTATTTGTTCGACTTATTGATCGGCATGCTAAAGAGTTTGCATAACTCGCCTCACCTGGTTCTTAGTATGAAGTCCACTCTCGTTCTTTGCCATATCTTCGGTGTATACGAGAAGATGAGGATTACAGTGATGATGTGAGCCTGAGGTTTATTATCTGAGCTAGCCCTCTTTGTAGAATCTGGCCCTGCTGCTTTAACGAGGAGAAGCTTTGTACTGATCTCCAGATCATATCACTTCTGATTAAAGCGAAAGCGTTAAAATTTTATCAACAATTTCTTTCAGTGTCTACTGGCCACGTTGTTTGAAAGGAGCTAACCAACCAGCTACAACTTGTTGTTTGAAATAAAATAACCTGAAAGCACGTTCGTTCATAAATATGTACACATGTTTCCAGATAAGATTTGTATCGCCTCCTCCTCTATTCTACTCAGGTGTATTAGAATAAAGCAGACTTACTTGAAACACCCAACAGCACCTACCTCGCACCTACCTCCAGTAGAGGGACATAAAAAACTTCTACCTTGATCGGACATTATCTTCGATACAAATCTAATGAAAACTTTAAAATACAATTGAGCAAAATATCAAAAATCTTGTCTTTTTATTAACAGCAACAACAACAAGAAATAACTGAAGCCTACTCTTGAGATAAGGAGAAAAAAGGCAGTTTTTCTTGTTTTTGCTTCGGCAGATGGAAGAAATTTAATCACATCAAGAATAATTTGTTTGTAATTTTATGTAAGGATATGCGGACATGAACTAACGTTCATGTGTGTGGGTGTGTATGATTGTGTTTCAATATCCGAAAGGCTGATATAACAAAAACGACCCAATTATAATTTTTATTACTGAGAATTTCAAGAGGTACTGTATTTCCTACTTCAGTCCTTCTTGGAAGATAATTTAAAATTGTTTTCAGATTAAAAGAGTGATTTGAAGTTTTTAGAATTTAAAATAGGAAAAGCTAGTGAAAAATTATCTAACACATCAAACAGATAAGCGTATAAGCAGCAATATAGCTAGTGAACAAAAGCAGCGAACAATGCCAAATGTTTTCTGCTTGCAAAAAGGCTGTATTTCGACTACTTAGTAATTAATCGGCCATGTGCTGCGAATGTGAATTGAAATCTGATTTTTAATCAGATATCAGACGTTTCCCTGAATAAAATAAAATCTTACATTTCACCAATTTCTTCTTTTTACGTTGATTCTGAAAAAGAAACGACATAAAGGTCTCGACCCAGAATAAAAAACTGCTCAAGTCATAATAATGATAAAAGACCGAATAAATAAAAAAAATAAAAAAATAAAAAAAAAAAAACGAACGAACGAACAAACTATAAAATCTGTATATTAGAATGGCTTTTTATACTCTCCGCCATAGGATCGGGGGAGAATATCGTTACCTTAATATAAAAAAGGCCCCAACTCCTATTTGTTTCCATAAAATGTCTGTACAGAAACCCTTACTCGTTTAAAATCTATAAAAATTAAACTGTTTTTTAAAAATTTGTAACATTCGATTTTAATAAAATATGCATTTACAAGGATTTGGGCTTATATTATTACCTGATTTATTACGTTTTTTTCTTCTACTGCACAACTTTGCTTATGAGTTAGGGCCCTTTCACTTTATGGCAACAATATATATCTTTTTCATTCATTTCATAAGTATTTCAAGATGATACAAACGCATCTTGAAATACTTATTTGCGGCCCTATAAAGGTTATAAATTATTAATCTCAAAAAATTCTTGACGATCTAGCATTGTCCGTCTGAAAGCAAGATTCAGTCCAAACGAAAAGAGCTAAAGCCTTCTAAATTACCAGATATATGTCTAATGGTGGCAGATCGGTTGGTAAAAAAAGTTCCCCTTTAAGGAACAAATAAAAATTCTGAACCCCTTTTTTTACCTTTACCTTTACATTTAAATTATATTTAAATTAAAAACTTGGCCGAAAAATTGCTTGGCCGAAAAATTGCTTAGAAGAGTCCACAGAACCGGCTGTCGTGGGATTGAAACGTCCCGTGGTCCTTAGGCCTGGGGGTCCTAACGGGCCAAATAATGTTCCCTAATACGCAGGAATATGTGAGCATCCAGAAACAGTATAATTTTTCTCACAAATCTTAATATGAACCTTGGGACTCGGATCGGCCCAAAAACGGCCTATTTGACTACGGACAAGTGGGTGCGAAAAGAACAATAAAATTTCGCCAGGAAAATAGGTCCTTTCGAACATAGTACTCAGAAACAGTGGGTTTTTCTCCAGAATCTGAATATCACATTAATTTGGCTAAATTGGAGGCGTACTGAACCCAAAAAGCGGCCCCTAATGTTATGGGTATCCAGAAACGATGAAATCTTGTCACAAATCAAAATATGGACCCATATTAAAGTTCTGGACCAATTTCAGATTTTTACCGACCAGAACTTTGGACATATGGGTATTTAAAAACAATAACATTTCGTCAAAAATCAGAAAATCACATTAATTTAGAAGAAATTTAAGGTCTGGACCCATGGGTCTAAGGTCCCTAGGGTGCCAAAAATAGGTCCTTTCGAACATTGACATATAGGTGGGTACCCAGAAACAGCGAAATTACCTAAATATAACATACATTTTACATTGATTTTCGGAATCGAAGATATTTAAGGTCTTGACTAATGGGTCTTAGGTCTCTAGGGTGCCAAAAATTAGGTTCTTTCGAACATTGACTTATGGATACTCAGAAAAAGTGAAATTTTCTGAATTATCTGATTTTTTACAAATTTAAATATGTACCTCTATTTAAGATTTGTGACAATTTCGATCTCGGTCCGGACTATATAGACCCTAGGGGGTTCAAAAATTGGCCGCCTTAAATTATGGACATATGGGTATTAAAGAACCTGACATTTCATCACAAATCAGAAACTCAATTGATTTTCTGATACGAAAACATTTAAGGTATTGAACCATGGTCTAAAGTCCCTAGGATGCAGAAAAATAGGTTCTTTCGAACATAGACAAATGGGTAATCAGAAACAGTGCAATTTTTTTAAATAATCTAAATATCACATCAATTTTACGATTAGGCTGAGCTTGAGGCCTAGACCTATGAGTAGGGCCTATAGTCAATGCCTACGAGCCCTGGTCCCGTAACGATCATATACAAATGGTTATTCAGAAATACTAAAATTTAGTTACAAATTCAAATGTGTGACAATTTAGCTAAAAAATCGGCCACCTGAACTATGGGCAAATGAATATTAAAAAACAACAAAACGT
This sequence comes from Hydrotaea diabolus, assembly GCA_963513945.1. Lineage (NCBI taxonomy): Eukaryota > Metazoa > Arthropoda > Insecta > Diptera > Muscidae > Hydrotaea > Hydrotaea diabolus. The sequence continues at coordinate 83,563,528 of OY740718.1, read as the reverse complement.
ATCGTAAAAAATCCACAAATAACATTTCTTCCACATTTTGATATTTGAGGATTTGGACCACAGGTCAAAGGTCCCTAGAGTTAAAAAAATAAAGAACTTTCGAACATTGACATAAAGTTCTTTCTAACATAATGGAATTTTCTCATTTATCTCAATATGCACAAACTTTTTAGATTTGTCTAAATTTAAGGCCCTAAACAAGGGGTTTATATACCCTTTCCCCTATTCAACAATAGATATACATAAGTTCTCAAAAAACATTGACATTTTATTCACGAATCTGCAGAGGACCAATAACGTAGTTCTGTCACCTACCAACCACCAACCAACCAACCAACCAAATATCCAATTACTGTCAATGCTGAACTACAAACGCTATCCATAGTGGAAACTAGAAAAGCTTCGGTCTGGCCGAACTAAACAACGCTTTGTGCCCTATTTCAGGTTTAGGAATAAAATAACACAATCTTCCAAACGCAAATCATCAGTGGTTATAACGTTTGTTGTTTTGTGTTGCTGTAGATAAGAAGAAGACAAGGATGTGTCAAGGTGAAATAAAGTGCGGAGCGTTTTGTATGAGTGATCCATCTAGAGGTATTTTTTAGATCAAAAAAAATAAAAAAAAATTCAAATCAAGTGTGGAATCTTTATTGGTAATTTATTTTTTGAATATAATTTCCTTCCGCAACTACGCCTCAGGGTTTCCATTCTGAGGGTCCAATTTTTGATGACTCGTTCGAGCATTTCCGTGGTTTTCTCTGGGTATATTGGCACCTCTTGAACCTCTTCTTGTTGCTCTTCTGCCCAAATGCGGCAATTTTGTTTATTGACTTTGCCGTTGAGCCAGAAATAGGCCGCACCACTGAACAAAATTGTGGTCGAAAACAGCGGTTCTTCCCATTTCTCACCGAACGCTCATTTCCATAATACAGTTGCCAACATTTGAAGGTAATTATTTTCAAAAAAATAAATGCCATAAAATGTCCTCTCAAATTACCAATAAAGATTCCACACCTTATTTGATTTTTTATATTTTTTTTGTTCTGAAAAAATGCCTCTAGATGGATGACCCTATATATAAATGGAGCTTAGGGCCGTAACATTTGATTTTCAATTTGCACTATTTAATTCACAGTATTTTATTTCATTCCAGCTAAGGTTTAGGGTAGCTGCTTCTAAATCAATGGACGCCCCTGCGTCGGCTGCCCTGCGGGTTCCAATCGATGGCCTGTCTGGCGATATTATCCGCTGATTTCCTCAGTGCATGGCCTATCCAACCCCTTTTAGTCTTCTGATTTCGTTTTGGACTGGTTGCTGTTTCGTTAATGCCTATAGATCGTCGATGGTATTTGTCCTGGGCCAAAATATGCACAGAATGTTACGCAAGCATTTGTTCATACACTCTTGCATATTTTAGATATCTCTTGATGCAGCATTCCATGACTCGCATACGTATAGTAGGACAGAATTTACGTTAGAGTTGAATATTTTAATTAAATTTTAAGTTTTTTAAGTTAGATCTCCAGACAGAGCTGAAGAGGCCAAAAACCTGGCTGGCTTTGTTTATACGGTTGAGGATATCATTTTTGGATCCTTCCGCCTTGTCGATTATGCTTCCGAAGAAGCAAAACGAGTCAACTTCCTCTATTATTTCGTTAGTATTTGATGCGTTTATACGTAAGGATCAGGCCTTCTTGATGGTTCTTTTAAGACTTGCACAGATTGCTGTTTCCTGGACTAAACATAGTTTGGCTTGCAAACTGGTAAAAGTGTGGAAAAGGAGTCAGATGTCGTCGGCATAGTCAAGATCTTCTAGTCTGCCTTGTAGTCCCCCTGTTATATATCTTCACTGCATAGTTATTATTGGCATCACATTAACTAGCACACAGATAAATAGCAAGGGCACTGCATCCTTGCCGGACGTCCACTTCGATGGTTATTCTATCACTTCACAAGTTTTCGCGGAGTACACGACATACGAGTATAAACTTCTTATCAGGGATAATATCTTGGCAGGTACGCCTTTACAGGACAGAGCACTCCGTATGGCATTGTGATTGGGAGTGTCGAAATCCTAATGCCGGAATATAATTCTAAACAACTTTGTGTCATGTTCCGATAACGAAACAGAAGTCGGCCTTAAATCAAGTAAAGTATATCACATCAAGCGAACTATAATTCGCCCCCCGTCGTATAAGTGATTTAAACTTTTTTTTTAAATATTACGTATACGCTACGATCACTGCAATTATATTAGTACCTGCACACTGAACTAATTTGTTATACCCTACAAAATAGGTCGCGGTGGCGAGTAAAGTAAATTTATCAATCTGTTTGCAATACCTTGTAATATTGCTTAAAGACCCCTTTATTGATTGCCGTTAAATTTTAAGACTATCTAGAAATGTTCGTCCATCGGTCTGTTTGTTGACAGCACGATAACGGTTAAGAGATTTAACCTAAGATCCTAAAATTATACTCCGATGCCTAATGGTCATTAGCATTTCGGAGTTTAAATAGACCTAGACCGGCCTAGGGAGGAAAACATTACCATTAGACTTAAGGTATTGAGGAAAAATTCCGTTTGCAACATCTCGAAATATATTTATACAGTAATATACAGGGTGTCCGCCGGGAAGGTATACTACTTTGTTTTGCCGCCATTTTAGTAAACATTTGTCTTGACAGTTCATATTTGGCAGTCGTGAAGAAGAGACGTGGCAAATTTGTTATGGAAAAATATTCGATAAACCAACGTGTTTTAATCGTTAAAACATTTTACCAAAATTAATCATCGATTACTGTGACGATGAGAAGTTACGTGAAATTTTTGGGAGAAACAAAGTGCCAACAAAACGCACTATTTATCGTGTAGTGAATGATTTCGAAGAAAGAGGATCTGTTAGGTCTGGCAGGCCCAAGCATGGACCACAACGTACTGCAAGATCGGCTGAAAACATTACTGCTGCTCAAGAAAGTGTTCAAAACAATCCATCAACCTCAATTCGACGCCGTGCTCAGGAGCTTGAAAGAAAAACTTTGGCCCCAATTTTGCAAAGGAAGGACTGCAAGATCGGCTGAAAACATTACTGCTGCTCAAGAAAGTGTTCAAAACAATCCATCAACCTCAATTCGACGCCGTGCTCAGGAGCTTGAAAGAACAACTTTGGCCCCAATTTTGCACAAGGATTTGTATTTGTTTCACTTAAAATTCAGTTAACTCAAGAGCTTCTTTCACAAGACCTTAGTTAATTTGACTTATACTTGCACTATAATTATTTTGTCGAAATTATATACAATGTTAAAAAAAACTCTTTTATACTTTCATCTAATTAACTTTTAAACTATCAAAATTTTTCGAAGATAACAATTCTGTTTGTAAGACTCTTAATCAAAGAAAAAAAAACATTATAGGGTTTTACGTGATCGGCGTTGTCTGCTTCGAAGGCTAAATTAACTCAGTACTTTTTCTAAAGTTGAACCTAAAAAACTAACTACATTGTACATTATGAGAAATGAAAAAAGCACTAAAAGCTCCATGAGAAAATTTGAAAAGCACGATAAATACCCGCTTTTTAAAAACGGGTATTTTACAAAAATGTTCGGGAACGTAACGGAACAAAATGGCAACGATGGCTGTGACCCATAGAATAGCAGAGGTCTCAGATAGGCCTTGGCACCTTACCGAGGGGGAAGTTGTATCCATTAAGCACGCTTTGAATTGTTACCGGCGTGATTGGCCTTAAGGGGGCGCTGGCCGTCGCTTGGTAATGCCTCCTGTTGCGGTGGCGCACCATGGTTAAAGCTATCATAGCGCGAATCATGTGAAGCACCCGGACGCTGTCTAAATAGATCCTTACTAGCAAGAGTTCGCTACCACCCAAGCAATAATATTGCAGTTTTTGGGCTAGGCAACACTTAGTGTTGCCTGGGCCAGAATCATTTTCCATTGGAAAGTTTTACATTTTTTAGCATAACCGTATTTGTGTTGTTTACAATGACTTGAAAAAATAAATTTGGCAAAAAAAAAAGTAGAATTAACTCGTGAACATTTTCATGCGATCATTTTTCACAACTTTCGAAGTGGATTATCACGACAAGAGTGCATCGATGAACTAAATCTTTGTATGCGAATGAAGCACGCTTAAAGACGAAGGTCGTCCAAAAACGGCCGTTGTGCCAAAGAACATTGATGCCATGCGTAAACTGATAATGAAAGATCGTCATGTGACATACCGTGAGATAGAGGCATCCTTGGGCATTTCTTCCACCAGCATACATTCGATATTGCATGAACACCTGGCCGTATTAAAGGTTTGTTCTCGTTGGATCCCATACAATTTGACAATCGCTTAAAAAAAGCTCGTTTTGTCGATTGGTGCAAAGAAAGTTTAAAAAAAAAAATACGATCGCAGTGCTTCAAAAGACGTTTATAAGATCGTCAAAGGTGACGAATCATGGATATATGCGTATGAGCCCCGAAACAAAACAGCAATCGGCCATGTAGGTCTTCCAAGACGAGCCAAATCCAACGAAAGTTGTTCGTGGAAGAAGCACCATGAAGCAAATGGTCGCCTGTTTCTTTGGCAAAACTGGCCATGTGGCGACTGTTTCGCTTGAGCAACGTAGGACGGTCAATTCTGAGTGTTTGCTCAAGTCTTCGGATAAATTCGAAAACGAACAAGAGAAGGCGAATTATTGTGAACCATGACAATGCGAGCTCTCACACATCGGCTCAAACCAACGCCTTTTTGACCGGCCAAAACGTCGAATTGATGGGTCATCCGCCGTACAGCCCTGACTTGGCACCCAATGACTTTTTTTCACCCGCACATCAAGAAAAAAATGCGTGGTCAACGATTTTCATCGCCAGAAGATGCCGTTGAAGCGCTCAAAAACCATGTTTTGGAGGTGTCTCAATCGGAGTGGAAAAATGGGCTTCGACAATTGGTTTGAGCTCATGCAAAAGTGTATAAATCATGCTGGAGAATACTTTGAAAAACAATAGAACCATTTTAGACGATAAATATTCGCATTTTCATTATTAGGCCAGAAATATATATAGCAGCCCTGTAGATGCGTTAAGTGTGGTCTCGGCCACTCGACAGCTGAATGTACCAGAACAGCTGACACCCCGCATCAATGTGTTCATTGCTTAAGCAATCATACGGCTAATTATATGTAAAATATATCAAGATCTAATAAGTAAAAGAACTACAAGATACAAAAGTGATAGCATGGAGAAAACAAATTAGTCTTACGGGAAATATAAATTTTGTAAAACCAATACAACTCAAGTCGTTAAAATTGGAGAGCCTAATAATAATAACGTCTTACAAAAGATTGAAACAATGTTAGCCAAACAAATCGAGCTGACAAATACCCTTATGAATATGATGTCATTGCATATGACTAAATTGTGCAATTAGGCCTTTTAATTGCTAAGTGGAGTGCCAATGGCATTTTAAATCATACTCGTATTAATGAAATAGAAGCCTTCCATAAAAACCAATCGATTGATATATTGCTTGTATCCAAAACCCATTTGACGAGTAAAACTTTTCTCCGAATAAGAGAATTTGATACCATAACAACAAACCAACCTGATGATCGTGCTCATGCCAGAGCAGCAATAATTTTAAAAACTAATATTAAATACGTAATTGAAGAAACCATTTCTAAGCCATATCTCCAAGCAGCTGGAGTTAGAATCAAGTGTAATAATAGTAGAGTTTCAATATACTCTGTTTATTTTCCACCAGTATAGAGTATTCTGTGAACAATATGAAAGCCTTTTCACATAACTTGGAAGCTAATTTATTGTAGGAGGCGATTTTCACGCAAAACATTCTGATTGTCGAACCCAAAAGGTAAATGGTAAAGGTATACAAATGTATTTGTAAAAATAACTGCAGTGCTCTTTCTACTGGTTCCCCTACTCACTGGCCAAGCGGTCCTGCTTAAATACCCGACTTACTTGATTTTGTACTTAGTAGGGACATACTGTTACACACGTTTTATGCTGTAAAATAAAAAAATAATGAATGTTTTTGGACCAAATGTTTTTTAATATATTTATTGATGTATATTGTATCCAAAAAGATTCTTCTTACTCGAAATGTCCGCCTTTTGCCTTTGCACACGCCTTAAGTCGCACTGGCCAATTGTCAATAGTTGCACGAACCTCGTCCAGTGGAAAATTGGCCACAGCTCGAACCAAAAAAGTCTTAAGAGATCCAATGTTGGGGTATCTTTTGTGACAAACCTTGTCCTCTAAAACCGTCCACAATTTGTAATCCAATGGGTTCAAATCTGGACTGCCTGAGAGAGATTCTTCAGAGGAAATGAACGCTGGCAAATTGTTTCGAAGCCAGGCCTGGGACGTTTTAACCTTATGGGCCGGCGCAGAATCCTGCTGGAAAGTCCATGGCTGGTTTTGTAACAGGGAATTGTTAAGAGGCTTCACAATAATTTCCAAAACGGTTTCTTGGTAAACTTTGGCCGATGTTTTGACTAATGTTCGCAGAAATGCAGGTCCCCATCGTAAGAGACACCCCACCAAACCATGACTGAAGCTGGGCGATGACCCTTTTCCACCCTTGGGATCTGTACAGATGCTTCCTTAGATGACCGCGCATACACTCTACCATTTTGCTTGTAAAATTTTTCCTGAACGGTAAAATTTTCTTCATCGGTGAACAACATTTTTCTGTGGAAGTTATCAGCGTGCTTCACCAAAAGACATTTGCATTTTTCTATCCTATTTTTTTAAAGCTGCAGTAAATAAATGTTCGGTACGTGGTTTGAAAGCCCCAAGTCCCAAGTCTTTTTTAATGATTCGACTCATGGACTTTTGCGTGATATTCATCTTACGGGCCATGATTTTCTGCTTTCGTAGCGGATTTCTGTGAATTCTTGATTTAACGGCTTTTATGACATGCGGTGTTCGAACAGAGCGTGGGCGGCCCGACCGGTGGCGGTCTTTTACATCTCCAGTCTCCTCAAACAGTTTTATGCATCGGTAGACGAACATGCGGCTAATCCCTAGTGGCCGGAGCGTTTTGAAATTATCGATTTTTTTCATTTCACACTTAAAAAGCGCTATTACAGCGATACGGTTCTCATTATCTGACCACTCCATGATGAAAGTTGAAACAATTTTAAATCCCGTTACGGACTAACGCTATTGAGGTTAGCTTTCAAAACCCATATGACATTAACGGGGTATGTTCAGTTCTACTATTGAAATGGGTGTGTTCAATGTTGTAACAGTATTTATGTCCCTACTAAGTAGTTTATAAAGGTATACCGGGGCCCGGCATGAACATTGCCTCTAGCAATGATTTAAGCTGAGATCACATTCCAATTATTGTCAACTATAAAACCTCAATATGTAAACGAAAAGCCAACCTAAAATTGTTTTCATCTACAACTGACATACTTATACACTCATTTAAACGCTGGATTGATTCTAAGTTTAAACGTGCCATTAAAAACTGGAGATGAAATAGACGATTGAGTTGAAATCTTTACCAAAGTTATACATAAAGCGGCACACGTATCTGTCGCGCAATTAAATAACAATTATAGTGCAAATGTCCAACGTACTTTGACTTATTAGGAAAAAAAAACGACGCCTTCGAAAAATTTGGCAAAGAACAAGGCTTCCAGCAGACAAAACCATTTTAAACAGATTTATAGATCACTTAAAGAAGCGCCTAAAATAACACAAAAATGAGTCTATAGGGAGATTCTTAAGAAATCGAACACCGTCGAATAATAATGATCATAATCTGTGGAAAGCGTCAAAATAATATCCCTATGAAAGACATAAATGGATCTTCGTCTAAATCTGACAAACACAAGGCACAAGCTTTTAAGAGTTTTTTGGAAGAAACCTTTACACCGTTTTCATTCAACAACACCACAGAAGTGCAAGAAATACAAAATTTCATCAACGTTTATTGTCAATTGAGCCGACTAATAAAACATTTTACTGTTCGATAAATTGAAAATGAGGTGAAAAACTCTAAAAAAAATCACCAGGATACGACAACATGGATTCCAGTCATCCAATGCTTACCAAAAAAAAGTCAGTTCGTTACTGAATTTCTCAGAGAACGGTCGTCTCCACAAACAATCGGATAGTTGAGTGTTAAATAAAAATAAAAAAGAGTAAAGCGTTGTTGGTGTAATTGTCTTTGTTTTTCTCATTGAACAACATACGTCGACAACTTGCACACCAGCATTAAAGAAAGAAGATCTACAATGGCCCCAGGGGCCAAATCATTCCCTCGGAATGTGAGAAAAACATCGAGACCTTATAACATGTCTCGTACTCTACCTTTGGGGATGCTTATGGACATGCCATCCACGTCTTCTAATCGGTTCAGTGCACTGGCGGACCACAGTGAGATGGAACAGGAACCTGAGTCCAACATCACACAGGTGAAACAAACGAAACCTCCACCAATAGTCGTTGATCCGAAAACCACAATGACGGAGCTTAAAGCTATCCTGGGCAATGACTCGCTATACAAACGTACCTCTATTGGTACAAAAATATTTCCAACAAGTAATGACAAATACAAGTTGTGTACAGATTTATTGAAAGAAAAAAATATCGAGTTCCACTCTTTCAACTCTAAGGAAAGTCGTTTGTACACGATCTTTCTGTATGGACTTCCCAAACTCAGCACAGAAGACATCAAAAATGAAATAGAGGAATATAATTTAATGCCTTCTTCCGTCACAGAAATTACCCTAGATTCAGCTCAGTGGATAACGCAGTATACAAAGTACAATTTGTTAGAAAAAACTTCAACCCAAAGTCACTCAAAAATGTAAAGACAATATGTAATGTTATTGTATCGTGGAAGAAGTACAAAGCAAAGAAGAATGCTAATCCAACACAATGCTGGAATTGCCTCATGTATGGCCACGGAGGTGAACATTGCCATCGTCTACCAGCTTGCATGATATGTGCCCAACAACATCACACCAATGAATGCCCTCTCACAAAACAACAAAAATCACCTGCTGTATTCTCGTGCTTCAATTGCAAAAAGCATGGCTATGAACGCACTGATCATTCGGCGAATGACATTAACTGCCCTCTGCGATCACAATATTTAGAAACGAGGGCTAAGGCGACAACTAAAAACTCACGAAAATACATCACAAAGCATCAAAGCGTTGCTCAGTCCAACAACGTTACAACAAGAAGAGTTGAAAACCACAATCAGAGGTTTAGTAATAGGCTCTCTTATGCAGATCAGTTAAGAGCAAACAACGATATTTTCAGTGTTGATGAGCTCTTTGAAATATTTACAACAACATTAGATGATCTCCAACGATGTTCTACAAAAATACAACAAATACAAGTTGTAATGTCTATGGTAAAGTATGCCTATGGTTTACGATAGTTCAAGTGCAATAAAAATTATACAGTGGAATGCCAATGGCATTACAAATATATCTCATGCTACACAATTTGAGCATTTACTCGAAAGAGAAAAAATTGAAATTGCTTCATTGAATGAAACCCACTTAAAAGAAAGCCATAAGATATATTTTAAAAACTATGTAATACATCGAAATGATAGAGATGAAAACAGAGGTGGAGGCGTTGCATTGGTCGTACATCGATCGATCAAACATAAGTTGTTACCAATAGCTCATACTCATTCCATAGAAAATGTATCTATTGAAATTATGATTAACAATAGACCTTTTATAATTTCAAGTGTTTATTCGCCTAGATATGCATCAACCTTCGCCGTTGACATACAAAAATTAACAACGCACACCAAAGATTTCATAGTTTTAGGTGACTTAAACGCTAAACATTCATCATGGAATTGTACCATCAACAACACTGCAGGAAACGTTCTCTATAATCTTCAACAAACCAACAATTTTTTCGTATTTTATCCCAATAGTCCAACATACTACCCATACCAGCGTGATCGAAACTCATCCGTAATTGATATTGCTTTAAGCAATAGTACCCTATCGTTAAACCTCGAAGTACTTGGATTTGAAATACCATCTGACCATCGACCTGTTGTATGTACGATTGAACACTCTTCTACAAACACTTTCGACCCCAGTCACTATAATTATAAATTAACCAACTGGGAGTATTTTAAAAATATTATAGAAAGTAGAATCACCATTCAAAGAGATTCATATAACAACAGACATGAAATTGACCTTGAAATAGAAAAATTCTTTGAGCTTATTTCTGAAGCGCGAGACCAATCCACACCCAAAGTTAGCTACTCCCACAACCTAAATTTACCTGACGATATTATTAAATTAATCAAGACAAGAAGAACATTAAAAAGAAAAAGCCACAGAACGGCTGACGTAAATCAGGCTAACTTCTACGAACAGTGTACTAAACTATTGACTACAATGATTAATAATAAAATTAAAACGGAACGTAGTAATAAATGGAATAATATGCTGTCGAAACTGAAACCAGGTGACAAATCGTTTTGGAGAATCAGTAGTAGCTTAAGAGGGAAAAGTTGTAAAAAAATTCCTCACTTTCTCCAGGACCACAGGAAAATTATTACTGACGAAGAAAAGGCTTGCATATTAGCAGACACATTTGCAGCCGCGAATAATCTTACATGTGATTACAAGCATTCCATTGACAAAAAAGTAAATTCAACAGTCACTCGATTCAATGTAGAAGATGTCGTCTCAGAAGACGTAATTTTCACAACGATACATGAAATATCTGACATAATTGGTTCATTAAAAGCAACAAAATCTCCAGGCCTTGACAAAATTTCCAATGTATTAATAAAAAATTTACCAGTAAAGGCTCTACAATTACTTGTGGCCATTTTTAATAGCTGCTTAAAGATTCAGTATTTTCCAAATCAATTTAAAATGGCCAAAGTGATACCGATACCTAAGCCGAACAAGCCCAAAACGAATCCCTGTAGTTACAGGCCTATTAGTCTGCTCAGCAACATCGGGAAGATTTTTGAAAAAATGTTACATAGACGAATTTGCGATTATACTACAAACGCATCTATTATAGCCAGCGAGCAGTTCGGTTTTAAAAAACAACACAGTTCAGTTCATCAAATAAACAGACTCACAAATTTAATTACAGCAAATAAACGGAAACGGCACTCCACTGGTCTAATTGTTCTAGACATTGAAAAAGCATTTGATACAATTTGGCACAATGGGTTAATTAATAAACTCATTCAAGCAAATGTTCCAAAATATCTATGTAAACTTACTGCTGAATTTCTTAAAAATAGAAAATTTGTTGTCTCTGTTAATAACATAACTTCATCTCCGAAATTAATAACAACGGGACTACCCCAAGGTTCCATATTGTCGCCCTTGCTGTACTCTATATATACCTCAGATTTTAAACCCCCATCGTACTTAAAAGTGGCATACTATGCAGATGACAGGGCCCTAATTGTATCAAGTAAACTAACAAAGGCACTACTGTCTAAAATGGAAAAAGGTTTTGCGGCATGCAACAGATACTTATACAAATGGAAAATCAAGATTAATCCTACAAAAACACAAGCAATTATATTTCCGTTTAATAAATATCCTAAAAGAATAGCAAATCGTGATCTCCGTTTTGAAAATGACCGAATCCCTATTCAAGATAACGTGAAATATTTGGGAGTATTTTTGGATAAAAAGTTAAACTTCGGTAAACACATAGAAGAATCTTGTAAAAAAGCGTTAAAAATTGTGAGAGCGTTATGGCCAATGTTGAACAAACGATCCTCTCTCAATCACAAAAAAAAAAACTTAATATATAAAGCTGTAATAAGACCGTCGCTCACATATGCCTGCCCGATTTGGTACAAAGCCGCAAAGACCCATCTTAAGAAGCTCCAAATCCTTCAAAACAAATGTCTTAAAATAATAAATAATAAACATTGGAGATATCCAACCAGTCTTTTACACACACGTACTGGATACGAGCTTATTTACGATTTTATAAAAAGATTAAATACTAAGTATTACGAAAATATAGAAAACTCGACTTATCCATTGATAAGAGAATGTCATGAATTAGCTTAAATTTAAAATAAAATGAGATCATAAATCACCAAATTGAAAATAATATGTTTGTGTTACAGTTATACTCTTATAATATTAGCACATACATATATGTATATTTTCTAAATATGTTTGAATTTCCGATTTTGTATCTATATAAAGGTTTTGCCTAATTTTCCTTTAAAAATGTATAATAAGTAAACCAACAAAAAACAATTTCAATAATTCCTATATTTATTACTGAAATATCTATTGATAAAATCTCACAACTATGTACATATGTGTAAATACAAACCGTAAATAAAGATGAATTTATAACTAACTAACTAAACTAACCAAAAAAAAGTTTAATATTTCTTACGATATTATTTAACTCGATCCTAAGGCTAAGACATTTTCCGACCCAGTGGAAGTATGCTAAAATTATAATGGTAACAAAACCAAATAAACCAGAAAATTCAATTAGTTCATATAAGACGATTAGCTTACTACCAATATTATCACTGTTTGGACGACTTTTTCAAAAAAGGCTGTTTTCAATATTAGAAGCTCAGCATATTATGCCCGATCACTAGTTTGGGTTTCGTTTCGGTCATGAAACACCGGAACAGGGTCATAGAGTAGTTAACACAAAAGGAGTCTCTGGAAAAAAATTATGCTGCTCATCTGCATTTCATGCCTTTGACAAGGTATGACACGATGGCCTGCTATTCGAGTTGAAGAATCTATTACGTACGAGGGCGGTTCGGAAAGTTCTTAGCCTATCAATGAAAGAGAATATTTTTATTTTTCAATATAATCTCCTGAAACTTCAATACACTTAGTCCAACGCTTATCTAGCAATTCTATCCCTTGATTAAAATAGTTTTCCTCAAGGTCTTCAAAATAGTGGTTTACAATTGTAATTGCATCTTCATTTGAGGTAAAACGCTTGCCAGCAAGGATTTTTTTTAGATTTGGGAACAGGTAAAAGTCAATGGGAGCTAAATCAGGAGAATAATGTGGGTGGTCAAGCAACTCGTAATTTAATTCGTTGATTTTAGCCATTGTTAAAGCACTCTTGTGCGCTGGTGCGTTGTCTTGATGAAAAATTATTTTTTTGTGTTGTAAGCCAGGACGTTTTTCTCGAATTTGTACATTTAATTGATCTTAAAGTTTGCAATAGTACTCTGAATTTATTGTTTTACCCTTTTGCAGATAGTCAATCAATAAAATACCTTTGAAGTCAAAAAAACCGTTGCCATAACCTTATCAGCCGATTGAATTGTTTTTGCCTTCTTTGGGGCACTTCCTCCAGCTTCAGTCTATTGTTTAGATTGTTCTTTTGTCTCTGGAGTAAAGTGGTGGATCCATGTCTCATCAACAGTTATGAAACGACGCTTAAAATCCATTTTATTTCGCTGAAAACGATCCAAACATGCTTGAGAAATGTTCATTCTTATGCGTTTTTGGTCGGCTGTTAACAAGTCCGGCAGCCATCTTGCAGACAGCTTTTTCATCTGTAGTTCTTCATGCAAAATTAAATGGACTCGATCATTTGAGATGCCCATGATATTAGCAATTTCACGCACTTTTATTCGTCGATCATTTAATACCATATCATGCACTTTGGCTACAATTTCTGTTGTTGTTGCTGTTTTTGGACGTCCACTACGTGGTTCATCTTCAATGCTTGTACGACCACGTTTTAATTCAGCAACCCATTTTTTTACTGTTGCATATGAAGGAGCACTTTCACCTAACACATTCACCATATCATTATGAATTTCTTGTCGCGATAAACCTTTTTTATGTAAATATTTAATGACACCACGCATTTCTAATTTTTCCATAGTAAAAAAATCGCGGATGCGTCTTTTGTGAACACCTGTTTCTATATGAAGGAGTTGCCAGATCGAAACAAAATTTAACATGTGTTCATAGCAGAGATGGAAGTTTCCAAAACACTTAACTTTTTTCTGTTTATACCGCGCTTTTTGTGCTAGGCTAAGAAGTTTCCGAACCGCCCTCGTACTCCATTTTATCGTACTTGTTATTAAAATCGTATTTGAATGAAAGACGTTTCTATGCAAATGTGAACGATGAAGATTCTAAAATAGGTTTAATAAAATCTGGTGTCCCGCAAGGTAAAGTATTGGGCCCAGTTTTATATACCATGTTTACATCTGATATGCCCATTAACATCGATGTTACATTTGCTACCCATGCAGATGAAACTGGAATTTTGGCTGCTAAAAAATCACCTTCCGAAGCATCGAGTGTGCTACAGAAACAATTGGACTTCATACAAAAATGGTTTAAAAAATGAAATATAAATGTCAACACTGGCAAATGTAACATTTGCACTACACCTAGAATTAATTTGAACTCTATATCTTCATTATTCAGTGTTTTATTAATATATAAAATTGTTATGTCCTTTACGTGATGACGATGACGTGTATTCTTGGTCGATTCACAAGAATCCTTTGCTTTGTTTTTATCGATGATAATTTCAAATGCTATACTTCTTTAGAAACACATGAGTTTTCTGGGAATATTAAAGCGAAACCTCAAGCTGATTATCCTACTCAGACTTAAGCTCATTCAAAACAGGTCAGTGAGAAAAATAATAAAATAATTGAAGCAAATTTCCCTGAAAAGCTACTACTATGAAAACATGTTTTCGTTCAATTAGTAATTTCTTTTTTATTTTGCAAATATATTCACTTTGTTCGAGAGTTCTTGACATTTAGATCAGCTTCTTCACAGGCATTTGAAGCATTTCTTTGAACGCACAAATAAAATATCCTTGTGCAAATTGTTGATTTGTAGTTTGGATTAAATTGAAATGGAAATTACACATGTGTTGTGTGGGGCATGGCCACCACCATATGACCGATGGCCATGTTGCCAGCATCCAATTAAATACATTTTTGACATTTAATTGACAAAGTTGCCATACTGACCATTAATTAAAGTGGCAGCTATTACACACACTTGCACACAACACAACACATGCAAAACAAAACAAACAGCGAAGGACAAAAGGAAACAAGCACAATAGAAATCTATCAATTTATTGTATGAATAACCCGAGCACAGCGCGCCCTCTGCAATTGTGCAACAATCAAAGACACTTTATGTTTTAAGGGGTGTTCGCAGAGGGCAACGGGAAGGGCTATCATGCAGCCAAGTCAAGAACAAAGCACAGCAATTACACAAACAATCTAAAACATTTATTACAAATCAAAAACCAAACAACACCACCCAGCCAAGCATGCACCGAGTGTTACACACTCGACTTATACACGGCAAGGCAGCCACTCTCCCAATCACTTTTGTTTTGCACATACTCGTACAAAGCCAGCGGGAAAAGCAAGGGCCCAGCAAGGCCTTCTTGGGGCCCCGCTCAGGATGCTCAGAGGCATGCTTGCTGCATTCTACTCTAGTTTCAACTGAACCCAGGGTACGACTGCAGAGAAAGACCTTCCTCGCTTCTTTCTATTGGAAGGCCATCCGGAAGGCCTGTAGACAATAGTCTTCGAGAATTTATATAAAAAATATTTAAAAAAAATATGCTGATAAATTAATTATGCCTATTTTGAGATACGAGGGTTGCTATTTATATTTCGGGTCCTGGCAATACTAATGTTCCCAGATGCAAACTGGAACTTCCATTGGAAACTTTGACATTTTTTAGAATAACTTCACTCAGAACGTTTTGTCATTTGAGGGCGAATTGTTTTGTTTGTTTACAGTGTGTTGAAAAATTCATCTCAGTCAAAAAATAGAATTATCCCGTGAACATTTTCGTGCGATGATTTTTTACAATTTTCGTCGTGGATTATCGAGACAAGAGTGTTTAAATCAACTTGTATCGACTTTTGGCGATGAAGCACCATCAAAAACCACTTTTAATCACTGACACCAAGAGTTCAGTCTCGGACGCCGTTCGCTCCAAAATGAGTTTCGTGAAGGACGTCCAACTTCAGTCACATTGCCAGAAACCATCGATGCTGTGCGTGAACTGATTTAGACCGAGATGTGACATACCGTGAGATTAAGGCATCTTTGGGCATTAGTATGACAAGCATTAATAAGATATTGCATGTTCATTTAGCCGTGAAAAAAATTTGTTCTCGTTGAATCCCACATAATTTGACGGATGCTCAAAAAAAGGCTCGTATGGATTGGTGCAAAGAGATGTTGAAAAAGTATAACTGCGGTAGCTCAAAGGCAGTGTATAACATTGTCACAGGTGACGAATCATGGATTTATGCTTATGAACCCGAAACAAAACAGCAATCGACCGTATGGGTCTATCAAGACGAGCCAAATCCAACAAAAGTTCTTCGTGGAAGAAGTACTTCGAAGTAAATGATTGCGTTTTTTTCGGTACAAGCGGCCATGTGGCCACAGTTGCCTTTTGTGGAACGTAGGAGGTCAATCCTAAGTGGTATACGAATGCAACCATCTGTTTGCCAACAGTGTTCGAAGAAATGAGGAAATAAAATAAGAGAAGACGGATCATTTTGCATTACGGCAGTGCGAGCTCTCACACATCAGCTGTAACGATGAGCTATTTGACCACTAAAGATGGGAATTGATGGGGATGGGAATTGATCCACCCTGATTTTGCAGCCAAGCATTGATGTCATTGGGTGCCCTGATTTGGCACCCAATGACATCTTTTTTCCTTAGCATCAAGAAAAAAATGCGTGGTCAACGTTTTTCATCGCCCGAAGCAGCTATTGAAGCGTTCAAAAATCATGTTTTGGAGGTGTCACAATCGGAGTGGAAAAAATGCTTCGAAAATTGGTTTGTGCGCATACAAAGGTGTATTGATCTTAAAGAAGAATATTTTGAAAAACAGTAAAACCATTTCCAATGATAAATTATTGTGTTATTGTCGGAGCCGAAATATAAATATCAACCCTCGTATAAAATCCGTATAGAACTGTAGTTGCATTGAACATACGACAGTAACTTTTTCAGACTGTCCCACTTCGGTTATTGTTCAACTGGTGTTACTGGACTTTTACTGTACAGTAAATAATTTAACAAAAGTATTCGCTGTCCATCAGTCAATTAAATTGCAAGCCAAAGAAATATATAAAGAATCTACACTAGGGTGGAGTGAAATTCAAAAAAAAAAAGTTAACCTCGGAAAGAGATGTAGTCTGGGGTCCTAATGAGGGGAAAAATAAAGAAAAAAATTTAAAAAAGTTTTTAGGGGTCGCGCCACTCCCTAGAAATTTGGAAATTATCGCTATTTTGGCGTTGATTTTAGAAAAATCCTAAAAAGTTTTATGTCAATAAATGTTTGCAATAGCGTAAACAATGAAATAAGGGCATGAAAAAATTTAAAAAAAATTTTCTCATTGTTCAAAAATTTCAAAACGTAAAATAAGTCAAATCGTCCCTTCTTCAGAAAATTGACTGAACAATGAAATCGAAACCAAAGCTACAAATATTAGTCGATTATCCTCATATTTGCCTCAAATACTTTTGTTTGGGCACTGAACAAGCTCAAACTTTTAAATTTCGAATTTTTAGGATTTTTCTAAAATCAACGCCAAAATAGCGATAATTTCCAAATTTCTAGGGAGTGGCGCGACCCCTAAAATTTTTTTTATATTTTTTTCTTTATTTTTCCCCTCTTTAGGACCCCAGACTACATCTCTTTCCGAGGTTAACTTTTTCAAATTATAAAAAAAGCATGTTTTCACTCCACCCTAATCTACACACAGAGAACAGATTCGTTGCCACAACCGAAATTTTCTGCCAACCGAATGATTGAGGTTGCATGCAACTCGAATATTCCATTAGTACAACCGGGAATGTAAGTTGGTACTTGTAATTTTCAGTTAGTGGAACTGAAATATCGGTTAAACAAACGAAGTATCCCAACTTCTAGATAAGAAAATATGGGGCTAATAATCCTTTTACCGCAATTGTTCAACAAAAAATTTTGAAAGTTTCATCAGAGACAAAAAACTAAGGGGTTTTTTAGACGTGTGGGTTTCAAGAAGAAATAGAACGCATATAATTTAATGTTATCTCCAAGAATTGAGCTTTATTATAAAGATAAGTGTTTGCCAATACGTTTTAAAAATGGTTTCGGGCAAGTGGACGCCGTGGCTGGTTCGAATAAATTTCAGCTGAGAGGCTTAATTTTCTCCCGCTTTTTGCAGCCTTTTGGGCCGTATGTCAGCAATAAAGCGCCGCATATTTTCTTCCAAGGCGTTAATCGTGTCGAGCTTATCTGCGTAGAGAAGCGATTTCATATAACCCCACATAAAAATAGTCCAGCGGTGTCAAATCGCAAGATCTTGGAGGCCACTACACAGATCCACGACTCGCCATTGACTACAACATTACGACCGGCTTCATATTTGAAGAAATATGGACCAATGAACACACTAAACAGTGACTTTTTGAGGATGTAACGGTGTCTTAACAATGGCTTGTGGATTTTCATTACTCCAAATCAACAATTTTGGTTATTAACGCACACAGTCAACCAAAAGTGAGCTTCATCGCTGAACAAAATATTCTTGTAAAAATCCGGATCGGTGGCTATTTTGTTTTAGGCCAATTCACAAACGTTCCGGAGTAAGTCTATTTATTACAAAATGACAAACCAAACTGAGCATAAAGTGACAGCTGTCACAAATACCAACTGCGACAAAATTGTAGCTTGAGTATTCATTTTGGGATTGCAACCGAAATTATTTTTTTGCAATAGATTTTTGGCAGTTCCAACTGACGTTCAACTAATTTATTTTTTGTGTGTACATAATATGTCGCGAACAGAGATTTATTTAATTTAAGGAACGAAATAGTAAATTCATACACTGAGAAGAAAAATAACCTTATACAAGGTTAAATTAACCATAAATAAACATGATAAGGAGTCTACGTTATAGTATAAGGTTAATTTAAACATTTTTCTGTTAACTGGTATTTAACAATAATAAAAGTTAATTTAATAATTCTCTGGTTGAATTTTTAACCATGAAAAGTGTTAATATTAAAATAATTATTGTTGTTTTAACAATGCATTGTTAAGTTTTTTAACCATTAAAATTGTTTTTATTAAAATAATTATTGTTGTTTTAACAATGCATTGATTTTAACCATGAAAATTGTTAATATTAAAATATCATAGTTAATTAATTGAAACAATACATGTTCAATTTAACAATAAAATTGTTTATATTATTAACTATGAAGATTGTTATAGAAATCATTTTTAATGTTAAGTTAACTAATTATTGGTTGCCTCTTTTAACCACAAATATAGATACTGTTACAATTATTAATATTAAATGATGTTTTTGTTTACATTTATTCGGTCTTTTTTCATTATTAGTACTTGAACAGTTTTTATTCTGGTTCAAGACCTTTTTTTGTTTCTTTTTCAGAATCAACAAAACAAATTGGTCAAATGTATTGGCTTCGGTTGCCAGGCAGACTGTACAGCTGTTTCTTAACCCGCCAAGGTTTTTCTTCAGCAGTCTTTGGCAACGATTACTTCGGCTACAAATCAAATGATTAATTATAATTATTCTTTGCATGTACGATAGTCTTCGAACTGTGCGAAAAGCAATCTTCATAGCGCAATATCAGATTGTACAGCTAGCATTTGCATTTGGTGGTGGTTTTTTAAAAGAGCGAGATAAATTGCTTTATGATCTTTCTCACAATTACACACGCGTTCAGAGCAAAGGAAGAAATGAAAGTGAGTGGGAGGATAAGACAGTCGCAATCGTTGCAACTTCGTGTAACTTAATTCTAAACATCGTACACAGTCGCAATTGTTGCATATTATTTCTGAACCTCGTACACTTCGAACACAAATCAGATCAAAAACTTCGATACAACAGAACCGAGTGATCTTGAAATTTTTGTTTAAGTTGCACATTTTTCTGCTTCCCTCTTGAAAAATCCAACCTTATATAATGTTAACTCAACTATTTTGTATGTACATTTGACCTTATATAACGTTATTTTGTCTTCGTTATCAAACATTTACCATGAAAAATTTACCCAGCCACATGGTTAAAATAATCATTGTATTTTCGACTCAGTGTAGTAGCAAGCAAGGTTTCCTTCCCAAAAAAAATTGTTTAAATATTTTACGAGTATTTACAATATGTGAGATATAAATACGAATCTATCCGACGCAGAGAACAGATTTTTTGCGACAATTGAAGGGTGGTGGTTGCATGTACTATGCATCGCTACAAATGTTGGTTGGGTACAAGACAATTTCCAGTAGTGTAAACTCACAGTATCGGTTGAAGAGACAAAGTATTAGTAATCCTTACTAATTAGGATGATTATTGGAACTGAATCTGTACATGTATTGACTGTTGTTGTCGTTGTTGTTGTTGTAACAACAATATATTTATTTTGAATTATTCTATGTCTATGGGGATCCTGCTTCGATATCCAGGTGGAGGAAACGCGCCATACAATCCCGCGACTGCCGGTTCTATGTACCGGATTGGCCCGAAACAAACACTCTTCGGCCAGAGGCAGTCACCTCAAAAATATGTGTTTTTTTGTTCGGTTGTCCTTACCACGAGCATTGGTTAACTGGATCAGATGGTTTAATTTTATGTGTGAGGATAACTGACCAAAAAAACAGGTTTTTTTTATTTAATTTAATATTTAACGATTTAAAAATATGTATTCTGTTATTTTCACTATGAGCAGTTATATTTAAAACTTACTTTTCACTTTCAAATCTTATAAAGTTTGTATGGACAAGTGGAACATTTTTATGCATCAAATTGTCAAAGAAAAATCTCAATTTTCAATTTAAAACTTCAATTTTAATTTTAATGTGTCAACAAATTTAGATAAAGTGTCGCATTTCATATACTTAGTATGGACATAAATACTGTTACAACATTGACCACACCCATTTGAATGGTAGAACTGAACATACCCCGTTAAGTTATATGGGTTTTGAATCTAACCTCAATAGCGTTAGTCTGTAATGAGATTTTTAAATTTTTTCAACATTCAGCATGGAGTGGTCAGATAATGAGAACCGTTTCGCTGTAGTAGCGCTTTTCAAGTGTGAACTGAAAAAAGCGATATTTTCAAAACGCTCCGGCCACTAGGGATTAGCCGCATGTTCGTCTACCGATGCATAAAACTGTTTGAGGAGACTGTAAAAGACTGCCACCGGTCGGGCCGCACACGCTTTGTTAGAACACCGCATGTCGTCAAAGCCGTACAATCATGAATTAACAGAAATCCGCTCCGAAAACAGAAAATCATGGCCCGTGAGATGAATATCCCGCAAAAGTCCATGAGTCGAATCATTAAAAAAGACTTGGAACTTGGGGCTTTCAAACGACGTACCGGACATTTATTGACTGAAGATTTAAAAAGAAATAGGATTGAAAAATGCAAACGTCTTTTGGTGAAGCACGCTGATAACTTGCACAGACAAATTTTGTTCGCCGATGAAAAAAATTTTACCGTTCAGGAAAATTTAACAAGCAAAATGATAGAGTGTATGCACGGTCATCTAAGGAAGCATCTGAACTGATACCAAGGATAGAAAAGGGTCCCAGCTTCAGTCATGTTTTGGTGGGGTGTCTCTTACGATGGGGTCACTGACCTGCATTTCTGCGAACAAGGAGTCAAAACATCGGCTAAAGTTTACCAAGAAACTGTTTTGGAAGCTGTGAAGTCTCTTAACAATTCCCTGTTCCAAACCCAACCATGGACTTTCCAGCAGGATTCTGCGCCGGCCCATAAGGCTAAAACGTCCCAGGCCTGGCTTCGAAACAATTTGCCAGCGTTCATTTCCTCTGAAGAATGGCCCTCAGGCAGTCCGGATTTGAACCCATTCGATTACAAACTGTGAACGGTTTTAGAGGACAAGGTTTGTCACAAGAGATACATTGGATCTCTTAAGACTGCTTTGGTTCAAGCTGTGGCCAATTTTACAATGGACGAGGTTCGTGCAGCTATTGACGATTGGCCAGTGCGACTTAAGGCGTGTATAAAGGCAAAAGGCGGACATTTCGAATAAGTAGATTCTTTTTGGATACAATGTACATCAATAGTATATATTAAAAAATATTTAGTCGAAAAACATTTAGTACTTTTTATTTTACAGCATAAAACGTGCGTAACGGCATTTATGTCCCTAGTAAGTTTTTTAAAAACTACCATTTAAAAAAAACATTTATACAATTTTATTAACTCTCACTTATTTACAAAAAAAAAGACGACAAGGGTAGTTCTTTTTAGAGATAGGAAGTTAAAATGTTCTACAAAAATGAAAATCCATACAATTTTGCTAAAAGACATCTCATCCCGAAAATTCGCTTAAAATATTTACTACTTTTTAACTTATTTCATACAATAAAGTGTTGCGACATAAAAATTTTCAGGCCCATTAAAATAGCTGGGACTTATCCGGAGCGTCCCTTTGGAAATTTACTATAATCACAAAAGTCTTTTATTTATAGAAAAAATCATCCAGAAGGTCGGAAATACATAGTGTAACATGTGATTTATTACAGAGTTTATCTGTTGTCACCACCAATTATTGGTACCAAAGTAACAAGTAGTTTAAAATTGGTTGGTTATCATAACCAGCAATTGTGACAACCAATAGTTTTTCTGAATTCGTTTGGTATAACCGACTAGTTGGCTATAGGTTTTGTAATATAATCATAGCTACCATCTCATGGTAAGTCGAATCGTGCTATGAGCAATTCCATGGAGTGTGGGTTTTTGTAACAGAATGTATATTTCTCCAACCGAATATTTGTAGTTCGGACCAATTTCCAACTGAGTTTTTTCTGTGTGCAGCGGATTTATACAAGGCCTTCTGGCAGGGCTTCCTAAAAAAGAGACATAAGAATGTCTACTGAAATCTCAAATTTTGTAAAGCATCAACGAATGGTGTGTATTAGATCCAAAAAGTCATCTTCACGAAGGACTTCCTTTAGAAAGGCCTTGCCAATTTTCCCGCTAAGAATCGGCAAGTGCACGGGATAGCTACCAAGGTAGATTTCTGTATGTGCACTCGGGTGTGTGGATGTGTGTGTGTGTGTTGCAAAGGTTTGTTTTGCATGTTGAATGTGAATTGAGCATGAATTGTAACGACTTTTGTTTTGTTTCAAGCGCACTTCCACTTCCCTACACCGAGACGAGTCATGCATACGAACATGCATTTTCTACACAACACACATGCGGCACGCTGTACTTCCATTGCTCTTTCCCGCGCTCTCTCTAGCACTCTCTTCGGTGCATGAGCACATTTATATGATGATGAAACTCATCTGTGTCATAGAGTTTATGGATAGTTACTGTGAGTTTACAACTTTAACACCTGATTCTATTTAAAGTTTTCCAATTGTTTGTTACATTGCCAGCATTTGTTCCCGGAGCATGCATGCATGCATGCATGTATGCAGGGGTCCCTGGTAGCATGCCAGGGATATGCAGAACAGTTGCACTGTGTATCCGAGGTGGTTAACTCTGGTATTACCATAAGTTTGACCTAAGGAGGAAGAAGGAATGCAGCCTCTGAGCAGTTGCCATTATCGATAGTTACTGCGAGATACGCTAGTGGCGGCACTTAATCACCCCTATCTAGAACCTACACGCAGAGAAAAGATATGGTTACTATATTATCGCGGCAACAATAGTATGTTTTCTGCAATAAAAGTATGATCGTCGCAACCGTAGTATATTTTTTTGAATTTCATTTTGACAATAGTATGATTGCGAAAATATTTATATTGTTGAAATGTAACAATAGTATTGTTGCCAAATTTAAAAATGGAAATATGGTTGTAGCAACAATATAAATATGGTTGGTGCGACAAAACTATTGTTTTTTTTTTTGAGTTTTATATTGACAATAATATGATTACGGCAATCTTACTAACAAATTTGCAATTTTTCTTAATTTAACAATGTTATTGTTAGGAATCTTACGCAATAACAGTCCTTTTTATATGAAAACTATTTTTTTTCAAAACAAACTACTTTGAATTAGTATAATTGAAATTTAATGTATTTTTAAATAATTTACTTAATACAAATCTCTATTGTTAAATAACAAGTCAAGCCAATCCTTCCAAAAATTTTGGGATTCATAGTATGGTTACGTGTAAGTCAAACTATGGTTGTGAGGATCATACTATGGTTGTTTGTGAAACATGCTATGGTTGTGAGGATAATAATATGGTTGTGGAGATCATAGTATGGTTGAGTGAGAATACTAATATGATTGTGGGGATCATAGTATGGTTGTGTGTGAATAATTCTATTGTTGTGAGGACCATAGTATTGTTGTGGGGATCATAGTATGGTTGTGTGTGACCCATACTATTGTTGTGATGGTCATAATATTGTTTCCCCACAACCATATACCCAACAATAGTATGATGCTCTTTGAATATTTTTTTTTCTGTGTGTATTGGGATTTTTTTTCAACAGGAATTGTCGTTTCACCAGGATTATATTCAATACATTTAGCAAAAATGTATAAACGCCTTTTTCTAAATCAAGTGAATAATCCCAAGAAAATGGAATTCCGAAATTCCATTGCCCCAAATAGACTATTTCAAAATGATGAAGGAACTTAATTAAGATACGGCTTTGTAAATAGCCCCGGTAACATACAAGCTGATAAAAAGTATGGTTGGGGTGACAA
Organism: Hydrotaea diabolus; assembly: GCA_963513945.1. NCBI lineage: Eukaryota > Metazoa > Arthropoda > Insecta > Diptera > Muscidae > Hydrotaea > Hydrotaea diabolus. Next base: position 83,538,786 of record OY740718.1, on the reverse strand, counting down.
TATTCGAAAAGCATCATAATATTGGGTATATCCTTGCAATAATAGTAAAGGGTGGTTACATTTTAAGGGCCGATGTTGAATGTGAACCACACCTAAACGTCGTTTTTTTGTGCATTTCATTTGATATTTCTGAATTTTAGACTAACTCAATTTGAACCATGCAAAGATACACAAGCGAGCAACGCTTCAAAGATATTCAGGCTTATTATGAAAATGGACTTTCAAATCAAAATGCATATGCAGAAAATCATCTTCAGTGATGAGGCTCATTTTCAGCTCAGCGGATTCCTCAATAAGCAGAATTGCCGCATTTGGGCGAATGCTAATCCTAGAGTGATTGTCGAAAAAACAATGCACCCACAAATAGTGAGTGTTTGGTGCGGTTTATGGGCTGGCGGCATCATCGGACCGAATTTTTTCAAAATACAAAATAAATCTAAATAAACGACAAAAAAAAAAAAAAAAAAAAAAAAAAAAAAATCAAGAGCTAAAGGATGAGATAATTCGGCACATTAACGGCTTAGAACCTCAATTATGCCTCAGCGTCATCGAAAATTTGGACCATCGGATGAAGGTGTGCCGCCGAGGTAGCGGCGGCTATTTGACCGATATTTTGTTCCATGCATAATTAACCCATACCAATATTATCATAATGAAAATAAATGGCAATAATTTCCTGTATAATTTGTGTTTTATTCAAAGCTAACATCGGCCCTTAAAAATTAACCACCCGTTATAATTCACACCCAACCATACTACGATGCCTACAGCCATATTATGATCCCCACAACCACATACAAACATAGTATGTTTCACATACAAGAACACTATGATCCTCACAATCATCATGGTATTATACACTCGCAACCATTTCATGATCCCTGCAACCATAATATAATCCCCCACAAATATAAATGGAGATTAATCTAAAGATATTTTTTTCAATAGGGTTTTTTCACAGATTGCGCGTGAGTTGTGTTAAACATTATTTTTTTCCTTCAGCAAGTATTGTTTGCCATTTTATCATTTAAAGACTTACACCGAAAAACCACGGTTTGGTGCGGTTTATGGGCTGGAATCATCGGTCTATATTTTTCCAAAAATGTTAATGGCCGGAACGTAACCATGAATGGTGCTTTCTATCGCGTCATGATATCGGACTGTTTGCTACCTAAAATTGAAGCCCATAATCTTGACGACACTTGGTTTCAACAGAACGGTGCCACTTGCCATCGGCTGCTTAAACAATGTATCTCTGGAGAGGTCATTTCGAAGAGAAACTAGTTTTACGTTTTGGACCGGTGAGTTGGCCGCCTAGATCGAGTGATATTGCAGCTTAAGACTTTTTTCTTTGGAGCGACGCAAAGTCTTAATTCTATACCGACAAACCAGCACGATTTTGGAAGCCAATATTACGCGTGTCATTAATGCAATGCCGGTCGAAACGCTCGAACGAGTCATCCAAAATTGGACCCTCAGAAGTCATCCAAAATTGGACCCTGAGGAGCAGTTGCGGCCAACATTTGAAGGAGATTATAGTAAATAGCATAAAATGACCTTTTGAATGAACAATAAAGATTCCGCACTTGATTTGAATTTTTGTATTTTATTTTTTTAAATCTTGATTAACCAACGTTACTCACCAAAATGATTTATTAGGAGTGGGTTGTTTTTATTCAACAATAGCGATTTTTATTAAGTAAAAAGGGAATAAAAAGAAGTCATTGGGTGCCAAGTCAGGGCTGTACGGCGGATGACCCTTCAATTCGGCGTTTTGGCCGGTCAAAAGGGCGCTGGTTTGAGCCGGTGTGTGAGAGCTCACATTGTCATGGTGCACAATGATTTGTCTTCTCTTGTTTCCTCCGAAGACTTCAGGCAAACAAATTGTGTTATGCCACTCAGAATTGACCGTCCTACGTTGCTAAAGCGGAACAGTCGCCACATGACTAGTTTTGCCAAAGAAACAGGCGACCATTTACTTCGAAGTGCTTCTTCCACGAACAACTTTCATTGAATTTGGCTCGTCTTCGAGGTCGATTGCTGTTTTGTTTCGGGCTCATACACATAGATCCATGATTCGTCACCTGTAACGATCTTATAAACGTCTTTTGAAGCACCGCGATCGTATTTTTTCAAAATTTCTTTGCATCAATCGACACTTTTTTTTGAGCGATTGTCAAATTGTGCGGGATCCAACGAGAACAAACCTTTTTAACGGCCAGGTGTTCATGCAATATCGAATATATGCTAGTGGAAAAAATGCCCAAGGATGCCTCTATCTCACAGTATGTCACATGACGACCTTGCATTTTCAGTTCACGCACGGCATCAATGTTCTCTGGCACAACGGCCGATTTGGACGACCTTCGTCTTTGAGCGAGCGTCGGCCACGATTGAATTCATTAAACCAGTTTTTCGCAGTACTATAGGATGGTGCTTCTCATCGCCATACAAAGATTAAAGTTCATCGATGCACTCTTGTGTAATAATCCACGTCGAAAGTTGTGAAAAATTATCGCATGGAAATGTTCAAGTCGAATGTTTTCAAGTCACGGCAAACAACACAAATGATGGTCGTACGTCAAATGAATACGTTTATGCTAAAAAAAAATGTCAAACTTTCTAATGGAAATGTCATATGGCGCCAGGCAACACTTAGTGTTGTCAGGCTGGAGGGAACAACAGATTCGGTTTCGTTGAACCAAATGTGATGTTCTTCACTTAATGAACAACATGGACTAGGCATAATAGTCTGAACAATAGTTTACGGCATATGTGACAGCGCATAGAATAAGGGACCTAAGGGTAAAACAATCAATTTTCATTTTTTTTTCTTTTTTTGATGTGGACAACATCTGAGCATCGAATGGGACCGATCCCATGCCTCAAAAGTGTTCCCTCCCAGAGATATGCGCGTTTTATGAAAGTGAAGTCGACGATTCTAAGCGCAAATAGAAAGGGACCTAATCTTTGAAATGGCTCTCCTGAATAAAACTGGTTTTTAACGTTAGGTCCCTTTCTTTTTGCGCGTTACATATGACTGACCTACAACGCGTTTTGTTCTCCAGCACGAGTTTCCGAACGAATTTTCTCGATATTTTTAAATTGAATAAGCAAATTGACTCTGTTTCTGAAACTTTTGTTAAAAACAAATTATGTATGTTGAATGATATTCAGCAGTAATGGAAATTACTTGGGAGTAGAAGTGCTCGTTTGCAAATATGTTTACTAGATTACCCTAATTACTCTTGCTGCTGCAAGCTCTACTTAAAGTAGTGGAAATGATGTCCCTACTTTTTTTTGGTTAAACAACTCCGGACCCAGTGTGAGAGCTGCTGTGCGAACGGATGCTTGTAACTTTGAGAATATTACAGGCTATTTGGATGTAAAGTAGTTGTTTATTTTTTATTGTTGATGCTGCTGTTGCTGCTGCTTCAACACTCCTTTCCGTGTATGCACGAGCGGCAATGGCAACAACAGTGGTACAATTACCATTGCCGAGTTATCTAGAGGGGCGCGGGGGCACAAACACATACATGTTAACGTACACACATACGCTAATACGTTGCAAGGAGCAAAGGACAACAACAACAGCTTCATAACAAACCATCATTTGGATTTATGTTCGTACCGGAGTGAAAAGCACTCACAGTCGTACAACTTCACAATTCCATGTTGTTGGCTAGTTTGTCTGTCTGTCTGTTTGTTTGTCCGTTTGTTTCGCTCCTCATCCATTTTCATTTTCCAATGCAAACAAACATGTAGTGCTCCTTTTTGCATGTGTGTGCCGGAGTGTTTGAGTGTGAAGAATATGCACATTTCATCGTGAAAGAATAATACTCGTACTATGATTTTCCACTAGGGATAGAACTCAAAAGCTTTAAAAAATTCATAGTTCCGAATGTTGTGCTCCTTCAGTTAAGTTCAGGTGCTGGTGCTAGCATACGAGACGCCTGCTGTTTCGTTCGCCCCTCACTTGGCCCCTCGCAAAGGAGCATCTAACGAATGTTGAAACAAAATTGTATTATGTTTATTTGCCACTTGACATGAGCATTAATATGTAAACATATATACACTGACATATGTACGAGGGCGACCGCAAAAGTAACTGGCCTAACATAAAAAGAACCGTTTTTTGGAATTATTGTTATTTATTTTTCAACATAATCTCCTTCCAACTCAATACACTTCATCAAACATTTTTCAAGTAATTCCATCCGAAAAATAAGATTTTTCAAGACCTTCAAAATATGCCTCAGTTTCAGCAATAACCTCGCTATTGGACGAACATTTTTTGCCACCGAGAATTTTTTTTAAATTTGGAAACAAGAAATAATCAGTAGGAGCTAAATCTGGACTATATGGTGGATGCGGAGAAATTTCAAATCGTAATTCGTCCAGTTTTTGTTGAGTTAAAAATGCAGTGTGTGAAGGAGCATTTTCTTGATGAAAAAGAACTTTTTTTTTCTAAATGCGGTCGTTTTATCTTGATTTCTTCACTCAACCGATCCAATAATGCACAGTAATATTCACTATTTATAGTTTTTCCTTTCTCAAGATAATCAATAAATATTATAGCCCTTGCATTCCAAAATACTGTGGCCATTACTTTTCCTGCTGACTTAACAGTTTTCGCCTTCTTGGGACCACTTTTACCAGCTTCTATCCATTGTTTTGACTGTTCTTTGCATTCTGGGATGTAGTGATGGATCCATGTTTTATCAACAGTTATGAATCGGCGCAAGAACTCTATTGGATTACGCTGATAAATCGCTAAAAGCTCCTCGGAATTGGTGCAACGGACTATTTTTTGGGGCAAAGTCAACAAACGCGGCAGCGTTCTTGCGGATAGCTTTTTCATGTGCAGTTCATCATGTAAAATACTCCAAACTTGTTTTTCGTGTATTTTAACAATATCAGCAAGTTCTCTGAGCTTTATTCGTCTATCTTTAGTCACTTCATTAAATATTTTTCAAATGTTTTTAATAGTAGTAGCAGTTTTCGGTCTTCCAGAGCGTTGTTCATCTTCGCACTGGACAATCAATAGCTGCACGAACCTCGTCCATTGGAAAATTGGCCACAGCTCGAACAAAATCATTCTTAAGAGATCCAATGTTGAGATACCTTCTGTGACAAACCTTGTCCTCTAAAACCGTCCAGAATTTGTAATTCAATAAGTTCAAATCAAGACTGCCTGAGGGCCATTCTTCAGAGGAAATGAACGCTGGCAAATTGTTTCGGAGCAAGGCCTGGGACGTTTTAGCCTTATGGGCCGGCGCAGAATCCTGCTAGAAAGTCCATGGCTAGTTTTGGAACAGGAAATTGTTAAGAGGATTCACAACAGCTTCCAAAACGGTTTCTTGGTAAACTTTGGCCGATATTTTGACTTCTTGTTCGCAGAAATGCAGGTCAGTGAGACACCCCACCAAACCATGACTGAAGCTGGGTGATGCCCCTTTTCCACCCTTGGGATCAGTTCAGATGCTTCCTTAGATGACAGCGCATACAATCTATCATTTTGCTTGTTAAATTTTTCCTGAACGGTAAAAAATTTTTCATCGGTGAACAAAAATTGTCTGTGCAAGTTTTTAGCGTGCTTCACCAAAAGACGTTTGCCTTTTTGCAATCCTATTTTTTTTTAAGTTGCAGTCAATAAATGTCTTGTACGTCGTTTGAAAGCCCCAAGTCCCGAGTCTTTTTTAATGATTCGACTCATGGACTTTTGCGTGATATTCATCTTACGGGCCATGATTTTCTGTTTTCGGAGCAGATTTCTGTGAATTCTTGATTTAACGGCATTGATGACATGCGGTGTTCGAACAGAGCGTGGGCGGCCCGACCGGTGGCGGTCTTTTACATCTCCAGTCTCCACAAACAGTTTAATGCATCGGTAGCCGAACATGCGGCTAATCCCTAGTGGCCGGAGCGTTTTGAAAATATCGCTTTTTTTCATTTCACACTTGAAAACCGCTATTGCAGCGATACGGTTCACATTATCTGACCACTCCATGATGAAAGTTGAAACAATTTTAAAATCCCGTTACAGACTAACACTATTGAGGTAGCTTTCAAAAACCATATGACATTAACGGGGTATGTTCAGTTCTACTATTAAGATGGGTGTGTATAATGTTGTAACAGTATTTATGTCCCTACTAAGTACTAAAATGAGAGTAGTAATTTAGTAGCACATAAAACGACCAGTTTTAAAAACATTAAAACAATTTCAATTAAGAGGCAGAAGCCCCAACTGAATGAATTGGACACTAGTCCGAAATTTTGTTGCATAGTGTTATATGTTACACCAGCGAACTAAACAGGTTGCGGTTACTACAAAGAATTTATTTGATGTTACCACAAATTACACTGTTCTGCAAACAGTGTCCGTCGTTTTGCCCCACCACGTATAGTATTCGAGATATCGTGAACATGAATTTTTTCCGACTTTTTTCATTAATCTGCCTATAGCTTCAACAATTTGTATCCGATATACCTAAAAGTAAGTAATATTTATTAGTAGGAAATGCATCTTTTAGATTAATACTAATTATCGAAAAAATCAAAACATTTTTTTAGTTAAAAAATTTGGTTTTTAACTGCCCCAATTCTTGAGCTCTTCCAATAATTTTTGCGTTTCGTACGTGGTATATTTTTGATAATCCGGTGAAAAATGTTTCAGTTATAACAGTTCTCGTCGGATTAACAACAAATGAAACCACTTTGGAATCTTAACAGTGCGTTTTTTTATAATTTTGTGGAAAAGCTGGAGGGGGAGCTCCTGAATTGGGGTTCTACTGACAGTTGAAAACAAAACTAGATCAGAAGGTGAAAATTGGGTTGGATAGGCCATACCCTGAGGAAATCAGCGGATGATATCGCCAGACAGGCCATCGAATGGAACCCGCAGGTAAGCCGACGCAGGGGGCGTCCATTGATTTAGAAGCAGTGTCCCTAAACCTAAGCAGGAATGAATAAAAATACTGTGCATTAAATAGTGCAAATTGACAATCAAATGTTACGGCCCTATGCTCCTTAAATGAGTAAAAGGAATAAAAATATATATAGGGTGAACCATCTAGAGGTATTTTTTCAGAACAAAAAAATATAAAAATTTAAATGAAGTGTTGAATATTTATTGGTAGCTAAAAAGGACATTTTATGGCATTTATTTTTTAAAAATAATTTCCTTCAAATGTTGGCAACCGTATTATGGAAATGGGAGTTCGGTGAGAAACGGAAGATCCGCTGTTTTCGACCAAATTTTGTTCAGTCATGAGGCCCATTTCTGCTCAACGGCAAAGTCAATAAACAAAATAGCCGCATTTGGGCTGAAGAGCAACAAGAGGAGGTTCAAGAGGTGCCATTATACCCAGAGAAAACCACGGTTTGGTGCGGTTTAAAGGCTGGTGGAATCACCTCTACATATTTTTTCAAAAATGATGATGGACGGAACGTACCGTGAATGGTGCTCGCTATCGGGCCATGATATCGATCTTTATGCTACCTGAAATTGAAGCCCGTAATATTAACGACACTTGGTTTCCACAGGACGGTGCCACTTGCCATACAACTACTCAAACAATCGATCTGTTGAGAGGTCATTTCGAAAAGCAGCTAATTTCATGTTTTGGACAGGTGATCGAGTGATATCACACCTTTAGACATTTTTCTTTCCTTTAGACATTTTTCTTTCGCTACGATTCAGGTTTTGGAAGCCAATATTACGCGTGTCATTAAAGCCATACCGGTTGAAATGCTCGAACGTCCTTTCAAATTACCAATAAAAATTCTACCCTTGATATGAATTTTTATATTTTTTTTTTGTTCTGAATAAATCCTTCTATAATGATCACCCTTTATAAAGAATGATACCACTATACTATCCAAATCCTGTTTAGTATCCCAAGCATTCCTTTTAATAAATCGAAATACTGACCATCCAATTAAGAATAATAATAACACAGAATAAAAGTTTTGTTTTTGAAGCACGTTTCCTGCAAATGACTCTTCGCTACATAGGGTATTTTGCCCACACTCAAAGACATTTAACGTCTATGGGTAAGGGGGCACATGTAAGTCGCTTCAACAAAGAACTTTTACAAAAGCCGACGAATTTCCAAGTAAGAAACTAATCTTTAAGCCTCCCAATGCATTAGGCTCTCGGATCAAGCTTTCAACAGTAGGTCGTGGTAAGTATCAGAATTAAATCGTTCGCATCGTCAACGTCTTTATCCTTTCAAAGAACGTCCCCGCGCTTCTCTTTTAATGGATTATTGTTGGAAATCAGTAAGTAAACTAGCGATCAAAGATGGAAATGTCAACAAAAATCTTTCTCTTTGATGTGTAACTAAAATCATTAAATAATAGACTGCTAAAAAGGGAATAAATTTATTCGAGATTTGCCGATAAATTTAAATACGATTCCCTGAAATGTGTCTTAGCATCAATCAATCATTCATTCGCTTCATATTTGTTGTATGCTATTTTGCCTAACCGCTAATCGGTATAAGTGATCAAAATTCACAGTGCATTAACTCAAACTGAAATGTTTCAGAAATCTGTGTTATTTGCATTATGAATGGATATTCAGTGAAACCTACATCCCTCCCTTACCTTGTGCTCCGGCTAACTACAAACAACAAATTCAAATCGACTTTTACAAATAACAACCACACAAAAAGCCAAATAAATAAATCAAGTAAAAAGTTCGGCTAAACCGAAGTTTGTATACCCTCCATTGTCAAATGAATTGGAGCGTTTTTGGACGACCCTTGAGTCCATGAGTGCGATCCCACTCTAAACCATATCTTCAAAATTTGTAGAGAAACCAGGGGTAATATAAGTAAATTTTTAGCCATATTTACCGGAGGTCTAATCTTTGACCACAGCCGATGTTACTGGGTCCATGAGACCGACCCACATATCAGCCAAAACTTAAAAAAAACCTAATTTGAATTCGTAGTCAAATTTACTATTACTTTAGTAATCATATACTTATAGTTACAGGACTATTTTTGTATCCATACAGGACTACGAGGGTGGTTCGGAAACTTCTAAGCCTAGCACAAAAAGCGCGGTATAAACAGAAAAAAGTTAAGTGTTTTGGAAACTTCCATCTCTGCTATGAACACATGTTAAATTTTGTTTCGATCTGGCAACTCCTTCATATAGAAACAGGTGTTCACAAAAGACGCATCCGCGATTTTTTTACAATGGAAAAATTAGAAATGCGTGGTGTCATTAAATATTTACATAAAAAAGGTTTATCGGGACAAGAAATTCATAATGATATGGTGAATGTGTTAGGTGAAAGTGCTCCTTCATATGCAACAGTAAAAAATTGGGTTGCTGAATTTAAACGTGGTCGTACAAGCATTGAAGATGAACCACGTAGTGGACGTCCAAAAACAGCAACAACAACAGAAATTGTAGCCAAAGTGCATGATATGGTATTAAATGATCGACGAATAAAAGTGCGTGAAGAAGCTAATATCATGGGCATCTCAAATGATCGAGTCCATTTATTTTGCATGAAGAACTACAGATGAAAAAGCTTTATGCAAGATGGGTGCCGGACTTGTTAACAGTCGACCAAAAACGCATAAGAATGAACATTTCTCAAGCTTGTTTGGATCGTTTTCAGCAAAATAAAATGGATTTTAAGCTCCGTTTCATAATTGTTGATGAGACATGGATCCACCACTATACTCCAGAGATAAAAAACAATCCAAACAATGGAATGAAGCTGGAGGAAGTGCCTCAAAGAAATCAAAAACAATTCAATCGGCTGGTAAGGTTATGCCAAAGGTTATGCAAAAGGGTAAAACAATAAATTCAGAGTACTATTGCAACCTTTTAGATCAATTAAATGTACAAATTCGAGAAAAACGTCCTGACTTACAACACAAAAAAATAATTTTTCATCAAAACAACGCACCAGCGCACAAGAGTGTTTTAACAATGGCTAAAATCAACGAATTAAAGTACGAGTTGCTTGACCACCCACCTTATTCTCCTGATTTAGCTCCCAGTGACTTTTACCTGTTCCCAAATCTAAAAAAATTCCATGCTGGCAAGCGTTTTACCTCAAATGAAGATGCAATTACTGTTGTAAACCACTATTTTGAAGACCTTGAGGAAAACTATTTTAATCAAGGGATAGAATTGTTAGATAAGCGTTGGACTAAGTGTATTGAAGTTTCAAGAGATTATATTGAAAAATAAAAATATTTTTGAAAAACTAATTATTATCTTTCATTGATAGGCTAAGAACTTTCCGAACCGCCCTCGTATTTGTATGCCTTTTTCATTTGCAAAGCAAAAACTGAAAAAGTGTACTTTTTCCCAAGTCGATTTAGTTCCTCAAATAGTGAAACTTTTTTATCCCTGACCCGTTTTAGTTCAGCGAATGATGATCAGACACCACCATGCACATTTGCAGGATCCTAAGATGATTCCATTGACAGCCAGCGCACAGTGGGAAAATTACGAAAAAAATTGGAAATAATTCGGCCATTTCGTTTGTAATGGTCCGATTTAAATGAAAATTTACATTGACCTTCTTGAAGTGTTACTGAGCTTAAGTTTTGAATTTCATGCATCTGTGTTTAACAGGTGCTGCACAGTGGGCCCTCAAAGTTGGTCACCTCGAGTTAAAATTTTCTTTTTCAAGCCGCCAAAAGCGTATTTGTGGTCCGATCGTAATAATTTTTTCTTTAGTGAAATCTGCTGGACAAACCCAACCAAAAATGTTATTACAAATTTTTTCATATCTCGTACAATAAAAAAGATATCGGGACTTAAAGTTTTTTTTTCGAAAAATTTGCTTTGGATTTTCTGCGATTATTTTATTTTTGGGAATCAGTTTTAGGTGAATCGGGGAAAATTTAATCCTGGTTTAAAGAAAACACTTTGGTTAATGTTTTAAAAAAAGAATTGTAGCAAAATCACCAATAATATGAAAATGCCAGCTGTTCAAAGTCAACTATTGCGAAAAAAGTTGGATTTTGAGTGTTTTACGGCGAAAAGGTACCTTTACTCTTATGTCAATAACTTTAATGTTTCTTAAGTAACATACAAAAAATTTGCATTTATTTCAAAGAAAACTTTATGCTTAATACAAATAATAAGCAATTGTGACCCTAGTCGGTACTTTTCTTGCTCCAGGCGTCTCCAAATATGGGCATTTTTTTCAAAAAAAATTGAGTTTGAGCTCAAATAAAAAAAATCGCCACACTGCTGGCCCAATTTGGTGCTATAAGTCAGTTAACTACATATGTTTTCTAAAATCCCAAGCAAAGAAATTTTGCGGGAGGCCATTTCTAGGACAAAAAAATGAGTTTTTGTTAAAAAAATCCCATTTCTGGGATTTTGTTTTCCCCTGTGTCAAATTTTAGAAAAGTGGCAACTCCAATTTTTTTTTTGAATAAGTTTTTCATTTTGTCACAAAAATATTGATACTACGTAAAAAAATCAGGTTTATATCTCCAACCAGCAAAATTTTACAGTGGTCTGAAATATTGACTTTTTTGCTACCTTCACTAAAAAAAATTTTTTTCTCGTTTTTATCAATTATTATTCAACATATTGAGTTAATTGCATTCTTTTTTATAATCTGTTAAAACTAGAGGTAATTACCTTTCCATTGGTATATAAAAAGTATATCCTTTTACCTACACTTATAACAGCACGTGCGCTGGAATAAGACCCCTTTAAGTAAAATATTAATTTTTTTGGTAAATAGCAATTTCATTTTGTGAGAGATCAATGTTGTTGCATTTAAAAAAATCAAATTTACACATTTCCAATCGCAAAAAAGTAATTTAATTGTTGCAGATAGAAAATTTGAATAAAAAGATGCTATTGACTTCATTTTTTGTGAAAAACTTTTTTTTAAATAAATTAACATTTAAATAAATCTTATAATTAAAAAACATTAAACTTAAATGATTTTATTCCACGTCCAGCATATCTAATAAATCAGAAAATTCTTCTTCGTCTCCATGCGTCATTTCGTGGTACGAAGTCAACTTACTTCTCATGGAGGATAAAAAAGGATCTGAAGATAATAATAAACTATTAAGTAAGTCTTCGTTTTGTGCTATTCTTGAGCATTTTCTTGTGGAAAATTGTTGAACATATCTGAAGTCTCGATTTCTAGCTTCTTGTGGTTCTTCAGTTAACTCGCCTATAGGGAGAAGGTGAGACTCGATTATTTGTTTCCCATGGAACAGGACTCTGTGTATAGTTGGCGTTAGATCTTTCCAGGGATAGAGATCAGCAAGCATTTTTAAAATTCGTTCGGCGTAAACTCCAAATTTATCGGAATTAATCTTTTGTTTGGAATTCAGAGCTAAAAGCAATATATTAACCATTCGAATCAACTCCTTATTGATTCCAGTTATTTCTGCAGCTGTATTATAGTCTGCGAAGAATCTTCTGGCAGTGTTTCCATCATTTGTATTCCCAAAGTTCGAGCGTGGTTTAGAAATATTTAGGCCAGTTTGTTGTTTAAATGCATCTTGAATTCTTTTTTTTTCACTTGCTCTCATTTCATGCATTTCTTTGTTAGCTCGAATGTTTTTCCTTTCATTTCCTGGTATAGATTTATACTTAATGTCATAAGCAAGGTTTAGAAAGTGTTCTAGAAACCTGATTCGAGCATGTAACGGTGCTATTCCAAACTCAAGGGTATCTTCATTGACTACTGAATTATTCGAAGCGTTTGAAAAATTAACTTTGCTTTTATTGCAAATGAAACACTTCCAGCTAGATTTGTTTCCTGTAATATCGTTTGCGGCTTTTCCATCTACCATTGTCAGGAACATTTTAAAAGATATTGTAATAGAATACCTGTCGAATTTAAATGCAAAATCTTCTAATCTCGAAATATCATCTTTTAATTTGTCTGTGATGGCTTTAGTTAAATCACTCGTTTCTTTATGATATACGAAGGAGATTAGTCTGCAATAAATTTTGGAGCCAGGTGTTGGATTACGCCATATTGCTTCAGTAGGGTTTGATTTTCTGCGCGAAGTTGAAGGTAAGGTAGAGTCTAAATTTAACCTCAGAGGAACCAAAGATGCCATGAATACGCTCTTGAATTCGATCTGGGTAGATTGGCTATCAGAGCATTGTTTGTATTCCGAAAGTGCTGACAAACCATCACATCCCCACTTGCATATTAATTGAAGATGGCTGTTGTTGATTTTTTTAGTTGTTCCTCATTCAATGTTGTTATTATCCTACTGGCAGTATTTTGGAGAAGTAGTTCCAAACTAACGCTGCCGGCCTTTTCTGTAATTATCACTGGGTTTGGCAAAATTTCCATTTTTCGTTCCTTTATTCGGTTGTATGCGGGAAACATGTCACATCCTTTATCAAACAGCATTCTTCTTAAATGAGTGTACTTGTTCTTACTCAATCCCAATTCGATGATTAAAGCTAATGCTTCTTCCTCGCTAAAACCAGGACATGGTGTTGCAATACTTCTTTCAATGCGTTGGAGCCGCCTTGGTGATGCTTCCGTTAACACGTCTGCAATTCTTTTTGCGCTAGATGGCCGATTTTCCACCGTCAGTAATTCCTTGAATGTATCACAAATCTTTGAAGGTGAATGATTTGCCATCTCAGCCGACAACCGTTGTTTCTTTGCCTTTGGACATAGATCGTCGTATTCCTTAGTAGGAGCACCCACTAAAGCAGGGACAGTTTTAAATTCAATTATACTGTCGAGCCACTCAGTTGGTAATCTTGAATAATTCCTGTGATACTTCTCCATGAGCCGGTCAAATTATTTCAAAAAATTTAATACTTTGCTGCTTTCGTTAGATTGTGTTATCTCGCTATATGTTGACTCTATGCACTCTATTAAATATGCTACTCTGTTCTCCATTTTCCGAAGTTTGGTGTTTTTTAAAAATTCAACAAGTTCTTGAACAAGGAGTGTTATCGTCATGGCGGATTAATTTGTTATGATAAACCCATACAAAATCGGCGGTTCTTATATCAATGAGTAATACTTACAGGTAATCACAATAATATCCGCAATTAATACTTGACTAAAATACCAGGTATTCCCCAAAAATACATTTATAACAATGAATTTTTATGTACCCAGGTACATTCGCCTAAAATGTTGCACAATATTCCGGACATAGGGGACAGGTATTCCCCCAAAACATATAAGAATGCATGTTTAGGTACCTAGATCCATACTATACAATACTACCCATTTTCCGTTTTTACACAATAGGTAAACAATAATGGTAAAAATATATATTTTTGCTATTTATGGATAGGTACGAGAATTTTTAAAATTGGTATTCTTACCTATAAAATTCATACTTTACTCAAAGGGGTCTTATTCCAGCGCACGTGCTGTTATAAGTGTAGGTAAAAGGATATACTTTTTATATACCAATGGAAAGGTAATTACCTCTAGTTTTAACAGATTATAAAAAAGAATGCAATTAACTCAATATGTTGAATAATAATTGATAAAAACGAGAAAACAAATTTTTTTTGTGAAGGTAGCAAAAAAGTCAATATTTCAGACCACTGTAAAATTTTGCTGGTTGGAGATATAAACCTGATTTTTTTACGTAGTATCAATATTTTTGTGACAAAATGAAAAACTTATTCAAAAAAAAAATTGGAGTTGCCACTTTTCTAAAATTTGACACAGGGGAAAACAAAATCCCAGAAATGGGATTTTTTAACAAAAACTCATTTTTTTTGTCCTAGAAATGGCCTCCCGCAAAATTTCTTTGCTTGGGATTTTAGAAAACATATGTAGTTAACTGACTTATAGCACCAAATTGGGCCAGCAGTGTGGCGATTTTTTTTATTTGAGCTCAAACTCAATTTTTTTTGAAAAAAATGCCCATATTTGGAGACGCCTGGAGCAAGAAAAGTACCGACTAGGGTCACAATTGCTTATTATTTGTATAAAGCATAAAGTTTTCTTTGAAATAAATGCAAATTTTTTGTATGTTACTTAAGAAACATTAAAGTTATTGACATAAGAGTAAAGGTACCTTTTCGCCGTAAAACACTCAAAATCCCACTTTTTTCGCAATAGTTGACTTTGAACAGCTGGCATTTTCATATTATTGGTGATTTTGCTACAATTCTTTTTTTAAAACATTAACCAAAGTGTTTTCTTTAAACCAGGATTAAATTTTCCCCGATTCACCTAAAACTGATTCCCAAAAATAAAATAGTCCCAGAAAATCCAAAGCAAATTTTTCGAAAAAAAAAACTTTAAGTCCCGATATCTTTTTTATTGTACGAGATATGAAAAAATTTGTAATAACATTTTTGGTTGGGTTTGTCCAGCAGATTTCACTAAAGAAAAAATTATTACGATCGGACCACAAATACGCTTTTGGCGGCTTGAAAAAGAAAATTTTAACTCGAGGTGACCAACTTTGAGGGCCCACTGTGCAGCACCTGTTAAACACAGATGCATGAAATTCAAAACTTAAGCTCAGTAACACTTCAAGAAGGTCAATGTAAATTTTCATTTAAATCGGACCATTACAAACGAAATGGCCGAATTATTTCCAATTTTTTTCGTAATTTTCCCACTGTGCAGCGTCCTTTCAACAGGCACATGGATAAAAGGACATGGCTAGATCGTCTTAAAATTTTACGACAATCAATACAAGTTTAGGCGATTAAAGTGTTACCACTTTATTGTTTGAATTTTTTTTTATTAATTTAAATTACGATGAGCGGGAATACGAGTAAAAAGAAGTCATTGGGTGCCAAGTCAGGGCTGTACGGCGAATGACACATCAATTCGACGTTTTAGCCGGTGAAAAAGGCTCTGGTTTGAGCCGATGTGTGAAAGCTCGCCTTGTCATTACGCACAATGATCGTCTTCTCTTGTGTTCTTCGAAGACTTCAGGCAAACAAATTGTGGTGTACCACTCAGAATTGACCGTCCTTCGTTGCTTAAGCGGATCAGTCGCCACATGGCCAGTTTTGCCGAAGAAACAGGCGACCATTTGCTTCGAAGTTCTTCTTCCACAACCAACTTTCGTTGGATTTGGCTCGTCTTCGAAGACCCACACGGTCGATTGCTGTTTTGTTTCGGGCTCATACGCATAGGTTCATGATTCGTCACCTGTGACGATCTTATAAATGTCTTTTGATGCACCGCGATCGTATTTTTTCAAAATTTCTTTGCACTTATCGACACGAACCTTTTTTTTTGAGCGATTGTCAAATTGTGCGGGATTCAACGAGAACAAACCATTTTTACGGCCATGCAATATCGAATGTATGCTGGTGGAAGAAATGCCCAAGGATGCCTCTATCTCACGGTATGTCAAATGACGATCTTGCATTATAAGTTCAGGCACGGCATCAATGTTCTCTGCACAACGGCCGATTTTGGAGGACTTTCACGACCGTCGTCTTTGGCCACGATTGAATTCATTAAATCAGTTTTTCACAGTGCTATAGGATGGTGCTTTATCGCCATACGAAGATTTTAGTTCATTGATGCAGTCTTGTCGTGATAATCCACATCGAAAGTTGTGAAAAATGATCGCACGAAAACGTTCACGTGTTAATTAATTTTTTTTGCCAAATTGATTTTTTCAAGTCACTGTAAACAACACAAATGATGGTCGTACGTCAAAACGTTCTAAGTACGTTTTGGCCAAAAAAATGTCAAACTTTCCAATGGAAATGTCAGATGGCGCCAGACAACACTTAGTATTGCCTAGGCCAGAAATATATATATAGCGACCCTCGTATAAAATGTGTGGAAATAATCAACATTTAAGAAACAATTTACCTTTTGATCGTTTAGCAAAAACTATGATAGCTTTGGGCAAGTTGCTTGCGAGCAACATTGGGCCATAATGGTAACAAAAAGATTGGTTTTTATAGACATGAGACCACAGGAAAGTTACGATGGCATATCAATATTTCGTGACTCCTCATACTTCCCTCGTAGTTATATAAAATGTAAAACTGCTCTCATCAAGTACCATCTGTTAGTAGACTACTGTCAAATTTTGAGAGAGTTCCGTCATTAAGTTTGTGTTAAACCGCTGTTCAAAACATACAATCTCGTGGATTTTGTTACAAATGGAAAAAGGTGAATTTCGAGTGCGCATTAAACATTATTTTTTGCGGAAAAAAACCCGTCAATCAAACCAAGGAAAAGCTTCATGTATACTATGGGGACTTTGCATCATCGATTTCAATGGTAAAATAAGGGTTTACTGACTTTCGTTGTGGTCTCACAAGTACAAATGACGCTGAACCTGCTGGAGGACCAATTGAAGTCAGTACACCCGAAAATGTCGAAAAAAATTCACGATATGGTGTCTGTCGATCGAAGAGTAAAAGTGCGTGAGATTGTAGATGCCATACGCATTTCATATGGCAGTGTGGTTTCGATTTTACATGATCAGTTGGGTTTAAGAAAGCTGTCGGCACGATGGGTGCCGCGTTTGTTCTCAATAGACCATAAACGTAATCGTGTGACAACTTCAAAGGCTTGTTTGGAGTTGTTTAAGCGCAATTCGAATGAGTTTTTGTTGCGTGGATGAAACATGGATCCATTACAACACTCCTAAGTCTAAACAATGGGTTTCTCCGGCTGAACCGGCTCCGAAGAAGTTGATGAAGACTTTGTCGGCAACAGTTTTTTGGGATGCAAGCGGGATAATCCATATCGATTATCTTTAAAAGGGGAACACAAGAAACAGCGAATATTAGTCAATTTATTGCACCGAGGATTTTAAAAACGACCCCATATGGCCAAGAATAAAGTTATTTTTCATCGGGATAATGCACGGGAGCACACGTGTGCAGTCTCAATGGCAAATTTGCATCAATTGGGTTACGAATTGGATCTAATCCTCCATATTTTCCGGATTTAGCCCCCAGTGACAATTTTCTATTTCCAAACCTAAAGAAATGGCTCGGTGGAAAGAGATTCAGCTTCAACGATGAAATTGTTGATCAAAGAATTGCCTATTTTATGGACCTCGAAAAATCCTATTTTTTGGAAGGGATAAACAATTGGATAAACGTCAGACTAAGTTAATTGGGCTAAAAGGAGCCTATGTTGAAAAATGTTTTTTATTCGAAGTCACGGATTTATTGGTATGCCCTGGTATTTTAAATCAGATCAGGAGGTATGTTGCCGTTCCGGGGGCTTTGTTGATTTTGAGTGATAAGATAGCTCTCTAGATTTCGGGTTGGTCGGGGCATATGATGGACATGTTGTGTTTTACACAGTGTTCAAGGCAAGTACACAATGGGCGATGCTCGGAGTTTCCAGCGACGGGGGGAGTTCCTAGCAATTCAGTGTATAAGTTGGTCCAGGTTTTAAGCTGTTCTACTTTGTATGTAGTGTTACTTCAATCACATCGTTTAAGCGGTTTCTTAGCGGACGATGTTTTCCGTATAAGTCGTTTGGTTGTTGTTGTAGCAGCACATAGTGCCTGGGTGACAGCCATTGACCGCAGAATTACTCCTTCTGGTCGATTCGGCGCATAGAACTGGAAGTCTGGTTGTTGTTTTGTAAAGATAACTGGTTCTATTGGTTTCGGCGGCAGCTTGAGCCTCGTCTGCGATATTGTTGGCCCATGTACGCTTATCTTGCCTTAAGCTGCGTTTTACCATTTTGTTTAAACTGTTGGGGCTCTGTTGTAGTCGTATTTTTGTGCTTTTAAGTTCGCCCTTGATCTGATTTCTCTTCGTTATAAGGTCCGGCCCCAAGCTGCGTCAGAGATTTACTCTTTGCGGTTTCCCATTACTTATAGAAACTTTAGTAGGGTAGGAGTATTACAAAAGTTTTTTATAGTACTCCAGCCTTCCCGCTCTGAGTGAGTATGCGGCAAAAGGGCGTTTGAAAGGCTTTCAATATATGTGGCAGCGTATAGAGAAAGGGACCTAAGGGTAAATAAATCAATTTTCATGTTTTCCTTTTTTTGATGTGGACAACATCTGACCATCGAATGAGACCGAACCCATGTCCCAAAAGTGTTCCCTCCCAGAGATATGCGCGTTTTATGAAAGTGAAGTCGACTGTTCTAAGCGCAAATAGAAAGGGACCTAATCTTTAAAATGGGTCTCCTGAACAAAACTGGTTTTAAACCTTAGGTCCATTTCTATTTTGCGCGTCACATATGCTGCCAAAGTGGTTGGCTGGTCCATTTTCCATAAGTAAAATCTTCTATTTAGCGCGGTGCTGTGTTCTTTGGAATGGTTTAAATTTTGAGCCAGATTCTAGCTACGAGCAGATCGTAGTGGGTGGCATAATTCGCTACACGTTTGTCCTCACATCAATAAGACTTGCCATTTTCTGCTGAGACAATGTGGTCAATCTGATTTTCGGCCCGTTGGTCTGGTGACACCCAAGTCACTTTGTGGATGGTTTTGCCGCCAATAGCAAACAGGGTCCCTGCTTTTGGCCAAAAGACTTTTTTTGGCCCCTTCGGTCTTTATTCGGTCCTCAGTCTTTTATTTGAGTATGTTCAAATTGACTATTGATCGCCCATTGTTATTGATCTGGTTTTTGGGTCACATGAGCCGAAACGTGCAGCAATTATGGCTCTGTTTCAGGTACTCAGTTGGCCTCAACTAACAGAACCTATTTAAACTGTTGTTTGTGTATTTTGTATTTTTGTTTATTTTTCCAAAGTACCTTAAGTCCGCTTAAGGGAAAGGTTTAAGCCCTGGGTAAATTTCGCCTATTAACAATTCCATAGAGGGTATGACCTTAAGACATAAACATGCCAGATACTACTAAGACTACTACAAATTTTCTGACGTTCAATACACACATATATACTTTATAGGATCTCCGATCATCATTTCGAGTTGTTGCAAACGGAATGACAAACTGAGTATATACTCCAGGGTTGAGAGTATGAAAAATAAATAAAAGTATATTTGCAGAGCACCTCTGACATTCGGAGAATTCTGTTTGGCTTTTTTAGATTTGTGATGATGCTACACCACTTGGATGAGTAGAATTTATGATTGGAATCATCCAATCAAAACACTCCCACTACATTCGCATTTATGAACTTCTTTGAGTTCAACGATGAGGGCTAACATTTTTTTTGTTGATTTTTTTTGTTTTTTTGTGGTGATTTTGTCTGCCACACATTGCACAACCCGCCCACCCGCAACAGAAACTCATGTGATTTCGAAAGCAAACC
This sequence comes from Hydrotaea diabolus, assembly GCA_963513945.1. NCBI lineage: Eukaryota > Metazoa > Arthropoda > Insecta > Diptera > Muscidae > Hydrotaea > Hydrotaea diabolus. Next base: position 83,518,588 of record OY740718.1, on the reverse strand, counting down.
AAATTTACATCATAAATGTTTCGATTTATTGTTGTTGTAGTTGTTGAACGAACGACCGAATGGATTCGTCCACCATTTGGCTCCCTCCCGTGCTGCACGGAGTGTTTGTTGCGGCAATAAATAAAATTGTCTGTACTTTGTATCCTGTGTTATTAAACTGTACAAATGTAGCAATGAATGTTTGCCATATACACACATACATACACATATACGATGTAGTAGTTTGTTACAACTGTATGTGTGTCTGTAGTTAAGGGTCTAGCGGGCAAAGGAAGGCCCATGGAAGTTCTTTTAAAAGGCCCCCTTTGCAAGTCACATACAGGACATGGTTATGGGAACACTTATAACGGGTGATATCTGTAGTGTTTCCTTTTGAATCGTATGCGATTTTGACAGTGAATCGCGTTACGCTGTTAAAATGTTGGGAATTAATGCAAACTGATTTTACGAAGTTTTTATGAAAATAAGTTTTGACTGAAATGAGGCACCAAATGCACCTGCTGCATGCAAGAGAATCACACAGACGTCACGGTTGACGTCGTAGCCGAGGGAGTGTGCGACCTAGGCAGCTGTCAGAGTCGGCGCTACAGGCGATGCTATATTGCGCTACAACGCGTTTTTGAGCTGAGCACTTGATAAATGTGAGATTGAGCGCAAAGCAAAAGAGTGCGAACAACACTCACGTCACAGTGCACATCGTAGTCAAGAGAGTGTGCGGTGCTTAGGCTGTTTTCGAGGTGAACGATACAAAGAACGCTTTATTGCGCTACAACGCTATATTGCGCTACAACGCGCTAATACGCTGATCGCTTGAAAAATGTCAAAGTGGAAGCGAAGCTAAAAGGGTGTGAACATTCACGTCACGGTCCACGTCGTAATTGAGAGAGTGCGGGACTTAGGCACTTGTCAGAGTATTCGCTACAAGCGATGCTATAATGCGCTACAACGCGCTGAAAAATATTAAAGAAGAAGCGAAGTGAAAAGGGTTCGATCAACAGTCACGCCACGGCCAACGCTGTAGCCGAGAGAGTGGCGACTAAGGCTGTCAGAGTGGACGCAAAACATGCTATATTGCGCTACAAAAAGCTACTGCGCTGATCGCTTGAAAAACGTCAGAGTAGGAGAGAAGCGAAAAGGATTCGATCAATACTCCCGCCACGGTCCACGCCGTAGCCGAGATAGTGCGCGACTAAGGCTGTTGCCAGAGTGGACGCGCTACGAAGAGCTATGTTACTGATTACTGGGAAAATGTCATAATGGGAGCAAAAAGAAAAGTCACTCACGTCGTAGCCGAGTGAGTGCGCGACTTAGACTGCTGTCAGAGTGGACGCTACAAACGATGCTATATTGCGCTACAACGCGCTATTGCGCTGATCGATTAAAATATGTCCGAGTAGAAGCAAAGCGAAATAGGTGCGGACAACACTAACATCACGGTCCGCGTCGTAGCCGAGTGTTTGACTTATGCTGATATCAAAGTGGACGCAACAAGCGAAGCTATATGGCGGAACTACGCGCTATTGCACTGATCGTTTAGAGCGAAAAAGGTGCGGACAACACTTACGTCACTGTCTACGTCGTAGCCGAGAATGCTCGACTTAGGCTGCTGTCGCTACAAGCGATGCTATATTGCGTTACAACGCTATTGCTATTGCACTGATCGCTTAAATAATGTCCGAGTGGGAGCGAAGCGAAAAGGGTGCGGACAACACTCACGTCGCAGTCCACATAATAGCTGAGTGCGCGACTAAGGCTGCCGTGCGAGTTCGCTACAAACGATGCTTATATTGCTGATCGCATACAAAATTTCGTAGTGGGAGCGAAGCGAAAACCTTGCGAACAGCACTCACGGTCCGGTCCACATCGTAGCCGAGAGTTCTCGAAATAGGCTGCTGTCAAAGTATACGCTTCAAAGGATGGTACATTGCGCTACAACGCGCTATAGCGCTTGAATAATGTCCGAGCGGGAGCGAAAAGGGTATTTAAGCGTCAAAAGCAGATCGTAAATTTGTTTGTAGCATGAAATCGATCTATTGTGTTTCCTTTTGTTTTCATCGGGTTTCTTTCTATTATTTCGTGTGTATTGCACTCTTTTCGCTAATCCATCGTGCACTTTAGTTTACATTTCTATATAATTAAAAAAACTTTTCCGGATTTTTTTCAATTTCTTGTAAAAATTGTGAAATTCGCCCTTTTCCATACGATTTCAGATTATTTCATAGAATCCTTTCTGTTTAACAAAACCTGCATTGAAATACATATCAAACAAAGAGTAACCGGCTCGAGATCTCTTGCATCTACATTTTTATAGAACACAAGATTTTTTACAAAATGGCACAGTGACATTGATTTTCGTGTATTCACACTTCTTTTATAAAGATTTCGGGTCCGTTGTGACCTTACTCTGACTTCGCTGCACTTGTTGAAAAGAAAACTGAACTCTTTATGACCAGGTTCTCACCAAACCTATGAGAACTACGGTTCTCACTTTCCAACTTTTCTCTAAACAACTGCCCGAAAAGGAGACAAATTAATTAATCATTAACAAAGGCTTAATCCATGCTAGGATTCAAAGTAAAAAGGGATTTTTGGCAACATAAAACTTCAGGGGATAGATTTCGTACTTCCTCCTTCAGATCACATAGAAACGTAAAATTTTCGTTTTGACAAATGAAAGTGTATGCGAAAGAATCTATATTATAAGGGTCAAATTTAGAGCTAAAAAGTGAGAATATGGGTAAAATGGGAATTTTTGTACTTACTTCATGTTAAAAATTTAAAGTTTGTCCGTTGATGACGCTAGAAACGAAAAAAAGAAAACATTTTAAACAATAAATCAAATTTGTGAGGGAAAATGGATAAATATATCCCTATCAGTTTGCAAGCATTTTTATGGTTTTAGTTAAACTAAAAAATCGCACATTTTAAAAAAAAATTGTCTATTGCGGAACTTAATATGTAACTATGTATTACAAATTGTAGACAATTTGGGGCAAAAAAAGGCAACATACATTTATAAAAAAAACTCTAGTACAACACGATGAAATAAAAATAGAAGGGGCAAAGAAGGGGTGAAATTTCAAAATGTGAGCGAAATAATATTAATTCTACAAAACGGTATAGAAAATAGAAAAGAGTTACTTCAAAAGCAGTAAAAATGGCCGAAACGGGCGAAATATAAAATATGAATAAAACTCCATATTTATTGAACAGTCTGGCATAGACAATAGAAGTGAAGGTAAAAAAGTTAAATGGGCCAAGCGTCAGACCGTAAAAAAACGATGACATGAAAGGGCATAAAGGGGCATAAAAAGGGGCTAAAAAGGGTGAAATATTAAAATGTAAACAAAACAATTTTAAATCAACAAGATAGTATAGAAATAGGGTTAAAAGCGATAAAAACAAAGGGGCAACATTATTGAACAGTATAGCATAGTAAAGAGAAATGGGGATAAAAAGTGTTTAAATTGACAAAGTAATCAGAATGTAAGAAAAACAATGCTACATCAACACGATGGCATTAAAAATATAAATGGGGATAACAAGTGGTCAAAAAGTGTAAGTTATCAAAATGCGAGAAAAACAATATTATTATTTAATAAGTGAAGCACTCCACAAGCCATTAAGATCAGGATTGATGTTGTTTGTCATAGAGGGGAGGAAAAGTAAATCAGCGAAGTTAAAGCAAACACATCACCGTCTGGGACGCACGTTTCACCGTTGGTGTGTTGATTTAATCGATGGTATAGAAAATAGAAATGGAATAAAAAAGGATAAAAAAAAACGTCCGAAAAGGGCGAATATCAAATGTACGAAAATATCCATGTTAAGTGTAGCATGGAAAGTAGAAATAGGGATAAAAAGGATAAAGAAGAGGCAATATGGGCGAAGTATCAACACTAACACGATGACATGAAAAATAAAAATGGGGGTAAAAATGGGGCAAAACGGGTGAAATATCAAAATAAAAACAATGTTATTGATTTAATTGATGATATAGAAAATAGAAACAGGATGATACAGAATATAAAAATGGGGATAATAGAAGATAAAAAAAAGTCCAAAACGGTCGAAACATCAAAATTTGAGAAAAATCATATTAAATCAACCGGATGACATGGAAAACATAAATGGAGATAAAAAAGGACATAAAGAGTGATATATCAAAATGTGAGAAAAACATTTTAAATAAAACATTCTGACATCAAAATAAAAATAGGGATAAAAGGGGGAAATATCACACAAAATTAAATCAAATAGAAATGAAGATAATATGGAATAAAAATGGGCCGAAAAGGGGTAAATATTAAAATGTAGGAACAACAATATTAAATGAACAGACTGGAATTAAAAACGAAACTGGGATACAAAGGTACAAGAAAGGCCAAATATCCAAAAGGTTGCAAAAAAGAAACTAAATCAACTGGACCGCATATAAAATTAAAATGGGGAGTAAAAAAAGGGCCGAAATGGTTGAGTTATTAAAACGTGTAAAAACCGGCAGTAAATGGAGTAAAAAATAGAAATTGGGATAAAAAAATACAAAAGCGTTGAAAAGAACAAGCAAGCGCCAAAACGAGCGATATCAAAAAGGGGGGAAAATAAGTTGGAAACAAGTAAAAATTTCATTAAGTTCGACCGGGACAAAGATTTTATAGTCTCCACTATGAATTGCGTTGTGGCACTGCTTTGAAAGAATTTGAGCATTTGTCGTTGGTTGTTGGTCTATGTTTGTTAGAACTTCATTTCGGGGTCCGATGAACAAGTGCCCTACTCAGACTCGTTAAGAAAATTTTATTGTTTTTGAGAACCCAAACGAGTATGTCTACGAGGACTGCTATATAAGTATATTTCTGGCCTAATAATTCAAATGTGAATATTTATCATCAAAAATGTTTTTGGTTTTTCACAGTATTCTTCAGCATGATTTATACACTTTTGCATGCGCTCAAACCAATTGTCGAAGCACTTTTTCGACTTCGATTGAGACACCTCCAAAACATGGTTTTTGAACGCTTCGTTGACCACGTATTTTTTTCCTGATGTGCGGGAATAATAAGAAGTCATTGGGTGCTGGGTCAGGGCTGTACGGCGGATGAATTCGACGTTTTGGCCGGTCAAAAAGGCGCTGGTTTAAGCACAATGTTTCGTCTTCTCTTGTTCGTTTTTCGAATTTATCCGAAGACTCTAATCAAACAAATTGTGGTGTACCACTCAGAATTGACCTCCTAAATTGCTCAAGCGGAACAGTCGCCACATGACCAGTTTTGCCGAAGTAACAAGCGACCATTTGCTTCGAAGTGCTTCGTCCACGAACAACTTTTGTTGGATTTGGCTCGGCTTCGAAGACCCACACGGTTGATTGCTGTTTTGTTTCGGGCTCATACGCATAGATCCATGATTCGTCACCTGTGACGATCTTATAAACGTCTTTTGAAGCACCGCGATCGAATTTTTTTCAAAATTTCTTTGCACCAATCGACACGAGCCTGTATTTGAGCGATTATCAAATTGTGCGGGATCCAACGAAAACAAACCTTTTTTACGGCCAGGTGTTCATGCAATATCGAATGTATGCTGGTGGAAGAAATGCCCAAGGATGCTACTACTCACGGTATGTCACATTACGATCTTGCATTATCAGTTAACGCACGGCATCAATGTTCTCTGGCTCAACGACCGTTTTGGGCGACCTTCACGACATTCTTTCATTCATTAACCAGTTTCTCACAGTGCTATAGGATGGAGCTTCATCGCCCTACAAAGATTTAAGTTCATCGATGCACTCTTGTCGGGAGTATCCACGTCGAACGTCGTTGTGAAAAATGATTGACGAAAATGTTCACGAGTTAATTCCATTTTTTTGACAAATTGATTTGTTCAAGTCACTGTAAACAACTCAGATGATAGTCGTACGTCAAAACGTTCCGAGTACGTTTATGATAAAAAAAAATGTCAAACTTTCCAATGGAAATGTCAGATGGCGCCAGGCAACGCCTAGTGTTGCCTAGGCCAGAAATACGAGGGCGACCGCAAAAGTAACTGGCGTAACATAAAAAGAATCGTATTTTTGGAATTATTATTTATTTTTCAACATAATCTCCTTCCAACACAATACACTTCATTAAACGTTTTTCAAGTTTTTTAATTCCATCCGAAAAATAAGATTTTTCAAGACCTTCAAAATATGCCTCCGTTTCAGCAATAACCTCGCTATTGGACGAAAATTTTTTTAAATTTGGAAACAAGAAATAATCAGAAGGAGCTAAATCTGGACTATATTGTGGATGCGGAGCAATTTCAAATCGTAATTCGGCCAGTTTTTGTTGAGTTAAAAATGCAGTGTGTGAAGGAGCATTATCTTGATGAAAAAGACCTTTTTTTTTTAAATGCGGTCGTTTTATCTTGATTTCTTCACTCAACCGATCCAATAATGCACAATAATATTCACTATTTATAGTTTTTCCTTTCTCAAGATAATCAATAAATATTATACCCCTTGCATCCCAAAATACTGTGGCCATTACTTTTCCTGCTGACTTAACAGTTTTCGCCTTCTTGGGACCACTTGTACCAGCTTCTATCCATTGTTTTGACTGTTCTGTGCATTCTGGGATGTAGTGATGGATCCATGTTTCATCAACAGTTATGAATCGGCGCAAGAACTCAATTAGATTACGCTGATAAATCGCTTAAAGCTCCTCGGAATTGGTCCAACGGACGATTTTTTGAGGCAAAGTCAACAAACGCGGCATCCATCTTGCGGATAGCTTTTTCATGTGGAGTTCATCATGTAAAATACTGCAAACTTGTTTTTCGTGTATTTTAACAATATCAGCAAGTTCTCTGAGCTTTATTCGTCTATCTTTAGTCACTTCATTAAATATTTTTCTAATGTTTTCAATAGTAGTAGCAGTTTTCGGTCTTCCAGAGCGTTGTTCAACTTTCGTACTTGAACGACCCATTTTAAATTATTGAACCCAGGATTTCGCGGTGGAGTATGATGGTGCATTATCACCATGAACAGAATCCAATTCATCTTTGATTAATTGTGGCGTATAACCTTTTATTTAAAAGTGTTTAATTACCGCACGAAACTCTTTATTTTCCATTTTTCAAAAATTATAAAACTTGTTTACTTCAATCACCTGTAACAAAGAAAATAATCATTAAATATTAAATAAATAAAGTTGCTAGTAAAACAGAAAATGTGCCAGGCCAGTTACTTTTGCGGTCGCCCTCGTATATATAGCAAATCTCGTATCTTAATTAGATCGCTCAACCAGAGCGTATATACAGAGAAAAAATTTAAGGGCATTAAGTCACAGGTTTTTGGCAGCATATTACGGAATTTCTTGTTTTTCAGCCGTTTACCGTTGACATTAGTCGCCTGGGCTTCAAATTTCAAAAGATATATGGTTCAATGAAGCCATCTAACCGAGATCCATAAAATTCTTGCATCGACTGTAGTCAATGACCAGCAAGAAAAAACATTAAGCCGAACTTCAATTTCCCTCACCCAAAGATGGTTCACTTTTACAGCTTCTTTGGAACATTGTTCAAGAAATTTTGAAGAAGAGAAGTGAGGAATATGCCTAGGAGGTCCGAAAGAGATGAGGCTAGATTTTAAATTGTCCCTCGTTAAGTTTATATGCCAACTATATCATGTTTGTAACGTCCGCCTCAAAGGTACTGATTTTAATGAAATCCCGTAAAGGGTCATTTGTATGTGTAGCACCAGACTGCCTGCAAGCCCATTTGAAGAAATCTTTTCGGAGTTAAGGTTCTTTGAAAGCTCAGGCCGAACTAGCAAGGCGATATGAGAACTTGTGCAGTATCAATTGGCAAGTGCCCATTAGGCCTTACATCAAGTTTTTTACCGGAAGGCCTAAAAAAATTTCCCACTAGTGGGTGGGAGAATTTTTGTACAATTGTTAGTTTATATGACCAAACACATACGTATATTGGTGGCTGTTAGAGTGGGGTAATAGCGAGTGGTGGCGAGGAAGGCTATGATGCCGGGCCAATGGTTGTAATATATTGGCCCAAACATAAATATGTTTGTTTTCATTTCATTTTCTTGGTCGAACATTTAACGTCCACTTCAGTTTTGCCCAGTAAAGGAAGCGCCACCAGCAGTGGCAGTAACCGCAGCAACAGCAGCGGCGGCAATAATATCCAAAAACGAAAACGACAGCAACACTAGCAACAACAACAACCATGAATATTAGTAATTCTCATAAGGCAATAAACATGGCTCATTACTTTTGACATTATGGCCTGTACGTACATCTGAACGTACAAGCACAGGGCCTGGTCGAGGGTCTGTAGCGCCATAATTAAATCTTTTTCAGCAGATATCAATAATGAGCGAGCTAGGGGAAGAAAAATTCCTACAAGACAGACTTTAATTGAATGGTAGTTTGCTAATATGGTTGTGATGACCATAATATTATTGCTATGATCATAATGTGAATGTGATGATCATAACAGCATAGTGGGGATAATGAGCATCATAATAAGGTTGTCTGTAATCATAATAGAGTTGGGTAGGTACTTTAAATAGTTGTGAGGAACATATTAACGGGTGATCAATCTACTTAGTAGGGACATAAATACTGTTACAACATTGAACACACCCATTTCAATAGTAGAACTGAACATACCCCGTTAATGTCATATGGGGTTTGAAAGCTAACCTCAATAGCGTTAGTCTGTAACGGGATTTTAAAATAGTTTTAACTTCCATCATGGAGTGGTCAGATAATGAGAACCGTATCGCTGTAATAGCGCTTTTAAGTGTGAAATGAAAAAAATCGATATTGTTAAAACGATCCGGCCACTAGGGATTAGCCGCATGTTCGTCTACTGATGCATAAAACTGTTTGAGGAGACTGAAGATGTAAAAGACCGCCACTGGTCGGGCAGCCCACCCTCTGTTCGAACACCGCATGTCATTAAAGCCGTTAAATCAAGAATTCACAGAAATCCGCTCCGAAAACAGAAAATCATGGCCCGTGAGATTAATATCACGCAAAAGTCCATTAGAAGAATCATTAAAAAAGACTTGGGACTTTCAAACAACGTACCGGACATTTATTGACTGCAGCTTTTAAAAAAATAGGATGGAAAAATGCAAACGTCTTTTGGTGAAGCACGCTGATAACTTGCACAGAAAGTCCATAAAGCTAAAACGTCCCAGGCCTGGTTTCGAAACAATTTGCCAGCGTTCATTTCCTCTGAAGAATGGCCCCCAGGCTGTCCAGATTTGAACCCATTGGATTACAAATTGTGGACGGTTTTAGAGGACAAGGCTTGTCACAAAAGATAACAGAACAATGGATCTCTTAAGACCGTTTTGGTTCGAGCTGTGGCCAATTTTCAAATGGACGAGGTTCGTGCAGCTATTGACGATTGGCCAGTGCTACTTAAGGCGTGTGTAAAGGCAAAAGGCGGACAATTCGAATAAGTACATCCTTTTTGGATCCAACATACATCAATAAATATATTAAAAAATATTTGGTCCAAAAACATTCAGTACTTTTTATTTTACAGCATAAAACGTGTGTAACAGCATTTATGCCCCTACCAAGTATATTCTTAATAGGTTTTTTTTTACAAATTTCGTGTGAGTGAGTTGTGCTAGACTTTATTTTTTTCTTTTCAGTTTTGTTTGCCATTTCATAATGGAAAGACTAACACGGCGAAAACCACGGTTACGTTTCTTAAACTTATGTTTTACTGTTAAGTAAGTCACTCCTATTACTTTGAATTTAATGTGTTTTTAAATAATTGTCATAATTCACATCTATTGCTGACAATCGAACCCAATTCTAATAAATAATTTTTGGGATCATAGTGTAATTGTATGGGATCATACTATGGTAGTATCTGCAACGTGCTATGGTTGTAGGGATCATGATATGGTTGTGGCGGTCATAGTATGGTTGGGTGTAAAATAATACTTTAATTGTGGGGATCATAGTATGGTTATATGTGAATCATACTATTGTTGAGGATCATAGTATGGTTGTAGTTTAATCATACTATTGTTGTGAGATTCATAATATTGTACCACAACCATATAGCCAACAATAGTATGATGCTCTTCGAATATTGTCATCCACGTTCCGGCTAATTTCAAATCATTGCAACAAAATTAAATGCAAGCGGGCATCCGGTAAGAGACACCGATTGCTGGCAAAGATTAAGTTTTGTCTTATATTTTTTTTATAATTTTTGTTATAAAATGTTTATGAAATCCTTATAGGTTTGGAAGGATTTAAAATTTAAAATCAAGAAGAAACTCGTGCACAATAAGTGCGAAGCAAATAGCACTGGAGGAGGCATATTCAGGCAAATGACTCTGTTGCCGTTGGAAGAGGCCGCTGCAAATTTGCTGCAGTTCGAAAAGCAGCTTAACCCACAGGGTGGTTGCCTTGTAATAGAAGGTAGAGAACATTGAAGTGGACCGAAGTAACTCACAACCGTAGCGTTTATGCTGTAAACCCCTTTCCGGTTGAAATTCAGATTCGCATCGTTGCTTCACGGCAAATTATTTTGATGTGGGTTCCGTCCACACACCTAATCACACTCGGTATTCCGAACTTCGTAAAAAAATGTTCCTTTGCCTCATTAATCTCTTCTTCCGCCATAGACGCTTAAACCAACTTACGGCAGATTGTTGCTTCACAAGCATCTAAAACTTCCATCCATACTATGCTCACAGTGGGTTGGGTTAGTGAAATATTAAAGTCGTTTCCGACACTGGTCTGGTAATAGCCTTGCACTAAAAACCGCAGTGCAGTGGTCTACCGTCGTCAACCGTCAAACTGTAGTTGTCTCTCTAACACATGCAAAATGCAACCTTCAACTGAAATAGCTGATTGCCTACCGTCAACCGTCAACACAAAATGGACCTTAAGAGCCAATGACCGTCGTCCAGTGTGTAATTTTAGCAAAATTTTATGCAGCACATGTCAAAAGCAATTCTTACTGAGCCTGAACTAGTTCAAAAATCTAAAGAAGCGATATAATTTTTGTTTTTTTTTAATCAAATTGATTAAGATACTTAGTCAGGCAATTCAAATATATATCTTTGTTGCCTATACGCTCGTCGCGGCACTACTAATACCTTGCCCTCTTCATCCTCGCTTGAACTAAGTGGTAATAGCGCACATATAGCGTTGTTTTTCATAAATTTAAAATTTTTTACGATTTCTCAAAAAAGACTTTTGTTTTTTTTTTCGCGGACTATAAAATAAAACCAATTTTCTGACATTTATAAGACAATAACAAAAGAGTGTTGCCAACTTATTTCTTAAAACGTCGATGTCGCTTCTATACCTCACCGTAATACTACGAGTATTTTAGAAGCAAGGCGACAAGCACATTCTATCGACTATTGAAGCGACAACCGTAATCGGCCCGACTATTGTCAAAATTCAATTCAAAAAACAATACTATGGTTGCGATGAACATAATTTTATTGCCGGGAACATATTACTATTGCCGTGACCATATAGTAACCATATTTTTTTCTCTGCGTGTAGAATTGACCAACACTCCTTCTTTGTGTGCAGGGCAATTAGTGGAACAACAAAATTAGCTATTTGAAGAGAACATAAACTTTCTAAAATTATGACCCAGGAAGGAAAAGGATGCTGCCCGTCTAAAACCACGTGCTGCTGGCGCCCCCGAAACTTAAGCCCATTTAACCTGTAGATGAGGTCCTGGAGATGCAGACACACACATAAAATATGTTTTTCAAATTTTTTTCGTCTCAAACTCAAACCGGAAGTGAACGTATACGTGCTCTACACACATGTATTAAGTATGTGGGATACTCCTCAAAACGGATCATACAACACAGATTTTTATACCCACCAGCGAAGGATAAATAGAGTATTTAATAGGTCATTTTGTTTTCAATACCACGAAATATTGATCTGGGATATCATCTGGATATCAGGAACATCTGGATTCATCATAAAGATTTCTACCATCACTAAAAAAACAAAAGCTCAGAATCACTACCTGATTCCATTGAGCGATGTTCGTACATTCGCCCCCTCGTCAAACCGCCGCAATTATAAACCGATTTCGTTGAAACTTGGTACATTTATTAAGTATGGGTCAATGACATCCCCTATTGTAATCAGTCCAGATCGGCCCATATTTTGATATCATACATAGGTTTTCACGATTAAATTTCGTTCCTCTCTAAGAGCCACAAATTACACCAGATTTCTACCATGGAGCACTTCACTTTAAATTTTTCCATATCGGTCTAAGCTTTCGAATAGGTTCCCATTCCTATTTAATGTCCATAAGCTCAACAAGACATAAATTAAACTGATTTCGCCTATGTGACAGTGCATATAGAAAGGGACCTAAGGGTAAAAAAAATCAATTTTCACTTTTTTTGATGTGGACAACATCTGAGCATCGAATGAGACCGATCCCATGCCCCAAAAGTGTTCCCTCCCAGAGATATGCGCGTTTTATGAAAGTGATGGTACACCAAAAATACATGTATTTAAATCTTTAAAATGGCTCTCCTGAACAAAACTGGTTTTTACCTTTAGGTCCCTTTCTATTTTGCGCGCCCATATTACGTTATGACCATTAATTTACTGTGGCGAAACTAGACCACATAGGTCTATGAAAAGGTTCTTTCCGATGACAGAACCAACAGCTCTAAAAAACACATATTGCACTCCGATAAAATTTCGCACAAGACATCTTGAGTGTCCAACACCCATCTCTGGTAAAATTGTTCAATGTTTTCGAATAGGTCCCACACACAGTGGTCTCTCCCGTTGAGAGGTCCTACAGCTTTAGACACCACAAATTTTCCTTCATCAAGCTCTAATATTGTTTGGTACGTTATGAGGGCACCTTGGCCGCCGTGGTGTGATGGAAGTACGCACGACTATCGTGCCAGTTAACCCAGGTTCAAACCCGTGTAAGAACATATGTGACACGCAAAATAGAAAGGGACCTAAGGTTAAAAACCAGTTTTGTTCAGGAGAGCCATTTTAAAGATTAGGTCCCTTTCTATTTGCGCTTAGAATAGCCGACTTCACTTTCATAAAACGCGCATATCTCTGGGAGGGAACACTTTTGGGGCATGGGATCGGTCTCTTTCTATGCTCAGATGTTGATTTTTTTTTACCCTTAGGTCCCTTTCTCTATGCTCTGTCACATATACAATATTGCAGCGGCGGCTTCCACCTCGTAAATTCTGGCTAATTTACGAGTAAGGGATTTATTTCTAAAACATGTAAAAATTTGTCTTTAAAATGTCTTAGCCGTTCGTAGTAGACCTTAAACAGAAGGACCTGGTCAGTGATTATAAATCGTGCACGGATTGGAAACTCAAGAAAAGGTCCCTTGATCCATAATGGGATGTTGAGGGACATAAGTATGTAGCATCTAGAGGTATTTTTTCAGAACAAAAAAAATATAAAAATTCAAATCAAGTGTGAAATCTTTAGTGGTAATTTTAAAGGACTTTTTATGGCATTTATTTTTTAAAATAATTTCCTTCAAATGATGGCAACTGTATTATGGAAATGAGCGTTCGGTGAGAAACGGAAAGATTCGGTGTTTTCGACCCAAATTTTGTTCAGTTATGAGGCCCATTTCTGGCTCAACGGCAAAGTCAATAAACAAAATTGCCGCATTTGGGCTGAAGAGCAACAAGAAGAGGTGCAAGAGGTGCCATTATACCCAGAGAAAACCACGGTTTGGTGCGGTTTATAAGCTGGTGGAATCATCGGTATTATTAAAAATGATGATGGCCGGAACGTAACCGTGAATGGTGCTCGCTATCGCGCCATGGTATCGATCTTTATGCTACCTGAAATTGAAGCCCGTAATCTTGACGACACTTGGTTTCAACACGACGGTGCCGTATGGCAAGTGGCACCTCAGCTTCTCAAATAATGGATCTATTGAAAGGTCATTTCGAAAAGAAGCTAATTTAACGTTCTAGACAGGTGAGTTGGCCGCCTAGATCGAGTGATATCACACCTTTACACATTTTTCTTTGGGGTTACGTAAAGTTCAAAGTTTATGCTGACAAACCAGCTACGATTCAGGTTTTGGAAGCCAACATTATGCGTGTTATTAAAGCCATACCGGTCGAAATGCTCGAACGAGTCATCCAAAATTGCAAACCCTGAGGCGTAGTTGCGGCCAACATTTGAAGGAAATTATATTCAAAAAATAAATGCCCTAAAATGTCCTTTCACATTTTTGATTTGAATTTTTATTTTCATTTGTTTTTCTGAAAAAATACCTTTAGATGGATCACCCTATATATATGAGTTCACAACTGTATTTCTTATAGATATTTTATTTACTTATATTTTATTAATTTTTTTGGTCGCCTCGATCACTCATCCCGAGTACCCTCGATTTTTTACTTTGAGGATACTTCAAGTCCTTAGTCTACTTACACAAGACAGTCACTTTAAGCTGAAGCTGGAGGCCAATATACGAAATTCTTTTGCCAGAATAACATCTCTAGTACTTAGACCGATAAGACTGGCCGCTTGACGTTCTGCCAGCAAAATCAGCCACTGAATCCTTTGTTTTAACTTAAATTCAAAATAATTTAAATACCTTCCACTGATTTTAATTATTTTAAATTTCATTTCCTACCGCTCCTTATTGGTCACCCGATCTTTTTTTAAATTCAATTGACCATACATTTCTTACAGTGCACTCCTAAACTAAACTCTGTGAATTATACAAAAACATTTTTTGTGAAACCACATAAAGTTGGCCGACAGACTGACAACAAAAAAAGATAACGTGATAAGGCCTACACAGCAGCCAATGCAACAAATTAATAAAAATTTATAAAAAGGGGAGGTGATATCGTATCCTTGTGCTACTGTGGTTTTTGCCATGCGATTACAGGACGTTATCATAAATTTATGAATTCTACACCAAAGTCTTTATGCTATGCAGGTCTCACAAAGCCAGAGCATATTTAAAAAGGCAAGGATAAAGAGCTGTCAGTTTTTATCTGTACACAAGGGCTATGGTTTGGTTTTGCTTTCGTTTACTGCACATTTTTGATATGGCATAAGAAAAGAGGGTAAATTGAGCATATCAATTTAGTTTGGCCGATAGGCTATATAAAGTAATCAACTTTAATGCTGCTTGTATTGGTTTATTTGAAAACGAAATTGTCATTGGTCCCACGGTAACTCGCCACCATTCGTGCACATCAAATCAGAATATTTTAGTGAAAATACTTCCGCTTCCGGTGCACGACAAGCGGCCATAAGTTAATGACCTCTTGGCAGGCAGCGCTTCTTCTTAATTAGCTACAATATAATTATAAATTATTCATCAAATATCTATTATGCTACGTCTTTGGTTTTTCTTTTCTACGTCCTTTTGCTTTGATACACTTTGCCTTATTTGCTTGTAAGGAAAGAAGCGAAGAAAGAAGTAGAAGAAAATTGTCCCGAAATTAATTTGAAATATTTTCCGGTAATTTATTCATGCATTATTGAGCTAATCATACCAATGGTGGCAGCAGCAGCGGGGCAAGAACATCCTGGTGGCAACAGGACACTGAACAACACTGATCAGCAACTACGCCAAGGTTGGCCAGCGAAGAGGCAGGGAGGTTTGGTAGAAGACTTTACAAAACCAATAATGCCTGTCAGTCAGACTGTCAATGATTCACTCTACGCTTCAATTCAGCCGCTTCCGCCTATGTGGCAGCAACCAAAAACAAAAACAACAATAACAACAAATTTGCATTTAAAATTCCTCAATTAATTTGAATTCTTGTATGCGATACTTTTTGCTTGAAAAGCTTTTTCAGCGGTACCAAAAAGAAAAAACATGTCAGAAAAAGGAATGCCTGCGAGTCCAAAGAGAGCGCAACCCACCCAGTCAGCCTCATTATCGGACAAAGGAAAAGAACTCACACACACGCCCATACAAATGGAGCCCCTTTTCTTTTTTTTGGTATCGATTTGTAGGGGGCGTTAAGGGAGAAAGAGGAAACGTTCGAACAAAAACGCCGGGAAAACGGATTAATTTTTCATGAGCAAAGAAAATTACTTTCATTAACTAATTAGTTTGTCCTGTTGGCTTTTTTTTTGTTTTCGGCTCGTTCGAACGTTGCAGTTCATTTGGTATTTGGTCATTAACCCTTAAATGAACAGCAGTAAATGCCTTAAGCAATATGCGGCCAGCGGGAAAATAAAAAGGTCCCAACAAGACCTTATAGGAGCCATTTTTAGTAAGGACAAACTTGCTACATTCTACTATTATTTCAAATTAACACAGACTTAGATTGCCGAGCGAGGCTTTCCACTCTCTCTTCTATCGGAAGGCCTTCCAGAAGGCCTGTGGAAAATGGTATTCTAGAATGAATAAAGCAAATATTAAAAAAAAATCTAACTAAAAAACTAATTTTGAATTACTATGGCAGTTTTTATTCTGGTTCGAGACCTTTGTTGTTCCTTTTTTCAGAATGAACGTAAATATTCGTAAAATATATTGGCTATGGTTGCCAGGCAGGCTGCAAAGCTGTTTCTTAACCCGTCAAGGTTTTTCTTCAACAGTCTTTGGCAACGATTACTTCGGCTACAAATCAAATGACTTATACGGTTGTCTCATTTGAATTACTGAGAATTACCCTTTGAATATAATCTTCGAACTATGCGTAAAGCAATCTTCAAAGCGCAATATCAATTGCACCAATTCCGTCTTGCATGGGGTTTCCTTGAAAAAAAAACAAAAAACTGAAATTACCTAAGTTTCTGTTTTATTTATTTATTGATTTGCCTGCACTGAAATTCGAACCTAGGCCCTTGTGGTGTTTACTTCGATATGCTACTTACTGGCTTACCGTTCCAAATTGTGTGTGAACATCAAACAGCTTTTATATCTTCACTGTCCTGTGGCAGTGGCGAACACCTTACGTGATGCCTTCTCTTATCAGGCATGTTAGCATGTCTTGTACAAGAAGGCAAACAGAAATGTTTACTTGATCTCTCTTATTGAAAATATGACGGCCTTCTGGCAGGTTTCCTTAAACAACGAGTAGAGGATTTATTACAAGACCAGGACTTTGTAGATAAGTAACATTAAAAATGTGTGGGGGAGGGATCATTTATCATTTGCAAAAAGGCCTTCTAAACACCAATTTTTAACAGCATTATCGAATGTGTATTGGATCTAAAAAGAGGCCTTTCAGAAGGTGAGTAGACTTTGCCAATTTTTCCCCTGGGTGTGATAAATTGGAGCCTGGCGTGTAATACTAAGTCAAAATAAAATCGTTAGCATAAGGCAGCAAAAGTATATACTTGTACACTCTGCTATCGATAGCAGATAACACAAAGCTACCATGCAAAGGAAAAAAACAAAATCTCTCATTCACAAAACTCAGATCTACCTAGTCCCAGCATAACTTTTCAGCTGGACCATTGTCCTTTATGCAAGCGCGCTATACATATATCCTAGCCAGCACGCAACGGGTACAAAAGTCGATAATCAAAAAAAATCGATTAATGTGTAATGTAATCGATTAGTGGAAAGTATTTACACTCTGCTATCGATAGCAGATTAAACAAAGCAACCACATAAAAAACCTCTTACTGACAAAGCTCAGACCTAATGGCTCCCGGCATAACTTTTCTGTTGGACCAGATTCCTTAATTCTACCGCCTATATACGTATATCTCAGCCAGCACACTGGGAGTACAAAAGTCGATAATCAAACATTTAACCTGGACCACAACCCTTTATATTCGATTAATCGTGTAATCGATTAATATGTGTGTGGCGATAGGAGTTTTCTATTAGTAATCGCTTATTAAACGAATAAGTGGTTGCTAAGGTGAGAACTTCAAAACTTTAGGAGAATTTTTTGAAATTTCTTTGTTTAAAAAAACAAATTGGTTTAAAGCATCATTAAAAGTTTGATTTGAACATTTTTTATTTGTAGAAAAATGTTATTCTAGAAATGTTATACGCAAATAATAACCGAGCTCGTTTAAACTCGCTAAATGTTACGAGGGCGACCGAAAAACTAACTGGCCTGGCACATTTTCTGTTTTACTAGCAACTTTTTTTTTGTTTATTAAAAGCAATCTTTTATAAGCCATCTGTCAAAATTTCCGAAATATTTAATTATTATTTTCTTTGTTACAGGTGATTGAAATAAACAAATTTTATAATTTTGGAAAATAAAGATTTTCGTGCGGTAATTAAACACTTTTATATGAAAGGTTATACGCCACAATTAATCAAAGATGAATTGGATTCTGTTAATGGTGATAATGCACCATCATACTCCACCGTGAAATCCTGGCTTCAACAATTTAAAATGGGTCGTTCAAGTACGAAAGATGAACAACGCTCTGGAAGACCGAAAACTGCTACTACTATTGAAAACATTAGAAAAATATTTAATGAAGTGACTAAAGATAGACAAATAAAGCTTAGAAAACTTGCTGATATTGCTAAAATACACGAAAAACAAGTTTGGAGTATTTTACATGATGAACTCCACATGAAAAAGCTAGCCGCAAGATGGGTGCCGCGTTTGTTGACTTTGCCCCAAAAAATCGTCCGTTGCACCAATTCCGAGGAGCTTTTAGCGATTTATCAGCGTAATCCAATAGAGTTCTTGCGCCGATTCATAACTGTTGATGAAACATGGTTCCATCACTACATCCCAGAATGCAAAGAACAGTCAAAACAATGGATAGAAGCTGGTAAAAGTGGTCCGAAGAAGGCGAAAACTGTTAAGCCAGCAGGAAAAGTAGTGGCCACAGTATTTTGGGATGCAAGGGGTATAATATTTACTGATTATCTTGAGAAAGGAAAAACTATAAATAGTGAATATTATTGTGCATTATATGATCGGCTGAGTGAAGAAATCAAGATAAAACGACCGCATTTAGAAAAAAAATCAAGATAATGCTCCTTCACACACTG